>OY728148.1:1065860829-1068260829 GCA_963277665.1 Viscum album
TAGACCTCCTTCACTATGAATAGTTTGATAAATAATGTCGTAGAGGTTGGATGAACATATAGAAAAGTATGTAGTTATTAGAAGAGGCCCATGCAAGTTTTGCGCATAGTTTAGAAAATAGTGTGGGCTAACCATGCGATATGTGGTACATAGACTTTGTATGACACATGGTTTGTGCATAATTATCCAAATTGGGAAACCAAACCACATGGGTCACATAAAGAGAAAAAATTACTATTTTCCTAACCCTCTATTTACCTATTTTCTCCTCCTTCCTCTTTATCATGCACAGTACATGGGAAATCTCTCTATTTCTCTCCCAATAGGATTTGGCCTATCTCCAAAGTCCGAGCTTTGAATCGATCATCATTGGGTGCGCTAAAACCACATTGGTATGTCCTTCAATCCTATTGTTTCTCTTTGTATTTTATTTATACTTACGAAGCACTAAATCCTTATGATTCAATTTACCCTATTTTTAGATAATTCATCTAAAATGCTAAGTTCATCTCAGTAATCTTGAGTTAGAGGATGATATCAAAAGAGGAAAAATATACCAACACCTGGTCGGCGATGCCTAGCCTTCTCAATGGTTTTGATTGTGTTCTGGGGGTTCATTATTGAGAATTACATTGGGTAGTCTGAGTGATATTTTTTTTAATAAATGACTTTATTTTAAATGAATTAAATTATCATTTGAGATTCCTACAGAATTTTTTTCACTTGACTACATATGGTACAAGCTTGTTTAGAGGCTTCAGACCTATGGAAGTATTGTCTAGGGTATTTAATTTTTAAATTTAATTATTTATGATGCATGATTAGTTCCATGGGAACATAATGGGATCAACCCAAGGATTGAGATGGTGATGAACATTTTCCTTGAGGTGAAATAGGTTGTCATGTTTGGATTGGCCTAGATACTTTGGGTGATGTTGATCACTGGTTGGCAAACAAGGTCATTAGATTGAGGTGAAAATATTGTTTGGCTATTGGTACGACCCATGTTATTTGAGATGGTGTTGACCACCAGGCAATGTGAAATGATCATAGGTACAGGACATGCCATAATGATTTATCTTAGGTACATTTTTGGTGATTGCTGCTCACCATGGATAGTTGACATGCCATTAGAGCCATGTGCACACAGATAAGACACAAATGATGAGTTGGTATTGAATAGTTGAGTGGGTAGTGGCCATTGTTAGAATCATATTTGGACGGTGTTGACCTTCAGTATGATTGGAGGTGTTTTTTTATAGAAATAAATGAGGATGGTTAGGAGCCATTGATTGATGGTGATGTGACATTTATTTGGAGGATGAGGTTAACAGTATATGAACCTGTTGGGATGAGATTATTTAGGAGGAAAAATATCAACATTCCTCATGATGACATGTATTGAGACGACAATGTTTACTATGTGAAATACAGGCATCAATGTGACTCGGACAATCAGGCTTCAAGTAGGCGGGGGTTTTTGAGATGTGGTCTAAGGAACTAGGTATTTGTTTGGGTGTGTCTTCAGGATGTTAATTACTTGTTTTTTACAAGTGGTGTCTGTTGGAATGAGGTTTTGGTGTTACATTTATTGAAGGTTCCTAAGGGCTCTCCCACTTGTTTCTCGGGCATGTGGAATACTAGTGTTGGCCGAAGTAGGTGGTTTTTTCCTTATGTCTATTGAGAACATGAGAAGTAGGTTATTTTTTATGATATGAATGTGATGTTTTATTATAAATAGATATATAATATTTATTATAGATTCATTTTTTGAACAAATTTATAGTGGACTATTGAGAGTATTATCATACCCTACATAGGCCCTTATAGATGAGTGTAAACTTCAAGATGTTACGATCAGGTAAGGGTTCCAGATTAGGAGTAAGGCCTTAGTGATCATAGTTGTTCATTTTTCATTGGATGGATGGAAAGGGACCTTGGTGAGTTTTATATCAGCTAGAGTTTAAATTTTGAGTTTCCTTTGTTTAAGCATGCTTATATATGTATGTATTAAGGTTGTCTATGAGTGACCATTCTATTTATTGATTTTTATAACCTTAATTGTATGAATACTACCACAAATGGTGTTTTATTATATAAATGGATTGTTTATAATTTATTTATTTCCACTACTGTTAGTTTATGCTTCTGCTAATACATGTTATTTCTTTATATACAGTGGGTTATTGGCCAATAGTTTATGGTCTTTCTCTCTGCTGTTATGTTTATCGAGAGACTATTACTATTGTCATCACTAGTGGGTATATTTTCCCCAATATTTCATCTTTATACCCTCGTTTCTAGTAAGTATCTTTTGGAACATGTGGTGGAATGCTTAAGGTTTAGTTGTAAACCATCCCTAAGTAATATTTGGGTGAAAAAATTGGAAAGGGTTCTATAGGTGTCATTTATGGTCTGATATGACTTTGCTAGAAAATTTAGAATAAACTCATTAAAGGGAATTTAAATAAAAATTCATAATTAAGAGAAACTAATGAAAATTTAAATTACAACACATCAATTACATTATTAGAACCCCAATATGGTAAACTAACCCTCTTATGACCATGGTCACAATTTATAGATTGAGTTGAAACTAAACCCCTACCTTGGATACAAGAGGAGAATGGTTGAAGGAGTGAATTACACTAAAACAAGGTCAAAATAAAAGAAAAACCCTATTTACTTTTGGGGAAGATCAAACAACAGAGTGAAATCACCTCCCCCTAGAATTACTACCTCAAAATTTGGAGGGATTCATCTTAATTTAAGAAATATATATTACAATGTGTGTACTTCAAAGTAAAAAACTTGTACTCGGGTCATACTTTATTTCCCTTATTTTCTCTGTTGGTTTTTGGTTAGCCTCCCCTCCTATTGAAATTTAATTGTCGTTGGTCAATTGGTTGATGTACACAGCATGTATCATTTCCTTACATGGTGTGTATTATCTAAATAATCTACCAACCACTTTTATAAGGATGTACATGGTGTTTATTATTATTAAACGACATGTGGTTTCTGTTTAGAATCACGGGAATGTTCTCAATCTAGTTGAGTTGTGCATCTTCATAGTACACGGTTTTTATTCATAAAGTAAACATCGTGTATTCTTAAATTTTTACTCTGATTTTTCCAGGAGTTTGATTTTCACTATAAATTCCTAAAAAATACCCATGAACTCCATAATGAATCATTTGATCCATCAAGAAATAAATATGTCGTGTTAAAATGTTTTGAACTTCATAAAGTGTATGAAACTTTTGTACAAAGAGGGCATATCAAACTCCCCCACACTTAGTCATTTTCACCCCCAGAAGAAAAATCTCAACATAAAATTAAAAGAATATATTCTCTAAAAAGCAAAGAATATAATTAATTACAATTTTAAATATCATAGTCATAGAATAATATTTACAAAAGGAACGAAACATATTTTTATTTCAATGATATTCTAATCATGCCTCAATTATAATTTAATTAAAGACCTTTATCCTCTTTATGTTACATATTTCAAATTTTCATAAATATACATGACACATAATGATTTATTTAACCGGGAAATTGATACACTCATCATTCAAGATCATTTAATTTGAGGTATGCCCATTCGGGAGTATATGTACACTATTCATAACATTCTAAGTAATCTAATTCTCCTCATAGAAATTAAATCACAAAAATCAGTAAGTATTTCAATAAGGTTATGATGATTCTAAGGATACGGGTGGGTAGGTAATGATGTGAAAATAATTTCATATCTTTAAAAAGGAGGCTGAATTATTATGGAATAAATAATTATATTCAATGAAAATGCTTAATGAACACAAATCCCTATCAAAATCCCTAAAAGGTAAAAATCACCATTATCTTCCCTTGCTAACACAAGTTTTTAAATCATCTATGTGTGTAATGATTGAATCTGATCCTCTTTTTATTTTTTTGATAAATATAGGACCACTTATGAATATAAGAAGTGGTGGTTCTTGGGCACTTTTTTCTAAATGTAAAAGAGATACTCTCACCCACACATAATTTCTTGGTCACTCACCATAATATATGATGAATTACCATGATTCATATTTAAATATCAAATGAATAATCTTTTTATTATAATTAATTAATTTGGGTGGGAAGTATAAATAGGCTTTCACTCTGGCTTCCTATCAAAGTAGTTCATGGTTTCTATGAGTTTCACAGTGATAAGATATATGGTGGGTCTCAAATTCTAAAGGGGATTAAAATATAAATCAAATGACTTAGTCTTTTTAATTTTATTGAAATTCATCATGTTTTAATGTGAAAAACATGAAATTTTCTGTATTTATTCATATCACATGAGTCTCTCTAAAAAGTGGGTATAAAAAATAATATGAAAAGGGGATTAGAATACCTCTTGGGAATTAGGATAAAAAATAAGTCATTATGGTCATGACATGAATATAAATGATTAGTATAATGAATGAAAATATTTAAGAATTAGTATAAGAAATCAAACTATATGAGCAGTTATTTTAAACTACATTAAAATTAAAATAGTATTGTAAATTTTAAAATCCCCATCTATGTATTTCATATTTATAATTTTAATTAATCAAAACCTTTCCAGATTTTAAAATATTTCATATAACTAATTATATATTCTAGACAAGTCAAAGGGAAAATATTAGTGTAGTTAAGGGACTCTCCCCCATATCTAATCTCATGCGTGGTCCTCCAAGTGCAACACCAAGTAGGAGAAGGGGATGTGTAATGTCATAAATAGACCCGGTCAAGGGGGGAAAGTGGTAGATATATGCCGAATAATGTGAATTAAATTAAATGAAAAAGGATAATTCCCTTGGTGTGACCTCAAAAAGATATAAATAAGTCAAAAGTATATACCCATTTTGTACTAGAGTACCAGTGTGTGTCTATAAAATGGAAAAATTATTCTGCACGCATGAAAAATCATCACATTGAAAAACTATCATAGAACTCAAACACATAAAAATAATGATATGAATATACTTTACAAATAGTCACTGAGTGGACTTAGGAGAGGCATTGTCTGACACTAAGTAATATTACAGGGAGGGGGAAACTATAGTGGGCACTGGTGGTGTGAGGGCCTCATCCCACACAGTTGGTGTAGCGGGAACATCACTTTCCCTGTCAGTGGATGTGGATGTGGAAACATCAAAAGATAAAATTATAGAGATAATAGATAGGGTTTAATGTTGATGGTCCAGTTTTGGACCATGTGATGGTGGTAACACATGGCCAAAATTCGATAAAAGTAGGCCCTAGATTCCCTCAATCTGATTGAGGCAACAGTCCATGGAATCAATGTGGAGGTCTATAATAATTAGGCCAAAATAAATCAAGAGGTTTGTCAAAGATGTGGGTGGAGGTAGGGCTATATATGGTCCTATAGGATGAATGATGGTAGATTATCGTTTAATATAAGAGGTGGAAATGGAGGAAGAATAAGGGACCTTGGGTAGAGGTGGTTGTAGTGGGATCAAAGTAGCAACATCCTTGGGGGTAGTGGGTCATCTCTTACTATAAATAGTGTTGGGAGATTCTATATGAGCACATAGGCTCTCCCTCACTTAGAGACCCTACCCAAGTGAATAATAATGTGATATTCCATCATACTAGGAGATCCTAAATGATAGTGAGAGGGAGAGGGCTCAAAAATCCACAAGTAGTGGTCCAATCAAGTAGCATAGAATCCACCATTCATGTTTCCTAGATGGATGGTAAAAATAGATTGGAATTATGAGTAAAAAATGTAGGGGATTTTAGGATAGTCATGAAGGATGATACATTCCAGTAGCTCCATGTCACGTCCAAAAAAAACACCCCCATCCTCATGGAATGGGTAGATAACGGAACTAAAACAACAGTAGATGGAATAGTGAGGTATAGAGCAAATCAATATTCACTTTTGTTTGGTGGGGGTGTACTAGAAATCAGTCCAACAATCTCTCTCTAAATAAAGGGTAGGTCCAAGGGGTAATGTTGGGTATTGGTAGAAACATGTGTTGCATTGGATGTATGTGGGTAGAAACCACACCCTCTAACAGAATATACCATGGTTAGTGAAAAGGATTATCTACCAAGTTGAAATTCAATGGTGTCATCGTGTCACTCAATGTATCTTAGTTTGAAGGCCTATAAATCTTGAATATCACATAGAAATCCAAAAACATGTCTCAAAAGGTATGGGTGCTTACCCAGAGAATCATGATCAGATGGGTGTGGCCCAACTACTCCTCGAGCTCCTCTGGATCTTCCCGCTGCTCTGGGATGCTGATGTCAAAGACCTCACTACTCAGATGGATCGTTTGACCTGAGATTTGTCTAAGGAGGTTAGTGGTAGAAAGACACACCTAAAATATGAGGAATGGGTTAGATTGAGTTTGGGATACCATAGGTGTTGGATTTGGTGGTACATTATCCACTAGTGTGGGAGTATCTAATGTTGTGGCAGCTAGTGAGGGTGTCGCGGTGACTACAAATGGTTTCTTGGTGTCCACCAAAGTGTGTGTATTATAATATACAATTTCTAGTGACAGTTATTTAATAATCACATGTGTTTTGGTTGACACGTAGCTATATTCCAATATCTTTGTGGGATATGGGGTAACCATATGTAGTGGTGGTAGAACATCCGAGGTTGGATGTCGTCAAATAAAAATTTATTTCATAAAAGATAACCCTAGTACTCATCAAGAACATGATGGGTATCAGACTACCAATCATTAAGAGAGATTATGGGAGGCTTCTCTCATAATATTCCTCATCTTATACTATTTTTAAAAGAAAATAAGAAATCAAAATAAAAATAAAAATAAAAAGAAAAATAGGGTAAAACTAAGTAAACCAGCATTTAAAAAGTTCACAATGTGTTTTTTCTAGAGTAAATGGAAAATAGTTCTTCATGGATTGGAACCCATGTTATCTTAACACATTTCTAAGAGCATCGTCTGTTGGAAATAATGGATTACATGCCATGTACCAAACAAACATGTAGTCTATTGACACATGGGAATTGAGGCTGTGTATGTGCCCTAGCATGGGTTTTGAAAATAGGTAAATACATAAGGCATGTTAAATACATGAATTTTTCATGATTAGACATGGAGAGAATGGTTTTGTGTGTAGAAAAATGGTATTCAATCTTTGTGTGTATACATAAGTAGCCAGTCTCTGTGCACTCTAGGACGCGACCTCTTGTAAATAGTTGTAGCACTCATTGTGTACTGAATGAACATGACATGTGTTTGATCATTGAAATTTCTGTATGTGTGGGATCAATGAAACGACTCTTTAAGGTAGAGGCTCATATACACAGTGTTTTCCAAATACAAATGCTATGTGTTTTCAATTATTGTAGAGAAATGAACCTATCAATGTAAAAGGAGTACACTTTATGTGTTCTTCATGAATGCCCATGTACCTATGTGGTTTTAGCTGAATTACACTCGGAGCCCTGAATTTCATAAAAATAAGGAAAACCAACGAAATCCTAGGCAAAGAAACACATTCCTAGATTGAGAATGATAATGGATATGAGATCCAAGCCTAAAAATCCCTATGTTGAATGTCTGATTGTTGATTGGAGGTGGATTATATTGGAAGAAATGAGAAGAAGAAGGGGGCATGAAACATGTACTGCCTGAGTTTGACCTCACAACTTTTAAAGATATGAATAATAGTGTGTTGTATTTGGAAACATGCTAGGTACTTTTTTTATAGAATAATCTATATAAATTTATATTTAACTATATGTGGTTATTAATATAAAATATTTATTTATTTATAATTATAAATATATATTTGTAGACAAAAAAAGAAAAAAATTCACACAGTATACCATAAACATTACATGTCATGTGTTCTAAAATTTTAATAACAGAACTAAAAACATCATTCTAGTGTCCGAGGTGGGATTCAATTCGGTGAATAGTTCAATCTGAGTAGGCACCCTCAACCACTAGAGATAATTTTATAGTACTGATTATTTTATTATTCTATGATATTTTTTAAATAGTTCAAAAAGTAATGGGTGAAAGGAAGAACACATGATGTGTGGTTTTAATTTTTTTAACAATTGGAATGATGTAGGGAGATTAGTTGAATTCTAACCTAGGTCTTTTGGACCATGGGTTAGGAATCATCCAATCAACTCACATCACCCTTATGTGACTTCTAATTTTTATAAGAGTTTAATATTATTAATGAAAATAATATATACCTGACACATGATGTATATAAATATACATTAAAAGTTGGTTTTTAATGAAAAAGGGTGTAATTGAGTTTGATAAAATGACTATAACATCTGTATTTTGAACCTTGGGCTACAACCCGAAATGTAGATTCAGGTCCAAGATAAGTTTAATGTTCTTTTTAAATGATTTAATTAAATTTTAAAAAACCAAACATGACATTTAAGAGAACACTATGTCTAGAAGAACGAATCTTTCACTAAAGGAGGGTTTGGATGGGCTCGAACCGGGGATAGTTGAGATAACTTCCAAAAACTTTTACATTAGCAAAAACTTGATTTTTGTTTATTGAATTATTCAATTTTTGGTTTATATATAATGTACTATAATAATATACACTAAAAAGAAAGGTACATTCCATGTATATTGATACACACAATGTGTAAATGTCTTCTAATCGTGTTTAAATTGTATTTTCTAAGGAATGATGAAAAAGATGGTACACAGTGTGTATAAAATACGTACATTCCATGTATTTTTTAAAAATATAAAAGAGATAATGGGAAAGAAATTATATGTTGCCTTATAGAAAGAACCTTTGTATTTGGCCTTTGGCTCAACCTATGTTAGGGTACCGACCCATAATCCAAAAGAGGATATGGATTCTCTTAGAAGAGAAAACACATATTCCGGGTGCCATCCCCTTTTAGGATATTTTCTTATCATTTAAGTGGTATGGGTGGTGAATTGATGTAACCTTTATATATGTCTAGTTAATGTAGAATGGGGACTGGTTCATTGGCTTGATCAAGTATTTCCTCCACTCAATTGGATTCCATCTTCTATATATTGAAAATGATCTTAAGAAACTGTCAGAATAGCTAAGAAATCAACTGATGGTTCAAAAACAATGAATTGATCAAATTCACTATTAACATGACATGACATGTTCTCATATTCGAATACTATGACTTGAAAATCATGTTTAGAAAATATTAATGTAGAATAATTTGAGATCACATCGTAACATGCTTCCTTAGTTGAAACAAAATAAAAACACACAGCTTTATATTCAACTGAATTATCTATATTATAATATATCTTAGAATGTTCCTCTACCATTTTTCCATGTCTTCGCAACCTTTCAGTTTGGACCAAATGACTTGCGGTAAAGGTTTCCATAATGGATAGTAATTTTTCATAATTATCTAAAAAAATTGGAAGAGAAGAAAAAATGAGTGGGGTGAATGATGTACATGGTTATTCCTCATACTAAAACCCATAATCCATGTACCAATAGCATTGTTTTGGATAAGAGTATGAAATTTAAGTATCATACACCTAAATGCCACTCCAGTAGAAGTATACAAACCACTAATTAAATAGATACCCATAGGGATGTGAGGTTGAGGATCCAAATAAAATAATAAAAAAATTAATGATTAAATACTAGGTAAACCAACTTCGACTTAGAGTCTTGTTGTTTCCTTCCAAAATTCCCTAAAAATGATACTAGAATTTTACCCATCCCATTTTGGGATGTGGAAAATTGAATTATATTATAAACCAAATAACTAAGTATCTAGTGGTAGTCAGGGTTGATCCCATAGGGAATTAATGGAATGTAAATGGTAGATACAATTCACAGTGGTTTAATTGATTATACAGAAAAATGAATCAAAATAGAGAAGGGATAAATGCATGGAACGATTTAAAAAAATAGTAGAAAGCATAAGAAGGGAAAGAATTATAGGGATGAAAATGTATCAAGGTTGTAGTATGATTAGGGTTATTTGAAAATTTCATTATTTTTTATTAAAAGTATCTATGAAATAGTTTTACCTTGGTGGTTAAAATATATTATTATTTCTTCATCCGACAACATGTAATTGTTTATTTAAACACCCATCCATTATTTTGATGACTGAAAGTTTAAATACACATTAAAATAATTCCCCTAAAATAATTATATCAGGCTCTACCAGTATTCATGGGCTATGCTATTGTAAATCCTTTAGTATTCACCACTTGTGTTGTTCTTGGATAGATACGACTCCACCAAAAATTTTGGACTTTACTTATTAAATGAATTATAAATAACTGTTCATAATTAAAATAAACACATAACTAGTTCAATTACAACACACCTGTAACCTTATTAAAACCCAAACATGAGAAACACACCCTGTTATGGCCATGGTCACAGTTTACAGATTATGTGGAAACTCAACCCCTACCACGGATATGAGAGGAGAATGATATAAGGAGAGAATTATACTAAAACATGAAAATGTAAGAAAAACACAACTACCTTCAAAGAAATATCAAACAGAAGATCAAAAACAACTCTCCATGTATTAACTAACAAAAAATATTAGGGGATACCTCTATCTATATAAAAAAATTATTACATGGTGTGTACATAAAAGTACACGACATGTACTCCATCTAACCTTTGTATCCCTTGTTTTCCCTTGGTTAGGCCATTGAGGGAAATATCAGGTATTAGAGTGGTTATATTGTATCACACACATCTATTTGTATAGATCATGTTTAGTATATTCTATAATTTACCCAAATATCCTAGTATTATCATGATCACTGGTATTTTTTTATTGGTTACATCTCTTTATTACCATGATAATTAGATACCTTTTTCATATTTTCCTTACACCACTTCTGTAGGTATTTTACTTATATAAATTGATTCTTATTGATTTTGTATTATTTTATTTAAAAGAAAATAAGTGATTTAAATGTGTTGAAAATGGTTTTTGAAACCTTTTAGTGATAAATATTCAAATAAACACCTCATTTAAATATTTCATCCTATGCATTTTAAATGGATTATTTTAAAGGAAAATGGGAGAGGGATTATTATTATCTTCAAATTAGAATAAATAAACCTAAGATTTAAAAAAATTATTTAAAAAAATAAGTAGGTCAATATTTTAATTTAAGTGAATTAGTGGGGGTTGGTTTTATTTGTAATGACTACCAAGCTTTATGCTGACACCTAAATTTAGTACTTAAGGTTTAGATTTAGGTTCAGTTCTTATTTCTCATACAAAATGTATGGTTGAGGTCGGATGTTGACATGCAGATTCACAATGAGATTGATTCATTTTAGTTTTTTAGTTTATTTTCATGTATTATTTTATTTTTATTAGTTAATTCAGATAATATTATAAATTACCTTGGTTCTAGTTTGTTGAAAATTTTAGATGAGTTGTTTGGTTATATTTTTTATCCATTCTAATAATGGAAAATTTACTTAATGTTTCTATAATTCATATTATATTATATTTTTTATTTTTATTTATTTGTTTTTAATTTTTTTGGTATGGAATTATTATTTATGGATAGTCCATTCTATAATTTCCAAATAAGCTCCACTGATTATATTTTTTTTTATATTTTAGAGATCATTATATTTAGTTGGTGTGTGATACCCAGGTTCTTATCATAACCTTAAGATGATTTAAGAAACACATCACAAATTTCACATTCCATATTGTGATATATTTTCAATTATTATCCTAGCTGAGTTTGTGAAAAATATATTAAATCCTAGGTTCACTATACAACATTGTTTATATAGATTCCCTGTTTTATTTAGGTGTTTTCGATATATTAGATCCATGATTATCAAATCTTGAGATGCAGGAGGAGTAATATTCTAGAAAGATATTAATCAATTTGAAACTTGTGATACCCTAAAATATGGATTTTGAGCCTTTATTTTGATCATCATTTAATTATTTTTTGTTCATTTCAGTTTATATTGGTAGTGTTTGAGAGTAATTTAAGGTGAATGGGTGATGAAGATGATTTCAATGTTTTGAGATTTAAGATTAAGGGAGAACCTATGGTGCATGTTTTTCCCACACAACATTGAAAATTAGGTGATGCCTATTGGATTAGTTTTTCTCCCATTTTAGAGGTATTTACATGCTTGTTCCATAATCATCTAAACCATGAAACCAAACCATTAATAGTAAATAGGTCCCTAAAAATTTTATTTTTGAATTACATTTGATTTGGGGTTTTCGTTGGTTTACCTATGGATGTTATTTATAATAATTTCTAGGGGGATTTTCAGGAATAATTGATGTGATTCTATTTGATTTCTAAGGGGTTCAATAAATAAAACACAATTTTTAAAAGTGTGATGACCTATTTTTTAGAGAACATATGGTTAGTTTTAATCATGTTTTATTTTAAATGAATGGTGGTTTTATTTTAAATTCTGGGTATTAAATCTAATGAGAATATTTTTAGTGATATTGGGGTGTTACATGAGAGTAAATGTTGGTGTCTTATGATGTAAACATGTGTTTAATAACGAATGATATATTTTTATATTTATAAAGGCGATTTTCAAATTATTTTAAAACTATGGTGCTTTCTTATAAATTAAAAATAAATTTCAATAGTGGATTTTAGAAAATGTATTTTCAGTTTTAACTAATGTTTTGAAAACAATAAATATTCATCTTCATATGAAATTTTGAAATGGAAATTTATGGGTGTGGGAAGATTGAAATATTTTTAATAAAGAATGCATGGGGTTTCAAATTGATTTCCAAAATGGAACATAAGATTTAAAACTAGGGAAATTAGTTTTTAAATTAATTAAAATGGGCTTTTGTGATTTAGAATTTGTGCATCATTTTTATTTTTTTGGTGCTTATTTTTTATTTCTATAGATAATTTAATTAAATATGGATTTATGTTGATCAAGAGTTATTGAAATTTTAGATACTTCTAGGGGTCATGTGAATATTTTTTATTTTATGTCTTCCACCTAGAATTGTCCCAATGATTTATTGATTCAGTTACTTAGTTTTTCTTTTTTAGCCTTGTCTCATAAAATCAATGTGTATCAACTCAAAATCAAATGTCATACCCATAATATGAGTGGAGTGGTAGATTATTCTATCTTATTTGTAATTCCCTCCATAATTTCCCACTTCTTGATTTTAGCATCATGTTTTGTGATCTCCTATATCACATGCTTTTGAAGAAGGAAACTATAGTTATTTAATGTATTGGATATTCCATGGATCATTGTTTTAATTTGAGGTAGATTTTTATTTTGTCGTTAGGTGATGTTTCATAGAGACTCTTTTAGAATGGAATTATCATTCAAGAATCGATCTAATTTAGACTATTATTCTTATGTTCATGTTTTCTTGTAACTTGGGACTCATAGATGTAACTATTTTGGGTTTTCTCAGAGCTCAGTGAGGTCAGTGATTCCATTGATGGATTTTTGTTTTTAGGGTCATGATGAGTCTTATTATATGAATTTGGGTCATTAGATATACATTGAGATAATGCTTCTTGTGAATAGTATGGATGTTAGACTAGTTGAGAGTGTGTGTATGATAGAATTGGTTTGATTCTGTTTTAGATCATCATGGTCAGTGTCTTGGGCAAACAGTCATATGTTTCCTCTCTTTTATCTTCGAACCAAGGTTACAACCCTTTCTTCCTCTATTCGGTATGCTCACGATTCCTGCCTCATTTTTTCATTCCTAGTTAGGAGGATGTCTTTGTATGACTCAAAACTTGTTATTTTTGTGATGCTATTTTCTCCCTTACCTTTAACATAGTATTTTTAACTCTTTTTTCCATCCATCATTGACCTGTAGTTTCGGATTTAGGGTTATAAGATTTTGGGCCCTTTTTAGAGAGGCATGAGTGATTTTGTGGACGTAGTGGACTTATCGTAATTTTGATTTTTGTTTGAGGTCCTTTTTATTGGAATCTTGTATCAGGACTCATATTGTTACTTTGATGTTTCCCTTATCATGCTGATAAATCATTCTAGTGAGTTCTTAATTATTGGGGAGACCTGCTATGGGTATCAATTCTATAGTATTATATTTTTAGCAATAAGGTGGGAGTTATGTTTTAGTGATATGTTTATTTTTAATAGATTTATTTGATTTCTTTGAATTTGAAGAATCATTTAGATATTTTCTTTTCTTTTTCAGTTAGATATTTTGGATTTTTTCGTTTATTTTGGAACATTGTTAATTTATATGGGATTAAAGTTATATGGTGGGGATTATTTTCATACATAAACATTCAATTTACTTATTATTTTTTTTGTGTCTATAATTTTATTCTTTAATTTCAAGTTTAATTTCCTTGAAAAATAGAAATTTTAGAGTTTCAACATAGATTTCATGATTAGCCTGCAGGGTTACTACAAAATGTTAGGAAATTGTGAAACATTATTTGGTTTTTAACAGTTACTTATCATAGTTGGAATATAGTTTATGAAATTGTGTGTAAAAACCATGAAATGTCCTAGGTGAGTTAAGTGATCCCCACATGGTTGGCGTGTGGTTTGGTAAACCATTAGGTCAAATTTTCTCCTCAAATCATGCAGTTTTCCATGGTTTTAAAAGTTTCAAATTAGTATTTTAACCTCCCACAATTTTCATTCCATATTCATCATTTTAACTCCCCCTTGTCTTTCATGAATCTAAGTCTCTCTCTCATTCATTTATCCTCTTACTTGCTAAAATTCATTGATTTTCCTTGAGTTTTATGTGTGGTTATTCAAGGAAATCACACTCTCACCATCTCATCTTCTATATTCCTTCTTCTTTTACCCTTACCATTCTCATCAATGGATAGGGTAACGTATAGAGACACTTAGATTAATTTTTAATTGTATATTTCCATGTGTGAGGTTTTAGTTTGGGTCTATAAGGTTCATTATTTCTTCCTTATGATATATTAATAGCATGCTTGATGACAGTGGCTTGGGTTCATCATTTTGAGGTTGTGTCCCCTTAAATTTTCCTATAAATTTTATATTCATGATTTATTGCATGTTTAAATTCATTATTTTTTTATTAAATGATATTTTTATTTATTTTTAATGATTATTTGAAATAAAAATCAAGTTTCACATGATTTTTATCTTAATATAAAGGATTTCTCTATTTAGAAATATGTTTAAAACCCATTTTACTCAATAATGAAAAATGAGTGATTGATAAAATGGTCTTATTTCCTTTATAAATTATTTTTTATATAACAATTGTTTTTGGTATTTGAATTTTTTTGATGTTTTTTCCTAAATTTATAACGGTGTTATTATTATTTTTAAATGGTATTTTATGGCCTAGTTTACAAAGAATGTTTGTAAGGCCTGAATGGAACCTTTAAAAAGAGGATTTATTTTATTAAAAAAACACTATAACATTCCATTGTTTTGGTTTTATTTGATAATTTATCCCAGCTATTGGAAACCCATAAAAAATCACATTATTCCGAGTGATGGGATTTTTCTATAAGGGATCTTGAGGGTAATACATTCTTCAGATTATTTCTTTAGTACTTATACATATATCAATTTATGATACTATAGTTTTTATTTATATTGTATTGTACCCATTTCATATATAATAGGAAATGGAGAGTAGGTAGTGGAACATCAGTGAACACATGCTATACTAGTTTAGGATCATTCTATTACTAGTGTACCCTAGTATAGTGTTCAACCTACTTTAAGAATTTCCCCTCAGTTATGAAATAAAGGTAAATACTGAGGGTTAGGGTGGTTAGGTTGAATTGGGCATGCCAATTTGGATGTATTGTGTTTATTATGTTCTATAATTTTACCCGATATACAAGGAATCACATGATAAATTATAATTAGTTATATTTTATTGTTTACATTTATTTATTATTATGATTAATGGATATATTTTTCACAATTTATTTATGCTACTACGGATTCTATTTTCATTATTTTATTTATTCCTTGATGGTTTTGTATTATTATAATTAAAAAGTAAAATTTTAATTTAAATGTTTTGAAAATGGTTTTGAACCTTTTTATGATAAATATTTAAAGAACTGTCACATTGAAATGTTTAAAACTCTGTATTTTAAACGGAGCATTTTGAAAGAAAATGGGTAAAAAATTGTTATCAATCAAAAATTAATAATGGAAAACCAAATATTTATAAACTATATTTTAAAACTATAACGGTTTGAATATTTTATTTGATATTTTTATTAAGTTTTATGATGATGCCTACATTTACAATTTTAGTTTCTTGTTATGATATAGTTCCTATTGCTCATGGAGCATCTATTGTTGAGGTTGGATAACAACCTGTGAAGTCAAATGGAGATTGGGTTATTTTTTTTATTTAGTTTATTTTAACTTCTTCTTATATATGTATCATTCAAGTCAGATAATATTGTAAAAGGCCTTGGTTTTATTTTTGCCCAAATTTTTCCTATTTGTTTGGTTATTTTTATGTATGTTTTAAACTGGATCAATTTAATTGTTTTTTTATTGTTGGTCATGATTTATTTTTCTATTTTTTTCTTATTTATCTTTGTCTTAATGTCCAGAATATATATGGGTCATGTCATATTTTTTGGAGAACTTAAACTGGTTATTTAATTGGATTTATCTAGGTGAAATCATTCTTTCAAGATCATATATGATGCATCAATGCTTATATCATCCTCAGGGTGAGAATTTAAACATCTTAGGGACGTTATAAGCCAACTCAAGTTCATAGTTCATGTAACACCCCGAGATTTTATAAGATATATTATTTTTAATTTATTTCATGTCTTGTGTTGTATGCTAAACCATGATTATCTTGTACTATACGCAACACCGTATTAGCTTTCAGTATACACAACACTATTCTTGGCTTGTGTTACACTCAATTTCATGTTCGTTTTGTGGAAATTATTCTACGCAACATTAAGTATAGATTTTGTTTAATGTATAAATGAAATAAGTTTTGATTATGGTATACACAACACCAAACAGAGTATTCACTACACGTATCCCTAACATGGATTTCATTACATGTAATCAAGACCTTTCTCGATAGCATGTGTAGTACATAATACTGAGTTTCACTAAACAAGATATTATTATAATATTATTACAAACTAGCCGTTATTAATAGTAATACCCAATTTTTGAGATTTTATTAATTTTTTATTTCCAAATGGACTTCATTTTTAGATTCGGAATATCGAAATTATCCTAGGGTGAATTTTTGGTATTTTTATGAAAACTTCCAATTTTTGATGAATAGTGCAAACACTTGGTTACTATTTAAAAACCGACTTTTTATTTAAATAATTATTTATTTTATTTAAATGTATTTAGGTCAAAAATTTGTAAATAATAACTATATATGTTCAATGTAATTCATTGGAGTCATTTTATAATAATTTTAGATATATAAAAATTTTATTGAACTTTTCACCGTCTATTACCCACCTCTTAGGAGAATTTGAAAATTTACAAAAAAACATAATTTTACCACTTCTGTGAGTGGAATTTCTAAAATCTAAGAGAATTGGTTAATATCAAGGAGTAAAATGTGGTTCAATAAGATAAAAACAATTTTTTGGTGAATATTAACTTTTTACTTTTATTTACCACAGTTAAAAGTAAATAGGGTAATTAAGGGTAAAAATGATATTATTATTACCTTAACACATGTCTTAATTATATTGGATAAGTATAATTCGACCAAAAAAAACCTTAGGAATATAATATTATAATTTAGGTCCACTTGGATTAAATTAGGACATTTATTACTATTTTATTTAAAAAAGAGTTAAAATAGTAAAAATCAAAGTTTAATAACTAAAATATTTTTAATATTGGGTTATACATAAGATAAATTCGACTATAAATATAAATTATAAAGGTAAAAAGATTTCCTAAATAATGTAATTTTATTTATAATTTTTAGACATTATATAATTTACTTTATTTATGACACAATGATGATGCAGTAATTACCTTATTAATGCACTATTAACATAATTGATGTTATAAATACCCAAATAAATGTACTTTTAGACTTTTTATGAATTCAACTAATTTTATAGGTTAATATGTCATGTTATTATTGGATTAATTAACTTTTTTCGAACTAACCACACTGTTATGATTTTCACAAAAATCAAATACCCAATATTGTCAAAATTGTTATAAAATAGTTTTTAAAACAAATATTATATTATTAATTGTTATTTTATTCATAAAAATATACGGTTCAGAAAAATGACATAGATAAGTATATATATATTAATAATGAACCACTTGTGGTTCTATTCTCTTGTTATAGTAATTTTATTAACCATATAGTGTAAGAAAATAAAAAGACACAGTAAAAGTTAAAGTATTTCACTTAGAGTTAAATATAAATGATAAGGATAAAATAGTAACCTAAACTTGTCTAAATCCTATTGGTTGAAAGGATTTCGACCCATCCCCGCCTTAGCTTCTAAATAAATCAATTTGGAGCTATTAAAAACCGAATATGACTTTATAATAAAAAAAATATTTTAAGTTTTTCCAAAGGTGCCCCTCTGCTCCCTTATAAAAAGGGAACCCCTTCCCTCTTCTCTTCACAACCTTTTGAGCCTTGAAGCTCGACAAACCCCTGCCCATTTCTCTTCTACACTTCCCTAGAAATATTTTGGAGGTTCTCGTCTTCTCAAAAGACCAACTCTACTTCCTTAAGAGGAAGCTTAAAGGAGGTGCGTCGAAGAAGAGGTAATCTCTTCTTCCGATTCTCTTGAGTTTCTGTCTTCTTCTACATCTTATTATTTATTTGTATCATTATAATGTAATTAAATAAGTATTAATTATATAATGATATGTTATTATAAATATTAAACTACCATATTTCACCTTCTATCCATCCTACGGAAAACGAAATCACCGTGAGTGCGTACGTACGGAATATCGTCTCCACGCCGTGGTGTAATCTGTTTTTCCGCCACCACCTTACTTGGATGGGTAAACGGGTGTAAAGAATAACTATATATGATTAATATAAAATGATACTGATTCTAAGATATCATCCACTCCAATTCGATTCAATAATTATGGGAACTATATCATCACTCGTTCATACGTACGGATTACCGTCTCCACAACGCGATGAGATTCATTCTCCATGTTAACCATTCAAAAATGATTATAAAAATATATAAATAATAATAAAGAAATACATGACATGAAAAAGCTACTGGATTTATGTATATATATATATATATATATTTCATCTACTTTCTTCCATTCAAGTCAATAAGGAAAGGAAAACATGGTTCATGAGTACGTACGACCTACCGTCTCCATTAACGGTGTATTTCATTTCGTTTATCTATATATATTATATATATATACACTAAATATATATGATATATAAATCATGATTTATATTCTATAATTAATTAAATCATGATATAAGTAATAATAATATCAAGAACAACATGTCCAAACACGTACATTAAATGAAACGATTTTACCGAAAACGTTGCTTTAACATGGAATTGACAAAAGAAAGGGTAATATAAAGTCATAAGTGAATCATATATGATATCATAAATATTATTATGGTTCTGTTACAAGTTAATAATATGTTTAAACCCACTATAAAGGAGTTTCAGACACGTACGGAAGAAATTGGATCTAAGGTAAGGGATAATTTTGCAATCTCATTTTTATCCGAGATTGCTTATACTGGGGTTCTATTTTTCATCCATGTCCATAAAATGTTTTTCATAAAGTGTTTAATATTATTCCATGTATGTTTAAAGTCATGTTTACCCTTCTTTTACTTTTAATTTGTGTTATGGATAGAATCATTCTTTTGTTTACTATACGTGGTGATTTTTTAATTTTCCGACAAAAGTATGAGGAGAATGTTTTTTTATCTTATACGGCATGAACGGATTTTTACGATGTTTTAACGCCTTATTTTCATGATGTGTACTCTACAAGATTTCATGAATAATTTTAACAAAATCCTCTTCTTTTAAAATTTCTTGGCATTTTGTAAAAAGAAAATGATTTTGAAGAAGAAAGGATAATTTCATCAAGAATTCATTTCAAATGTTTTATCAAGATGACATTATTTAATATGTGTATGTTTCATGTATAATGTCTCTATGGTTTACATGGTTTCACTTTTATTATGATGAAATGATATACATTTCTTTTATATGGATTAGGTTATGATGGGATGATGTTTATGAAACCCATTTTCTTGGTTGGGTTATTATGAATGATGTATGTTTATTTTGTGGTACATTTAAGAATGATTTCATTATGAGATGGGTGGGACCTAGATCTCCCTCCAATGCATTGGGTAAAGATTTATATCTCATGAGATAGACATGGCTGGAATGTTAAGTTAATCTGGTTCAGTAATAAAGGACTGGAACGAGGAGTGAAATCGATTCAGAAAGGGACTTTGTCCACTAAGATGGTCTTGGAAGCAATGCCTTTGCTAATATGGAAATCATATCATGTGATTAATGGTATTACACAATTACAAGTTTTATTCCCATTCTATTTTATCATGATTGATGATTAATTATGATCTATGCCTTACGTACATCCATGTTTTATGTCATTTCTCAATATTTTGATATTTAAATATTATGCTCATGTTTTGATGTTCAAATGTATATGGTTTGTTTTATTTTCTCAATGCTTACCCTTACTGAGCATTTGAGCTCACCCTTTTTATTTTTTCTTTTCCCCAGGATATAAAATAAGGCTTTAGGTAAGAAAACCAAAAGGGGAAGATCTTTATGGGAGATGTTGAAGATTTTTCACAATGATTAGAAGATTACGTTCCGAGTTTCCAAAGACACTAAACTAATACGGTTTTTGGGCGTCTGTTTTTGTCATGTATTAAGTATTCTGCAAAATTAATTTAATGTCCATGTAAGCCAAGCTTTGGGTCTCTACAGTTGGTATCAGAGATAAGGTTTATTTAACCTTTGGAAACTAGGATGCGAAAACTTTAGTGAATTCCCTAGAAATATTTCTAAGGTATGTCTAGGGATTTCCCTTTGGATAAGTATACGTATAGGGCATAGTCCTAGAATTAGGGTAATGATCTTATAATTTAACCTAAGATGCTAGATATTGACGGTACTCCCCCTTTATTATGTTGTTTTCCCTAGAATGATTTTTGCCTCTCACACTATTCTTTTTGGGTTTTAGAAAATGGCTGGAAATAGGATGATTCACGATAATGGAGGATATGATAAACAATGGAATGCTATTCTTAATGAGCATCCAAATGAAATAGGATTTGGAAGTCCAAACATCATTACTATGCCTAATCATCAATCTCATAATATGATCAATAATCTCAACTTTGGTGAGTTTCCCGACTCAGCTAATAAGAGAAATATAGAGTTTAATGATGATCATAGAGGAAAGAAAGTTCAATTTCTCTCATGTAAATCACGTGGGAAGAGGAATCTAGGAGAACGTTTCAAAGGAACTGGAAGATGCTTTGGGTGTGTAAAATAAGGACACAAAGCCATTAATTGTAAAGGAAAAGGTTCAGTTAACACTATGAACATGGATAATGGTATTGCTAAGACATAAACAATGGTTAAATGTTTTAAATGTGGAATGTATGGACATTATGCAAACCAATGGCCTGAGGGAAAATCTCATGAATAGAATCAACATGGTCGTATGGGTAGTATTTATGTTGATGAATATTAAGAGACTACAAATGATATATGATATGAAAGAAATCACGAAGCTCAGTCAATGGTGTAAGAATGTAGTGGAATGATTTATGTTTATCAAGAGTTATGTTGTATAGGTAATGGTACTATGGAATAAAGACACATACAAGGATTGTTACACTATTGTTTTTCCTAAATTATTTGATAGTATATGGTTAATGGTACCGGTAACCTTGAAAGGTTATTCAGATATTTTTTTTGGAAAGTAGATGATATGTGAATAATGAAGGGATAAGGAGATAATGAGATGTTTGATAGTATTCATGATCTCATGATTGATATAAGCACTAAGTTATATCATGGTTTGAGTACATAGAATTTTTGGGATTTTGGTACGTGGAAAGAGTTAAATTTTGACAGCACTCAAGTTTTCACTAAGGTTCTATGGTAATTCATGTTTCACGAGAATACATGATTATGGTATTCACATGTTTGGAATGTGACCAACAAAATATATCGTACGATAAATGATGGTATTCACATGATCGGTATATGACATTTGAAGTAATCCTTATCTTTATACTATGAGATCTGATAGAAGTATTTTGGATAAACCAAAAGATTGGAATATATTAAGTTAGGTATCAGATAGTATTATTTAAGGCTAGAACTTTTTTTTCGAAATTATTTCTGTAATGTTATAGTAGTGTAGTTTTAGAAAATGGACAATCTGTAGGATAGGCGACAAACCGTTACGTCGGGCAAGGCTGTGGGAATCGAACCCACAACCGAAGTGCGACAGGCCTTTATTGCATACCACTGGCCTACAGGAAGTCCCTGGATGGTATATACTAGTTTTATTTTATTAAGCACTATGATAGATGAAGTATAAGTCCATTTTTGGAACCATATACGATTAATCTCACCATAATATGGACTTATAACTTTTGCTAACCTTTTGTCTGAGATAGATGGAATGACCCATAATTCAATCACATGATCTACTAACGCTTCAAAAATGAAAAATTCAACTTCATTTCTTTAAGAGATGTAGTGGAAATTGTTCAAGGCACGAACAATGGTGAGATTTTACCGAAATAAAGTAATTATTTCATGTAATTTTTCAACATTAGGGAAATGATCTAGAAAACCAAAAATGTTGTCCAAGTGTCCTTATATATAATGAATCATATGGTATCTTAGATCTTCAAAAATTTATGGCTTTGTGATTGATGGATTTTTCTTAGCCATGTTCTCTACCACTCTCCATCAGAACTTGATGGTTAGATTTCTCTTTCATATCCATATTTTCACCTATGTCCTCCTATGTGGAAACCCAGTGATTAGTTAATTTGGGTGACCATTATGTATCATACTTTAGTTTTTAATGTTATGTTTTGGTATTCCTTTTTACGATGTGGGTTTCTATGAAAGAAACTCTCATATAATAAACCATTTATAACCCTGACGAATTTCAAGGGCGAAATTCATTTTAAGGCGGTTAGAATGTAACACCCCAAGATTTTATTAGATATATTCTTTTTAATTTATTTCATGTCTTGTGTTGTATTATAAACCAATATTATCTTATACTATACGCAATACCGTATTAGCTTGCAGTATACGCAACACTCTTCTTGGCACGTGTTACACTCAATTTCACGTTCGTTTTGTGGAAATTATTCTACGCAACATTAAGTATAGATTTTGTTTAATGTATAAATGAAATAAGTTTTGATTATGTTATACACAACATAAAACGGAGATTTCACTACACGCATCCCTGACTTGGCTTGCGTTACACGTAATCAAGACCTTCCTTGATAGCGTGTGTAGTACACAATACCGAGTTTCACAAAATGAGTTATTATTATAATATTATTACAAACTAGCCGTTATGAATAGTAATACCCAATTTTTGAAATTTTATAAATTTTATCTTTCAAAATGGACTCCATTTTTAGATTCGGAATATCGAAATTAGCCTTGGGTGAATTTTTTGTATTTTTCTGAAAACTTTCAATTTTCGATGAATAGTGAAAACACTGTGTTACTATTTAAAAACCGACTTTTTATTTAAATAATTATTTATTTTATTTAAATTTATTTTAGGTAAAAAATTGATACATAATACCTATATAATTTGAATGTAATTCATTGGAGTTATTTTATAATAATTTTAGATATATAAAAATTTTATTGAACTTTTCACCGTCTTTTACCCACCTCCTAGGAGAATTTGAAAATTTACAAAAAAACTTAATTTTAGGGCTTCTGTGAGTGGAATTTCGAAAATATGATAGACACAGTTAATATCAAGGAGTAAAATGTGGTTCAATAAGATAAAAATAATTTTTGGTGAACAATAACTTTTTCTTTTATTTACCACGATTAAAATGAAATATGGTAATTAAGGGTAAAAATGATATTATTATTACCCTAACACATGTCCTAATTCTATTGGATAAGTATAATTCTACAAAAAAAAACCTTAGGAATATAATATTATCATTTAGGTCCACTTGGATTAGATTAGGAAATTTATTATTATTTTATTTAAAAAAGAGTTAAAAAAGTTAAAATCATTGTTTAATAGCTAAAAAATTTTAAATATAAGGTTATACATATGATAAATTGGACTATAAATATTAATTAGAAAGATAAATATATTTCCTACATAATGGTATCTTATTTATAATTTTTAGACATTAAATAATTTAATTTATTTATGACACAATGATGATGTAGTAATTACATTATTAATGAAATATTAACATAATTGATGTTATAAATACCAAAATAAATGTAATTTTAGACTTTTTATGAATTAAACTAATTTCATAGGTTAATAGGACATGTTTTTATTGATTTAATTAGCATTGTTCGAACTAACCATGCTGTAATGATTTTCAAAAAAATCAAATACCAAATAGTGTCAAAATTGACATAAAATAGTTTTTAAAACAAATATTATATTATTAATTGTAATTTTATTCCTAAAAATCTAAGGTTCATCCAAATGACTTAGATAAGGATAAATATACTAATAATGAACCACTTGGGGTTTTTTAGCTTGTTATAGTATGTTTATTAACCATATAGTGTAAGAAAACAAAAAGACACGGTAAAAGTTATATTATTTAACTTAGAGTTAAATCTAAAGGATAAGGATAAAATAGTAACCCAAACTTGTCTAAAACCTATTGGTTGAATGGATTTAGACCCATACCCGCTTTATATTCGAAATAAATCAATTTCTAGCTATTAAATTATGAATATGACTTTAGAATAATATAATATTTTAAGTTTTTCCAAAGGTGCCCCTCGCCTCCCTTATAAAAAGGGCACCCCTTCCCTCTTCTATTCACACCCTTTTGAGCCCTAAATCTCGGCCAAACCCTGACCATTTCTTTTCTCCACTTACCTAGAAAAATTATGTAGGTTATGTTCTTCTCAAAAGACCAACTCTAGTTCCTTAAGAGGAAGCTTAAATGAGGCGCGTCGAAGAAGAGGTAATCTCTTTTTCCGATTCTCTCAAGTTTCTTTCTTCTTATACTTATTATTATTTATTTTTTTCATTATAAAATAATAAAATCAGTATTACTTATATACTTATATGTTATTATAAATATTAAACAACCCTATTTCACCTTCTATCCATCCTATGGAAAATGAAATCACCGCGCGTGCGTACGTACGGAATACCGTCTCCACGCCGTGGTGTAATCTCTTTTTCCACCACCACCTTAATTGGATGGTTATAATGGTGTAAAGAATAAATATATATGATTATTATAACTTGATACTGATTCTGATATATCATCCACTCCAATTCCATTCAATAATTATGGGAACGATATCATCGCTCGTGCGTACGTACGGATTACCGTCTCCACGACGCGATGAGATTTATTCTCCATGTTAACCATTCAAGAATGATTATAAAGTATATATAATGAATAATAAAGAAATATATGAAATGAAAATTATACTGGATTTATGTATATATATATATATATGTCATCTACTTACTTCCATTCAAGTTAATAAGGAAAGGAAAATAGCATTCATGAGTACGTACGTCCTACCGTCTCCATGAACGGTGTATTTAATTTCATTTATCTATCTATTATATATATATATACTAAATATATATGATATATAAATCATTATTTATATTCTGGAAGTAATTAAATAATGATATAAGTAATAATAATATCAATAATAACATGTCCAAACACGTACATTAAATGAAACGATTTTGCCGAAAACGATGCATTAAAATGGAATTGACAAAAGAACGGGTAATATAAAGTCATAAGTGAATCATATATGATATCATAAATATTATTATAGTTCTATTACAAGTTAATAATATGTTTAAACCCACTATACAGGAGTTTTAGACACGTATGGAAGAAATTGGACCTAAGGTAAGGGATAATTTTGCAATCTCATTTTTATACGAGATTGCTTATACTGGGGTACTATTTTTCATCCATGTACATGAAATGTTTTTCATAAAGTGTTTAATATTATTCAATGTATGTTTAAAGTAATTTTTACCCTTTTTTTAAATTTACATTATGTTATGGATGGAATATTCCTTTTGTTTACCATATATGGTGCTTTTTGACTTTTCCGACAATAGTACGAGGAGAATGTTTTTTTAACTTATACGGCATGAATAGATTTTTACGATTTTATAACGCCTTATTTTCATGAAGAGTAATCTAAAATATTTGAAGACTAATTTTAACAAAATCCTCTTATTTTAAAATTTATTGGAATTTTGTAAAAAGAAAATGATTTTGAAGAAGTAAGGATATTTTCATCAAGAATTGATTTCAAATGTTTTATCAAAACCATTTTCCATCTATGATGACATTATTTCATATGTGTATGTTTCATTTATAATGTCTTTATGATTTACATGGTTTCACTTTTCTTATGATGAAATGATATCCATTTCTTTTATATGGATTATGTTATGATGGGATGATGTTTATGGAACCCATTTTATTTGTTAGGTTATTATGAATGATGTATGTTTATTTTGTGGCACACGTAAGAATGATTTCAATATGAGATGGGTGGGACCTATATCTCCCTCTAATTCATTGGGTAAAGATTTATATCTCATGAGATAGACATGGCTGGAATGGTAAGTGAATCCGTTTCAGTATTACAGGACTGGAACGAGGAGTGAACTCGATTCAGAAAGGGACTTTGTCCACTAAGATGGTCTTGGAAGAAATGCCTTGGCTACATTGGAAATCATATCATGTGATTAATGGTTTTCCACAATTACATGTTTTATTCCCATGCTATTTTATCATGATTGATGATCCATTATGATATATTCCTTACGTAATTCCATGTTTTATGTCATTGCACAAGATTTTGATATTTAAATATTATGCTCATGTTTTGAAGTTCAAATATATATGGTTTTTTTATTTTCTCCATGCTTACCCTTACTGAGAATTTGAGCTCACCCTTTTTATGTTTTCTTTTTCCCAGGATATAAAGAAAGGTTTTAGATAAGAAAAAATAAAGGGGAAGATCTTTATGGGAGATGTTGAAGATATTTCACCATGATTAGAAGATTACGTTCTGAGTTTCCAAACACACTAAACTAATATGGTCTCTGGGCATCTGTTTTTTCATGTATTAGGTATTCCGAAAAAGTAATGTAATGTCCATGTACGCCAAGCTTTGGGTCTCTATAATTAGTATTAGAATGATGGTTTAGTTAACCTTTGGAAACTAGGATGCGAAAACTTTAGTGAAATCCCTAGAAATATTTCTAAGGTATGTCTAGGGATGTCCCTAAAGATAAGTATACGTATAGGTTATAGTCTTAGAATTACGGTAACAATATTACAATTTATCATAAGATGTTATATATTGATGGTACTCCCCCTTTATTATGTTGTTTTCTCTAGCATGATTTTTTCCTCTCACACTATTCTTTTTGGGTTTTAGAAAATGGCTGGAAACAGGAAGATTAATGATAATGGAGGATACGATGGACAATGGAAAGATATTTTTCATGAGCAACCAAATGAAACGGGATTTGGAAGTCCAACAATCATTATTATCCTTAATCAGAAATCTCATAATATGATCAATAATATCAACTTTGGTATTTTACCGACTCAACTAATAAGCGAAAGATAGAGTTTCATGATGATCATAGGGGAAAGAAAGTTCAATTTCTCTCATGTAAATCATGTTGGAAGAGGCATCAAGAAGAATGTTTCAAAGGAACTGGAAGATGCTTTAGGTGTGGAAAAGAAGGACACAAAGCCATTAATTGTAAAGGAAAAGGTTCAGTTAACACCACAGACATGGATAATGGTATTTCTAAGACATCCAAAATGGTTAAATGTTTTAAATGTGGAATGTATGGACATTATGCAAACCAATTCCCTAAGGGAAAATCTCATGAATAGAATCAGCATGGTCGTATGGGTAGTATTTATATTGATGATGATGAAGAGACTAAAAATGATATATGAGATGAAAGAAATGACGAAGCTCAATTAGTGGTTTAAGAAGGTAGTGGAATGATTTATATTTATCAAGAGTTATGTTTTATAGGTAATGTTACTATGGAATAAAGACACATCTAAGGATTGTTACACTATTTTTTTTCTAAAGTATTTGAATGTATATGATGAATGGTACTGGTGACCATGAAAGGTTACTCAGATATTTTTTTTGGAAAGTAGATGATATGCGCATAATTAAGGGATAAGGAGATAATGAGATGTTTGATAGTATTCATGAGCTCATGATTGATATAAGGACTAAGTGATATCATGGTTTGAGTATATATAATTTTTTGGATTTTAGTATGTGGAAAGAGTTAAATTTTGACAACACTCATGTTTTCACTAAGGTTCTTTGGTAATTAATGTTTCATGAGAATACATGATTAAAGTATTCACATGTTTGGAATGTGACTAAAAAGATATATCGTATAGTAAATTATGGTATTCACATGCTCACTAGATAAAATTTCAAGTAATCGTTATCTTTATACTATGAGATTGGACAGAAGTATTTTGGATAAAACTAAAGATTGGAATATATTAAGGTAGATATCAGATAGTATTGTTTAAGGCTAGAACATTTTTTTCGAAATTATTTCTGTAATGTTATAATAGTTTAGTTTTAGAAAAAGGACAATCTGCAGGATGGGCAACAACCCTTCGCGTCGGACAAGGCCGTGGGAGTCGAACCCACAACTGTAGTGAGACATGCCTTTATTGCATACCACTGGCCTACAGGAAGTCCCTAGTTAGTATAAACTAGTTTTATTTTATTAAGCGCTATGATGGATGAAGTATAAGTCCATTTTTGGAACCATATACGATTAATTTCACCTTAATATGGACTTATAACTTTTGATAACCTTTTGTTTGAGACAGATGGAATGACCCATCATTCTATCATATGATCTGCTAACACTTAAAAAATGAAAAATTCAACTTCATTTCTTTAAGAGATGAAGTGGAAATTTTTCAAGGCATGAACAACGATGAGATTGTACCGAAATAAAGTAAGTATTTCTTCTAATTCTTCAACTTTAGGGAAATGATCTTGAAAACCAAAAATTTTGTCATAGTGTCCTCATATACGATGAATCAGATGGTACCTTAGATCATCACAAATTTATGGCTTTGTGATTGATGGCTTTTTCATAACCATGTTCTCTACCACTCTCCATCAGAACATGATGGTTAGATTTCTCTTTCATATCCATATTTTCACCTATGTCCTCCTATGTGGAAACCCAGTGATTAGTTAATTTGGGTGATCGATACGTTTCATACATTAATTTTTAAAGTTATGTTTTGGTATTCCTTTTTACAATGTGTGTGTCTATGAAAGAAACTCTCATGTAATAAACCAATTATTACCTTGATGAATTTTGAGGGTGAAATTCATTTTAAGGGGGGTAGAATGTAACATCCCGAGATTTTATAAGATATATTATTTTTAATTTATTTCATGTCTTGTGTTGTATACTAAGACAAGATTATATTGTACTATACGCAACACCGTATTATCTTGCAGTATACGCAACACTATTCTTGGCTCGTGTTACACTCAATTTCAAGTTCGTTTTGTGGAAATTATTCTACGCAACATTAAGTATAGATTTTGTTTAATATATAAATGAAATAAGTTTTGATTATGTTATACGCAACACCAAACAGATCTTTCACTACACACAACCCCTACTTGTCTTGCATTACATGTAATCAAGGCCTTCCTCGATAGCGTGTGTAGTACGCAATACTGAGTTTCACTAAACGAGATATTATTATAATATTTTTACAAACTAGCCGTTATGAATAGAAATACCCAATTCTTGAAATTTTATAAATTTTATCATTCAAAATGGACTTCATTTTTAGATTTGAAATATCAAAATTAGCCTAGGATAAATTTTTGTTAATTTTCGGAAAACTTTCAATTTTTGATGAATAGTGAAAACGCTGGGTTACTATTTAAAAACCAACTATTTATTTAAATAATTATTTATTTTATTTAAATTTATTTTAGGTCAAAAGTTGATACATAATACCTATATAAGTTCAATGTAATTCATTGGATTCATTTTATAATAATTTTAGATATATAAAAATTTTATTGAACTTTTCACCGTCTTTTAACCACCTCCTAGGAGAATTTGAAAATTTACATAAAACACAATTTTACCGCTTCTGTGAGTGGAATTTCAAAAATCCGAGATACACGGTTAATATCAAGGAGTAAAATGTGGTTCAATAAGACTAAAATAATTTTTTTTGTGAATAGTAACTTTTTACTTTTATTTACCACGATTATTAGTAAATAGGGTAATTAAGTGTAAAAATGATATTATTATTATCCTAAAACAGGTACTAATTCTATTGGATAAGTATAATTCGACAAAAACCAACCTTAGGAATATAATATTATCATTTAGGTCCACTTGGATTAGATTAGGACATTTATTATTATTTTATTTAAAAAAGAGTTAAAATAGTTAAAATCAAAGTTTAATAACTAAAACATTTTTAATATAGGGTTATAAATCAGATAAATTCAACTATAAATATTAATTATAAAGATAAAAATATTTCATACATAATGGTATTTTATGTATAATTTTTAGACATTAAATAATTTACTTTATTTATGACACAATGATGATGCAGTAATTACCTTATTAATGAAATATTAACATAATTGATGTTTTAAATACCCAAATAAATGTAATTTTAGACTTTTTATGAATTAAACTAACTTTATATGTTAATATGACATGTTATTATTGATTTAATTAACATTTTTCGAACTAACCATGTTGTTACGAGTTTCACAAAAATCGAATACCAAATAGTGTCAAAATTGACATAAAATAGTATTTAAAACAAATATTATATTATTAATTGTTATTTTATTCCTAAAAATCTAAGGATTGGAAAAATGACTTAGATAAGGATATATATATTAATAATGAACCACTTGGGGTTTTTTTGTCTTGTTATAGTAAGTTTATTAACCATACAGTGTAAGAAAACAAAAAGACATGGTAAAAGTTAAATTATTTAACTGAGAGTTAAATCTAAATGATAATGATAAAATAGTAACCTAATCTTGTCTAAAACCTATTGGTTGAAATTACTTCGACCCATCCCCACCTTAAAAAGAGAATATGACTTTATAATAAAATAATATTTTATGTTTTTCCAAAGGTGCCCCTCTCATCCCTTCCCTCTTCTCTTCACACCCTTTTGATCCTTGAAGCTTGGACAAACCCTTCCCAGTACTCTTCTCCACTTCCCTAGAAACATTCTGGAGGTTCTGGTCTTCTCAAAAGACCAACTCAACTTCTTTAAAAGGAATCTTAAAGGAGGTGCGTCGAAGAAGAGGTAATCTCTTCTTCCGATTCTCTCAAGTTTCTTTCTTCTTCTACTTATTCTTCTTTAGTTGTCTCATTATAAAGTAATAAAATCAGTATTAAATAGATACTGACATGTTATTATAAATATAAAAAAACCCTATTTCACCTTCTATCCATCCTACGGAAAACAAAATTACCGCGCATGCGTACGTAGGGAATACCATCTCCAGGCCATGGTGTAATCTATTTTTCCACCACCACCTTTCTTGTATAGGTATAATGGGATAAAGAATAAATATATATGATTATTATAACATGATACTAATTCTATGATATCATCCAATCCAATTCCATTCAATATTTATGGGAATGATATCATCGCTCGTGCGTACGTACGGATTACCGTCTCCACGACGCGATGAGATTCATTCTCCATGTTAACCATTCAAGAATGATTATAAAGTATATATAATGAATAATAAAGAAATATATGACATGAAAATTATACTAGATTTATGTATATATATGTATTTCATCTACTTACTTCCATTAAAGTCAATAAGGAAAGGAAAACAATGTTCATGAGTACGTACGACCAACCGTCTCCATGAACGATGTATTTCATTTCATTTATCTATCTATTATATATATATATATATACTAAATATATATGATATATAAATCATGATTTACATTCTGTAAGTAATTAAATCAAGATATAATTAATAATAATATCCAGAACAACATGTCCAAACACGTATGTTAAATGAAACGATTTTACCGAAAACATTGTTTTAACATGGAATTGAAAAAAGAATGGGTAATATAAAAATCATAAGTGAATCATATATGATATCATAAATATTATTATGGTTCTGTTACAAGTTAATTATATTTTTAAACCTGCTATACAAAAGTTTCGGACACGTACGGAAGAAATTGGACCTAAGGTAAGGGATAATTTTGCAATCTCATTTTTATCCGAGATTGCTTATACTGGGGTTCTATTTTTCATCCATTCCCAAAAAATGATTTTTATAAAGTGTTTAATATTCTTCCATGTATTTTTAAATTCATGTTTACCATTATTTTACTTTTACTTTTTTTTATGGATGAAATCTTTTTTTTGTTTACCATACATGGTTCTTTTTGACTTTTCCAACAAAATTACGAGGAGAATGTTTTTTTAACTTATATAGCATGAACGGATTTTTAAGATTTTATAACGCCTTATTTTCATGAAGCGTACTCTACAAGATTTGATGAACAATTTTAACAAAATATACTTCTTTTAAAATTTCATGGAATTTAGTAAAAAGAAAATGATTTTGAAGAAGAAAGGATATTTTCATCAAGAATTCATTTCAAATGTATTATCAAAACCATTTTCCATCTAAGATGACATTATTTTATATGTGTATTTTCATGTTTAATGTCTCTATGATTTACATGCTTTTACTTTTCTTATGATTAAATGATATCCATTTCTTTTATATGGATTATGTTATGATGGGATGATGTTTATGAAACCCATTTTATTTGTTTGGTTATTATGAAGGATGTATGTTTATTTTGTGGAACACGTAAGAATGATTTCAATATGAGATGGGTGGGACCTATATATCCCTCCAATGCATTGGGTAAATATTTATATCTCATAAGATAGACATGGCTGGAAGGGTAAGTAAATCTGGTTTAGTATTACAGGACTGGAACGAGGAGTGAACTCGATTCAGAAAGGGACTTTGTCCAATAAGATGGTCCTGGTTGTAATGCCTTGGCTACTATGGAAATCATATCATGTGCTTAATGGTTTTCCACAATTACATGTTTTATTCCCATGCTATTTTATCATGATTGATGATCCATTATGATATATTCCTTACGTACTTCCATGTTTTATGTCATTGCTCAAGATTTTGATGTTTAAATATTATGCTCATGTTTTGAAGTTCAAATGTATATGGTTTGTTTTATTTTCTCCATGCATACCCTTACTGAGCATTTGAGCTCACCCTTTTTATGTTTTCTTTTCCCCTGGATATAAAGAAATGTTTTAGGTAAGAAAACCAAAAGGGGAAGATATTTATGGGAGATGTTGAAGATCTTTCACCACGATTAGAAGATTACGTTCCGAGTTTTCAAAGACACTAAACTAATATGGTCTTTGGTCGTCTGTTTTTTTCATGTATTAAGTATTACACAAAAGTAATGTAATGTCAATGTACACCACGATTTGGGTCTCTATAGTTCAAGAGTTTTCATAGGTTGGTTCATCATAGTGTGTGTTTGGTAAACTTGATAAAACCTCTATTAGGGGTTGGTTTTATTAAAAATGTTTATCCCACTTTTGAAATAACATCAAAAAATATAATACGAAATAACTCATAGGATACCATACCCATATTTTATCTACTAACATAAGTTATCCTCTAGAAATAAGTGTAATCATTAATATCCTATCTATGACATCAATATCATCAATGTACCATTGGTGCCGTAATTATCTACTTGTATATTGCTATCAAAAGGCTAATATATTCCCACCAAAACTCATCAAACCACTATCCACATAGGAATATGACATTAGGGAGAGGCATATTCACATAATCATTATAAATAATCCAATTCATCATCAAACTGATTTCCTAGGAAGTACATCTCCATAGGTTAATCTGTTATATTAAAAGAATCTGTTCAATGATACATAAAATTAGTTCTACTTTCAAGTTAAACACAAATTCATGGTCACATATCCAACCATTGGATAATAATCTAACCTAAACAAGAAATACACTAATTATATGTTACCCAACTATAATATATACTAGAAGAGAGAATGAACATCTTAACATATAGCAAAACATCATATCTCAACTTATAAATATATAATCCATGTCAATTATATTATATCACAATCACACATTATTAATATGTCAAGGTAAAAATCCCCACTATACCAATTTTATTTCATATCTTCAGTGAATAAAAATTCATAATATGGGAGAAAAATAATATCACACCACTAATCAACCACATTTACAATCATAATTCACATATGATGGTATCTTAGTACAAAATACCCATAAAGGGTTTTTTATTGCTTGTTGTTGTAAATAAAAATTTTAAATTCACATATCATACTAAAAAATGACTGGTATATATAATCCAAATTATTCTGATGATCATGAGTCTAGTCATAGTCCATTTATACACCGCATTCATTATAAAATCTATGAGGCTGTCTACACACATATAGGTACCTAGGCATGTAACAAAAGTAGATGGGTTGAAGATTTATAAATTATAATCACAAAATAAATATAACTATATTGCCTCCAATAATGTGTTCCCTAGTATAAAAGATGAGGATCTCGTTTGATGGAGTCAAATCCAAACACAATTCCAATAAATACCATTATTGATTTGAAGGTGAAATCGATAACCACTCATTGTCGTAAATGATTCACAATGGAACTAGGGAGAGATACCTAAAGGTCATCCACACACATTTAAAATTCCTTAGTAAGATCAATCTTCAAATCCGGGGTTCTATCATGGACATTTTATGAAGACCTTGACATCTCAGCAATCACCGCTACATCTATAATTTAATCAAAGAAGGATAACTCAGATTGGATGCTCGTATAAATGAATTATATCAATAGGAAGAGGGAAATAGGAGAGAGAGGGTATAAAAATCATTTAGTGAATTATAACATAAATTATATACTTTTCCACTTTATATAGAGAGGTTCCAAATACCAGGAAATGGATCCCCAACCCTTGGATATGTATTACCCACTAAAGAAGCTATAAATGAATTCTTATAATATAAAAACTAGGTTATAAATATAATTCATATTTTTATCACATTTTATATAATAAAATATATTACAAGATAAAATAGGTTCATTAACTCAGCTCGTTATTCCAGTAAATATTAAATGAACCTTTAATTTTAAATAATATTTATTCGTCAAATATTTTCCTCATATTCAATTAATATATTGTGAATAATTTTAATAAATAACTTCAATACTAATTATTACAAACTCAAATAATATGAATATATTTATTTCATGGATATTTTATAGTCTCGGACGTCACTTGGGTGACATGGTGGGTCCCATATGTTCTAAAATCCAATTCATAAAAATATTCAATATTTTTAATACACTAAGCTTGTGATACTATAGGTGTAGAGCCTTAGGGGGGATTGACTACTGAGAGAGGATGGTTAAATCAATGGTTTGTTTTTATGAATCCTATATCATTCCCATTAGACCTCTTATACTTGTTAAGATTTTTGATCCAATCAATATTATATCTCAATATCACTTTTTGCGAAGTCGTAAAAATGAAAAGAACAAAACACAATATTTATAGGGTTTGGTAGAAAATCTACTCATTACTGCAACTTGTTATTCTTCATAGTTACAGATTCATCACTCTCAAATTAGTGATTATAATTCTCCCAACACCAACTGAGAGACTACTTGTTCTATGACTCCAATAAAGAGACTCCTTCTACTTCTGACTCAAAACAAAATACTTACATTTCTTTTAGCTCTAATTAAAAGAAATCCTTTTCTATGGATCCAATTGAGAGACTCATTTTTCTCCTAGAACAAACACGAAGACTTCACCTAATCATATAATTAAATAGAGGACATCACATTTCATAATGTCTTGACCCACAATAGGATGATATCTTGGTATTCCTCCATGATCATGTAGGATCAGACATACTTGTGCACACTATAAGAACCTTTAAAACTTTATTGTCTTTTTTAAGTATTTCCTATCACATGTACTTTGTCATTTTCCTCAATGAAACCATGCATGAGAAATTATTCGTTCTTTCTAAATTCCTATCATTACTTAATGTGTGCATCCAGTGCACACATTTATTTATGTATTATCTAATACAGGATATGACTTGAACAATCTACAGATAGTTTTGTATTTAAATTATGATCTCAATTACAAAAATGTATATTTTATAATATTTATGAAATATTATTACATAAAATAATACATTTTTTATTACACTATATTATTCTGAAACTTTTTTAATAATTTAGGTATCTCAATGAATCAAGCTCCCTTCTTCTATTTTGGGTATCTTAAGTATCAAAGCTCTCATATAAAATATTAATAAATGTAAGAATGAAAAATAATTTATTCATAAACAACACTATCTTCCTCATGAATATCATTCAAATTCACTATACTTACCCTATTTCTTCTCCAAAAATATACATGATTAAATGTTCTTAAACAGTCTTCATGCAACCATGTTTCACTATCTCAGTTCTTTTTCATTCACAAAACACAGTGTTGGTATACACTGTATCATGGTTCACTGTATTATTCAATATGTCTATGGAGGTTGCATGTAAGGGTATCATGATATAGAAATTTTATTCATATGAAAATTTCTTTTTTAATAAAATTGAGTTTTCTTTGCACAAGTAGAATTCATGTAGTGTTTCTTATGTTCCTTAAGCAATTACAGTGATTCAAAGATAACCACTTCCAAAAACCATTGTTTCACAATGGCTCTATTTCTTAAAAAAGAGAGCAATCTTAATTATAATAGTAACTTTATTTAACTCTATTCATCTTTATTTATAATCAGATCATTTTTTCCTCACACCACCCCAGCCTCCATTTTTTATTCATGCCAAACACCATTTTAATATATATGAAGATCTCTGAAAATCAAAGATATAACATGTTGGTTATAAAATATATTACAATAAATTTCATAGAGCATTTAATTAAATTATAACTATTCTCATGTGTGTGATATTGATCATGTAAATCCCATTATTTCAATATTGAATTCATCCATGGTAATTGGATGAATGAACGACCTCCTGTAATGGTATTTTCATTCATAAGAAGCATATTACGCAACCTTCTTGATGCATTCAATGCATAAAATGCATGAATTATTGTTCATCATCTCACTATCTTTGTATATTATCTTCAAAGTGACCATTTAAGGATCATATATGATCAAAGGTGGCCTGATTGTGAACTCTAGTGGACAAAAGTTACTTTGAAAGACATGTGGTTGAAGACCACAATGTATATCAATAAAAAAACATAGATTACATAGATTGGATGACCTATGTTATATTCATATTTTTAATATTTAGAAATAGTTTTATTCTTAAATTCCATCCCAAATCAATTTATATCAAGGATTCATGCTTGAATATATTACAAGACATGCTGATGACTTGTAGTTCTATGGTAGTGGGGGATCTGCACCCTCATATACAACACATATTCCCCTCACTAGTCATTACCCATCCACGTGTTCCACCTCGATCACCTACATGCACACCTTTTGTGTGATTTTTGGACACTATGATCACCGACCACACCTTTCCAGGTAGGTTCTCACACCCATTCGACTATGCAAAATTTCCCTGGTTGGATTCCATGTGCATGGTTTACCTTTAGTCCCGCAATTCCTCGATTGTGCCTGACCTAGGCTGTCTTGTGTGGTAGGCATTTATTTTTTAATAAGGCCACTAAAAAACAATAGTTAGAATAATTTATTCATAAAATTGATAAAATAATCCTTCCTCAAAATTATTCTTCAAGTCCTCATACTCAAATATGCTCCTGGTAAAATGTTAATACATTATATATAAACTTCTATTAAATTCATCCTTTAATACTCATGATAAATAATATTTTTCATGGAAATATTTGATTCACCATGAAAATAAATATTTATATGGTCTTCAATTATTCACCCAAATATGACATGGACACAAGTTTGAACATTGTGAACTCCTTATAAAATGTTTTAAACTTTGAATATCTGTTCAATCAATCATCACATTTACAATGGAGAATTTATCATGAATTATATCCAATTCCATCAACTGAATCCATAACAATTCTCAATGCACTACCACTTCATCCATAAAAAATTCAGTAAACACATATTAAAACATAATTAAAAATCAATTCCACACTAGGACCAACAATTTACCACTTTTTATTTTGGTTAAAGACCTCCTAGAATATTTAAAATTGAATATGTGTGTTCAAACATTATCCCCATATTTTCAATGAAATTAAAAGAGTATGTGGGGGGGGGGGTATTATCATCTCCTATTTATTATAAAAAAATAATCTTCTCAATTATATGAAAGTTTCTTTATCACTTATAAGAGAAGGATTATCTGACAAGAATCACTTAGAAAAGGTCAGTTAGTTAATGAACTATATGTCTTAGTATGATAACCCATTTTAGAAAATAATAGAGATAAAACCACGGTTTTCCATTATTTCCCTGAACTACTATGAATGTGAAATAATGCTTATAAATTCTCAATTATAATTTAAGGGGATATATATAGTTAGTTTTATCAATAAAATTATAAATCTGACACACACTTCAACAAACACATCATTATGTTTTAGTGAAAAAGACATATCCCCCTTTTACTCGACTTATCATAAAAAAATAACCCCCCTAAATTGATATTATTAATAAAATTAAGAATTAGGTATTAAAGTGTGATTGAAATGACTCATATTTAGGTTTGGAATCTCTCTAAAAAAATAATATCCAATGGAATTTGTAAAGCTAATAGATTCAAATCAAGGATTATCCCCTTAAGGCATTCATAGGTTTACTACATTTCATTGATGATAATATAATCTAATAAGTTCCATCTCTTTATGATTTCTAGTTGTGAAAACCTCAAAATATCCTTCAATTACTAGTATGTTTTCTCAAAAACACATAAAATAATGGGGAGTAAGGAGGGGAATCTTGGTTTCATAGAAACAAAATTCATACTAAGAGATTCCACTAAATCTTAGCTATTATTTTCTAATAATCTAATCATGGGAATATTTATTTAGATCCTTATTTTTTTAGTCTCACTATTTTTATTATCTTATTTTTCCATTGTTCGTTGTGTGGTATACCATTTTCCACCTCAGTCTTATGAATCGTCAACTTTACAATTTTGGATACTTTCTCATCAACATTATCATCATATTATGAGATCAATTTATTTCATTTATGTTGATATAGTTTCTCATATTTCTTCAATTGACTAGGTAGTTTAAATTGATTTTCCCAAACAACGAAACAATCATTATTAACATTCTCATTCTTCTCAGAATCTTCCCAAAAAAATTTAGTGGGTTTCTTTTGAAACCAATTCCCTTTTACAATATATGGAACCTCTCCTTCCAATATTGTCAGTTATACCTTATTATTGTGACCTTATAATCTTCATCTTTCATATACTTATTTCATAATAGGAATTTTGTTTATGTAGATATCTCTAGAATAGGTTTGGTCACTATTTTTATATATGAGATTGTTTTCCTGAGATTCTCATTGAAACTATCCCATTATTCTTACCTAATTAATAGTAAGTAAATTTTTTACCAGTAAAAGTAGAATTTTTCAATTATTACCACAAAACCAACAAAATTCTTGAATCTTAATTCTCAAATATTGGTTCAAGAAAAATCTATATATGTGTTGTGGTTGTTCTCTTATAATCCAAGACTCACATTTCTTGGGGGGGGGGGTTGTAGAATTCATGGAATATTCTTTCCATTCCTTGATGGGGAAGATTTTATCTCATTATTTTTATCCCACATATCTTCAGTTTTAGTTTTCACATCTCATCTATTGGAAATAATAGTTCTAACAGTGTGATTTGGTTCACTTTTACCATCATTATCCCAATATTGAGAAGAGTATTCGCTGCTCAAAAAAGTGTTATTGAAATCTTACTTGGCCTTATTAAACTCATTTTGAACTATGACACATATAGATTGTGTCTCACATAATATTATACTATTGCAGTAAACTTGTCCTTATTATCACATATTGTCTTATCTTGTTCAAAAAATTTCAATTTGTGATTATTATATTCATTAACAAAAGATAATTCATTCTTGACCAAATCCTCATTTTATTCATTGATAATAAATATTTAATCCTCATTATTTGAAACAATTAATTTTATATTTTTTGTTCTTAGGTTTCCACTTTCCCTTATTTTGATATTGATTTTTTCCCATGTAGAATAGTAACTTTTATTTTAGCTTCCACTCAATTTCAATTATTCCTTCTTCATCATCACTACTATGTAAAGAATATGTTCTATTATTTTTATGATAAAATAAAACAACTTGATTATCTAAATAATAACTTTTTTATTAATATTTCTTGTGTTTTATTATATTATTTACCTTCTTGTTGATGTAATGATTATTTTTCTTATAACCACACTTGTATTTTTGAGACATCTCATTTTTGATTTTGATTCATTTTCTGATTTTTTTCTTTATTTTTTGGAAACGTATTGAATAAATGATGCAAGACACCATAGTTATATAATTTTGTTGGTTTTTGAATCTTACCCTTACATTTTCATTTTTTAATCCTTTTGATATTAAATAAAAAGATCGATATCTGCCATTCAAATCATCATTACTTTTTGATTCTTCTAATTTGCATCTTTTGTTTTGGAATTTTCCCTTTATTATAGATTGAAAATCCATTTCAATTATTCTAATCATATTAAAATCTAGACTTTTCCACATTTCATAAGTTATGAGAATATTTTTTACTTAATTAAGTGACAAATCATCTATTTATTCTAGAGATGAGATCTTTGAAAGAATACAATCAAGAAAATTCCTCATCAATTTTTTGAGATGATAGAGAGATTCATACTTTCACCAAATACTATAATTTGTTTGACTATTTAATTCACTTTGGTGAAATATTCTATCACAAAACATCCCATTTGAAAAATGTCATGTCTCCCCAAGACTGCCTTTAATTGTCCAAGGGCTAGTTACTAGCACTGAGTAAGAATATCACTAAAATGGTAGGAACTTCTTAAGTACATATATGCATGCACACATTTCAAAGGCTACTAATTATAAAACATACAAATAAATCAGGAATATCATTGATGCATACCAAAAAACCTAACCAACAAAGTATAATAGGAATTTAAAGTGCAGTAAAGTAAAATGGGCTAGAATACCAGCCCATGGAAAGAAAGAGATTGAAAACTACAGAGTCCAACCTGTAAAAAAAATTTAATTAGACTATTGCTGAAGAAAAAGAAACACATTGGATTATCTGAACTCACAAGGCACTATCTGGTCCTATTCTACCCTGGACTCCTTCAAAAGGAATTTCATCTACACCAGACATGACATGTTCGAGAAAATCCCATTCATGGATGAGTTTAATAATATTCAGTAGGACACACCGAAAACCACAGAAAAATAAACAAGGTAAAGGTACAATAATCTCTATAAAGTATATTTCTACAATAAATATAAAAAGAATACATCTAGATATAATCAAACCATAACCCGTAGTCTAGAGGTATGTCACAACTACTGTATACCAACACTATAGATTCAGTCTAAGGATTCCACAAAGAAACTGATCCCAATGAATACACTCTTGAGTGTGATGACACTGGTGAAGCCTACCCAAGAAGTAATATTCATCATGATCCATTTTGGGAGATATAAAATGATCTATCTTAAGTGAGATATAACACACTATCTCTGGTAGTACTCACTCCATGAGTGGGGAATATCATGATACACAGATGAGGTTCACTACCACGACCATGGGGTGATACTACAACTCAAAATAATTCACTTGATAAGTAGAAGATTGATGTCTGGTAGGATTGGTTGTGCCAATAAAAATACTCTACTTAGGGCACAAATATGGATATATAATCCTGATTTGGACCTCTCAGAGGGGATTTTAGACTATATGAAGTAAAATCAAGCTGAGGGGGAACACACTTCTATGAATAGGAATTGATACCAAATAACCTTAAGAGGAATAATAATGGGAACCAAACCTAATTAAACATGTCTATGATAAAGTGGACAAGAGATTCAATCCATGTATGAATGGGTACACAAAATGTAGTAGGGTCACACACTGTGTCCCTTGACCCCAGGTAATTCCAATGTTCAACGGGTCGTGTCATCAGAATATGTCATATAGAAGAGGTATACAGAATGTGTAGAAAGGTTCACATGTCGTGTCCTACTATATGGGGTCCACCCGTGTAATTGGCCATGCGACAGTATATAGAGTCAACCCATGTTTTCTTTCCCATGTACCAGTACACATGTTAACTCGTGTGTCAGGTCTGGGTTTGGCCCTATGGTAGGGTACACATCATGTAGGAAAGCTAAGTACTCCATCCAATGTCCATGTAACTCTTGAGAAACACAATGAGTCTTGGGGATATACCCACACTTCATGCGATAGGGGTCACATGTTGTGTGATACTTTACTACCTCCTAAAACCCTAGCTAGTGCTGAGTGGGGGCCACACTTCCTGTAGTCCGAACTACGCACCATGTTGTACATAATTTTCTAGAATCCCTGGGTAGCAGCCCATCATATCCTCCACTACTACAACTATATTATCCATGCATGTCTGATTGGGAAACTCGAGATCTAGGGTCGCCTAGTCCAGTAATCACCGAATCGGTAAGATTCAAGCCTTGAATTAACTCAAAAAGAAATCATCATCATTCATCGTTTCCAACGAAGAATAATAAATTGGTACCCATCATCATTAAATCCTCTACCTAAACCATCTTCACACCTCTGTTGAGTAATAACGATTCTATATCATCAATTTTGGATCGTTCCACTATGAAACAATGTCACAATGATAATTTTTTTGTAAACCATGAAGAACATGATGAACACAAATAACATGAAGAATTTTAGGGGAGAAAAAACAAATTGAACAACACAAGGAATGAACCTAATCTTTTATTCACTCATGATTTTATCCATTATGTAATAATGATCAAGATAAAAAATAGTACAATCATCCACAAATTCCTATAATGAAACCCTCCCGCAAAAATTATCGAACTGTGGGTCAACCTATTCATGGGTTGATCCAAGTTCTTCATAAATTATAAGAACAAGTAAAGAAGGAATAAAAATAACATTTCATACCTTGATTTTTAATGGATCATTGATTATAATTATTGTGTTTCTGTCGTCGATGAGATCCTCTAACTCCACTGGCACAATAATCCATGATCCGCTCGATCAGTCATCACTATCGAGAGAAATTCCTTCTCATTTTTTATGGTAATTCCAAGGTTATAGTGATTAATTTGGATTCTAGAAAATTCTAATAATAAAATAGTCATTATATTGGTAAAAAAATATTTTTATTAAATTTTTTATTACCGTTTTGTCCAAAAACTAACTTTCAAGACTGACCCACATCAGTCGACATAATTCCTCTCAGAGGGTAAAGTAACTTCTCTGAACACAATTGTTCCCTTGTATTTCTGATATGAGGACCTGTTTAAAAGTTATTCTGTTTTTTTAGGAAAACCGCTCGCATGTGCTATTTAATATATTTCAAACATTTATTTTGGGCACATCAGGCCTCATAATCGCACAATGTCTCAGTTCTCGGTCTCTACTTAATACCATATAATATTTAAAAATAATACATATAAAAATATAAGACATTAAATTCTCCCCACCTTGGGGATTTAAGTCCTTGAAAATACAAAAACAAAGGCTATATAAAAGGATGTGGGTACTATGCTCAAATTTGAGACTCCCACTCCCATGTGCTTTCCTAGAGGTTCCTATATTGCCACTAGACACACACTAATGTAATCACTCACCCATGAAGGATCCTATCATGATGATCCTTGATATCGTATGGATACTCACTAAATGTCACTACATCATCAATGTACATGTCACCCCTAGTTGATTATGTGTGATGGGTCATGAATTTACTTCCTCAGATGCGACACGTGAAAGACATCATGTGCTCGATCCAACTAAGAGGGTAGAGATAAGTGATACACCACCACACCTACTCTAGGAAATATTTGAAAAGGGATGATAAGCCTCAATGATATCTTGTTTCCCTTTCCAAATCTTCATAACCCTCATAGAGGTGAGACCTAAAGGAATATGTTGTCTCCTTCCTCAAACTCCAAAGGCCTCCTCTATCATTCAATATAAGATTTAGGAAGGATCTACAAAGTCTTCATCTACTCCTGGATGATTTTAAACTTCTTGGTAGTAGCTCGTACTATCATTGGGTCCATGGTTAATAACTATTCTAGGTTAGTCTAGCAGAATGGTGACCTATAGGGTCGCTCGTACAGATCCTTGAACGGGTTGTATGCAAGATCCACCAGTGGTAGGTGGTCCTACCCACTATGATCGAAGTCCAAGATTCAAGCCTGCTACATGTCCTCCAGAACCTGAATAGTTATCTCTATCTAGTCATCCATCTAGAGATGGAACACCATGATCAAGCACAACTGAGTCCCAAACACCTCCTATAATCACTTCTATAACTAGGATGTGAAATGAGCATCACGATTAGAAACTATCATCGATGGGACTCCATGGAGTCTAACTATGACCATGACATTGAGGTGTCCCAAGCTCTCTACTGAACTCCACTCATGGATATGTAGAAAGTGGGCCGAATTGGTTAGTTGGTCAATGGTCAAATAGTTGACATCATGTAACTTATATGTATGTGGCAAAACCATCATTATTTCCATATATATCCCATCCCACATATATTATGGCTCCTCAGGAGGTTGAGTAAAATCCACTAGAAGTTGGATTTCATCCTTTACATGCTAGCACATAGGTCATCAAGAAAAAAAACTCTGCCACAACCTTCTTAATCCCTATCCACTAAAACTGACATCGGAGGTCCTAGTACATATTCACCACCCCAGGGTGTACCACCAAATGGGGTCTATGAAACTCCCTTTGACCCTACTCTTACAAAACCACTAATAAAAGTATGCATCCACTAAAATGGACGACATGATCCCCACCTTGTGAATATCCATTAAGTGCATTCCCTATGCACATCTGAGCATGTAATGTGTCATAGTCGGTATCCCCAAGTTGGGCCTCCCTAAATCATTGTAATAGTGGAGGGTTAAAAACCATAAAATAGGGGTAAGATGATCTATTTCCTTCTATGAAGAATAATTGTAATGATGTCAACTACTCTGAAGCCTCATTCAACATCCATGAATATGATCTTCTACTAAGGGCATCTTACACCATGTTTCCCTTAACAAGAGTTTAGACAATCTCAAAGTCATAATCCTAGAGGAACTCTAGATGTATCCTCTATCTCAAATTCATAACCTTCTAAGAGAATATATACTCAAGACTCTTGTGGTTAAATTAGATGATAAACTACTTTCCCATCAGGTAGTGTCTCCACATATTCAATGCAAAGACTACTGATGCTAACTCAAGATTGTAGGTCATGTAGTTTTGATCTTGTGGTATCAAATGGTGTGAACCATAAGAAATCAATATTTTCATCAATATCAGGACATAACCTAGTCTAGTCCTTGATGCATCACATAATACTATATACTCAACACCCTCCTATGGAAGTCTCATGATTGGAGTGCTCATCAAAATCTCCCTCAACTATTGAAAAGCCTGCTAAAACTTCTCTTTCCACACAAAAGGTTACCCCTTTTTGTTCAAAGATTTCATATGTGTTGATATCCTATAGAAATCAGGTCTAAATCTTCAGTAATATACAACCATCCTATAGGAAGCTCTGTACCTCTATCATGCTCCTAGGTGGCTCCCATGATAACACTACCACCACCTTGGCTAGGTCTACTACCACTCCATCTACTAAGATAACATGTCCTAGAAATTGAACTATATGAATCTAGAACTAGCACTTCAAGAGTTTCCCACAAAGTTTGTTATCTTGGAGTATATCCAGAACCATCCGTAGGTGTCGTGCGTGCTCCTCATGGAATTCCGATTACTCAAGGATATCATTGATAAAAACTACCTTTAACTGGTATAAGTAAGGCTGAAAGACCTGGTTCATGAGTCCCATGACTATTATTTTGGATTTATTTATACCAAAAGGCATCACCTAGTACACATAATGACCATAGCAGCATCTGAAAGTCGTCTTCAGTTTATCCTCATTCTGAAATTCTAGCTAGTGATAACCTGATCGAAGGTCAAACTTTATGAACCATTGTTCACCTCTAAACTGATTAAAGAGGTCATCAATACTCGGTAGTGGATACTTATTATTCACAATCACCCAGTTCAAGAACCGGTACTCCAAACACAACCTCATGCCCCTATATGTCTTCATGGAAAATAAAACATGGGCCTCTCTGGGTGAAACACTGGGCCTCACAAAGCTCTTCCTCTACAAGTCCTCTAGCTGCTCCCTTGGCTCACAAAGCTCTATGGGAGCCATCTGATATGCTGATGAGGATATCAGTTCCACCACAAGGTGTAAGTCGATATATAATTCAATCTTTAGATGGGGAGGATACCCTGAAACATCTTCAAGAAAGAAATCCTCATACTTTTCCACTACTTCTAGGAACTGAAAGCTCATAACATCTGCTACTTTGAGGGTATGGATAGAAAACTCATTAGTGATTGGATACACCCTCCTATGCATGATCCCATCCCGTGTTTCTTGGGTTTTCCTTTCACCAACAATGGAAAACCTCATCCCATCACTACAGACACACCACACCTTTAGGATAAAACTATCAATCTGGGTATGGAATGAAGATAGAAAATCAATACCAATAATGAAATCATAAGGCCTTGACACTGCCACCAAAATGTTACAACCAAAACTATCAACTCCATGGGTCATATCACACAATTGACACAAGTGTTTGATCATTGAGTCTCCCCCTGTAAGTGTTTCCAAGTGTAAGGATCTGGTCAATAGTTCTACATGAATATCAAGGTCTCATACTAGGTAACTGGTGAGAAAATAATGAATCGAATAGGTGTCTATACGTATGAATGATAATGTAGAAAAGACATAGATCATACCTTGGATCATCTATGGAGTCCCTGTGTAATATGACTCGACCGCATCTAGCTACCCCCTCCCCTATCCTCCACCTCCCAGTGCCCAGTGTGGACCTTCTAGGGGGGTATGTTGAAACGTCTTCCACCTCATACAGCTTTCTCTTCTTCTATCCCACAACCACTGCACTGATAGATCTTCTTAATTCACTAATTTACTCTTCCTAGGTGGTCCATCCATCATCCACCTATTATCAGCTCGACGGGTTGGGAAATCTCTACAAGATGTTGCATGCCTTTGCATATATAGCATGGCCTCTCCCTATGCAAACTGGATCCTACTTGAGAGCCCTGAACCATAGATACAATATCCTTGTACCTTCTTTAATGTATCCCATGACAAGATAACTTTGTTTCAATTTGGCTCCCCACTACGGAGGTCTCTGCAGATGTCTTCCCACTCCTGATGGTCACTGGCTACATCTTCTCTTCCAAGAAGCTCTTGACACCAAATCTCGCTTGAGAACTCCAACATAATTCAAAATTCATAGAGGTATCATGTTGTCTTTTATGTCTCGATGTAGATCTCACTTGATGGTCAGATCCTTGAAGTACTAATCCCTGACCATATCCCTCAAGTACCTGGAGAGGTTGGAGAACCTCTATGAATAGTCATCCACCATCAAGCTACCCCACTAGAGCTGAAGAATATCCTGTATACACACTGATCTCATTGTAAGCAGAGAGAACACCTACCTAAATAGATGCACAAAATCTGTCCATGAAAGAGTCACCTCTTCATGAGTCTTCATAGTAAAACTACAACATCACCCAACATAACCCTCAAGAAAGCTCACTACTAAGATTACCATCAGGTCCACTGGTTCCCTCGCTAGATAGAAAACTCATGTCACCACATCAATCCACTCCACAAACGCTAGAGGGTCATGATTTCATAGGAACATAAGGGGTATCTATCTATGAACCTTAGGGAGTGTGCTCATCCTATGCTCCTCGTCTCCTGTTACTGTAGGTACCACATGATTCTCCACTAAAGGTGGTATAACTATTGCACCACATGGAGGCAAAATCTAGGAAACTGGTCCCTACGCTAAAGCCTTATCACTAAGTGGGAAATCTTTATGATTGATCTATTTAATCATAGTTGGTATGAACCTAAGATATATCCTTCAAGAAAACAAGATGTACCATGGTCAATGATTATATCTGGATAGCTAAATCAAGAAGGAAAAGGAGACACAACCCATTTATATATTATGCATGTTCCATTATTTTCCTTGTAACTAGTGTTCTCATGTACCAAGTTCAAACAATGGTTATTAGAGTCTTGGTGTATGGATACATCATCCGACCATACTAATACTAGAGTCGCTGGACTAAAAAAGGAACTCAAAACACTTAACACTATTTACCAAAACCAATCTTACAGACTCCTGGTCCTAATGTAGAACCAACCACCTCAGATAATTCTCTATCACGACACGTCATCATGGGGTCCACACCATGACTCCTTAAGCCCGACTCCAATAGGCCCGAGGCTAGTGACTAGCACCAAGTAGGAATATCATTAACATGGGAGGCATTTCCTAATTACATTTATATACATAGACATCTACAAGCCCAAAAATAATGAAATTTAAAAACCAATAAGGGAAGAAAATGCATGCATACCATTAAACCGAACCAATAGAGTATGAATATAATGTAATGCGTAGTAAAGTAAACTGAGACAGAATAAAAGCCCCCCAAAAGGAGTTTGAAAACTAAAAATTACAACATTTAAACAACAATTGATACTGGGACAATTTCCCTAATCCATAGGAACACCTCAGCCTGTCTAAACTCACAAAGCTTGGTCTAACCCTGGTCCACCCTAGACTCTATCAAAATGTTTCCCATCTACACAAGACATGACACAAGTGGAAAATCTCATTCAGTTGTGAGTATAAAAATACTTAGTAGGACACCCAAAAAACCACAAATCAATACTCAAGGTAAAGGCACAATCATTTTTACATAGTATATGTCTACATCACATATAACAAGAACACATCAGATATACTCAAAACCTGACCTATAGATTAGAGTTAAATCACTAAAAAAGTATACCAACACTATAGATTCATTACGAAGATTCAATAAAAATACTCCTATGGGAACACAAAAACCCGAGTCTAATACAAGTTATTTTTTCTGCCCAAGAAGTTTTATTCATTAGGAACCATCATGACAGAGATATAATAATAAATCTTAAGAGAGATATGATACACTTTCTCCGATAGTACTCACTCCACGAGTTGGGAAGATCATGTTACATATATGATGATCACTGCCAGGGAAATGGGGTGACACCACGACTCATCTGGATTCACCTAATAAGTAGAGGATCGACATCTGGTAGGACTGGTTTCATCGATACCAATACTCTAATTAAGGAAAAATAATAAATATAGGATCTTTCTCCAGCCCTTCTAAGGGGATTGATAACTATATCCCAAAAAAACTTTCTGAAGGGCCCATCCTCGTATGAATAGGAAATTATAGAAAATAACCATAAGATGAACAAGCAAGGGAACCAACTTTAATGAAACATGTATGATATATGGTGGAAAAGAGATTCAATCCATGTAAGAAGGGGTACACTACATGTATTAGGGTTACACATCGTGTCCCTTGACTCTAGGTAATTACTGTGTTCAAAGAACTCTGTCATAAGAATATGTCATGTATAAGAGGTATACATGGGATGCAGAAAGGCTCAAATGTCATGGCCTACTATACGGAGTCCACCCATGTCCTTTGGTTATGTTCCAGTACACAATGTCAATCCATGTTTTCCATCCCGTGTACCAGTACATGGGGTAACCCGTGTATCTAGTCTAGGTCAGGCCCTATGGTGGGGTATAAGTCGTGTAGGCAAGATATGTACACCACCCCGTGTCTGTGTAACTCTCGAGATACACACGAAGTCTTGGGGAAGGTCCCAAACTCTATGTGATAGGGGTAACATGCCAAGTGATACTTTACTGCCTCCTAGAACCCTGGATACCACTGAGTGGGGTCCACACATCGTGTAGTCCGAACTACACATCGTGTTCTGCATAATTTCCCAAAAACCCTAGTTCACGCTCCATCCAATCCTCCACTACCCTGAACATATTTTCTAGCCACACTAGATAAGGAAACCCACTATCTAGGGTATTCTAGTCTCTCCATAACCAAATCGGTATGATATTTTCCTTGAATCATCTTGAAAAACAAGATCGTCAACATTCTATGTTTCCAATGAAGAACATGTAATAATCACCCACCATCATTTGATCCCCCACTGCAACCATCGCCGAACCTCTCTCAAGTTATACTGATGATAGATCTTTAATTTAGGATCGTTGCACTGTGATTTGAAGGTGAAATGATCATTTGTTCATAAACCATGAAGAACGAGAAGAACGCGAAGAAGAAGAATTTCAGGGGAGAAAAAACACATTGACCAATGCAAAGAATAAACCTCAGATGTTTTAATTCCTTCCTTGATTCATTTCTTAAGAATGATCATGATAAAAAATTGTATAATCATCCCCAAATAATCACAATCAAACCCTCTAATTAGAACTATCAAACCACAGTTCAATCTTTTTGTGGGTTTATCTGCATATGTCATCAATTCTAAGAATGGTAAAAAAATGAATTGAAATAATATGACCTACCAAAAGTTTGGATTGGTCATTGATGATAAATATTTTGTTTCCTTCATCAATGATATCCACCAAATCCACTGGCGCAATGATCCACAATCCACACGATTCGTCATTGTGGTCGAGAGAACTCCCTTCTACTTTTATCAGGGGAATTTTAGGGTTATGGTGATAACCATGGATTCCTGAAAAACTATAATATAGAGAAAACGAGTCACTATATCAAATTAAAATATTTTTTAAAATATTCTATTACCAAGACATCCAAAAAATAAATTTCATTACTGACCCAAGTTGGTAGATGTTAGGCCTCACATAGGGTAAATTCACTACTCTAAACAGAATGGTGCCCTCAAATTTTCTTATTTGGAAAACTATTTATAATTTATGAAACTTTTTCTGAAAACCCACTAATGTACACTATTTAATATAATTCAAACATTTATTTTGGGAATATTGATCCTCAAAATTTCACAATGTCTCAGTGCATGGGCTCGAATTAATCCCATATAATATTTAAAAATAATACATAAAAAAATCCATGATAATATATATTCATCAATATTTTCTTCATTAGTCATTTTGATATCCTGAAAATTACTTTTTCAAACCATATTGTTATGATTCATTGACTTTGAAATTGACTTCATTACTGCTTCTCTATATTTCCCAGTTCTCATTGGAAGTATAGAGACCCATATCCTTTATATATGCATTCTATGATAGATCCACCAAGATAGAATTCTAAGACTTTCATCAAACCCCATATTTCTATTATCATATTGTGTCATTTAAACATCATTGATAATGGGTAGAAAACCCACTTTTGCAGTATCTCTCATTTCGAGACCGAGTTGTAGGAGATAGAGTAGTATTCTATTCCAACATTTGTGATAAATCTTAACATAAAATGTTGGTACACCTCAAATATTTATTGAATTAAGATTCTCTATCTATGAGAATGCTTCTTGGATCTCTTGAGGGATCCTTCCATCTGATACTACTTATAGATCCCCAAGCCCAATGGACCACTGAGATGGGAATGGGGGATTATCTGTTTCTTTTTACGAATTCATTTTTTTGAATTCTACCAGTTAATGTTTTTATGGTTATAAATCCACTCAATGTTATCTCTAATTTTTTTTTGTGAAACCCTAATAATGAAGATAGTATAACATAAGATTTATAAGGTTTTGTATAAATCCTAATCTTTTTTGAAGTTGTCTATTTCCTTTGGTTATAGATTATTCATCATTACACATGTGATTACAATACACCCAAATTCAACTGAGATACTTCTTATGCTTCGACTCTAACTAAGAGACTATTTATTCTTCTTGATCTAAATAAAAGAATTCCACTACTTTCAGCTTCAATTGAGAGACTTCCATTGATCCCGCTCTAAACAAGAGACTTCTTCTACTCCTGTTACCAACCAAATGACTTCACATACTCTTGGTAACTACTTGAATTATTTACCATTAATAATGTATTGATCAAATATAATATGATCTCTTTTTATTCCTCTATTAGTTTTTTAGATATGAATTTTTCATGTAAACCTTAAGAACATTTTTAGCTTTCTGGTCTTCCTAAAATATAACTAATCACCTATTCTTGATCAGTTTCCTCAATGAAACTATGATTGGGCCATTCTTACTTCTACCTGAATTCCCGAACTCACTTACTATGATCATAAAGCACACAAATGTTTTTTTATTATGTTATGCAATATATGAATTGAATAATATTAATATTTTTTCCTTTTAATTCTCAACTAAATTACACTGAATTTATGGTGTATAATATTGGTTCAATATTAGTATATAAAATGATTTTATTTTAATTATTTTATGTGCTTATTAAAGTTTGTTAAGAATTCATGCATCCCAATGAATCAATATCCCTTCTTCTATTTCAGATATATCAAGTATCAAATCTTGCATAGAAAATATTAGTGCATGTAAAAATGCGAAATACCTCCTTCATGATAACAACTTTCTCTCTCATGTATATCATGAAAGTTCACTGTACTAATCCTAGTTTATGTTTACATATATATGGTCAAATGAATAGCTTCTTATACAACCTCTGTGAAATAGCATTGCACTATCTCATGTATATTTCCTTTTAAAAAATTAATATTTTCATACAATATCTCTTGGTTCATAGAGAAATTTGTGCATGTGGGTTGGTATATTTGTAAGGGTTTTAGAATATCCCATGTTACTTTATGGAGTATTTTATTCATGAAGAAAATCATGTGTGCTTTTCACAAGTCAAATACCTACACTGCCTATCCTCTTCTTAGTGCAAGTAGAGTTCTTCACAGATCTCCTCTTCATAAAACAATGGTTTCATTATGGATTATTTTGTTTAATAAAAAGATATATCTCAATTAAAATAGAAACCATATTGACCATGATTGATCTTTCATTATATTTAGATCTTTATTACATTGAACAACCTCAACCTCAACTTGTTATGTTCTATCAACCATCGTTTTAATATCTCAGAAGATATCAAAAATTTAAATATAAGACATAGTAATTATAAAATATTAGATAATTAATTTCATCGAATCTTTACCGATGTGATAAATCCTCTCTTGCATGAAATATTGAGGACATGAATCTCATTATTTCAATCCTGAATTCATCCATGGTTATCAGATGACCGAATGGCCTCCTGCAACTATATTTTCATTTGAATGAATCTTTTTCCTAAATCTTCGGGATGCATGAAAATTATATCATGCATGTGTCAGTGTGCTTCATCTGACAATATTATGATATTGGCATTATAATTACCATGGAAGTCTTGTATTTAATCAATAGTGGTCTGTCTGTGGATTCCAATGAATAGGAGAAACTCCAAGTGATAGGAGGTTGAATACAACTATTCATATCAATGAGAAAACTCAAATTAAATATATTGGATAACCCATGTTATATCTATTTTATTTCACATAGAGGAAAAATTCCATGATTAAATTATACCACACATCACTTTATACCGATGTTTCACACTTGAATATATTACAAGTCGGCCGATGTCTGGTTATTCCAAGGTAGCAAGGGATTTCCACCCATATACACCACATACATTCCCCTCACAAAATGTTCCCAACATGTGCATTCAACCACTAAGAGGAACAAACACACCCATTATATGCTTTATGTCTTCTATGAATGCCCACCATTCCATCCTATGTAGGATCTCACACCTATACACCGTACAAGGTTTCCCTTGTTATATCCCTTGAATGTGGTTGACCTATGGACCCCTAATGCCTTAGTTGATCCTGGACAAGGCTAGATTATGTGGTTGGATCTTATTTTCAATAATCCCACTTAAAACAGGACTTAGAATATTCTATTTATAGAATCAATAAAAAAATAATTCCCCAAAATTTTTCTTCTAATACAATTCCTCCTCAAATATACTTCATAAAAAAATTAAATACATTTTACATGGCCTTATATTAAAATTAATATTGTAATACTAATGAAAAATAATGTTTTCCTACCTTTTATGATTCTCTATTCAAATAAATATTTTTTTGGTCTTCACATTTTCAACCAAATAAGTGATGTCAAGTAATTACAACATTGTGCACTCTATAACACGTGTTTAAAACATTGATGATCAATTTAATAAATCTTCAAATTACTCATGTAGAATTTATAATTAATGATAACCAATTTCATCAATTGATTCATAACAATTCCTTTATAATCACCACTTCAACCAAAAACAACTCACCAAACACTTCTTTAAACATCATTGACAAAAAATGAAACATTAGTCCCAACACTAGGTTATTATCTCGATAGAAGTGAATAATATTAAAATACCCGGAGTAGAGTCTATAAATCAATCAATAACTCTATGGAGATAAGAAAAAGTCATTCCAACAACAATATTTACTACAAACACATATTGTGTAATATAATCTCTTTGTCTTGTTATATCTCATAAATCATGATGCACACTTTGTGTCATCACTATTTATTACATTATTATTCATTGACATTAATGGATAGAATTATCTTTTTCTACTATGGACATGGATTTAGTGAATGTGCTACCATTCTAATCAATTAGGCCACACATATCAATTTCTTTAGTAAGAAACAATTTCTTTCATGATTTTTCAATCAATTTCTTACCACCAAAGGAAAATCCAATGAAACATATATCTCCATAACATAAATATCATGATTTTCCCCTTGCATTAAATTTTGTGATTAAATCGTGTACACTGATAATAACCTCACATCAAGAGACCATTACACATGTAGGAATATAGAAACTACCAATGAGAAATAAAACATGTGATGTTGCTATTGTTGGGTCAGTGCTTATAAACTCGTCTACTTGAGATCATAATGTGTGAAATTTATGAGAACATGTATTAACTCTTATGATCCCCTAGAACCCGATGGTCACACATTATATATGTCTAGTCACAATGATATTTCTAAACCATAGGACATGTGTTTAAGATTAATTTCATAGTATCTTGAGATTATCATTATAGTCTGAGAACCACTATAACCTTTTTTATATGAAATATAATATACTAATCTAACCATATAAATAATGTACATAAAAATATAGACACTATTATGGTAAAATTACATCATGCATAGCTCATTGTATACATGATATGGTAATCAAAAATTACTATTCAAGTTGGGTCTAGGTAACCTACTTTTACAACACTTCCACTTGCACTAGATCCAACTTTCTAAATATCATTGTTATATCTCACATGATAAGATCATGATTCTACTAAGATATAAATTTAGTTGATGGTCATTCCATGTCTCCCCTACGTGGCTATTCAAGCATCTACAACTACACATCCTTTAGTAAGACTCCTAAAGAGAGGATATCCTTGAGTATATTCCTTTTTTTCAGAAACCAAAACATGAAATATTGTCTAGTACATGTATTAAGAATATTATAATTTATATTATTATAAAACTTTACATACACAATGTGATTCCATGGCCATGAAAAACGTCATTATTTATTTTACACTCCCTCATTAGCTGCATGATAAGATGAAATTCACTTGGTATTTGTTGGTATGACTACCACAAGAATTAACGAACAACTCTTGCTCATTTACTTATAATGTTTAGTTTCCGTTATTCTCCATATAAAAGGAACATATCCCTTATAATATCTCAAGTATAATTGGATAGTTCTGACTACATCTGGTGCAGTTCTCCTAGATTATACTACTATTTTCATACTATAGAGTATATATTGTAAATATCACATTTAATAAATAGTACGGAATATAGGATCGATCTATCAAAGAAGTGTATAGAATTATACTCACCACATTAATCTTATCCTATGTCTCACACATGTCTTCATGGAGTGATTTATGCCATGTGAAATTAGAAACAATTCGACCTCAAATTGTTCTAAATTTCATTTTTAGATACCTTATCACCACATGCACTTTGACATTGCTTAAGTAACCCATTATATTTAAATTAGTATATCTTGTTCCCTCAAAATTAGGTTTCTTCTTTATGTAAATTGATAGAGTGTTACTTTCATTTTTTCATAACTACCTATAAGACTAATAACTATTTTCTATATTCTATGAACATATTTTTCATAGAAAACATTGGTGCTCCCACTATCCTCTTATAGAAATAGGAAGAAATTCATTCCAAATGAATATTATAGGATCATTTTTCTTACATGAATACAAAATTCGATTTTTGGTAACTTGGATACATTATTGGAATTCTATGGTATTAGTAAATATTTATGGTTGTATCATATAGAACATTTCCATGAAACATGATCATGACATAAAATTCATAATATATTGATCATAGAAATTATATATTACAATTAATATTCTAATGGAGCTAGGTAAAAATACATAATATAAACAATTACGACTTATTTGTAGCCCTATTTCACCAATCATGTGATTATTATCTTTGAATACAACATTAGTATCAAGATTTGAATCATTCAAAATACTAACCACCTTTACTTTTATACACGGAATCCATTATTGAATTTTTCAATCTTAACACATTTACATTTACTTTTTACTTATTTGATTTATTATTCTAAATTAATAATTTGTCACCAGCTACAGTGAATGTAAAAACCCTTCAATGAGTTTATCATTCTTTCACATTATGTGTCTCTTGATCATTCATTTTCCAAAAGCTCATATGGAGATTATTCATATTCTAACATCTTGTTTATATGAGGTATTAAATAAATCCAAGTTAATATCTCAAATCAATAAGTACAACATTTTACAGAAATACTTTCTATACTTGACTATAAATTTGTTATCATAGGGATTTATATAATATCCCTTGTGTACATTAGGATATTAATAGAGATATTCTTTGTGTTGTTTCTTGATGAATGTTTGTTTATAATATTAAAAAAATCATGACATCTAAACACATGTTATTATATCATGGTGGATTTATTTCATACTAATAATCTTATGTTATTTATCTATCATTATACTTGGCATAAATTTATTATATAATGCCACTATTTATGAATCATGTCTTGATGAATAGTTGGATTTTATGCAATTATTATGACTCTAGGAATTAGAGTACCTTTCAAATACATCATGAATGTGATGTGTATAAGGAAATACAAATTTATGATTTAATCCAAAATAAATATTAATTATAAATGTTTTCATGTAAGACACATCATCAATACTATTTACCAACAACGTAGATTGGACGTTTATAAAAAAATGTGCATTGAAGAATTACTCCATATTAAATTATAATGATCAAGGATTTCTTGGTCAAGCTATTTTTCACCACACTTTCCTGAAAAACCTCATATCTTATAACCATGAATAATACATACTCAATTTTATATTTCTTAATAATTATAAGGAGTATTATGATGTGTATTTACCAGTATCATAACTTTGTAATAGTTCATTTTTTCTAGAAGAACTAATTTTGATATATTTATGGATTGTATTTATTTATAAAGGTTTGTTTTTACAATTCTAAAAAATAAATGGTGTAGATAATACCTTAATAATTTATATCCAAATATTATAAAATTGTATTGGGAACATCCTTCAAAAGTACTATGTTTTATAAAAGAAAAGAATTATCATTACACAACTGGGTATAACTGAGTAATACATTTTATATTCACTAATTATTTACAATGATTCAATAATTAATGAACTATTATTTTATTATTAGATACCTAAAATAAAATTATTCATATATTGAATAATGTCTCCTTGTTTTTAATTGAAATGTGATATAATTTTCTTGTTAATACATAAAAAAATAGCAACTAGAACTTTTAAACATAGAAATTTGAAGTTGTGTACTTCTCACTACTGACTTAATAATCAACATTTATTAACAAGTTAGATAATTCACGTTACATATTATAAAATTTCTTTTCATACAAGATAACTTTATTTAAATACACTTATCTGATATGAATATTTAATTTAATAAAAAAGTAGTATGATAGAAACATCATATAAAATGATGAATATAAACTAAGTGGAGGCCTATGCTTGTTTCTACTTCAATTCATTTCATTTAATCTTTTATAGACGTATCTGATGACATGAAAATAAAATAACCCCTAGTATAATGATCAACCTATTTTTTATGAATTATTTTATAAAGGTTACTTTTGAGTTACACTTTCCATTGGCTCTTTCAGTTTGTATTTTGACATGTTCACCATAATAAACATAAATTAATCATTCTATATGTTCTTATTTCTTAGTGAACCATATCAAAATGTCAATGAATAATTTTTCTCTATACTATATATTTTTTAATCCTAAAGAAAACAAGAGTAAGTGAATGAAAATACTATATTAATGGGATTTACTAAATGATTGTGATCCATCTTTCAATTTACATGTATTCAGTATAATCATCGCCCAATTAAAATCTCACTTTTCCCCCTTATAAGATTCTTATAGAAGAGAAAACATGTGAAATCATTCATATCCAAATTTTTCCACAAATAATTAAAAATTTATTATTTAATTATGAAGAAAATATCAAATGAATCATAAAAGAGTCTATTATAAACATCTTTTACACCCCCACTTACCAAGCTAGATTAACAAGTGGTGGCGACTCTAGCTCATAGAATTTCATGCATTGTAGCACGTTGTGCTGGCACTTATGTTACAAAAGGAAATTTTTTTCCACACAAGACATTTTCCTTTTGAAATATTATTATTAGTATATATATTGTATAAATTTCAATTTTATATGAAAATATACACCAGTAGATGAATACTCTTATTTAGATTACTGATTAGAAATTATAGATTAAATTGATAAATATATTCCACTATTTTATCAAACCCTAGTATCCATCATTACTATATTTGGAATACCCATGAACATTGGTATTCTAATGGAAAGGATCCTTGAAACCTCTATTTATTGTCTAAGATATGGATATTCCATTACTTATAGAGTTTAAAGGTTGTCGTTTGACTAGAAAATTACATTAAGTCATGGTGCTATGAACTATTGAGTGATGTTTTACATTCAAGAAATCATAAAATGGATTTACTCAACTATTTTACTATTAAGATGAAAATGGATCATTATGGATAATTATTTTCTATGATCATTAGTTAAGTCAACCCATTTATCTCATAATAACACCCATGTAGTAGGAGGCCCCCTCAACTAGGGATGAAAATCACCCCATACACCCATATTTATTAAACTATAAATTATGGAAGGCATTACACAAAATTATTTCATTAAAGGGTTTTATTATTTATCAATGAATGAAATTATTTTCTATCTGACATGCATGTGTTTTGTGATCTCACTCACAATATGACTATACAGTAAATAGAAAAATTTAACTCAAATTAATGTGTTTTAATCTATTAATTTTTTTAGTATTTATTGTTATCATAGTCACTTGTATACACACAAAATATAATAAATTATTCATAAATTAAATAAAAAAATACTAATAATGAGTGTTTTTATTGGTTGATTCATTCAATATATATGGATCAACTGATACCCAAAGGGTAAATACCGATTTTGATTCAAACTTGTATGACAGTTCACACCCCCGTGTAATGTACCCACATCTCTGATGGTACTTTTCCATATCATAGTAATGTTATATTTTTATTTATTCTTCAATATAATACATAAATACTCTAATTCAAGATATGTGATCTCAAGAATGCGTAATATACATGAAATACAAATCTTATGGACACAAAGAACCTTATACATATAATGATGAAGACTAACAATGCATAGACCATCTATTTAATTAATTTATAACAACAAAAATCAGCTACTTGAACTAATTAATTAATAAATAACACCCACAGAAACATTTTCCTATCACATCTCATAATAAATTTTCAAAAAAATTAAATGTGAAATAAAAAATATTTTTTCCTTAAATTTATGTTAAGGGAAATTAAATAAATTAAAATAATTCTACTAATTTTAATTCAAGTAAAATATGTCATTCATCCCTATATAAATATAATTTTTATTCCAAAAAATTTAATTAATGTTTTGAAATTTTATATTTTTTTACAGGCACCAGGTTGTTCGAAAAACCCCTAAAATGGATTCACAACCTGTTCTGGTCCCGAAATGGGATTGGGGGATACAATACCTTATCTTAGATATAGGTGGGACAGAATAAGGTGACTCCAAGCATCACATATGGAAATAAGGGGAGGTGACCAATATGGTAGGTCATGCAAAATAGATGGGGTGATATTAGAGGCCGGTGGTGGGAGGCACAATGTGGAGGCTGATGGTTTGACTAAGCTGAGTGGGAGTCGGGTGGGGTGATGTGCATATTGTGTTCAGTCTATATGAGTAGTTTCAGGTGGTGGAAGTCCTAGATCATGGGAGGTGTGTTACTAATGGGAGGTAGATATGTGGTGGGCAGAACATGATGCACTAGAATTGGGAGACTGGGGTATGGTGGAAGATGGTGCCTTCACCCTTCAATTTTAAAATTTTAAATTTTTCCACTATATCTAGAAACATAAAGATGACTAAACAAAGATGATTTGTGAAGATCTAATGTTGGGGGTTCACAATTATTGAGTCTTATTTTCATGATGTTCATATATGGTGATCTTGATTATATGAGACCATGAGGATTGACCTGAAAATATGAACACCACATGTTTCAAGTGTCAATGGTAGTTCCTATATGAAAGCACGTTTAATGGCATCTTGACTAGAGATTATTGTTAGATTATATGTTTAATAACATACTCTGATTCAATAAAAAAACATGAAATTTATTTCATGTGGATGTAGGTTGCATTCAGTGCACTATTGGTTGCATGAAATTGATTGAATAATCAATATTAAATTTTCCATTTCTGAAGGGAAGTGATATCTCAGGCCTAGTTGATCTAGATGGAAGTACCTTCAGTAAATTCATGGCCATGGTAGAATAAGGTAAGTCTATCTAGTAATTTAAATGAATTATAATACAAGAAAGGATGATAGAATGATGCGTGCATCCTTCATATGATATCGTGAGGGAAATATTTTATATTACATGACATTTGTTCATAGGAAGTGTTGTCATTTCAATAAATTTTTATTATCATCTTAGGGGCCTTGATAGCTTTGTAGAATTAACTCATTGTTTGGGAATAATATTCACTACTCTCAAGATAAGGTCTTAGAGGGCCACAAACTTCGCATATTAAAAATTATGACGTATTCTTATGAAATAAAATGTAGGGCATTGTGAGCCTAACCCCGAGGACCAAGTGATGTATGAAATTTTACGATTTCCATGAATTAAATAAGTACATCTTATATGAGTTTAAGATAATTAGAATTCAATTTATTCATTAAATGTTTTGACAATATATTACTTGAATAAATTGAAAATATTTAATGATTGAATATTATTTAATATTTACATGAATAACAAGCCTAGTTAATGTCACTCTTTTATCATGAAATATATTTCTATTTTATTACAAGTATATGTTAAAAATATAATTTATGTTTTTGTCATAGTAATTCATTCATATTTTGTATTTTATACCTTATCTTGTAGGTAATACATATTTAGGGATTAGGGATCAATTTTCAGATATTTGGAACCTCACTAAATAAAGAAGAGGAGGCTCTCATTTAGGAAACTATTCATTGCATGATATTGAGAGTCTCACTTTACACTCTCCTGCTTCCATGATAGAGAATCCATCGATCCGAGCATATGATCTGAGTTCTTCTTCATGGTCTTGTAAACATTGGTTCCTTAAATCTATCTAAATAGTATTCTTCAATTACAATATAATGTATATAGTGAGTTAAGCATGATGCACACTTAGAATGTAAATAGTAGAAGAATAAATGTCAAAACTATTATGGTATGTGTACATCATGCATAACTCATTGTATACATGATATGGTAATCAAAAAGTACTACTCACGTTGGGTCTTGGGCACCCATTTTTTCAAGATAAAATAATTATATCTAAAAATTATTTTATCAAATCATCATTGTAAGAGATTCAAATCACTTAATGGAGTCTTCCATTGTGATATACTCATAAATACGAGTCTTTGGGTACTTATTGGTTTTTTTCTGGATTATTTTTCAATCAAAATAAATGGTGTTATTTTAAAATAAAAAAACAAATCCATTAAATTCAAACTATTAATCTTAAAATATCATTTTTTCTGGTCTACTTATAAAAAAAATATTATCTTTATTATTCATTCATCACATTCTGACATCGAGAAGAAAGCATATATTTTTCAATTTTTTATATAATCATGTAATTATAAATATAATCATATTATTATTATTATAACATTTAGGTGGGGTATTTTTCAAGTGGTAAGGCGATCGCGATAGACTACATGAGTTTTGGGGGTCAACCCCTAAGGATCACCTTTTTTGGGGAATAATTTTATAGCTACTATAGCATTATTGTAGTAGTGGTGACACTATATTGGTGGAGGGTACTATAACATAAAGTGTAGAGGTGGCGGGTACTTTAGTAGTACTATTTATAGAAGGGCTATTTGGGAAATAATTGACCTTTATTATAATTAAAAGATATTTTAATACACATGGCCTTTGGAACATCAAGTTGTCATGTGTTCTCTTGGTTGTGGGAATATCCTTGGGAGGGGGTGTGGTATGAACCCTACTAGCCCAGTGGGTGCATGTGTGTTTCTATGAATTGTCGCCCCTTTAAGACCAAATATATATTATTATAAAATGATTTAAAAAAAATTATTTTTCTAACCTATACATGTATTTTTATATTTATATACATACATGTATTGATATATTATATTAATAATATTAATATTATATATATAATCTATTCAAATAAGGAAGTTTGGCCCCTTTTTTCTATCAAAATTTCCCATTATGTCGGTGGTCATAATAACCTACGTGTTTTCTAACTTTTTGAAAAAATATTGTCGACTATTACACATCTTTACAGTTGTATGGGTGGTTTTCTAAATCAATTCCATATCATAGAATGAGAAATGAGTCACTGCTATCCTTCACTAGTAATAATTATAATGAAACTTTTCACTTGGTTAGTCATATTCTAAGAGAAATGGGATTTCCTAAATAATGGTTTAAGAGTGTTTGTCATAGTTCACTATGAAAATTAATTAGTTTCAAGTTGGGGCCACTCACTAGATGAATCCTTGGTAGAATGAGACCAGTGAAACTAATATAATATAGATGTACTAAAATGCTAAACCTTTCCTCAAGAACCATGGGTGGGGTACTGCATGATTGACCTACATTGATAAAATGGTGAGCTCATGAAAAGTGGTATCAAATCCAATGTGTCTCCTCATGTTCATGGAATGGTAGTGGTTGTGCCTATGTGGTGGGAGTGATGATTCCAAGGGTATCACAAGAGTGTCAGATATAATAAAATCAAGGTATTTATTAAAGGATATGTGTAGAGGTAGAAATCCATTATGAGGGTAACCAAAACACAAATTTTCAACCATTATTGGGGTACACCCACTTTTATAAAAATGGAACTATCCAAGTGAATCTTGTTATTCTCAGAATTTATTGTACAAGATTTGAACACATTATTTCTCAGTATGTGACAATTATCCAACTCCCACATTTATATTTTCTAACCCCCTCCAATCTCTCACTTTATCTCTCTTTAACCGAATATAATTTAATTAATTTTTTAAATAATTGATTTAACAACTTCATGTTCTCCACCCATTTATAAAATATATGTTTTTTTGAAAAAAACATATCATGGATCCAATAATGGTACATTGAACTACATTGGATCAACAACGAGATATTTCTAGATCCAATCAACTTTGTCGCACCTATCAGTCGCAACACCTTCATCCTCATTTGAACCATCTAACTCATTCACACCTAACCAACTCTAATTCATAATAAGTTCTACTACATTAAACCCCTTCAAATAATGACCAATACAACACCACCTTTAATCAAATTGATATATAATTAACCAACTGCCTATTATCCCCACAAACCCCACAACACACTCCATCCAAACCACCCCCATCACAACTATTGAAGACCACCCCTTATGTAGTAAAATTTTCACCCAAAAATCCATGCACACCAACTTCCACTACTAGAATTTTCTATTTACCCTCCCCACTCTCTCCGAAGAACTTAAATATTGAGGGATTATATTTTTACCATTACTCACACAAATATTTAGTGAACACTATATAAGAATCTATCCTTACTTTCTCTCTAAAGAGTAGTAAAATTCAACCATGGATTACTTGTTGTTCCTTCACTATTCCCTCTATGGTGGTAGTATAATTGAACGGTGACCCGATATCCATTCTAATAGTCTTAATGGAAACAATAACAGAGTATTATCTCCTAGGAGTGGTGGTTTGAGGTTTTCCATTATGTTTATAGGGAAAATTTCATTCAATTAAATTAATTATAATAATATATAGTTAACTATATGTTTATAAAAAGAAATATTATAATACAACCCTTTTAATATCACTTATGTTTCACTTCTATTGTTAGTAAAAAGGTACACACATACAACTGATGTTCAAATTATTGTTTTAAAATTTTTTTTGATAACTGATTTCAAAAGTTACTTTCTATGCCATATTTTATAAAAATAATTTAGAAATATTTACTAATATGGATATCAAGAGACTTAAAACATTGTTTTTTATAATGAAATACATCAAAAGTGACTTTAAACAACAGTTTTTTTGAAAATTGATATTGAAATATTTACTTGATGTAGATATAGAGAGACGTTCAATGTATATTTTCCTAAAAACCAATTTTAGAAGTCACTTTCAATTAAATTCATTAAAAACCCGTCATTGAAACCTAGTTAATTCGCTAAAAAATATATTAATATAAAATAACACATACCCTATAACTAATACATCTAGTAAAATTTGATGTAGAAAAAAAGTGAACAATCAATGGAATCTCAATGTAGACTTTAGTACAATATTCTTTATTAAAATAATACACATACAAGAATATTTTAGATATATATCTATAAATTAATCATTCCTATAATATAGTCTACAAATAATCCTTGAAGTTAGTTTAATTATTTTATTGAATACGATAAAATATCATATAAAAAAGTAAAAAATACAAATTTTCTGAAATATTTAATGAAAAATATTGGTTTAGGATATAAGAGTGGTAATGGAACTGACTCTCTGAAAATATATGGTTGTTTTGATCATAATAATATCAAAATAGAATTGTAAAACATGTTAAATACATTAAACACTTTCTATTTAATGGTGAAAATATTTCTATTGAACGACACCTTGAAAATAATAAATGTTATAATATATATAAGAATAAAAAATATTAAATTATATAAAATTTATCTACCTGAATATACATATAATTAATTTCACTTGGCTTTTTTTGAACAGGTGAACCTAGTTAAACACCTTCCTGGATCTATTTTAATTTTATATATTAATCATAAAAACATATATAACATATAAAATATTAGATTAAATAAATAAAATAATTGATTAAATCCTATGAATTAAATAAATATTGAAAACTTTCATGAAATTATCCTAGAAAAGAGAAAAACCAACATGATGTGAATTCATGTGGAGAGAATACGCATAATATCCAATGTACACTAAAATATAAAATTTTTATCTTGAATGAAATTATAATGAAAAGTAATTCATAAAAATATAATTTCTTTTTCCTATTAATGAATATATAAAAAACAATTGTTAATCTATATGTTTTCCAATATTTTAAATATATATATTAAACTCTACAAAGCTTCATCAAGTATTTCATAGCCGTCTAAATATATTTTGGATCCATAAAATTATAAACTAATTTTCTATCATTCTATATGCAAACATAATGAAAATATATAATTAGATAATTAATAAATAAAATCATTATATATTATATTTAATTAATGAAATTACAATTGAAATTGAAATTTACTTGTATGGAAAACAATTACAACACTGGTACTAAGATCTCATCACCAATAACAACATCCAATATGTATTTTTTAAATATTCTTAACATATAGACTCTCCCTCATATGTAAATACTCATCAAGAACTCATATAAATTATCCAACATAATAAAATCAATAAAAATTGTTCTATACCTTAAAAAAATGAGACATATCTAAACGTACTGGCTCCATAATTTTTTTTTCAATTATAATGATTATTTTGATTTTAGATACTTCTATATACTATATATATAAGAAAACATTACAAGTTATTGGAAATAAAATTTAAATTTAAATTTCAAATATGACATATACCTTAGATGTCAACTAAAAATAATTCTAGTTTCTTAGATTAAAAAATTACCCATACATTATCCAACTATGGCCACTTACATTGTAAGAAATTATAGTGGAGTTATTGTATCAATAAAAACATGTATCATTAATCTTAGTTGATATGAATACATAAGATGACGTTGTACACAATCTACCTAACTATACACAATTCTATAAACTATAATATGTAAATGGGGAACCCTAACATGAAACTCATAGTACACAGTCAATTATGAACAAGGAGTTAGAGGATCTGGATTATTGGGTTGTTTCTATCATTATATTTCTATAAACGTAGAATATAAATATGTTTCAATTCAATTTATTATTTAATTATTCAAATGTTGGAGCTAATCCTTGATGGGGTCCGTTTTTCCCTCGTATTCTAACTCCCTTGATGGTATAATAGGATATCCAAAACCATTATTGATACTACCACCTATCTAATATCCTCTTATGTGAACCATGTCTTCTTGCATACCTAAAGTAATCATAAGAATTTCTATCGTACCCTCAGTTATGTGGATCCCCTTAATTGGTTTCTCTTAAATGGATACTTGAAATGATATATACTAATGAAATACTTGTGATATGAATTTATAAAACACTATTGTTCAAGAAAAATAATAAATAATTTCCTATAATTATATATTCTACTTGTATTAATTGATTAGTATGAACCTTCTTAATTTTTTTGTCATTATTTATATTTTTAAATTTCCATGTATTGTGGAGGGAGAAGGATGACACAGTGAAACCACTTAAGAGCTGCTAAAAGACTTAACTCTTAATTTTTCAAACTTTTCAATAATCCTTTACTCCTCTAATAAAGGGTACCTTCCATGTTACATAGTTTGACTCTATATAATCTGTAAATGGATCTCTTTATGAGATATTATGAATGTATTTTATATAGTAATAAATGAATTCATCTTGAATTAATTGAAAGATAATTTTAAAATTTTATTTTATAAACAAAAATTAACCTACTCGAATGGTTTCCTCTTTCTAGTTAGCGACAATCTTCTTGCAAGTATCTACGTATAAAAATATATAATTTAGGAATATAATTTAATTTTTTTTCTTCCTAAAAATATAAAATAAATTCAATATTGTTTTCTAAAAATATCAAATTTTAATTTCCACAAAATACATCCACCTATTCTTAACTCCATTCATATTGGGAAAGTTGAATGACATTTTTAATTTGATATATCTAATGTTATTCATGTTCTAACATCCAAGACTTTCTCTATATACAATAATTAGATTAATACCCCAAAAAATAGGAATTATTGTTTGTATTATAAATGGTATTAACTAGTAAAGGGAGTCTTATGAAAAGGTTAAGAGACTATACCCCCTAGTTCAAATAAATTTAAATAATAATGTAAGTAACATAAGTAATAGCCATTCCAATAACTATAAAAATTAAAACTAATATTTAAACACCAAAAAATTAATAAATAACCCATTATATATCAAAATTAATTTTTTACATGTCATACAGGTCACACAGACATAAATAGGATCCCCTATCGACAAATAATATACGTTTAGTCCCCAAAATAAAAAAAAGAAAATCTAATAAAGACAATATGTGTGGTCTTGAGTCTTGACCTGATCCCTATCTCTTGTACTCCACCTTATATATCAAGAAAAACAATCAAAAAAGGTAAATTTCCCTTTTCTTGAAATAAAAACATGAATTATGATCTAGTTCCCTTGGTTTCCTAAGAAGGGTGTTATTACACTCAATAAGCCACCACCAACAATGTCTCTAAGCATATCTAGTTAATAAATGTCCATGATGATGTGATAAAATGAGTTATAGAAAAATTAAATAACTAATACTTCATTAAACCTCTAGTTTTATGTGTTAGGAATGTGAAGTCTCTTAATGTCCTGAATTAGTTCAACCAGAAGGAGAATCTAGAAAATATAGCTTCAATCTGATAGAGGCAGAGGTAAATAAAACTTGATTAATGGTTGGTTTGTTAAAAGAAGCTATTTTTTGATGCATTCTCAGTGGTCAGTCATCCAAAAAATGGGTTAATGTAATTTATAAAATGCATTGTGGGATTTTGATGATGATATGTAAATTAAATCCCTCATAGGTTTTATAAAAAATGGAACATATGTATATAAGTCATCCGACAATATATGAATTCAACTTATATTACTCATAAGAATTTTCAGTCCTATGTAACTTTTTATAGGTTATTGAAGGTTACCATCTTTCAATATAGGGCCTTCTATGAATTTCTAAAGCCTATACAACATGTATGAACAACCGGGAATCAATATAAGTTGGTGGGACCACTTGTACACAAGTTATGATATAATTTGGTAATTACTAGTAATTAGTGATCTAATTAGATAACATAGAAAAAGTGATTATAATTATTGTAACATCCAAAGTAATGAAATTGTAGTCGGGTCTTACCATAGATGTAGGACTCAATGTTTAAACCATATAAACTCATTTTCCCCTCACTTGTTTTTTATTTTTCTTGGATATGTTTTTTGTTTTTATGAGTGTATAAGAGTTGGTTGACTCAATGTGGTGATTTAGTGTGTGGTGATTTTCTTATCTTCTGCAATATTTAACAAAGGGGCCCTTTCAGTCATAGGAAGTTAGGGTTTTTTATTCTGAAATAATTGAATTTTCAGATGATGCATCTTTTTATGATTAGAGATGGTATGTCCAAAAAGTGATATCAAATATGCGTTTGGGGTTCTATATTATAATCTTGATAGAATACTCGGGTAACATTCACTCTATTTTCATGAAATTATTTTGATTTAGTGGGAGTGGTTATGTTAGAAGTCAAATCCTCATAAGAAAGAAAGGTTTGGAGAGATAAATTTCACAGGAAAAACTTTTGATTACGAAGAATTTATATATAGGACTATCTCATTCAGAAGGATTTCAATGTTATGTCAGTTGGGGTTAAACCAGGGATGATATAAATATTGGAATGGGAAAAGTTTTATATAATTTTATTAGGATTAATTTGGATTTAATTGGATCATAACATAGCCTCTATCATTCGAGAGGTGAAGACCATAATATAGATGATGAAATCTCTAGTAGGCATGTATGATAATATTTTGACATTGAGTAAATTATTCATGATACGAAGGATATTAATTATGAAATTATAAAGAGATATACCTAGGAATGATAATTTAAATGGAATTCACAATATTCATGGGTATCTTGAACTATTCAATTTTATTTTATTGATGATGTGTGGGAACAACTGCTATTATCATCACTACCAAAATCATGGGAATCTATCATAAGACACTTTATAAGAAGACTGAATTTGTGTTAGAAAATGTTAGAAATTTAAGTATGAATGAATATATTGGATGAAGAGAAGTATAGAAACCTAATAGAACAATTATTAACATAGTGGCCTAGGATTAACATACAAGGATATTACATCATTTTAGATGAATTTTCCATACATTACAAAAATACATGCCTTAGGACCAGAATAGTTTATTGTATTTGGGTACATGGAAAACAAATTTTCTATCTTAGTGAAAGATCTTAAACATCACCCATTAATAACTACTCCTTTATAAAATCTACCTAAAACCATTCAATATACCCTGGAGAATTGAAACATAAGAAATGGGTGAGCTCAAATTCTCAACAAGGGTAAATAAAGGAAATGTGCAAGACTAACATGGAAAAAAGGGTGAGAATCTTGAGGATAACATTTTAAGATTATAACCTACATATTAGAAATCATAATAAAGATTTCTAGTTTATAATACATGAATCATATGAAAATGCAGAACATAATCCATGAAATTATAGCATTGGAATAAAAAATTAAATTATTGAAAAAGATAAAAAAATAACCCTATGTCAAGGCATTCATCCAAGGCCTTTGTAACATGTTAAGATTGGGTTAATCACTCAGGTACCTACTTATATATTTTAATTCCCTCCCATTTACCTTCTTCTTCTAATCATGGGATGTCCTTCTATATACCCTGTTGTTTCTAGCATGGGATATCCTCCTGTGTACCCTCTTATTTTGGGCTTGGAATGTCCTCATATATACCCTCTTATTAAGAGCTTTGGGATCTACTCTTGTATACCCTCTAGTTTTGGGATTTGGATTTCCTCCAACATAACCTTTTGTTTTAGGGCATGGTATGTCCTCTCATATACCCTATTGTTTTAGGATTAGAATATACTCTCATATACCCACTTATTTTGGGTTTGATATTCCCTCTATTGTACCCTTTGAGCTCAGAAAATATTTATCATTAACTAATTTATTGGAGGGAGATATAGGTTCCAAACATCACATAACAAAATCATACATACATGTTCTCTAGGAAAACTAAACATTCATCATATCATGACAAAAAGATAAATGGGTTTCATAAACAATAATCATAAACCCTGAAATTAAATGGGTATCATTTACATTTCATCACATCATAACCTATAGAAATTAAATAGGTATCATAATCATTTCATTAAAACATAACCCATGAAAAAAGTGATATTCAAAAGAATATAAACCGTGGAAGAGAAATGGATTTCATAAACATATAACTCATGAAAGATAAATGAGTTTCATAAACATATAACCCATGAAAGAGAAACCGATTTCATAAATACCATGACATCAAGAATAACCCATTGATATAAATAATATGAATTGAACCTTTAGATCATTTCATTTAAAGGAATGAGTGACATAAAAAGATTTCATTTTATATGGAAAATAATTTTTAAATATCTTTCAAAAACATTTCTTATGAAAAATAAATTTTCTTCTTTGAAAATGGATTTTTAATGCATAAAACCATTTGAAAATAACTTTCTTTTAAAATACATTGAAAACTTCTAAAGGGGTCTTAAAATAATATTGAAAAGATTTTCCCTTGAAAACTTATATAATAAAATTCAAAAAAATTAAAAAACACTTTTCTTTCAGAAATCATTGAAAACATTAAATTAACGCTTGAAAATATTTTGAAAACCATTTCATTGAAAATACATTGAGAATTTATAGAGAATAAATGAAATTTTATTGAATTTTTTTTCACTTAAAAACTTATGAAAGAATGATCAAATTTTTTTTTAAAAAACTTTTCCATGAAAATTGCTTCTTAAAATATTTTTTTAAAAATTAATTTTTAAACATGGAAAGGAATATTTATAGAAATGATAGTGGGAAAATCCAAACATGTGTTATGAGGTAAAAAGAATATTCTGTTTTCATGATATAAAGGTAAGAAAAATTCCTTGTTCAGAAATAAAAAATAATATTCATCTGAAAAAATTAGTAAAAGACAAAATGGTAATTTTTTTAATGGTTATAGTATAATAGTATAATATTCATGGATATCCTTTTTAGAATACATGATTTTAAAGGAGCTCCGAATTATGATCGAAGAAAGAGGTAAATTTGGACGTCCTTAAAATCACTTTATTAACTATCTTATGTACCAAATAGTTGAATAATAATAACAATATTTGAGAATATCATGAATAACTAGAGGATAAGAAGTTTCTTTCGTTTTTTTAAAATACGGAACATGAGATTTCATCAAAGAAAATAAAATTATAAACAATCTTAAAAAGCGATGAGATTGTTTCAATAAATCCTTACCACTCAGTAACCTTGAACAATATAACCCATTTATGAAAATGAAATTACATGAAGTTTAAAATATAAGTAATTTAAAGTTATTCAAGATATAACTTTTTAATTTCATTATATACACCTCATGATAAAATATGTGTTTATAACATGGCATGTGTCACAAAGAAGGAAACTCGAGACAAAATCATTTTACCAATTTGGTATCATTTGAAACATAGTCCCCATGAAATACATATAATAATATGGATATTCAAAAACCTATAAATTTAATTATAAAAATCAGAGAATACATCCATGGGCAGTATACACACCACACAAAAATAATGGGTGGGGAATACATCATGTATCTCACAAAATAAAAAGTTAGATGAAATCTCCTTACCTTGTGTCTTGACTCACATAATAATCATTAAAATCTAATGTATAATTAAAATGTATTTATTATTAATCTATTAGAGAACCATATTATTACTTCTAATAACATATAGGGTTTTATTAAGGCTTTATATTAGTCTCTTGTTAACAATTATATGTTAAGGTTTCATTTCAGGTAATATTTTCATTGTTTTTCACATGTGTCTTAATTTGTAATATCTTTGGTCATTAAACTTATATCACGATTTAGAAAAATTAAATCCTGATTTAAATAAAATATATATTTAGTATATTTTTATAATAATAATCCATAGAATATATAATTATGAAATGAAATATGCCATTCATGGAGACGGTATGTTATAAGTAAACATGAACGTTATTTCCGTTTAATTGTCAATTGGAATGAAAGTATGTAAAATAAATACATGTATATATATGATTATTATAGTATCATTATTATATCATATATATCATATATATTCATTAAAACCATCCTTAATAAATTCCATGTTGTGTATGAATGAATCATATCGCTTTTAGGGGGTGGTAGTCCACACTTCCACAAATGAAATTATCATATTAACACAAAATGGAAATTATAAAGACATGTGTTGTAAAATAATTATGTAAGATTAAATAAATTATAAATATAAATTATAAAATATATAAATATATTTTAGAAAATAAATTCCACAATGAGAGGTGGTAAAGGAAATAAGAACAATCATTGTTTCGTGATATGGTAGTTCATCATACACATAAAAAATATGTTCGTTACCAATTAGATAGAGGTGTGTGTAAGTGTAGGTAAAACCATTAGAATAAATAAATCCTATTATATTTAGATTAATTTTGGTATTTTATAACTAGGTAAAAAATAGAGTGTAGGGGGTGGAGAAAGAAATAAATAATGGATCTTGAGAGAAGAAGATACCTCTTTATCGGGGAACTCGTTTTAGTGTGTGCCAAAAAGCATCATTGGATTGATTTATGAAAAAATGGAGGCTTAAAATAGAAATATGTATTTTGGGAAGTTTATTTGTCAGATATGTTCTAAAACTAAGTTTTTTTATAGGTGGGAGGAAGTGGGATATGCGCTGTCTTTTTATAGAAAAGGTAAAGGATTCACATGGAATTTTTGAAAACATGTAAGGTATACACATGTTATTACCTAAAAAAGTAATAAAAAACTATTAAAAATAAATTATGGGATGTATATGGACGAAATAGTTCTATAAAATGGGTTTTGGAGAAGAGTATAGTTCATTTAGGCCACTATGATTAAGGTTATATTCCCTAATTTAGCATCATTCGACCTTAATCACTCTGATTAATATTAATCACTTTTACTAATATTTTAGGTAAAAAATAGAAATAACATAATTAAAATATAAATATTATAATTATTAAAATGTTGTATTTAAATGTTTCTTAATTAAAATAACATGATAGGAAAAACTAGATTAAAGATAATCTCATAGATGGGTTGAAATAACGAGTTTTTAAAATCAAAAAATATTCAAAAGTTTGTTAAGTTTCAATATCCAATTTCAATGTGAAATTGATTATAATAAACTTATATGTATAATTTTTTTAATTATGCCTTAAACCAAATTTAAATTATAAATTAACATTAATAATCATTTAAATGACGATGCAATTATTAAATAAAATATATTATTTTTCGCTATTCATGAAAAAATGACGCTTCTCAGAAAAATACAAAAAAATTACCCCCAGAATATTTTGGAATTACAAATAAAAATAATTTGTTTACTTTACAAAATAAAATTTCAAAATATTCCTAATTTTTTATTCATCACAAAAGGACTTGAAAAGCAATTCATTCTATAAAATATAATTTTTAAACACATATAGACTTCAAAAAAAATTATATTTGTCATTATCAATATGTTTTATTTATATAGACATTATAAAAACATTTTAAAAATAGTTATCACTATTCACATTAATAATTTTAAATGGATAGGTTATAACTAACTCATTTAAATAACCATAACAATAAGATAATGTTTTAAAAAAACTCGGTATTGCGTGTAATGCATGCAAAGTCGGTGTTATGTGTAGGGAAAGCCAATTAAGTGTTGTGTCTAGGGAAAGAAAATTCAGTGTTTGGTGTAGTTCAATCCAAATTGGTTATGTGTTAAAGGAATGTTTGAATCTATGTTATATAATATATATATATATATATATATATAACAATTTAAAGAGTCATGTGAAATGAAAAATATAAAAAAGGTAATTTAATTCAAAAAATATATTTCACAAAATCTCAAGGAGTTACATTTCACCCCATTTAAAAAGAATTTGTCCCTTGAAATTATTATGGGTTATCAAGGGTTTAATACTTGAATGTTCATTTCATGGAAACCAAAATTGAAAAAATGAATACTAAAACATCGTTTAAAAATGGAATGTTGGAACCAAAATAGTTACCCAAAGTAATATATAACTAAGTTTCCATATAAGAGAACATAATTAGGAATTGAAAATGTAGACACAGAAGAGAAATCTTACTATAAAGTTCTTATGGAGAGTGATAAATAACATGGTCAAGAGAAATTTAGAAATAAAAATGCCATAAATCTGTGATGCCTTAATGGACCTTTTGATTCATTAGAATATAAAGTACTAGGAAAACAATTTTGGATGATTTTTTTACTAATGTTAAATATATTTCCTAAAGAGATATACTTTCATGTTTTCAGGAAAACATTACCCTTGGAATTTCATTGATCCATTTAACCTATTTCTCTTAAAATTAAGGTGAAATTTTCATTATTGATGTACTAACAGATCCTGAGAGCCATGATAAAACATCTTATTAGTCATCATAAACAGAAAAGTAGTTTTAATAGGTTATTCATTATGCATAAATACTCATATGGAAAGATACCACTTTAATCTTACTAAATTCATCTAAAGTTCAACTTAATCATTCCATAAATGTTTAAACTTATAAACCATCCACAATATAATAAACTTTTTATTCCTTAAATAAGATATTATCATAAACCAATTTTTTTAGAAACATGGGTCCATCCTTGTACCAATAGAATATAAAATGTGTTTTTATTTTTACATAATCCATGTAAGGAAATATATTCACATGAAATATCACCAACTGATGAAAAATAAGACTTTCATAGGGATTATTCATACAAAATCAAATATAAAATTACCAACTAAGGAGGGAAGGAAAAGTAATTCTTAATTATCCTGGTTCACTTCATCTATTATTGATCACATAATCTTTCTATTTGTCCTTTTCCTTCATAGGGTTTTGTGAATGATCATTCACATTAGTCCTTGTATTAGGGACTTATTAGAGTAATAGAAAAACTCCATGCAATTGAAACACTAATGTGTGGGAGGTGCATTCTATGGGGAGTTCTCATTATTTACATAATTATCTTACTTCCTACCATCAATTTGGCACTCAACCACTTGATGAACATCACTTCCATAGTTAAAAACATTTAGTAGTCCCCATAAGACAATTCCCACCATGTTTCTTCCCATAATTTTTGCATAATGGAAGGATCATTTTCTTTTCTCTATTTTTTTTTCATTTTAACTACATCATTATTTAGTTTTAAAAACCATGATATTGATACAAAAATAAAACCTATATTTCTACATTTATATCATATCTAAACATTTATTCATACCATCTAAAATCTCTTATAACCAAGTCATTTAGAAGACTAGGTTTCAAACCACCAAAAAATCGATCATTTCTTCTTTCAATCTGAACGATAATAACCAAAGAGTACATTACAATACTTGTAAAGTTTTATTCATTAGAAAAAACTGATTAATAATCCTTTTACATAGGATTTATAAATTCATTTTCTATCTTAGTATGAAGAATATGAGAAAATAACTTATTAAAAAAATAATTTTTTTGAACTCATCCTAATCCCTTGAGTTAATTTCAACTTGCTACCCCATATTCTTGATTAGATTCCACTAATTATCTACTTAACCTTCTACCAATAAATATCCAAAATGAATTTTCCATATTCCAAACATTGTAGAATGGATATTATCTTTTTAGTGGTAGTGATCCATTTTTTAGTAACAGGTTGATTTGGAGACTTGCTTAAGGAGGATTTATATTTCCTCAAGAAGGAATCAACAAAATAGTGTTCCCTAATTTCTTGATTTTGGAATCCATCATAGTTAATAGCTTGACAAATTTGGGTGATATAGTAATGAGACATTTCATTACTGTTCCCATAGAATTTGTTTTCTTAGTGGAACAATCATTGCATTTTCTATCACAATCCCCATTAATGTAGTTCCTGTAGTTTCCGTCAGTTGATTAAAACCAAATGTGTAGAGTAAGAAAGAATTATTTGAGTGTGGAACCACATAATCATGAAAACCACTTATATGATGATTAAACTATGACACATTTCTTAAACTATGAAACCTTATTTTTATCCAATGCTATTCATATACAACTTCAATATAAATCATTCAGGATGGTTCATGAAGATTTTGTGAATTCCGAAAGCATATCCCCTAGGAGTGTCAAACTAGGTGTGCATCAAGGACCCTTATCGTGCACCAAATTACCCTGAGTCATGGCTAGGATATCTTATTAGAGTAGTTACCCCTAGGTAAATCTATTACAAAGCCACATCCACTTATAGTATCCATACTTGGATGTATTTCTAGTAATCCACTTATTATATTCTTTACCAAAATTTTAGGAGATTTTTCCTAAACATTAACTCACAATTTACTTATCCTTATAGACATCCCTAGACATATCCTTATATATTTACATAGGGATATCACTAAAATTTTATCATCCCAGTTTCCAATGGTCGACTAAACCTTTCCTTCGAAACCAATTATAGTGACCCAATCTTAACATGCAAAGATATTTCATTATTTTAGATGAATGTTAAGTAAATTATAAAAATAAATTCCAAAGGAATGTAATAGTTTTATGTCTTTGGATACATGGAAAAGATGTTATATTTTGATGATGGATCTTAAAAATCTCCCATAAAGATATCCCCCATTAGTACTTCTACCAAAAACCATTATTTATAACCTAGGGAAAGAAATACTAAGAAAGGGGTGACCTCTGATTCTCAGTAAGGGTAAATAAAGGAAATGAATACGAATAACCTAAAAAGGGTATGAAACTTGAGAAAAACATTTGAAGATAATACCTAGCATGTTAGAGATCATAATAAAGATTTAGAGTTAATAAGACATGAATAATAATGAAATTGAGAACATAATCCATGAAACCATAACATTGGAATAAAACATGGGATTGTGGAAAACACATAAGCGTATAACAACTTTATGTTAAGGAGGTCTAGAAAGGCCTTTGTAACATGTTAGGATTTGGTTAATCACCTATTTACCTACATTAGGCTTGGGATTCCACCCTGTGTACCCTCTTATTTCGAGCATGGGATGTCCTCCCATGTACCCTCTTGTTTCTATCTTGGGATTTCATCCTGTTTACCCTCTTCTTTCGAGATTTCTATTTCCTCCCATATAAACTCTAGTTTTGGGCTTGGGATTTCCTTTTGTATACCCTCTTGTTTTGGTCTTGGGATGTCCTCTTGTATACCTTCTTGTTGATGTCTTGGGATGTCCTCCTGTGTACCCTCCTTTTTTGGGCATGGTATGTACTATAGTGTACCATATTTTTCCGGTCTATGGATGCCCTACTGTGTACCCTTTGAGATCATAAAGAATTTATCAATACCCAATGCATTGGATGGATTTATAGGTCCCACCCAACACATAAATAAATCACACACATATTCCATAGGAAAATAAAACTTGAATCATATCATGACCCATAAAAAGAGATGAGTTTCATAAAAAACAATAATAACCCATGAAATGAAATGGGTATGATTAACATTTATATACATCAAAGCATACAGAAAATATATAGATTTCATAACCATTTCATTAAATCATAACCGATGATAAGATGTTGGATTCAAAATCATATAACCCATGGAAGAGAAACAAATTTCATAAAAATATAACCCGTGAATGGGAAATGGGTTTCATAAAAATATAAACCATAAAAATGAAATAGGTTTCATAAAGACCTTCAAATCTAGCATAACCCATTCAGAGAAATAATAGGAATGAATTTTTTAGATCATTTCCGCTAAAGGCATGACTAAAATAAAAAATGCCATCTTAGATGTATTTTTTTGAAATATATTTAAAAAACATTTCTTGAGAAAATATCGTTTCTTCTTTCAAGAAGTCATTTTAATGCATAAATCCATTTTAAAATAATTTCCTTTATAAATAACTTGAAAACTTATAAAGGAGTCTTGAAATAATTTTGAAAAACTTTTTCATTGAAAACTTATCGAATAATCATAAAAATATTTTAGAAAAAATTTTATTTTAAAACCATTGAAAACATTAAAAGAAATTTTGAAATTGTTTTGAAAACTAGTTCATTGAAAATAATTTAAAAAATTATAAATAAAGCATGAAAATGTTTTGAAAAAACTTTTACTTGAAAAATTATGAAATAATCTTGAAAAAATATTGAATACTATTTTCCTAGAAAATTACATTAAAAAAATTCAAAAAAATCAACCATTTTAACCTATACAGGATATTTAATAGAAATGATGATGGTTAAATCAGTACATGTTGTAGGGGTAAAAAGAATTATAATTATTTCACTGTATAAATAAAAGAAAAACTACTTGTTTGAAATGAAAAAAAAATATTAATTTGAAATTATTTGTAGAAAAGGGTAAAACTTTATTTTAATGATTATAGGAGAATATTATAATATTATTGGAAACCCTTTTTTGGAAACATGGTTTTCATGGAACTCTAATTTATGACTAAAGAGAGTGGTAAATCCAAACTTCCATAAAAAGAACTTCTTATTATTTTATGAACCAAAGAGTGGAATAATGGTACCAATATATGATAATATCATGCATAACAAGATAAGAATAAATTAAATGAATGTTATTGAGATATGAATCATAATATTTCATCAAAAGAATCATAATCATAAATAATCTTGAAAAGGGATGAGATTGTTTCAATAAACATTTACCACTTGGTAACATTGAACCATACCCCCATTTAATAAAATGAAATTACATGAAGCCTAAAATTTCATGAATTGAATGTTATTAATGATATAACATTTCAAAGGTAGTATATAAACCTAATGAAAAAATATAGGTGCATAACATGGCATGTGTATCAAAGAAGGAAAACTGAGAAAAAATAATTTTACTGATTTGGAAACATTTGAATAAAATTCTCCATGAAAGAAATATAATAATATTTATATTTAAATATCCATAAATATAAATATAAGAATCAAAGAGTACATCGATTGTAAGTATACAAACCATAAAAAAATAAATTGGTACTAAATAAAACATGTATCTCATCGAAATAAAAAGTGAGATGAAATCCCCTTACCTTGTGTCTTGAATCTCATCTTACTCATTCAACCCTCCTGTATACTAAATATAAATTTATTATAAATCTATCATAGAACCATATTATTACTTTTTATACCATATAGGGTTTTATTATGGCTTTCTAGCACCCTCTTGTTAACAATTCTATGTTAAGGTTTAACTTCAGGTAATATCTGCTGTCTTTTTCGCACGTGTCTTAATGTGTTATATATTTGGATCTTATAATTATATAATGATTTAAAAAATTTAAACCATTATTTAAATATAATTTATATTCAATATATGTGTTTTAAAATTATATATAGAATATTCACTTATTAAATGGAATACCCCATTCATGGAGATGATAAGTCGTACATACACATGAATGCTATTTCCATTTAATTACCATGTTGAAATAATGAAAGTAAAATAAATATATTTATAAAAATGTATATATAAATTATAAAATTAAAATTATTATATCTTATATATATATAATATATAATCACTAAAACTATCCTTAATACATTTCATTTTGAGTATGAATTAATCTCATCGATTTGAGGGGCGATAATCGACACTTTCTCTAACTAAATTATCAGATTAACACAAATATTGAATGTATAAAGATATGTGTTATAAAAGAAAATATAATATTATAAAAATAATTAATATAATATATAAAATATATAAATATATTTTCCATCATAATTTCCACCATGTTAGGAATTAAGGAAAAATGAACAATCATCATTTTGGGTGGCACAGTTCACAATACAAGTAAATAGTATCTTCATTACCCATTAGATAAGGGTGTGTGTTAGTATAGGTAAAAATAATAGAATAAAAAATACTATTATATTGATTATAATGGTGTTGTTATATAATAATGGAATAAAGATATTGTATAAGGTGGATAAATAAAAGAAAAAAATGGAGCATGAGAAAAGACGTTACCTCTTAATCGGGTAACTCCTTTTTGTTTGTGAAAAAAATATTACATGGATTTATTTATTCCCAAAGGTAGGAATCAAGGAGTAAGTTAGATATATTGTAAAGCTTATTGGGTAGGTATTTCTTGTACCTAAGGTGTTTGAGAGGTGTTAGTAATTGGGAGAGGTGGTGGCCTTTTATAGGGAAGGAAAAGGGCTCACTTGGAATTGTTGAAAACAAGATAGGTGTACACATGTTATTACCTAAAACAATTCATACAAAACCAACTAAAATAATGAATATAAGTTTTATGGACAAAATATTTCCATAAAATGGGTGTTTTACATGTTTCATGTCATTTTGAGCCCTAATATTATGGCTCTATCCTCTAATTAATATTAATTTGACCTAAATCGCTATGATTAATTTTAAACACTTTTACTAATGTTTTTTCCCAATATTAACATAATATAATTCGAATCAAAACATTATAATGATTAAAATAGTTTATGTCTATTTTTTAAATTCAATTCACATAATCTAAAAAATTAAGATTAATGTTAATCCCACAAATAAGATGAAATAACGGGTTTTTAAAGTAGAAAATGTTCAAAAGTTTTTAGGTTTTTAAAATAAACTTCAAAGTGAAATTGATTATAATGACCTCAATTCTATTTATAGATTTATTTTCGACCTAATATGACCTTAAAACAAATTTAATGTATAATTAAACATTAATAATTATTAAACAAAAATGAATTTATTAACTAAAATGCAGTATTTTTCAATATTCATCAAAAAATGATGTTTCTTAGAAAAATCCCAAAATTGACTCTAAGCTAATTTAAGAATTATAAATTTCAAAATGAAGATTTTTTTTATCAAATTAAATTTCTTTATAATGAAAATTAATTTTTTAATCTTTACAATAGAACATGGAAAACATTTCATTCAAGAAAATAATATTTTTAAACATATAATTACTTTAAAAAAATTATATTTTTCATTATCAATATTTTTGATTTATATAAAACGATTATAAAATTATTCTAAAGTATTTATCACTATTAATATTACTAAATATTAATTTTTAGTTTATAAATAACTCATTTAAATAATTATAATAATAAAATGATGTTTCGTAGGAACTCAGTATTGCATGTGACATACGCCAAGTTAGTGCTGTGTCTAGCATTAGACAATTCAATGTTCCATGTATTACATACCAAGTCAGTGTTGTGTATATCCTAATAAAAGTTGGATTTGGGTGAATCAAATGTTTGACTTAGTGATTATATATATATATATAAAACTATTTATAGTGTCACATGAAATGAAAAATATCAAAGAGATAAATTAATTTGGAAAAAAATATTTCACAAAAATATTGGGGTGCTACACTTAATATGAAGTGTATCGGATGGTCACCTCATTGGAGGAATATTAGAGCAAAATTAATGATACATCTAGAGATTGGAGTTAAGGAAAATTGTCTAGACCCAGAACCGTATGTTGGAATTATAGGAAGATATGGAATCTTAAGAAAGACTGTAAGGATCATAGGGGAAATAAATGAATGGTAACGCCCATAAGTTCAAGTTACATTAATACAGATAAAGGAAATTTCATTTTATTGATAGGTGTCAACATTATGGTGGAATCATGTGGTTTTTATTTCATATCATCCTTCCTATATATATCATAACAAAGGTAAATAGTCAATTATATATCTATAAAATTTGGAAAGGTGCACATAGTCGATGATGGAACTTTTTAAGTCATGAGGATGGAAGATATTAAAATAAATATATTGAAAATGATGTTCTTAATGATTAAATAATTTCAATAAATATTATTCCTAAAAAAATCTAATATGCATTGTTCATCTGTATGAGGTGGGATTCAGAACAGGATTCAAAATTGAAGTATATAATGTTTCTGGGGATCTGTGGTTATGGAAATAGGGGTAAAATATGGAACCCCATATCAAATTAGAATATTGGACAGAGTGACAATTTATAGTGTTAGAAAATTTTATCTTCTATAGTTATGCTATTTTTGAATCCGATATATAAATGAGAAAACCATGAATGTTCAAGTAGAAAATGGTATTGTAAATATTGATTAGTCAAAAATTAGAATTTGTGAGAGCCATATACTCAAGAAGTAGAGAAAGGTATCATTGATCTTGAATCGAAGGAATATAATTTCTCTAAAGTTATTACTCATTCACATGGATTCTTGGGGAATTTTATCAAATAATTATCAAACAGGAACATTATAATTTTTCACATTTATTGATGAATCAACATGAAAATCATGGGTTTAATTTCTAAAACACAAATAAAAGGTCTCACAGTGTTTTTCAATGGATGAAAATGGTGTAAATGGAAATTTTGTGAAATATGAAATACTTAAGGTTTGATAATTAATGTGAATGTTATGGAAGATACATCTAGAACTACTATTGGGAAATATGGATCATGACGGAGATGAGTTTTGTGAGGATACTTGAGAAAACATGTGCAGCTAAATAGGTGAATTAACGATTAAATAAAAAGGTGTAGAGTATGAGGATACATTCAATAATTTCTAAGGTTATTTTTGGAAATGTGGTCCATTTTAAAGCACAGTTAATTAATAAAATTCCATTATCACTAATTGGATGAATGATTATAGAGTATTTATATTCTATAACATCTGTTGAACATAGCCACTTCACTGTTTTCATTTGCCATTCCTATGCCTATGAAGATGCTAAAGAAAATGTATAGAATCAAATATAAATTTCATGCATTTTTGTTTGTGGGATTCAATGATTAAAAATTTTTATTACAACTTTTTTATGATGAAAAATAATAATTCATTATATACCTAAATGTTCCCTTCAATGGAAAGGTATTATGGAATGATTGAAACATGATAGAAAGGGAATTTTGGGAAAATAATAATTAACTGTGTAAAATTTTATCTGAATTGAAATTAAAAAAGGAAAAAAGTTTTTGAGAGTTCAAGGAGTACATATAGTCTCAAATTTTGTACAAAAGATTATGTATCCAAGTTATATAAAATTGTAGAGGCTCAGGTGAGAGTTCTAGAAGTTGTAACTCCAAAAGTTAGAGCTCTAGAAGTTACGGTACAAGAAAAGGAAGACATGAAAGATGAATTTTATAGATGTATAATGGAAATATGGTTGGATTAGAGGTTTATATATAATATGTAATTTTTAATTTTAATAGATAATGGAGATCATGAGAGCTTTTAAGAAGCTAAAAGTCTCAGTTATTTTGATATATAGGAAGTATCAGTGAAGGATTATCTGGATTCAGGGATGAAAATAAAATATAAGTGATAAATAAACTATTAAAAGTAAATAAATAAGTTGATATTAAATGGTTCTTCTGTTTTAATGAATAATATCATGGTTGAAAAAAGTAAAATTCTAGGATAGTTTTTAAATGATTTTAGGACAATGATGGAATAGACTTCTATGAAATATTTTCACTTGTTTTTAAGAATAATCCCATCCCAAAATTGATGATCATAGTTGTTATCAATAATTTTATTTATAGAAAATTGCTATAAAAATTTCATTCCTTCATATATAATTATAAGTGTAAATTTTCATGAATCAACTAGTGAGCTTCAAGGATAATTATAATGGGGACTTGGTGTAAAAATTGAAGATAATCCTCTATGTATTGAAACAAACACCCATATAATGGAATTGTAAGTTTGAAATATCAATTATGGTGAAGGTTTTTATTTATAGAAACTAAAATTACTATTTCTTCTATAAGGCATTTAAGTATAGCTAATTATTTATATTGATCTAATATGTGGATGATATGCTTCTAGAAGGACTTGAAATTAAGATAATATAAAAGTTTAATAATGATATTTATGATATATTTGAAATTAAAAATCTTATAGAGGAAAATAAAATCTTATAAATATGGATAAAGAGAGAAATTAAAGCCTTGAGTTTCATGTTTTCTCAAAAGTATTGAATTTGGTAGATAATCTAATTGTATTAAATGTCAATATATAATCTAGTCTCTACTCCACTGATTGGGAAAATAAAATCTTCAAATTAGAAAGTGATAAAAATGAAATATGAGGATAATGATATGGTAAAGGTTCCATTTTAATCAGTGATAGGAATACTGTTTTACATGATTGTATGCACTTTATTATGAATTTAATTTCCAATGGGAGTCATAAATCATTTCATGTTGAATCTAGAAAAAAATATTTGGAGGTAATTAAATAGATCATTAGGTATCTCCAAGTGTTGGATGATAAACCATATTTTTGGGATAAATTATTGATTATAGGGGTTGGATGATGTTTAATTTTCGTGAGATTAAGATACATGGATGATTACAACAATCTCTATGTTCACATTCAGTATAGGAACACTTTTATGGATTTCAAGGTTATAACATATGGAAGTGATGTAAAAAATAGAAGAGGAATGTATAATTGAAATAAAGGTAGAAAAGGATATTATATGATTAAATTGTTTATTAATTGATATTGAATGAAGAAAATATGCTATATTTCTTCACTATGCTAGCCAAAGTGAAATAAATTTGGATAATAATCTAGTGGTGTATGCTTGAATGAAACACGTTGACCTAAAATAACATTTCAACTAGAAGATGTTAGAGGATAGATATTTATATTTATAGACGATAGATAAAAAATATAAAGGATTTGTTGAATAAGGTTCTTATCCAAGAATGTATGAGGTAATAGAGTGTCTCAATTAGAATTGGGTGAATGGAAGGAGGATCGAGACACTATTTTCTAAAAAATTTTAAATGGATTATTTTTTCCTATGTGTTATAGGTTTCCATTGGTTTCCAGGAAGATTTCGCCAATTTATATATTTATAGTAATGTGAATCCTGTTTAATAATAAAATTAGTTTTACTAGATGGATAATCTCTATATGATAACTGCATTTTGATAAAGTCTCTAATATTGGGAAAATCAATCAGGGTAGGTTAGTTGGAAGATGTTATGTAACACACCAAGATTTTAGGGTATGTCAATTTTTAAATTTCATCTCTTTGATATCATACATTGTACATGGAAAATTAAATGAGTGTAGGGTAGTAACGAGATTTTATGTAACAACCCATGATTTTAGGGTATGTCTCCTTTTAAATTTCATCTCTTTGATAGCTTATGTTTCACACACCACCCAACTTAAATGAACAATGAAATATTATTATAACCTTTTTATTATATTAGAAGGTGTAAAACAGATTAATTGAATTATTAAAATATTTTTTACATATTTAAATATATAATTTTTTTTGTTCTCCAATTAATTATAAATGAAAATAAAACCCCTTTGGAAATAAAATGAAATATCTCTTTGAAAAACTATATAAATTCACACAAGATAATTTTATACTAATAAAATAAAAAATCACTCTTGATGGATTATATTAATGAAAAATAAATATATAATATACTGAATCTAATTTGTAAAATTAATCTTATGTGTTTTATATAGATTATATAAAAATAAATCTAATTTTATGCATAAAACACTATGTTTTTCTAAAGGCAGTTTTCTACATTTTTTGGTGCACTTATATCCAAACTAAATTTTGACACTTTTATATATTATAATTTTTCAAAAATAAACGTTATTTTTAATATCATAATTTAATAATTTTATTAGGGTAAGTTTTTTGTTATTTATCAGAAAATATTTATTTTCCAGTAAATAGTGAAAAATACTACATTTTAATTGAAAAATGGGTATTCATCTAATTTTTTTAAAATTAAATAATCTTTTAAATTTTATTCAAAGTAGAATTGGATCAATTATAATTTTATTAATCCAATTTATGTTAGGGGAATATTTTTTATAATTAATTTATATATAAAAACATAGAAATCTTTTGAACATTTTCTCTTTAAAACCTCACTTTCTCACCCAATCTAGGAAAATAATTTTAGCCACATATTTGTTTTTAATTTTTAAAAATTGATGAATCATTTTGATTCCTAAGGTCCAATATATGTAAATAAGGAAATTTTATTTTTGGTGATGGTGAATTGTAACTTAAGTAATATTTGTTTCTATGGATAAGGGTATACCAAGTAATTAAGGGTAAAAATAATTATAATAAGGATTATAAAATAAAAAAACAATTGTAATAATTTTATTGGATGAGTTATTGTAAAAAAATAATCATTGGGTATAATTTATGACCTCTTAGAGTCACATGTAAGACTTTGATCCCCTTATATTATCTTATTTTAAGAAATCTCAAACTTGCCAAAATAATGTTTTTAATAAGTTTAAATTTTTTAATGTATGGTTATCTAGAAGATATGTTTGACCATAAATAGGTATATTAAATATAAAATATTTACCTTCATTATGGTAATATATTTTGAAATTTTAGGTAAGAAATAATTACTTTAATGGCTGCACACCTATGATACAATAATTATTCAATTAATATAAATATTTAATAAATGATATTAAAAATGTAAAAATAAATATAATTTGAGATAATTAATGTTGTAAAATAATTTTACGGATGAATGTGAAATATTCATGATTTATTAAAATAGTTTTTATGATATCATTTTTATTTAGTCTTTAAAAAGTAAAAGTAATGAATTGTGTCAAAATTGACAATAATGATATTTTTAAATAAATAATAATTTATTAAATTATAAAATATTCTTAAAAATATTAAATTCAAAAAATGGAATGGGATGTTATTTAAAATTTCAAAAATTATCTATTTATGGGTAGTTTGTCATTTTATAGTAACTATAATAACCCTTAAAGAGTAAAAATCCTTATTGTAATGATAAAAGATAAAGGGATTAGATAATACTTTAAAAAAGATAAGGGTATAATCATGACCTAAACTTGTAAAGAAATTATTGGATGAAGTGTTATCAACCCTTATCACCTTAATATCTAATTTGAGTTTTTTAATGCATGTGTTTCAATGAAAATGACTTATATGTTATTTGTATCAAAGATACTTATAAAATGTCACTCTCTTTGTATTTAATATCTTTTATATGTCCACATAGTGAAAAAATCAAGATATGAATAAAAATAAATATATATTATGATATTAATTGAATTAGTTTAATTATATAAGTGGATATTTAATTTTTAAAAACAATATAATTACCTTAAATTCTACAGCAATGCTGATAAAATATTTATTTAATTAATTGAAAAATAAACTAATATGTTTTTAAAGTATAAAAAATAAAATATACAATTATTAAAGGCCAAAGGGTATACTATATTAGAGAGTTGGAAAATCATTATATTACAATTCCCCCTTTTTCAGGATGTTTTTGAAGACAAAGTAAACGAATAGTATCAAATATGAAAATAATGATATTTTATTGAATTAATATTTTATTAAATTATTTAAAAAAAAAATATTAAATAAGACGAAATGGGATTATATATGGTATGAAATTTTATCCCATATTCATTTATAGTCCATTTTAAGTCTTTGTATCTAGAATAGCCTTATTATAATTCAATATTTTGAGAGTTTTCAAAAGTACCCCTAAACTCAATTATAGAAGCGCACTCCTTCATTCACTAATCTACAACACTTTGAGCCATTGATATTGACCAATACATACCTATTTATCTTCAAAAAATACCTATTAAATTTCTAGTGGTTTTGGCCCTTCCAAATGACCAACCCTAGATTCCTTAAGAAGAGATTAAAGGATGACCACCGGAGAAGAGGTAATCGTCTTTATCAAACTTCTCATGTTTATTTCTTATTACAATTCATTTTCATGTGTTTTTTCCATCATAAAATAAACAATTTAGTATAGTCTTTATTACCAGATTGTATTACGATTATATAGAAATCACATTCAGATTTTAATCCATCTTATGAAAAATGAATGCACTGCACGTGCGTATGTAAGACTTACCATCTCCACATAGTGGTATATTTTTTTCATTACCATTTTTAAATGATGGTTATAATTATGGATATATTGGATATATATGTTAATTATGACATTAAATTTATTCTAGAAAATTAATATATCATCTGCTTCCCTACAGTTTTACCCCTTAATGAAATGATATTGTCGCTTATATGTACGTACGACCTACCGTCTCCATGATGCGATGTAATTTATTTTCAAAAACTAACTATCAAGAATAATTTTAAAATTTTATATAATGAATAAATTTGATATATATTACTGTAATATCATTAGGGATATCATAGAACTATATCTTATTCACATGATCTGTGACTCACATGACAAAAAAACATACGAAAATGAAGTATCTAACATCAGAAATAAGGGTAATAAAGAAATATTATAAAAAATATGATAATATGATAAGAGAGGATCATATATGTAACATAAAAACTTTTATAAATGTTACATAAAATTATTTTTTTGGTTTAAATTCCTTTAAACAGTGTGAAAAATGATTCCTAAAAGGTTAAATGTGTTCTCGGGTGTGTCTATGGCTCATTAAGATCCTGGACCCAGAATTGGGAAAAACTAGGCTAGTCCGCATGGTTAGATGAAAAAATTATACCTATCCTACATGATTTCCCTAAACCACGATGTTACAGACAGTGGGGTTAATATTTTTACATGGTTTGTTTGTAATCTTGAGACCCCGGGAACACGATCGTGTGACCACCTATAGGTTTTGGATAGTGAGGTTCTGTATGGTAATCACATGGTTAGATAAACCATGAACCTAACTGTGTGGTGTGTCCCCTTAAAGTAGAACCAATCACACGATTGGCACATGGTTGACCATCCATGCAACCAAATCGTTCAACTCCTCTTATATGGACGAAATACCCATTTTACGAATAATGAATTTTTTAAACCTCCAATTTTTCTTTTCCCTTATTCTCTAATGGCTCTCCCCCTCTCTTTATCATGTGGAGCTCTGATCTCCCATCTACATATGTATTTTTCTTCCTCATACATCTAGTGTCCCTATCACTTACCTTCTGAAGCATTGGATCCATCTTGTTAAGAACTTATTTCTGTACTCTTTTATTTCAAGGTTCCTCCTCTATCCATTGTGCTACATGGGTACGATGGGTTTTTCCATATTTTCAGAATTTTTTAAAAATATTTTGATTGATTCCCTTCTACATCAAATAAATTATTCATAACGGATGACTGGAGTGTTACTGCATTGAGGTAGGTGGATTAGGTCTTTCCCGCTCATTTTCATTTTATAAATGAAATTCCATTATTCCGCTCATATGAACCATTTAGAGCGGATTAAATTTTTTTAATAAATTAATATAGTGAGTCCTCATGTCATATATAACCCTAACTTTTGGATAAACCCATCTTTGGGTCATTCTCATAGTCGTTGGCCAATCCTTTTGGTTTTCCCACCTTAACGGATGATTTAGCATTCCTTAAATGGTTAAATTACCATTTTTAAGGAGCACATTGATTAAATTCCTTAAATTATAATTGGAAGTAAGAAAAATGGTTGTCCATGAGATTGGAAAATAAGCTTCCTACCTCACACCTTATGTTTAAATGATAATTCTTGATGATTCACATTGAATTCCACATGCCTTACATTTAATTTCATATGCATGTTGATGAATGCCTATGCTTCATTCCATATAAAATTTTATACCCTTATTATATTCTTTGGAAAACATGTTATTTTTATACTATAATTTCATTGATGGAATCTGATTATATATTTTCCAGGACTTGTTCATTGTCACATAAATATTTCCATATTATTTGGGATTTAATTTCATAGTTTGGTTAATTTGTGATCATGTGATATTGAGATGTTTCCTTAACGGAATGAAATTATATAAATTTTATCTCTTGTGTTATATTATTAGTTACCATGGAATGCTTGATATGGGTTGGGAGAGAACCTGGGTCCCGATTTAAGGATGCCATGGACAGACTCTCCATTCTCGATTTGATACACATGACATACTGGGAGAAATACTTTTGATTTTTAGGAATGGGCTCTCTAGGAGGTTTACTTATACTTGTGAGTGACACAACTAGTCAACACCCTCTAATATTCGAGGATATTTTCTTCATGTCTTATGGCCCACCACCTAGAGGAAAAGTTCAGTGGCACTCGGGGCGAGACGTTACAAAGTGGAATTAGGGGAGGAATTCCTTTTATATTACGATTTGGGTATTAGAATGGATACTAGGATATTGGAATGTGGACCTTAACCTATACATAGGTGCATCTTACCCAAGTATAGGGGACACCCAAATTGCATGGGATGGGAAATTGTAGTTATTGATTGTTCCATTTATAATTAACAGGTCTTCACCATTGGGTGACACACTTGTTTTGGGGTGTTGACATATTGGTGTTATTAAATTGATAATTTTTATTATAGACCAATGAAATGATGGAATTTCACAACATACATCATAATAGGAACCATTGGAAATGAATTTTTATCTATATTACCATTCCATATTTACTTTTAGTGTGCATTTATAGTTTTTAATGTGATTTTTGTTGTGCCTAGTTTTTATGCACTGTGGTACTTGGTTGTTATAAATATAGAAATTTTCCAACCCTTATAACAGGGTCATTTTATAATTTGGATTATGTGGATGCACAATTTTCATTTATGAGGTGTATGAGACCTTGTAAATTGGTATGGTGATCCAAATAATTCAACTATTTAGAAATAAATTAAATTATTAAATGAATTAAAATAATACCACCTTTAAATGGAAATGGTCCATGTATATGATAGTGGTGAGGCCTTGACCTACAAATATCCATTTCAATGGGTAGTATTATGTGATTAAAATGTTATTAGTGATCCTCTTGTGTTTTCTTATCATTTAAGTATGTCTTTAAGAGTAGATTTTTTTTTGTTTTAGGGAGGCCTTGTACTTTCCCTTCTTTATCGCTTTACTTATCGACTTTTAATATCTATTTTAATCTCCCTGATGTGGGAACTTGGAAACTATATAGATATTCCATTATGATGTAATCATGTTGTATGCCAAGATAGTGTCTATGATAATGATTTAGAGGTGGTGGGCCCTGATCCACCTATGGTACCTCTTATAGTGACACTTGAGGAACCTCTTACTGATCTTCCATAGGGCACTGATTCCAAGTTTCATGATAGTTTTCTATAGTTTATGTAGTCTGTTTAGGGTGATCGTCATCCTTCCCCTACTGTAGAAGAGCTGAATCAGGAATTCCACCAACAACATCATCATATCTTCTCGTGGTATGGTGGAACTTAGGATATATAATCATGGTATATATCTTCAAACATCTTGGCATGCCTCCAGAATGGTGGCTCAAGCTCACTACCAACATGTTGTGTGACTCTACCAAGCACTGGTGGGACACCATATTTTAGTTTGAGAATCATTGGGGTATAGTATGGGAGGAATTACAAATTAACTTTTATGATCAATTATTTCCATATACCATGAGATAGTATTGTGTTGTGGAGTTCTTGTATATTTAGTTGGGATCTATGACTGTTCTTGATTATTCTTCTCACTTAACCAAGATTCAGTGTTTCTCTCCTTCTCTGATTGGTGATGAATTGATGACAGTTAGGAATTTTGAGGATTATCTTGGTTAGATTATCAAATTATAGGTGAATTTCATTTAGTTGAAATCCATTTTAGGGGTAGTGAACCTGGATCTATTTACATAATGGAATCTTTGAGAAGCTAGCAGTGTGAGCCAATGCAATTTAGTTCAAAGGCAGTGCAACCGTTCTCCAAATAGTAGAAAGTTCTATTTCACTGGTTCACATGGGGGTGGAGATAACCAAGAGACAGAAATTGATTCTATTATGTTCCACTATTGTTGTAGGCCAAGTCATAAGAATCTCCACTTCATAAGGAACTCAATTGAGTGTTGAGATTATAGCAGGATGGGTTACCTTCAGTGCCTCTGTCTTTCTTTTCCTATAATATCTTGTGAGAGGGAATCTATACTGACTCCGATATCTGGTACGGGATCTAGAACTCCATGATATTTTGGGAGCAGTCCCTCTATTGGCAGATTAGGATAAGGTGGTAGTGGTCGTAGTCAAGGCAGTCAGGCCGCAGAGCTTCAATGTCAGAAGTGTGTATCTTCTCATGTTAGTCTGTCACCATCTAAGGTCCAAGGTTAATGCTATCTTTATGATGTAAATCCTTAACCTGAGGAACACATTCTAGGGACACCTATAATTAAAGGTACTATTATGGTGACATCTACTTATGTTTCTACCCTATTTGGTATAGTTCCACCGCACTCTCTTATTAGATGTGGCTGTGGAAATCCTTTGTATTACAATAGAGTACTCTTGTGGCATCATATCTCTTAACATTCCATTAGGGAAAAAATAGAGGGAATATTCATATTTCAGTAGTTCCCCCTTGAGATAGGTGGGCTTCATTTCTTCTAGAGCTTCCTCAGCCATAAGATGACCAACAACAACATCATTCCTGACATGGATTGGATTGTGCTTTATCATGCCCAAGAGAATTTATATTATCATCGATAATATTTTTCATCACCTGAGGTCAATGAATATATCAACAAGGGTGAATGGGATATCCAGGAAGATCGATCTTTACCCAAGAAAAATAGACTTTGTGGAGTGATATCTCATTTGGAGAGTCTCATTATGAGCATTTAGAGAATGTAGTTAGTAGAGTTACCTCCTATATTAGATCATTTTAGGAAAGTCTTCGCTAATGATTTCTTCAGCATACGTCTTGAAAGAGAGGTTGAGTTCACCATAGAGCTAGTTTCAGGCGAAGCACTAGTCTTAATTTCTCTATAAAGTATGGAACCTATAGACCTCTAGGAACTCAAGAATAATATTGAATATTTATAGGCTAAGGGTTTTATTGGACCCAACACATCTCCATGGGATTCAACATCCATTTTTACAAGAAGGAAGATGGTAAACTCATATTGTACATATATTTCACCGATATAACAAGATTTGGATAAAGAAACAGTATCCATTGCCTCATATATACAACCTCTTTGACCAGATATGAGGAGAAACTCTTTTCTCTAAGATCTATTTGAGGCCAGGATACCAATAAGTTCATGTGAGGCCATCAGATACACCACATACAGTGTTTCTGAGAATGTATGACCTTTATTAGTATTTTGTTACACTGTTTGGTCTAAAGAACACGCTGACGATATTCATGGTTATGATGAATCTATTTTTCCATGTGTATCTTGATTCTTTTATTGTAGTTTAAATAGATGATATCTTATTATACTCATGCACCATAGATGACTAGGAAAATCATCTTGAGATCATGATGAGTACACTGAGAGAGATATCCCTATATGTTGATTTTTATAAATTACTCCTTTGTATCAGAAGGATTCACTTCATGGGTCATATCACATCTAAGGTAGACATAATGGTTAACCAAGAGAAGGTGAGAATCGCAGTTTCCCAATCAAATCCCTAGAATGTGTTGGATATACACTACGCCAGAGGAGCATTTAGCTATTTTATGTGATTAATTCAAGAATTTTCTCACTCATAAGAACCACTTATAACCCTGACTATGTAGGATGAACAGTTCATGTGGACTGACGCCTGTGAGGAAAATTTTCATTAGTTAAAGATAAGACTCACCAAAATGTCGATCCTGATTTTTACAATGCACATAAATTGTTATACAATATATTGTGATGCTTTCAGAATTGTTTTTAGTGAAGTTTTGTTATAGGGTGATCGAGTTGTGGAATATAGGTCCCACTTGATAATTCCATACGAGCATAATTAGACTATGCATGACCTCAAGTTAGCAGCTATGGTTCATGGTCTATTATTTTATAGGAACAACTTGTTGGGTGAGTGATTATTCACCTACATGGATCATAAAAGACTCATGTATATCTTTACACTACAAGACCTGAATCTGAGCCCACACAGATGGGTAGAATACTTGAATTCCTTCGACTTTGAGCTTTATTACACACCTATAAAGGGAAATGACATGGCTAATTTCTTGATATGGAAAAATCAGATGCAACCCATCTAGGAGACCAGTAGTGAGGGTAAACTGATGTCTCTTCTTCTAGAGATGCACCTAGTGGTTCAGGAACATCATGGGAAACTAGTTTTAGAAGCTCTAGAAGTGAACTCCTCCCTTATGTAATGTGTTCATATGAAGAAGTTATCAGATTATCGGAGATAATTACAAGAGAGAACCTGCCTCTTATTTGAGTAGTGTATATGAGTGAGACCCTACTCTTTTGTGGTCATGGGTGGGTGCATTTAGATACATGATATTATTTGATGATGGAATGAGATGCCTCTATATTGGCAGTTTTTTTTATCTTACCAAGATGTATAGAGATATATATCAACAATACTGGTGGCCAATTAAGAAGAGGAAGATCACAGTTTTCATTACCCGGTATTCCACCTAATAAAAGGTGAAGGTAGAGAACTGGTGAAGTCTTGGACTTATAAATCCCCTCTCTATTCTTGAATGGAAATGTAATGATGTCACCATGGATAATGTGAAGTTAATTACTATATCCCCTTAGGGAAACAATGAAGTATGGGATATCATTGATATGATGACCAAGGTCATTCACTTTCTATCGATTAGGAAAATCTTTTCTATTAATGAGTTTGGAAGGCTATACATCTGGGAGATAGTATGTATTCATGGTGTACCCCATTCTATTATATAGGATTGGGATTCTTAGTTCACATTATTGTTCTGGAAAGGGTTTCAAATGGTACCGAGTTCATTGGTGCTCTTCAATACTGCATATCACCCTCAAACCGATGGGAAATATGATAAGATCATATGGGTGTTAGAGAATATGCTACGAGCCTATTTTTTTAATTTTTTAGGTTTATGGGAAAATAATATTCTTATGATTGATTTTTCTTACAAAAAATATTATAGGAAACAATTTATATGGATTTTTATGAGGCCCTATAAGGTAGTCTATGTCGATCACCTCTAATCTAGCTAGAGGGAGGTGAGGAAACTCTAATGGGTCATCGTCTCATTCAGGATACATCCGAGCAAGTATAGATAATTCCGAAGCATATGGAAACAACTCAGTATAAGAATAAGTATTATAAAAATCATCACTATAGTCCTATAAATTTTGAGGTGGGACATCGTTTCTTTCTATGTTTATCACTAATATTGGGTGATAAATGAATCAAGAGACATGGAAAGTTGTCCCCTAGTTATGTCGGGCATTTTAAGATAGTGGAGAGGGTCGGTCTAGCAGCTTATTGGTTGTTGCTACTTCATAGGTACCATGCCATACATGATGGATTCCATACTTATTAGCTTCAATAATATCATCCAAACCCATATCATTTATTTAATCTTGAGGATAACGAGTTGGAAGCGGATTCATGCTTCAAGAAGCATCCAATACGTATCATTTTCTACAGCATGAATCCTCTCAGAGGTAGGTCGACTCCACTAGTCTGAGTTCTATGGCCACACATATGAATTTAGGATTGGAAGTAGGAGTGGGAGGATGATGTAAATGCATAGTGTCTAGAACTCTTTTCTGACGATGTCATACATCCCTCTGGCAGGATACTGGGAGATGAGTTGCCTTAGGGATGTATTATTATAACATACAATTTTTCTCAAAAGCATAGACCATTAATATTTGGATTAAATTTATTTAAATAGACCATGAAATGATTCCTAAAAAGATAAAAGAGATCTTAGGTGCATCTGGGGCTCATTTGAATCATGGATCCATGAAATGGGAAAAAGGAGAGTGGGTCGAAAGTTTAGAGGAAACTATGCCAACTATCCCACACAGTTTCCCTAAAATACGAGGTTGGAGAAAGCAGGGTGTAGAGGTTCACACATGTTTTCTATAATAGTGTGACCCCGGGCCCATAGCTATGTGACAACCTATAGGTTTTGGACAATGAGTTTTCAAAAAGTTTATATATGGTTAGATAAACTATGCACCTAACTGTGTGGTGTTCTCCCTTAAATAAGAACATGTTTCATCATTGGAACATGTTTTTCCCAACCATTATACAAAATAGTAAGACCATCCTATGTGGGTAAAATAAACATTTTACCCTCAATGAATGTTTTAAACCACCAATTTTTTTCTTTCTTCTGTAGTGGCTCTCCCCTTCTCTTCCACACATGGAGCCCCCATGTCGTTCCCCCTAGGTGTTTTCCACCTCCATCATCCAGGGACTAAGTCACTGGCCATTAGATTCATTATAAACATCTTAATACACTCTTCCTTCCACACTCATCTATTTCAGGTTTCCTCCTCTATATCTTTCACTACATTACTATGATGGATTTTTCCTATTTTCAGGCCGTTAGAAATATCTTTTGATTTATTCCGCTAAAAGTTGAATCAAGCCTCGATAATGGACAAGTGGAGTTATAATACATTGAGGTATGCGATCTAGGTCTTTCCTAATCATTTTTTCCTTCATAAATGGCTCTTTATTAGGCCATTTTCTAAAACCTCTTCACGAGTCTTTGATTTTTATTTCATAAATTATTTTAGCAGGTCCTCATGCCTTATACGACCCTCACTTATGGTGAAACTGATCCATGGGTTGTTCACTTCATCATTGGCCACCCCTATGGGAATTACCACATTGATGGATGATTTTTAATTTGTCAGATGGTCAAATTCCCATGTGTGAGTTTCATATTCATTAAAATCCTAAAATTATATTAGGAATTAAGATAAATGGTTGGCCATGAGATTGGACCACGAGACTCTTGCCTCAAACATTATGTTTAAGTGCTAAATCTTGATTCTTCACATTGAATTACATATGTATTACTTATAATTGCTTATAAATGTTTTTGAATTCTTATTCTTCATTCCATATTCAATTTCTTATCCTTATGTTGTGCTTGCTCAATCTTGTTATCTTGTGATAATAAAATTTCACTGATGACATGCAATTATATATTTTACATTCCTCGTGGCTTTCCATATAAATTGTTCCATGATTTTTTGGATTTAATTTATTAGTTTGTTTAAATAGTGAGAATTTGATATTGAGATGTTTCCTTGATGGAATGTGATTATATAAGTGTTATTCCTTTCAATATATTGTTGGTTACCATGGATGACTTTATATCATCCAGGAGAGAACATGGGTCACAATTTAAGGATTTCAGGGATGGACACACCATTCTTGGATATACTTGATGAAATAAGAGCAATATTTTGGATTTCTATATACGTGATCTCAGGGTGTTTAACTTATACTCATGACTGACACTGGTTTCTTAAGGGAGAAACTGAGGATAGACTCATGGGAAAGATGGCTATGCCATGCCCCTAATGAAACCCAATCACATGTGTGAGACACTTGGTATAGACTCAAAGTCACCATGGCATGATTGATACAAGGAATTCCTATATGGGGTTTCCTTGGATGGACTCAGTGGAATTGGTTCTTTCAGAGATACTTGTAGAGACACTTGGGATTCTATTTAGATTACCTAGAATGGGATCAAGACACCACCCAAGTATTTGATGGACTCATTTATTATGTTACACGTGTGGTTTCATATTTAAATTAGAGACTTCTTGATAATGACATGAAAATGAGACCCCAAGACAAGAATAATCTTAGGAAACTTCATTATTTGGTTTCTTTAATTACAATGAACCTTTTATATATCTATTAATTCCACATTTTTTTCTTTCAGACATATGTCTTAGGCTAATGTAGGGTGTATATTTTAGGTTTCCATTTATGAATGTGACTGCGGTGTTTATTAGTATTCATTGACTTTAATTGTTTAATTTTATTTCACAAATTCATTTATTACAGCATGAAATGGACCAGAATAGACACCATGGCTGCTAACCTACTGGGATGGTATATCCCACCCTAATTGGGATACCCTTAGCACCAAAGAAGATTTTATGATCACAAATATGGATAAAGGGAAGTTTGTGTGGCTTGTAATGATTGACCGATTTATATATTTATGATGGAGCATGAGGTAGAGGACCGATCATATCATCTAGATTCTTATCATATATTTTTTCCATTTTATATATTTTTCCACCATGTAGTGATTGATTATATCCCCAGTTACCCATAGTCACATTTCTTATAGCATAATAATTACTATAATTTTGTATCTATTGTTATTATTCTATTTTCACCAGTTATTTACTTCTCTTGCATGGTTTCCATTATGGTTATTATTTTGATTCTCTTTCTGATATAAGATTCTGCCATTTATTGTTATTGTTTACTATTGTGCATACTCTGATCTATTTGGAAATAGTATCCCGATAGATACACCAATGTCCCTCAATACTAGTCAGCATCCACTTGGTGTTCAGGGAGATGCACTTGTTGTCTTTTGGCCCACCGTCTTGGGGGAAAATTTAATGGAACTCGGGGTTAAATGTTATAATATATGATATAATATTTATGAATATCATTTTTTATAAATTAATAAAATTATTAAATGAATTGTACAGGATGTTAAAATACATTAAACTAACCAAAAGTGAAAGGTAAGGTTTTCTCATATCACTTTTATTTTTGTGAGATATATGCCTTTTTAAAAACTTATATATTTTGTGTGGTGTACTACGCCTTTGATATATCATATCATGAATCTATTTATCTTCATGGTATTTTATTTTTCATTTTATTATTATTAATTGTATGGGGGATATTATTTGATTAATTAAAAAATGGTAAGGAATTTATTTACTCAATTTTCATTCACTGGGTTAAAACGTGTTCTTTATTGATTACTTTATTCTAAGATTAAGTGAGAAAAGATTTTTTATTATCTTATGTTGTATTTAAATTTATTTTATGAATATTTATAGTGAATACAAATAATATATTAATTTTATTAATTGGGGAAATAATTTTAAATCTGTATCAACTACTAAATATGGATATTTGATGATAAGGCACATTGTTTATTAATTAAAAAAATAATTCAATATTTGAGTATTATTTCTGATTAGAAGACATAGATGGGTCTTAATTATAGATATCCCCTCAATGCATTGATATTCTCATGATATGAATCAGTTAATATGACATTAATTGGGTTTTACCCATAATGATTAAACCGTATGAAGAACGGTCTTGATGGTAGTGTTTGTTGTTCTAGATACATGAAACCCAATGATTAAGAATTTACTTCATCTAGTATTCAATTATTATTATCCATGGGATTTCCACCATGAAAAAAATAAAAAGATTCATTTTATTCACATTTTATTGATTAAATGGATTGTGTGTTCAATTATCTACCTTTCCATATTAATTAAAATAATTGATTTATGAAACATTCTGTTGTAATTAACCCTTACTGAGCATTTGATCTCCCCCATATTAGTTTTCCATTCCCCAATAGATGAAAATGAATTATTGGAATGAATTTCAAGTATGATAAATGTTTACATTTTTATGTATTATGATTCATGTTTTCCCAATGTAAAATAGGTTCCATGTATGTATCTAGTATACCAAGACTACAAAACTATTCAGTCCTTTGGTATGTGATCCTTTGTAATCATGCCTATGTAAAAAATATAAGGCACCAGCTCCAGGATACTGGGGCCAGGGTATTCAAACATGGTATCAAAGAATGTTCAGTAGAAACCTTGGGAACTAGATTTAGAAATTCATAGATCAGGGGACTTATCCCAAGGATAGACTAGGAAAAAACGCGTATAAGATCTTCCTAAAGAAACTATGTTTATGATTATGAGATGAGCTACAAATAAATTTTTTCATTTATGTTAATAATTTCACTAGTTTTTGGATTATACATTATGTTTCATAATGATATGATCTAATCTACGGTAGTTCATCATTTAGAAATGGATCATATCAAAAGGAATGTAAACCACGCCAATGAATTTGATCTAAAGAGTAATAATAATAACATATTTATTAGGATTAATCCAATATTTTGAATATAGGCTATATCCCAAACAACCTCATAAAATGAGGAAATAATATATTGTTCTAAAAATATAGTGAAAGTATTATCTTAATATTATGGATTTAAAGGGATTTAAGAGAAGAAGAGGACACTTGTTAAACATATGGACAATGGGAATATAGGAAATAATTAGTTTCCTACACATGATAATTATGTAAAGACACACCCTCGTACTTTCTCAAACGGATTGGGAGTTTTCTACAAGTGTAGAGAGAAACAAAACCATGATTTTGATTGAAAGAGAAAGGAAAAATCTTCCAATGTAAAATTCATCAGATGTAGTGATATGTGGAACTACACAAATGAGTTCCCCGGAGTCAATGGAATACAACTCAAAATAATCTATTTCATCAAGTTCAAGATTATGTTATTACCACATACGAAGAGGTCTGGTTAGACTTCTTCTATATAGATTCAAGAATTGTGATTTTCTGATTATTTTATCAATGATATCTTAGTTATTTGAATTATTAAATATACAAGGATTTTACTATAGAAATTTTTCATTAATGATTTGAATGAGTGTATTGAATAGTACTGGTAACTAAAGAGAAGTGAATCTGTTGTAATTTGATCTTTTGTAAAAGACATGATTTATGGATTATAACCCTAAATAATTCCCAATGTTGTGATAACAATGATAAATGTATTATTATGTGAAATTATTTAGGACCATATAATTGGTTTCAAATTTTATGGTTTATGAGTTTTATAATATGATTGGATTTAAGTAATATAATCAACAACATGAGATTTCATTTTTGAAATAATGCATGTTTTCATTAAGGTTTTACTGTGATAAAGGTATTCATATATTTGATATGTGAAAATAAGATCTACATTATTTTTTTGGAATATAATTTTAATAAGATTTTGGAAGCATAGCAACCTTCCTTCTGAATTTATGAAAATAAATTAGGAAATATGTAATTTGGATGAGTGTTGATATTAACTATATATGGAATGGATTATGTTTAAATTTGGACATTATTGTTTGAGGTTAAAGTATGATTTATTTTTTTTCATACCATGTTATAAGAATGTTGTTTTTAGTAACCATTTATATATAAAATTAAGAACTTTTGGATCATATGTGTAAATGAAGTGCTTTAGGAATTAAGAAATCATCATGAACAATAATTTCCTAGTATAAGGGATGAAGTGAAAATAGATAATGTCACAACCAAATTATGATATTATGAGTATTAAATAGAAAAAATCAAGAGAGTTTTTTTTCCTGATAATTTTATCTAGATAGTAGAATAATCCCTCAACTCTAGGAAAAAATTATTTTGGTACAAATAAGTTATGAATCGAATTTTATTTCTTAGAAATAAATGGTATTTTAACCGATCACATATTTATTGTTTTTTGAAGATTATTTTTCTAATGAATATATTTTATATAACTCTTCATAAGAATATGATAGCTATATTTATCTTCCATTTCTAGGTTTTCACTTCCCACTGATGTTTTTCTATTCAAGAGTCCCATTTTGTGGTGAACTTTTCATTTCCCTTTTGCTCATTATAAGAGGATGTTTTATTGACCCTTTTTATGATGTGATATTTACATAGAGGAATTTCCAAATATCCAACCATTATTTTGGGAGTGATATTTTAAATTTAGTGGATGAAATTTATTAAAATATGGGTGAATGTAACACCCAAAGATTTTATTTTATGTCTCCTTTTAAATTTAATCTCTTTGATTGCATATGATTCATGCAACACCATGGTTAAATGAACAATGAAATATTTTTATAACCTATCCCTTAAATTGGAAGGTATAAAAAGTATTAAACTTATTTTTAAAATATGGGTTAAAAATATATATTTATAATAAATTCTTTGATGACAAATTGATTATAAATGAAAATAAAATCCTGTTTAAACATAAAATGAAACCTCTTTTTAAAAACTATTTAAATGTGCACTACTATGTTTTATATCAATAAAATAAAAAATTAATCTTTTTGGATTACATTAATGAAAAATATATATAATATATATAATTCTTAAAATTAATCATACATGTTTTCTTTAAATGATATAAAAATATATCCAATTTTTTGCATAAAAAGCAATATGTTTCTAGTGGCATTTTATCACCGTACGATGGCACACTTGTTTTTCAACTAAATTTTGAAAAATTTAGATGTTCTATTTGAAAATATAAAATTTATAATTAATATATGAATTTAAAAATTTTATGAGTTTTATTTTTTGGTATTTTTGAAAAAATATTTATTTTCTAGTGAATAGTGAAAAATAATGCATTTTAATTAAAAAAGGACTCTTTATCTAAATATTTTTTAATATTAAATTTTATTTTAAAATTTTTAATTATATTTAGTTCAATTATTCATAAATAAATCCAATTTAGGTCATTTTAATAATTTTATTTTGGATTTAGATTTAATAACTAAGTATACATTTGAATATTTTCACTTTTAAAACCCACTTTCTCACCCCGTATATGAGATTATTTTTAAATTAATTTTATCCAGTAACATATTTTTAATTTTTAAAAATGTTTTCAATATTTGGATTCAGGAGGTATAAATAAATTGAATTGGTATATTTTATTTTTTTCCAATATGAATAGTAGATTTAGTAACTTTTGTTACTATGGTTAAGGGTAAATTAAGTAATTAAGGGTAAAAATAATTATGATAAGGATTAGGAAACCACTCTAAAACCTTTTCAAATTTTAGTATATGATTGAGTGTCAACCAAATATATACTTGGTATTAATTTATGACCTCATGGATCCACTTGGATGACTTGATACCCCTTATAGTGTTTTCTTTTAAGAAAAGTCAAATGTTTCACATGAATGCATTTAATAAGTTTATCATTTTTAATATATGGTAATCCAGAAGAAATTTTCAACCATAAATATTAATTTGAATGAAAAAAATTTATATTAATCATTTTAATATATTTTTATTTTTTATGGAATAATTAATTACCAAAAAGGCCTTAACAAAGGCGATGCAATAATTATTCAATTAATGGGAAATCATAAAAATGTGATTGAAAATATTAAAATAAAATTAATTTGAGATCATTAATGTCATAAATTTTTTTTATAGAATCTATTGACATATTAGATATGTTTTAAAAGATTTGTTTTAAATATATTTTTATTGAATTTTGTAAAATTCCAAGTAATGAATAATGTCAAAATTAACATTAATGATATTTTAAAACAAATAATAATTAATTAATTGATATAAAATTACTAAAAATATTAAATTAAAAAAATTAATTTAGAAAAGATTTAAAATTTATTCAATTATCCATTTATGTGTTGTTTTAATTATATATTAACTACATTATCCCACAATGAGTAAAAATAAATGTTGTGAGAGTGAAAGTTAAGGTGATTAAATAAGGGTTAGAAGAAAAAGAAAATGATATAACCTAGACCTAAAGTTGTACAAAAATTGTCCGATTAATTTTAATCAAACCTTATCACCTTAATATCAAATTTATAAAATTCATTGGATAATTTTATTTGATAGTTTCTTATATATTATTTAAATCAATGATAGTTACAAAATTACACTCTCTTTCTATTTAATAAATTTTATGTGTCCATATAGGAACAAAATCAATATATGAAGGAAAATAAATGACTTTTTTGAAAAGAAATAAATTATATTCATTAAATAAGTTTATATTTTGTTTTTAGAAATTATATAATTATATTAAATGTTTTATCAATGAAAATACAATATTTATTTTAATAATTGAAAAATAAAATAATTTATTTTAAAAATAAAAATTTTCATATATTTTGGATGAGTTAATGTGTATGAATAATGTAATATTTATAGGATATATTAGTGTTTTTAATGAATTATATTATAATTCCCACCTTTTCATGATTTATTTGAAGTCAAATTAAATGAATTGTTTTAAATTTTAAAATAATGATATTTTATTGAATTAATATTTTGTTAAATTATTTAAAAATCATAAAATTATTAAATAATCGAAATGAGATAATATATACTTGAAATTTCATCCCCCTTATTATTTATATTCAATTTTTAAGTGTTTGGATCTAGAATACCCTTATTCTATGTTAATATTTTCAGAGTTTCCCAAATGCCCTCACCTTAAAAATAAAAGGGCACTCCTTCTGTCACTTTTTACACCACATTGAGACATCTGGATCAAAAAAACCATAAACATTTACCATATAAACATATTTATTTATGTTTTAGAGGTTTGGGTACTTCCAAAAGACCAATCATATATACCTTAAGAATATATAAAATGAATTCCTCCAAATAAGAAGTAATAATCTATATCGACTCTTTGAAGTTTATTTTTTATTTCACTTTATTTTAATGTGTTTTTTACATAATTATATAATAAATATATTATGATATATGTTATTATATGTTATTATTATTATTATGGGACAATCCTATTCTTACTTTTATCCATTATATGAAAAACTAATGCACCATACATGCATATGTACCACTTATCATCTCTACATAATGGTGTAATTTTGTTTCATCACCACTTAATAAGGATGGTGATAATGGTGGATATAATGGATCTATATGGTACTTATGACATGATATTTATTCAATATGATTAATATATACCCTTCTTACTTACCATTTTTCTAATTAATGGAATGATATCATTGATCGTGCGTACATACAGTCTGCCATGTCCACAACATAATGAAATTCATTTTCCACATCCAACCTTCACGAATTATTATAAAAATGAATTTAATGAATAAATATTATATATATATATAAATAATATAATTCTGGATACTATGTAACTACATCCTATGCATAATAAGTGAGGCTTATATGACAAAACATGCATAGGAAAATGAAGTAGTTAGCACACGGGGAAAGGGTAATAATGAAATACTATACACAAACAAATGATAAAATGATATAATAGGATAATATATGTTATAATAAATATGAATATTTTTATTTTAAAAATTAATAACATGGGTGAAACCATTATACATTATGCTAAATCGCGTTCAGATAATGGAAAGAACCAGGTAAGGGTTTCTTGTCTCACTTTTATTTTTTGTGAGATATATGTCTTATTCACCACTTATTTATTTTGTGTGGTGTACTAACCATTTTTTATATAATATCATGAATCTATTTATATTTATTATATTTGATTTTTCATTTGATTATTATTAATTTTTAATGGTATACTATTGGACTGAATTCAAAGTGGTAAGCGATTTCTTACGTCAATTTATATTGATTGCATTAAAACATATACTTTATTGATTATTTCATGCTAATATTATGTGATAAATTAATTTTTGTTATATTATATTGTATTTTAACTTTTTATGTTGATTTATAGTGAATAAACATAATCAATTCATTTTATCAACTAGGTAAATAATGTTAAATTCGTATCAATTACTGTAACGACCTGAAATTTTGAATAAATCTTGATTCTTAATTTTGTGTGTTATTTTTTTTATACTCAACAAAACTGTTTCATTGGATAACATGAGTATAATTAAAATGATAATTTTGGGTTTTGACTGTTATATGACCATTGGTCAATATGACCGCTGGAAACTAAACATTTTGATATTTGTCTCTAAATATAAGTGATCTTAGTGAATTAATATAGAAAGAAGATTTGATGGCCTCACCCAGTAGTCTTGGACCGATTGAAGCCCATCTAACAGAACTTGGGAAGGAGGTAGCACTACGGGGCTTTGCTCTGGACCAAACCCAAGACGAACTTCATCGTGTGAAGCTAGAACAGAATCGTCTTCGCGAGAAGTTCAAACTGATAGAAATTACGACTCGTGCGATGTTGGTCGATCCTCCCTCGGATTCTATCACCTTAGTACACCTTACACTTAGGTCCTATGCTGGTGTGATTAGGGGATATGTAAGGAGACCGTAATTGCCTTGTGTAATCATTTTTTTAAAATTAAAATTTTGATTTCTTCTTGTGATGAAGTTTATGAATTATCAAATGACCGAATAAATATAGTATGCATATTTTTGGTGAATTTTAGAGAAATGATAATTTTAAAAAAATGTTTATGTAAACCTTAAATAATTAAAAATGTGTAATTATTTTCAAAAAACGGTCTTCTACAATTATGTTCAGTACGAAATTTAGAGTCTAATAAGATCAAATTAATTTTTGATGAATTGTAAATTATGAATAGTGATTTTATACTTAGGATTAGTAATGTGACCAAATGGATTAGTAATCTCACTTAAATAATGCATTAATATATTCCGTCACCTTGATTAAGTAGTGTGATTCAATAAAATGGTTAAATAATGGTTTCATAAATTATTATTCAAGCATTAGTTTTTTCAGGTGAATAGTGTTTTTTAATTAAATATTTAATTAAAAATAATTAGAATTTTTTTATAAAATGGATTTCATTTTTAAACTCAGAGCATCGATATTATGTTAAAGTAATTTTTGATCATTTTTCTGAAAAAAATGAATTTTCAGGGAATAGTGTATTTAATTAAAAATTAAATTAAAAATATTTAGAAAATCATTTTTATAAAATGTTTTTCATTTTTGAAATAAGAGCATCGATATATGGTTAAGGTGAAATTTTGGGATTTTTCTGAGAAAGTTGAATTTTTGATGAATAGTGAATATACAGTTTATAAGTAATGGGTGTTTAATGACATCATTAAATGATGTATTAAGTATGTAATCAATATGCTCGACTTTTGAATAGTAAGATAAGGTCTTAGGTGTCCCAAGTGGCCAATACCACAGGCAAATACCATGGGCGAGCCCATGTTTTTTCCAAAACCACTAATGAGGTGTCCCTTGACCATTAATGCTTTGTCCCCTCACTTTCCCTATAAATACCAATCCATCCTCTCATCCATTCGACTCCCAACTCTCCCCCAACGAAGATCTGGTCTCATTACCTCCCAAGGAGTCTTTAGAAGGTTCCCAAAATCCCTAAAGGTCCCAAACTTTGAGTTTTAAGAGTTACGTTTTAAGGTAAGGGATCCTACCTCCCTCTATCTTTTCAAGTAATCTCTTTTATGTCATTTCTTTTATGCTCCATGCTCTTATTTTGGAGGATGTTATTTTATATTCATCCTAATGTATTTTTCATGTTCATATGATGAGAGACCCCCTCTTTCTCTCATCATTTCATTTTAAGAATGTTAAAGTGGCGCCGTTATGCTAACGAATTTTTAAGCAATTCGTTCACCTTTCACATTTTTCAAAGTTCTGCTTTCATGTCAAGTCTTTCATGTTCCTTTTTATATTGTTGGGGTATGATCTCTATATCTATCATACTGATATTTTATGTTAATATTATGAGACACCCTATTTTATCTCTTCAATTTAGTATTTTGAAGTTTTAAGTGGCGCCGTTAGGCTGCCGAATTTTTAAGGGATTCGTTCACCTTTCTCATTTTTCAAAGTTCTACTTTCATGTAAAGTCTTTCAAGTTCGTTTTTATTTTGTTGGGGTATGATATCTATATCTATAATACTGATATTTTATGTTCATATGATGAGATACCCTATTTGATCTCTTCAATTCAGTATTTTGATGTTTTAAGTGGCGCCGTTAGACTGCTGAATTTTTTAGGGATTCGTTCACCTTTCTCATTTTTCAATGTTCTACTTTCATGTCAAGTATTTTAAGTTAATTTTTATTTTGTTGGGATATTATCTCTATATCTATCATAATTATCTTTTATGTTCATATTATGAGAGGCCCTATTTGATCTCTTCAATTCATAATTTTGAAGTTTTAAGTGGCGCCGTTAGGCTGCCGGATTTTTAAGGGATTCGTTCACCTTTCCCATTTTTCAAAGTTCTACATTCCTGTCAAGTCTTTCAAGTTATTTTCTATTTTGTTGGTGTATTATCTCTATATATATCATACTGATCTTTTATGTTCATATGATGAGATACCCTATTTGATCTCTTCAATTCAGTATTACGAAGTTTTAAGTGGCGCTGTTAGGCTACCGAATTTTTAAGGGATTCGTTCACCGTTCTCATTTTCCAAAGTTATACTTTCATGTAAACTCTTTCAAGTTCATTTTTATTATGTTGGTGGTATTATTACTATAACTATCATACTAATCTTTTATGTTCATATTATGAGAGACCCTATTTGATCTCGTCAATTCATTTTTTTTGAAGTTTAAGTGACACCGTTAGGCTGCCGAATTTTCATAAGAGAAATCTTATTTTTTTCTTCCTTTCATGTTCTTCATTTAATATGGTATATATTTTAAATTTCATTACCATGTTCATATATCCTTCATATTCTTTCCCTCTCCTGTTTTATGGGTCATTTATGAATGTTTGACCCATGTCCCCTCTTTTTTCAATGTTTTCTAAAACCCCGAAACATAGTCGTTATGCTGCAGAATTTCCGTCTCAAAATGTATCTCTCTATTGTTCTAGAGTTCTATTATTTTATTAAGTGAATACTCAAAGCTCTCTCTTCTATAGGGGTATTCACATATATACCAAAATTTTCTATTTTAAATTATGGGATTTACATACATGAGACCCACCTTCCTTTTCTGTGGGTTTTAAAGTGACACAAAGATCATGTCTTTAAAGCTGTTTTTTAAAACATTATGATTATGAAATGAAACCCATTAATTTTATGCTATATGGGATATTTATGAAATGATTGACGATGTTATATGTGGCTCACATGATAATAAAGACATGTCAACGGTGCGCCCTGATAGCGCTGCAATGCATTGGGTAAAGACTTAATCTCTAGAGATGACTATTTTTAACGACGCCTTGGTGAATAACCTTTGTAATTTTTAATGACACCTTGGGGATGAACCCTGGTGAAACAGAAATTATTGTCAATATTAAATGTTGTAGACACATATTCATGTTATGAAAAACATTATTTTTATTATGATATGCCTCATGGTTTCTTTCTCATGGATGAAAGTTCTTTTTCATGACATTGTTGATGTATCTCAAAATTCACATGTAAATGTTTGCCCTTGTTTCCCTTACTGGGCCTTCTGATCACCCTTTCTTTTGATGTCTGTCCCCAGGTTATGAGATGCAGTAATGAACCTAAGATGAACATAAGGAGAAGTCTTTCAAGTGTTTGAGAAGAAATTTTTATGTTTTCATGTTTTAAGTTCCTGGTTTCCAAGACACTAAACCTTAAAGATCCTCAGTTTTGTAAAATGTAATGAAAGTTTATGTGATAAAAAGGCGGGATTATATAGTTGGTATCAAAGGATGGTTTAGTTATTTGTGGAAATTAGGATATGAAAACATTAGGAAGAACCCTATAGAAAATTTTAAATATAGGAAACCCTCCTGGTATTTTGGTGAGTATTGAGTAAGGGGTTGCCAAAAAAATACGTGCTTTTCTAGATACGAGCATGTAGAGGTGGCTCTAGCACAGATGTACATATGGGTAAAACCCGAAAACACCACTTTGAGCTAGACTCGAATGGGAACTGGTACACGACACCGGGCCTTGCTTCAATCTTCGTTACGACACTCTCGGGGGATATGCTTTGGTAAATTCATAAGCTTAGTATGAACCATTATTAAAGGAACAAAGATAAAATAAAATAAAGATTCACATAAGGATATATTATCATGGATAACCTAGATTGGGACCTAGGGGATCACAAGTAAGGGTATACTTTTCTTCAACATGTTTATCCTTCTATGCTTTAAGTTTCCTTTTAATGATTATTGGCTAAGTATTTAAGCCCCTAATTGTACTTTCTTTCCTTAGTTAATGACGGGAAATGGAAGAACATGTCCCAACAACCAATGTGATAGGAAATGTGACGATTGCCATATTAATATGACAGAGATGATTATGGGACTAAAAGATGATAATTATTTTGGAAGACGTTCACTATTTTGGGAACCCTATTTGATCGAGGTAAATAGATTACTACTATATTTTCTTGGAGGAGAAAACGGTGAATTATATTTTGAAGAATCAATGAATTTAAGGTGAACATATGGTATTATAGGTTACTTATGGAAATGATTGACCTATCTTGGGGAAAATATGTTTAGGTTAGTTACTTTTGTTATAAGATGTTAGGAGTGGTTGATGTTGTTTGGAGATGAATGATAATGTTTATCTTGGAAGACTATCTTATCAAGTCCTTCTTGTATTTGGGTTTTAATCATAGTTTGGGTTATTTTGAGGAATTTTAAGGACAATTATTTACGGAATGGTCTATGATGAACTCTGGGTAGTATCGTGGAACTTTGAAGATTTAAAAGTAGTTTCCCTTACTATGGGATTCATTCTTTTTGAAGAGTTGTTTTATCTTACCCTTTTTGTTGTTGGGATAAATGTTTAAAGATAGATAGTTTTTCTTTTGTGAAATACGTGATTCTATAGAAGATTATTCTTGTGCTTTTGATGAGACCAAGTGTTTTTGAATGCTCATCGTTTGGGGAAAAGATTAGTTTTTGTAGAAACTTATGAAAGGATTAAACTCTACTTGAAGGTAGGTATATTTACTCATGTTTTTATTCTATGTAGTAAATGAATTCCTCAATACTATGAAAAGGAACATAAAACAAAAAATGTTGTCTATTAACATTTCCTATTAGGAAATCAAATACCATTTGACCCAACATAAGTTTCTGATTTTCTTATTGTTAACTTTCTCCTAATAATGTTTTCTATCACTCTCCCTTAGAACGCGACCCTTTATTTTTTACACCATGTACATGTTTTCCTACATGGGATCCTAGTACGGGTTAACTCAGGTGACCTTTTTAGTTCCCTTTATTTCTTTTAAAGTAATAGTTTAACTGACTCCTTTTCCAGAGTGGGACTTTCAATGAAATTTCAAAACCCAATTTTAAAAATTGCAAGGACGCAATTTCTTAAGGGGGAAGATTGTAACGACCTGAAATTTTGAATAATTCTTGTTTCTTAATTCTGTGTGTTATTTTATTTTTTTTATACTCAACAAAACTGTTTCATTGGATAACATGAGTATAATTAAAATGAGACTGTTGGGTTTTCACTGTTATATGAACATTGGTCAATATGACCGCTAGAAACTAAGCATTTCGATATTTTTCTCTAAATAAAAGTGATCTTGGTTAATTAATATAGAAAGAAGATTTGATGGCCTCACCCAGTAGTCTTGGACCGATCGAAGCCCATCTAACAGAACTTGGGAAGAAGGTAGCACCACTGGGCTTTGCTCTGGACCAAACCCAAGCCGAACTTCATCGTGTGGAGCTAGAACAGAATTTCCTTCGCGAGAAGTTCAAACTGATAGAAATTACTACTCATGCAATGTTGGCTGAGCCTCCCTCAGATTCTCTCACCTTAGCACACCTTACACTTAGGTCCTATGCTGGTGTGATAACGGGATATGTAAGGAGACCGTAACTGCCTTGTGAAATCCTTTGTTTTAAATAAAAAAATTTATTTCTTCTTATGATGAAGTTTATGAATTCTCAAATGTCTGGATAAATATAGTATGCATATTTTTGGGGAATTTTAGAGAAAGGATATTTTAAAAAAAAATTATCCAAACCATAAATAATAAAAAATGTGTAATGATTTTAAAAAAATGGTCTTCTACAATTATGTTCAGCACGAAATTTAGAGTCTAATAAGATCAACATAATTTTTTGATGAATAGTAAATTATGAATAATGATTTTATGCTTAGGATTAGTAATGTGACCAAATGGATTAGTAATCTCACTTAAATAAAACATTAATATAATCTAGAAACCTTGATTAAGTAATGTGATTCAATAAAATGGTTAAATAACGGCTTCATAAATTATTAGTCAAGTATTAGTTTTTTAAAGTGAATAGTGTTTTTAATTAAAAATTTAATTAAAAATATTTAGAATATTATTTTTATAAGATGGATTTCATTTTTGAACTCTGAGCATCGATATTATGTTAAGGAAATTTTTGGGGATTTTTTTGAAAAAAATGAATTTTCAGTGAATAGTGTATGTAATTAAAAATTAAATTAAAAATATTTAGAAAATTATTTTTATAAAATGGAGTTCATTTTTGAAATCAGAGCATCTATATTTGGTTAAGATGAAATTTTGGGATTTTTCTGAGGAAGTTGAATTTTCAATGAATAGTGAAATACATTTTTTAAGTTACGGGTGTTTAATGACATCATTAAATGATGTATTAAGCATGTAATCAATATAGTCGACTTATGAATAGTAAGATAAGGTATGAAGTGTCCCAAGTGGACAATGCAATGGGAAAATACCAGGGGAAAGCCCATGGTTTTTCCAAAACCACTAATGAGGTGTCCCTTGGCTATTAATGCCTTGTCCCCTCACTTTCGCTATAAATACCAAGCCATCCTCTCATCCATTCGACTCCCAACTCTCCCCCAACGAATATATGGTATCATTACCTCCCAATGAGTCATTCCATGGTTCCCCCAACACCTCAAGGTTCCAAACTTTGAGTTTTAAGAGTTTTGTTTTAAGGTAAGGGATCCTCCCTCCCTCTTTCTTTTCAAGTAATCTCTTTTATGTCATTTCTTTTATGCTCCATGATCTTATGTTGGAGGATGTTCTTATATATTCATCCTACTGTATTTTTCATGCTCATATGATTAGAGACCCCCTATTTCTCTCATAATTTTATTTTAATAATGTTAAAGTGGTGCCGTTAGGCTGCCGAATTTTTAAGGGATTCGTTCACCCTTCTCATTTTTAAAGTTCTACTTTAATGTCAAGTATTTCAAGTTACTTTTTATTTTGTTGGGGTATGATATCTATATCTATCATACTGATCTTTTATGGTCATATGATGAGAGAAACTATTTGATCTCTTCAATTCAGTATTTTGATGTTTTAAGTGGCGCCGTTATGCTGCCGAATTTTTAAGGAACTCGTTCACCTTTCACATTTTTCAAAGGTCTACATTCATGTCAAGTATTTAAAGTTCATTTTTATTTTGTTGGGGTATGATCTATATATATATCATACTGATATTTTATGTTCATATGATGATAGACCCTATTTTATCTCTTCAATTCAACATTTTTAAGTTTTAAGTGGCGCCGTTAGGTTGCCGAATTTTTAAGGGATTCGTTCACCTTTCTCAATTTTCAAAGTTCTACTTTCCTGTCAAGTCTTTAAAATTCCTTTTTATTTTGCTGATGTATGATCTATATATCTATCATACTGATATTTTATGTTCATATGATGAGAGACCCTATTTTATCTCTTCAATTCAGTATTTTGATGTTTTAAGTTGCGCCGTTAGGCTGCCGAATTTTTAAGGGATTCGCTCACCTTTCTCCTTTTTCAATGTTATACTTTCATGTCAAGTATTTCAAGTTCCTTTTTATTTCGTTGGGGTATGATCTATATATCTATCATAAATATCTTTTATGATCATATGATGAGAGACCCTATTTGATCTCTTCAATTCAGTATTTTGACGTTTTAAGTGGTGCCGTTAGGCTGCCGAATTTTTAAGGGATTCGTTCACCTTTCTAATTTTTCAAAGTTCTACTTTCATGTAAAGTCTTTAATGTTCCTTTTTATTATGTTGGTGTATGATATCTATATATATCATACTGATATTTTATGTTCATATGATGAGAGAACCTATTTGATCTCATCAATTCATTTTTTGAAGTTTAAGTGACGCCATTAGGCTGCCGAATTTTCATAAGGGGAATCTTATTTTTTCCTTCCTTTCATGTTCATCATTTCATATGGTATATCTCTAAAATTTAATTACCATGTTCATATATCCTTAATATTCTGTCCCTCTACTGTTTTATGGGTCATTTATGAATGTTTGATGCATGTCCCTTCTATTTTTAATGTTTTCTAAAACCCCGAAACATTGTCGTTATGCTGCAGAATTTTCGTCTCAAAATGTCTCTCTCTATTGTTCTAAAGTTCCTTTATTTTATTAAGTGAATAATAAAATCTCTTTCTTCTATATGCGTATTCACATATATACCAAAATGTTCTATTTCAAATTCTGGTATTTACATACATGAGACCCACCTTCCTTTTCTGTGGGATTTAAAGTGACACAAAGATCATGTATTTAAAGTAGTTTTTTAAAACGTTATGATTATTAAATGAAACTCATTCCTTTTATGCTATATGGGGTGTTTATGAAATGATTGATGATGATATATGTGTCTCACCTGATAATAAAGAAATTTCAAGGGTGCGCCCTTATATCTCTCCAATGCATTGGGTAAAGACTTAATCTCTAGAGATGACTATTTTTAACGACGCCTTGGTAAATAACCTTGGTAATTTTTAATGAAACCTTAGGGACGAACCTTGGTGAAACAGAAATTATTTTCAACATTAAATGTTGTAGCCACATCTTCAAGTTATGAAAAACGTTATTTTTATTATGATATGCCTCATGATTTCTTTCTCATGCCTTAAAGTTCTTTTTCATTACATTGTTGATGTATCTCAAGTTCACATGTAAATGTTTCCCCTTGTTTCCCTTATTGGGCCTTCTGGTCACCCTTTCTTTTGATGTATGTCCCCAGGTTATGAGATGTAGTAATTAACCTAAGATGAACATAAGGAGAAGTCTTTCAAGTGTTTAAGAATAATTTTTTATGTTTTCATGTTTTAAGTTCCTGGTTTCCAAGACACTAAACCTTAATGATCTTCGGTTTTGTAAAATGTAATGAAAGTTTATCTGATAAAAAGGCGGGATGCTATAATTACTCTATATAAATATTTGATGATATGGTTTATTGTTTATTAGTTAAATCAATTATTTGATATATGAGGAATGCTTTGGACTAGAAGACACAAATGGGGACTGGTTATAGATATACCCTTTGTACATTATTAGTCTCATGGAAAGCATCTATTAAGATATCATTAAATGGGTTTTACACATAATGATTTAACGGTCTTATAAAAAATCTTAACTATAGTGGTTTATGTGATAGATACATGATGTCCAATAATTAATAATTTCTTGTATTAAATATATATTTATTATTATCCATGATATTTTCACTATGAAAAAATATATGGATTCATTTAATTATCATTTTCTTTATTAAATGACATGTGTGTTCAGTTATATACCTTTACATATTGATTATGATAATTGATTTATGATAGTTTCCCCTATACTTATCCCTTAATGTGAATTTTATATAACTCTTATTATGTTTCGTTTCCCCAAGAGATGATGATTAATTCTTGGAATAAATTTCAAGGATACTATTAATTTTATTTTTTATGTATTATGTTACATTTTACCTTCCTAATGTAAAATGGGTAGAATTTATGTATCTAGTTTACTAGGACTACTAAACAATTCAGTCTTTCAGGATGTGATTCCTTGTAATCATGCCAATGTAATAAAGTAATGCACCGGCTCTAGGATACGAGGGTCGAGGTCTTTACATGTTATCTTATAATGGGTTTGTCCTAGTTAGTAGTCTTATATTTGGGTGAATAGAATTTACAACATACACTGTGGGATTCTAATGATGATACATATTTTTCACCCCACATTTGTTTTGTAGAAAATAGAGGAAATGTTTACAGGTTGTTAGATGCTATGTGAAAGTAACTTTTATTTTCAACAATAAGTTGATTTCTTGTTAAATATTTATTGGTGGTTTAATGATACCATGTTTTAATGTAGGTACATCCATAAATATCATAATTTTGTGCAACATGGACAACTTGTTTGGACTCAATATATGTTGGAGGGATAACTTATTCACATGTTACGACATTATTGCAAAATTCCTTGTAATTAATTATCTAATTGTGTAACCCATAAAAATTGATAGTAATTGTTATGAATTAAAAATATATGAAAATATTATAGTCATATATCATGGGTGTATGAATCAATATATGATCCATGATCATTCATAATGTCTTTTAGATTCTTTTATTTAACTTGAATATGTTTGTTTTATACTTAGAGTGTCAGATCCGGTTGACTTAGTGTGGTGATTTATGTTTGTGGTGAAATCCCTAAGTTCGGTTCCATTGTTCTTGTGGGGTCCTTTTAGATAGATTATGTTCTATTTCTTTTTTTCCCATTGATTGGAGTTTCGGATGGTGTATCTTTCTATGACTAGGGGTGGTGGCCCCAACACTATAGTGACCCTTAGGATTGATGTTACCTGATTCATCCAATTTCGAACGTATCTAAAAATGATACATCAAAATCAATGTTGAATTTTTACCTCCCTGTAACAACCCCATAAATATATACACCATGCAATTATGGTTTCCCACCATACCAAAATATCCTTAGAATCCATATTAGGTGGAATGATACCCCTCCCTGTAACTGCCACATCATCATTACCCAGGAGGGAATACCGCATCACCCCAAAAAACAAGTCATCAATTACCACGACCAATGGGAAATAGTTCCCTAAATCTAAAAAATTTCATCAATATTAATCCCTAGGTGTAATTCCACCCCACTTCAGAACCATCTCAATAATATCAACCTATTTTATGAATTTAATAGTTAGATACATTTCCAAATTTATTTACAGTGAATATCATACTGATTTCAATGATTATAATTCTAACTTCCTTATCAAGAGGGTTTATCTCCTATCCCAATTATCAATATATATTCATCTAGGATAAAACTATTCCATCCTAACTTAATTTCCCAGGGATAATCCTATGAGATCCATATTTGGATTTTGAGTTCATAATTTCACCTATGACACCACTCAGGCTACCTCCCATGTTTACCATTAAATTAAATTAGAGATTATCTCACATGGAAACAATATGTGATGGATTTACATTTATCAACTGACTAATAATATATTGAATAATAGGGGTTATATATAAAATAAAAATATAATCATTATTATTATGTTTATGTTCAAATACTCATTAGGATAGCGTGGTGTACAACATATGCACATAGAAAATGTAATTAGGCTTAGGGATAACTTAGGTGTCCCCTACCATATGATCATAGAAGATTACTCATTTAATATTGTTTATTTTATATCAAATTAAGTGATTCATAGAATATGATAAAAACCACAAAATGGTGAATAAGTGTCCATAATTATTATAAGATCATATAACTATATGATAATCTAATAAAAAATCAATGAAATGTGATATAATTACCTATCACTATTAAATTGAATAGATGAAACTTCAATTAGATGAATAGAGAATAAAACCCTTGGTAGAGGAAGGTTTGAGTGAGATATGATGAAAGATTCATGATTCTTGAGTAAAATTGAAACACCCATTAATATAATTTAATGTTAATTATATTTATTAAACTAATTTTTTTAAAAAAATTAGGTCATTTATCAGTGTGTTACAAAAAAGTCACGAAATGATAACTCTTCAAGGTCCCCATAAAATAGCCTTCCCTAGCCATGATATAGAACAGTTACCTATGGAAGAAACAAAAAATCCAGCACTCTAGACCATCATGGAATGGCCTCATCCTTGATGAGGTGTAGTGAATTACTAGCATGGATCCATGGCACGACCTCCCCTTATGTCTAAAACCCTCTCAATCCTTCATGACATACCCTTTGGTTCAATACATTTCAATACATCTCTTGTGAAATTTCAAAATGGTAATATATAATATTTTTAAAATGATACATAGGGATTTAGAAATGAAACATAAGGTTATTAACATAGGAATTATCATCATGGAATGAAGTCCCTGACCATGATATGAACCTCTCACCCCTTATAAATTGTATATGGGAAAAATGTATGTAATTATGAATGATACATAAGGGTTACGTTCATGGAAGCAATCTCAGGGTCATGGTGTGACCATCCTTCCTTATAGATAATTTCAAAGAGGAAACTTAGTTTTTCAACATATAAGGGTAAACAAATACATAAGTATTATTATCAAAACACGATATCCTATGACATGAAATAACTCTCCCACCCCTTAGAAAATATGTAAAGGAAGTACTTATGATCTTATAAGTAAATACATAAGAGTCATCATAATGGAGTGTTTCCCTCTTATAGGACATGATCCTCACACCCATTTTAATTTACTCTTATATTGAAGGATTTTATTCTTATGTAACACCTATCATTTTTAAAACCCTTAGTTGTGGCATTTTTCTCGAAAATCCCTTAATATCTATATATGAAACCCCACCACATCATGATTACCTAGGACATGATGTGATTAATATCGACTTTGGGAAGTAGATTAAACACACAAGAACCCATCAAAACATGACATCTATCTATGATGGTGTGATGATCTCTATATAGTAGTTTCTAGACACCTATAACATATTTTCATCCCCATTCTCGGGGAATCTCCTGAAAAAAACTCTGAGGTTCCACATCAATCTCTTGGATTGTCCTAAATGATGAAATCAGATATTGTTTAGGAAAAAATTAAATAGGTTCATACCTTAATATAGTTTAGGGTGTTTCTAATTACACACCATATATCTTATAATCCTTAAGGTATATTCTCAAAAATCACCAACCTCATTAGTGAATAATTCATTCCACCACAAAAAATTGTAAGAATCACACTCCCACATTTCATCCTAAATTTTCTTGTGCTTCCACTACACTCATACCAGATGAACCATATTCCGATATACATTTCTCACTCTGATCAATGATATAAACTTGATATTTCTCAAATTAAATGTCTGCCTCGAGTTCATGTCATCATTAAAAATAATATTTTAAGGGTTATAATGATATTTCAAAAGATACAATACATGAAACATAATTCTCATAACACTAAAATAGTGAGTAATAGATATTTAGTATGATATTTCACTAATTATATCTACAATGTCAAAAATCCCCATAAACATGAGAGGTAGTCTTATTTACCTATGAATAAATTGATTTCCCAGTCTTGGTTACATTAATAAGAATAATGAATAGCCTATCTCAAAATCTAAAGAACAACATCATTGGTTAGTATACGCCCACTAATTTTTTTGAGACGATTCCAAAAACTTCTTGATCCACCAGAGATGATGTGTTGTATCTTACATGTGACTGAGTATAGTAATCACTAACTCTACAAAATCTAGAAAACATAATGTTGATTGATATATCCTACCATATAAAACATCAAAAAGGATCTATATGAATTTATGGGTGAGAAATATTATTATATGAGATATCCATAATCAGTAAATGGTTCTTAAATGAGCCCCCAAAATATAAGAAACAAACCCATTACACATCCTCTAACATTTGAATGATATTCTAATACTACCTATCTATATAATGATGATAATCAGTGCTTAGATGCAACTATTCATCAAGCATCATTTCTAACACTCTCTAGAACCATGTTATAAAGTGAGAATACCTTCCCATGAAAATACAATGATGCACCCAATATGGTTATACTATCTCTCACCCAAAGAGCTTACCTAGATCATCAATGGATAAAATCTCTAGAATAATTATGAAAATAACCTCTTCAGTATACTAATAAAAAATAACTCATGTTGTATTTTGGCTTTAAGGGATCCTTAGAAACCCCATAAAAAATCTATTGTCACATCATCCAAATACCACTTGGGAATGGGTAGTGACTAAATAATACTAGCAGGACACTGGGGATCAAACTTTACCTACTGATAGGGGAAGAATTATTCAACAAAACACTTAATATCCCTCATCATCCAAGGACACCAATACTATTTTCCTATATCATGGTAAATATGATATAGTATTGAGAAAATAAACATTCTCAAGCCATGTGATTCTCACATATGATCCTTACACATGCTCATGAGGACTATAAAACCACCTTATACATAAATGATCTCATCTTTATCAAGGGAACAAGGAAGTGGTTTATCCCCACCATATATGCTATCTCTCATTTCTATATATCTTGAATATGATAGATTACTCTTCATCACCCTCTTATGGAGTGAGGGGTTACAATTAAGGACATAAGGGTTTTCTAACTCTATAACACCTAAACATCCATCCATAACTTATAATATATGGTCACTACTGATAACGCATAGCTCAAAAATGCACCACCTATTCCCAAGTATTCCTAATTAATCCATCAATAAAAATTATCCCCTTATATAGGGTAAAGTTTAACCCCAAATCAAAAGACTATAGGCACTCAGCCCATAGAAAGATCAATTTACACTATGAGAAAATATATCTCATGATATTTTGGTCTTTCTACACCACAATAGTATCACCAAAAAGATAGTGTTTTTAACACATCAATGAATACACCCCTACATCCAAATCTAGAGAATGAATTAGGTAGTTATACTAATTAAGCCTCAATGAACTAAATCTATAATACACTACACAACCCTCCTTTATCTAAACTACTCCAGAGGTAACTCCTAAGGATTGTAATACAGTGTATACTTCATACCCATCTTGGGAAAGGGCAATATCAAGGTTTTCATTTACCGACTATTAATATCTTAAAAGGCTCTCTCACAAGAATCTAACTAGAGGAACATTACCCCTTAAGTTTTAGGGCCATTATCAAGGCTTCCAATTTGAAAATTACTATATAAACCATTGTAAATAATCATATAATCCCAATAAGGTGTAGATATAAAAAAATCATGGGTTTATCCCAAGAAGCCACTACCTCATCCTTCTCTAGGTTTATTTACACAATAACCTTTATAATCACATTCCCTAAGAAGCATGTCAAAATCCGACCCCCCTAATCCATGAATCTGATAATTTGACTCCATGGGTCTCTAGTAAGATCTTGGTTTCCTTCCCAACACTCCCATACTATATTTTACCAAGTTCACTTATTATAATAAAAACTATCCCTACAAGAAAACACATTTTATTTAAGTATGACTTGTCCTCACTAACACACACCCTAAGATACTTCCCAAGAGTTCAACCATCTTGACACTAAAAAAGGGAAAACTTTGGTAATGTGATGTTCTTATCATAGATGCACCCAAAAATAAAGTTCTAACTTGTCAACATGGGTAGTAACATTTTTTATTTTTAAGTATCTCATTTCTAGAGGTGTAAAACTCTCCTACCTTAAAGCATAATGCCATTGTCGTAGACCACACACCTCAAACCTAAGTAGTTTCACTACAATTCTAGTTGGGTATTAGATTTTATACCATTTTCATGACCCAATCTACACAATTCAAAAATCTAGTCATCTAATACTATGGGTATTTTTTAATATCATGGATTCATTCCTAGTACAATAAAAGTTATTTTTTTACAAAGGTAACATAAAATACTAATTACTATCACAAGAGGACTACACATATTATTTCATTGTGATATTTCCTCACTCACACAAAACCAGATATACTACATAGAAGGTCCCATATCTTTAAACTACTCCAGGATGAATACTCTTAACATTGGAGTTATAATTATAAAGGCTTACAAAAATAAAGGTGAACTTTATTGACATGGTTAGTTAAATTTATTCTTTTTAAGTGTTAATTTACGAAGGGTGTTATAAATATCACCTGTTCAATCCAAAATTGAAACTTCAAGAATTTGAAATATAATTATATATCTCTAAGATTAATAAAAAAAATTCAAAATATCCTACACTCTTCTCCCTCATATTATATTATAAGATAATATAATTGAAAAACATGAAAAAAATAAATCTATATAAAAATAAAATACCCTATTAATATAGGACATAAACATAGTTAATAAATTGTTAGAAAAACATCCATCAAAGTGAAATTGTAATTTTTTTTATGTTGGTTATTGTTGATGGAAAAAAACATGAAAAATTCCATTATGATGTTCAAGCATGGTTTTGAAAAAATGATATTGATAATGTTCCATGATAGTGGAGACATGTAAAACCCCAAATCATCTATATTTATATATGTGTTGAATATATCGAATAAATAAGAGTATTGAGGTATCGATGCTCTATATGGTGTTTAAGAAGTTTCATTTTTAAGGATGTGATGTTTCTTAGTGCTAATTTATTTCAGATAGAGTTAAAAGTTGTGAAGTTGAGAGTAGGTGTCTTTGAATGTTTTAAAAAAATGAAGTTTGTAGGTCATCTCCTTAAAATTATTCAAAGTAAATTTTAGTGAAAAACTCCAAAATTTTGTGAAATTTGGAGTGTGTAAATTCCAAAGAGTTGTGAAAAAAAGATAGAGTTAGGAAAACTAGGTAAATACAAAAAGGTGTTTTGCAATAATGATGAGTTGCATGATAAATGATAAATTAAATCATTGAAGTTTCGAGAACCAAAAGAGTTGTGTGGAATGTTTTTGGAATGGAAGCCATTTGGATGAAGGTTGATAATTCCCCCCATTTGATTTATCCAAACCACAGAGAATATCATGGATTTGATGTAACACCCCGACCCTAGTTACCTAGAGTTGGTGCATTTTTACATAACATTGGCATGATCAGAAGGAAATAATGTCTCGAAAGACCGATCTGTTTAGTATTATTGGAAACAAGATTCATACATAAGTTCAACATTACAACTTGAAAAGAAATACAACATGAATTTATTCCTTTAGAAACATCCAAGCCTCCTAGACTATTCCTGCAAGTCACTCATAACTATCATCTTCATATCCTTTGAAAATGAAACATAAGAAAGGGGTGAGCTCAAATGCTCAGTAAGGGTAAGCAATACAGTGGAAAATAACATAAATATTAAGCATGGTGAATCATTGAAACCACATGCCTTTACCAATAATAAACATGAAAAATTTTATGGCATGAATATGAGATAAGTAAATAATGCCATAATAAAACATAATCATGGGTATTATACAAGTCGAATGGACACATGAACCATCGATATAATATTCATAATGAGGGAATGTATAATGCCATACATTATGAAACATTTTTTCAAGGCATCGGCTAAGTTGTCTAAAAATGATTAAGGCCCCATCCAAAACCATATATCAAATTGGGAAAGGCCACGACCAATTCCATGTCTAGTTGTCTCTTGAGACCTACCCATGCATCGAGGAGCTATAGAGGGTTCCAACTGTCACTTACTAAGTCCAATACATTCCTCATATGAAAAGGTTTAAAGATAACAAAACCATTCATATTAAAACTAGCATACAAAATGTCAATACATTAACTATAAACCATGAATGGTATAAAAATAACACATCCACAATCAAAAATATCACAAAACCTTCAATAAAATAGAGAATATTGGTATAATAATGAATCGAATTCAAATAAGTATAAAATCCATCAATGGATGTTGACATTGATGAAATCAAAACTATTTGAGAGAACTACCTCATTATTTTTTGAAATAATTTAATGTCACATAATTATAAAATAAAACATTTATTTTTAAAATATTTTTATAATATTGTAAGGGATGCTTTGATGATGAAATAATGGCAGAAAATAGCCGCACCCACTGTATAAGTTAAAAAAACATTCTTACCTTAATTTTGTCGAAAAGGTCATAAAGTAACTTGTTTGGAAAATTATGGAAAGATTCCTTTAAAAAAATATAGGGAAAAATAAGGGTAAAATTCCTTTACCCCATTTTCTAGTAAATAGTAAAAATGTTTTGAAATACATTTTTAAGAAACATGGATGTGGATGATAAAGAGGTCCCAGTAGATAATTACATATAAACAACCTCAGATAATAAAGAGATTGTAAAATTAAACCATACCTTATACTTTTCCTTGATAGAGGGTAGGTTAACCTCCTGTATAATGGTAAAATAATTTTTATTAAATTATACAATAACCATATACAATAATATGAGATCATATGTGATCTTAATATTTCTTTATTAATGATATTTTAGTAGTATCTTCGTTTCAGGTGTTAACTGATTCGTTTTCCTTTATATTATTGGTTACGTAAGCCATTTTTGCTATGGATAGTATGTATTTGATTCATATATAGAATGATATTATGTTCATAATCATTATTTTTAATCATAAAATGAAAATTATTCTCAAATGATTCTGATGGGGAATGAATCTCATCATGTTTGTGGAGACGGTAATCTGTACGTACGCACGAGCGATAATATCATTATTTGGATATTAAAAACCTATAAAATCGGATGGTATATCATATATACATAATCATAATCATTTTATATTTATTATTTACATCAATTACACACCATTATTATACCCATCGAAATAATAATATATTGAATAACAATTACACCATGACGTGGAGACGGTAAGCCATACGTACGCACGTATGGTGACATGTCATTCAAAGGATGGATAGAATAATGAATATGATTGTACCATATTTATAATAACATAACTTTATATAGAATATACTGGAGTTATTATTTAAGAATTTAAAGAACAAAGAAAGAGGAAGTGGAAGAAGAAAGGAACTTGAAAGAGGTGATCAAATATTTACCACTTCTTCAGGTTCTTCCTTTTGATTTGATCAAAAGGGCTCCTTAAGTTTGCTTTCTGATTAAAGGAAGGAATATACGATGAATGTAGGACATTTTAGAGGGTATTTGGGCATGTTTTTTCTGATCCAAATGTCTTTGAATGTGTAAATTAGAAAGAAGGGGGAGTTCCCTTTTATAAGAGGGGTGAGGAGCCCCTTAGGAAAAGCTAGAAATATTATTTTATAATAAAATAATTTTCGATTTCAAATGGCTCAAAAATAAAATATTTAAAGTTTAAGGTTGGGATGGGTTAAAAACCACTCAACCAATAGGTTTTAGACAGGTTTGGATCTCTATATTAACATTATCTATTAGATTTAACTCTTAGTTAAATAGTTTGACATTGACCACGTCTGTTTGTATTTTTATATTATATGGTTAATAAACATACTATATACTTCTAAGAGAACCCCAAGTGGTTCATTAATGATAAGAATATCATTATATAAGTCTTTTGTCCAAAAAATATATTCTTAGGAATATAATATCAATTAATAATATAATATTTGTTTTAAAAACTCTTTTACGTCAATTTTGACATTATTTGGTTTTTTGTTTTTTCTAAATTCATAACAGCATTATTACTTCGAAGAAAATTCATATAACCAACCCTAATATGACATATTAAACAATAAAGTTAGTTTAATTCATAATAAGTCTCAAATTACATTTATTTGGATATTTATAATGTCAATTATTTTAATCTTTCATTAATTAGGCAATTACCTCATCATCATTGTGTCATAAATAAATTAAATTATTTAATGTCTAAAAAATATAAATAAAATACAATCATTTATTAAATATTTTTATCTTTCTAATAAATATTTATAGTTGATTTTATCTTATGTGTAACCCTATAATAAAAATGTTTTAGTTATTAAACTTTGATTTTAACTCTTTTAACTCTTCTTTGAATTAAATAATAATAAATGTCCAAATCTAATCCAAGTGGACCAAGGAGGATCATATATTATTCCTAAGTTTTCTTTTGGTCGAATTATACTTATATAATTTAATTATTACAAGTGTTAGGGTCATAATAATATCATTTTTACCCTTACTTACCCTATTTACTTTTAAACGTGGTAAATAAAAGTAAAAAGTTACTATTCACAAAAAAAAATTTCATCTTGTTGAACCAAATTTTACTTACTGATATCAAACGTGTCTCTCGGATTTTAGAAATATATATCACATAAGCTATAAATTATGTTTTTTGTAAATTTGAAAATTCTCCTAGGAGGTGGGTAAAAGACGGTAAAAAGTTCTATGAAATTTTTATATATCTAAAATTATTATAAAATGACTCCAATAAATTACATTGAACTTATATAGGTGTTATGTATGTATTTTGACCTAAAATAAATTTAAATAAATAAATAATTATTTAAATACAAATTTGGTTTTAAACTATAACTTAGTGTTTTTCAATTTTCATCAAAAATTGAAGGTTTTTAGAAAAATACCAAAACTTCACCCTAAGCTAATTTCAATATTCTGAATCCAAAAATAAAGTCCATTTTGAAAGATAAAGTTTATAAAATTTTAAAAAGTGGGTATTCATATTCATAACAATTAGTTTGATAGGTTGTGGTGTGTTAGAACTCGAAGTAGCGTACAACACACGCTATTGTATTATTGAAAGAGATGCGTACCACATAATCTTGGGGTATTACATTCTCCCCTCATTTAAATAATTTTTTCCTCGAAAGTTATAGAGTATTATTGTGTAAAAATACTCGGGTGGTTCTTCATCATATGTTCATCAGGTTCCTACGTTGCCTCTTCCATCTTTTGGTTTCTCCATAGACCATTTACCAGATGAGTTGTACGGTTTCTTCAGCACTTTTTCTCTTGTATCAAGAACCTTGACATGGTCTTCTCAATACGACAGATCAGGTTCCAGCTCTAATTCCCTATAGTTTAGTACATGCGTTATGTCAGGCATGTATTTTCTCAACAGTGATACGTTGAAAACGTCGTGAACTTTGGAGAGACTTGGTGGCATTGCCAACCGGTAAGCTAAAACCCCAAATCGTTCTAGAATTTCGAATGGTCTGAGGTACTAGAGACTTAATTTTCCCTTCTTACTGAAACATATAATACCCTTCCATGGACATACCTTCAATAAAACATGGTCTCCTACCTGAAATTCCAAATCCTACTTTTAGTTATCAGTATATCTCTTTTGCCTACTTTGAGCTGATTAGAAGTGGGTATGGATTAACTTCACCCTTTCCATCTTTTCCTCCACATGTACTGGTCCTACGAGTTTTCTTTCAACAACATCATCCCAAAAGGTTGGTGTGTGACATCTCTTTCTATATAACGCTTCATATGGTTCCATCTGAATACTTTAATTGAAGCTATTGTTATAGGAAAATTCTACCAGAGGTAAATATTTATCCCACATACCTTGAAGGTCAAGTGAGCATGATCTCAACATGTCTTCTAATGTTTGAATAGTCCGTTCTGATTGTCCATCAGTTTGGGGGTGGTAGGGAGTGCTCAAACGATGTTTAGTATCCAGGGATTTCTGATGAATTTTACAGAATCTTGATATAAAACATGGATCAAGATCTGAAACAATCGATATGGGTACCCCATAAAGTCTCCCAAGTTCGTTAATATATTGTCTTGATAGATGTTAACGTGGAAAATATTCTCTTATAGTAATAAAATGTGCTGACTTGGTAAGACAATCAATAATGACCCATATTTCATCTTTCCTTCTAGGAGTCTTTGGTAGTCCCATGACAAAGTCCATCATAATATTATCGCATTTCCAATCAGGTATGGGTAGAGTTTTCATAACTCTTCCAGGCTGTTGCATTCCAGCTTTCACTTGTTGAAAAACCATACATCTTGACACAAAATCAGCAATCTCCCTCTTCATGGTGTCCCACAAAAATTGTTCCTTCAAATCTCTATACATTTTGGTGCTCCCAGGGTGTATAAGGAAATTGGAGCTATGATAATCATCCAAAAATTCTCTTTTTAGATCAGGTATATCGAGAACACAAAGTGTCTTCCCAAATTTCAAAATTCTATCTTCATACACAAAGTCACTCAATCTCCCAGCATTCATAGCTTTAATCTTCTTTTGAAACTCTTCATCATTGGTCTGAGAACTATTTATCCTTTCTAGTAAAGATGGTTTGGAAACCATTTGAAAAAGTATAGATGATTCACCTTCCATGGTGATTCCCATATCCATATTTATTAGATCCATGTATATAGGTTCCTTTTCGACTCCCATCTTATTCAAAACTCCATGATACTTTCTTCTCAAAGCATCTACCACCTTATTTTCCTTCCCCGAGTGGTAGTGTATCATGTAATCATAATACTTGAGTATTTTAAGCACTCTTATTTTCCTCATGTTTACTTATTTCTGTGAGAAAATATACTTCAAAATCTCGTGAGCAGTATAAATATCACATTTTCACCATAGAGATAGTGTATCCAAATCATCAAAGAAATGATTATAGCTGCTAACTCAAGATCATGAGTAGGATAGTTTTTTCCAAGAATTTTTAGCTATCGTGACGGATAGGAAATAACTGTATCATTCTACATAAGTACACAACCATGTCCTTTCTTCGATGCATCATTTTAAATAACAAACTCATCATTCCCCGATGGTAGAGTCAATATAGGAGCATTGACTAATATTCTATTCAATTCTTCAAACAATTCTTCATAATCTTTTATCCAAACAAATTTAACCCCTTTTCGTGTGAGATTTTTTAATGGGTTAGACAACCGGGAAATATTCTAGATGAAACATCGATAATAACCTGCTAGACCAATAAAAATGCGTACCTCAACTATACACATCAGTGCATGCCATTCTTGGATTTCTCTTGTCTTAGAAGGATCAACAAAGATTCCATCCTTGGAGACAATATGGCCAAAAAAGAAATCTCTTGAAGTCATAATTCACACTTGCTAAACTTCCCAAATAATTCATGTGTTCTAAGAGTATTCAGGATAATTTTCAAGTGATTTTCATGATCTTCGTAGATTTTGGAGTATACCAAGATATCATCAATAAATACCACTATAAAATCATCGAGATATTTTTTTAAAAACCCTATTCATTAGATCCATGATGACAAAGGGTACATTAGACAATCAAAAAGGAATTATTATCAACTCGTAATTCCCGTACCTAGTTTTAAATGATGTCTTCGGAATTTATTCCTTCTTCACGCACAACTGATGGTATCCAGATCAAAGGTAAATATTTGAAAAGTATTGAGCTCCATGCAGTTTGTCAAATAAATCATCAAAGTGAGGTAGGGGATACTTGTTCTTTATTGTTATAGCCTTGATCTCTCTATAGTCAATGCAAAACCTCATAGATCCATATTTCTTCTTAATAAAAAGGATAGTGGCAGCCCATGGAGAAACACTCGGGAGAATAAATCATTTTTGCTCAATTCCTCTAGTTGTTTCTTTAGTTCCACTAATTCTATAGTGGAAATTTTATAAGGGGTCTTCAATATGGGCCTTGAACCAGGAATTAAATCAATGTAAAACTAAATTTATCATTTTGGAGGATGTCCAACTAAATCCTCTGTAGATACATCAACATACTATTACACAATAGATACATCTTCTATTTGAACATTCCATTCCTCACCCACAGTTATTTCATTCTATTCCTCCCCAATAATTGAATTTAGTTGAGCTACTGAGGGTGGAACTGGATAAGAATCAGGTGGTGATGATTCTGCTCTAAAGATAAGGTGTTCTTTGTCATCATCATAAAACATTCTAACCTCCTTCTTATTACAATCAGTCTTCGCACCATGGTTCGAAAGCCAATCCATACTGAGGATTATTTCAATTTCAATCATGAGTATGACAATGAGATCAGCAGATAAAGAACATTTATATTCTTTAATGGGAACTGATTCACAAAACCTTATTGCGATGATACTTCCCTTAGGAGTTTTGATTGACAACTCCCTTGGTAAATCCAATTGGAAATATCTAATTTTCTTAAAAAAACTAGGATGATATGAAACAATGTGATGATCCTGAATCAAATAAATCATTTTCTAAACTTGAGGAAACCATTAAATTACCTTCCAACACATCTTTTAGGGATTCAATCTCCGCAGTAGTGATCACATAATCTTGGCCTTCAACCCTTGGCCTTTTCTGAGGTATGTTTCCCTGACGCTTAGGACATTCATTTTCATAATGTCCCATCTCTTTGCAATTGTAGAATTGAACATTGGTGGAATCTTTCTTTCCCTTATATTCACTAACAAGATGGCCTTTCTGTCCATATTTGTAGCGTACTCCTTTTGCTTTTAGACAGGCACTAGGGTGATTCCATCCACAATTATCAAAGTGTAGAAATTAAATTCTTCCCTTCTTCTCTATTTCTTTATTTCCTTTTCCAGAGTGTTCATCAGAACTATTCTTCTCTTGATTTTGTTTAATGTCATAAGACTTGGAGAATTCTTTTTCTATCTTGATAGCACACGAGACAATATCTTCTTTTGATGAGAAGGAATGTGATACTAATGCTTGACGGAGAAATGGTTTTAACCCATCAATTAAACGGTCAATCTTACTTCTTGGGTTATGTATATAATATATAGAATGCCTCACTAACCTTGAAAAGTTATCATCATACTTTTTGATACTCTCATCCTCCTTTTTCCTTAGACTCAAAAATTGACTTTCCTTATCCGCTCGATGGACATGGGGAATGTATTTTTCTATGAAAATTTCTTTAAACTCCCTCCATTCCATATTTGACACTTCATCATCTTCCTTTTTGTTTTTAATCAATAACTACCATTGATCCACATCTCATGTGAGATGGTAAACTACCAAGACAACTTTTTCCCTTTCGCTACTCCCCAAGGCGTGGAATATTTTCTTTAAGGAATTTATCCATTTCTCGGATACTAAAGAATTTGTTCCCCAATTGAATTTTGGTTGTTTTTTCTTCATGAAGTGGTCTAACATTGATCTTTTATGTTGTGGATTAGGGTGCTCCATATGGGTCAATTTATTATTCATAACATGTATGAGTTGTCCTAGTATGGTGATAATCTGATCATCACTACTTGTATCACCAGATCCAATATAATTATCTTGAATAGGAGGGAAATCACAACATGGGGTGTGTTCATTGATACAGTTTTCATTCCTTCCACTAGGCGCCATTTCTAAACAATGTCATACACTAGATTAGTTTATGAATTGCAATTCATAAATCCAAACTTTTAAAATACGTAACATAAATTGAATAGTTTATGGATATAATCCATAATCATAAAAATGTTTTCATTGAGGAAGTATATACTCATAAACCCTTCATAATGGTTTGTAATGAAAAATATAATTATCCTAAGCATATCCCATAGGAGTGTCGTAACCAAGAGTGCAGCAAGACCCGTTGTCATGCACCAGTTCCAATTTGAGTCTATCTCAAAGCGGTGTTTTCGGGTTTTACCACTAGGTACATGTGTTCCAGAGCCACCTCTACCTGCTCGTATCCAGACAGGGATGTAGTTCTTGGAAAACTCAAAAAATATCTACATCACCAAAATTTTAGGATGTTCATCTATACTAATCCTCAAAGTCTATCTTAGAGTAATGTGATTTAATCCGAGTTTATCTAAATCTATATTCTATGGATTGTACTAAACTTCTTCTGATACCAACTGTAATGACCCGACCCTAGTTACCCAGAGTCAGTGCATTATTACATAACATTGGTATGATCACAAGGAAATCATGTCTGGAAAGACCAATCTGTTTAGTATAATTGGAAACAAGATTCATAAATAAGTTCATCTTTATAACTTGAAAATAAATACAACATGAATTCTTCCATTAGAAACATCCAAGCCTCCTATATTATGCCTGAAATTCATTCATAACTAACTTCTTCAAATCATGGGAAAATGATACATAAGATAGGGGTGAGATCAAATGCTCAGTAAGGGTATGAAATACATCGAATGATAACATAAATATTAAGTTTGGTGAATAATTGAAACCACATGCCTTTACCAATGATAAACATGAATACTTTTATGGCCGAAATATGTGCTGAGTAAATAATGCCACAATAAAACATAATCATTTGTATTCTTCTAGTAGAATGACAACATGAACCATCAATATTATTTTCATAATGAGGGAATGTATAATTCCTGAAATTGTAAAACATTTTGTCAAGGCCTCGACCAAGATGTATAAAAATGATTAAGGCCTCAGCCAAAACCATATATCAAATTGGGAATGGCCTCGGCCAATTCCATGTCCAGTTGTTTCATGAGACCTACCAATGCATCGAGGAGCTATAGTGGTCTCCACTCGTGACTTACAAAGTCCAATACATTCCTCATATGAAAAGGTTGAAATATAACATAAACATTCATATTAAAACTAGAATACAAAATGTCAATACTTTTACCATAAACCATGAATGGTATAAAAATAACACATCCACGGTAAAAAATATCACAAATCCTTCAATATAATATGGAAGATTGGTATCATAATGAATCAACTTCAAATAAGTATAAAATCCATCAAAGGATGTTAACATAGATGAAATCAAAACTATTTGAGAGAAGTATCACTTTCTTTTTTGAAATCATTTAAAGTTACATAATTATAAAAGAAAACATTTATTATGAAAATATTCTTATAATCTTGTATGGTAAGCTTCGACGATGTTATAACGGCATAAAAGAGTCGCACCCGCCGTATAATTTAAAAAAAACATTCTTACCTTAATTTTGTCGAAAAGGTCATAATGTACATTTTTTTGGAAAATGACGAAAAGATTCCTTTGAAAACATATAAGGCCAAATAAGTGTATAAATGACTTTACCACATTGTTTAGTAAATAGTATTTTTTTTGAAATACATTTTTAATAAAAATGGTTCTGGATGATAAAGAGGTCCAATTATATAATTATGTATAAACAACCTCGGATAATAAAGAGATTGTGAAATTAAACCTTACCTTGTACTTTTAATTGGTCTAGGGTAGGTTAAACTCTTGTATAATGGGGAAATAATTATTATTAAATTTTATAATAACTTTATACATTAATATGATATCATATATGATCTTAATATTTCATTGTTAATGATATTTTAGTAGTATCATCGTTTCAGGTGTTAACAGATTCATTTTCCTTTATATGATTGGTTACATAAGAATTATTTGTTATGGATAGGATGTATTTGATTCATATACATAATGATATTATGTTCATAATCATTATTTTTAATCATAAAATAAAAATTATTATTGATTGATTCTGATGGTGAATGAATCTCATAGTGTTCGTGGAGATGGTAATCCGTACGTACGCACGAGCGATAATATCATTATTTTGATATTAAAATCATATATATTTGATGGTATATCATATATAAAGAATCATAATCAAGTTATAATTATTATTTACATCAATTACACATCATTTTTAAACCCATCCAAATAATAATATATTGAATAACAATTACACCACGACGTGGAGACAGTAAGCCGTACATACGGACGTATGGTCACATGTCATTCAAAGGATAGATAGAATAATAAATATGGATGTACCATATTTATAATAACATCAAATTATATTTAATATTCTGGAGTTATTATTTTATAATGGAAACAAAAAATAAAGAGGACGTGGAAGAAAAAAGGAACTTGAAAGAGATGATGAAATATTTACCTCTTCTTCGGGTTCTTCCTTTTGATTTAATAAAAAGGGCTCCTTAGGTTAGCTTTATGACTAAAGTAAGGCCTCTAAGATGAAGCAAGGACATTTTATGGGGTATTTGGGTAGGGTTTGGCTAAGCCAAATGGCTTTTATTGTGTGAATTAGAGAGAAGGGAGAGTACCCTTTTATAAGAGGGGTGAGGGGAACCTTTGGAAAAGAATGAAATATTATTTTATAATAAAATAATTTTCGGTTTTTAGTGGCCCAAAAATGGATAGTTTGAAGTACAATGTGTGGGTGGGTCGAAAACCACTCAACCAATAGGTTTTAGATAGGTTTGGGTCACTATATTAACTTTATCTCTTAGATTTAACTATTAGGTAAATAGTTTGACATTTACCATGTGTCTTTGTATTTTTATATTATATAGTTAATAAACTTACTATAGACTTCCATGTGAACCCCAAGTGATTCATTAATGATACATATATCACTAAATAAGTCTTTTTTCTGAACCTTATATATTTATGAATAAAATATCAATTAATAATATAATATTTGATTTAAACAATATTTTTTTTCAATTTTGACACTATTTGGTATTTTGTTTTTCTTAAATTAATAATAGAATTATTACATAGAACTAAATTTATATAACCAACCCTAATATGTAATATTAACCTAGAAATTTTTTTTAATTCATAAAAATATCAAATTACATATATTTGTATATTTATAATATCAATTACTTTAATCTTTCATTAAATAAGAAATTAATGCATCATCATTGTGTCATAAATAAATTAAATTATTTAATATCTAAAAATATAAATAAAATACCATTATGTATTAAATATTTTTATCTTTCTAATTAATATTTATAGTCTAATTTGTGTTATGTTTAACCCAATATAAAAAATGTTTTAGTTATTAAACTTTCATTTTAACTCTTTTAACTCTTCTTTGAATTAAATAATAATAAATGTTCTAATCTAATCCAAGTGGACCAAAGAGGTTAATATTTTTTTATAAAGTTGTTTTTGGTCAAATTATACTTATCCAATAGAATTAGGACATGTGTTAGGGTAATAATAATATCATTGTTTCCCTTAATTACCCAATTTACTTTTAACTGTGGTAAATAAAAGTAAAAAGTTACTATACAACAAAAATTATTTTCATCTTATTGAACCACATTCTACTTTCTGATATCAACAGTGTCTCTAGGATTTTTGAAATTCTACTCACAGAAGCAGTAAAATTTTGTTTTATGTAAATTTTCAAATGCTCCTAGGAGGTGGGTAAAAGACGGTAGAAAGTTCAATAAAATTTTTATATATCTAAAATTATTATAAACTAACTCCAATGAATTAAATTGAAATTATATAGGTATTATGTATCTATTTTTACCTAAAATAAATTTAAATAAGATAAATAATTATTTAAAAAAATCGATTTTAAACTATAACTCAGTGTTTTTCACTATTCATCAAAAATTGAAAGTTTTTAGAAAAATACCAAAACTTCACCCTAAGCTAATTTCGATATTTTGAATCCAAAAAATGAAGTCCACTTTTAAAGATAAAATTTATAAAATTTCAGAAATTGGGTATTACTATTCATAATGGCTAGTTTTATTGGTTGTGGTGTGTTAGAACTCGAAGTTGTATACAACACACTCTATTGTATTATTTAAAGTGAAGCATACTGTGGAAGCTTGGGGTGTTACATTTGATGTCATGTAGGAGTTGAAAAGTGGTACTTATTATGTGAAAATTTAGTGTGAATAAAAATTTTGTGGATAAAATAGACTTATTTTTATTAAAACAAGTGATTTTAGAACAATGAAATTTTATGATATATTTTCTCTTTAAATAAATATTGTTTTTTGATAGCATTAATTATTTAAAACCCCAAGAATAAATGAAATCTAATATAGTGTACCTTTATAAAATGTACATTATATTGGTGTTCATAAATAGTATTAAACGCATTATAAAAAATATTCATAAATAATTTATTTAATGTATTTATTAAATCATAATAAATAAGTACTCAACTTTTAGTAAAGTCACATTATTCTTCAAAAATATGTTTATTTCAAAGGTGGGTCTTAAGAAATTTTTTGTGTGAATATTATAATAAATTTCTTCCATTTTTAGAAATCTAGAATCATTTTTTAAACAATAATATCAAATTTATCTTGGGGTGAACTTTCTAGAATTTTTTGAAAAAGAAATTTTTTTGTGAATTGTGAAAATACAAATTTTTAAATAAAACTATCTATTATTTTATAGTATTTTAAGAGAGACATTTATATTTAAATTTGTTTTTATTTTATTTATATTTATAAAAAATATAAAATTTTTAACTTTTTAATCAATATTATACTTAATATTCATATAAAAATACTTTTGGACTTAAAAATGAATATTTAGAAAACCATTTTCATCTCATTTTTCATGCTTATTTTAAAATAAATTTACTCTCCTTATAGAAATTATATATTTTGAAATGGATTAATTATTCTTATTTATTTTAATTAATATTATTTAATAAGTTAAAATTAATTTTTTGTCTTAATTAATAGTAAAAATAGTAACAATCGGTTACAACGGTTAAGGATAAAATAGGTTTTTTGGGGGTTAAACTAAATTGATAAGGGTTAAAATGATCTAAAAACATTTCTAATCCATATTTTTTGAGCATATTTCCACCATATATCATATAATATTCTTAAATATTCCATTTTTGAGACATATTATTTGAGTAAGATGCTAATATATTTTAATTTTTTGAAAAGTTCAAAGTATGTCCTATCCCCCACTTATAAAAAGGCACTCCTCATATCTCTTATTTACACAACTGTGAGAAATTTAGATTGACCAATACCAAAAACAAGTATCATATAAAATTCCCTATACATTAATTATATGTTTTTTAGTTCTTATAATAATACTGAAAGGGTCTTTAAAATGGATCTAAAGGAGGTATACTGAATCATTGGTAATAATTTTTACCAACTCTTTCAAATATATTACTTCTTATTATCCTTTAAATACGTTGTATACAAACTAAAATTAAAACATTAGTCTCATAAATATACTGAGATGTAAATATTATTTTGTTAAAATAATTTTCTATATATTTTCCACAATACAAAAACGAAATCATCTTTCATAAAAAATGAAAACAATTGTCATGTGCATGTATGGCTTATCATCTCTACGTAGCGATGCAATTAATTTTTCAACACCATTTTACTTATATTGTTATAAATATGGAATTAATTAGTATAGATAATTTTAATGACATAATCACAGTCCTGGATATATGTTATGTTATTTATATTCTTACCCTCCCACTCATTAAAAAATGATAATATCGCATGTTCTTACATGAGAAATACCACCTCCAGGAAGCGATACAACTCATTTTTCTTGCTATCCTTTAAAGGAATATTATTAATATATATATAATGAATATATAAGATATTTATACCATTCTTAAATTTTTTTATATGATATAACCATAATGAAGAATCAGTAACTAAAACATACAAACTGAAACTTATAAGAATTATGAGATAGTCAACACTTCAAAATTATAATTTCAATAAATAATTATTAATAAATGGGTATTGAGATGTTTTAATTGGATCATATATGATTTTTTATATAAAAATATTGATCTTTTAAAATAATTATTATAAATTAAATTTATTATACTTGAGGTTAAAAACACTTAAGAAGCAAGTAATACCTGAGGTGAGTGTTTATTTCATAATCTCATTATTATTTGGGACAATTTATATTTGTGCTTATTATAGAGGTAATTGTATAATATTTCTATCTTAAAACAAATATATTTTCTATGACTATAGTTGTTTATATAAATTAAAATTTTTTCCTTTAATTTTCTTCACTATGTACTCAATATTCTGAAATAATGTTTTTAGATAAAAATCAATATTTTTTCTTTTTATTGAAAATATTTTTCTTCCATTTCCATAGATTATTTAAAAAAACTTCAATTTTTTTTACTATTATAATATTATTCTTTAATTCAATTTTTAACAAATTTTTACTTTTTATAAAATTTATTATAATAAATATTCCAATTATTTGATAAATGTGGAACTTTTTACTGAAGGTTTGAACAAAAAACTACATTTTAACAAACACCAATTTCCTAATGTCATTAATGATATTTAATTTAAAGATTCCTTTAAATTTTTCAATTTTTATTTCTAGAGAAAACATTTTCCTAAATAATTTTTTAATTTATATATTTAAAATATGTGATTCAAAATGAAAAGGGTATTTTCCTAAACAAATATTTGAGTGATCTTTTAAAACTATTTTCATCTATGTAAACATCCTTTGATGAATATTATTCTTTAATAAGTACATAATTTAATGATATCATCCAACATATTTTTCAATATAGTTTATGATTATTTTTACAGGGGAAATTACTAACATTCTATATGCTACTTCATCTAATATGGATAATTATTAATTTTTATGACATGTTGATTATGTTATATTATTTATTTATATGATTAATGAATTGGACTTATTGAGTTGTTGGTGGGACCCATTACATATCCACTCGATGAATTGGTTGGAATCATGGGAACAAACAGGTTTGGTATTTATCTAAGGCCTTACCCATTTATATAATATATCATGGCAAGTGGCCTTGATGGTATGTTTCATATGAATCACATTATAAATTCCACAATTATAAAATCAGTTATTGATATCTATGTGTTTTTTCGAATAGTATTTTCATGCCTAGATAAATTTCATGTTCATGTGATTATTTATTTGGAATTATTTGATCATCATTTATTTCTTCCATAATATCCTTGAATTATTTTTTCTATGATAGATTATATTATATGAATTCCCATACTGAGGATTAGAGTTAACCCCTTTCTTATGTTTCCTTTTCCAATTATTCCAAGAAGTGTATTATGAATGATAAAAATATATATTCTAGTGTTAATAATGATATTCTCAAATAAAATAATATATTTTATTTTATAGTTCCAAGTATAATTTTATATTCAATTACGTGTTTAGTTTTGCAGGACTACTAAACTATACGATCCTTTGGGATGTGATTGTTTTTATCTAGTACCAATGTTATAACATTACAACTAGATATAGTATTTTATGGTCGGGGTATTTATTATTGGTATTTGAACCTTTTTAGTAGAAACCTTGATAAATAGATGTTGGAAATCATATATTAGGGAACAAAAACCTATGAATATTTTTGGGGATATGTATAATCCTAAAAGAATAACATAATTATGTTTGGTATGGGAGAGATTATATGGTTTTACAAGAAATACATACTTGTGTGGATACTATTAGTGGACTTGGTTTTAGAAAAGACTCATATACGGGTAACAACACCCAAAGGAGTTCTTTGAGTGTTTATCGCCCATCATTCTGGTGCATGATGAATAGATCATTTCTGCACATATTCTTTGACACTCGTGAGGGATATGCTGGGATCCATTCAAATTCTCTTTACAAACTATTATAAAAGATATGTAATGTTTTGATATTATATGATAATATTCAAATAGAATCAATGTTTATGATTTTTAGACTGGTTATGCACAAATTTTCAATTTATGTTAAGTGTGTCACCAGTTTTCAAATAATAAATTGTGATTCATAATGTTTTGATCTAATCTAATGTATGAAATTTCTTAGAAATGGAACTTAACAAAATGATTGTAAACTGTATCAATTAAAATAATATATGTAGGGATTTACCTCCTAGGAAAGATAATATATCATGAGATGGAGATAGAGCTGAAACATAACAAATTATAATTATATTGTGGAAGTTGACTTAGGTTATGAGGAACAACCTTGCATTTATAGAGAATCTTTCTGATCTATAACCCGATGTAACATTGTTAGAATGATTCATGTGAATAAAACCTCCATCATTCAATAAAACCAAAAATATATTTAAAAATGAGAAATGAATAATTTATTTATAAAATAATGTTCTCTCTTTAGAAAGTAATGAAAGGTAGAAGGTTTTTAGGGGTGTTTATTTTCTTACCGAGGATATAAAACAATGGTGGTAATTAATTTAAAAATATGATAAAATAGAGGAAATAAATAGCATGTAGTGAAAGTATTTTAATGTAATTTTCATTGAAATATATTTTTCTAATGAAAAATAAGGGGATATGGAGAGAAAATTCGTAATTATAAGACAAAAGGAAGAGTAAAATATTAATCATTGGGAAGCTAACTTCACAAAGATATAATGGCATTCCATGATCTACATACATAATCTAAAGAGTGATATTTAATTCTTATTTGATGGGATAAATCCAATAATTTTAAGGGAAATCATCTCTCAGAAATATTCACCATATGAGGACATAGTATCTTGTTCTTGAAATATATAGAAATAATTATCCAAGACTTCTAGATTTTTTAGAAATAAATAGAATAAGAGGGTGGAAGAGAAGATAATGAATAATGGGAAGAAGAGGAAATGGATTTTATAATATTTGATATAAATATAAGGATACACCTTGGTATATGCTTAAAAATAAAAATTATCTTTCCTAAAGTATGATAAAAAGGTCATCATTATCACAAACACAAGTGTATGGGATAATCCATCAATGGATAGTGATTTAATTATAAGGAGATGGGGTACTATTCCAACCAATGACCCTAGTGTCAAAGTAACTTACAACAATAGAAGTTAATGGAATAAGACCAAGCTTATGAAATTACTAAATGCAATGTTGAAGTTCTTAGAAACATGGTGAAAGGTACACTTTTTATCCACTTTAGGATTTTAGATGTTTTATTTGTTTCTGATTCTACCAATTATTTTATATCCAAATAACTTTCTATGGGTATCACATCACATCCCCATTGATGAGAAGTTTAGTAGGTAGTAAAAAATATTAATGGTAAGATGATCAATTTTCAAGTCTATATCCCCTACTTGATTGTTGTTTCTAGGAACATGATTTGAATAAATCTTATTAATTTTAAATTAGTTAAATTTTATGTAATTTTTTGTATGGATTAGATTTCTAAGTAGATATCCCACATCAATTTCTGAGTAAGGGTAGTCATATTTGATATTCTAAATCAACCTATGATAATCTATTAGTTCTTAGATAAACCTGAACAGCTAATTGAAATTACATCCATTATATGAGTTTTTATACATATCCATGAGGGTTAATTATCTCAAATGGTTGGGGAAAAAGAACATAGAATATTTTCATAATATTCAGGAATATGTCGATATATTTCCAGAGCAATTTTCTAGTCTTCACCCAAATTGTAAAGTTATGTTTTCAATAGAACTTATATCAACACATGATTTTCAAACATAAATATTAACTCTTTTTGTAGAGACCCAAAGCTTGAAATACATGGAAATTACATTACTTTTTCCTAATACATAATACATAACAAAATGAGACACATAAGGACCATAATAGTTTAGTGTCTTTGGAATCACGGAATATAATCTTATAATCGTGGTGAATGATCTTCACAATCTCACATAAAGATATTCCCCTTTTGTTTTCTTACCTAAAACCATTCTTTAAATCCTATGGAAAAGAAAACATATAAAGGCGTGAGCTCAAATGCTTAGTAAGGGTAAACATGCAGAAAATAAAACAATCCATATACATTTGAACTTCAAAACATGAACATAATATTTAAACATAAAAATCTTGAGCAATGACATAAAAAATGACAATACGTAAGGAATAGATCATAATGGAACATCAATCATGACAAAATAGCTTGGATATAAAACTTTTAATTGTGGAAAAACATTAAGCATAATATTTTATTTCCATAGTAGCCATGGCATTGCTTCCAAGACCATTATAGTGGACAAAGTCCCTTTCTGGATCGAGTTCACTCCTCGTTTCAGTCTTGTTTCACCGAACCAGATTAACTTACCATTCCAGCCATGTCAATCTCATGAGATATAAATCTTTACCCAATTAATTGGAGGGAGATATAGGTCCCACCCATCTCATAATGAAATCATTCTTACTTGTTCCACAATATAAACATAAATCATTCATCATTACCCCAAGAATAAATTGGGTTTCATAAACAACCTCCCATCATAACATGATCCATATATATAGAAAAATTGATATAATTTCATCATAAAAAAAAGTGAAACCATGTAAATCATAAAGAAATTATACTTGAAACATTATCATACTAAATAATTTCATCTTAGATGGAAAATAGTTTTAACAAAACACTTGAAATGAATTCTTGTGGAAAATATCTTTTCTTCTTGAAAATCATTTTCTTTTCACAAAATACCTTGAAATTTTAGAAGAAAAGAGTTTTTTTGAAAATAATAATTCAATATTATAGAGGAATATTTATAAAAATGAGGCATTATGAAACCATAAAAATCCATTCACGCCGTATAAGTTAAAAAATAACATTCTCCTCGTACTTTTGTCGGAAAAATCAAAAAGTTCCTCATGTGGTAAAAAAAAGTAAGATTCCATTCATATCATGTGGTAAAACTCAAAAATGGGTAAAAAGGACATTAAAAATACATGAAAACATTTTCAGAAAATAGGGACATGTATGATTTCAATAACCCCAGTAAATACTTACGAATAAACAATCTCGGATAAGAACGAAATTGGAATAGTTATCCCTTACCTTAGGTCCGATATGCTTTGTACGTATCCGAAACTCCTGTATAATGATTTAAATAATTTCATTGACTTATTAAATAATCATATTTATTCTTATTATATCATATATGGTTCACTTATGACTTTATATTACCCGTTATTTTGTAAATTCCATGTTAAAGTAGCATTTTGGGAAAAATCGTTTTATTTACCGTACGTGTTTGTACATGTTGTTCTTGATATTATTATTACTTATATCATGATTTAATTACTTCCAGAATTTAAATCATGATTTTTATATCATATATATATTAAGTATCTATATATATAATAGATAGATAAATGAAATGAAATTCCCCGTTCATGGAGATGGTAGTCCGTACGTACGCATGAACGCTGTTTTCTTTTCCTTGTTGACGGGAATGGAAGTAAGTAGATGAAATATATATATATATATACATAAATACAGTAGCCTTATCATGTAATATATTTCATTATTATTCATTATATATACTTTATAATCATTCTTGAGTGGTTATCATGGAGAATGAACTCATCGCGTTGTGGAGACTGTAATCCGTACGTACGCACAAGCGATGATATCATTCCCCTGATCGTGGAATTGTATTAAAGTGTATGTATACTATTTAATAATAAATATCACTTTACAATAATCATATATAGTTATTCTTTACACCATTATACCCATCCAAGTAAGTTGGTGGTGGAAAACAGATTACACCATGGTGTGGAGACGGTATTCCGTACGTACGCACGCGCGGTGATTTCATTTTCCACAGGAAGGATAGAAGGTGAAATAGGTTTGTTTCATATTTATAATAACACATTAGTATATTATTGATACTTATGTTATTACTTAATAATGAAACAACTAAATAAGAGGATGTAGAAGAAGAAATAAATTTGAAGGAATCGGTAACAGATATTACCTCTTCTTCGGTACGCCTCGTTGAAAACACAACTTAGGGCACTGAAATTGGTCTTTGAAGAAGACCAGGACCTCTAGTATGTTTATAGTTGAGTTTATAAGGTAAATGGGTAGGGTTTGGCCGAAATTCAATGCTCAAAATGGTGTGATGAGGAGAGGGAGGAGGTTCCCTTTTATAACGGAGGAGAGGGGCACCTTTGGAATCCTCAAAAATATTAGTTTAATATAAATTAAAAACCACATAAAAACCTTCTAAAATGACTCAATTAAAATATTAGATGATATAGGGTTGTAATATCATCAACCAATCAAATTTAGACTTGTTTTGATCTTATTTTAAACCTTATCATTCTGAATTATCATTATTTAATCTATTTAAATTTATTTGTGGTAATAAAAATCTATATTTTAAATGGTTATAAATAATCACTTATGTGTTATTAATTTTCCATAATTGGATACTTTATGACATTTGAGACTATATAAATTTAAATTTATAATTTTTAAATATTTTTTTGATTTTTAATCAATATAATAATATGTTATTTTTATAAAATAACAATAGTGTCAATTTTGACACTATTCATTTATTTGAATTTAAATAAAATAAAAACAGAAGATATGTTATAAATAAAATATTTAATAGCTTCATAACATGTCATATGTATCTATAAAATTCATGTAGAACATTAAATATTTCATATAATATTTTATTTAATATTTTTAATATAATTTATTTGATATTTCCATCAATAAAATAATTTCAACATCACTATTGTGTCACCTTTAATGACAATTATATAATCCCTAAAAATTCTAAATAAATTCAAATGATGTAGATAATTATATTAGATTTACGGAGAATATTCATGTTCTAAATTTCATGAAGTTTATCACTATATTAAAATTATTATACTTCTAATATTTAAGAGAGTGACATATTGTCACTTTCTTTGGTTTTATTAATAATTATGTCATTTTCATGGTCAAAAGTCCATGAAATTAATCTATTCTGAACCTTACGTGATATGGGTCGACTTTTGTTTATCCAATAGAGTTTTGGCAGGTGTTAGGGTAATTTTATAATATTATATTTACCCTTAATTAACAGATTTACCTTTAACTATAGTAAATAAAATTTTCCGCAGTTACTATTCATAATTCCCAAAAATAAAAAGTAGCCTATTAACATAATTTGGAGCCAATAATTCCAAATATTGAATAAATTTTTCAAATTCAATACACAGAAGTTGAAAAAATTAAATTAAAATTAATCCTACTGTCGAAAGAAAACGGGTTTTTGTTTAAATCATTGCAAATGATTGAATTGATTTAACCTATGAATTCAACGTAAAATCAATGCTAATGACATAAATTACATTAAATGGTAAAAATATATTATATTTATACTTTAAAACCATTCAATATTATAATTTAACTATATAAATTTTTATGATGAAAAAAGTTGTTTTTAATTAAAATATAGCTTGTTTTTACTATTCATTAAAATATGAAAGTTATCAGAAAAATATCAGAACTTTATCCAATGTAAATTTTAATATCCTGATTCAAAATAAGAAGCTTATTTTTTAAAATTTGACTTATAAAATTTTCAAAAATTTTATTTAAAATGGGTGCGCCATCAAAAGGCGGAAAAACTGCATTTTTTGAAAAATACTTATTTTACCCGAAACCATTTATTTTATTCTCATACCATGTTATAGAAAATTTGCAAGATGAATAATAATGATATAAAATTCAAAATGTAGTTAATACTATTCATAACATCTAGTTTATAATAATATTATAAACATATATCGTTGTTTAGTGAAAGACGGTATTGTGTACGACAACGCTATTAAAGAAGGTCGTGATTGCTTATAATGCAAGCCATGTCAGGGTTGCGTGTAGTGAAAGACTCCTTTGTTGTCTCGTACAACAAAATATAACCATATTTAATTTATACATTGAATATATATATATATACTCAATGTTGCGTAGAATAACTACTATCAAACGAACGTGAAATTGTGTGTAACATGATCCATGAATAGTGTTCCGTATACTGCAAGCTAATACGGTGTTGCATATAGTACAAGCTAATTTTGGTGTAGCGTACAAAACAAGACATCAATAAAATTAAAAGAATATTTTTCATAAAATCTCGGGGTGTTACATTCTACCCCCCTTAAAATGAATTTCGCCCTCGAAATTTGTCAAGGTTATAAATGGTTTACTACTTGAAATATTCTTTAATTGAAACCCACATCATAAAAAGGAATACCAACACATAACTTTATAAACTAAAGTATGAAACATAATAGTTACCCAAATTTATTAATCATTGGGTTTCCACATAGGAGAACATAGGTGAAAATATGGATATGGAAGATAAATCTAACCATCAAGTTCTGATGGGGAGTGGTAGAGAACATGGCTTTGAAAAAGCCAGCAATCACAAAGCCATAAATTTGTGATGATCTAAGGTACCATCTGATTCATCAAATATGATGGAAATAGGATAACATTTTTGGTTTTCAAGATCATTTCCCTAATGTTGAATAATTTTTGAATTAAAATAAATTCTTACATGATTTTTGTACAATCTCACTGTTGTTTGTGCCTTGAACAATTTCCACTTCATCTCTTAAGGAAATGAAGATGAATTTGTCTTCCGTGTAGTGTTAATAGATCATGCGATAGAATGATAGGTCATTCCATCCGTCTCAAACAAAAGGATAGAAAAAGTTATTAAATATACATAAGCCCATCTATAGTGAGATTAATCATATATGGTTCCTAAAATGGACTTATACTTCATATATCATACCACTTAATATAATAAAACTAGTTTCTACTAACCAGGGACTTCTTGTAGGCCAGTGGTAGGTGATAATGGTCTGTCACACTTCGGTTGTGGGTTTGATTCCCGCAACCTTGTCCGACGCGACGGGTTGTCGCCCGTCCTACGAGTTGTCCTTTTTCTAAAACTGTACTATTATAACATTCCAGAAATAATATCAAAAAACAAGTTCTATATTTAAATAATACTATCTGATGTCCAACATAAACCATTCCAATCTTTAGGCTTATCCAAAATACATCTGTCCAATCTCATAGTATAAAGAAAACAATTACTTGAAAGGTCACATAACAAGCACGTGAATACTATCATTGATCCCCCATATATCATAAGATATATCTTCTTTGTCACATTCTAAACATGTGAATACCTTAATCTGGTATTCTCTTGAAAAGTGAATACCCATTGAAACTTGGTGAAAATATGAACGATGTCAAAAGTTTACTCTTTCCCCATACCAAAATCCCAAAATTTCTATATACTCAATCCATGCTATAATTTTGTCCTTATATCAGTCATGAGATTTTTAATACTATCAAACATTTAATTTTCTCTTTATCCCTTCATTATGTGCATATCATCTACTTTCCAAAATATTTGAATCACTTTTCATGGTTTCTTGTACCATTCAACATATACTATCAAAAAATTAGGAAAAACAGTAGTGTAACAATCCTTAGATGTGTCTTTATTCCATAGTACCATTACCTATACTACTTAACTCCTGATAAACAAAAATCATTCCACTACCTTCTTAAACCATTGACTGAGCTTCATCATTGTATTCCTCAACACTTATTTCATCTCATATACCATTTTTAGTCTCTTCATCATCATCAACATAAATACTACCCATACGACCATGCTGGTTCTCTTCATGAGATTTTCACTTAGGGAATTGGTTTTCATAATACCTGTACAGTCCAAATTTAAAACATTTATCCATTGTTGATGTTTTAGCAATACCATTATCCTTGTCCATGGTGTTAACTAAACCTTTTCCTTTCCAATTACTGGCTTTGTGTCCTACTTTCCCACACCCAAAGAATCTTCCACTTCCTTTGAAACATTCCCTTTGATTCCTATTCCCACATAACTTACTTGAGGGAAATTGAACTTTCTTTCCTCTATGATCATCATGAAACTCCATCTTTCTCTTATTAGCAGAGTCATGAATCTTACCAAAGTTGAGATTGTTGATCATATTATGAGATTACTGATTAGGCATCATAATGGTGTTTCGCCTTCAAAATTCCATTTAATTTGGTAGCTCATGAATAATATCATTCCATTGTCCATCATATCCTCCATTATCGTGAATCATACTATTTCCATCCATTTTCTAAAACCCAAAAAGAATAGCGTGAGAGGAAAATATCATGCTAGGAAAACAACATAATAAAGTGGGAGTACCTTCAATATCTAACATCTTAGGTTTAATTCTAAGATCATTACCGTAATTCTAGCACTATAACCTATACTTATATTTAACCTTAGGGACATCCCTAGACATACCTTAGAAATATCTCTAGGGATCTCATTAAAGTATTCACGTCCTAGTTTTCAACGGTTAACTAAACCTTTCCTCTGATACCAACTGTAGATACCCAAATCATGACATACATGGACATTACATTAATTTTTCGGAATACTTAATACATAACAAAAACAGACACACAAGGACCGTAATAGTTTAGTGTCTTTGGAAACTCAGAATATAATCTTCTAATCGTGGTGAAAGATCTTCAACATCTCCCATAAAGATCTTCCCCCTTCGTTTTCTTACTTAAAACCTTTCTTTAAATCCTGGGGAAAATAAAATATATAAAGGGGTCAGCTCAAATGCTCAGTAAGGGTAAACATGGAGAAAATAAAACAAACCATATACATTTGAACTTCAAAACATGAACATAATAGTTAAACATCAAAATCTTGAGCAATGACATAAAAAATGATAGTACGCAAGGAATAGATCATAATGGAACATCAATCATTATAACATAGCATGGATATAAAACTTGTAATTGTGGAATAACATTTATCACATGATATTATTTCCATAGTAGCCAAGGCATTGTTGCCAAGACCATCTTAGTGGACAAAGTCCCTTTCTGAATCGAGTTTACTCCTCGTTTCAGTCCTGTAACACTGAACCATATTAACTTACCATTCCAGCCATATCTATATCATGAGATATAAATCTTTAACCAATGCATTGGAGGGAGATATAGGTACAACCCATATCATAATGAAATAATTCTTAATTGTGCCACAATATAAACATAAATCATTCATCATTACCCAGAGAATAAATTGGGTTTCATAAACATCATCCCATCATAACATGATCCATATATATATATATATATAAATGGAAATCATTTCATCATTCAAAAAACGTGAAACCATGTAAATCATAAAGATATTATACTTGAAAAAAAATCATACTAAATAATTTCATCTTATATGGAAAATAGTTTTGACAAAACACTTGAAACGAATTCTTGAGGAAAATATCCTTTCTTCTTGAAAATAATTTTCTTTTCACAAAATGTCAAGAAATTTAAAAAGAAAAGGCTTTTGTTGAAATTAATTATGCAATATTTTAGAGGAATCTTCATAAAAATGAGGCTTTATGAAACCGTAAAAATCCGTTCACGCTGTATATGTTAAAAAATAACATTCTCCTCGTACTTTTGTCGAAAAAGTCAAAAAGTTCCTCGTGTGGTAAAAAAAGTAAGATTCCATTCGTAACATGTGGTAAAATTGAAAAATGGGTAAAAAGGACATTAAAAATACATGAAATTTTGTTTTAGAAAACATGGACATGGATGATAACAATAACCCCAGTAAATACTTACGAATAAACAATTTCGGATAAGAATGAGATTGGAATAGTTATCCCTTACCTTAGGTCTGATATGATTCGTACGTATCCGAACCTCCTGTATAATGATTTAAATAATGTCATTAAATTATTAAAAAATCATATTTATTGTTATGATATCATATATGGTTCACTTATGTCTTTATATTAACCATTCTTTTTTAAATTCCATGTTAAATCAACGTTTTGGGTAAAATTGTTTTATTTATCGTATGTGTTTGGACTTGTTGATCTTGATATTATTATTACTTATATAATGATTTAATTACTTCCAAAATTTAAATCATGATTTATATATCATATATATATTCAGTATATATATATATATATAATAGATAGATAAATGAAATGAAATACACCGTTCATGGAGATAATAGTCCATACGTAGGCATGAATGCTGTTTTCTTTTCCTTATTGACTTGAATGGAAGTAAGTAGATGCCATATTTATATATACATAAATAAAGTAGCTTTATCATGTCATATATTTCATTATTATTCATTATATATACTTTATAATCATTCTTGAGTGGTTATCATGGAGAATGAATCTCATCACGTCGTGGAGATGGTAATACGTATGTATGCCCGAGCGATGATATCATTCCCAGGATCATGGAATTGTATTTAAGTGTATTTATACTGTTTAATAATCAATATAATTTTACAATATTAATATATAGTAATTCTTTACACCATTATACCCATCCAAGTAAGGTGGTGGTGGAAAACATATTACACCACGGCGTGGAGACGGTATTCCGTATGTACACACGCACATTGATTTCATTTTTTGTAGGATGGATAGAAGGTGAAATAGGGTTGTTTCATATTTATATTAACATATTAGTATATGAGTGATACTGATGTTATTACTTCATAATGAAACAACTATAGAATAGGATGTATAAGAAGAAATAAATTTGAAAGAATCAGTAACAGATATTACCTCTTCTTCAGTACGCCTCTTTGAAACCTTCTCTTAGGGCACTGAAATTGGTATTTGAAGAAGACCAGGAACTCTAGTATGTTTCTATGGGAGTTGATAAGGGAAATGGGCAGGGGTTGGCCGAGCTTCAAGGCTCAAAATGGTGTGAGGAGGAGAGGGAGGAGGTTCTCTTTTATAAGAGAGGAGAGGGGCACCTTTGGAATCCTAAACAATATTAGTTTAATATAAATTCAAACCCCACATAAAAACATCCAAAAATGACTAAATTAGATTATTATATGATATAGGGTTGTAATACCATCAAACAATCAAATTTCGACATGTTTTGATCTTATTTTAACCCTTATCATCTTGATTTATCCTTATTTAATCTATATAATTTTATTTGTGGTAATAAAATTATATATTTTAAATGGTTATAAATAATAACTTATGTGTTGTTAATTTTCCATAATTGGATACTTTATGAAATTATAGACTATATAAAGTTCAATTTATAATTTTTAAATATTTTTGTGATTTTTAAACAATTTAATAATATGTTATTTTTATAAAATAACAATAGTGTCAATTTTGACACTATTCATTTATTTCAATTTAAATAAAATCCAAACATAAGATATGTTCAAACTAAAATAATTAATAGCTTTATAACATGTCATAAGTTTCTAGAAAATTCATGGAGAACATTAAATATTTCATATAATATTTATTTTAATATTTGTAAAACCATTTATTCGATATTTCAATCAAAAAAATAACTTCAACATCACTATTGTGTCCCCTTTAATGGTAATTATTTAATCCCTAAAAATTCTAAATAAATTCACATGATGTATATAATTTTATTATATTTCTTTAGACTATTCATGTTCGAAATTTCATGAAGTTTATCACTATATTAAAGTTATTATACTTATAATATTAAAGAGAGTGACATATTGTCACTTTCTTTTGTTTTATTAATAATTATGTCATTTTTATGGTCAAAAGTCCATGAAATTAATCTATTCTCACCCTTAAGTATTATAAGTCGTTTTTATTTATCCAATAGAGTTTTTTCAGGTGTTAGGGTATTTTTATAATATTATATTTACCCTTAATTACCAAATTTACCTTTAACTATGGTAAGTAAAATTTACCATAGTTACTATTCATAATTCCCAAAAATAAAAAGTAGCCTATTAACATAATTTGGACCCACTGATTCCAAATATGGAATCCATTTTTCAAATTCAATACACAATAATTTTCTGAAATTAAATTAAAATTAATCCCACTATCGAAAGAAAATGATTTCTTGTTTAAAACATTGCAAATGATTGAATTGATTTAACCTACGAATTCAATGTAAAATCAATGATAATGACATAAATTACATTAAATGGTAAAATTATATTCTATTTATAATTTAAAACCATTACATATTTTAATTTAACCATATAAATTATTATGATGAAAATATTTCTTTTTAATTAAAATATAGCATGTTTTTACAATTCATTAAAATATAAAACTTATTAGAAAAATATCAAAACACTATCCAATGTAAATTTTTATATCCTGATTAAAATGTAAAATTTTATTTTGTAAAATTTTACTTATAAACTTTTCAATAATTATATTTAAAATGGGTGCGCCATCAAAAGGTGGCAAAACTGCATTTTTTGAAAAATACTTACTTTACCCGAAAAAATTTATTTTTTTCTCATACCATGTTCTAGAAAATGTGTTAGATGAATAATAATGTTATAAAATTCAAAATGTAGTTAATACTATTAATAAAATCTAGTTTATAATAATATTATAACCATATATCATTGTTTAGTGAAACCCGATATTGCGTACAACACACGCTATCAAAGAAAGTCACGATTGCTTAGAATGCAAGCCAAGTCAGGGTTGCGTGTAGTAAAAACTCCTTTGTTGTCTCGTATAACAAAATACAACCATATTTCATTTATACATTGAATATATATATATATATACACACACTCAATGTTGCGTATAGTAACTACTTTCAAATGAACTTGAAATTGTGTGCAGTACGATCCAAGAATAGTGTTGCGTATACTACAAGCTGATACAGTGTTGCGTATAGTACAAGATAATTTTGGTGTGGCATTCAACACAAGACATCAATGAAATTAAAAGAATATTTTTCATAAAATCTCGGGGTGTTACACTTTGTAGATGAATATTAAATAAATTTAACAAATACATATCCTAAGACTATAAAAGATTAGTGTATTTTGTGACAAGAAACAAAATTTTATTATTTCATGAAAGACTATAACATATCCCATAAATAATTTCACATTTAGTAAACTTTTTAGATATTCCCTACTTAAAACATTCTTCATAACAAGAGTAAAAGAAACATAATAATTAGTGAGATCATATTTTTAGTGAGGGTAAACATCGGAGATATCAATCTATGATCATAAGAAGGTATAGGATAAGCATTAAGGTATTCGATCTTGAAAATGATTTACAAGTTTTATAAAATATATTTAAATGATCATAAACATGTTTCATGGATTAAAACATTATCATTTCCTTGTCATTCATCATAAGAGTAAGAAATATCCATAAATTAATGATAAACCATAAGTTAATTCCATAAATGTGTGCACCATAATAAGTAATGAATCCATTTCATAAATAAATGTTAACTATTGATAACACCATATCATAATGAATCATGAATCCCTACATGTTTCTCATAATATAATGGATCAGGTATCATCATTTGTTTCCTATAGAGGATCAAGAATATTGACATGTTTCCCATACTGTATCAAGCATATCAACTATTTATCATAATGTATCAAGAACATAAACTTGTTTCTCATAATTATCAAAAGAGTTTTAAATTTTTCTATAATTAATTAGAGGGAGATATAAGTCCTCCAATCACATAATCCAAATATTTTAATTCCGAAAGATTATAAAACATTCATTATATCACAACCATTGAAAAATAAATGGATTTCATAAAAATTTCATCAGTGTATAACCCATGGAAAAATGATTTTCATGAATATATTATCACTAAAATAATTAAAATAAACCATTATGAGAAATAATATTAATGGTTTCATTCGATAATATTTCTATTAAGACATAAACAACACCAAAGTATGTTTTCATTGATTAATATAAATCCCAAAAAGAATCATTACAAAATTATTGAAGAAAATATCTTTTCTATTTTGAAAATCACACTTTAATGCTATAAATACACAAAATATTATGGAATTAATTTAGGGGAAATATATTTTAAAAATTACAAAGTAATATTTAAAACATTTATTTTCCATGAAAGTGGAAAATTCCATTCATTCCATATGAGTTTGAAGAAAATATTCCTTTGACATTTTTGTAAAACATCAATGTGTAACCCATTCAAAAAATTATAGGAATATTACATTTAAATATTTTTTTAAAAAATAATCCATTATTAAAATTGAATTTAAATAATCATGAAGGAATAATAAAAATTATTGAAAACATTTTTAGTAAACATTGATATGGAGAAAAAATCTTTTTCGACTGAAAAGCGAAATAAAGATGGGTTTTACTTAAAAAATATATTTTGGTCTCATATTGTTATTAAAGAGAAGAAAATAAAAAGAAACCATATATTATACTATAATAATAGAGGTGAATAAATTTCAATAGTTTATTGAGATAAATATCATAAATTTTTTACATTAAAATCATAATAACACACAATCCCAATAAACAATGAGATTATATCATATAACCCTTACCACTTTGGTGACATTGAATCAAAAGAACCATAGAGAAAAGAAACTTTGGTGGTCATTTAAATATGAATAAAATTCATAATAAGAATCATAAAAAAATATTAATGTGTTGTATATACACTATATAAAACAATAAGTGATGAATATGTCATGTGTCCTATTGAAATAAAATTGAGACAAAAATCCCTTACCACTTTAGAAACATATGAATAATAATCACCATTAAGGAAAAAAATAAAATAAAACATTAAATACAATTAATATAATTATATTAGTAATATATAATTTCAAATTTTTGGTATATATTCCAAAAAAACAAATGAGTGGAAGATATGGAATGTGTCTCCAAAAAATCAATGAGAGACTAGAAATCCCTTACCTCAAGTATCATATTTCTTCATACACATTCAAACATCCTAGATAATAAATATAAGATTATTATAAATCTATTATAGAACTATATATATATACATATCATACCATATATTATTTACCTATGACCTTTTATTACCCTTTCATTAACAATTCCTTTTTAAAATTGTGTTTCAAGTAATTACTTCTAATTTTTTAATGTTTTTTTGTTTTAGGATTTTATGTATTTTTACATTTATCATGTTTTAATAATATATAGAATGTTAAATATGATATTAATATCATATATATTTATTATATATGTTCTCACTATCATCCATAAAATTTAGATCTATAAAATTAATTTCACCATTTATGGTGGTTGTAGGTCATTGTAGGCATGAATGCTACTTCCATTTTCTTGACAGATAGTAAAAAAAGTTAATAATAATTAAACTTTTAAGAATAATATTTTTATTATGATCATATATATATATATATATTAATTTAATATATCCTTATTACAATCTATGTCAAAATAAAATTCCAAACTCATCACATCGCTTCGTGGAGGCAATAGTCTTCATGTATGTAAGAGCGATGTTATCGTTTTCCAATAGATTATAAGGTAAGTATGTAAATTTAATATTATAAGTATTTAAATATAGTTATTTCATAAATATCATATACTTATGTTAAATTTATAATTACATATACCCATGAGAGGTGATTATAGAAACGAATTACACTGGTTCACATGGCGGTAGTCCACTACAGGCACAATCAATGATTTTATTTCACATTTGATGGAAGTGGATATGAATATGGGATATTAAGATGAAATAATAAAATAAAATTATATGAGATATAATTATTTTGTTATATCATTATATTTGGAGAATATTATAAGGAGTTCTGAGAAGAAATAAAACAAAAATGATATATTATGAATGACACGTCTTCTTCGAAAATTCTCCTAATATTTTCATAAAAATCCATACTATGAGATCATAATAATAAATTTGAGGCTAATATGAAATATTTAAAGAACTAAGGAATATATTTCCGAAGGTATTTACTAAATCAAAAGGCTTTGAAAGTGTTAAGAGGAAAGGGAAAGGGGTTTCCTTTTATAAGTGGGGGAGAGGAAAAAATAGAATTTTTGAAAAGAAAAAGGTATAACCATGTTTTATAGTTGAAAAAGGATCTAAAATGGATAATTATCGATCATTATAAGACATAATGTTGCGATATGTCCATTAAATAGTAATTGGATAATTTTTATGTCATTTTAACCCTGAACGTTTTAGTTTATCCTCCCAATAAACTCATTTTTACCTTAACTACGCTGATTAATTTTCACTATTTTTTCTATTTATTTAGGAAAAAACTAATTTAAAAATATTATATAATATTAATTTTTTTGATTAAAAATTTGGGTTCCATTTTGTTAAATTCAATTCTCAAAATTAAAGAATTTAATTTAAAATTAATCTTACAGATATGATGAAAAAGGTGTTATCCAAAGAAAAGATTTTCATAAGTGTAAAATGTTTTAATATAAAAATTAATTATGAAACAGATTTTGATGATATAAATTTTATTATTAAATATATAATGGACCTATTATTAATTTTAAAAAAATCTTAAAATAAAATGGATCTTATAAATTCTATAAAAGAGTTTTTTAATAAAAATAGTATTTTTACAATTAAAAAAAATACCTTTTAATAAATTTCCCAAACAATCTGTCAAAAATAATTTTAAAATGAATATCTATAAAATAAAGTTTATTTTTTCAAATTATTTTTATAAATGTTTAAAAAAACACTTTTTTTTACAAATATAAATAAAAATATTTTTTTAAGAAAAATGTATTTTAAAAGAATAAAAATAATTTATTGAAAAAATTATATACTTATTTACGAAGATATTTTATTTATATAAAATATTTAAAATTAATTTTTAAAAATGTTTATTGAATTTAATATCTCTAATTTTAAGGGTCATAATATAACATCAATATTTTAATAATTATATCAACAGTAAGTTGTGGTTCGCTAAAACATGTTGTTACGTGTAACACAAGATATAAAAGAAAATTAATTTAATCAAAAAAATAATTTTTAAAATATCTAGGTGTTGTATAACTCATAACTAGTGCTAAATGTATTTCAAAGACTACATATATAACGATAACGTTTGAGTTTCAATAATTTAATAAGAAAGTATTGGATACTCTAGATAAGGGATTTTTTAAAACTAGTGCTTCCCCATTCAGTAATCCTATTCTTTTGGTTAATAAAAACGATGGTCTAAGGGTGTTTTGAATTATTAAAGATAACGTAACAAGATCCTTATTAATAACTAGTATCCTCTACCCCATATTGATGGTCAATTTGTTTAATTATGAGGACTTCAATATTTTCCATGATTTTTCTTCGATCTGGATATCATTAGATTGTGGTCAAGAAGGAAGACATACCAATGATAACCTTGCACATTTGGTATATTCATTATGAATTTATAGTAATTAAATTTGGATTGACCAATGATCTTTCTATCATAAGGGATTTAATTAATAAATTCTTCATCGATTATCTTAATCATTTTTTTATAGATTTTCTAGAAGATATTATTAAATATTAAAGGTTCTAGAAAAAGCATGATGAAAAATTGGTAACTAGGATAAATACTTGGAGGAAGAATAAGTTGTGAGATAAATTTACCAAGTGTGAATTTTGGATTTAGAGTGCTTTTTTCTTGGATCATATAATCTCAATTTAAGTTATATTAGCGGATCTTTAAAAGATGTAAATTATAGAGAAATGTCCTAGAACAACCACAGTAACTAAGATCCATAGTTTTATTGAGTTGTCTAGATACTACTGAGGATTTGTGATAGATTTATCATGACTATATAATCCTCCCACCAATATGACTCCGAAGAGGGTTAAACTCTTGTACATAGATGAATATGAAGAGAACTTCAATTAACTGAATAGAAGGTTGGTCAACGAGTCCGTGCTTACACTACCCAATAGTAAAGAAGTTTTTATTATCTATAGTGATGCATAAAACAAGTGAATAAGATGAATAATCATGAATAATGACTTGGAGATATCATATGACTCTCGAAAATTATTAAACCAAGGAAAAAATTACATGACTCATGATTTGGAGCAAGTCATAGTATTTTTTTCATTCATGATATAGATTCTTTATTAGTATGGTGAATGGAATAATATATATATTAGTCATAAAATATTTATATATAAATTTATATAGAAATAGATGAATATGTACCAGAGTATATGATTGGAGTTGAACAAATATTATGTTTTCTTAATAAAATGCCACCCTAAAAAGGCAGACAAGGTGTCTGATGCTCTGAGTCAGAAAGACCATGATAGTTTTTCCATGATAAGAAATAAATGAGATCCAATATTTATTGGTTTTCAGAATACTGATATTTAAATCATGAGGAAAGGGTACAAATCTTATATTTCTCATTTGAATGTTCAACCATACAACCATGAAAATATGAATAAGGTATTAGAGAAAGATGTAGAATTGTATAAGAAGTTGAGGAATATTCCAGAGTTCAACCTTGATCATGATAGAATGATAAGGATTTTGAATCAAGTATGTGCCATTCAATACCATAATGGAATAATGAGCTATTGTATGAAGTTCATAGTTGTAACAGCCCAAGATTTTATGAAAAATATTCTTTTTAATTTCACTAATGTCTTGTGTTGTACGCTACACCAAAAGGAGCTTGCACAACACGCATCCTTGACTTGCCATACATTACACGCAATCGAGACCTTCCTCGATAGCGTGTGTAATACGCAATACCGAGTTTCACTAAACAACGATATGCTATTAAAATATTATTAAAACTAGAAGTTATGAATAGTAATAACCACTTTTTGAAATTTTTTAAATGTTATTTTTCAAAATGGACTTCATTTTTGGATTCGGAGTATCGAATTTAGCCTAAGGTGAAATTTTGGTACTTTTCGGATAACTTTCATATTCGGATGAATAGTGAAAATTACTAAATTATAATTAAAAACAACTTTTTTTAATCGAAATAATTAATAGTGATAAATTATTAATTTGAGTGGTTTTAAATTATATTTAGAATATATTTTTACAATTTAATACAATGTTGGTCATTGAATGTAATTTCACATTTAAACCAGACATAATCAAGTGTCAATCTTTTGATAGATATTGTTTCTTAAAAACACGCTATTTGTTTTAACAGCGGGATTTTGTTATAAAATTAATTAATTAAACTTCTATGTTATGAATTTGGTAAAATAGATTTCATTTTTGAATTCGGAATATGAAATATAGCGTAGGATGAAATTTTGGCATTGTTATGAAAAACATCAATTTTTTATGAAAAGTGAAACTACTAAGTGGTAGTTAAAAAACTGAATTTTTCATAAAACTTAATTTTACCGCTTCTGTGAATGGAATTTCAAAAATTCGAGAGACACGGTTGATGTCAGTAAGTAAAATGTGGTTCAATGAGATGAAAATAATTTTTGGTGAATAGTAACTTTTTACTTTTATTTACCACGGTTAAAAGTAAATAGGGTAATTAAGGGTAAGAATGATATTAATATTACCCTAACACATGTACTAATTCTATTGGACAAGTGTATCTCGACCAAAAACAATATTAAGTGTAAAATATTATCATTTAGGCCCACTTGGATTAGATTAGGACATTTATTATTATTTAATTCAAAGAAGAGTTAAAAGAGTTAAAATCAAAGTATATTTACTAAAACATTTTTAATATAGGGTTGTACATAAGATAAATTAGATTGTAAATATTCATTAGAAAGCTAAAAATATTTCCTACATAATGGTATTTTATTTATAATTTTTAGACATTAAATAATTTAATTTATTTATGACACAATGATGATGCAGTAATTATCTTATTAATGAAATATTGACATAATTGATGTTATAAACACCAAAATAAATCTAATTTGAGACTTTTTATGAATTACATTAATTTTATAGGTTACTATGATATATTAGTGTTGATTCAATAAACTTGGTTCGAACATATAATTCTGTTATGACTTTTACAAAAATCATATATCAAATAGTGTCAAAATTGACACAAAATAGTTTTTCAATCAAATATTATATTATTAATTGTTATTTTATTCCTAAAAATCTAAGGTTCGTCCAAATGAATTAGATAAGGATATATATATTATTAATAAACAATTTGGGATTCGTTTGGCACGTTATAGTACGTTTATTAACCATATAGTGAAAGAAAACAAAAAGACATGATAAAAGTTAAATTATTTAACTAAGAGTTAAATCTAATTGATAAGGTTAAAATAATACCCTAAACTTGTCTAAATCCTATTGGTTGATAGGATTTCGACCCATCCCCACTTTAGCTTCGAAATAAGACCCTTTGGAACCATTATAAACCGATTTTGACTTTAATATAAAATAATATTTTGAGATATTCCTAAGGTGCCCCTCTCCTCCCTTATAAAAGGGCACCTCCTCCCCCTCCTCCTCACACCAATTTGAGCACTCAAGCTCGGCCAACCCCTGTCATTTTCTCCTCTACACTTCCATAGAATAATACTAGAGGTCCTGGGCTTCTTCAAAGACCAATCTTAGTTCCCTAAGTGGAGGATTCAAAGAGGCGTTCCAAAGAAGAGGAGCTTCAGACACGTACAAAGCAAATCGGACCTAAGGTAAGGGAAAATATCACAATCTCATTTTTATCCGAGATTATTTTTACTTTGAAATTTACTGGGGTGTATTTTATCATCCACATCCATGTTCCCTCAATATGTAATATTATTTCCATCCTTCTACAATAGTTTATAACCAATTTTACCCTTCGATGAGTTTTTTGTAAAAGATATGAAATGAATCTTTTGTCGTTTTTTCGTACGAGGTACTTTTTGACTTTTCCGAAAAAAGTACGAAGAATGTTTTTTTAACTTATACGGCATGAATGGATTTTTAAAACAATATTTCCATGAATCTTTCTTTACAAGTTTTCATGTTTACTTTTAATCATCTTCTTTTAGTTTAAAACGGTATGACATGTTAAGAAAGGAAAAGTATTTTTGAAGTAGAAAGGATATTTTCCTCAAGAATAAAGTTCAAGTGTTTTATCAAAATTATTTTCCATCTAAGATAATAAAGGGTTCTGTTTTTATCCCTATTATTACATTGATTTGATTATGTTGAGATGGAATTATTTTTATGAATTCCTTTATCTTATATGAATTGTTTTATGATGTCATGTTGTTTAAGAATCCCATTTTTATTACATGGGTTACGCTATGATTTATGATTTATGATTATGTGGCAAACATAAGAAAGGATTCATTATAATATGGGTGGGACCTATATCTCCCTCCAATGCATTGGGTAAAGATTTTATATCTCATGAGATAGACATGGCTGGAATGGTAGGTTATACCGGTTCAGTGAAACAGGACTGGAATGAGGGTGACTCGGTTCAGAAAGGGACTTTGTCCACTAAGATATTCTTGGAAATGAGTCTTGACTAACAAGAAAATATTCTCTATGATTATGTGTGCATGCCACAAAGTTTCATGTTTTAAGTTATGATTATTGTGATTACATTTCACTGCTATGATTTATCCCATGTTATGAAATTATGCTCTCTTTTGCAGGTTAAGATTTCCAAAAGTTATGTTGTTATGAATATGATGTGATTGATTTCTCTTTTGTTTACCCTTACTGAGCATTTGAGCTCACCCTTTTATGTTTTCTTTTCCCCAGGATATTAAGAAAGGTTTTAGGTAAAAAAAGGGAAGATCTTTATGGGAGATATTGAAGATCTTTCACCACGATTAGAAGATTACGTTCCGAGTTTCCAAAGACACTAAACTATTACGATCCTTGTGTGTGTGTTTTTGTTATGTACTAAGTATTCCGCAAAAGTAATGTAATTTCCATGTACGTTAGGCTTCGGGTCTCTACAGTTGGTATCAAAGGAAAGGTTTAGTCAACCTTTGGAAACTAGGATGCGAGAACTTTAGTGAGATCCCTAGAGATATTTATAAGGTTTGTCTAGGGATGTCCCTAAGGATAAGTATACGTATAGGATACAGTCCTATAACTACGGTAAAGTTCTTAGAATTTAAACTAAGAAGTTAGATATTGAGGATACTCCCCCTTTATAATGTTGTTTTCCCTAGCATGATTTTTGCCTCTCACACTATTCTTTTTTTTGGGTTTTAGAAAATGGCTGGAAACAAGATTTTTCACGATAATGGAGGATATGATGGACAATGGAATGATATTATTCATAATGAAATGGGATTTGGAAGTCCAAAAATCATTATTATGCCGAATCAGTAATCTCATAATATGATCAATAAAGTAAAATTTGGTAAGTTTCCTGACTCGTCTAATAAGAGAAAGATAGAGTTTCATGATGATCATAGAGGAAAGAATGTTCAATTTCCCCTATGTAAATCATGTGGGAAGAGGCATCAAGGAGAATGTTTCAAAGGAACTGGAAGATGCTTTGGGTGTGGAAAAGAAGGACACAAAGCAAGTAAGTGCAAAGGAAAAGGTTCAGTTAACACCATGGATGAAGATAATGGTATTGCTACGACATCAACAATGGTTAAATATTTTAAATGTGGAATGTACGGGCATTATGCAAACCAATGCCCTAAGGGAAAGTCTCATGAAGATAATCAGTATGGTCGTATGGGTAGTATTTATGTTGATGATGATGAAGAGACTACAAATGATATGTGAGATGAAAGAATTGTTGAAGCTCGGTCAATGGTTTAAGAAGGTAGTGGAATGATTACATGTTTATCAAAGTGTAATGTTGTATAAAGAATCTCATGGTACTATGGAATAAAGAGACATCTAAGGATTGTTACATTGTTGTCTTTCCTTGAGTTTTGAAAGTCTGTGATTAATGCTACCAGTATCCATGAAAGTTTATTCAGATATTTTTGGAATGAAGATGATATGCGCATAATGAAGGGATAAGGAGAAAATGAAATATTTGATAGTATTCATGAGCTCATGACTGATATAAGGAGAAGGTTATATCATGGTTTGAGTATATATAATTTTTGGTTTTTGGTATGTGGAAAGAGTTAACTTTTAACTGCATTCATGTTTTCACTAAGGTTCCATGGGTATTCAAGAGAATACATGATTAAGGCCTTTGAATGTTTGGAATGTGACTAACAAGACATATCTTATGATATATGAGGATTAACGACAGTATTAAATCTCTGGTAATCGTTTTCACTATATTATGAGAGTGGACTGTAGTATTATGGATAAGCCTAAAGATTAGAATGGATTACGTTGGACATAAGTTTGTATTGTTTAAGGATAGAAGATTTTCGATATTATTGATGGGATGTTATAGTAATGTAGTTTTAGAAAAAGGACAACCTGCAGGACGGGCGACAGCCCATCGCTTCGGACAAGGCTGTGGGAATCGAACCCACAACCGAAGTGCGACTGGCCTTTATCGCCTACCACTGGCCTATAGGAAGCCCCTGTTTAGTAGAAACTAGTTTTTTTTATATTAAGCAGTATGATATATGAAGTATAAGTCCATTTTAGGAACCATATATGATTAATAAATTTTGCTAACATTTTGTTTGAGACAGATGGAATGACCCGTCATTCTATCAAATGATCTGCTAACACTTCACGAATAACAAATTCAACTTCATTTATTTAAGAGATGAAGTGGAAATTGTTCATGGCACGAACAACAGTGAGATTGTACCAAAATAAAGTAAGTATTTATTCTAATTCAAATTCTTCAACTTTAGGGAAACGATCTTGAAAACCAAAAATGTTGTCCTAGTGATCTTATATCTGATGAATCAGATGGTACCTTATATCGTCACAAATTTATGGCTTTATGATTGCTGGCTTTTCCATAGCCATGTTCTATACCACTCCCCATCAGAACATGATGGTTAGATTTCTCTTCCATGTCCATATTTTCACCTATGTAGAAACCCAGTGATTAGTTTATTTGGGTAACTGTTAAGTTTCATACTTTTGTTTTTAAATATTGGTTTTGGTATTCCTTTTTACGATGTGGCTTTATATTAAAGAAACTTTCGAATAGTAAACCATTTATAACCCTGACGAATTTCGAGGGCGAAATTCATTTTAAGGGGGGTAGAATGTAACAGCCCAAGATTTTATGAAAAATATTCTTTTTAATTTCACTAATGTCTTGTGTTGTACGCTACACCAAAAGGAGCTTGCACAACACGCATACTTGACTTGCCTTGCATTACACGCAATCACGACCTTCCTCGATAGCGTGTGTAATACGCAATACCGAGTTTCACTAAACAACGATATGCTATTAAAATATTATTAAAACTAGCAGTTATGAATAATAATAACCACTTTTTGAAATTTTGTAAATCTTATTTTTCAAAATGGACTTCATTTTTGGATTCAGAGTATCGAATTTAGCCTAAGGTGAAATTTTGGTACTTTTCGGATAACTTTCATATTCTGATGAACAGTGAAAATTACTAAATTATAATTAAAAACAAGTTTTTTTAATCGAAATAATTAATAGTGATAAATTATTAATTTGAGTGGTTTTAAATTATATTTAGAATATATTTTTACAATTTAATACAATGTTGGTCATTGAATGTAATTTCACATTTAAACCTGACATAATCAAGTGTCAATCTTTTGATAGATATTGTTTCTTAAAAACACGCTCTTTGTTTTAACAGCGGGATTTAATTATAAAATTAATTAATGAAACTTCTATGTTATGAATTTTTTAAAATAGATTTCATTTTTGAATTCGGAATATGAAATATAGCGTAGGATGAAATTTTGGCATTGTTCTGAAAAACATCAATTTTTTATGAATAGTGAAACTACTAAGTGGTAGTTAAAAAACTGATTTTTTCATAAAACTTAATTTTACCGCTTCTGTGAATGGAATTTCAAAAATCCGAGAGACACGGTTGATGTCAGTAAGTAAAATGTGGTTCAATGAGATGAAAATAATTTTTGGTGAATAGTAACTTTTTACTTTTATTTACCACGGTTAAAAGTAAATAGGGTTATTAAGGGTAAAAATGATATTAATATTACCCTAACACATGTCATAATTCTATTGGACAAGTGTATCTCGACCAAAAACAACATTAAGTGTAAAATATTATCATTTAGGCCCACTTGGATTAGATTAGGATATTTATTATTATTTAATTCAAAGAAGAGTTAAAAGAGTTAAAATCAAAGTATATTTACTAAAACATTTTTAATATAGGTTTGTACATAAGATAAATTCGATTGAAAATATTCATTAGAAAGCTAAAAAGATTTCCTACATAATGTTATTTTAGTTATAATTTTTAGACATTAAATAATTTAATTTATCTATGACACAATGATGATGCAGTAATTATCTTATTAATGAAATATTGACATAATTGATGTTATAAACACCAAAGTAAATGTAATTTGAGACTTTTTATTAATTCAATTAATTTTCAAGGTTACTATGAAATATTAGTGTTGATTTAATAAACTTGTTTCGAACATATAATTCTGTTATGACTTTCACAAAAATCATATATCAAATAGTGTCAAAATTGACACAAAATAGTTTTTAAATCAAATATTATATTATTAATTGTTATTTTATTCCTAAAAATCTAAGTTTCATCCAAATGACTTAGATAAAGATATATATATTAATAATAAACAATTTGGGGTTCGTTTTGCATGTTATAGTAAGTGTATTAACCATATAGTGAAAGAAAACAAAAATACATGATAAAAGTTAAATTATTTAACTTAGAGTTAAATCTAATTGATAAGGTTAAAATAATACACTAAACTTGTCTAAATCCTATTGGTTGATAGGATTTCGACCCATCCCCACATTAGCTTCGAAATAAGACCCTTTGGAACCATTATAAACCGATTTTGACTTTAATATAAAATAATATTTTGAGATATTCCTAAGGTGCCCCTCTCCTCCCTTATAAAAGGGCACCTCCTCCCCCTCCTCCTCACACCAATTTGAGCACTCAAGGTCGGCCAACCCCTGCCATTTTCTACTCTCCACTTCCCTAGAAAAATCCTAGAGGTCCTGGTCTTCTTCAAAGACCAATCTTAGTTCCCTAAGAGGAGGATTCAAAGAGGCGTTCCAAAGAAGAGGAGCTTCGGACAAGTACAAAGCAAATCAGACCTAAGGTAAGGGAAAATATCACAATCTCATTTTTATCCGAGATTGTTTTTACTTTGGCATTTACTGGGGTGTATTTTATCATCCACACCCATGTTCCATCAATATGTAATATTATTTCCATCCTTATAAAATAGTTTATAACCAATTTTACCCTTCGATGAGTTTTTTGTAAAAGATATGAAAGGAATCTTTTGTCGTTTTTTCGTACGAGGTACTTTTTGACTTTTCTGAAAAAAGTACGAAGAATTTTTTTTTAACTTATACGGCATGAATGGATTTTTAAAACAATATTTCCAAGAATATTCCTTTACAAGTTTTCATGTTTATTTTTAATTAACTTCTTTTAATTTAAAACGGTATGACATGTTAAGAAAGGAAAAGTATTTTTGAAGTAGAAAGGATATTTTCCTCAAGAATAAAGTTCAAGTGTTTTATCAAAATTATTTTCCATCTAAGATAATAAAGGGTTCTGTTTTTATCCCTATTATTACATTTATTTGATTATGTTGAGATGGAATTATTTTTATGAATTCCTTTATCTTATATGAATTGTTTTATGATGTCATGTTGTTTAAGAATACCATTTTTATTACATGGGTTACGCTATGATTTATGATTTATGATTATGTGGCACACATAAGAAAGGATTAATTATAATATGGGTGGGACCTATATCTCCCTCCAATGCATTGGGTAAAGATTTTATATCTCATGAGATAGACATGGCTGGAATGGTAGGTTATACCGGTTCAGTGAAACAGGACTGGAACGAGGGTGACTCGGTTCAGAAAGGGACTTTTTCCACTAAGATAGTATTGGCAATGAGTCTTGACTAACAAGAAAAGATTCTCTATGATTATGTGTGTATTCCAAAAAGTTTCATGTTTTAAGTTATGATTATTGTGATTACATTTCACTGCTATGATTTATCCCAGGTTATGAAATTATGCTCTCTTTTGCAGGTTAAGATTTCCAAAAGTTATGTTCTTATGAATATGATGTGATTGATTTCTCTTGTGTTTACCCTTACGGAGCATTTGAGCTCACCCTTTTATTTTTTCCTTTCCCCAAGATATTAAGAAAGGTTTTAGGTAAAAAAAAGGGAAGATCTTTATGGGAGATATTGAAGATCTTTCACCACGATTAGAAGATTACGTTCCGAGTTTCCAAAGACACTAAACTATTACGATCCTTGTTTGTGTGTTTTTGTAATGTACTAAGTATTCCGAAAAAGTAATGTAATTTCCATGTATGTCAGGCTTCGGGTCTCTACAATAGTTCATCGTTCTCTATTTATATTAGATGTAAAAATATATATAGAGATATGAAAGAGTATTTTTGGTGGGATAACATGAAAAGAGATATTGCAGAGTATGTATCTCCCTACCTAGTATGGTAGTATGTTATGGCTTAGAGACAAAAATATATGGTTATTTTGTAACTATTAACAATCTAAGAATATAAATGAGAAATAATAACCATTTATTTTATCGACAGACTCCCCAAACATATAAAGTGAACACAGATATATGGGCTATAGTTGATTTACTTATAAAAGCAGCACATTTTATTACTATTAGTGAAGAATTATATATTTATCAAATTAGATGGTTATATAGTAAGGAGGTGTTAATATTGTATGGAGCACCAATATCAAATGTTTCTAATAATAATCTATGTAGTTCCCTAATGTTCTAGATAATTATTTTGTAGGATTCAGATACCGAGTTGAGTATTAGTTATTGTTATCTCCCGCAAATAGTTATCAAGTTATAAAGGACCATTAAAACTATATAATATTTGTTAATAGATCTATATATGGTTTTAAAAGGTGTTTGGGATCAACACCATCCTTTGATTGATTTCTTTTACAATGATAACTTTCACTAGATTATTCCTAGGGATCCTTATGAATCCTTCCATGTAAGGAAGAAAAAAACTATAGTGTGATGATTTTTTTGGGAAAATAAAGAAATGGGTACCTGATAAAGTTAGGAAAGTGACATAGAAGGTTCGATACATTCGATAACGCATAAGGGTAGGTGAGAGTTGATAAAACAATATTTTTAAAATCATAGGTGATATCTGGAATTTGATGTTGGTGATAAGGTATTCCTATGAATATCTCCTTGGAAGAAGTTTATGAGATTTGGAAATATGGGAAAGGTAATCCTTAGATGTATCAATAACTTAGAAATTATTGATCATATCAGTATGTTGTATTATTGTTTGACACTTCCACCAAATATCTATCATGCCCATGATGTGTTCTATGTATATCTCCTACGAAGGTACATATATAGTCCTTCACACATATTGAACTCAGAGGTGAAACCACTGGAGAAATGTATCTCTTAGGAGAATTGACCATTAGAGATTAAATATCATAGATAAAATTGATATGAAATAATACCTCTAACCTAGTCATAACTTTGTGGTGAAACCATAAAATTGAAGAAGCTATGTGGGAACTTCAGGGTGTAATGAGGTAAAAGTATCATCAACTGTTTTTATTAGAGTGTTGGAATTTTGTGGGTGAAATTCTCATTAGGGGGTAAAATGTAACACTATGGGATTTTCTAATGAATTTAATCTTTAAATAACTTTAATTTCATTGATTATTTCTTTATATGCAATCTTGAGTCAAAATGAACCATCATATAGTATGCCTCTATAACCTAGTCATTGGATTGGTGGGTATAAATAGGATTAAATATATTATGAAAAATATGTATAAGTTTGTTATTTTATGTATGGATTAAATCTTAATAAATAATAAGTAAATTTTTAGTAAAGTCATTTTTGGATTCAAGTATATGGTTTCTTAAAAAACAGTTTTTAATGAATTATGTGTGTCGATATTATAATTAATTTCTTCCACTTTTAGATCATTTGGGGGTGTATCAATATTCCAATCCCCTATAATCATATATTAAAGAGTCCCTAGTTCAAAAATATGTATGGGTATTTCCAAGTTACTATAGAAGTGTTGTAGTAGGTACTGTAACGGTACTATAGTAGTAGAACTATTCATCAAAATTGGGCTTCCAGGATAAAGAATTAGGTTTATCATCCATAGGGAATCAGGTCCAACAATTTAATTAAGAACATAGTACCTTAAACCAATATTTAATGTAAAAAATTGGGCCACAAGGTCTCTTGGTCAGCACCCATGAAAAAAGGCGAAGTGATATGGACTTGGAGAACGACTCAGCACAACATTCCTGATGTGTGGGAAGGCACTTTTGTGTGGGATGTATCTATTAGAGGGATATGAATTCTGAAAATTATAACAAATCCTTTATTCCCCATGGTATAATAATGTGGAATATTGGGAATTTTTAACACATGATCATATACACCTAAGAGTGATATGAGGATATAGAGCCACAACCATGTGATGCAAGTGAGGACCACACTGACAGCCCCAACTGGGAAGCTCGAAAGAGAGATTAGTGGGCAAGAACCTATCATTTACCCTAACTCATGTAGAGTTGATTGTAGGGGTTCCCTACCATGATCCATCATCCTAGCATGATGCAACGATCTATCACATGGGGGTCATTTTACTTTTAGGATGAAATTACAGTGTCATGATTAAAAACAGGGGGATGCATGATGCATGAATTTTAATATGTCATGATATAGAATAATTACAGAAGGAATTTAGGAAATTTATAGGCCTTTCAACTTCTTGAAATTTGGGCCATGTTTTAATGGTTCTATGGGTCACTAAGCCCTTATGTCTTATAATGGTCGCCTCTCAACCTTCTTAAAAAGAGGCTTTATTTCCTAATCGAATGGTTCCTCGACCCCAACAAGTTAAAAATATTTTTTTTCCATTTTTTGAAATTTAATATAATTTTTTTAATTCAGTATCTTAAAATTATCTTAGGGTAAATTTTTTTGAATATCCTGAGAAGGTATAATTTTGGGTGAATAGTTAAAATAATGATTTTTCAAGGAAATAATATTTTTTAATTTCTTATACTTTCAAATATCCATTTTTAATTGAATTATTTTTAAAATTTAATTAGTTTCATGTTATTATAGGTTTCTTATATTAGACAGTAAATAAGGGATCTCAAGGAAGTTTAGCAAAGAAGAGGTAAGCATTTTTTTGACTCTTTCAAATTTATTTCTTCAACTAGTGATCTAAATATGTTGTAACAACACAAAAATAATAACTCCATTATCATAAATAAAATAATATGTTAAATTATTATTATTATTATTGGGAAACCATTTCCATCTATTTTATATCCTATGGAATGAAAAAACAACACTAGTGTATACATACAACTTACCGCCTTCATGTAGTGGTGTAATTTGTTTTTCAATACCATTTTACAAGGATGGATATAAAGATGTAAGTAATGAATATATATGATATTTATGAAATATTTATATCTCTAAAAATATATGATATCATTTACCTTATTAACCACCTATTCATTAAAAAATGATAACATCACTCGTGTGTAATTGTGGACAACCACCTACACAAAGCGATAGATACAATTTTCAGGTTTTTATTTCATGGATGATTATTAATATGTATATAATTAATATATATGAAATTTACATACTTAATAATATTCTATATATAATATAATCATGATCAGGATTCACATACTAAGACTATCGAACTGAATCATACAGGAAATATGAGATAGTTAACACTCATAAATGATATTTTTTATAAATAATTATTAATAAATAGGTATTGAAATGTTTCAATTTTATCATATATGATATTTTAAATATGTATTTTTTTATATAATTATAATACTTTTAAATTTATTATACTTATCATAAATATTACTTACAATTAAATTCATACCTAAGGTAAGGGTTTATTTGTAACACCATATGATTTCATAGTATGTTATTTCTTCAAAGTAATTCAATAACATGCACTACACGCAACACCAAGTTCAAGCGCACCACGAATTACCAAACTATCCATTAAAAAGATGTTTTGAATAGTATTAATTGAATTCTGAACTATATATAATCCTTATAATTTTAGAATCCATATCATGAGTTTCTTAGACATAATATAAGAACTAAATCATTTTTTCAGATAAAAGAAGTATTTTTCAAAAAATGCACTTTTACCACCTTTTAATGGTAAACCATTTTTAAACACAATATTTGAAAATTTTATATATTCAATTTGACATGATACAGTTTCTCTTTATAATCGAGACATAAGAATTTAGTTTTAATAATTGTTTGGTGTTTTTTTGATAACTTTCATATTTGGGTGCATAGTGAAAAATACTATATTTTAACTGAGAACAAATTTTTTAATCAAAATAATTTATAGTGTTAAATTATACATTTTAATGTTTTAGATTTATAAATAGATTGTTTTTTTACCATTTAATCCAATTCTGGTCATTGTAAGTAATTTTCCTTTGAGATTGGACATAAACAAGTGTCAATCTTTTGATAGTTATTATTTCTTAAAAATACGCCTTTTGGTTTTTAGAACGAGAATTAATTATAAATTAATAAATGAAACTTATATGTTTTTAATTGGGTAAAATAGACTTCATTTTTGAATTAGGAATATCAAAATTATCTTAGGGTAATTTTTTTTATTTTTCTGAAAATTTTCTATTTTTGATGAATAGGGAAAACACTGAGTTATTATTTAAAACCAAATTTTTATTTAAACAATTATTTATTATATTTAAATTTATTTTCATTAAAAATAGATTCATAATACCTATATATGTTTAATTTAATTCATTGGAGTCATTTTTTTAATAATATTAGATATACAAAATTTTATTGAACTTTTCACCGTCTTTTACCCACCTCCTTGGAGAATTTTAAAATTCACATAAAACTTAATCTTACCACTTCTCTGAGTGGAATTTCATAAATCCGAAATACATGGTCGATATCAGAAAGAAAAACATTGTTTAATAAGATAAAAATAATTTTTTGTTAATAGTAACATTTTACTTTTACTTACCACGGTTAAAAGTAAAAAGGTTAATTGAGGGTAAAAATGATATTATTCTTACCCTAACACATGTCCTCATTCTATTGGTTATGTTTAATTCGACCAAAAAAACCTTAGGAATAAAATATGAACCTCTTTGGTTTACTTTGATAAGATTAGGATATTTATTATTATTTAATTCAAAGAAGAGTTAAAAGTCTTAAATTCAAAGTTTAATAACTAATGTTTTTTTCATATTGGGGTACAAATAAGATAAATTAATCTATAAATATTAATTATAAAGATAAAAATATTTCCTACATAATAGTATTTTATTTATATTTTTTATACCTTAAATAATCCAATTTATTTGTGACATAATGATGATGTAGTAATTACTATATTAATGAATGATTAAAATAATTGAAATTATAAATATCCAAATAAATGTAATTTGAGACTTTTTATGAGTTACACTAATTTTATAGGTTAATATGATATATTTGGGTTGATTAGATGATTTGTTTTCGAAGTAATAATGCTGTTATGAATTTATCAAAAACAAAATTCCAAATAGTGTCAAAATTGACATAAAAGAGTTTTTAAAACAAATATTATATTATTAATTGATATAGTAGTTCTAAAAATATAAGGTTCGTAAAAAAGACTTATTTAATAATATATGTGACATTAATGAACCAATTAGGGTTTGATTGGAATTTTATAGTAAGTGTATTAACCATATAATTTAAAAATACCAAGAGACATGGTAAATGTCAAACTATTTAACACCATCAAAGACATTTGGATCACCCATACCCTACCCAGATATCCTCTTGGATATCCTAAACTAATCCTAGAGGACTTCCTTGGGACATAAATCCAACCTAAATATCCCTTTTGATCAAATCAAAAGGAAAAACCCGAAGAAGTGTTAATGATTTCACCACCCTCTTTCAAGTTCTCTTATTCTTCTACTAACTCTTTATTTGTTGTTTCAATTCTAAAATTATAAATCTCTTATATTATATATACTATGATGTTATAATAAATATGGCACAACTATTTTCATTATTCTATCCATCTTATGAATGATAATGTCCCCATGCGTGCGTACGAATGGCTTACCGTCTCCACGCCGTGGTGTAATTTGTTATTCAGCACTATGTTATTAAGATGGATATAATGATGAGTAACATGTATATAAATAATGAAAATAACATGATAATGTCTCTATAAAATTAATATACCATCCAATTCCACCCCTTTATGGAAATGATATTGTCGCTCGTGAATACGTAGGGATTACCGGCTACAGGACGCGATAAGATTCATTTCCACATTCACCATTCATCGATGATTATAAAAATATATATTACTAATAAGTTTTTAATATATTATATAATAATTCTACTAGAGGTATATATATATATGTACTTAGATATATCTTGTTCACGTAGTTCCGTTTAATACGATATGAAAATGGAAACATCGTTTATGCGTACGTACAGACTATCATCTCCATAAATGGTGTTTTTCATTTCATACATATATCTATTATACATATTTATATTATAAATATATATGAAATATAAATCATTTTTCATATTATAGATGTATTTAAATCTTGATCTAACTGATACAATCAAGAGTAACAAGTTAAAACACGTACGATAAAGAAAACGATTATTACCTGAAATGTTAATTTAAAATGGAAAATATTAATAAATGGGTAGTATAAAATAATTAATGAATCATGTATGATATCATAAATATTAACATGGATCTGGTATACTTTAATAACATACTATGATCTTTATACAGGAAGTTAAACGTACCCTCGACTAAAGGAAAGTGCAAGGTAAGGGGTTTTCATCTCACTCCTTATTCCCGTGAGATTCATGACATATTGACACTATTACCTTTTGTGTGGTGTATGTACTTCCCATAATTGTATTCATTGGGTAATAAACTTTAATTTATGTGTATTTACATATTGATTGTTTGAAACTTCTTTCATGGGGTCTATGTTTCGTAAGTTACCAAATTGGGAAGGTTTAATTTCACAATCTCTTTTTTATCTGAGGTTGTTTTTACATAAGTATCTACTGGGTCCTCTTTATCATCCACATCCATATTTCCTAAAAATGTATTTCAAATAATTTTTAATATTTACTAGAAAATGGGATAAATTCATTTATAACCTTGTTTTACTTTTTATAAGATGTTTTGAAAAGAATCTTTCTGTCATTTTCCAATCAAGGTCCTTTATAACATTTTCGACAAAATTAAGGTAAGAATTTATTTTTTTAACTTATACGGCAGTTGCGGCTATTTTCAGCCGTTATAACATCATCAAAGATTCCCTTACAATCTTATCAGAATATTTTCAAAATAAACGTTTTCTTTAATAATTATGTGACATTAAATGATTTCGAAATAGAAAGAGATATTTATCTCAAATAGTTTTGATTTCATCTATGTCAACATCCTTTGATTAATTTTACACTTATTTGAAGTTGATTTATTATGATACAAATATTCTATATAGTATTTAAGGTTTTTTGATATGTTTGACTGTGGATGTTCTATTTTTATACCATTCATGGTTTATGGTTAATGTATTGACATTTCATATGCTAGTTTTAATACGAATGTTTATGTTATATTTCAACCTCTTCTTAAGATAAATGTGTTGGACTAGTATGTTCTGGGTTGGGAACCGGTAAAAGTAAGCCCTCTTGGTTGGGGTCCGGTTACAGCAGACCCTCCGGGTAGAAGTTCGGTTATAGAGGCTCTCCAGTTTGGAGTCCAGTTATAGAGGCTCTCCGGGTTGGAATCCAGTTATAGAGGCTCTCTAGGATGGAGTTCGGTTATAGAGGATCTCTGGGTTGGGTTCCGGTTACAGTTAGCCCCTAGGTCCTGGCACGAGGCCATGACATAGAAATTATACTTTGGAATTATACATTCCCTCATTATGAAATTTGTTATTACATGTAATTATTCGACTAGTAGAATATCCACATGCATATTTATATGGTAATGCTTGATTTATTTTTCCATATTATGTTTATGTTTATATTTAAATGACTATTGTGTTATTACATATCTTTCCTTAAAAGTTTATAGCTTCCACTAAATTATTTACCCTTACTGGTCATCTGAGCTCACCCCTTTCTTATGTTTTATTTTCCTAGGTTTCCAAGAAGTCTATTATGATTGATATGTGGGGTTAAGATAAAGGGAATAATGGAATTATCAAAGAACTATCTATGCTGTGTTTTTTGTTTGAAATTATAATGTAACATTAATGTATGTAATTTATTTTCGAAGACTGCTAACCTGATTGGTCCTTTGAGAAATGATTCCTTGTAATCATGCCAATTTATTAAAATAATGCACCAGCTCTGGGAAACTGGGGTCGTGGAATTACAGTTGGTATCAGAGGAAGTTTAGTAATAACCTTGGAAACTAGATTTAGATAAACTCTGATTAGAGAACATTACCCTAAAATAAACTTTGAGGATTAGTATAGAAGAACTTTCTATAATTTTGGTAATGTAGAGATTTTGTGAGTTTTTCGAGCAAATATATCACTTTCCGGATACAAGTAGGTAAGGGAGACTCTGGCACAGATGTACCTAGGTGTAAAACGTAAAAACAACGCTTTAAGCTAGACTCGAATGAGAACTAGTGCACGACAATGGGCCTTGCTGCAATCCTGGTTACGACACTCCTGTGGGATATGCTTAGGATAATTCTCATTTTCTTTATAAATCATTATGAAGGATTTACGAGTATATACCTCCTCAACGAAAATATTTTTATGGGTTATATCCACAAACTATTCAATTTATATTAGGTATTTCAAAAAGTGTGGAATTATTCATTGTAATACATAAACTGATATAGTGTATGACATTGTATAGAAATGACACCCAGTAGAAAGAATGTGAACTCCAGCAATACATATAATCCAAAGAGTAAAAAGGATCATATCTTTCAAGGTATTAGGACAACATTTAGAAGGGAAATAGTCTCCCATGTATTCTCAACATATGAAGAAATAGTATCAAGTGCTAATAAGATAAGTAAATAATTCTATGAGTCCTATGGATTTGAAGGGAAGTAAGAGAAGAAAAGGATGGAAGAGAGACATATGGATAAAGGGAAGAGGGAAAAGAAGGTTTTTCTAATATGTGATAACTATGGAAAGAATTACCTTGGTAAATGCTTGAAGGGAATGAGAGTTTGTTATAAGTGTGGAGAAAAGGGCACCAACTACGTCATTGTAAGGGTAAGAAAAAATATTCAAATGTAAAATGCTTCATCTGCAAGGAGTTGGGACACTATACGAATCAATATCCAAATCATTATAGTATACCACAAATGCTGCTATTAAATAAGAATCAAGTAATGATACTATCATAGATGAAGAGGAATGATTAAGAGTTCTTATGTAGTTATTAATGTATTGTGTCATTTGAGTGTTGTATCAATGATATACTAGTTGTATGAATTATGGAAATAAATAAGGATTGTACTACAGAACCATTTCATTCAGAATTTGAGATTATATGGTCCTAATACTAAGGTAGTAATTTTGGAATAAAATATGGCTGATTTGGATAAATTTTATTGGATATTATTAAATATCTTAAAACTGATTAATGGTTTGTTTATTTCATGATTGCTGGAGTATTAAAAAAAATTGCATATAAGGAATATATATAATATTCTATAAGGAATAAGGGAGCATGAATGTAATAAATAAGGACGTTACCATGTTTTGAATGAATACATGATGGACGTATACACGTGTTATTATTTAGTAAAAAGGATCTTCATTGTGTTTAACTTCCTAAAAATTTTGGACTGTGAGTTTGGATAGAATTATTTTGGATAAGTCTAAAGGTTGGAATAGATTAAGTTTGAAATTGGATAGTATTTTTATGGTTATTTTCAGATTGTTATAAAAAGGACAACATGCAGGCCATGTGACAATCTGTTGCGTCGAACAAAGCTGAGGGAATTGAACCCACAACATAGTGTGATTGGGATTTATCACCAACCTCTGGACTACATGAATTCCTTGGATGTTATAATCTAGTTTCTTTATAGGGTCTTATAGGTGAATTATAAATTCATTATTTTTAGAACCCTTAGGATAAATAGAATATATTTTTTGAAATATTTTTGGAGTGAATGATGAGTTTGTGGAAGGAATTAGATAAAGGATGTAACTCTACTTGTCCATTATATATATATATATATATATTCCCCCTTATTATGAATAAATTTTATTCACCCAGTTTCTGATATGAGTTCCCCACAATGGTATTTTCTATTTTCAACCTTTTATTTCCAAATAACAATTAAAAATTGCGAGGATGCAGTTTATTGAAGGAGGGAAGAATGTAACACCCCAAGATTTAATAATACATTATTTCATCAAAGTAATTCAATAACTTGCAATACATGCAACACCGAGTTCAAGCGCACCACGACTTACAAAACTAGTTGTTCAAAAGCTGTTATGAATAGTATTAACTGAATTTTGTACTATATATAATCCTTATTATTTTAGAATTCATATTATGAGTTTCTTAGACATAATTTAAGACCTAATTCATTTTTTCATATAAAAGAAGTATTTTTCAAAAAATGCACTTTTACCGCCTTTTAATGGTGAACCCTTTTTAAATAAAATATTTGAATATTTAATATATTCAATTTTACAAAATAAACTTCTTCATTAGAATAGGGACATATGAATTTAGATTCAATAAATTTTTGGTGTTTTTCTGATAACTTTCATATTTGGGTGCATAATGAAAAATACTATATTTTAACTGAAAACCACTTTTTAAATAAAAATAATTCATAGTGTTAAATTATACATTTTAAGGGTTTGGAACTATAAATAGATTATATTTTTACCATTTAATCCAATGCTGGTCATTATAAGTAATTTCACTTGGAGATTGGACATAAAAAATTGTCAATCTTTTGATAGTTATTGTTTCTTAAAAATACGCCTTTTGGTTTTTACAATGGAAATTAATTTAAAATTAATAAATGAAACTTATATGTTTTGAATTTGGTAAAATAGACTTAATTTTTTAATTCAGAATATCAATATTAGATTATGGTGAATTTTTGGTATTTTTATGAAATCTTTCAATTTTTGATGAATAGTGAAGAACACTGAGTTATTATTTAAAAAAGATTTTTTACTTAAATAATTATTTATTTTATTTATATTTTTTAGTTCAAAATAGATACATAATACCTATATCAGTTCAAATTAATTCATTGTAGTCATTTTGTAATAATATTAGACATACAAAATTTTATTGAATTTTTCACCCTCTTTTACCCACCTCCTAGAAGAAATTTCAAATTCACATAAAACTTAATTTTACTGCTTCTATGAGTGGCTTTTCCAAAAGTTGAGATACACGGTTTATATTAGTGAGAAAAATTTGGTTTAATAAGATAAAAATAATATTTGGTGAATAGAAACCTTTTACATTTATTTACCACGGTTAAAAGTAAAAAGGTCAATTAAGGGTAAAAATGATATTATTTTTACCCTAACACATGTACTAATTCTATTTGTTAAGTGTAATTTAACCAATAACAACCTTAGTAATAAAATATGAACCTCTTTGGTCCACTTGGATTAGATTAGGACATTTATTATTATATAATTCAAAGAAGAGTTAAAAGTGTTAATTTCAAAGTTTAATAATTAAAATATTTTTAATATAGGGTTCCACAAAAGATAAATTAATCTATAAATATTCATTAGAAATTTAAGAATATTTCTTACATAATGGTATTTTATTAATATTTTTTAGGAATTATATAATTAAATTTATTTATGACACATTGATGATGTTGTAATTACTGTATTAATGAAAGATGAAAATAATTGATATTATAAATATACAAATAATTTTTATTTGAGACTTTTTATCAATTTAACTAATTTTATTGATTAATATGACATATTATTGTCGAATAGATGAATTTTTTTGATGTAATAATTCCGTTATGAATTTAAAAAAAACACTATACCAAATAGTGTCAAAATTGACATAAAAGTGTTTTTAAAACAAATATTATATTATTAATTGATATAGTAGTCCTAAACATATATGGTTTGCTGAAAAGACTTATATAATAATATATATGACATTAATGAACCAATTGGGGTTCTATTGGCATTTTATAGTATGTTTATCAACCATATAATATAAAAATACAAAGATACATGGTAAATGTCAAACTATTTAACTAAGAGTTAAATATACAAGTTAAGGTTAATATGGTGACACAAACCTGTATAAAAACTATTTTTTGAGTAGTTTTCGACCCATACCGACCTTATCCTTTACATAATACATTTTGGATCCATTAGAAACCGAAATTTATTTTATTATAAAATAATATTTCATGTTTTCCCTAAGGTGCCCCTCACCCCTATTATAAAAGGACACTCCCCCTTCACTCTAACTCACACCATCAAAGCCATTTGGATAGGCCGACACCTGACCAAATATACTCCCAACTATCATAAATTCATCCTAGAGGACTTCTTTTGGGTTGAAATCCAACCTAAGGATCCCTTTTGATCAAATCAAAAGGAAGAACCAGAAGAAGTGGTAATGATTTCACCACCCTCTTTCAAGTTCTCTTATTCTTCTACTTACTCTTTCTTTGTTGTTTCAATTATAAAATAATTACTCCAGTATATTCTATATACTATGATTTTATTATAAACATTAGACAACTATATTCATTTTTCTATCCATCTTATGAATGATAATGTCACTATGCATGCTTACGTACAACTTACCATCTCCATGCTGTGGTGTCATTTTCTATTCAAAACTATGTTATCAGGATGGATATAATGACGAGTAACATGTATATAAATAATGAAAACAACATGGTAATGTCTATGTAAAATTAATATACCATCCAATTACACACCTTTAAAGAAACGATATAGTCGCTCGTGCGTACGTACTGATTACCGTCTCCACAACGCGATGTGATTCATTTCCACATTCACTATTCATCGACGATTATAAAAATATATATTACTAATAAGTATGAAATATATGAAATAATAATTCTACTGGAGGTATATATATCTATATATATATGTACTTAAATATATCTTATTCACTTATTTCCGTTAAATATGATATGAAAACAGAAACATCGTTTATGCGTACGTACAGACTACCATCTCCATAAATGGTGTTTTTAATTTCATATATTTGTCTATTATACATATTTATATTCTAAATATATATGATATATAAATCATTTTATATATTCTAGAAGTATTTAAATCTTGATTTTTTTTGATACAATCAAGAGTAACAAGTTAAAACACATACGATAAAGAAAGCGATTATTACCCGAAATGTTAATTTAATATGGAAATTATTGTTAAATGGGTAGTATAAAATCATTAATGAGTCATGTATGAAATCATAAATATTAATATGGTCATTTTATACTTTAATAACAAACTATGATCTTCATACAAGAGGTTAAATGTTCCCTCAACTAAAGGAAAGTGCAAGGTAAGGGGTTTTCATCACACTCCTTATTCCCGTGAGATTCATGCCATATTGCCTCTATTACCTTTTGTGTGGTGTATGTACTGGAAATAATTGTATTATTTGTGTAATAAACTTTAATTTATGTTTATTTAAATATTCATTTTATGATACTTCTTTCATGGGGTGTATTTTTCATAAGTTACCAAATTGGTAAGGGTTAATCTCACTATCTATTTATTATCTGAGGTTGTTTTTACGTAAGTATCTACTGGGACCTTTTTATAATCCACATCCATGTTTCATAAAAATGTATTTCAAAACCTTTTTAATATTTACTAGAAAATGGGATAAAGTCATTTATACCCTTGTTTGACTTTTTATAAGTTGTTTTGGTAGGAGTCTTTCCGTTGTTTTCCAAACAATGTCATTTATAACCTTTTCAATAAAATTAAGGTAAGAATGTCTTTTTTTTAACTTATACGGAGGGTGTGGCTATTTTCTGCCGTTATATCATCATCAAAGCTTCCCTTACAATATTATAATAATATTTTCAAAATAAACGTTTTCTTTTATAATTATGTGACTCTAAATGATTTCAAAATAGAAAGAGATATTTTTCTCAAATAGATTTGAATTCACTTATTTCAACTTCCATTGATAAATTTTACACTTGTTTGAAGTTGATTTATTATGATAAATATATTTCATATTGTATTTATGGTTTTGTGATTTGTTTGACTGTTGATGTTCTGTTTTTATACCATTAATGGTTTATCGTTAAAGTATTGACCTTTTATAGGATAGTTTTAATATGAATGTTTATGTTATATATGAACCTCTTCATAAGATGAATGTGTTGGACTAGTATATTCCGAGTTGGGGACTGGTAAAAGCAAGCCCTTAGGGTTGGGATCTGGTTATAGCAGACCCTCCGGGTTGGAGTTCAGTTACAAAGTCTCTCCTGGTTAGAGTCTGGTTACAGAGGCTCTCCGGGTTGGAGTCCCGTTATAGAGGATCTCCGAGATGGAGTCCTGTTACAGAGGCTCTCCAGGTTGGGGTCTGGTTACAGTTATCCCCTAGGTCCTGGCAGGAGACCATGACAAAGAAATTAAACTTCGACATTATACATCCCCTCATTATGATAATAGTTATTATATGTTATTATTATACTAGTAGAATATCTATGTGCATGTTTATATGGTAATGTTTGATTTATTATGCCATATTATGTTCAAGTTTATATTTAAAGGGTTTTTGTTTTTATTACACATCTTTCCTTAAATGTTTATAGCTTCTGATAAATTATTTACCCTTACTATGCATCTGAGCTTACCCATTTCTTATGTTTTATTTTCCTAGGATTCCAAAAAGTGTATTATGATTGATATGTAGGGTTAAGCTAAAGGGAATAATGAAAATCCTAAAGAACTATCTATGACGTGTTTTATGTTTGAAATTATAATGTAAAGATAATGTATGTAATCAATTTTCTAAGAATACTAAACTGATCAGTCCTTCAACGCTTGATTCCCTGTAATCATGTCAGTGTATTAAAATAACGCACTGGTTCTAGGTAAATGGGGTCGGGGAATTACAGTTGGTATCACATGATGTTTAGTAATAACCTTGGAAACCAGATTTAGATAAACTCTAATAAGAGAACATTACCCTAAGATAGACTTTGAGGATTAGTATAGAAGAACTTCCTATAATTTTGGTAATGTAGAGATTTTGTGAGTTTTCCAAGAGAATACATCCCTATCAGGATACGAGCAGGTAGAGGCAGCTTTTGAATAGATGTAACTAGGGGTAAAACCCAAAAACACCAGTTTAAGCTAGGCTCGAACGGGAACAGATGCATGATAACAGGCCTTACTGCAATCTTGGTTACAACACTCCCAGTGGATATGCTTAGGATACTGCTCATATTATTTAAAAATCATTATGAAGGATTTACGAGTATATACCTCCTCAAAAAAAATATTTTTATGGATTATATCCATAAACATTTCAATTTATGTTAGGTATTTTACAAGATCGGAATTATTCATGGTAATTGATAAACTGTCCTAGTGTTTGACATTGTATAGAAATGGCACCCAGTAGAAGGAAGGTGAAATCCAGCAATACGTATAATCCAAAGAGTAAGAAGGATCATATCATTCACAGTATTAAGCCAACATTTATAAGGGAAATAGTCTCCCATGTATTATCGATATATGAATAAATAGTATCATGTGTTATTAAGATAAGTAAATAATTCTCTGAATCCTATGGATTTGAAGGGAATCAAGATAAGAAAAGGATGGAAGAGAGAAATATGGATAAAGGTAAGAGGGAAAAGATGGATTCTCCGATATGTGATAACTGTGGAAATAATCACCTTGGTAAATGCATGAAGGGAATGGGAGTTTGTTATAAGTGTGGAGAAAAAGGACACCAAGTACGTGATTGCAAGGGTAAGAAAAAATTTTCAAATGTACAATGCTTCATGTGCAATGAGTTGGGAAACTACAGGAATCAATGTCCAAACCATCAGAGTATACCACAAATTCTTCTATTGGATAAGAATCAAGTTATGATACTACCGAAGATGAAGAGGAATTATTAAGAGTTCTTATGTTGTTATTAAAGTATTGTGTCATTTGAGTGTTGTATCAACATTGTACCAGTTATATGAATTTTGGAAATAAATATGGATTGTACTATAGTACTATTTCATTGAGAATTTGAGATTTTATGGTCTTGATACTAAGGTAGTAATTTTTGAATAAAAGATGGTTTATTTGGATAAATTATATTGGATATTATTAACTATCTTAGAACTGATTAATGGTTTGTTTATTTCATGATTATTGGAGTATTAAAAATATTTTTATATAAGTAATATATATAGTATTCTATAATTGATAAGGGAACACTAATGTAATAAATATGGTTGTTACAATGTTTTAAAAGAATACATGTTGAACATATACAAATGTTATTACGTGGTCAAAAAGATTTTCATTATGTTTAACTTCCTTATAAATTTTTGACTATAAGTTTGGATTGAAGTATTTTGGATAAGTCTAATGGTTAGAATAGATTAATTTTGAAATTGGATAGTATTGTTAAGGTTATTTTGGGATTGTTATAAAAAGGACAACACACAGACCGTGTGACAATCCGTCGCGTCTGACAAAGCTGCGGGAATCGAACCCACACCACAGTGCGATTGGGATTTATCACCTACCACTGGACAAGATGAAGTCCCTGGATGGTATAATCTAGTTTTTTAAAGGGTCGGATAGGTGAATTATAAATTCATTATTTTTGGAACAATTATGATAAATAGAATATCTTTTTGAAATCTTTTGGAGTGAAAGATAGTTTGCCATAGGAATTAGTTAAAGGATGTAACTCTACTTGTCAAGTATATATATATATATATATTACCTCTTATTAAGTCTAAATTTTATTGACCCAATTTACGATATGGGTTCTCCACAAAGGTATTTTTTATTTTCAACCTTTTATTTCTGAAGAACAATTTCAAATTGCGAGTATGTAATTTATTGAAGGAGGGAAGAATGTAACACCCAAAAATTTCGTAGTACGTTGTTTCTTCAAAGTAATTCAATAACTTACACTACACACAACACCGAGTTCAAGCGCACGACGACTTACCAAACCCGCCATTCAAAAGCTGTTATGAATAAAATTAACTAAATTTTGTACTATATATAATCCTTATATTTTTTTAATCCATATTATGATTTTCTTAGACATAATATAAGAACTAATTCTTTTTTTTTCAGATAAAAGATGTATTTTTCAAAAAATGCACTTTTACCACCTTTTAAGGGTGAACCCTTTTTAATTCCTACATTTGAAAATTTTATATATTCAATTTGAAAAAATAATATCTTCTTTAGAATCGGGACATAAGAATTTAGTTTCAATAAATTTTTGGTGTTTTTCTGATAACTTTCATATTTTGGTGCATAGTGAAAAATACTATATTTTAACTAAAAACATCTTTTTTAATCAAAATAATTTATTGTGTTAAATTATATATTTTAATGGTTAGGAAGTATAAATAGATTATTATTTTTCCATTTAATCCAATTCTGGTCATTTTTAGTAATTTTACTTTGAGATTGGACATAAACAAGTGTCAATCTTTTGATAGTTATTGTTTCTTAAAAATACACCTTTTGGTTTTTACAACGAGAATTAATTTTAAATTAATAAATTAAACTTCCATGTTTTGAATTTGGTAAAATAGACTTCATTTTTGAATTGAGAATATCATAATTATCTTAGGGTGAAATTTTGGTATTTTTCTAAAAAATTTCAATTTTTGATGAATAGTGAAAAAACACTAAGTTATTATTTAAAACTGACTTTTTATTTATTTTATTATTTATTTTATTTAAATTTAATTTTGGTCAAAATATATAAATAATACTTATATATGTTCAATGTAATTCATTGAAGTCATTTTGTAATAATATTAGATATACAAAATTTTATTGAACTTTTCAACGTCTTTTACCCACCTCCTAGGAGAATTTTGAAAATTCATATAAAACATTATTTTACTGATTTTGTGAATTGAATTTCTAAAATCCTAGAGACATGGTTGATATAATTAAGAAAAATTTGGTTTAATAAGTTAAAAATAATTTTTGGTGAATAGTAACTGTTTACTTTTATTTACCACAATTAAATGTAAAAAAGTTAATTAAGGGTAAAAATTATATTATTCTTATCATAAACCATGTTTTAATTCAATTGGTTAAGTGTAATTCGACCCAAAAAAATATTAAGAATAAAATATGAACCTTTTTGGTCCACTTTCATTAGATTATAACATTTATTATTATTTAATTCAATGAAGAGTTAAAGGTATTAAATTCAATGTTTAATAACTAAAACATTTTTAGTATAGTGTTACAAATAAGAAAAATTCGACTATAAATATTCATTATAAAGATTAAAATATTTCCTACATAATAGTATTTTATTTATATTTTTAGACATTAAATAATTAATTTATTTATGACACAATGATGATGCAGTAATTACCGTATTAATGAAAGATTAAAATAATTGATTTTATAATTATCCAATTAAATATAATTTGATACTTTTTCTGAATTACAATAATTTTCTAGGTTAATATGACATATTAGGGCTGATTAGATTAATTTGTTTTCGAAATAATAATATTGTTATGAATTTAGAAAAAACAAAATACCAAATAGTGTCAAAATTGTCAAAAAAGAGTTTTTAAAACAAATATTATATTATTAATTGATATAGTAGTCCTAAAAAATATATGTTTCATTAAAAAAACTTATATAATAATATATATTACATTATTGAACCCATTTGAATTTTATTGACATTTTATTGTAAATTTATTAACCATATAATATAAAAATACAAAGAGACATGGTAAATGTCAAACTATTTAACTAAGAGTTAAATCTAAAAGTTAAGGTTAATATGGTGACCCAAACATGTCTAAAAGCTATTTTTAGTAGTTTTCGACCCACACCTACCTTATAATTTAAATAATACATTATTTAGCCATTAGAAACAGAAAATAATTTTATTATAAAATAATATTTTTTGTTTTCCCTGAGGTGCCCCTCACCCCTCTTATAAACGGGCAATACCACTTCACTCTAATTCACACCTTCAAAACAATTTGGCTCGGAAAAACCCTTACCAAATATACTCCCAAATATCCTAGCTTAATTCAATAAGACTTACATTAGTCAGAAATCCAACCTAAGGATACCTTTGGATCAAATCAAAAGGAAGAACCCAAAGAAGAGGTAATGATTTCACCACTCTCTTTCATGTTCTCTTATTCTTATTCTTACTATTTCTTTGTTGTTTCAATTATAAAATAATTAATCCAGTATATTCTATACAATGTGATGTTATTATAAATATATTACAACTATATTCATTATTCTATCCATCTTATGAACGATAATGTCACCATACGTGCGTACGTACGACTTACCGTCTCCACTCCGTGGTGTAATTTTTTATTCAACACTATGTTATTTGGATAGATATAATGATGAGTAACATGTATATAAAAAATAAAAATAACATGATATTTTCTCTTTAAAATTAATATATCATCTAATTTCACATCTTTAAGGAAATGATATTGTCGCTCGTGCGTACGTATGGATTACCGTCTCCACGGTGCGATGAGATTCATTTCCCCATTCACCATTCATCGACGATTATAAAAATATATATTACTAATAAGTATGTAACATATGACATAATAATTCTATTGGAGGTATATATATCTATATATATGTACTTACATATATCATATTCACTCAGTTCTGTTAAATACGATATGAGAACGGAAACAACATTTATGCGTACGTACGGACTACCATCTCCATAAACGGTGTTTCTAATTTCATATATATGTCTGTAATACATATTTATATTCTAAATATATATGATATATTAATCATGTTTTACATTTTGTAAGTATTAAAATCTTGATCCATGTGATACAATCAAGAGTAACAAGCTAAAACACATATGATAAAGAAAGCGATTATTACGAGAAATGTTAATTTAACATGGAAATTATTATTAAATGGGTAGTATAAAATCATTAAAGAATCATGTATGATATCATAAATATTATTATGGTTCTGGTATAATTTAATAATATAGTAAAATCTTCATATAGGAGGTTAGACGTACCCTCGACTAAAGGAAATTGCAAGGTAGGGGGTTTTCATCTCACTCCTTATTCCCGTGAGATTCATGCCATATTGCCAATATTACCTTTTGTGTGGTGTATGTACTGCCCATAATTTTATTCTTTGTGTAATAAACTTTAATTTATGTGAATTTATATATTCATTGTATGATACATATTTCATGGGGTGTATGTTTCATAAGTTACCAAATTGGTAATGGTTAATTTCACAATCTCTTTATTATCCAAGGTTGTTTTTACGTAAGCATATACAGGGACATCTTTATCATACACATCCATGTTTCTTAAAAATGTATTTCAAAACATTTTTACTATCTACTAGAAAATGATATAATGTCATTTATAACCATGTTTTACTTTCTATAAGATGTTTTTAATGGAATATTTCCGTTTTTTTCCAAACAGGTCCTTTATAACATTTTCGACAAAATTAAGGTAAGAATGTGTTTTTTTAACTTATACGGCAGGTGCGGCTATTTTCCGCCATTATAACATCATCATAGCATCCATTAAATTCTTATAAGAATATTTTCAAAATAATTGGTTTCTTTTAGAATGATTTGACTTTATATAATTTCAAAATAGAAAGAAATATTTCTATAAAATAGTTTTGATTTCATCTATGTCAACATCCTTTGATAAATTTTACACTTGTTTGAAGTTGATTTATTATGATACAAATATTCCATATTGTATTTTAGATTTTCTGATCTATTTGACTGTGGATGTTCTATATTTATACCATTCATGGTTAATGGTTAAAGTATTGACATTTCTTATGCTAGTTTTAATATGAATGTTTATGTTATATTTCAACCTCTTAACAAGATGAATGTGTTGGACTAGTTTGTTCCGTGTTGGGGACTAGTAAAAGTAAGTCCTACGGGTTGGGGTCTGGTTACAGAAGACCCTCCAAGTTGGATTTCGGTTACAGAGGCTCTCCGGGTTGGATTTCGGTTACATAGGCTCTCCAGGATGGAGTCCGGTTACAGTGGCTCTCCGGGAATGAGTCTGGATATAGAGGCTCTACGGGTTGGGGTCTAGTTACAGTTAGCCCATAGGTCCTGGCATGAGGCCATGACATAGAAATTAAACTTTGGAATTATATATTCTCTCATTATGAAATTAGTTATTAAATGTGATTATTTGACTAGTGTAATATCCATGCCCATGTTTATATGGTAATGTTAGATTTATTTTTCCATATTATGTTCCAGTTTATATTTAAAGGGCTATTTTTTTATTACACATCTTGCCTTAAAAGTTTATAGCTTCCGCTAAATTATTTACCCTTATTGGGAATCTGAGATCACCCCTTTCTTATGTTTTATTTTTTGAGGATTCCATGAAATTTATTATGATTGATATGTAGGGATTAGCTAAATGGATTAATGGTTTTCTCAAAGAACTATCTATTATGTGTTTTATGTTTGAAATTGTAATGTAAAGTTAATGTATGTAATCTATTTTTCCAAGATTTATAAACTGATTGGTCCTTCGGGAATTGATTACTTGTAATCATGCCATTGTATTAAAATAATGCATCGGCTCTGGGTAACTGGGGTCGGGGCGTAACATTATTTCACAATATCACCATTTTTAAGATTGTTAATGTTTACATTTACGTTAGGGAAATTATTTTATATTTTTATATTAAACCTAATATATTTTATTATCCTCTATTTATTTATATAAATTACATGTTTTCCTTTAATTTTCTTCTCTAAGAACTCAAAATTTTGAAATAATATTTTTTAGGAAAATAAATAGTTTTTCACTTTATATTGGGAATAATTTTATTCCATGTCCATATTGTCTTTAAAAAAATTTCAAAATTGTTCTTAATATTATCAAATGATTTATTAATGTCATTTTTCATTTATTTGAATTTTAATAGAATGTTCTAAAAGGAATCTTCTTACCATTTTAAAATGTGGATGTTTTTTCTGAAGGTGTGATTTTGTTTCACACACTGCATGAAATGCTTTTCCCACTATAGAAAAGAATGCCTACTTTGCAGATTTATATACAAGTTTCCATGGTTATTTCCAAGGATAACATTATTCTTGATATTTTGGAAATTTTTAGATTTTAAATATGTGGTTTCAAAATGAAAATGTTGTTTTCCTCATGAAATATTCTAACTATAATTTATACTAATTTTCATCAATGTCAACATAATTTGATGAATGTTATGATTTAATGAGGATATTGTCTAATGGTATCTTCCAAAATATTTCAGTGTATGGTTTATGATAATTTTTACTTGGGAATGTATTGATATTATCTATTCTAGTTATTCTAATATAAATAATTATTTATTTTGAAGGAATATTGTTTTAATTATATTTTTTATTCATATGATTAATTCATTGGACTTATTAAGAGATCGGTGGGTCTCAGAATGAAATATCACATCAATACAATGGTAGTCCCCATGAGACAAATTCTTTTTATCCGTATAAGGCCTTAACCATTTAAGTAGGATTTACTATCTTGAGGAAACATTAATATGTTTCAGATCTCCTCCATTATGCATTCCATAATTATGAAATCAGTTATTGATTTCTGTGTGATTATTCAAATGATTATGTCATCCATGTATAAGTTTATAGTTTATGTGACTATTTATATAGAATTATTGAATTATCATTTATTCATTCCATATTACTCATTCCTTTTATATTCTATGAATGATTCTATTGTATGCATTATCATTATTAGCATCTAAGATAACCCCTTTCTTATGTTTTCATTCTCAAGGATTCCAATAAGTGTATTATAATTGATATATTAGGATATAATAGAGTGAATGATGATGTCATAAAAAAAATAATATGTTGTATTTTATGTTTTTAAATTTAATATGAAATTCAATTTTGTGTCTAGTTTTCCATAGATATTAAACTAAATAGTCTTTTAGGATGATTTCACTTGTATCTAGTACAAATTTAATAAAATAACCACCAACCCTAGCAATATAGGATTGGGGTATTTACATTGAATTTCATCAATTTTAATGAATTTATATAAAATTTGGGGAGCTTTGGGGTAGACTAAAAAGTTTAATAATTGTTTTGGACGTTTCATGAGAGTTGGGGACATTCATGATAGACTAAAAAATTTCATGAAAACCATGAGGTTACATGAATGTTGTGAAAAGGTTACATGTAAGTGAACATTTTTGAAACCAGAATAAACTTCCTTAAAATTATGTAACAAACTAGAATTCATTCAATGGTTGAAATTATATCTTCATGAAACACCAATTATGGGGTAAAAACATTGTTTAAATAAATCCATGGATATATATTGAACAAATACTGTGTAAAATTTTGAAGAGTGAGAAGTATTATTTAATTTATCATTTGGAAGTGATGTAAGGGGGATAGTGAGTCTACTTCAAAAATTGTAATAGTAGTGCACTATCGTGGATTTAGAATATTAAAACATTAACTTTTCATTCTCTAAGATACTATGAATATTAATTGTGAACCAAGAAAAATTACATTGTCCCATGCATTTTTTGATTTCATTTTATATATTTCCATTGGAAAATGTGAGAAGTTGTTTTTTTAATATGAAACAAGATCCAAATGTGAAGTGTTTTAATCTATCATCCTCTAATTCACCCCTCTTAGAGTTCTTAATCGTGTGGGGATAATGTAACTTCCTAGACCAAGAACCAATAATCAGCTTCCCCAACAAGTTTTCCACATGGCGCCATGCATGCCTCTAGTATGATAGAGTTCATTAAATAATAATGAGGGTCTATAAGTGGTATGATGGCGATACTATAATGTATATATTAGTAATAAAAACACTAAAAGTATTAATTTATAAAGGTAAGTGGAATACAATAATAAAACAATAAAATAAACACATCCCAATAGAAATAAACTACCAGAATCCACTACTAGTATCCTGTATAAATGACAATGAAGGATTACTTATAAAAGGTAACAGTGATAAAAAAATGATATAAAAAATTCATGAAAATACAAAAACTAAACTTTACTGGTTTCATAATAACTATCTCCATCCTCTACTCCTATAATTTTTCCTAGTATATAAGATCAACCCTCCATAGCTTTTTATATGTCGTGATCCACACCTTAATTCATGAGATCAATCCATGCACTAAACAAAAGCCCATGAGGGTTTGAGTAAAACTAGGTAATCCTCCACCAACAGTTTCTAATTTATATCCAATCTGTGATTATAAAATTAAGTAGTGTGCATGTATAATGATAAGACTTTTAATGAATAGAAATATAATATATGTTGGATTAGGTTCCCTAGGGAACACATCGTAGAATATACATTCTTCAGACAAAGTTGGAATATATATGGAAATGAAATCAGGTATATATATAAATGTATATACAAACATATATGCATCGATGATGACATTATGTTTAATACTTATGAATCCACATAAGGATATCATACAAGTATCATAAATTAAATGAGGCACATCATACAAAATATACTCAATGAATGATATGGGGCGTCATTCCTAATACTTCTAAATGAATCATAAGTGATTTCATTCCCAAAAATCTCCAATAAATGATAAGGGATATCATCCCCATGAGTTCTAGATGAATTATAAGGTGAATTATGACTAATTATATCTAATGGGTGATAAGGGAAACCATTCTCATCATTACAACTAATAAAATGAAAGACCATGTCCCCAATTTTAGAAAAATATGGGTAGTGTGGTGTACCATTATTATAATACAATGATAATGGCCACAATTACCCCCAATTTGAAAACTAAAGGGAAATTTGAGTTTGAAAATTTATTATAATTATAAGCATCATACTATCCAATAACATTGTAATTGATGATCAGGTCCCACATCCCTTAACCATTTAAAATTTAGTTTTAAGGTCCCTTTATAATAGGCACCTTACATTTAAAATATATATATATTAAATGAACTATACACATTTAATATACATCTCAAGTCAAAATAATACTACCCATACTAATTATAAATTCAATTTACACAATTTTTTTATCTCACGTAAAAATAAAAAAATAAGGTCATGGAAATTATCCATGCCAAACTATGATTCATCATAATCCTTCCATTTTTTAATTATAACATAAAAGGAGTAAGAGGCCATGTGAATATACAATCCATAATATAATTCATGTCAATTGGTTCTACCTACCAATTTATCCGTAAATGTTAAATTGGAAAATGATAGTCTCACTATTCGAATTTCATTTGGTTCCTTCTAAAAAAACTTCTATTGGGAGATAAGACAAACTAAACTATAAGGTTGTTTTCTCAAAATAAAATTCATAATTTTTCATGAATATTTTATAAAACATGTCCAAGGGGTTATACTAGTTGAGGTAGATAACCTTCAACCTCATCAAGGTTCTTAAGGAGTAAATCTAATAAGAGATAACCATTTTAATTTATGGATTTCAAATTTTAGAAGATATTCATGAAATGTTTGACATGTAGAATAATAACAGTTTTTAGAAACAAAAAAATTTTAGAGGAAAAACTATACAACCTACCTTAATCTTAGGATGTTTCACTCATCCATCATCAAACATTGATGTGATCATAAATAATATAAATATGAAGAATCATAAAATGTTATGAAAATAGGGTATAAGATGTTTTATGGAAATAATATCCAATATAGAAAGATAAATGACTTTTAGGAGGAGTAGTATTATAATGGATGGAAAACCATGTGAAAAATAATTCTTAAACCATAGCTCATATGGGGAGATTAATCCATACCCAAGGGAGGAGGGAATGGGGCGCTCAAGCGGCCACCTGACATTGGAAATGATGGGGGGGGGGGGTAAGGGAGAATAAATTGTTAAAGTATATAAGGGAAAATGATAATTTATATACCTTAAAGTGTCCTCACAGTTTAGACACAAAATCATAAAAACCAGGAACCAACCATATGAATCATATATCACATGAACACTCCACCACACATAGTTTCAACACAAACTTAGACAAACCATATTCCAACCATATAAATACTCTTTCCCCTCTACAATAAAATGCATAGTTAGCTGGTCTCCATCATGTGGTTTAAACTAACTTTTCACCTCTTTAAATAGGACACAAGGTTTGGGTTTTATAGTTAACCCTAACCTTTTTCCAACCATGTGACCTTAATTACTTTTTCTAAAACATATCTCTCAAATCTCGATACTTCTTAAGCTCATCTAAACTATTAATAAACATCTCATGACAAAATCCCCGTATAAAAATAATAATTTTAATGGTTTTGAATCTTTTAAATCCATTCTAAAGAAAAAATTATGATCTTTCCCATTCAAAAAATATATATTTAAATTACATTGGAAATATAAAACCATCCAAAACATGAGATGTTACTACCTCCCCATATTAGAACATCATTTCCATAAGAATCCTTGACGGACAGAAAAAATATCACCCGACCCACTAGGGTTGGGAGTTACTGCTCAAATGGATGCATTACATTTATGAATGTAAAACATGCCTCCAAGAGCCATTTTAACCTTATGGTACATAAGGGATTAAAATTGAAGACAAATATCATCACTAGAAGTGGAAAAATAAGATTTTTCTTACCCAATCATGTCTAAACTAAGACATGTTTACATAATCATCTCTTTCATCAATCAGCCTATTTCACTTCCTAATATAGGTTCTATCTCCCAACATCATACTCTGAACCACAATATTCCTACTAGGAGAAGTTTTTCATTAAAGTATTCTTTTAATTTCATAGAGACACTCTTTGTATGTTTATTAGAATTCACTAAGGTACACATTCCAGAGTCCTTTATGTTTATCAAAATTGTCAAACTTATAATGGACAAGATTAGACTAGTCATGCTTTATTTTCCTTGAATATCCATGACCAAACATTAAATTTCACTTGTCTTATCCCAATGGGGTGACTATTTCAGTTCTCATTGGCCACATATAACTATTTGAGAAAACTCAAGTCAAACCAAATCCAGTATACTACTTCAAAAATGATACTTTTCACTAACCAACACATCCTAAATCTAAATTTCAAAAGCATATATTCCAAGGTTTACTAAGATCATCTTGATCATGCTCACTGAGGCTAACACCCAATTTCTCATGACGTATCATGTTCAAACCATCTCCGAATCAAAACATTCACTGTGATATAGCACTAACACTGATAGATACATAATCCAATCATTGGATCATCAAAAGCCATTATGGGCATTTACTCTCACAATTGGACTTCACACAAGTCTATATTCATACAATTAACATTAATTTAAAAATAATTATAAATGTAAAATTTTCCCTTCATCTAATGGAATAAAGGATCCAAGTGGCCATCCAATAACAATTATTAAGATCCTATGACCTGTCTCACCTTAGGGACACTCGACTATGATCAACATACCACATTCCAACTTAGAGCATTGTAGACGTCATACCAATTTAAATATGTCTAAATACATCACAAACCATGCCTCATCCATCCATGTACACAATGAATGGTATGTCTAAGAAATCAGTAATTCCAAGCATTAACATAAATTTTATCCCCCAATCGTTCTCTATTCTTGAGAAGAGTTCTCATGAAGTTCGTCAAGTTTCAATATTTACAATGAGTGTAACCACCATTCAATGACTAAAGGTGTACTCCCTACATTATGACTTACGATATACTACTCCTCGAGTGTAACTCCCAAGGTTTCCGTCTATCATTTTGGAATATAAATATTTGGGTCACTTGATGTATAGACGATGCTCTCTCAGTGTAGTTATGTCGATGTCAAGATATTGGACAAGATCGTCTGTTTAATATAAGAACAAAAATATTCAATCGAAATTCATGTATCACTCTCCTCAATCCAAGATCATATAATGTATTTTATAATTGACTTTAAACAACTCCTTACACCACATCTCCCAATCTTGTCGGTCCAGGCTGAACCCTAGGTCAATCGTCTCATGACACAAAAAATAATTTTGAACTAGATAGCATCAATGGGAAGCTTCCTTTAATTAAGCCTAAATATTCTTTTTTATAGGCCTTAATGAATAAAAATTTCAACCATTGCTAATTTTACCATTCTTGTCCACATATATACTTCCCATAATAATCAATTACAATAAGTATATAGTGTGAAAAAAACATGTGAGACACAATAAGTGTACAATCTGGTACCAAAAAATTGAAAACCATACTCACTCCCCTGAAAATTGTCCATTAACAAGTCCATGAAGACTGTTCTACATAAAACATCAGTTTTAGCATTCCATGATCTCTTTTAGGACTCCTCTTAATAAATGGTCACCTACCTATTCTATGATTTATCAAACCACTTCCCACCTTATGGAATCGTTCCATAAATTAAAGTTTCAATCACTCAAACACTGGCCAACAAGGCAAGACACCCAAATAGTCTCACACATTAAAGTTACTTTTGATATTCAGGACCCTAGATGCTTCCTTGAAAAATTAGTCATCACAATTCCTATATTACAAAACCATATCACCTTCATTTCATTGATCTTGAATAAGTATAAAACCACAATCTTCTCCTCAATGGAAAACATAAACCCCATTCCAAAATCTCTTACAGGTTTCACTCGATCAAACAAAATGTCACTAACCCACTAATTTTTTATTTAAATCAAAGGAACACTAGATTTGTCCTTGTAACACATTTACATTTTAATAAAATATTTATCATTAAGTAATTTTATTTCTTTGGTAAATTGTATAGAAAGAAACACTAAGTTGTAATGAACCCTGATATGTTATTAAAATTTTAACATGACCATTATAACATAGTCACTGAATTGGAGGTTATTAATAGGGAATACCATATAATGATATATATATATATATATATTAATTATTAAAAAATAGACAATTAAGGTTTTGTAATGTTATTTTATTCTTCAAATATATGTTTTAATCAAAAACCTACTTTTATATCTTTTTATAGGAAAAATAAGAATAATCAATTTCTAAATTCCTTTGAAAATGTATTTGATATAATTAAATTCGTTTTGAAATCAGAATATCAAAATTCGTCTATTGTAAAATTTAGAAAATTTTCTAAAAATATTGATTTTCTGGGGAATAGTAAAAAGTACAATTAAAAAAAAAAGGTATCCATTGTGATATCGTCAAAACCTAAATATGATATAAACATTTATTAAAATTATATAAAATCTAATTTATGATATTATAAAAAACTATCATACAAAAATAAAAATGAATGTATAAATTATAAATTATGTCATGATAAATATAATAAACGTTTTCAGTGTCGACGTAGTACCTACACAACATTGAAAAAGTCAAATTCTGGTGCGATATATATATATATATTAATTTATATGTAATAAGTATTCGAATTAATTTATTATTAAATATAATTCATAAATTATGATTTTAACTAATATATTCTAATTTTTACTTATATAACCTGAATCTTTTCAAAATGCATGTACAATACTTGCACATGGCTAAAAATTCAAATTAATGAATTAAATAAGTTACATTGTCATAAATATGAGTAAATATACATAATGAATAAATCTAAATCACTAACATGATCCTAAATAACTTATTTTTATGTAAATAATTTATTTTTCATTTCTATATATGATATAATTACCATTAATTCTATTGAAACCCTAATGCGCTGCTTGTGAAAACAAAAAACAAAAAATCAATAAAATGATTAAAATTAAAATTATAAGAACCATTAAATTAATAATTTTTTTAAATAAATATATTTTTATGATTAGTTTAAGACCATAATCGTCCGTTGGCCTATTTTAGGGCCTTTTTTTATCCACTTGGATGAAATTATGTCCCATATATTACTTTATTTAAAATAAATTCAAACTTTTCACACTATTATATATAATATGTATAACATTTTTAATATAATGATTTGCAGAATATATGTTTGACAATAAATAGTAATTTTGAATAAAAAACATTTATTTTCATCATGTAATTTTTTTAGGGAATAAATAATTACATTTAAGACTTTCATAACAAAGATGCAATATTTATTTAGGTAATGGAAAAAATCAATAAAACTGTTTTTTTAAATGATAAGAACCATTAAATTACAAATAAAGATGACCAAATTTTATTGTATGAGTAAACATTTTCTATAATAATTCATGGTTCTAATTTATGACCATTTTTTCCATTAGGAAGTGGTTATGACCCTTATAGTATTTTATTTAATTAAAATTCAAACTTTTCAAACTATTATTTTCAATAAGTATAAAAATTAAAATATTGTGCTTTCTAGAAGATTTGTTTGATAATAAATTTTATTTGGAAATAAAAAATATTTATATTCTAAATTTAAATTTATTTCTAAAACTTATGTAGGAAATAAATACCTTATCTTTTTACATAAGGATGATACAATAATTATTAAATTAGTGGAAAAATAATACAAATGATATTAAAAATACTAAAATTAATATAATTTGAGATAATTAATAATATAAATTATATATATATATATGGAAAATAAATTTATAGAATATAATTAACTAGTTTTTTTAATTTTACTCTTTGTTTGGATGTTTTTTAAATTCATAGTAATAAATAGTATCAAATTTTACAATAATTATATTTTTTGAATATAATATTTAATTAAATTATATAAAAAAACATAAAAATATTAAATAATGACAAAGTGGAAAATATATTTTCAAAAATGTAATCCCCAATTCATTTGAAGGCTATTTGGAATCTTTTTTACTCTAGAATAGTCTTATTATATTTTAATATTTTTAAAAATTCAAAAAGTACTCCTCACCCCAATATAAAAGAGAACCCCTTCCACCACCTTTTAAAACCACGTTGAGCCATATATCATTACTATAATCCACATATATATCTTCTCAACTTAAATATCCTCCTTCAAAAGGTTCTTGTCTCCCCACAAGACCAAACCTAGAGCCATTTAGAGGAGATTTAAAGGGGCTATTTTGAAGAAGATGTAATTGCTCTTACCAATTAATTTCTTTTTCTAATCCTATTTACCTCTAGTAAATATTTTATGGTTTTCATAAAATAATATATTTAGTACCATAGATATCCATAAATATTTTTATGATTATGAAAAAAAATGTTATACCCCTCCTTCCAATCAAGCAAGAAGTGAAACTATCTCTCGTGCTTACGCACGACTTACTATCTGCATGTAGAGATACAATTCATATTTCATCACCATATTTTATAGATGGGTATTAAGATGGGTTTAATAAAAATATATTATATATATACATATGATAAAAAAATTAATCTATAAATATTAATTATTATTTATCTTTTTGGTACTTAATCAATTGAAAAATGAAAACAACGTTCATGCATACGTACGACCTACCATCTCAATGAATGGTGTAATTGTTTTTTCTATATCTAATTTATGTGAATGATTATAAATATGTATATAACTTTTATACATTATGTTTATAAAGTGATTAAATTTCTTGAAATAATGAGGCCAATATCAATGTATAAGGACCAAGACCTCCGAACCGAAACACACTTGGAAAACAAAACTGTTACCACCCAAAATAGTGATTATAAAAACAAAATGCTAATAAATTGGTAATAATATGATATAAATAAATAATAAATTGTATTAATGAATTATTTTTATGGAACAAATTTATAATAAATACATATTTATTATACATGAGGTTTGAAAATGAACGATGGAATGCAACACATGAGGTAAGGGAATTCTTAACTCCATTTCCATTCATTGGGTTAAACTTCTATTTCACTGATTATGACTTGATAAGATTATGTGTGTAAATATTTTTTGTTATATAATGGTGTATTTAATCTTTTTTTATTTATATCAAATAAACAGAATCAATTCATTTGATTAATTCCCACTTCAATGATAAGATATTTTTAACGGTTAATTTCAAAATCTCATCTTCATCCTGGATTGTTTCTGTTTAACTATCCATTGGGTATCCCTTATCTTTAGTGACCATTTTTTATAAAACTTTTTTCAAATAGGTTTTAATATTACTTTATTAATATTTAAATTCATTTTCACACATGTTTTAATTTTTAAAAAATGGTTTGAAATGAATTTTATTAGTTTTTTAAACAAGGCTCTTTATTACTTTTCTGAATAAACATATAAGAAATATTCTTTACTTATAAAGGATTATAATATTTACCCACATTCATTAGAACTTAATGTATTGAATAACCATTTACAATTTTCCAAGTTTCTATTAGAATAATATATTTTCCTTTATTATCGTACATATTTTTAAAATAAATATTAATATTAAAAATGAGAGGCATATTTTTCTCTAGAAATATTTCAAATGATATTTCAAAAAAAAAATTTAAGATAACCTTATTTGATGTTAATTATGATTTAATGGGGTTACGATTCATGTGTAATATCATTATTCATTCTATGGTTCGTTTATGTTTACTATGTAATGATATTTATGAAGAAAATTTATTTTCCATGGGTTATGTTATGATTAAGTGTTTATGAGGCCGATTAATTTTCACAGGTAATGTCATGATGAATTATTTATGTTCATGTGGAAAAAATATCTATGGACTTCATTATGTGATGGTTGGTAGCAATATATCCCGCCAATTTATTAGGAAAAGTTTAATATATCATGACATAGAAATGGGAAACACATCAATAGGCTTGATCTATCAATGGAAATAGGTGCGTCTTACTCTATTATGGGAAACAAGTGTGTCCTAATATACTATAGAAAACATGTGTGACTTGATCCACTATTTTTATGGTCTCAGTAGTTCAACATGACATATGAAATATTTACAATATTTATACTGGAGCCACAATTTTATAACATGAGCTTATTGTTCGTGGTTGATTTATATTGATTTCTCACTATTTTGGTCCATTTTTTCTAAATTGTTAATGTTTATGCCTTGAATTTTGTTAATTATATATGATATGTTGTGTATAAAATCAATAAGTTATATTCTTGATATAATAATCTTATTCGTATATTATGATTTTCATATATTCAAGAATTGATATCTCCGTTGTTTACCCTTAATGAGCATCTGATCTCAACCTTTCTTATGTTTCCATCTCCAAGTGATGAAGAAAGGATTAGGTATGGTATGCCTAAGAGGATTAATGTGTGAGATGATCCTTATGGGATATTTTTAATATCCTTCATAAAATAATAAAATAATATTTATAATTCCCAAATACTCTAAATCTTTGTTATTCTTGAGTGTATTATATTTATATTCATCTTAAAAAATGTAATATCTATATATGGAAGGCATGGGTTGTTATAGTTGGTATAAGAGTAGGGTTTAGAAAATCATTGGTGATTAGGGTTAGAATCATTTTATAAAAACCCTAGGGGTTAGAATAAGTATATAATGAAATCATAATGTTTTTATAATGATCATAAATAAACTAGGATAAAACTAATGTTTATTTTATTAAAAAGAAGGTGTTGTGATTTAGACATCCTATATCATGATTATATGGTTTCTCACTATGATTATGTCCAGTCACAATATTATTTTTGGGTTTTAGATAATAACTGGAACAATGAGGATTAATGTTAATAGTGAATGTTATGGAAAATGGAATTATCTTCCCCATGAGAAAAAAATAAAAAGGGAGTCGAAAGATGAAACCACATTATTATGCCTAATTGGAAATATCACAATATGATTAATAATCTCAACATTGGTGAGTTTACTGACCCATATAACAGGAGAAATATGGAATTTCATGGTGGTTATAGAGGAATAAAAGTTCAATTTTATTCATATAAATCATGTAGGAAGAGGCATCAAGGGAATTTTACAAAGGAACTAAAAGATGCTTTGGGTGTAAAAAATAAGCACACAATGTAAGTAATTGAAAATGAAAATTCAAAGGTTTGATTAAAAAAATTAATGATAATAAGGGAATTTTTAATGCATCATCAACAATTTAATGTTTTATATAAAGAATATATGGGCATTATGAAAATCCATGGATTAAGGGGAAATCTTAGGTAAAGAATTAGAGTGGTTCCACAAGAAATGATTATATTGTCGATGATGAAGATAATAGAAAGGAAATATAATATTAAATAATTATTATTGAGTTAACTGAAGAATCCTGGTTAATTTTTTAATAAGGTAGTGGAATTATTCCCTGTTTATGTATTGGAATTCAAGAATAATGTTGTCTAAGTACTTTTATAGTATTATGGAATAATAAATCATCAATTGATTGTTCCAATGTAGTTTCATTAATTAAGGAATTTAATATATATATATATATATATATTGAATGGTAATGGTAAACATGAAAAGTGATTGAGGTGGCAAAGTGGCATTTTTGGATAATATATGATTAAGGGAAAGATGATGCTTAATATTTTCTGGATGTTGGAATAATAATGAGACAAATATTTTTTTATTGTGAGAAAATAAAGAGGTAGTATTGATTACATTGTAATTTATCACTAATGTGATGAAAATTTGATTTATGATATCAAATATGGATTTATGGTATAAGGAAATAGTTAATTTTCTAAATCATGCGTGTTTTCACTATGGTTTTATGATAATTCAGGTTTTTATAATGTTTCAAGAAAATACATTGTAATGGTCTTCAAATGTATGGTGTGTGAAAATTAAGAGCTATGCCCTGATTTTTAGGGTATTAATGGTTAGTTTATCTTGACAATTTACTGACCTTATTTCTAATTTTTTTTCTCTTATTATTTTGGAAGGATCACAAGGGAAACTATTTTTTTAATTTTTTACATTGAAATTTGGATAAGGTTTTAGATATTAATGTATTACATCACCATGTGAATATTTATTCTTATTAGATAACATGTGCAAACCATTTTGGTATGATGATAACTTGACTTAGAAGGAATTTATTTTCATCCCATTAGGTATCTTATGATCCACAACTTCATTAGGAATTATAATTTCAACTTCATTTCTTAGAGTTAGGGATGAATCAAAATTTTATCCAAGAACAACCAAAGTGTGATATTTTACTTATGAAATAAAATAATGTAAGTATATATTTTAAAAAATATTGATTTAAAATTCTATTCTATTAACATAATTTGTTATGATATTAATGACCTTTTATAAACCAATTTGGTCTATGGTTTTCTGGTCATTAACCTAGTTTTGACCATGTTCTCTATAAATCTCTATTTGTTATTGGGGATATGTTTTCCCTTCCAAATACATGTTTTTATTTTTCAAAATTTTTTCCCCTATATGGGAACCTATTTATGAGTTGCTTCATGTAACCTTTATGTTTCCCACTTTTCCCTTTAAAGGGAAGTTTTATTATTTATTTGTATGATGGGGGTTTCTATAATGAATTACCAAATGTTAAATGTATAATGACTGAGATTAATTTCATGGGAGAAATTAAATTGGGGGTGGGGGTGGTATAATGTAACACCCTGATATTTTCATAAAATATTTCTTTTTTAAACAATTTTATTTTTTGATAGCTTGTGTTGTATGCAACATCGAGTTTTAATGAAATGCAAAATATTATTAAAACATTAACACAACCATTGTAACCTATATGCTTAATTGGAACATATTAATGGGAATAAATATATTATGATATATATATATATATTTATTCTCTGGAAGTAAAAAGTTATTTTTTTAAAATGTTATTTTATTTCACAAATATAATTTTTAATCAAACCGTGACTTTTATTTCTTTTTTATGGAAAAATAAGTATAATTAATTATTGACATATTTAGAAAATTTATTAAATAAAAAAGGCTTCATTTTTTAAATCATCATACTAAAATTAATCAGTAGTGAAAATTTGAGAATATTATAGAAAGCATACATTTTTGGTAAATACTAATATAATACATTTTTCATAAAACATGGTATCCTTTGTGATATTCCCAAAAAATAAATATGATATAAAAAATTATTAATATTATTAAAAGAATCATATATTATAATATCATAAACATATCATAAAAAACAATACATATCATATAAATTATAAATTATATCTTAGTAAATATAAAAATCATTTTCAGTGCTGACGTAGTGCTTACAAAGCATTGAAAATGTAAAATCCAGGTGCATTATAGATGTTAATTTAGAGTTAATAAGTCTTTTACTAAATTTATAATTAAATATAAATCATAAATTATACTATTTACAAATATGTTTGAATTTTTGACTTATATTACACAATTTATATCCAAATGCTTTTTTAATGCTTGTGTAATGTAAAAAAATTAAAATTAACAGATTAAATAAGTCATCTTAACATGAATATGCGTAAATATACATAATGAACAAATATAAATGACTATCATGATCATAATTAATTTAATTTTATTTTATTAGTTAATTTTTAATTTTTATATATGAAATAATTACCTTTAATGCAAATGAATGCTTACATCATGCCTGTTCAAGTTGAAAAAAATTAATAAAATGAATTTAATTAAAACTATAAAAACCATTAAATGACCCAGAAATTTGAATAATTATTATTGTATGAGTAATTTTCTACCATAATAATCAGTGGGTATAATTTATTACATTTTGTATTATATTGGAAGACATTAATTCCCTTATATTTTATTATTTAAAATAATGTCAAACTTGTCACACAATTATTTTTTAATAAGAATTTTTTTTTGAAATATGGGTTTTCCAAGGATATTTTTTACCATAAATATTAATTTTAAATATAATAAATGTATCTTCCACATGGTAATTTTTTAAATTTTTATTGAAGATAAATTGTCTTAAATACTTTCACAACAATGATATACTAATTAATTATTTGATGAAAAAATAAATAAAATGAATTTTATTAAAATGATAAGAACCATTAAATTAAACAAATATTTGAATATTGTTTTTGAGAAAAATATTTCCAAAATCATTCAATTTTTTTAATATATAACCATTTTTCAATTAGGAAGTGGTTATGACCCTTATAGTTTTCTATTTAATTAATTATTAAGCATTTAATACTCTTGGTTCTAATAAGTATAATATTTATAATATAGTTTTATCTAGAATATTTTTTGTACCATAAATAATATTTTTAGATAAAAAATATTTATATTACTCATGGAAATTTATTTTTAAATTTTATTGAATAAATAAAAACCATAAATACTTACACAAAGATGATGAAAGAGTTATTATATTAATTAAAAAATAATATAAACAATATTAAAAATAATAAAATAATTATAATTCGAGATACTTAAGATGATCCATAAATTATATATATGACCCTGATATTTATATGACATAATAAAATAGTTTTTTGATTTTGACTCTTTTTTTTATGTTTTTAATGTAATAGTAATGAACAATATCTAATTTGAAAATAATTATATTTTATAAATAAAATAGTTTATTAAATTTTTTCAAAAAGTATAAGAATATTAAATAAGAAAAAGGGGATAATATATGGTCTAAAATTTTATCCTATGTATATTTAGAGGGTATTTATTTTCTTTTGGATATCTAATAATCTTATTATAGCTTAATATTTTAAGAAATTCTGAAAGTTCCCCTCATCTCAATTATAAACGGGTACCCATTCCTTAACTTTTCATGCCATATTAAGAAATCTAGATCAACTATACCCTGATATATTTTCTTCTAAACATCCATGTACATATTCTAGATACTTTTTTAATCCAAATGTACCAACCCTATATCCATTTAGATGAGATATAACAGATATATTTTGAAGAAGAGGTAATTACTCTGGCCGACCAATGTTGTTTTCTACACTTTCTTAAATACTCAAAATATCCGATGTGTCTTCATAAAAATGTAATTATTTATCATAAATATGATATATTTTTATTATTATTGTTAAAATACTATTATACGCCCTCTTTCCCATAAAATAAGAAGTCAAAGTATCGCACCTTCTTATATACGACATACCATCTCTATGTAGGGATACAATTCAATTTTCATCATTATATTTTACGGATGGATATTATGATGAGTTTAATTAATATATATGATATATATGATATAATAATGATTTCGGAATATTAATAGTTATGTACATTTCATTCATTCCACCAATCAAAAAATGTAAACAATGATACAATGTATGTATGACTTACGGTCTCTATGAATGGTGTAATTCATTTTTCTATATCTACTTTCTATGATTGATTATAAATATGTATATAATTATTATATATTTTTTTATACCATGATTAAAATTATATAAATTTCGTTACCAATATCAAATTATAAGGACCATGACTGTCGAATCGAACGTCTCTTGGAAAATGAAGTAGTTACAACATAAAATAGTGTTTTTAATAAAAAATTATTAATAAATAGGTGATAAGATGTTATAATTAAATAATAAATAGTATTATCAAATTAATTATACGTAGTAAATTTATTATAAATACATATTTATTATATAGATGGTTTGAACAGGAATAAAGAATTTCAAGACTTGAGTTAATGGAATTCTTAACTCAATTTCTATTTATTGGGTCAAACTACTATTTTAATGATCATTTCATTAAATGATTATGTGTGAAATAAATTTTTATTATATAATGTTGAATTTAAACATTTTTATATCAATTTATAGTGAGTACACATTTTTTATTCATTTTAGTAATTCTCACTTCAATGATATGATATTTTTTACAGTATTTGAAAATACCATTACTAGTTACGGTTATTTCTACTTAAGTCTCCATTGGGGAATACTATTCTTCCAGGTTTATGTTTTATGAACATGTTCTTAAGTTTTTTTATTATTCTCTTATAAATGTTTAGATCCATTTTACCCATTTTTTCTTTTTACAAAATAGTTTTAAAAGAATATTTTTTTTTTCATTTTCTAAATAAAGATATTTGTGACTTTGTGGAAAAAAATATTTTCAAGGAATGTTTTTTTACTTATAAAGCATGAAAAAATTTCCCGATTTCATAACACCTTAATTTATTGATTAATACATTAAAAGTTCAGAAGTTTTTTTTTTCAAAAAATAATTTTTTCTTTAAAATTATGATTTTTTAAATGAAATAATTATCATAATAGTGGAAAGGATATTTTTCAAAAGAGTAATTTCTAATTATCTTTCAAAACAATTTCTATCAATGATGAAATTATTTTATGTTACATATTATTTTGTAAGGTTATTATTCAAGGATACTATAATTATTATTTATAAGGTTGGTTTATGTTTACTATAGAATGATATTTATGAAACCCATTTCCATTCCATGGGATATGTTTTCATGAAATGTTTAGGAAACCAATTTGTTTTCATGGGTTATGACATGATGAATGATTTATGTTCATGTAGCACACATATGTTGGGTTTTAATTATGTGAAGGGTGTGACCTATATCTCCCTCCAATTTATTGGGTAAAGATAAATATCTCATGAGATAGAAATGGGAAACAAGTTGATAAATAACTGCGCCCTAATCTATTATGGGAAACCGGTGCATACTGATCTACTATGTGAAACAAGTGTGTCTTGTTCTACAATATTGATGGTATTAGTATTTCAACTTTTCATATGAAATGTTTTTCTATATTTATTATGGTACCACACTTTTAAGACATGATATTATGGTTCATGATTGATTTCTGATGATTCCTCACTCTTATGGTCCTTGCTTTCTAAAATGATAATGTTTACTCCATGAATCATGTTTATGATCTATGACATGTTGGGAATGAAATTAGTCAGTTATGATCATGATCAAATAACCATATAATTATATTTTTCTTTCATATGATCAATTATTTTTATATCCTATTTTTACCCTTACTAAGCATCTAATCTCAACATTTTATATATTTCATTCCATCAGTGATGAAGAATGGTTTTGGTATGGAATGCCTAAGAGGAGTACTATTTGAGATGATCTTTGTGAGAGATTTTTAAGTTATTTAATAAATAATATATTTGTATATATAATCTTCTAATACTATAATTCTTCACTATTCTGGTATGGATTATATTATTATTCTTCTAAAAACATGTGATATATATGCAATAAAATATTGGGCTATAATTATCCACATAACACTAATGTATCTCACACGTGAACCATACAATACTAATATAGACTCTATTTAGAGAGTTGGAGTTGAATGTTGGTAAAAATATCTTCATCCTACTAGGTCCAAACTAGTCAACATAATAATAAGGATATCACCTACTAATCATCAGGCCACTAGACCCGGATTATACATGAGCATCCTTATATAGAACAACTCCCTAGAGGTTCATGATAAGATAAAAAAAGCGATAAATATATTACAATCAATGAATATCCACATACAGTAATACCATCTATAGGTTCATCATACTTGAAAATAACCCAACAACCCATGTTTTTTTCACATAATATATTAGTCTAATATGTAATTGATAGTAAAAGATTAAAAAATAATATACCTAAAAAATCAAGTCAAAATGCTACTTGTTTCTCATTAACAAGGTCTCTTTTACAAACTGTGGGCCCTTAATATTGGCATAAGTCACCAACATTAAAACTAAAATAATTTCGAAAAGGCCATTTGGCTCTACCACCTAACCTTTAAGTCCAAGAAACATAAAAAATAATCCAATTGATGCTCTTAGGAAATATCCATGGTCCTGTGCTGAATATCTCAAGGAAATTATAATTTTAAACATTATATGAGGTTTAAATAAATTAATAACCACTTAAGTTTTTATTTAATCAATTTCTTTATTTCACATTTTTTAAACATTAAAGGTATCAAACACAAGCAACATAAAGTACCTATTACAAGGGATTTTTTTACAAATAGTACATAATAGTTCATTTAGATGAATCCATGAAACATGAGGATAATTATCACCAAATTTCCTTTAAAACAATTATTTACTCATAATTTATCACATCTGATCTTAGTTAATGAAAATGTTACTCAACTTCTATTGAAGAAAACATTATATAATTTTCAAATAAAATATAAATTAATGAAATGCTCATATCAAATAAATATAAATGAATAAAAAAGTACTTTTTAATATTTTAATGGGAATTTGTTTATAATGGTTCCACTATAAAATTATACATAACATCATGTACATATAAATTGAAAATTTAAATAACCAACCCATATATCAAGAATATACCCCAATGAGATTATGTACTGAATAAAGTATGAATATAGGAAACCTATGTGGGTATTGTCACATAAACCTTGGTTATGTTATATGTAATAAATTCCAAATTTTTGGAGTCAACACTCTATAATTTTTAATTTGAATCTAGTTTAAGTGATACCCCTACCAATTTATATTTTAAAACACCGTTAGTGGGTTTAGATCATATAAGCAGTATGAAAAAAACTGAACTACTTAGGTCCAGTTCTATATTTGGGGATTTAGTTATAAAGGTTTTCATTCTCAATTTATAAAGGTAATTTCCATTATAAGTTATAATTAGAATTCATGTAATTGAAACCATGTTTTCACATTTGGTCATAGAATATAGCAAGTCCATATGTGATGGATTGATTATATGGGCCACCCTTCTTAATTTATAAAGGACCATACAATTTTTAAATTTTTATTGGAACCCATTTAATCAAAACAGCTAATGTTTATTCCCATGAAACTAATGTTCCATGTCTCATGCATTCCCTAATTGGTTAATTAAGGTTCCATTATAGAGATATATTAAAAAAATCCATTTAGGTTGATGAAAAAACATTCATAACCAATCATATATCATAACTATAACAAGGAAATATATCATATAGAAATAATTATGATAATCATGGATATAATCAAAGAATTTAAGTAAATATGTGAGCATTCTAAATAATCACACAAGTATAGAATATTGATAACAATTATAACGAAATGTGAATCCTATGTTACTAGAATTATGCATGAACTCACCCTTATTTATAAATATCAGGTAAATAATTAAAACCCATAAATTTATAAATCAATAACCATAAAAAGTAAATAATAACCTAATGTTAAATAATAATCAACTGTAATAACAAATCATCATGAACAAAATTCACACACCTAAAAAGTCGAAACCCATATATGAGATTTTTAACAAGATCTAACATGTCCCTAGTCTCTTTTATAATATACAAAAAAGTAAGGAAAATGAAAATAAATAAATATTAGATACCAATTTGTAACATCCCAGCCCATAATCCACTAATATGATGCCAAGATCTATTTTGTCACATGACATCAAGCACACCTCCCCATATTCTAGAGGTTTCTGACTAGTAGCGAGGGTTTAAAGATTGTATGATGGTAATAATATACCGTAAGGATTTGTAATAAAAATAGAATTTGAGTTAATAAATAAAGTGTTGTCGAATAACAGAATAAAACAACAGAAACAACTCATATCAATAGTAATAATCATCCAAAACACACTACTAGTATCATGTAAAAATAATGACGATAAGATTCTATAAAAAGAAAATAGTCATAAAATACAACACATATGATACAAATTTTTACAAAATACAACAACTAAACTCTTGTAGCATCATGAGAAATAGATCATTTCTCTAATCCCATACTCTGTCCTAGTACAGAAGATCAATCATCCTTATACAAGCCTATACCTTGATCCACATATGCATGAATGAGATCTTTCTAGGAACCTAAAAATGGCCTGAATATGGTGTGTTTAATACTTTGTAGGCCACTACCAATGGTTTCTAATACATATCTGATTTTGTATATAAATTTAATCAATGTCAGGTATAATGACAAGTAGTGAAATGAATATGAATATAACACATGTCAGCATGGGTTCCCCACAGAACACTTGGAAAAATATACATGCTTTGGCCTAAGATAGAACATCTATAGACATTCCATCATGTATATATATACATATAGATGTATATAAATATATATATTCACTGCTTAGGAACCAATTCTTTTGACCCATGCATCCACATAAGGATATCATATAAGTCTCATACATTTAATGTATAACGTCATGACCAATGATCTCAATGAATGATAAGGGAAATCATGCCGAAAAGATCCATATGAATGATAAGGGATCTCATGACCATTAATATAAATTTAATTATATGGTATTTCATTCCCAATAGTTCATGATGAATGATTCGGGGTGTCATGCCCAACAATATCAAATGATTGATAGGGGACTTCATTCATGTAATTACCCATAATAAATGGAAACACCCCATCCACAATTTTAGAAAAATATTTTAATAACAATGTCCTATTATTAAAATAAAATGATAATGGATTACATGCCCACCATTTTGATAAATAAAGGGGAATTTTGTATCCAAAAATTTAATAGTGCTGTGAGGGAAATCTTTTCTAATAACTTATTAATAGATGAGAAGTGTCTGGTTCGATATCCCTTAATCATTTAATAACAATTTTAAGGCCCAATTGAAATATGAACATTATATTTAAAATATATTCATAATATATGAACTATGCATTCATAATATTCAATTTGAGGCCATGTAATAAAATACATGCTAATTATTAATTCATTTAATACAATTTAAGTATCTCATTTAAAAAAATATCATCACGACATGTATCCCCACTAAACTAGGATTTATAAAGATAATTATACTTTTTAAATCAAGTATTAAAGGATAAATGGTCCATTTGATTATGCATTCCATAATATAATTAAATTCAATTAGTTCTATAAACCAATTTATTCATAAATATTAATGGGTAAAGTGATCGTATCACCATTCACATTCTATTCGGTTTATTCCAAAACTAATTCTATAGGGATATAAACTAAACCCACTTTGAAGGTGGGTTTCACTTCTATGTAATAATAAAGTGTCAAAAATATTTTTTTAACCATTCCAAAGTGGTGGTAATTGTTGAGTGATACCACCTTCAACATCATTAAGGGATTAAGAGATTATATCTAAATTTTTATAACCATTTTAATTAAATGATTTCACATTTTATGAGTAATACATATAAAGTATATAATTTTTAAATAAATCAAATTATATAAAAAATGAATCATTAAGTGAAAGTAAACTAGAACACCTATCTCATTCTTATGATACATCACTCATATATCACCAGCCTTTGATTCAATCAAAAATTATAGAAATTAGAATAATTTTCATACATCTTAAAAATAGTTCATAATAGCACACATGGAAGTAACATCCAGGATGGAAATGTAACAGAAAAATTATGGTAATGCAGTCGGAGACTAACAGATTGGAAACCAACATGATAAATGGTGCTTGATTCGTAGCTCGTATGGGGGAGTTCCATCCATGCCTATGATATGATGAGAGGATTTATTAAGTGGCCACTTGGAGTGGGAAATGATAAAGGACAAGGGAGAAGTATTTAAATTATAAAATGGAAATGGTAATTTAAAACCCTTTAATTATCTATATAGTTTGGCTAAATTGTTATAAAAAACATACTCCAATCATGATGAGCTACATTCCCAAGAAAAATCCACCCCCGCAAAGTTTTAGTGAACGATTTGACAAAACCTGTGCCATATGTATGGATCCTCTTTCCCCTATTCACCAAATTTCACTATTATATATAATCCCTTTCATAGATTAAACAAAACAATACCTCTATAAAATGGTAACACGATTTGGACCACATGGTTTGGATTAATAGTTCACCAATCATGAACCCTTAAATGCCGATTCCAAAACTGATTTCTCAATGTTCTATGCTTCCAAAAATTATCCAAACTCTTGAGACACATCTGAATCCATAAAGACCTTAAAAAAATACTTTTATCAGTTATAACACTAAAAATTCCATTGCATACCTAAAATTATGATTTTTTATCAACTAAATGAAAATTTAGAATCATATAAAAATTATAACCATCTATAATTGGAATAAAAGAAAAAGGATAAAGGGAGTGATTGTATCTCAGTGAATTCCATGATATCCACCATATAGAATGTGATTTCGATGTTAAAGTGAAACAATATAAAATTATGGAATAATCAGATGAGACACCACTTTCAATCTTTAAGAATAGATGTGTGACCAGTCTATATAGTGTTGTTGATTCCACATAGGTTTTAGGTAGATTATAAATTTATTAATTCTAAATTATACTAGATATAGAGGCACAATAAAAGGGTGGTACAAGGTGGAACCCACAACGACAAGCTAACAAGCCTTATAAATTATCTATTAGAAAATGATAGATGGATTAATCATATGGTTCATTCATATTGGGAGTCTAAGACTGAGTAAATTTATAATTACCTAAAAAGATAAAAATGGATCAGGGTCAATTTCAAGGATTAGGCAAATGGTTTTCCTAAATCTAAATTCAGACGGTTTTATGGATTTCATGATAATGTAGTATAGAAGTAAACAACTTTTTTTAGTCAAGATAATTAGATATACCTTAGATGTTAACTATACTTTAGTCTAGAAGTATCCAACAACCCATGTGAATAAGTCTTAGCTTAAAAATAAGAAATAAGAATAGAATATTATTCCTAGTCTACATAACTCCAATTAGGCCAGGATCTACCTATTATAATTCCCAGGACTAGGGTTGTGAAAAATAATTCAATTTACATGACTTCTCAAACTAATACCTAGATAAAAGGTTACCCATGTTTTTATTTAATGATTCTTTAGTTTTATATTGCCCCAACGCCCGACCAATTACCATAGAAAATTAGTCGCACAAGATAAAAAATGCTATTTGAAAATTGGGGAAACAAATGGATGATCATAATATTCACAATGCAGTTTAGGATGAATGAAATGCATAATTGAAACAACAAAAAACAATCAAAACACTTTACCAAAATGAAGGGGCATATGAAAACATCAATTGACATTGAAATTGTTAATTATAATTAAAACACATAATGGAAAATGTTTCTAGAAATCAAAAATTATTTGAAAGTAACTGCAGTAGAAAAGGATGATCAAACAAAGAAAAATAGAAGAAACTATGTGTAGAATGTATGGGGGAGAGAGTGTTACAAGAAATAAATAAAGTGTCCATCCATCTACTTCTAGATTTTGGAATTAGAATATTTATAAGTCTACTTATCTAATTTTTTTTACAGGATTCACATCATGATATTTATTTAATTGACTTCTTCCTCGAAACATTGACAAAATGTAATGGAAATTCCCATCATGTAATCATATCATCAAATATCTTTGCAAATATCACATCTCCCATATTTCATAGAATTTATCACTTAATATGAAAAAAATGAATCTTTCAATCATATAATAGATTCATGTCCTATATTTCTTTATCTTAGAGGATTCTAAACTTATACTAGTTTCACTGGCTGACCTTCAATTTTCAGGGGTCCTATGCTTCAGGAATACATGGTGTGAATAGTTTTTGTGATGTGTATTGTCTAAAATTCTGAAAAATATAGAAATATATCCTTTGAGAATTAAATTCCTATTTCCTTCATAAAATAAACCATAACACAATGAATTATCAAATAAAACAAGAATAAATCCAATATATATATATATATATATATATATAAATTTAGCTTATCAAATTTCCACTTACGTGAACAATAAGTTTTTCTCAAAAAAAATCATCCAAACAAGGATTCCAAATGAAACGATTTTTAAATATGAAATTTTAAAGTCAACCAAGAAACTAAAACTAAGTGTCAGTTGAAAATGCTAGTCCTCAAAATATTAATCCTTCAGATAAAATCAATCATGCCTCATAAATCAGTAGATTATTCAAATCTGTTCTTCCATTATTAAAAACTTTCAACATTCCTTAAAGATATAACCATGATAAAATTTACCTCATAATGAATTTTCTCTCATTAGTCAATGTAAAATGAAATTGGAGTTATGATCCTACCTTCAATACATGATCCTAACCAAAGGCCTTCATTGGTTCTAATATCTATAATATGTCAAGAAAAACACAAAATTAATCACGATGTCCTCATAAATAAGGTTCAAGTGACTCTGCAGCTTAGGGTAGGAGGGTAGATGATAAAAATATGGCTAAAAAATTATGGAACAATTACAAGTATAATTCATTATTATCAAGAATAGTGTAATGAATAACCTCCTTCATTAAACAATATCTCCACACTCCCAAAATATCATGGAAGATCCATGAATGTGTGTTTATTCAAACCAAATGAGCATTGGAAATTTAAAAAGGGTTGAAATACTAGAAGTATGTGTATTATTTTATTTTCAGAAAAATAAAGGGTGCCTATGATCACATGGATCATGTAACCTTCCAAAAAACAGAAGATAACATGACCTTTAAGAGGTCATGAAAAGAGACATGTTCAAAACATGACCTATTGGAGATCACGTGGACTCCCTTTGACAAACCCATTTGACAAACCACCTTATTATTGGATCTGTGTCCAAGACACTCACTAATCCAATGGAGGCTGTAAGATGACCCCTTACAAATCATGTGACTTGTTAGTCGATAGGCTCTAGATAAACCATAAAAAAACTCCTTGTAAAATATGGATAGTAAAATTAAAAATGTGAAATCCTTTCACTATCGTAAATCTTCTTATGATTTGTCCAAGCAGTTCATAAGACATCACTCCTGGTGGAAGGTCCTCCTTTTTGAGAAAGATCACACTAGAATATTACCCTAATCACACGAAGGGAATTAAACACGTCCAGGAGTTCATGAGATCCCCTCCGTCTCCAAAAATAAATAGAAGGATGTCCATAATGACGCTTACATGTCACCATAAGACCCATTATTGGTCATGCAATGCACCACATATGGGAAGGGTGATTATATTTGACAAATCTCATGAAAACTCTTGAGATTATCAACCATTGTAAAATAAATATGGAAATAAAACGATAAATAAATGAAGATTCTTACAAGGGTATGATACACTGTTTTTATATGAACAAGGTTATATCCCCGGGGCAGTCACCATTGATTATATGAAACCCCCTCAGCATACAAGCATGTTTTTTCAAGACCCATTTGCATGAAATATTGATATCAGGAAGGCCCTACTGAGAAAACACCTTATTCTCAAAAAAATTCCCATAAAAGAATAGTAGAACATGTGAAAGCCTTCAAATAGGAGTACTAATCCTGTTAAGGTCCTTAGACATGTTGGCCTGACCTTGGGTAAGCTCCTTAGCATGTCAACATGGTTTAGTAAGAATCCTTTTATCAGACAAAGTAAAATAGATAGGGAGCATATGGGAGGTTATTTTGGTCACTAAAAATCATGAGATTTACCTAGGATGATCTTTGAAAAGATCATACAAAAACACTTCGCAACAACAAATCCCTCCCAAGACTCCAACCCAAATATACAAGATATGCACCGCACAAGGAATCATATAACTGGGATGAAGAGGCCTATAAACACCCAATCATAGTATAAAAAACATCAATCCATGATCCCTCATACATGGGAGTTTAGGAGCTGACTTCTGGGATCGGCCGATCACAAGATCATACATTCATCCACCAGGTAAAAAAATCTACGAAATGACCTAAGGGATCACATGACATGCATATATGTGCTTTGTGTTATCTCTCATAGAACTTGTGAGGGACTTATGAAATCTCAAACCAGATTATGAAATGTACACTCCCCTTATAATATAGGCCATGTGAAACAGAAATAAATCTCAAACTGAATAATTCTAATACAGACATGAAATAAAGGATTGAATGAAGACTAAAAGATGAGTTATTTATGCAAAGAACATATACATTGATCCTCATGTTCTTCGCATGACACATCCCGATCATGAAACAACAATAGGACATGTCACCCAATTCATGCGATGTCCCCTTGACATACCTTTTGGATCATGTGATTCGTATAGATATTTCAAGAAAGTCTCACGGTGCATTCTGGTCATGCCACTAGAATCTGATGAAGCCCTCCAGGTTCTCCATCGAGATCTTGTTATGTCCTATAGACATGTCTCCCAAGTTGTGTGGTGACACCAGTTTATGTATTATAGGTCTCATTAATTCCTCTGGGATTTCCAACAAGTTCATGTTACACCATTCAAGCATGTCAGTATAATCACGTGGCACCCTGTAGACATGTTAGCCAAAGCCATGTGGCACCCTTTGGAAATATTAGCCATGATCATGTGATGGCCTAATTACATATAATATTTTATCATGAAAAATCCTTTGGAAATGTCAACTAGATCATGATATTGTCTTTGGATGTGTCTTATATCCAACCAGGACATGTCCAGACATCCTTATACGTGTCAGGAAGAAAACAAGATGTGTCAAGAAGACAATCTGAAATGTCATGATGACAACTAGGTCATGTAAATCAGGAATCCCATGACATGATAACCATAACAAGTGAGTATATTAGGGGAAAATAATTCTATAATCCATGATAAGAATAATATTATGATATTTCACCCATATTGGGGAAACCTCAGTGTGTAATCTCTATTCAAAAGCACAATATGATGTGTCCCCAATATTAAGGAATCCTCAGTGTGTAAGACATGATCAATCTTAACTATGAGAACTATGATTACATCCATAACCATGATACGTATGATGCCTCCCTATGGCCCGATCTCTAATGTTCATCTATTTTAATGTATGAAAAAATCATTTCTCTAGAATTTTAACCATTGAGAACCCATCACTCCCATAGGAAGATCAATTTTCTTCCTACATGAGCAGAATGAGAAACTAACTAAACTATGATTACTATGATTATTTCCATAATAAGGAAACATAGGAAACCTTCCTATAACCTGAGCACCCTGTTTAACATCCAAATAGATATCCCAGAACATAATTCCCATACACATATGTTTTGAAATTGAATACTTTATTTCCCCTTACCCTCACACCGATCATGGTTCACGTGGGATTAGAGAATTATAATGATCATTATATTCACATCACGGATCTCCACCATCCATGTAAAACATAGTGTTTTAGCCTCAATCGATGGTATGATATTATAGCCCCTATATAAGGTAATACACCTCTAGATAAACGGAGTGGTTGAACTATGATAACTTTGATTCATGTCATAACCAAGATATGTGAGATGCCTCCCTAAGGATTGAGATAAATATATGGTGCATATGTTTCCCCATATATGTCCATTGCATATGATGTTAAACTGCATGGGTTTAATGAACTAAATGGATTTTGATACATGTTATGTAGCAGGATACATAGGATGCACTATAATGGTTCAATCTCGCCATTAAAATATTAACTACCTCCCAAGATGACAAAAATCTCTAGAGTGTTTTGTTATAAGGATTTTAAATCCAAATAGATTCTTAATAATTGGAAATTGATGAATAACCTTGGGTACATCTATATGGATTCACACATAAGATTATCCTTTTCATATAAAAGGATTTATCCAATGGTCATTTTGTTTTGGTAACCAGTCATATAATATGATTAGGATGATATTCTCAAACATATATTAAATCTATAAGAGGGTCATATAGTGGGAGAAAATCCTATAAAAAATGGTGTGATGATCCCAAACTCCAATCATCTTGATAAACATGAGTTCCTATGTTCCATTGGGTCTGAAACCCAATTGACCACCTGCCTTTGGAAATTAGGTCTGTATCTAAGTATATATATGGGAATTACTTGTTTTTTTTATGAAAGATAAACATTAATGGTAAAACTGACCTGATTTGTTATATAAGACATTGAAATCTTTACAATGAAACCATCTGGTCAATATAGCCACACATATCTTATGAAACAATGATGGTAATTCCAATGCGCAATAATTTAACCAAAAAATCTCCTTCACATGATAAGATGGATAAAATTCCTAATTCCAATCAGACAATTCTGTTCTTCTAATGCAAGTGGTCCTATAATTTTTCTGATGAAACTAAAATGGCCATCTTGGGGATTACGATCGTATGACCTTCAGGAGGAAATATGAAAGGGAATTGGGAAACACAAGACCCATGAGAGATCACGTAGAGCCATTTTAAAAAATCCTCCTTGTTGTTGTGAAGGCTTCCAAGAAACACATTTATCATACAAAGGATATTATACAATCCCTTCTGGATCACCGACATGTTAGTCGATAGGCCCCTAAAAAACCTTCCAAAATTCTTTATAAAATAAGGAAAAGAATTTGAAAAAGAAAAATCCATTAACAGTAGTAAATCGTAATGCAAGACACTAATATAGTTCTTAAGATGCCACAAAATCCCTAGAAACATTTCTTCATTGTCACACAAGATCCTGATGGCTTGTCTCCACCTTCACGTGAAGGGAATTGTACATGTCTAGGTAGTCCTTCACTCCCCTCTGGCTCCAGATACAAACATAAGGGTTATTAATAATAATGCTCATGTATCACCATAAGACCCTTTATTTTCCATGAGATGAATCATCTATACGTATTTTTATTACCTTTGAAAACAATAATAAAATCTGATGAGATCCCCAAACATTATAATATAAACAATGAACTAAAAAGGGAAATGATGGGTTCTTCGAGTGAGAGGAAGATACACTGATTTTTTGTGAATGGGATTACACCCTCCTTAAAATAATTATTAATTATGACCACCCCATGATAAGACATAATGGTCCAGGAAGACCCCTTTCCATGATAGCTTGATATCATGATGTTCCCTTGGAAAGACACCTTTGTCTCACGAAAGGTCCTAGATAAAGAATCTCATATTACATTAAACCCTTTCAACATGAGCTCTGATATCATGAATGTCATTAGATTTTTCAGCCAAAACATATAAAATCTCCTTGTCATTTCAATAGGCTTAGGTAGGACACCTATGATCAGAAAAATTCTAAAAGATGGGGTGCTAAAGATATGGTCTTGAAGTCATTGAAAATCATGTGATGCCCCTAAGATGGCTGACAATAGGATCATGCAGAAATATATGACACCAAAACCCTCCATAGACTCCCACCCGAATGTGAGAGATATGAACTAAAAAAGGTGTCTTATAGCTAGGTCAGTGAGGCCTATAAAATAATCCTCATCAACCCAAGAAATCATCAATCCATGAAACCTCATGCGTAGGAGATTAAGAGAGGACTTCTTAGGGAGGTTGATCACATGATCAAAAGGTATTTTTCTACGTAAAAAATATATGGAATGACCTAAGTGATCATGCGACATATATATATACGATTCCCATGATCACTCATCGGAAATGCGAAGGACTTATGGCATATTGAACTGGAGTATGTGAATATTATCTGGCATGTCAACTTGGTCATGAAAAACCGAAAACAAGCTAACACTAAAAAAATCAAAGGCACATATGCAATAAAGACTACAATGAAGACTAAAAGACTATAGAATTATGAAAAAACATATACAATGATCCTAATTCACATTTCATTATGCATCAAGACCGTGATTTTTTTTGGAAATGTATAACAAGTCCTTTGGCTTCCTATCATCATACCATTTGGATCATGATATTCCTACAGATATGTCAAGAATATCCCATGATGCCATTCGGGCATTCCACACGAATCTTGCAAAGCCATTCCAATTTTCCATCCAGATATTTTAGTGTCCTCTAGACATACCACCCATGTTATGTGGAGAAACAAATGTATGTCAGCTAGGTCTCAAAATACCTTTTGGGATTTCCAACCAGATCAAGTCACAACCTCCTAGAATGTCATTCAGATCCTGTGAAACACACCAAACATTTCTTCCAAATTCACGTGACACCCTCTAGGCATATTAGAAGAGATCATGCGATGACCTCTATACACATCATTTTTTATCATGAGACACCCTTCAGATAATCTAAATGGATCATATGATTGTATTTTTACATGTCCTCTATGAAACTAGGACATGTACGAACATCCTCGAACTAGTTAGGAAGACAACTAGACATGTTAGGAAAACAATAATACATGTTAGGCAGATAATTAGGCTACAACGAGCAGGCATCCTAGGACATGATAACCTAATATGGTTAATATACAAGGACAACCTGAGTGTATAATCCAAAATTAGTGGAATAATGTGATATGTACTCCATATTTGAGAAACCACATTGTATAATACTCGATGAATGAAACAATATGATATGCCCCCAATATTAGGGAAACCATAGTGTGTAAGCCCCAATTGAACTGAACAACAAGAAATCTGATTCCTTCTATAAACATGATTTTTAGGATGCCTCTCTCATGCCTATGCTCTAATGGGAATCTATTTTGATGTAATCCCTACAATGTCTCTATCTTTTCAACCATTAGGACCCCATCAATCCCATGGGTTGATCATCATCCCTAGAGAAAAACAATCACCAACTTCCATATCAGAAGAAAGTTGATCGAGGAGTCAACTATGAATCCCTTCTAGTTCTGGGGCCGATGAAGAGGGGTTATTTCAACTAATGTTGTCAGTTCCATCCCACCAGTTCCCCTTAGTTTCCTACTGTGGGTACCACCTGACACATCTCCATCTCTGATCCACATGAATAGGTAACAAGAAAGACACATCAAGTGTGGAAGGATCCAGATAATCAAGAGTTGTCTCATATTCCCACTCCCATGGATAATGTATACTGACATATTCTAGAGATATCTAATGAGAATGCTCATATCCATATTTTCATAGAAGAAGTTTGTGGGAAAATTCTTGTAGGGATCATGGGGGATTCTCATATACCTACCCTCATTCATGATTCCCATTGGCATATTATGATGGAAAAAGGAGGAAAAAGTGGCCTCATATTCCCACATCAATCAAATATATCTTCCAATATATAGTGGATATAGAAAATTTAAATGCTTATATTATTGTACACACTTTTCTAAAATGTCATTATATCTAAGAGACAATTGAATAAATATGCGAACATATTTTATAACTCATACTCATACCTGAACATGAGAATATTCCAATCCCTATATCCAGGTAACACAACACTCTGATCTCAATGAATTAGTTTTTAATCCAAAGTAAGTGCACATTCTTCCTCCCACATAGAAGTATTGTCAATATATTCTAGTAAAGGGAGAGGTTCCAGACCAGGATAATACTCCCATTCTTATTGGGTATCACCAAGTTAGTGTGGCACATGCGTCGAGAGAGGGGGACATTTCTGTCAAATAAGGTTGGTGGAATATTCCAAAGGACCATGATCAGGATCATATTTCTATTCTAGATGGGTCTCATCAAGTGAGAGTAGTAAATTCATTATGACAGGATCATATTACTATCGAAGAAGACCAGAAACATAATCCAATGGCCTAGGATTAGGCTTATATACTCATTATGTCTGGGGATGAACAAGTGATAGTGGAAGATGCCTTTGGGAAGGCTCATTTTTATGTCAGTAGCTCTACCTGGAATATTTTAGTAGATCCCCAAATCTAGGCTCAGATCCATAGTTTCACTAATTAATGAGTGCATCATTATCCTTCTATGGCTATATAAGAGGAGGCTCATATCCCTTATCCCATTCCAATGGTGCGTAGGAATATTTTGACGGGGAATGTATGATTGAATTGGGATCATATTCCCATTCCATCTATGGTTCACCAAGTAAGAGATTCACATGCCATAGTAAAAGCTCATATTTCCATCCAAAATGATGGTCAGTATAATCCAAATCTTTGGACCAGGCTCATATATATGTTATAACTAAGTCTCACCAAGTGAGAGTGGAAAATTCTATAGGAAAGTCTCATACTTCTATCATTGAAGCTACGTGGCATATTCTAGAAGGTTCTCAGTAGTGGGATCACACTCCCATTAAACCAAGTCATTATCAAAAATTTATGACATCCATCATACAAAAAGATCATATCCCTACACAATCCTAAAATAAAAGTGGGAATATTCTATCCCTGAATTAGAATGAGGCTCATATCCATCATAATCTCAATATCGGTGTCCTTGAGGCCATTCAAGATACATTCTCAACACCCAAAGGGTCTTTTGACTCTTTATGTAAAGAAAAATATTATCATTATAATGGTAGACCTCCTAATGGTACAATGGAGATGGATCAAAAGTACATTTCTCCTGACATTTTCCATATTCAACCTCTCCAAGGTGATATCTCCCACTAATAACAAAATACCCTCTTTCCAAGACACCTCCGTATAGAGTTGGGTTTAGAACTAAGACTCCTTAATATAGATAATTTCCCATAAGATCAGTGTCAACTTCATATAGTTCCCCATAAACATCCATCAACACTCCACTCTAGTCAATAAGCGGGCCCAAGAAGCACCATATATTGTTTGACCAGATGGATGTGGCTAATTATAATGAAGACCAGGCTGACATTAACATAGGTAGAGAGTTATTAGAAAAAAACTTCCCCTCTATATTTTGAATCCTGACCACCTTTTAATATGAGATCCTATATGAGATATAAAAGGAGTTCATTCTTTACCTACACAAAAATTTATGGGAAAATAATTTAAAAATAAAGGATTGAAACATCCCTTATCCAAGATATGAGGGTCACCTTCAGACCATCAATATACTATGTTGTCATCTAGACCAAGATATTATCTCCATAGATTGAGACCCAAAACAATAAAAATATAGAAAAAATCTACAACATTATTTCCTCAACTGGATCACAACTCTTTGGAAATAGAATATTGAATCCACACCATGCATCTGTATTAAATTATGGGGAGAGTATAGAGAATTAAAATCCACCACACCCTTGGAATAGTAGAACCCCTCAAATGTGGAGTTTGGTAATTTCACAGCCTCTGGTAAAATCAGGGGATAGGGTAATTTATGAGCCAGTTTTCTAGTACAAAAAATTCCCCCATTTTAATGGTTCTATGGAATCACGGTGGAAGATAATATACAGTAGATATTTTAATTGGGCCCCTTGAAAAATGGAAATTCATTTCAAACATGGAAGATGAAGTTGAAATTAGACCAATGTCTTCCTATAGAAACTGCATTTAATCATGGGGTTCCATTGAACCCAGATCCTACATAAGAAATATTACACCACATAAAATAAGACACATTAGTGGATTCTATAAAACCTTTCATGGAGAAAGCCCAAACCTCTAGGTTGGTGGAATATCTTCCCCAACCACCACTATCCGATCATTAATCCAAGATAATATCAAGGACTTATCGATTGCAGCTGAAAAGGAAAACCCTAGCCAATTGGGATGTGAAAATTTATATCTTAATCACCATCACCAGGTTCATCATACCCTAAGAGGGTTCTGGGGAAATCAATTTTGGATAAAGATAAACCCTATCCCATTGTGATGAAGGCATTTATATCTAAACATTTGTCCAAGGAATCATCAAATCCAAAACTGGAATCATTAAATCCTTAAAAATAGGACCAATCAATTCCAATTATGGACCAAGATATGCCTTATCCTACAGGACTGAGGAATATTCATCATCATCATCATCACTATAGTGGAAATTAATCTTCTCTGGGTTGTGAGTTATGTATCGATAGTCGACTACCCATCTGTTCATTCTACTATAAGAAAAACATATTTTATTTAGGGACTATTTGGAAATCACAATAAGAAACTCCCTCAATTTCACAAATAATTGGACATGATGGGAGGGGAAATGATGAAATAAATCAAACACTACTAGGGTCCCAAATAAATATTTTCAAATATGTCCAAGGGTTTGAGAAACTACCCTAATCTAGGATGTTTCGAATCATCCTATTGTATTGAAAGTAATGGGATAAATACCATTGCTCAATACAATTTTATGAATGTCTTCACTGATAACATGATATATAATATGTATCAGGATGTAGATATAGATGGACGTAATATGGAAAACATACATTGAGTGGAGGATCTTGATGAAACATCCAAGGCTATATATATATGAAATCAAAGGAGATTCCAAAACCTCAAACCTATGAATATTGAGTTTCCACCTCTATGGCCAAACACTAAAAAACATAAATGGATATGTTTAGGTATATAAAATTCACAACCCCAAAGAGTTAGAGTTCCTTCCATATAGAAACAACCACCAAAATATGAGAATGACCTTCAAAAATCTCAAAAAACTCAATGAGGATATACTCAGGGGAAACAATCCCACTAGTCATCGCCTTTAGGATAAGATGAGTATCCCTCATCCCATTAATCTAGAAATGGGAGATTGTACTATAAGAGCATAATCTATGTGTTAGACCAGCTTCAGTTCCAAGTATCCAATATACATAAATTATGAAAACAAAAATGATTATAAATCCCCTTTATTACTGTGATCACCTCTCCCATGTAATGGTGGTCACTTAGTTTCCGTATGGGTGGAAAATCAATAGTAGATGAAAAAGAATGCACCTCATAAATCATATCCCACTCCCTACAGATGGGAAGCATCTCAAGTAGCAGTACCTCTAGTACTTTTCAATTCTATCAGGTTCATGAATACTCAATTTTAAGCCATGGAAGGGTTACACACACCATTACATCCTTAGAAAAGAAAAAATATATAATAGGTGGATGAAACTTTTCTACCAACCAATCATGGAAATCCTATGTTATCTACCTTCTATAGAGTAGCAAACCCTAAAAAACATCTCACATACTTCATATACGGATACAATATGATGATGGTCTGTCCAGATCAATTGATGTTGACCAAACTGTGGTGTTTTGAACAAACCATTATACGACCAACCTTTTTCTGGTACAATTGACTTCTATTAGGATCTGTTGCAGGATGGGAATACTGTAATTGTGAGTTCCTTTACTAGTTTAGCACTATACTGAGGAATATGATAATTGTCAACCTAAAGAACATCAGGAAATAAGAAAAGGATAGGGTGTCTGATTTCATAGCAACATGGAAAGGATTATTCTCTTCACTAATCATCCCTCTCTCATAAGATTAATTTTTGGAACTCTATGATGAAAATATCCATGATGGGCTAAAAACCTATGATCCCAATGAAGCATCCAAGTGGTTTCCATGAGTTTTCTAAAATGGAACAACATTTGGGAGATCCATTTTAGTAAACCTGAGCTAAATATAAGATCATGCCTTCAGCACCGGGTAAAAGGCTTAGTAAGGAATATACTATCTCTATTAATATAAAACTATTAGTATTATACATCCAAGAAACTTGGAGACTACATGCCACCTAATGCCTCCTGTTGACTAGTAAGAAGGACAAGATCAACCTCATCCAGAAGAAAAAGTGACCATCTTATGAAAATATTTGATTAATGGATGAATAAAATATAATACTTACAAAATAAACAAGTTCCCAATTATTTCCTCGTATCCATGGATAATAACCTTCTCAAGCTACCTCGGCCTAGGAATCCTAATGTGGTCAACATCACTGATTGTCTCGACTACTATACATTCCATATAAGGATGGAGTAAAATATCCAGGACTGCTTTATCATCAAATAAATTCTTCAATGTATGGTCGATTCCAGATATGTGATGTTGGATAACTCCCCATCACAGGTGATCAGCATAACCATTTCCCTTTCATAAGAAAAAGGTGATTAATAGATAGTTTTCGCCAGGCATAGATTCAAGGTCTAAAACTTGATGACCAGAAAGTCATTTGAGAGAGCTCCTCCCACCCTAGGAGAATAGCTTCACATACCCACAATAGTTTAACCACAAAGGAAGGTGGCACTGAATATGTCTCCCAAAGGGGTATGTTACCATCAAACATAGGAAGAGATAGAAGAGGATGATTCATATTAATATCTAATGAAATTTTGACTCTTGTACGTTTCTTCCCTGAAATATCCAAAGAATATGCACCACCCCCCAAAAATGGAATCCCTATTCAATGAAGAGATCATATTTGGTTTTTTTTAATGTCATACACTTGGATGATACCTTCTCAGATGATGAATATTTCTCTATATAAAAGCTACTGGCACCTAACTGGGGAACATGAGGTCACAAGTATAGGAACAAACGATACAAAAGAAAATAAGGTTTATTCAGACCCAATATTTAGATCACATCCCCAATGACTACATATATATAGTTGAGACCCATTGAAAAGTGCTTCAAGAAGATCATCATAAACATGGAGGTGTTCTAGAATCTTTCAAAGGTCTTCTACACCTGGACATCTTGAATGGCCGCCTAGCGGGGGTGAGATTATCTGATTATCCTAGTTAATTAGGAAGGAGACACAACATGAAAAAATAGTATAAGATTCTACCTCCATCTCTATTTAAGAACTAATTACATCATCCTCAGACACCCCATCTCACAAACCAGTTAATAAAGAGTAACCCCACTATGGGAAGCGTCAAACTCGGGCACAAATGTATGATATTCAGAAATAGCTAGATGTTTTCTCAACCGAGATCTTAACATTATAATCAATCCATCTTTTAAAATAATTCATGGTTGAAATCATTGAAGCCCTAAATATCCGACATTATTTAGAGATATAAGTTTCTGTATACAAGGTTTATCAGGTGGATAAAATTCCATTAGAATTCCATGTCACCAACTCATTCTTAGAACTATACTAGGAAGAGGTCATCCCAGGACACATCAAAATCCTATATGATTACGGTAGACTCAAAAATTTCAATATATGAAGGGTCCTAATTGAAATTTTTTTAAAGATCAACTACATCCCAATTAAGAACCTTTGAATTTTGGGACATCTAATATGGGATTTGTCTTTCGTAAAGACGACCATTCAAGGGTATGATAAGAAAGAAAAAATACCTCTTGGGAAGATAAACATCAAAGTTCCATTTTGTGATATCACTTATACTGATTAGTTTATGGTTATCCAGAATGATACAACATATAATGTCCCAGTTATAAGTACATAGATTCATAGTCACATGGCAGTACCTTCCACATTTCATTAGTGGTTGAAATACCCCATTGATGGAAAAGTCATCATGCTGCATGGTGACAGTTCCACAATTGAATCTTGTGAAGACACATATATTGAGGTGGTTTTATATAATAGGGAATTAAGAAATCCAATGTGTTATGATAATATACATGTTTCATCCCCTATTGTATTGGGGAGCACTTCTATAAATCCATGGAGTTTTATCGACAATGCAAATGTTTTCACCATAAAATTGATTGAGGAAATAGACCTAATAATGGATTTCCAAGTCCATTATATATATATATATATATATATATTTAAAAGATGATTACTTGTCCAAAAATTTCCAAATTACAAATATTATTAAAATAAAAATTACAAGAATCTAAAAAACGGGATCCTATTAACTGTTTTTCATGTAAGGGAATAAGAGTAGTGGGAATGTCTTCAAACTAGGTAATGTACTGATTAACTCCCATGTTAGCCAGACCCTCGACAATTGTGTTTTCTTCTCGATAAACATGTGTGATGATATAGTTATGATCGGTAAGAGAATAGAATCATTCCCTCCAACGTGTAGTAATTGACAAAGAAAGGTGAATTCTGTCACTCCAAATCACTTGAACGATAGTCATCGATCTAGTTTCATTCCATAGGTTATTACAACCAAAGAGAATAGAAAAGGAAATATCATGTATAAAACCCATCATCTCAGCTTCAAGGGAGGTGGAAATGCCACATTTACCCATGAAGCATCTGTGGATCTGACCGAGGTGATTCCTGAAAATAGCACCACACCCTACAGGTCTTGGATTTCCCTTGGAGGCACTATAAATATTGATCTTGATCGATCTAGGTAGGGTGATCTATAGAACACCTCTAGTGTGTGATGCGACTGACTGAAATTGCCTTTAATCCTTAGATGTCTTAGGATCACAAACTCATGCATAGTGTTGTGGTGGTGTCCCTTTTAAATCGAGGCAGATTCATGTATGGCAATGAGGATCCTCATACGACCTGAATTTTGGTTAAATGAGTAATTTTTATGAATAATAGTATTCTGATCATACCAGATCACATGTTGGAGCTCAACAACTGCGACATTGAAGAGGCCCCAGACTTGCTGAGAGCTATCATTTTTTCACATTTTTTGAGTTGAGATTTGACAAAGTCAAGAATCAACCATCTATTGTAAAAAATGTCCAGAATATTGTTCAAGAGAGAAGAAGCAGTAGAATAAGAGAGAAATAGGTGGTTAGCATCTTATCTGTGTTGATTACAGATTTTTCATTTAGACCAGAGTTGGATGCCAATGTATTGGGGGAAAATTTCATTGGTAACTCTGTTGTGAGAAAGATATCATATGAGGTTGATTCTTGAAGGATTTATCCAAGTCATTTTGAAATGTCTTAACCAACTATAATAACTTTCAGAGTTATATAAGTATTTATTTTAGAATTGTTTTGAGTTGATCATACCATTATGAGTAGGTTCCCAAGTTATGTAATCATTGGTATGAGCGAAAGAGTACTTTTAGATGACATTCAGAATAGTGTCAGGAAGGTGATCATGTTGAGAGTTTAAAATGTCTCCGATAGAGTTTTTGGTATTATTAGGGGTTTGATCAGGATGTATGATGGAAATAAAAGGCAAGCTAGTCCAGTTTTCCAACCAAATTTCATGGAGGAGTGTCTGGAGACCATCCATATGGAGTTATTCATAATATTGGTGAATGTGTATTCAATGGAAGGCCAGATTGAAGAGTTAATAAATTAGAATTTCCCATTTTTTGTTTTCTAAGAATCCTATTTTTGAGAATGGGAATAGCTTCATAAGTATTGTGAAAAAGGTTCTGAGTGAGCCATACTTGAAGGGATTCATTAAAGTATTTAATATTTTTTATACCAATACAATCATTTTCAATGGTCTTGCAATATGTTGAACAAGGAACCGTCACAAGATTTATTTCTATAATGCTACCAGTCCAGATGAAGTTCATTATGGAAGTGTTCATTTTTTAATGTGGCCAACTAGACATTTATAGACCACCACAAAATAAACCATCATAGAGACAATAGTGGATTTAACAAGGCAGGTCCTACCTGCCATAGAGAGAGATTTACCTTTCCAAGAATAATGATGATTTGGAACATGGTAAACGATAGTCACAAAATGAAAAGATTTGGGTATACCTAAAAAAATGGGAACACCAAGATAGGTGAAAGGGGGCATACCTTCTTTCAGACCCATGTCACTGATAATGTTACATTTTATATCAGGAAGTAAATTTATCCTAAAGAAGAAGTAAGATTTGATCCAACTAATGGTTTGACCGAAAACCTATTCATAGTGTGAGAGCACATTTTTGAGGTTAAGAATGTATATTTTATCTCTCTGATGGAAAAGGATGATGTCATTAACATAAAAGAGATGATTAGGATCATTCACATTCCTAGAGACATGTATGGTATTTAATTTGTTTTGGTCCACCAAACTGTTGATCATACGACTGAGGTAGTATTCTTCTATCGAGAAGAGAATGGAAGATAGGGTCACCTTTCCCGTCACCTTTGGTGCATCTAAAATATCCCTTTGGTGAGCCATTGATTAGGATAGAGATAGACACCATGTTGAAGAGGGTTTAGATTGCAGTGATAAAAGAGGTGTTAAAACCATAATCTTGAAGGACATTGAAGATAAAACTCCAGTCCATGGTGTCGAAAGCATTTCTGATTTCTTGTTTAATAGAAATTCTTCCTCCCCTGTTAGTTTTATTCAAATTATTGAAACACTCATAGGTGAGGAAAATATAGTCGTGAATGGATCTTCCCTTTATAAAACCAAATTGGTTCCATGAGACAATTTTTTCCATGTGAGTGGAAAGTCTGTTTGCAATGATTTTTTTGATGATTTTAAAAACAGTTTTGATAAGAGAAATGGTTCTAAACAGATGAATCTCTGGGGAGTTATACACTTTCGGGATCAAGGTGAGAAACTAGGTATTTAGAGCGTGAGGGAGAACCCTATTTTTTAAGATGGTTTTTATAATTTTACAAATTTCAATCTGAATCACATCCTAATAATGTGGGAAGAAACCATGGTTTAAGTCATCAGGACCTAGAGTACTATCACGATTCAGTCTAAAGACAATGTCCTTGATTTCATGATCTAGTCGGGTGTTGAGAAAGAAGGAGTTTTACTCATCATTGATCACTTGGGGAATGACCTCAGGCAAGAGGTCTTTGATTATATCAGGACCATTGAAAATGGATTCATAGTAGGAGGTGATATGATGAGCTATGTAATCCTCATTGTCATGGAGCCTATCCCCATCCATTAAAAGGGTTAACAACCAGTTGTCCTTTCTGACTCATTGAAGAGAATTTTATAATACACTATTTATATCACCATTTTCTATCCATTTATCTATAAAAAAAATTTCTCATATTTTCTTTGAAAGCGAGTAGGGAGTTATGTTGGACTGCAATGTATAGTTCTTGATTAGGATCAGTATTGAGGTCATAGGTGGTGTTTTTGTTTTAGAGACCATTGAGATCTTTCTCAATAATCATTATGTTGTTATTAATTTGTTTGGATTTAGAGACAAACAATATTTTTAGAGTCTATATTAGATGTTTTGACATGAGATTATAGTCAAGGACACCATCGTTACGTGATGTTGAGGGCCAAAAATTTTGTATGACATGAGAGCACTCATCATCATAGAACCATGAATTGTTAAATCTAAAAGTAAAATGGGGTTTCATGTCTTTGGGGGAGACACTGACATGGATGGGGTGATGATCAGAGTTCATCCTATGAAGTGTAATACAAAAGATAGTGTCCTATTTATCTAAAGCAAGAACATTCATGAAGGCTCTATCCATCTTGGAGGCAACTGATTTGTTGTAGTGTCTTCTATACCAAGATTATTTTTAACTAGTGAGACTGATTTATATGATATATTGGTCATCTATTGGGGCTATAAATTCTCTCCTGGAAATAAGAAGCGTGAGAGGGTCCAATTTTCTCAGTTTAGTTCAGAATGGAATTAAAATACCACATAACAAACCAGGGTGCATTAATATTAGTGCCAAGATAAGAGAGGTCATTACAAGGAGTTATTCTTTCTTGGTATTTATTCTTAACATAAACAAATGAGAAAAAAATTTGTGTGACATCTATATTATAATTTCAAGTAAAAATCTGATCAGAGATATGGTAAACACTAATATTCTATAATGAAAAGAGAAATAAAATTCATAAAGATTCTGCATTGAGGTTATTAGTGACTGCACTAGTAAAAACATAATTTTTTGACATAAATAAGAGTATTTAGAGGCATAGTTAATTTTTGTCTCCACAATAGAAAATAATAAAAGATGATGAGTGTCAATAATTATCTTTAACATAATGATGATGTCAGAGTTAGAAATACCTTGACAATTCCAGAGAAAATATCTTCATTAAAATCTAGTTTTGGAGTTATAACCCCTCACCCCTTTCTATTTTCCAGAACCATTATTTCTGGAAGACAATCTAACATCATGATTTTCAGAGGTCCATTCTTGTTTATTACTAGATTTTTTGGTGTTCTTCTTTCCAAGTTAATAAATTAGATTACTCATAGTAGAGTCTATATATTTCCTCGAGAACAACAGAAATACATTGGAAATATGATTCAAAATAGAGTTACCAGATTTTGTAGGATAATGATCACTATCTATAGGTAGAGAGACAATCGTACCGAGAGCCTAGAAAGTATATGGGTTCTGTTTCTTGATTTTGTCTAGATATGGACAACACTACATTTGCTCCATAGAGACATTCATAACCTTTATGGTCTTAGGTTACAATATTGATATTTGGTACCATGTTCAACTTATTTGGGTTCATGATAGTAGTATTACAAGGATTATTTAGTGTCTCCGTGTACCCAGAATTGGCAGTATTTCTAATAGTATTAGTGTGAGTTGGGATAATAGAAACTAGTTTGTCATCTTTCATTTTGATTTCATTATTTAACCCTAGAGAAGTGCCTTTATTATAAGGTTGTATTATTGAATCCTTATGGATTGGAGCTATAGGTTTTCTATTATAGAACATCATAGAAACAATATTAGCTCTACTAACAGCAGGTTGAGACCCATCAGAAAAGGCATCTTTGGCAGTGGAGATAATTTAGCTGGACCAAGTTCCTTATCCACCCTAGGTTTCTCTATGACCATCTACTTAGGGAAACTATTGATGTTTTGGATTTATATAGTAACCTGTACCGAGGGTGAAGTTCCCTTAAATTAATTAACAGATTACAATTTATATGTGACATTTTCAGTCATTTTAGTAGTGGTGGATTGTGTTTTGTCTTGAATTTATTTTTGGGTAGTCATTAGTTTTTTAATTTTTGAAATGTGTCTAGTGGGATCCTGAGTTTTAGAGAAAATAATAGATATGACTTGAGCCTGGGGATTAGAGTCTACATTATATGTTCTATTTCAGGATTCATTATTGAACTCTGAATTATCAGTGGCATTTACAAGATGTGGATTCTGGATCTATCCAATACCCAAATCCAGGGTGTGTTTCCCCCCAGTTTGAACTTAAAAAGTATCAGGATAATCATTATTATGTAGAGTTTCCATACATGTGTTGCAAGTATTATAATTCACTTGTTCAGGTGAATTATCCCTCCTACCCAAGTTATGATCTGCATATTGGTTGAGGATAGGCCTTGAGGATTGACCATATTATTATTTCTCATGGGATATCCTTACAGTTTCTAAAACAATATTTTCTAATTCTTCCAAGAGTCTTTGGCCTTTAGTAGATATGTCTTCCTCTTCAGCAACATATACCTTGTTTATACCTGAGGTGTCCCCTATGTGTGTTAAAATCTATTCTTCGACTCAGATTTCATCTTTCTTGTTTTTTAGGTTTTGATATATCCATCATGGGAGCTTTATATTTTTTATTTCTCAATGATTCCTTCCAATAATTCCCAATTGGCTAGAGTGCCAGTCATAAATTATAAGTAATCCTGGATTTAGATTTAGGTTTCAATTCTTCCAAAATTTCCCAAATTCATCTTGTGATTTTAGCAGTATGTGAATGTAGCCTTTCCATATTGGAATTTTTTTCTTCTTTGAAGCATTACAGCAATGAGAAATACATGTATGTAATTCAGAAAGAGGCCAAGTATGATCACCTTTAAGGTATGAGATGCATCCCATGACAAAAAAAAATTCACATTTGTTTACGTTGTTGAAGACCATCCGGATCCGCTTCCACCAAGAACCCACTATCATCAAGTTGTTTGACAAGAGGATGCTTCATCGTGATTTTTGTGCTTAGATCAGTACTCTTAAGTGCATCCAGAAACGAGATCCCTTGGAAACTACTAGAGAATTGTCGGGTGTGGGTATTCTCTTCAAGAGAATCTTCTGTATGGACTTGCATGAAAGAAACTTGAAATTGAGGTATCTGCAACTTCCTAGGAGTCACAAAATGGTGGGATTCAAACCTCTTGGGCTTGAGGAAATCCTCCATGTATGTGAGATCTTGGAATTCAGGCAAAAGAGCCTGAAGTGCTTTAGGGTTCTAGTGATAGAAGGTCTCCCATCTCTCTAGGTGTTTACGTCACCTATCCAAGTCCATTATATCCCCATAGATAGTGTAAAAGAAATTTATCTCTATAAAATATCGACAAAATAATTTGAATAAAGGGATGTAAATTATTTTTCTAATGGGATCTCTCACCTCAACAGTGATATAGATGCCCCCAGATTTCCAACCTCATCTGAAAATGCGTCCACAAATTCAGAGGTGGAAGAAGAAGAGGATAACTACAAGAACTCCCCTAATAAATTTTAGGAAGTCATATCCACCACCATTAATAAGATCAGTAAGGTAAGTATGGGTATAGAATAATGCACAAAACCTACATTTATCAGTGATAACTTTCCTCTCAAGGAGAAAGAGATGAATATCTCATTTCTAAGGCCTCGCTGATATGTGTTCACTTTGAACTATAAAAAAATGTACAGGATGAATGCAAATGTGCCTAGACACTATCATGGTTTACCCGATGACCATAGAGGCTTTAATATAGAATCCAGGTGGAAAAAAGCATGTCATGCTACCAATGAAGAGGTATAAGATAACAAATTATTCAAACAATTTTTGTTTGAAAACTTAAATACCAAAAATGGCTCACCAACATCATCCCCTTAAATACAAAGAATGATAATATTATGGGTTGTTTCAATTTTTTAGACCGTAATAGACACTAAAAAAGGATTGTCTTCTCATTTATGGTAAATAAATTATTCATCAGTGAATCTATTAGATTATAAGAACTTTCCTTTATGGAAGGTTACTCATGATACAATCAGATAAAGATGAACCCTAAATATAAGGAAGCCACTACCTTCAGAGCACCCTGAGGGATAATATTATATTAGATCATGCCCTTTGGATTATATAACATTAAAACCACTAATCAATGAACCATGCATCATATCATTAATCCAATCTTAGGATGAATATACGAATGTTATGTTGATGATCTGGTTGGAAAATCCCCACAATGAAGTGATTGCATCATGAATCTTCAAATAGTATTTTAAATTTTACCCAAGAATAACCTAAATATGAATATGTTGAAATTCACTTTTTGGGAAATATGAACGAGATTCCATAGATTTTTGGTATACCACCATGACATCGAGGTTGAACCTGAGATGAATAGAGAAATAAATTAAATTTAACCCCTTCTAGATCTTAATGAACTAAGTGGGATCTAAGGAAACCTCAAATACATTCAATGTTTTATAGCTAAATTGGAAGGAAAATATCACTCCTTCATAAGAATAATAAAGAAGGGAATCACCTATCAATGGGATGAGGATTTCCATGAAGCCACTGAGAGTCTCAAGCAGTATCTACCACACCCAACAGTCCGAATACCACTGGTGGAAGGATATATTCTAATCTTATATGTGGTCACTATGGAGTGATCACATGGAGCTCTACATGCATAAAAAAATGATACAGGTATTGAGAATAATCACTACTACCTCAGTTGATTGATGTTAGGTATTGAGACCCGATACTCAGATGCTATGAAGTGATTCCCCATAATCCTCATTTCTGTGAAAAATAAGAGGTATTACATACAAAACAAAAATACCATCTATTATTTCATTTTTATATTATCAAGTAAATAATTTCCCATAAGATATTTATTGGGTTCTTTGCCCCATGGGTGGTCATTTTAAAACATTATTACGTCCATTTTGTTTCATAGAAGGAAGTGAAATGGAATTCCCTATATGATTTACTCAAAGAACATCTCTACCCAGAAAGTATACTAGTAGACACAAAACATCCATATGAAGAGGATTTAAATTCCCATAACACTACCTAGACATGGTATATATATTTTTGTGGATCATCTCAATGACCAATCGAAAAGAGACTAGGAAACCTAAATCTCAATCTAGCTATCTTAGGGATTATATTTAGTTCTCTAGACATTAAAATGATTCCCTGATTTTTCTCACTATCCAAAGGCTAGAAAAAAAAAGTTTGTAAATACTAAGACTCATCACTGTCTTGGGACTAACACTACAACTATAAATTGCCTTCCAAAACATCAAAGGTGATTCAGAGCTAGTGATAAAGAAGATCAATAGTGAATATTATATAAAGAAGGAATAGTTTTCACCTCTCACTGGATATGTTAGGGGAATAATGGAAGAGTTACCTTTTCATACTACATTAAATCATATTCCACATTCAAATAATTCAAATAAAGATGAATTGGATAATGAATACACATTCCTAGTTTTCCCTGTTTAGGAATATGTAATCTTCCACATTGTTCATCATAGTATGGTCCCATCAATTATCATATGTTACATGGAAGAAATCAATGACGTTAACACTGCCCTAGATCATGATGAACCGATATCCACCCCTAGATGGATGGATCCCATAATTTGTTATCCCTTAAATAAGATTCCCCCAATAAATCGATCCGTAAGGAAATATATTTAGCATCGAGTGGAAAAATGTAACCTATGGAATGGTCCAAAAGTATTGGAATCCCTCTAAAAATAATGATTCTATGGAATCCTCCTCACATGCATAATATAAAGATAAATTCATTCCATCATGGAAGAATTCCACTCATGCTCCTTTGACATGGATCAGTATAGGACCTGGCTCTCCCACAAAATAATTCGGTTGGGTTGCTACTAGAAAACCATGATACAGGATAATGTGAAATTCCCTTGGAAATTTCATTCTTTTCAGATCCCTGAAAAATTTGTCCATAAACCCCCCGAATTTCTATAAACTGCTCAATAATCCCAGTCATTCACCGTGTGGGGAATGGATGTAGAGAGGCCATATACACAATCCATAACTAAGTAATTCATGTAAATCCTTACTGATTATTACTTTTTCTCTAAATGGCTTGAGGAAATACCCCTTACGTAAGTCAAGGAAAATAATATCATCCACATAATATATTCTTATAACATCACCTCGCGTGGTGTCCCTCACATAATATTAATGGAAAATGACAAAACTTGTATTTTATAGTTCACATGAAATCAAAATAGTAGTACAACATTGAGTCCAATCACTCATCCTACTACCATAAAACAACAAATGGATAGATAGAAGCTTTCAATAAGACATTATCAATTATTCTGCATAGAATAGTGAACAAGAAAAAACAATTCCTATCCTGACAAAATCCGTCATACTTTACTGGCCTACTGTACCAGTATACATACTTATACATACGAAAATATGTAATCATAGTTCTATAGGATTTAGGAATTATTTCCCATAGATGTCTCGTTAACCTCACATTGAATAGCTATCTGCGGATAGATCTTAGATGATGAAAAATCATAATAGAGGTTGGATGAGATGCAAATGCTTGATGATAACAGGTTAAAAAAATTGTACAACCTTGAATTCTATCAGAATTGGAGACTTCAGTAAAAATATCCACCTCCATTCATTTCTTCATGGATGTCTAGTATTGGTTGTCAAAACCTCAATGATATAAGGAATGAAGCCTCAAAATATAGAACCCAAATGGGAAGGGATTTATATCATTCATATGTTATATCAGAATGAATCTTACTCATTGACCAAAATAGATTGGGAATGTGTCACAACCCCCACCAATGCATGATTTATTAAGAAATAATTGGTGTAGTTTCCATCAATAATCTCTCATTCGGTCCACATGACATTAAAATGTATGGAGCACATCCTGAACACATGACATTAAATTTTATGGATCTATTCCTTGCCACATTATATTAATGTGTATAAAGATCTATATGGATATCATCCTGGTCACATTATACCAAACTTGAAAAACACATCCTAGTCATGTTACACTAAACATTACATACACATCATTACTGCATGATGAAAAACTACATGGATCCCTAATGCTCTACTTAATTCCTGTTGAGTGACCCACATATTTTAAGTAGACATTAAACTAGATGGATAATGTACTAACCTCATAACATTAGGCTATATGGGTTTTTTGAACTACATATATCTTGATTCTCATTTTAATGAGATACATATGGAATCCTTGATCCTATATCTTGGTCCAACCACTATATGATACAAAATATCCCTATATATTATCCAAATCTCTATTATGTAATGAGAGAAACCTTTGCCACCCCTTTTTTATCACACTGAGAATATATCACATGGTCTTAGAATATTTTATAAGGGATTCTCCACATGATCAGAGAATATTACCTCACAAAAGGGTTATCATGGTCCTATATTCAATTCCTTAAAAAGAACAACATATTTTCTCACCACATGATGTTAAGATGCATGGTTTGTGTCTCTTGGATGACATTAAACTACACATTCTTGTGGACCTTTCTTGAGAGTGACACTATAATTCTTGTTGATCTCCCTCCACATCCCATTCAAGAACTATGTACAAATTTATTCCTATCATCACATGATATGTAGTGGTGCCCAGTTCACCAACCCCAAGAGTAGTCACCACAAATAAACATAAAAATCAACCCTCCTTATGAAAGGGTAACACCTACATAGGTAGTTCCCATTAAGGAACCACAGGTGGATTGATTTCTATTTCCCTGGGATATGTAGTGATTCCTAGACTTCCATTCTTAGGTCCAGCTGCAACAATCCCTTTTTATTTCTAGGAGCCTATAACCTTTCCACCTGTTGTTAAACTACATGGTTTCTAAATAAATTAGTTTTTCTTGATTCATATCATCATAGGACATGTAGTGATGCTTAGATATCAAATCATTTGCCCCACCACAATAATGGATGGAAGTGATTATCCCCCTCTGCATATGGGTTAGAACTGCATACAGTGTTTCCTATTCAAAAACTATTTGTGTCTTGATTCCTCCCCCACAAGATACACATCAATGACCATATATCTGATTCTTGGGTCTAGCCACAATAATACAAAAAATTCCCCCATCCCTGTATACTATTCAGGCCAATATAAGGAAGTTCAATTACAATGTCCTTACAACATGAAGTTAAAAGACAGGGAAAATTTATTGTCTTCATGACATTATAACTACTTAAAAAATACATCCTCATTAATTGATGTTAAAATGCGTAGTCTATCACCGATCATCATCCCTTATCAAAGGACCATAAGAGCCTAACCATAGTCAACCCGAGTATGGAGTGTTTCTGTAATATTTTAATCCCCTCATCCCATAAATAATACTTCATGATTTGAGATCCTTATGTTTCCATAATACTTTCATGGACCTTGGTATAGAAAATGGATCTCTATGTTTTACATTTTTATCAATGTATAGTGTCCTAGAACTACCAACTGGAGACTTATTCGTCCTATATGATGGGATTTCAGTTCCTTGTGAGCCTGGAATCTCTGTGGCAGAACCCATGAGCTTGTGGTGTTCTAGGACATTCCTAACATGATTTTCTCAAATCATTATTCATTACCTGAGAACCTCAAGCAATGTTTTACAACATTTTCACCTCCCAATCAGAAGGATGTTGGGGCAATCTTGATCTTTGGTATCCTAATTAGTCTCATGTGTAACATTCCTATCATATTTGGTCCATGTGCATCATTACCATAAATTATTTCACATATGTAAAAGATTTATGTCATTAAACTCCATCATTTGATGGTCTAAATCACAAGACCATAAAATATAATATAAAGAGACACAACACTTTTTCGGTAGATAACCAGCAAATGGAAGCCTATAAAAAATTCAATTATTCATTCACTAAACTCATTATCTCCAATATTTTGGAAAAAATTAGGGTGAAAATGATTGAGGCATAAAGCTTAGAGTGCCTAATTTTTAGACTTGATAGAATCTACACTATGCATGATGGACCGCCTAGTCTATAAAGAAGTTAGGGTAATTATATGTAATATTTCCTCACCATGAAAAAATGTTCACATGGTGGTGACACAAATTTTAGGGTTCATGAACCCTTATTTAATACTACACTTTCCATAAATCACAGTTCATGGTTTAAACATCTCAGATCACCACAAAACATCCATGTCCCTTGGAAAATGATACTCGACTTCAAGAGACCATTTGGTTTTCTATTCATGTATGCCTATGAATCCCTCATGTGCACCTATGTTAATCATCCAAAAGTGTTACCCATGAAATATTGATTTTTGATTTTTGTGAGCATTCACATCATCCTGGACGTAATCAACACCCTATAGTGTTATGGGCCATTCCTGACATGATTTTCCCACATAATCCACATGACCCGATCAATTTTGACTATGATTTAAAATCCCCATAACTAGAATATTCTATTTGAAGCTAAATACTCAACAATAATTCACTTTGTGTTTTACCAATTATCAAAGACGGAATGCAACACTATATTCCCAAACCATTGGATGGCGCTGACATAGTGACTCAAAATAACATGTTGTAGGGTGAGAGCTTAACAATCTAAGAGATAAACTACCCTTGGGTAATAGAACACTTCCATTATTACCTTCTTTTTATATCCAATTTCATCTCATGGATTACCGAGTAATCAAAAATATTTCATGGGCCTCAGAAATAGTGAGGACCCATTAGTTTGATAATTGAAATGATGCATAAGGCATCTGACCTAAAAAAACAGAAGTGTGTCATGCTTATATGAAAGGAAATCCAATCCTTGTGAGCCCTATTGACATCATAGAAGAACCTAACACCTCAGAGTTTTATGGGTCATCCTTGACATGTATGACCTATCCCGTATTCCTCGACTAAAAATTTTAGTTTATGACTTACTCCGCCAATGCTCTAACTATCCAAGTAGACATGAAATCCATAATATTCTCTCTATCAACCAATAATACCCACATAAAACAACCTTGGAACATTGAAAATAGTGGATAAACCTATGTTTGACCATGATATCAACACATAAGGGCTTTTAATAACCTGTCATTGGTGTCTTCTCCTTGTCGAAAAGGAACTCTAATCCATATGATCCCCAACAACACCATGTCAGGACTTAGAACCATATAAGAATCATTATAAATCCATGGAATATATGCCCCATATAACATATTAAACAATGAGGTCCAACTAATAGACCGTAAACATAAAAAATAGAACGTCAAAGCTAAAAGACGATAAAATACAGGAAAATAAGGTCCGAGCAAAAAAACTCGAAACTAATGAAATAAAAGTTCTAATATAAAATACCATAAACTAAAACAATATAAGGTGTGAGATAAAATACCTTGACCTATAGTAATAGAAGGTCTGAGATAAAAGAAATTAAACTACAAAACTGATAATCTAAGCTAAATGACCACAAACAACAGTAATAAAAGGTATGGGCTAGAAGACCCTAAACCACAGTGATATAAGGACCGAGTTAAAAGACCATAAAAAAAAGACATAAAAGATTTAGTTTTTCATGATTAGAAAAATGAACAAAAACTACCAGCTTAAAAACCAAATTGTATCATCCGAGAAAAAATTTGACTACACAATGCTAAGTCTTTACCTATATAAAGATTAAGAAAAAATTAATGAAATATGAAATAAATAGATACAAATCTGGTGAGGTTGATCATATGGCCATAGAGAAAATCATGATATACTCATTAAGTCTAATAAATTTAGCCATATATAGATAATTCTACCTCCAAGACATAAATTCTACCCAAATAATCAGTATGTGGATCAGGTAACATCAAGATAACTAGAGAAGATACATTAGTTAGAAATATCATGTTGTGGGAATTTATTGGTATTTATCAAGGATATTTTTTTATAATTTAATCATTTAAATCTAGGAATTCATGTTTACTTGAGATCAGACATAATGTGGGTATCATTGATGTTTCATGAAAAATCATATAAATTAAATATCATGGACATCATGAATAAGAGAGAGATTCAAAAAGACAAACAATGTTTGGAAGATATATTCATTGAAAGCATAAAAAATGAGAAATCTCCACAATATATAGTCTCTCAAATAATTTAATAAAAATGATGAAAAAATGATCAGACTATAATAAAATTTGATCAAGTGAGCTAGGAAAATTAGTAAGAGTCATATGGGGATTTTCTATAGGGAACCAAAGTGTCATTCACACAACTTCTTCAACTTCTACCCTAGGATGAAGGGTTTCAATAAGTGTAGATAGATCCTAAAATCTATTTTGAGTGGCTTCCAATGTGTATTATGACAATAAAAGGTAAAATATTGATATATATAATACCTCCTCACATGTTTATATATGTGTGGTCAAGATCTCCATTTAGGCATGTAGCTCAGATTTAAACTAACAGATCTATTCCATCACCTCTGAAGTATCCTTTATTTGTTCATCTTGGGGATTCATGTATTCAAGATCATGTAACCCCATATAACTAGAATCCAAATATTTCAATATTATGATGATTTGTCACATGATTTCATATAATGGATGTAGGTGAAATTCGTATACCCCTAGTTAGGAAAGATCTGGCGAAGATGTTCATCTTGATCATAAAATGTTTCTAAAGGAGTTTTGGTAACCAAGGTATGGATATATCTCCAAAATTTCCTACATCGTGTCTGAGCCTCTCCTATAGCTTCGGGAGAGTGTATGTTGGAATGAGGAATAACTAACTGAGTTTATAAGGAAGCGAGGGAGGAAGCCTCATATATTATTCTCTCAAAAGATTCACCAGCTGTTACACATGTTGAATTGATAACTTCCTTAATATATCCCAGCTCATTGATGGGATGGTCATCACAAGTATAAAAAAACTTCCTTAAAGACTCCACCAAGTCATGAATCACATCTAAAATTGCTATAAATAGATGAGTCAATGAGGCATATGGTCTATCCACTTAGAATAATAGTTTGTTCCTCACACCACCTGGATAGGCTTCTACCCACGGTCGGGCATAATCATAAATAAAGAAGACATGAACATGAATATATGGAAGGATAATCTCAAAATTAGTATCCTCACTTATCAATTTCAATAAAAAATGGAATGTAATTCTAGAATGACTCTCTCACTGCACACCATCTGAGGGGATAGTGGAGACCCTTTAGATGCAGCCAAACTGGTCACCAAACTGATAAGGGGTATACAACTCACAAATGATTAGATCATCCATCATGGCTATAAAAACATTGTCCCGAAGGGAGATCTTGTACGACCATTCATTAATAGAACCACCCCACTATCAATAATTGGTCCAGTTGGTGCAGGGGAATGTGTGAAATCAAAGTAATTAGGTTTACTCAACATATAAAAAACATCATTAGTGCATAACAATAGGGCCTCAACTCAAAAACGATCCCACAACCTGGGATAAAGCAAGGTACCTAGGATCTAGGTAAAGTTGTGGTATTTGTAGCAATAAAATATGTCCCTTATCTAGATAAATAAAAACTATAAAGGAGCACCAATCCTATAAATAATGTTACCATAATGAATGTGACACAAAAGATGATATAGGCATGTATGAGTTGGTCCAAAAACATTGATAGGTCGTCCTTCTGTTAATTGAGAATCCATTAACAAAGTCTAACTCAGATTCTCGAATGCCTGACCTAGACTAGAAAATATATCTATTTAAGAACATGACCACAATACCTTCCATCCTAAGTCTTGGAGATATCTCCAGCCTCACTCGATAGCTCCATAAGGCATGTTATCTGGCTTCCAAGATTTCACAATATTAACCAAAACTATCATATAACTACTATGAAGAGAAACCGATGAGGGTTTATAGTGGGTGTTTCCGACACTTTTACACCGGGGCGTGTGCGCGTGTCCATCACACATGGGAGGACGCGTGGCTTGTTGCCCCGCATTCCTGCTCTCCAAAGGCGGGTGACATCTGTTCCTTATTTAGGGACGTCTGCTCCTTGATTGAAACCGGGATGATGGGATGTTGGTTCATCCTTCTGTGGATTCCTCCTCGGAGTTCGTCACCTAGTCCGGGTCTCCCTCATAGATTTAATACGGGTTCGTGAAGCTCATTCCCGGCACCATATCTGCATGGACGCCAGTTAATTACGCTGCTTCTTTCGAGACGATCCAAGGGGTCTTGTAGGAGAAGCAACCTTCGGTGAGGAGAATGGTCATGTTGGGGTGTTGTTGGAATGTCTTGATGTTGGGGATCAGCATGTCTGTCTTATGTCCCTTATCATAGGGATTCTCGAGGGGGCAGAATCCTTTGGCATTCCACATTCAATGCGGGGAATGTATACCATCTGCGTTTTTTCTTAGCTTCCCATGTTTAACACGGGGTATGCCACGAGTTTAACATCTTGCGAGGATGGATCGGACTGATCGAAACACTGAGATTGGATCCGATTGAAGGACCCCCTCGGGGGAACAACGATGTTGGGGCCAGAACGTGGGTGGTTTCCCGGATACGGTGGAGTGGGATGGGGTGGAATGATCTCACCAGGATGTGGCAGCCCGGGTAAGGATCAGGATGGATGATGGAATGACGGGCTTGAACCTCATGGAGGCTTCCTACGTATCCCCATGGCAGGGAATCAATGTCTGCGTAGTTTGGTGATATGGTGGGGCACCTGAAAAGGCGACCTGTGAGAATGGACTCATGGATTGGATCCTGGAGGAAGTAAGATCTCTGGGCTAGAGCATGAGCTTCCCAAGGCACGTGGGCTGGAGGGGGGAAGTCAGGATGAGACGTGGGTGTGAGGCATGGGGCTTATGCTCTGATATGACCCAAGAGGGGGAATACAGTTTAACGTCATGTGGGATGAGGGCATACGGTTTAACGTCATGCGGGATGAGGAATCTGGGGATTACGCTCTAAGGCGGCCCTGAGTGGATATGGGGCTTACGCTCTGAGGCAGCCCATGGTGGTCGGGGAACCGACATGGAGAGGTCCGAATGACCGGGTGGTGGGATTGAACCTCGTGGAGGCTTCCTACGTACCATGCGTTAGCACAGATCAAAGTCCATGTAGCTCGCTGGCATGGGGCTTACGCTCTGTGGCGGCCCATAGGAGGAAGTCATAGTCGATGCGCGCACTAAGCCCACGTGAGTCATGCTAGGTGTGAGAAACGAGAGGTAGCAGGGACTAGATGATCACGTTGCGAAGGGTGCATCCGTGAGAAGCAGAATGGGGCTTATGCGTGGAGCGGCCCAAAGAGGAAATAGGGGCTTACACTTGGTTAGCAGCCCAAAGAGGAAACAAGGGATTACGCGTGGTTAGAGGCCCAGGGTGCCGGGGCTTACATCAGGGTGGAGGCCCGTGGTGTAACAAAGCACAGTGGGAAAGGGACTCCACTGGCCTTGGCAGGGGAAAGTACGGAGGTGCATGGGTGAAACCTTCCATAAGAGAGGCTAGGGGATTACGCTCTAAGGTAGCCCTTCCCCCGCAGACAAATTCCACTCCGACAAGGAGGATCTCATTACATATGAGGAAGAATTCATTCCTGTGGAGATGAGTTGGCGTAAAAAATGTCTGAGTTGGGGGGACCCAGTGTGCGAAGCACGGAGTCAGACCAAAGTTTAACGTCATGTGTTAAGGACAAAGTGCTTAGCAGTTTAACGTCCTGCATCTTGGAAGGGGTGGGTTCACTCCACACCCCTAGGGCTTACATGCCCAATGCCCTCTACCCCTTGTGGGAGGGAAGGCATCGGCAAGGCCGTAGTGAAGGGGGGATGCAGGGCGAACCATTGAGGGGTCCACGTTAGCATGGCTACGGTGGATGGGGCTTATGCAAGAAAGCTGCCCAGGTGCCACTAAGGAGCGGAAATGATGGATGGGGCTTATGCATGGAAGCAGCCCGTAATGTCTTCCACATGTCTGGTCATGAGGGCATCCCAACTCACTGGCGGGTTGAGGTATGCACCTATGCGCTAGTGCAGAAGAGGGATAATACCAAGGGCGTTGGAATCGGACAGAACAAAGGGATATGAAAAGTGTGAATCACATGCCCGGCATTCGGAATGCAATGAGAGCGGTGTGGCGATAGAGGATAACTGCTGACCATGTTCACAACACAGCATCCTATCGCGTTAACCTAGAATGGGGAAAAACAAATGAGGGGTCGATTGCTGACCGTGTTCGAAATAGAGGACTTGACTCAATGTGTCGCACAAAGTCTTTCGAGGCGTTGGCGCAGGACAGCAGGCGGACCATAGGTCTATCATCCATATTTCTACAATAGGCAGACCAAAGGTCTATCATCCATATTGTTACAGCAGGCGGACCGCAGGTCAATCATCCATACCGTTAGGGGGTCCCTCCAGACTTGGAAGTGGATGCAAATCCGAATGAATGACACGCGAAGCGTGAGGTGGAGTGATTGAATGTATGAACGGATTCCAACGCTCTTGAGACTATGCCACTATAATCATGGAATTAGGCATCTTATGCTTGGCGCACAAGGCATCTCTTATTTGGAATAAGAGGCATCCTATGTTTAGAACACACGGTTTACTACAATTTATAGTCATGTATATAGGACTACTGGCACCTCATGCTTGGCGCACAAGGCATATCTTATTTGGAACAAGAGGCATCCTATTGCTGAATGATAGGGCATTCTACTCAAGGGAATTGATGATGAGAATCTCAACTCACGACACAGAGAATGAACCAAGAGGAAGATGTCAACTCAAGGTGTTTCACAGTGTGCGGAGGAGTATCTTAAATCATGGTATTCCTTAGGATAAAGGTGGGTGCGCAATGGAAAATCCCAATACCCCTGCCCGAAAAGACCGTGGTGCGACTCTCCAATTTTCATGGGGGTCTATGAGGGTGCGAGCCTGATACTATTGCGCGTAATAGGAGGGACACACAGGATAGGATGCACACAATAAGGAAGGGATGAACGCAATAGGGTAGTCATGCACGCAATTGAGGCTGTTGCGCAGAAAACACTGGGTCAGCGCACAATTCAGGGATGCGTGCGAAAAAGGCCGGGTCGGCGCCCAAAGGAATGGATTCCACACAAAAGAGAGAAAAGTGCGCAATGGAAGGGGTGTGCGCACAAAGGAAGGATTGCACGCAACTTGGGAAGCCTGCACGCAAACGATGGCATTGCGCACATGGGGCGGACCCCGAAGGGGTTGGATTTTAGTCTAAGCCATGGGGATGTCACGCAAAGGCGGATCTCGGGGCGACTTGGCGCGGAAAAGAACCATAACTCAAGACCGTATTGCGCATGCAATTACGCGCACAGGAGCCATTCCGAATTCCGCAACCGAGAAGGAAGGGGGTCTCCTTTTATTTATAGGCATCCAGGGGCGCGAAATATAGGGTTGCGCGAAATAATTGCACGATAGAGGCGGTGGTGCGAAACATGAACCACGTGGGACGCAGGCGCAAAATTATTTTTCACCGGCGCCGGGACATTTCACGAATCTCGGGTTGCCTTTCACGCGGGACATTTTTTCGGCGCACTTCACCCAATGTTTCACGCAACACTTCCGGGATATCCAGACCAGGACTCTAAGTCCAAATATGACTTCTCATTGCCATTAAGAAACTTCCTTGAGGAGTTACAGACCTTTTTTTGGCGTCTACAGTGGGATTCATAAATTTTCAGAAATAAATGAAAATATTGATCCAATTTTTGAAAAATATTATTTAGAACATTGTTATCTTCTTCCTTAACTTTTAAATCACAATATTGAGAATCTACCTTTATAAAACTAGATTCCATATAGGGTATTCTCATGAATCCACATTAGTAAGGTAGTCATTATACATTTCCAAAAGTGGGAGGTGTCCAACCGAGTCGATATATGTCCAAGAGGATGGTTTTTTCATCACAGTGGAAGAAATGGATGGAATTGGTACCAGAACAGAAATGAGTAACCAATTCATTGAAAATATTGGACTGGTGATATATGATTAACTAAGAGAACCATAATAATTTATAAATATTGATAGTGTATAGGTGGACATCCAATTCTTTGGAGCTCAACCTAACCTAGAAGAGCCACACCCATTCTTCCAAAACATTTCAACAGGTCAAAAATCCCATCTATAGCTCTAGATGCTACCTAGGTTGTCTAGAGTATGAAAAAATATGATCCAATAGATTTGAGAGATGGGATGGTGAGAAAATTCACAGTCATCTAGACCCAGAGATATGTTCTATGGAATACTGAACAACGAGTAGGACCTCGTTATGACCAGTGGACCATCTTCAGAAACCGATGTATGAATACAATCATGGGAACATGACACCCATCAAGATGGAAGGTTTTATCCATGATAAGAAATGGAAACACCATCCAGAAAACCAAATCCATACAAGGTAAGATGGTGTGATAAAGTATAGTTCTGGAGTACATATGGGGGAAGTTGTTTTTGGTCACCATTTTCAGAATACACACAATATTGAGGATCAACAAAACAGTTCCTAGAAATCCTAGAACTATGGATAGATACGGTGGAATAAATATGATGGGAGAAAAAATACATCTATATAAATGTTAGAATCATATAGATAAAATAGGAAAACAATATATTATCTAAAAAATGCATGACTTCATTAGAATCGGGTGGATCACAATAACCCTGACACAGTATTCGATGACACAACCTAGTGCATGGCTTGTGGACCACATAATTCACATGAAATCACGTGACCTCATGACCCTTCATGAGACTCGTGATAACATGGCCTTTACATAGTCATGAAATATACATAATAGTCAAGTGATCATGTGTCTGAATGAGAAGATCTTGTGAAAATAGTAAGGAAAACCACATAGCCATATGTGAAAGGTTCAAGAAAGTATCAAAATTTAATTTTTGGTTTATTAGGGAATGTTTTGGGATGAAATATATCTTTTGAAAGGATTCTCATGAAGTATCCTTTCAAAATAGGTCTGGAAATCAGTTTGTGAAAATGTTTCTTGAGAATATATCATGCAATCGGTTCTTTATGGGAGGTGTTATAAAAGGAATACATGGTGGAGGAAAATCATAAGAGCTCTAAGAGTTCATTAGTTAGTTAATGATCCATCATCTATTACCCTATTTATAGGGTCTACTTCGGAATAAAAGACATCACCCATAGGACGAACCATTTCCCAAAAGACCGATTAGTGACAATGCCAAAGCCTCAGGGGGGAATTTACCTTCCTCATAAGAGTGTCCTTGTCGTCATTGAATTTTTTCGTAAGGGGATCATTTTTTGACACTCACCAAATGAGCATCATAAAATCTACAAGTGAAGAAATACCAAATGTATGGGTATTATTTTCTTTAAAGAGAAAAGGAAAAGAAGGTGGTTGAAATCAGGTGTATTGCGTAAACTTCTAAAAGACACGTGATCATATGAACTTCAGTAAGCCATACAAATGGGGCATGCATAGTGAACGACTTTTGAGATATAATACAGATACCCATTAACAAGCCTTCTTGTTATTGCAAAGGTGTCCAAGACACAGATTTATTATATCGAGGCAGTTTGATTATCCCTTCCTGATCATGTGATTTTTCAATCAACAAGGGCTACAAAAACCATCCAAGAAATATTATAAAATAAGGGAAATGATATGAAAAATATAGAAGCATTTTACAGTCATAAATCATTATATTATGTTCTCATGTGGTTTAAAAGGCACTACAGAAGCCCTAGTGGAATATCCAACATGTCACACAAGAGCTCCCTAGAATGTCCCACCCATCACGTTAAGGGAATGGGACATGTCCATGTGGTCCTGCACTCCCCTCTAAATAAAAAAAGCAAAAGGTTCATCCATAATAATTCTCACGCTTCACAACAAGAACCATTATTGGTCATATGATTCATCACCTATGGGGATAGTGATTGTATTTGACAACACTCAAAAAACACCTGAGATCACTATCCCTTGTAAAATAAACAAGGAAATAAAAAAGATAAAGGACGGGATATTCTTGTGAGGGTAAAATAAATTGACTTTATGAGAATAGGGTTATATGCCCTGAGTGACCACCATTTATCATGAAACCCCCGACAAGCCATCATGGTCTCGCAAGACCCCATAGAATGAAATCTTGGTCTCATGAAGCCCACCCTATAATGACACCTTTTTCAATGCAAAGGTCTCAGAAAAATAATATTAGATCATATGAAATCCTTTCAATAGGAATATTGGTCTTGTGAAGGTCCTTAGACACATTTTCTTGTCCTTGTGGAATCTCCGTGGCATGCCAAAATTTTTAGGTAAAACTGATTTGATCATCCAAATTCTATTAGAATAGGTACTTATGGGATGATTTTGTGGTCATTGAAAATAATATGATTCCCCCAAGATGAACTATGAAAGTATCATATGAAAATGCATGACAAAAATCCCTCTACTGACTCTAGCCTAAATCTCTAAGATATACGCCATATAAGATGATGTATAACTAAGTTGGAGAGGCCTATAAAACCCTCCACATCAACACAAGAAAGAATTGATCTATGATACCTCATGCTTGGGAGATAAGGAGTGGAATTCTTGGATAAAATGACGGAGATCAAAAGGTCTTCCTCTAGGTAAACAATAAGGGGAGTGAACTAAGGGATCATGTGGCATGAATACATGTGCTTCACACGATCACTCATAGATTATGTGAAGGACTTCTGTCATGTCCAACTTTTGAGTACAAAGGACATACCACATATATTTTAGTTCTCAAAAAACCTAAAACAAGATAACACTAAACAAATCTAAGGAAAATATCAAATTGAGGCTGGATAGAAGGATAAATGATGGGAGGATTATTCAATGAAAATATTCGCTGATCCTCATGCACTTCACATCACTCATCCAGATCACGTGACAACATTAGGAATAACATCCCAAGTCATGTGGAATCCCCTAAACATGAAATTTTTATAATTTTATTCCACTAGATATGTCAACAAATTCTCACGATTCCTTTAGATCATGCCAACCGAATCAGGAAAATCCATCTAAATTTTCCATCAAGATCTTGCGATGTCCTATAGACATGTCGCCTAAGTTATCTAGTGAAACCAGTGCATGTAAGATAGGTCTCATGAAGCCCTCCAATATTTCCAACTATTTCATTTGAAAACCTCTAGAAATTTCATCCAGATCATGAGATACCCTACAAACATGTCAACCAATGTAATGCAATGATATCTAGGCATATTAGTAGAGATCAAGAAATTACCTCCATACCAACCATCTTTGATCATAAGTCACCCTTAAGACAAATAAAAGGGATAATTATATTGTATATTTATGTTCCATATAAAAAATTGGACATTTTCAAACATTCGAATACATTAAAAGAAGACAATCAGATGCATCAGGTAGATAGTCAGACATGTCTGGAAGACAATCCAGCTATGTCAAGCAGGCATCCTAGGAAATGATAACCTTGTCCAGTGAATAAATTAGGAAACACTAGTGTATAGTAATCAATTAGGGTAATAATATGATATATCCCCCATATTATGAAAACAGCACTGTGTAATCCCTGATCAGAAGAATAATATGATTTTCCTCTAATATAAGGTAGACCTCTGTGTGTAAGCCCTGATGAAACTGAACTATGATAAATCTGATTCTTGTCATAACCAGGATATATAGGACACCTCTATGAGACCCGATATCTAATGGGAATTCATTTTTATGTATTCTTGACCATTTCTATAACAGTTCAACCATTTGGACCCAATCACTACCATGGGCTGATCATTTTTCCTCACCAAACAGTGGAATGAGAATCCAAATGAACTACGATGACTTTGATTTCTACCCTTACCCTGATACATAGGATGTCTTCCAAAGGATTGATAACTATGTAAAAAATATTAAGGGAATTCTCAAAACATTAGTACCACATCCATATGTTGTGAAATTGATTACTTGTTATCCCTTATTTCCCACAACAATTATGGATCATGTGGCCATATGGATTTGAAAAGATCATTTCATTCACATTATGAATCCCCACCCACTAGCGAAACCTTAGTATTATTCCCTAATTAGTATATGGGTATAACTACCCCATATAAGGGAATCCACCTCAAGCTAAGTCCCAAGGGCATGATTTTACTATGATAACTCTAATTCCTGCCCGAACCAGGATACGTTGGATGCCTCCCTAAGGCACAAGCTCAATATCCAATGTGTAAGTCCCCCCACATATATTCTTTTCATTTGATGTTAAACTGCATGGGTTTAAAAAACTGTGTAGGTTGTTAGTCTATTTATATAGTAGGCTATATAGGATGCCTCATAATGTCTCAATCTCATCCTAAAAATATTATCTACCTCCCTCGATGAAAGAAAATCTATAGTTCTTGGTTATTTGTATTTAAAATACAAGTAGTTTCGCACTAATGGGAAATGGATGAAGAACATCTGATTCATACAGATATATTCACTAATAATAATCCCATTTTTATATAAAGGATTTAACCTGTGGTCATTTTGGTATGGTAATTATCCCCATATTGGGATTTGTAAGAGATTCTTGAACATATCTAAAATTTATAATAGATTCCCAAAATAGGCAACGAATACCTCAAAAAGGTTTTTATGAGACCAACCTACCTTCCTCTCAACAAATGTGAGATTCTATGTGGAATTTAGTCTAAAACCCTAATTGACCGCCTACCTTTGGAAAGTAGGCCTATACCTAGTTATGTATATAGAAACCATTGGGATTTTCAATGAATGATTAACATGAATAGTAAACCATACTTGAATGGTTGTAAAAATAATTGAACCACCCACAATCAAACTATTGGTCCATCCCAACCACACCTTTTGGAAGAATTAAATGTGGTAATTCCCACATATAATCATTTAAAAATGGTTTCTCCTTCACAAGATAAAAATGGTAGACCGACCAGTTCTCAGTAGATCATTTTTTTATTGTCATTTGGGTGGTCTTATTATATTTCCAATACAACAATGTGTCATAAAAGTGAATAGAAAGTATCCCACTTTATATATTCCTCTTTATTTCTAAAGTCATGTCTAGGATAGATCTTACATCAATAACCAAACCATATTTGACCCATCGTAATATTAATTGGTATGGTAATGGTAAATTTTTTCCACCCCAATACACAACCTAATTTTTTTGGACAATAGAGAATGGTATATTAAAATTACCATGGAACACATACCACAAATCATGTGGGAAATTCATTGTACATCTCTTTAATATTAAACATCCCACATCCACCAGTAATAATCATATCCACCATAAATGTTCAAGTGAAAATCATGTAGTTATACAAAGAGAATGTTAGTTAAGTATAAAATTGTATTGTAACATGGACCAATCATAAAAAGGCCATTTATGTCTCCTACAGGCTCAAGACGTATATATTTATAGACTAGTCTCAGAACAAATAGCACAAAAAAATTCCTCAATCGTTTGAACATTGTACATTTTTAGTCATATCATTGATAAGATTACAATGCATGTAATGATAGTTTTACATGTCCCAAGTATCTCTATATAAATATTCTCAAAAAATAATATGTTAATATTGGTCTAGAATCATGCAATGAATGTGAATACTGAAAATAGGGCAATCAAATAGGTTATAAAAACTAGTAATAATTCAATAAAAATAAACTATAATAAAAAGTTACCAAAACTAAATTGATCAACTCATAAATCATGCTAAAATTATTAACAAGATAAAATATATATTTCTATTATTTTCCATCAAAACTATTTATTTTATTTACATTTTTGAAATAATATTTTATGTTAAAGAATTATTCAAATGTAAAAGTATCCTTGACTAATGAGAACTAGTAACAATCCAAGATAAAATAAAATGAATCACAATAATATCCACCCAACCCACACATAAAATTAAATAGGGTTCTCAATATTTTGGAAATTGATGTGGGAGGGAATGAAATAATATTATTGAATGACTGCATATAAAAACTAGGAATTTAATGTATGGAATCAAGATATCCTTGTAATGAAGGTTATTCCATTGGGGAAATGCTAGATGTAGATGTGAGACTAGGAGCCTGAAAAAATATTAGTTTCAAAATTTACCTATACTATATAAACCATTAGCACATAGGATATAACCAATATTTAAGAAGAAAAATGGGTAGGTGTATACAATAGATTAAAATGGAAATCAGCATAAATATATGAATGGATCAGGCTACAAAGTGTTATCAAAAATTGATGAATATAAAGTGAAAGAAAAAAAGTTAAACAAAAGGTCTTAAAAAACATATAAAAAAATAAAAAATAGGTTTCCTAATATAACGTGTTAATAATGACATAATAATCTAGGAAGATGGAAAAAATATCAATAATTGGATTAAATTGGCTGATTTATCTTCAACTCTCCATAGGAACCAGATGAGGAGTCCTCATGATCTTCGTGTTGCATAGTGGGGTTTACCACATTAGTAAAGGGTAGACCATAAATCTCATGTGGAAACTGAAGAATTCGTGTATGTCAGAGAGGGGGAACATCTGTAGGTCATAAATGGAGATCTTAGATTTATCCCTCTATGTCACCTACTTAAGGAAATACCACATTGGGAAGGCCATATGGTAGCCTAGTAGAATCAAAAATAACTATATCAGAGACATAACTTTGAGTCCTAGCTAAATAAATGAACCAATAATAATGATATTTAAAAAATAGATATAGTCAAAAATCATATTCCATGCATTGGATAAATAAAATGATAAAAGTGCGGACATGGAATATAGTGAGCTAAAAATACACCCAGAAATAGAGTACAATGGGGAAAGGGTACACAAAGGAAATACTAAATAGTGTGGGATGGGTCTCTACTATCATAATCAGAGCCACCCTCTTGAATATTAGGTTTTTAGATCATTCCCACCATATTTGTGGTAGTAATTGAGGGAGGGGAAGATGACATGACCTCTATATCTTTTTTCAGGGTTTGGGCTACATAGTTGGTCAAACTGGATGAGGTTATGATTTGTATAACATCCATGTTCCTAGAAGAGGGATCAAAAAATGAAACCTCATAAGTAGACAATATGAAGAATCCTTTACCAAGTCTAGCTTACTCTTCTAAAAACCCCCTTTGAGAATAAACATATGTAATCACAAGAGGTAACTATACGATGGGAACATCAAGGAAAATGATGGAATGTTAAATAATAAAGATAAAGAAAGGATCGGTTGTAGTAGTTTTTTGGTGGTTGGCATGGGAGATAGCAGAATGATATAGGTCAGTGGAAAGAATCTTGGAAGGACCAATAAAGGGAATGCTAATGTGTAGGCAGATCTGCTTCTGGTTCTCCAAAAGATACTGGAGAACACTTTTATGTATACAAATCACCTCCCATATGATAGAAGAAATATATGTGGTAGGATCATATTAGGAAGATATAGGTATATTAGATAGAGGAATAGTGGAGGGGTGGTGCAGTACAAGCATCAACAACAGATGGGAGGGTTTTATGGGTGGATGATAGGGGAACTGCAGCAGCCATCATAGGAACAAGAGTAGAAGAAGTTTTCCTCACATCAGATTTCTTATCATAATATATTATCCACTCATAATGATTTCTATCTTATACAAAATCCACATCTTATGAAGCATTGGGAGGATGATTGACTACATTGGTTCAAGAGATGAGAGTGGCTGAGAAAAATTAAAATCATCTATGTGAGGCTCTATATGAATTAAAAATATGACCCATCACAGCACAAAATGTACTTATCACCTAAACCTCATAATATACCATGAATGGTTGGTCTAGGTTGACAGGAGGTCCACCATTGCGTGGGGCTAAAATGGAAACCTCTATTTCACTAATGGCCCTTTGAGCATCTATATTTTCTAGACAAACATGGGTGATAACCTAATAAACAATTCACAAGGTGACACCACTTACCTGGGTGTACTTTACAATAAATGAGTCATAAATTATCTAGGGGTCATGGGTGATAAATGACCAACTCCATGGCGTGTCTACCTTATATAAATAAATCCCCAAGGAAACTAAAACTATAGGAGAAATGAGTTCAGATGTGTAAATAACCAGCCTAGCACTAAAGTCTCCCAATGTGGGATCCCAAGGCCTTGCACCCAAAAAAACGAGTGATATGAACAACATCAAGATATAACATGGATAGGAACTCAAGGAATAGTACTCAATACATCTCCCCAAATACCCTAATGTTTCTATATAAATTCATATAACATATTAGATTCATGAAATCGAATAAAATGATGATATTTTGCAGTTTGGCTAATTGAGTGTCTTGTTTGGGAACATAGGATTGGCCTATATATGGAATATGTAGACCTGATGCTTTAGCTCAGGGAATAATAGGAAAAGGATGGAACTGTTGATGTTGGAAAGCCCCTTAAAACTCATTGGAAAAAGATGAATTGGAATGGCCAAATTTTTTGGGTGTACCAGAACCTGATGTAGATGATAAAGGGGAAGGATTTTTAAGGGTGTTGGACGATACAAAACATGATGCTTGCATGATGGAGAATTAGTTCTCTAGGTCACATGTTTGGAGAACAAAATGTTAATTTTCATCATTTGGTCTATAAAAAATATGGAGTAAGAGATATGGGAATTGAGGGAGTAACAAAGCCTAGTTTCCTGGCTGTAGGAGGAGGATGTGACATTTTTGGTGCACGGGTGAAGTGGACGTTGATAAGAAAGTGGAAAAATGGGTGTCACCTATAAACCTTAGGTTCATGACATTTTACTGTTACCCATGTTTTTAATTCCTTATATTTCATTAAAAAAATTTAAAATTGGAAAATTATTTTTCCAAACCCTACTAAACTAATGTCCAGTTAGATTTACATGATGTGAATTATTCTATTTGCATAACTTTTAGCCAAGAGCATTTGACCTTCTGCCATCATTACTAAACTACCCTAAACATAATACAACCAATTCTATCCTAATGAAATTATCATGTTTTTCCTTCTATTTAGTTTTTTTAACATTGAGAGCTAGGATTAAATATGATAAACTAAATTTTAGAAAAAGAGAACACCCCTATTGAAAGGGATCTTGATAGATTTTAAACTATTGAATGTTTATCTTAAAGGGCTGTCTGTCACTTAATTGTATTTTAATTGTTTCATAATGCTTAAAAACCTCCAAAGTTCCAAAGCCTTGGGATTTAAATTGCATGGTGAAAAAATTTAGGTGAGAATTGAACAAAATAACTTCATCTCTTAGTGTAAAAATCCATCACACTATGAATAAATCATTAAATTTTGTAGTTTTATCCATATAAAATAGTTTATTTTTTTAGGAATACATTCAGATATATTTTATCATATTTATTTTTAGCATTCTTTGATTTCCAGATTTTTGAGATTCTATATTTTTCTTTTTAACTACCACATTCAATTAGTGTTTTAATCATATTGGAAAATGATAGAGATTCCCATAAAAAGTAGAAATTGAGTAGTTACAATTGGTGTTTTATATGACACGTGATATGCACAAATTTCATCATCAAGATTGAGGATTTATTCCTTCATTAACATATTAAAAATCTTGTTGAGAATTTCTTTGATCGCCCGATAAGATAATTGAACTTTTCCACTAGACTACGAATGGTAAAATATTCTACTATTGTATGGAATCCTATATTTTTGAAGAATCTATTTGATGGAAACATATTTTAAGTGAATAACCTTATCATTAAGGATTAATTTTGTTGAACCAAATTGGGAAAATTAGTTTTTCCTTAAAAAGTGCATAACTACCTTAGTCGTTTCATGGGTGGTGGCTTCTACATCACCCATTTTGAAGTGTATTCAATGAAAACCATGACATGAAACATGCCATTATAATTGGGAAATGAGAATATAAAGTAAATCTTAAAAACATTAAATATTTATACTTCTAGTATGGGATTATGGGGGATCTCATTAAATTTCCCAATGGCTCCAATCCATTGGAATTGATCACAGCTTTTCACCAAACTCCTCACATATCGATGGAGTGTGGGATAGATAAATATACTTAATATGATCCTAGACATAGTAAATTTAGGCCCATGATTTCCAATAGATTGAGTCATATGAACCAACTCTAGAATGTTATAAATTTCATCCTCTAAGATGCATCCCCACAAAATTTTTTTATTAGAATGATTGCACAAATTATTCTGATCCCTATAATAGCATAAATCATCAAAAATTAACTTTTTCCCACATTGATAGGAGATGTGTGGATAAAGGTATCACATGGAAAGATAATTTATGATATAAAAAAATAATCATCTTTCTTTCATATCCATAATGAAGATGGTTTCATTGAGAAATTCACCCGAGATATTAATTTCATCAAAATCATTTTTACTAGGAACTAAGAATCTAGACAAATGGTCAAAAAAGAAATTTTCAGTCCCTTTTGTGTGTTTTTTACAATATAAAATTATTTTAACACTAGGATACATTGTATCAACCGTGATTCGACATTATTTTTAATTAGAATATATTCTAGTGCTATATTACTAGTATAAGCTATGACTTTGTAGAGCATTAGTTATGACCTAAATTTATCATAATAAAATACCACTACGAAAAAATCCTACTCTATGGTTGTGTAATTTATTTGAGCCTTATTTAGAGTGTGGATGACATAATGAATGGGGTTTAATATTCTCCCAACATTCAATCCTAAAATAGAACCCATGGTAATTTCACCATCATCACACATCATTTCAAAATCACTATCCTAGTCGGGTGATACTTTGAGACAGGAACCCACCAATATAGTTTTCATATTATTGAATTCCCATTGCAACTATGAATTATAACCTAATGTATTTCTCTAAGATAATAGGTGTCTTAGTGGGTGGTATGTTTTCGCAAAATCTTGATATAATCTGGGGTAAAATCCTGCATGGCCCAAAAAACTCCTTATGCCACTTATGTTTATGGGTTTAAGGATGTCTTTGATCACTTTAGTTGTTTCAAGGTAAACTTCCATGACAAGATTTGAAATTTCATGTCAAAGTACTATGCCTCCTTGGACAATGAAATCATATTTTTTCTAGTTTAGAAATTGGAACTTCTCCCCATAGCATTGTAAAACTAGTGTTGGATTGCTTAGGAAACCCCTGAAGGATCTTTTGTACATAGAAAAACAATCCATGAAAATATCTAGAAAATCCTCATGCATATCATGAAAAATTATTTTTCATAGAGATTTGGAATGTTTCTAATGTATTTCACATTCTAAATGACCTCCTTCGATGGGTGAAGGTTCCAAACATACATGTGAATATTGTGATAGAATAATTAAATAGGTCAGAAATGATTTGATTTTATCTGAAATGTAACACTAGAAAATAATAGAATTCATTCCAAACAATTCTATTTATAATCTGATCCAAAAATAGAAGAAAAAAATTTTCTTTAGAGTTTCTATGTTGATATTTCTACAGTCAATACATAATCACCATCTCGAAATTGTTCGATTTGAGATTAAATCATATTCATTATTTTGAATAACAATCAAGAAACCATTTTTTAGAAAAAATGGAAGCAGTCTCACTCATTAACTATTAGAAAATAAAAATAATATACTCAAATAAAAAACATAAAAATTATTTCTTGAAACCATATTTTATTGGTTAGGTAATTCACCCCTAGGATTTGTTTTTTCGTTTTTAACATTCTTCCAGTTGAATTTTATGGGTGAAAATCATAGGGTTGATCCGTTTAATATCATCAATTACCTCGAATGTTTATATTTTTTCCTTTTTAGTTATTCATTCAATTTTCATTTTTATTATTCATTCTTCTCTGATATTATGATTAATTTTAGTGAAGCTTCATTTTTACGAATTAATATTTCGAGGTGTTTGGTAAAGGTTCCAGTTATAACATATGTTGATTGATAAATGAGGGTATGAATGGTGGGATGATTTCTTTTATCATATGTTTAATGTGATTCACCTCCTTAAATTAAATACACCCATCTTCATCTAGATACATGGTATCTCTCCCATCCTCAAGATCCATGAAGTTATATTTTTCTTCCTCAAGAAATATTTTTTGACAATCAATTCGATTGCCTCTTTGTTTGTAGAAATTACCTAAATCAAACACTACATATTCATCACCAACTCTGAATATCATAATCCCACTATTCAAATAAATCAATATTTCACTAGTGGCACGAAATGGTCTCCCTATCATTATGGTGATATCTCCGTCTTCTTACATATCCAAGTTAAATAAATCATCTAGAAAAGTGGATTTACAAAAGTGTAATAAAATATCCTCAAGTAGTCTTCAAGGACACTTGAATAATCGATTTTACAATGGAATTGAAACTCTAAATGGTTTCAAATATTCAATACCCACCTTTTGGAATACACTCATAGTAATTAAATTAATTATTTTCCGAAGTTCACATAATTCTTTTTAAAAATTTCACATTCTAATAGAATAAGGAATAGAGAACCTTACATGGTCTTGAATCTTTAGTGGGAGATTACATTGATGATTTTCATAGAATTTTTCATTCATGGTGAATAATCCTAGGACATACATTTTTATTTTTTAGGGAAGTAACTACTTTAATAATTTTTCCTAAGAAAATATATGAGATATAGCCTCTAAAAAGGTGATATTGATGTGTAGTTTCTTAGTCATCTCTAAAAACATTTTGTATTTACCCTCTATATTTCATTATATAATCATCTCTGGAAGGGTATGAGTGGTATTTTATGATGTTCGTGCCAAAAAGACATCTTATTTTCTATGATTCTCTTAAATGGGATATTTTGTAGTTTTATAAGATTACAAATTTCATTCTTCACCGTATTTGGTCATACTATATTTTATATCTTTACTGATTATTGTTGCATGTATTTTAGGTTCCGATTGATTATTTCCCTCAGATATGAATTGATAGTAAAAATAAATCTCTTTTCTAATCCAACAGACTAAAACCTTATTCTAAACTCTTGTATGTGTCTCAGTATTATCAGGTAGCGTACCTGATAACTAGTCTGAATTTGTTTTTCTGGATCTTCCCTACTTGGTACTCGATGGTGTAGAGAGAATACCTTTTATTTTATATCTCATTTTCATGATTCATCATTCTCTAAAATTCTTTTTTGATTGAACATAGTATTTATATTTTTACGATTTTATTTTTTAGGTGGTGCTTGTTGTGGTTTTCTCATGGATCTTGTTGAGACTCTTGTTGGGGTGGAAATTGTTGGTCTCTAGGGGGAAAAGGTTATTGAGTAAATGATTTCTGAGGTCGAAAATATGGATTCTGAGATGCATACCATGGTATTCTATGATTTCATGGTGGTTCATGTCCACTCCTCTATTGGTATTAATTTTATTTGATTTTTGTGTCTGTTCATCCCGAATTGTTTTTATAACATGCCTGCTAGTATTGTTGGGGATATTGAAATTTTTGGTTTTTATTGTAATTTATGTATTTAAAATACAAATTGTTTGTTTCTTCTATTCCTCATAAATATTAAAGAAACATGTGAGGTCTTCTGTACATTTCATATTTATGAATTTCCATAACAGGGGTCATAGTTTGTGGTCATGGAGAAGGCAGCTGAAAGGTTTATATGTTTTTGTGAGGGATTCAATATGGTTTGAATACTGGGTATTCTATCCATAATGGATAATTTCATGTTGGGGAAGTCCTAGATCATGCTTATAAAGACTATAATTGTGGGGGATTTCATCCAGATGTATTTTAAAAACTGCCATCTTCTTGAGTATGAATCCACTATTAGGGGTGGAATCATCTATAGAATGTATCACTAGTTAAATTCTTCAGTAAAATGTTAGAATCTATAGACACACATAAATTCTATGATGTGACATATTTAAGATAATTTCATTGAATCAATCCCTTTCATGTCAATTTGATTCACCATCTACTTGGGAGAATCTCATGATAACATTTCCGAGTTTCCAGGTTCATATAGGTGGGAAATATGTTTCCAAAAATTTATTACCTAAATCATCAAAAGTGATAATGGACTTAAGAGCTTCGATTTTAATCCATTACATGGATATTTTCTACAAAGATATGGGTAAAAATATAAGTTTTATTGTGTTATAAGTCACACCAAGGCACATAAAAGTGTTATATAATTCTAGGAAACTTGAAATATTTTAATGTGGATCTTCAATCTTAAGTCCACTTAAATTTCACTGGTTCATGATCATGTGAATGTGTCCATGTTTTATTTTAAATTATGTTCCTAGATATGTTGAGTAATTATTTTTGTCCTAAAACTAATAATGAATAGAAAGTTGTAGTCAATAATTATGTTCTTCTATAGGATAACTTTCTCTCCCTACTATTTAGGAAGCCCATATTAAACATTTTGTTGGTTGGGTGGGGTAACACCCCAATTTTTTGTGAATTGTTTTCCAAATGAATTCAATCATTTTTATATTTTTAATTACATTAAAAAATTATTTTATCTTGAATTGTATGAAACCCCAATTTCATCTTCTATTATACGTAAATAAATGTTTAGCTTACTTTACATGCAATAATGAGTTTCTTCAATTGCATGCATGACATGTGGCATTGAGCTTCAACGAACCACGAAATAATATTATTTTAAATATGATAATTATAAAATAGATGTTAAATAAGATGACATGAATATTCTCAAATAATTTAAAAATATATAATAAAATTTCAAAAATAATGTAAATTTAATTATAAATTCATAATAAATATTCGATCAATATTTAGTAAAGTATTTATATTCTTCAAAAACATTCTTTCTTCAAGACCTATTTTTATTTATTTGTATTAGAATATATTTTAATTAATTTATATGGATTTTATATAATTTATTTGATAAAATTAACTTCATTTTTGAAATCATCATATTGAAATTAACTTATAGATAAATATTTGGAATTTTTAGAAAATGTTGATTTTCAGTATATAGTGAAAAATACAGATTTTTGTAAATCAATAACTTATTTTGAAAAGATAATTAATTTAAATTACACATTATATTTTGAATTAGAAAAATTATTCACTATTTATATTTAATCCAATTTATTACATTTTAATAATAATTATATGGTATTTTTCTATATGTTTATTTTTTGGGTTAAAAATTGTCATTTTTATCTAAAAACTACTTTAAAATGGATAATGTCTCTCCATTTAAATTAATACCTAACGACGAATTTTTTTAAATTAAATGTATAGTTTATATATAAATAAATATTAATTCATATTCATATAATCATTTTTATTAGTCATAGAGTTAATAAAAAATCCTCTTATGCTTGAAAAATACACTTATCACAAACCTTTTTTTTCAACAGATATGTTGGATTTATTATAAATTTAATTTTAACCAATTTTATAAAAACAAATATTTTAAAATAAAAATATTTTAAAAAACAATTAAAAACTAAATTTTGGTTGTTTTTTGTGATTTTTCTGAGATGTTTCATTTTGTAATGATTAATAAAAAATACTAAATTTTAATTGAAGGCTACCTTTTAATATAAATTATTTATAAAGTTAAATTTTATTTTGAAATTGTTTTGAAGAAAAATTTTATCACAAATATATCTATTAATCCAATTAAAGTTATAATAATCAATTTCAAATTGAATTTCATTGTAAAAGCTTTGTAATCTTTTAACCTTTTTATCTTTAAGAACTCGCTTTCTCATCGCGTCTGTATGATTAATTTTAAATTAATTTTTCCCAATTATGTGAATGTAACTTGGAAGAATTTATTCCATATTTGTAATCATAAAAATTAATATTATAAAAAAAAGTTCAAATTAATTTTGAGCAAAATGAATAGTAAAAATAGTAAAAAAATTATTTACTGCATTTAAGGTAAAAAAATGATTACCAAAGGTTAAACTAAAATGATAATGGTTAAAATGACAAAAAACTTTTCCAACACTAATTTTATAGAAATATTTTGACCTTATACTTTCTTTTTCCTAAAATAATACATTTTTTATCCTTGTGACCTGAGATAATACTGGTTAGAAATTTTTCTTTTGAGAACATTACAATTATGCGACGCACATCACTTATTAAAGGTAACCCATTATCAACCCTTACTCACACCTTAAAACCATTATTTTGGAAAATAAAGACCAAATAACTTCCCAAATTCACACGTATCATCTTATAATCCTTATTTTTGAATTAAATCTAACCTAGGAAGGATTTTGGTGAAAACATATATAGGATACTAAAATTAGAGGAAACATTCATCGATGAGTGTTTTTATTTTATTTCTTCCTACACCCCCTTAAATTGTTATTATAACATGATGATACAATAAAAACATTATATTACATACACTAATATATTTTTATATTATGGTAATGACCTAATACCATCTCCACTTTCATCAAATGGGTTACGAAATCATGATTAGTGTGTAAAGGATACTACCGTCCTGTGAACTGATGCCGTTAATATTTTTAATTAAAACCTCTCACGGTTGGATTTAATGATGGATTTATTAGTTATATATGATTTCGATTATATTTATAATCTTTTTGAAAAATTTTATCACAAAAAACTTCATGCTTTCCATATTGTGGGAATATGATAATATTGCCCATGTATACAACAGACTTACACCTCCGGAAGCTATGTGATTAGTTCTTGCATTACATGGAATTTATAAAATACTTGTTTTATAAAAATATTTGATTTATATAAAAAAAATGAATCTTTAATGTCAACGTATATCATTTAGTTTTCTTTCTTTCGATATAATAATAAAATGGTAGCAGCGTTCAGGTGTACGTACGACATACCTTCACCATGAATGATGTATTTCATTTCCTATCACTAACTATTATCGATTACTCTAAATACATATATAATTAATATATATGATACATATTCAATTGTTTAAATTCTTTATATGATGAAATAATAATCAATGTAAAATCTGTATAAAAAATAAAAAATAAAAACATATATGAAAACAAAGAGGTTATTGCACGAAACATGACATTAACATGAAATTTTTAATAAATAGACAACTAATAGTCATATTAAAACCATATATTATTATATATATATATGAATATAGATATTTAATATATTTATAGTAATCATATATTTATTATATAGTAATTTTTAAGGTGTATGATGGATGTTAGGACTTAAGGTAAGGGATTTATGCATCACATTTATTTTATGTAAGACAAAATCTATATTCACCACATCTTTCATTTCTATGTAGTATATACTGACCACGAAAATATTTTATGATTACTATAGTTAAAATTACTTTTATTTACATATCCTCTTTAGGAAATATCTTTAACGGGGTTTATGGTCCAAAAGATACCGTGTGGGTAATGGATTTCTAGTCTATCTTCTATTTGGAGGAGACATATGTGAATTCACCACTCATATATTTATTTTTGTGTATATACTAACACATTGGCATTTTTAATCATGAATATTATTATTTTTATGATTTTTATTTCTTCCGTTGATTATATGATATATTGGGACCTATGATTCAAAGCATTACTTAAGTAATAAGGGGTTATTTTCTGAATTTTACTTCTTTGGGACTTATGTTTTGTTATATAGCTATCTTACTTTATGAGGTGTATATATACACCCTTTGACAAGTAATATATAGAATTTATTTATCCTAATTATATTATGTTACATTTTTTGTTACTTATTTATGGGGATTACGATTCAAATCTACCAAAGTGGTAAAGATTTTAGGATACAATCCCGTGGTTTATTCAGATTTTATATGATTATGTTTTAGATGATACAATATTATGATCCATAACTTAAAAAACCCATGAATTTATTCTCCTATGTATATTCAGTATTTTTTCAAGTAATATTACCATGTTTCACTCTTTAGTTCTTAAAATAATTGATTTTGTTTATGATTAACCGACATTATTTTCCTCTAAGGTCAAAAAATCCATTTTCTTCCAAAATCATATTTTCTGAAAATTCTATAAAATTGTTTTAGTATTATCCATTTAATTTTAAATGAATTTTTTTACTAATATATTATTTTTTAAATTTTTTTAATAGAATCTTCATGTAGTTTTAAAAAAATGTGGATTAGGATTTTACCAAAAAAATTTAAAAAACCTTTTTTAATGGATATGATATAAAAACATTTTCACACTATGAGGACCATTATTAATTTAGAAGGTTTCTTTATAAGTGATCGATGTTATTTTCCAAAAAAAAAAGATTTTAAAATTGTATTATATTTCAAGAAGTTTTTTTCATAGTGTAAATGTTACTTTCCTCAAGAAACATTTTAATGAGATTTAAAGATTCCATTATAAGTTTAAAAGTTTATATTAAATGAATATAATTTCCAAAAATTTTATGAATTTTTTTCATCAAAAGTGAATTTTAAAGAATATTAATTTTCCTCAAAAAATGTACTAAGTTTCCTTTCAAAATAAATTTCCATTTAGATTTATTCCTTTGAAATAACCTATTATTTACCAGGGATATAATCCAAGGATACCATTGTTATTATTCCATTGAATGTTTAATGTTTAAGATGAATATATTTTAATGAAACCCATCAATCATCCAAGGGTTACACTGTAAAAAAATTATTATGAAATGTTCTTATTTTTCTAAAGGTTATTCTGTAATGAAATGATTGTGATACATGTATCTTTTCCATAGGTTATTAAATGATAAAATTTTTATAAAATCCATTTCATTTCACGGGTTGTGATATTATGAATATTTTTTGATCTTGTGGAACAAATATGAATGATTTTAAATATGAAATGGGTATGAAATATATCCTCAACCAAGGAATTATGTAGATATGGATAACACATGAGTAAATATGTTATCTTTGAACCTGATTAAATGATTACAATTTCAGATATGAACTAGACTACATGTTTACAATTTAATGTGTAAACCTGATTACATGTTCATAAAGTTATGCATGGAACTATATTCCATATCAGTAATGTCATGCATTGAAATTTCTTTCATGTATATAGCAGTATTCTTGGACCTTGTTGCATATCCATAAGTTTATGTGAATAATTTATTTCACATATTTAAATTAAAGAGTGAACCTTTCACTATTTTTACAGTTTTCACACTATTATAACCTGGCATATAGGCCACCAATTTATGTCTTATGAATATTTTATGCTCTCATGACTCATGTTATCTGATTCCCATATGATTCTTGATTCATGAACTGCTAATATTTATTTCCGAACTCAATATTATGATCTTTGATATGTATTGTATGTTTTTAAAATGTCATGCTCATGTTCTAATACCCTTATTCTTAGGTTATGCTTACGTTTCTCCCTTATTTTCTCTAAATGAACATCCAAGATCACCCTATCAAATATTTCATTAACTCAGGTTATGATGAAAGGATTTAAGTAGGACATGTGTGGGGAGGTTACTAAAAGGAAAGCTCTATACATGGGATATTTAAGATATTCAATGAATTAATAATATTACATTACATATATCCAAAGGAAATAATTTATTAAAGTCTTTATGTGTATGTTTTTATAATGTATTGAATATTCATCTTGAAATATGGAATTCCTATATTTGAAAATCCTAGGTCACTATAGATGGTATCAGTAGAATGTTTTTTTTCTACATAAAAAACTAAGAATATATTACATTATAGAGATCCATATGGATGTTTATAAGGATATGTCTAAGGATGTCACTAAGTCCAAGTATATGGTTGATTCAAATTATAGGAAAATGTTATGTAATTTTGGTAATGTATAAAAAAATGGTTTTCATGTGCTTACATCCCTGTTTAGATACTACAAGTTTATATGGCTAAAACAAAGATCTTTTTAGGAGTTATAACTCCAAAAGGACACATTGATATGGAATCAATCATCACTTAGTGTATAAACAATGTCTTTACTGCAAACCTAGTTTAAAACTCTTTGGGGATAGTGTTTTGAAATTAAAAAACTATTTACAAACCATCATGAAGGATTTAAATTGATGATGACTATGAATTACCCATGATTAACCTAAGAAATCATAGATTAAAAAGAAGGTGTCATTATTTAGAAATCTTATAAGTTATTTTTTCATGATTACGTTATTTTACAGTATGACTAGTGTAGCACACACTGTACTTTTTAGCATTAGATAATGGTGGGAACTAGAAGGAACTAAGATAATATAAAATATGATAGAAAGTTTTTCTAATTAAAAGTAAAATGGGATGATGTCAGAAGTGAAGGGAATTGTGATTATTCCTAATCCGTTTTCCTGAAAAATCATTAACAATTTTTACCTTAACCAACTCTCAATCTCACCATATAAGAGAATACTATAGATAATTGAGAATAGAGGATTCAATTTCGTATGTTTTTAGAATATGGGAAGAATCACCCATGTGGATGTCTTAGAAGTATGAGAAAATGTTTTGATTGTGAAAAAGAATGAAACAAATAAATTAAATACAAAAGGAAAATGAAATTTTAGGTTAACAAAATGGATGAGAATAATGACCTTACCAAGATATAGTTAACTATTGAATGCTTTAAATTTGGAAATTATTGGAATTATTAAAATAAAATTCCTAAGGAGAAAAATTATGAATAAAATTAAAAAACATTTATGTCTAATAGTTATATTTTTTATTATTAAGAGACTGAAAATTACATAGGAAATGAAAGACCTATTAAAGAATAAGATGATATTTCCTAGTTAATGGTTTGATAATGAAGTGGGATGAATAAAGTATTTATGTATTGTAATTCAAGGATTATGTTATAGGAATAATGAAATATATACGTATGGTTCAATATATGTTTTTTATTAAGGATGCAAGATGGTGTTTGTTGATATTTGAATGTGTTTTTAAAGATTAATATATTTTTTACTCCATATTAATATTCATTCATATTGGATATCCTAAAATAAAATTTGTGTTTTTTACTACTAGATATAGAAGGAATTGAATATGGATCTTATGATCAATTGGGGATTTAAGAATTAACAAATCACTTTCATTTATTTGAATAAGACATTAAGTGATAGTTGATAAAGGAACAACCAAAGTATGAGATAGTTCTTATGAAATTTAATGAAATCATGTTTGTATATCTTCTTGTGAAATTGTCTAACATTAAGAAAAATGATCTTAAAATAAAATGGTTTCTGATTACCATAATTTTTTATGATATTAATGACCTTTAACATGCCTCTTTTATTTATGATTTTTTAGTTATTAACATTCTATAGATCACCCACTTTCATTAGATCAATTATCTCTACAACTCTCATAATTACATACTATTTTATTCTATGTCCAAATCTTCACTTCTTATGTTATCCTATGTAGAAACCTAGTTATAAGTTACTTTAAGTAAAATTTTGGTTTTAGAGTATCCATTTTTAATGGATGTTTTATTATTCATTTTTACGATTTGGTTTTATTTAATCCAATTTTTAAATGCTAAACCTTTGATGATAGAGACAAATTTCATGGGATAAATTCTTTTTCCGGGGACAAATTTAACACCCCGAGATTTTTTGAATTTTTTTTTCAAATGATTTTAATATTTTCAATATTTTTTGTTAAAAACAAAATTGTGTTTAACAAGTATTATACACAACACTTATTTTAGCATGTTTCAAATGAAACATTGTGTTTATCTTGTGTTATACACAATAACAAGTTTCTTCAATAGCATGCATGACATACAAGATTGAGCATCAATGATCTATGAAATAATATTATATTAAACATGAACATTATTAAATAGTCATTAAATAGGTGGGTATGAATAGTATAAACTAATTTATGAAAGAAACAAATAAATTTACTACCCAATAAAAAATTATTTAATATATTTTTAGTAAATGATCAATCAGTTTCTGTTAAATTAATTATACACTAAAAACTTGTTATCCTTAAAAATGATTTTTATCGATATTTATGAGAAAATATTATAAGTAATTTAAAGAAATTTTGTGAAATTTATTTGATAAAATAATATTAATTTTTTTAAATAGTCATATGTTATTAACTTATGGTGAATTGATTTGGACTTTTCGAAAAATATTGATTATTTAGTGAATATTGAAAAGTACAAATTTTTTAAACTATAACTAATTTTCTATAAATTAAGTAATGAATATGACCCATTATGTTATAAATTAAAATAATAATTTTTTATTATTATTTAATACAATCAATCAACTTTTAATCAACTTTAATATGGATTTCAATTTAACTTTTGTTTTGGGTTTAAAATGGGGTTTTTTCTAAAACATGTTTTAACCTGCATAATATTTCCCTATTTTAATTATTCCCGAATGATATTTTTTTATTTAAATTTATTGATTATATATAAATAAATACTTATTTATATCTGTACAATTATTATTATTATACATATAGTTAATTAAAAATCATCTTTTTCTTGAAAAATACACTTCTTGGAAACTAGATTTTTCATCACATGTGGAGGTTTTATTTTAAAAATAATTTTTCAGTATTTTTAAAATTTAATATAATAAAATAATCGTTAATTTTTAAAATTATCATGAGAACATTATTTTAGATTTATTTTTATCTAAGATTTTTCATTTATTGATAAATAGTGAAAAATACTATGTTTTAATTAAAAACTAACTTTTCATAAAAAATATTTATAAAGTTAAATTATATTTAAAATTGGTTTTAAATTAAATTTATTACAAGTATAAATCCATTGAATCAATTTTATTCATTTTAATCAAATTCATATTAAATATCGATATAAAAACATTGTTAAATTTGGAAATTGTTTCTTTAAAACCCTTCTTTCTTGTCATGCCTACATGAATAATTTTAAAATAAAATTTTCCAATTATGTGAAAGGAATCTGGAAAAATGTTTTTAATTAATTTAATAAGAATAATATATATTCTATAAAAGTTAAAATTAAATTTTCACCAAAATAAATAATAAAATTTATTTTTCGTGGTTAGGGTAAAAATTGGTTTACCGGGGGGTTAAACTACAAAGATAAGGGAAAAAATGACCCAAAACATGTACGAACCCAATTTTATGGACATATTTAGAAATAATCAACTCTTGGATCTATAATACTCCTTTTCAGTTTCCTTTTTCTTGAAACAAATGTGGGTGGCGTTCTTTTATTCAAAAAAATTACAATTTTTCCACTAAACTGAATTATAAAGGCCGCCCATTATCCTATCATATTAAAATAATAAAATACTTTTTTAGACATTAACTGCCAAATAAAAATAAAAAAGTCGTTCCTATGATCCTAAAAATACATATTTTGTATTTAAATCCCACATAGGAAGGATTTTGGTGAAAACCTATGGTGGATACCTAAGGATGAGGAATCGTTCATTAATGATCATTTTTGATTTATTTCTTCCTCCACATAATTCTATTATTATTGTACCATTAAGATATCATAACATGAGTATATTCCATATGATTATATGATTTAATGTTAATATAACAAGCTAAAACCATCTTCACTTCATTTATATGGGTTATGAAATCATCGTTATTATGTATGGTGGACTACCACATTGCGAACCGATGTTATTCATTTTTCCATTACCACCCCTAATGGTTAGAATTAATGATGCGTTTATTATTTATATATTATATATATGATATTTTTATTCCTATTCAATTATTATATTACACACAATTTCATTCTTTCTATTTACTTAGAATACGATAACACCGCCCAAGTTTATGACAGACTACTACCTCACGAAGTGATGTGATTCATTCACAATTTACACAGAATGTATTAAGGATTTTTTTAATAAAAATATTGTATATATGATAAATAAAAATTGTTATGTAATTTTAATATATATAATTTACTTTTATTTATTTCAACTAGATAAGAAAATTGAAACAATGTTAATGTGTATGTAAGACATACCATCTCTATGAACTGTGTATTTCATTTCATATCACTAAATTTTATGAATTATTCTAAATAAATATATACTGAATATTGATAATATTTATATTATGGTTTATAATCATCATATTATAAAATAATTAAAATATTACAAGTACCAAAAAATTAACGAATCGAAACATATACGAAAAAGTGGTTATTGCCTGAAACATAATTTTAACATTAAAATTTTAATAAATGTGTAACAAAATGTCATAATAAAACCATAAACTGTATAATATATATTAGTATGGTTATTTAATATATGTATAACAAACTTATATTTATTATATAGGATATTTGAACATATAAGATGGAATTCAAGACTTAAGTTATAAGATGTCAAGATCACATTTATTTTATGTGAGTCGAATGTAATTTCACCACATTTTTGTTTTATATGGTTTATATAAATCCCATGAATGTATTTTATGATTATTATAGTTATAAGTATTGGTATCTAAAAATAAAATTCAGTATCTCTCTTTCATGAGTTTTATGTTATAAAAGATACAAAATTAGTATTGGATTTCTAGTCCCTCTTTTATTTTTGGGAGACATATGTGAATTAACCACTTGTTTAGTTTTTTATATCAAATTAAATTTTAAATTTTATATCATTAATATTCATAGTTTTAGGATAGTTAGTGTTTCATTTTTTTATGATTTATTGGGGATTAAGATTCAAAATATTACTTAATCCATAAGGTATTTTGTCTCAATTTTCCTTCTTTGAGACTTATGTTGTTTTATCCACCTATATTCCATTATGAGCTATATATAAATCATGTTTTATAAGTAATATTATTAATTTATTTATCCTCGTGATATTTTAAATTTTTTTTCATGTTATTCCTTCATAGGGATTATGATTTGAATCTACCAAAGTGGTCAATATTTATTGTTACAATCCCATCATTTGAAAACATTATTTATGATTATGTTTCAGATAAAAATATTATAATGAAACATCTCACAAGAATCCCATGAATTTTATTATCCACTAGTAATTCATTATTTTTTCACATAATATTACCATTTGCATACTATTGTTTGCTTAAAATAATTGAGAAATTGTTTTTAAGAATGTCCAACATTATTTATATATTCGATCTGAAATCTATATTCTTCCAAAAACATGTTTTATGAAAAAAATTTGAATTTTTTTTATTATCTGATGACTTTTAAATAAAAATCTTACCCTCAGTCTATTTTTCTTACATAAGTCTTTAAAATGAATCATCATGTTGTTTTTAAAAAACAATTCCCATTTTAATTTTACAAAAAATATGAAAGAAATCTTTATTTTGACATGTATGACATAAATATAATTTATCACATCATGAAAATTATATGATTTGAATATTTACTTATATGGTTTCAATTTATTTTCAATGAAAATGTTTTTAAAAATTTTTATATTCTAGAATGAGTTTTTCAAATCATAGAAGATATTTTCCTCAAGAAATTTTTTAATTGATATTTATATATTTCTTTATATTTTTCAATGTATATTTTCAAGGAAAATGATTTCCCAAATATTTTATGGGTTTTTTAATTCAAAATGTAATTTTTTAATTAAGATATATTTTCTTTAAGAAATGTTCCATGTGTATATTAAAAATCACATTCCATCTAAGATGAAATCCTTTGATGTAACCTATTATTTACTGGGGATATTTTCTAATAATACCATTCTTATTATTTCTCTAAATAGTTTCGGTTTATGATGAAAAAATGTTTATGATACCTATATCATTTCCACAGATTATACTATGATAAAATTATTTAAAAATCCACCTATTTTTACATAGGTTCTACTATGATGACATGATTATGAAAACTATATCATTTTTATAGGTTATGTTATGATCAAATGGTCATGAATCCCATTTCATCTCATTGGTTCTGATATTATGAATGTTTTATGATCTTCTTGCATATATATGTATGATTTTCATTTTGAATGGGTGGGATCTATATATCACTCCAATTTATTGGGTAATAATGGATACATCTTGAGTAATTATGTTATGTGTGAACTTAATTACCGGTTTACAATGTTATGCATGAACCTGATTACATGTTCACAATATTATGTGTGAACCTGATTATATGTTCATAAATTTATGCATGGTCGTATCTTTTATATCCATAATGTTATGGGTAGACATATCTTTCATATATATAATAGTATGTGTGGACCTGGTTTCATGTCCATAATTTTATAAGAAGATCTGATTTCATTTCCTTTAAATAATGAGTGAAATTGTTTCTATTTATATATGTTCATAATGTTATAATCATATTTTTAGGCCATATATATGTGTCTTATACCAATTTTATGATCTAATTACTTTGGTAATTTGATTCCATTATTATTATTATTTTATGAACTAAAAATATTTATTCCATGACTCAAGATTATGATATTTGATATGTGTGGTATGGTTCTAAAATGTTAAGACATCATTCTCAAACCCTTATGTTTTTTATTCTAACATATCAACCTTTTTTACCATTATTGAGTATTTTATCTCACCGTTTATTATGATTACATTCCTATGGTTATAAAGAATTGATTTAATCCGGATATATTTTTTAATATTACTAATGGGGAAGATCTTTCTGGGAGATATTGAATATCTTACATGAATTAAGAAGATTGAATTCCAATGTTCCAAATTCACTAAACTATTACAATCCCCAGGCATGTGTTTGTGTAATGTATTGAATATTAATCTAAAAATATTTGATATCCATGTTTCAAAATCATGTGTTTCTATAAGAGAACTGAGATTATGATTCTTAGCTATGATGGATCGTTGATGTATAGAAAGATATATTGAGATCTTCAGATTGAAAGAATGAATTTATTGAGCATCTACACTCCTAAAATGTGTTAGAGGAACCCATATCATGAACTAGAAAAAAAATACATTGATGAATGTTCTATTTCATTTGTGAAAATTATAAAAAAAGGGGAAATAGGAAAGAGGGTGTAACCTAATACTTATTTCACATCAAATGCCATTATCCATAATCAATCACAAGTCCCAAATGATGGCACCAACATTTTACCAGACAGCACTCATCATTGATTCAACATGGGAATCCGTAATATTTGAAATTTATAATTCCCGAACGATAATAGCTATAAAGGTCTATCACCATGGAGGTATTAGTTCCATCCCATAGGGACAATCTAAAAATGCTATTAATTTTGCAATTATAATCTAATAGCTAGATTCCCCATGTGGTTATTCGATATAGGGTTTCTAAGACTATGCATATTGATAATTACCATAGAAGATAAATAATATATTGAGGTCAATTTCAGGGCATAAGAAAAGGGTATTATTGAATCTAGATTGGTAAGGTCATATGGCCTAGGATGCGAAGCAATACAAAAGTCATCAATTGGTTTTGTTCAAACCAATTGGATCTACCCAACCTATAAAATACTCGTTAGTCAAGAGGTATCTAATAACATAGGTTCATAAGGCTTAACTTCATAGGTGTTAAAATTGAAGTCTATTTGTCCATGACTTCTTTAAGCCAATTAGGTCTGGATCCTCTAATTACAATTCCCAATATCATGGTTATGAAAAATAATGTGATTAACTTGACTTATTGTCCTAATATTTAGTGAAAGAATTAGGAATTTTTTGATATAAGGATTCATTAGGTTTAATCAACCCTTACTCTCAACCACAAACACAAGTGGATTAGATATGTATAATAATAATGTTATTACAAAATAGAGGAAATGTATGCATTCTTAACATATTCATATAGTAGTTCGGGATGGAAAAAATCACAATTATAACAATTAAAACCAATCAATTCACTTACCCATATTCAAGGGATAGGATAAAACATAACAATTGACATTGAAAGTTTTAATCATAATTAAAAAACCAAATGAAACAAGGTTAAATTAATCCATAAATCCTTGGAAGGATTTATAGCAAAAAGGATAAATAAAACAAGAAATGAAATAGAAGAAACTATGTTTGGAAAGTATATAGAGGAGAGTGAAAAAAAAATAAAAATTCCATCCATCTCCTTATAGTGTCAGGAAATAGAATATTTATAAGCCTGGTTGTCCCAAGAGGTGTCAAAGTTTCACATCGCGAGATTGCGAAAAATTACTTCTTCCACAAAAATTTCATGGATTGTAAGGGAAATTCACTTCATGTCATGATATCTTAAAATATATATAAAAAATTAATATCTAATAAATTTCACAACATGTTACTTTCAGTGGAAATATAACTTGATTCTTTCATGTCATGTAGAAAATTCATGTCCCAAATTTCTTCTTCCGAGAGGATTCATTAATTGGATTGGTTTCATAGGTTTTTATTTGGTCTGCACGGGTCTATTGCTTGAGGAATACTCATCAGGAACATGTTTCATATTTTTTAATGTTTTAAATTTTTTAAATGACCCCAATACATCTATTGAGAATTGAGTCACTATTTCCAATAAAAACCAACCAAAATACAAGGAATTATCAAATAAAACATGCATACATCCCAAGTAAATGTATCCATAACATTTATATTAATTAAGATAATAAATGATTATATTTATGAGATGTATAGGACCTAGGAAAATATGGATAGTGATACCTTGTCATATTTTTAATGAATTGAACTATATTTAGATTATAATGGAATAAATTTTATAGCAGGATCCCCATCCAACCCAATCTACATTAATGTAATATCATGTAAATCCTCACATTACATGTTGGTAAAATTATTAAACACATATAAAGGTTATTTAAATGTTCAATTATTTAGGTTGAATTTTCTATAGAATAGTTATGAGGACCTAAGGATTTACCCTATTGAATCTTTTGATGCATTATTTAATTAGGTGAATGATATTTTAGAGGACATGTGAAAACTCAAATAAATCTTCAATAACATGAATATTTTCAAATGCATCCTAAGAATATTTCAACCCCAGGTCAGTTTAAAGTATATATTATTGAAGATAAAGACCCAATATAACTATCATTTGATAATTTTCATAGAACTCTTTTCAATTTAATGATATGAAATGAATGTAATGAGGTTATGTAAAAGGGGAAGTCTAAAGATGTGGAATTAAAATCCATGAAGATTCTCACAATAGAGGATAGTTTTGAAGAAGACGAATTGGATAAAGTAATGGAATTCCAATCCTCAAATATATATAGGGTAAAAGAAAATTATAAGTGGAAACTTCTAATCATATTTTTTCAATGTGTGAAGGTTGGTCAACTTGTAGAAAAGTGTTCCAAGAAGTTGTAATATGATGATAAGGATAATGAAATTCTTGTGAAGAAGAGTTCAACCAATGTAAAAGGAAGAAAGGGAACTAAACATGACTAATTCAAGAAGAAGAACCTATATTCCTAAGGAAATGATACTTTATAAGAGGATGAGGTTGAAGAAATTTTATACTGCAAATACCATAAATAAAAATTGTATGATGGTTGTTGTGAGAAATTACTAGATATGTGAAGAGAGTGATACTGATGAAGGAGAAAAAGAACGAAGAGTTGATCTCCAAGTTGAACTTAAGGATACTCTTAAAGATAAATATATATTTAGTGAATTAAAATTAAGACATAAAATATAATGGTTCATGATTTCAAAATATTTATTTTGTAGTAAGAATAGAACAAGTCAAATATAATATATGAAAATTGGGAAGCTCAAATATATATATCCAAAAAATATACCAAATTTTATTGAGTACAAGATCGAAGTTAAAGAAAAATCCTAGGATATTGATGGTTTGAATAATATTTTAAAATATCAAGTTAAATTCATTAATGATCTAGAGTAGAAAGTTGTCGACATATGATGAATAATTGAAGTCAAGAAATACATTTAAATCATTGTATGAAATCGGTAATTAAGATTATACCTACGATAATACAAGTGAAATTAGAGCACAAAGGTCTGGTTGAATAGGAAAAGTAATATCATAATCATCACCATATTTATTTTTGGAAAGAAATACAGGTACCAGAATGGAGAGAAAGTAAAAACAAGGCTAGGGAGGCATGAAATAATAGAGTTTTAGGGTATCCCTTTTAGCAAGATTATCCCCATATGAACCAAAAAAGTTCATGTTTAAGAAGCAAGAAACATGAGGTCCTTGATTATCCATGGATTCAGGGTGATCCTCAACCTTGTTTCCCTCTCTCTAGGTGTGGAGAACATGGGTCTTGGTGTTAAGTAGAATTTTTCACTTTATAGTGATATAAGAGATTGACCAAGGAATAGTACCTGTAACATGTAGAGAATTTTGTAATGCGATAGAATCTATTTCCACTTCTATCAGGGAAATCATATGTTGGATACATATGCTTAGTCTGGTGAGAATTTCTAAGGTTTTAGATATAATTGATTGTCTACATCCATAGTGGGTAGTAAAATCTAGTATTATAGACCGTCTAGAGTCTCACACAACCCCCCCCCCCCCCCACACACACACACATGATGCCCAAGCCGCAAGAGCCATCCATGTCATTCTTAAGACCTATGGTGGAAGGGATCCAATGGACCTAGAGGCCCTGAGAGGCAGAGAGATTGGTAGAATTTCACATAATCAGTAGATGAAGAGAGGGAGAATTTCACCAATTTTTAACGAGTCTAACTATATCAATATGTATGTTACATGTTCTAATGAATAACAACTTCCCCGTAGTAGGAACATACCCATGGTGGGGGTTATTTCGTGATTTCCGGATGCACCAATATCCGACATTCATAACCATAGCCAATTCCAACTTTTTGGGGCCTAAAATACCTACACCATGGAACCAACGGTCCAAGAAAAAAGCACCGAGAAGATCATAATAGGATAAGGTTGTGTTCAGCACAAATGTTCTAAATAGCCCGCGCCTATTTACCTTTAAAAAAGTGGTGTTTGGAAATCTCCTCCTGATTCTCCTTGAAGAATGAGCATCTGGAGAAAAGTCCAATGCCAGTTTTTTTATGTTGTTTTCTATACGCACTATGTGGTTCTTGATTTTACATGTTAAAAAATTATATTTAGATTGGATCATTTTCACCATATAGTGTCACTCCAATAGTCAAAATAATTCATGGATGTTGTCTCCCTCTAACAATAATTTATGCGAAAGGCCCCTGAATTTGAGGGTGTGAAAACACACTTGTTAGGTTCCATATTAATATTAATGAGGCTGAGATTTTCTTTCTGATTTTTATCTAGGAATCTTTAGTAAATGAAAGGTACATGATAGCCTACCTAAAAAAGATTATTATGGATGGACAACCACCAAAGCTGATAATAGTGTCATCATAGTTATGATGCTAAATATGTTATCTCCTTTCAAAATAATACATCAGGAGAGGGGATTCCTGCTTTGGATTTGGTGAGAAATAAATATCCATAAACGAAATGTATACTTACTACTCAAGGCTTCCTCTATATTTTTTGTACATAACCTTTCTCCAAAGAGTAAGTTTCTCTAAGACCTCTTATTCCATCTCCGCATCTTGAAAATGAATTGTATCGAAGATGTTCCATACATTAAGACCCCCCTTCTTGGATTGGCCTTTCCATCCTAGCCAAAGTGTCCCAATGATTTTTTCTCACAGAAAGAGTGTCCCATATGAAACCATCCTGAATTCTATTAGTGAACCATAAAACACCTTTAGGACCTTTAATAACTGCAAGGGAATGAATTAGAATGTATGAAAGGTTTTTATTAACCAATGTAATCCTACCGTGAAAAGATAAGAAGTGATTTTTATAGTTCATTACATGGCCCATAAACCTCCTCACAATGTGGTCAAAATACCATATTTTCAATCTACCTAGGGTCATTTGGGCGCACAAGAACTCTATCATCTAACTTCCTCTTTACATGTCGAAGTTTTTTCATTAGGAGGTGACCCTAATGGATGATAATTTATTTTATATTTAATTATTTTTCATTTATCTATTGATGATATATCCATTCTAATAGAATTATTCATTGAGAACCATATTCAGGCATGGAACCGATCGTTTTCTAGAATTTATAAAAATAATCATGTCCTTGGAGAACATAATGTGAAAGAACCGATGAGGACTCAGTCTGTGGTGATATATATGGTTTTATCCATTGAGAATTATTCTATTAATGAGGTGACTAATGGAATCATGAGTGATAATAAAATTCTTGGGGATAAAGGATCTATTTTTCTCAATCTGCGAGTAGTCTTAAAGAAGCCATGGATCTTTCCTATGAAATAAGTCTCCATCCATGAAGAACTTATGCACCTATAAATTAAATCTAAAGAAAAAGGAGAGAATCCTATACATGTAAGCACCTTGATAATGATTATCCATTAAATTATATCATATTATTTATTCATATCATGTTTTATTTCCATATTAGATCCACAAGCTTTAAGATTTATGTCTCTAACCATATCTTGCGCTAATGCTATTGCCCCTTGGATTGATCAATCCTCCATAAAGTCGTGTCGCTCCACCGAAATCCAATGAGAACGGTGGATGGATAATCATTTGTTGATAATACTATATAGAACTTTTTATGGGAAATTAAACATAATTATTGGCCTATAATAAGGGAGAGATGAAGGATATCAGATTTTGGGAATGAGCACCAGGGCGGCATCACATGTGACATGAGGTTAGCTCCCCCGAAATAAGAAGTCTTGAATAGACATAACCAAAAAATTCCTAGATAGATTCCAAGATTCTCTATAGGATGATCCTAGGATGTTGTTAGGTTCCGGGCCGACCTCGGATTAAGGCTCATCATAGACTTCTGAATTTCATTCTCCTCAGGGACAACTTACAAAATTGCACTATCCTAGCTGGATACAGTGTTTGGTATGACATTCAATAAGTCATAATTTTCTCTATGATAACCATCAGGCATCTGTGGATTAGGGTCCTTAAGAAGAGTTATTAAAAAATCCTAGGCCATGCCACCAACAACATCCTAGTCATTAGAATATGATCCATACTCCAGTAGAATATTTTAGTTTGACATGATTTATTTTCTCTATAATGATTTCATATAAATAAGAAATATTCATATAGACTTCGTGCAGCCATTGAATTCTCAAAATATCCTACACTAATCATTCTTATTTCAGAATCATCTCTTTCATACTATTCATCATTCTTGTGAGCTCTTCAAAAAACAAGTTATTCCAATCATCATTGAGAATGTATTCCAACCGCTCAATATTTTGTTTGACTATGTCCATGTCATAGGGATTGAGGGTTTACTCCATGACCTACATACAAAGATCATATTTCAGGAACCTCAACTTGTTGTGAATACCAACCAATGTGTTCCCTTATGTAGGCTTTCTCCATGAATTGTTAAAAATCTGATGGTGTCCTACAATATAGGTCCAATATTGAGATAATCTGAAGTGATCATTACTCTCATGCCGAGAAGCTAGAGAAATTAGCAGTGGTGAATGCTCGAAAACACTAAAAACTAGGTGGGTGACCTTGGGGTTTGAATATGTAAATATGGAATTAATGTTATCCAAGAATATTTCAAGGTGATTCCAACACTGACATCACCCTATTTGATTGTTAAACCACTGAAACAATCCCTATTATAGCTCATGTCCATAAGCCAATTCAAATCCAGTAATTGAACAATATCTAAACATGAATTTTGGGTAAAATATCCTCGACCTTTATTTTCTTCCAGATCACCTATAATATTTAATTACACTCTAAAAATCCTTGTAGAAACTTTTAGATCAAAATAATCAAGCCCCTGCAATAGTGATTCTCTTCTTTGGGCATCACAACTGATATAGATGAAAAAGAAAACATGCTACCGTTGCCCGTGTCATTCATTGTGGGGATGAATTGGCCACCTTCCGGAATCAAATCCACTAATGTGTTTCTATGCCATAAGATCCATATATTCATATTTTTGGGGCTGGCATTCCTGAAAGCATTCATTATTATTTTTCCAGCAATCTCATTAATTCTATAAGAGATTTGTTTGGGTTATAGAACAACAATAACAAGATACTTGAAATTTTTGATCTCTAATGTGATATAATATGTTTTAACCTAAGTACCAAGGTCACAAGAATTATATATGAAGATTAAAATCATTGATAAATGTTTCACCTAGCTTTGGACCCATGTATCTTGGCCATATTCTGTTGCGCAGAGTAACAATCAAAATGGTTTCAAGATTTTGATCGCAAATGTACACCACTATTCTGAGAGGATGGGATCATTGTAGTTGGAGTTGAAGAGTCTTTCAATATAATCAAGACCCTTATTTCACCCTAGGCAGATACTATGAAAGGTTTTCTTGTTCAGTACCTATATGTACTATTTTAACTACTCCTGTTCGAAGAGGGAGATGACCAGAATAATCTTTAAGGGATAAGTCTTCATGCATAGAAATACATGGGTGTTCAGGCTTGTCAACAAGATATGCTTGATCAAGTAAAATATCCCTATGTATAGAAACTAGGAGGGAAAATAGATGGGCCTAAGGTCCAGGTTCCCTGATAGAAAAGAGGAATCCCAACAACCTAGTGGTAGAAAGAATCCCACTATGACTTAAAGAGAAGTAACTGGAATGAGCTACATGGATAATAGTCTAATAATGAGCATAAAAAAGAACATATAAAGAATAATGGTATGGTGAGACCCTCTTATTAAGATGTACCAAATCCCTTCATGAGGAACCTACTCATGGGGGAATGGTAGATGGAAACAACTTAGCAACAAGATTTGGCAAGCTGCTCTGATCATGAGGGGCTGAGACCAGTGGTACCTCTTCTCCCTCTAGCTCTAGTCATTTGGGGAAAAATTATGATACTAGAATGAAAAACTTCTTTTTATGCCTAAATCATCCCACATTGATCTCCCTGATGATTCTGCATGGACATTGACAATGAATGGACTTTCAACTTACAAAGGTGGAAGTACCTGGGGATCACATGGTAGTGGATGTCGTGATTCCAAATGAATGATATTAAACATATAATATTATTGAGTATAATAGAGGAAGAAATATTCCCATATCCACTCAGATGAGAGTAATTGGAGATTCCACATAGCACATAGTGTGAGCATCCGCACAGAGAAATACACTTATGGAATTGCTAACAGCTTTGATGAAGGTGTCATTATGTAAGGGAGAGGATGGTTTGGGAGTCTATTCTAGAAAAATTCATGTGAATCATCCCTGCCCTTATGAGTCTCCATTCACTATTGTACCAAGTTGAAGAATCGTTGACACAAGGATCGAGTGTATTTTCACCCAACCTAAACAATGGATGACCCTAATGCCAAAACCATACATAACAATTTATAGTGCACAGAAGAGACATGGGATGGAGATTCTAGGCCCCAAGAATCCTAAAATCATTGAAAAATTAGAAACAATGGTTTTCCCAATCCAAAAATTGCCACTAAGGTCCATTTGAGATAGGATCAGGCTTCAGCAAACTTTCTGGTAGGGATATCTAGGATCGAGTTGGAACTGGTCCTCAATGATGCTGAACGATCCAGGCATATAGTTGGGAACCATGGGGATGATTGAGGATTAAAAGTGGTGGCATAAAACATCCTTTAAAGAGCCTCCATGTAGGGGAGTGAGAGACGGAGGTCTTGAATCATCTTGGATTGATGGAGATCTATTAGAACACAATGACAGACCTGGTTCGAAAGCTGGAAGCGTGAAGGGTAGCACTAGGTAATGCATGACAGTGGAGGGTGAAATGGATAAAAAATGAAAAATAGGAGGCATGTAGGGAATGTTCTATAGATTGTAAGAATCCATTAATTTTAAAAGTACTATAAATAGAATAAAAACTCATTTATGAATGGATAGTATAGTATGATGCTTCATCAAAAACATAATGTTATAATAGTTGTTTCAAAATTGTAAGAACCCACCCAAAATTTGAATGATTATTTAATCATGACATGAAATATTTAGATATCCATAGGGAAAAACAATTTTATAGAATTGAAATATAGGAGTGCACTATAAACCAATTTTTATTATTGATGGATTGTGGGATATTCCTAAAATGATTTTTCGATATCCCAAAGGCATTGAAGGGCACATTGGAAGAAAATGAATCTGAAAAGAGTATAATATTCCGATATTTTTTAGGGTAACTTTTTAATTTTTTGGGTATTTGATCATATTGGTAGATACTTCTTGTTAATAATTCAATGGAATGTGTCGAAGAATACCAAAAGTATTTTCCCACAATAGCTTAAGGAATCATCAAGTGAGGTGAGAATATAAAATTAATTATTTATTTCCAGGATGAAGTTGTTCTGTCTTAATATGATAAGAATAAGTATGTTAATCAAATATATGTTTGATACCAAAGACATGGATCAAGAAGGGATGATATGAGTAGATAGTGGGTAAAAATATTTCCATAAAAGTATCAGATCATAATAGTTCATGGATCATTGAAAGTGGATGATCCTCCAACATTATTGGAAATAATAATCTTATCATAGGAATTAATAACAAGAAGGAAATTGACATCAAATTTAGTAATGATGAAGTCCTAAGGGTTCTAGTTATAGTAAAACCAAATACAGAGGAAAATATATGAGATTCCCAGATGTATTGGTTATTAAATATCATAGTCACAACCTTATTAGTTTCATTAAACTATAAAAATCATTTCATACAATAATATTTAATAAGAAAATGCATATTTTCAAGAGAAAATATAGTTTAGGGGTGATTCAATTTAAGTAAATGTTGGGAATCTCTACTTTTTTAGTAGAGAAGAATATATGTCTTTTCTATCCAAGGACTAAAAAATATGGTGTGGCATGAAATTCATGGTCATTCAGGCTGAAATTTCCTAGATGATCTAATGAAAACTAATGGACCTTGTGATCTCAATAAAACATCAGACGATCATACACAAACCTGTTATTCTTTCCAAAAAAGTATGGTTATGTGAAATAATTACAAGGAAATGATATAAAAGTTAACAAGAGTGTTGGATTTTGGGTATATTAATGTGTGTGGACTTATCACTCTAAGAGTAATTGATTGAAGGATATACTATATTATGGTTTTTAATGAATGAAATATAATACCATGAATATTCATCATCACCCCTAACTCTTGTGTGTTGAATTTAATAACACAATTCAAGATGGAAACCAAAAGTATGTTTGGTTAGAAAATTCACAAAACTCCAAAATAACAATGGGATAGAGTTAAAAAACCACCATGTATATTATTTTCATGAGAATAAAAGGATAAGGAAACAAGTTTTAGACACGGAAACTCTCTAATAAAATGAGGCAGTTGAGAGAAGAATGTAGATCATCAAAAACATGGCTAGAATAACGATTATTGAGAAAGGCCGTCTCAAATATTTTAAGAAATAACTAAAAACAAAATAATACTATATATTTAATGGAATATTTTTCTATTTGAGATCAGGGAAGACATTATATGTGTTTTGGTATGTAAATAATATTACATTGAAGTACTTTTGAGTCTATAGATATTCTTTCTTGAATCTCAATAAGCAGATACATAGTAAGTTTTAATCTCAAGAAGATGAAGGGATATTTCTTAGCTACTAAGGAATAATCAAATAAAATAAATTCTCAAATAAAAAGCTATGAAATATTGTCTCGAGAAATGATGTTTTGTGGTCGACAATGATCCACATATTCAATAAAGTAGGTAAAAATGTCTGGAGTATAGTGATGAAAAGAGAATGGCTTAGGGGGAGTGAAACTAGCATAGGATGATTTAGAATAATATTTAGATGATGATAATAATGAAGTTATACTTATATATTCATAAAATATGAAGATACAAGGTAAAATTGATAGGTAGAAAATCATCAGATATTATAAAAAAAATGTGTAAATGAGGAATTTGAAGTATCCAAAACAAAAATCTGTCATATAATTTGAAAATAGAATGCTATTTAAAGAATCTATAAAAGATGGGATTTGGATTCATGAAATGAAGGAAAATATAAATCAATATATATGAATCTAACATGACATATTATTTTTAATTCAATAGAAAATATGATCATGTGACGTAATGTGGTTTCCACAACAAACTAAATAAACAAGACATGGTGATTCAAAGCAATGAATGAATCATGTGAAAGTGGTACTCCAAGATCAAGGTAATTAGTGATGATGAGACATTTTCTCCTACAGAAAGGCTAAAGAAAATTGATCAATTCAATTATATTGTGGTGTAAATAAAATTAAAAAATTTCTTGATAGATATCAACTTAAAATTTCAAAATTTATTTTTGGAATAATGGGAATATATTGAACCACTAGATGATTTTATTAATCATGAATATGTGAATTAAATTTTTATGATGAAGAAGGAAATGTATGGTATGAATCAATCAATGAGAGAATAATGTTCATGACTTGATTAGTACATAAATAATTTTGGTTTCAAGAATGGTGGAGTTGATTACAATATCTATGTCATCCATGGGAGTAATCTAATAATGAAATTTATTGTGTAAGTGGATGATGTAATATTTGTGGTATAATATGAATCAAAATATAAACCATTTAGAGAACTCATGATCAATGATTTCAAAATGTCAATTATTACAGAACTAATGTTTTGTTAGTCTATAGGTGGTACATGGAAAATATAGAACATTTATATCATAATATAAATATGAAATAGATGTTATGAGAATATTTTTAATGGATAACTCAAAATAGATGATAAATCTCTTTTCTACCTAGATGAAGTAATATTGGGATGATGATATAAAAGGGTCAATGTCACAGAATATAGTTATATCAATGGGATCATATTGTATATAAAAACCACACAAGACACCATTGATTTATCTACATTCTATGTGACATGGTATCAAATTAGTTCTATAGATATCCATATACATTTAATTAAATGATTACCTTAATATATCAATGTGATGGTAGATTTAATATTATTATACAATAAAAAATATCTACATGAGTTATTAGGTTATATAGATATTGATTCTGATATTTCAGTATATAATAAAAATTTAACATCATGTGGTGTATTTTATTTTAGTAGGCTATGTATTTCTTTGTTAATAAAGAAAAAATATTTTTCTTCTCCATGTAATAAGAAGCTGAATATAATTTTCCCAATTAATCTTTCATGTAGTTGCAATGGATGAAGTGAAAACATGAATATATAGAAGTTGATTTGAAGTCTCTCATCATAATCCATTGCTATAATTCAACATTTATATATCTTATAAAAAACCCATTCCATCACTTGTTGATAATATACATTGAAAGCAAATATCAATCTATCAATGAGAATGTGGAACATAATCTAGTGAATTTAGGGTATGTAGCTACCGAATTATAGATTTCTGACATCCTAATAAATCTCTAACCAAGGAAGTATTTGAATGACAAAAACTATATCTTGGAGTCCGGTCGACTCCTAACACTTGATTAGTGTGAATGTGGGGCCCCCACTCCCTGAAGTATGGTTTGTTTTGCCTAATGTGCTAATATCTATTCTTGTAACTATTATAATCTAAAAGGGGTAACATCTGGGATTATTGACGGGGGTTATCGTTTTAATGATAGATAAAATTTATTCAAAGACGGAGATCAATTTCAATAAGAATTAGGGGAGAAAAGAAATAGTTTCAAATATGATGATACTAAAGTGGTTTGTTTAATGTAGATATATAAGAAAAGATTAAAATATGGGTTCATGATGCTATTAGTTTACCAACGAGGTTGAATAAGTGACCTTCTTAAAATCCACCATGGGATAAAATTTTCAAACCATTGGTGGTGTAGTAATTATAATTTATTAGTGGATAGTTTGCAAAATGTTGATAATTATAACAATTGTCAATTGGAAACTATAATTTGTATCGAGAATTACATATTTCGTTAATGAACATCACATGATACTCTTATTTCTCACCCTGATAATTGTTTGTATAATCCTAGATTACATATTCAATAAATCCTTGATCATGATCTGGGGTTGATGAATGTGATTCGTTGTTGATGAAGGAAGTGCAAAAAAGTTCTATCAACATGTTGGAAACTGAAGAGTTAAAGTGGTGTCAAAGCATGACGTGTTTTCCAAGAACCCAAAGGGGTATATTGTTGGGAAAAATAACTCATGGTTAAATTTAAATGTTTGTGTGTTAGTTTTTTTATTGAAAAATTCAATTGAAAAATTCAGTTACAAAGTTCCATCATGGTTTTTGACAAAGATCCAGTATAGTGGTTACCTCTGTGATCTCGATGTATACATACTAAGAGTTGGGTTAAGGCTATATAATAATGAATATAATAAAGGTATGTGTGATTTTTAAGGAGTTAAAAAAATTTCCTTTCTAAGGTGGTGATATTTCCAAATGTTAGGGTCTTTTATGTAAATTTAATAGTTGAATTAATGAGAGTATAAGTCTCATGAAGTTTAAAAAAAAGTGATTTTTAGAGGGTGTACCATCAAAATTTGGTAAAGGTAACTGTTCCTAAAAAGTTATATAGTTGTTTAAAAGTTATAGTTTCATAATGTATATATAGTTGTGTGAATGAAGATATAGTTGTGTGAATTCAGTAAATATAAATGGAAGTTTCTTGATGATGGGGTGTTGTAATCTAAAGGCGACATTAAATCATTGAAATTTTAAAAACCACGAAATTTACTCACAAGGATAGTATTGAATAAGGAAGTTGTGTAAAATATAGAAATTCCTATAAATATCACCTACACCTAACATTTATGTCATAAATCCCTTAGTTAATATTAGGTTTCAATGTCACATAATAGTAATGTGAAGGCACTTATTATACAAAGCAGTTATGTGAATATCAATTGTGTGGGGAAAAGGGAATTTTTCTATATTAGACTATGTGATTTTTTAAATTTATTTTTATTTTGTGGGAATGTAGGGGAGATTCATTATATATTCAAAATATTCATAATTTTTTTTGAATTTCCTTGGATGTTGGTGTATTCAGTAAATACCAAAAAGTTGTGCAAAATTTAGAAGGATTCACAAAATTTGTGAAAATGTTACATGAATGTGAATGTTACATGAATTAGAAGAAATAGAACAAAAAATATATATGGTAATATATATTTCATTAGTTGAATAAAATTAGTACTTCATGTAATTCCTATGATGATTTGAAACTTATTTTTTCAATAAATCAAATTATATCTACTGGATGAATAGTGGGTACACTTCAATAGAGAGGGAAGTGACCTCTCAATTCATGTTTGGTAGAGAAATAGGATAGAGAGTCCACTCTAAGAAATGTTACAATAAAGTAATATAGTGGATTTGATACATTGGTTCATCACCTTTGTACACTCCTTATACTATCTTAGTTAAAGGTAAACCAAGTAAAATGTCCATATTTGTTTCTTGATTTCATTTCCATTTATACATTACTATGAGGTGGAGAGAGAAGATATTTTTTTTAATGAAGAAAAATATCCAAAGGGGTGTTCTAATATATAATACCATGATTGATACCCTCTAAGGTTACTTAACCTAGTGGGGTTAACACACATTCACTATGCACAACATTATCACAAAATACTCATATATACCAAACCTAATCTTAAAAGTCGAATGAGGTATATGAGAACGCCTCACCCTAAAATAATGATATCTTGAACTAAAGTAAATGTTAGAGTTGAATATATTCTATCTCAATTGTATTATATTACTTGACCATAATTTGGTTCCACATCTGATAATCCACACAGAACCTCTGGAATTCATATACCCTATGTGTGAACAACATTGAAGAATCCCAAAGGGATATACACAGTTGAATAAAACCAATCTCCTTAGAATACTCCATTCAATAATTCAACTCTTGAATCATTATGGGATCTATCTTATATGGAATAATATATATAGGCTTTATAATTAAAAAAATATAAAACAAAAACTAAATATCAATATCTATTTTAAATACCAATAAATAATAAGGAAAAACATCTAAAAAAATTCCCCCAAATGTGGAATATCTTCCCAACATAGCTCTCCATCATTTAAAATGAGACTAGAAACCTAGGTTGTGTTCCCACCCAAATGTAAGTATTCAGGTCCTATGTGACCTATCTACTTATCCCATTATCTAACATAATCCTAAATGTCATCTTAAAAAGTTTTAAATTATACACATCAATGATATAAATCGATATGGTCTTGACAATAACCCATCCAATCCATCTCAAATATCATATCAAAAATTATAATCTCTATCCTAATGAAATCCTAATGGAATATATTATCACCATCCACTGAGAATGACCCTTGAAACCATTGAATACTATTAGATAGTGTCCTTGTAATTTTATTTATTAACACAAGTCCATGATTATGATCAATAGTTATCCCTAAGCCATTCATGAACTATGAATATGTAAAGTCCCATACCCATATTCAATTAAACAGAGCCTCTATCCCAATTGTCATAGGGACTCAAGACCATATACCAAATTGAAAGGCAATAATGACTAGAATTGTCGGATTATGGAGAATCTATGGGGATAATATTGACTCTTGTAAAAGTGTAAAACATCATAATATCATATCAATAAAATAGTAGATTCAATATAAAATGAAAAACAAAAACAATATACACTATGAACCCTGGACTAGTAACCTGCCTTAGTAGAAGCATAATACTATATGAACAAGAATATGTATAAAAAAATACATAAGTAATATCATATACAATAATGATCATGTCATGTTTCTAAAAAGCATTGAAAATAGGTATAGAAGAAACAATGCAATATATGTATCAAAATACCAAGAAGACTAAAAACAATATCTCTAAATAACATCATGATATGTAGCTTCGTTCAATGCAACCCCAATCTTAAGCATGGAACAATGCCAAGTAGCTAACCACATGCTCTTACAACGGTCCCTACCTTGTACTATATAGTATATCTAGGTACCCAACAATGGGCCAAATACAGTGTGAGATTCAATTCCAGTGGGTAACTACCAAAGGTAACTATAACTAATCATATCTGTGAAAATAAGCTTAAGAAGAGTAAAAAATATAATATGCATGGATGTTCAAAAAGAAAAGTTCACATGGAAAAATTTACCAGACAAGTGATATTGTACAACGATACAAGGCTCCAATCAAAATATGTGTCCAAATTCTATAAAAAGGCTATATTCAAGAAAAAGAACGTAAAAATCATGACCATGTCATACAAAAAATATTTCATATCATCCATGGAAATTTCATGTAATTTGAATAAAATATCATCCATGATCGTGCCTTATAATAAAGCATGTCACATTTACCACAGATGATCCATATAATCAGACATTTCACATTTACCACAATCAAGCCATATAATCAGAAATATCAAACCTCTCAATACTCGATCCATGGTATAGTGAACAAATTCATCCTCATTGAATCCTAATAACATCTCGATGGAAACTCAAAAAGACTTGGAATGGGGTCCAAGGAGCATGTCAAAAGACCATGACCACTTTGATCCCACACTAGTTGGATCCAAGGGGTAGTAAGGCCCATGAAATCTCCTCGAATTGAGAAAAAAGGAGAAATATTATCCAAGGCATCCACTACCATTATCATGACCCAAAGAAAAAAAATCCAAAGAATATAATGGAATAATTCATCATTAGATCCATTAATCAATAAAAAATTATTGAATTTTTTCTTGATTTTACCCCCTCATATAACAATTTATATTTCCTTACAAACCATGAGTTTACCCACTCATATATGATTCAAAATTAAGCAGTCACTCAAATAAAAATCATTTATCATGTGTAATAGTCAGTAAAACAACACCTAATAAATTAATTAAATTAAATAAATTTATAAATGGTCTTCCTCTAACTATGAAATCTCAAACATACCCCCCATGGGTTGTATAATAATGGTAAATCTCAAAGTCACATCCCATGGGTGACCTTGGTTTGTTAAACAACTTCTAAATAAAATCAAAGGAACCAAAGATCATCCCTAATAGGTTTCAATAATTTGAATTAAATTATTGAATTCAATTTTAGGGTCATGATAGAAATTACAGTGGGAGGCACAATGAAAGATATCTATATAAAGAACCAATCTACTCATGAAAAGTATAAACCACCTACTTTTGGTCTATAGAAGAGTACTCATCCCGTATCAACTACTAATCACACTTCGTTTTGGAGAAAAATTAATAACGAATGAATACCATGAATATAGGGAATATTTTCATACACGTAAATAATTCCATTGATTCAAGGTAAAATGAATAACAACACAAATGTAATGGAGTACACGCCAACATGAATTCAAAGAGACCAACAGTGCTTGAATCCTATTTCCAATAGAGAATCAGTGAAAATCCTAAAATTTGTCTTTAAGGAGGGTTCCCATGCCAATGTTGCTGCCCATAGGAGGGGAATGCAAATATTTTTAGGTTTTAGAATAATTTAATGTCATTTTGGAAATTTATCAATGAAAATTGGGTTTCATTGTTTGGAAACATGGTTTAAAAAACTATGCACTAACATGCACCCTCTACTATGCTAACGGTGAACCCACACAGTCACTGCTCATGGTTTTAATAACCATTCAAAAAATGTACATTTTAGTTATTCTAAAAATTTTATGTTCGCTTATACAAGTTTTCACATCCATCCATATAGTTTCCTTAAATTGTGAGGGATCCTTGATCCCATTTCACAGGACATTCACTATTAGTCATACCATGCGGCCTATCCCAAATGGTTTCTACTAATATTGTAGCCTAGCTGATTTTCACAAAACATTTGGTTCTAGGGTCCAAACAGTCCGTAGACACCCCCTAAATATCCATAACCTCAAGTAATATCTACATTTTCTCACAAATAATCATTTAAACCAAGATTAAAAAAATATATACCTCATAATAAAATAAGAGATCATATAATCTTCCACCATAATGAAATTTGTCCCTGCATCTCACTCTCAAGGGTGGCCATGACTTTTATGATAATCTCTTGACAATGATCACATATGTTGTCCTCCCAATCCTATGTCTTTTAATATAAATGGAATTTCTACCATATCACCAATAATAGATGAACTAAAATGCCTTAGATAACCTGTGTGCTATTATCAATGATATGAATAAGTATCTTCTCAAAGGCTCCATCAACCTATAACTCCACCTACCCAATTTGTAGAAAATGAGACTGGTATGAATGATATTGGTGACTCTAAGATACATGAAATATGTCATGCATTGACTTTTAACTTTGAGGGAACTATGACCAACCTGATACTGACCTGAATCTCTAAAAAATATTGAACAACCCAACATATCGTGGTGAAAGGTTACCCTATCCCATAATCCATATGTGTCCCAAGCATGGTGAGATATGTAAAAATATATGATTCTAAAACATGATATTTAGAGGCTATTTGAAATGATATACATAATATTTTAATCAAGACTATGTGGTATACATATACTTCCAGATCAATTGGACAACTCAAAATTCTCCAACTCAAATCTTGGTCCTAGTGAGTCTTCCTCACCTACCTCTTACCAGAAAAGGGGAGATCAACATGGAATAGAATTAAAATCCTCAAAATGTATCATCTACATTGTATTTTGATATATATTATCATATTTGAACTCAAAAAAGGGAATATGACTCTCCCAAGAGCCCCCAAAATCTAGGATGTGTGCTTACAACATGTCCTCAAGAACTTAAATCATATCCCTTGATTGTCCATCAGTTTGCGGTTGGTATTTTTTACATAGAAGCTCCTATGGACATCATGAACACCACAAGATCTTACAGAAATAAAATTTAAACTAGGTTTCCGTATCTGTAATGATAGTATGGGGAACCTTGGTAGTTCATACTATCGTAGAGATATAAAAACACCCAAGATCATCCAAACTGAAGGTCTCATTGATCACTAGGAAATTAGAAACCTCTGTGATCATGTACACAACAACCCAAACATAATCACTGCCTTATGGAAACCTCAATAAACTAGTCACAAAATCTATAATGAATGAATCCCATTTACATTAATGAATGGGTAATGATTATAAAAGTATGACATGTCATTTCTGTTCCACCGATACTTTCTAATAGGTAGAACACCTCTTAACAAAAATTGTTACCCCATGTTTCATACCAAACCACCTATACTAACGATGTGAGTCATGATACATCTTGTTAACACTGGGGTATGATTCCGAAATTGAGGAATGATAATCTAAATCACCTCCTCACATATTTTAAATAGAACCCATATGAAACCATGGATACAGAAGATCTCATCCTCTCTTATAGCTAGAACAGGAGGTCGGTCCTCACATACAACACTCTCTGATGGGACACAGACCTCATAATCTAATAGCGTCTTCATCCTCACTATATCAAAAAGGGTATAGGTCACTACTATGGATGAATGAAAAGACTATACCTAACTATCCTACACTACCAAGTGCATCTCAGAGAACAAATCCATAATCATGTAGTCACTATTGGACTCCTGAAATTCCTATATCTAATTCCTCCTGCTTAGAAAATCAACCACTACATTTACTTTCCAAGGAGTGTAGGAAGACTTGAATTTTAAAGACTATAGGTATTCAACCCACCTTCTATAACTCATATTCATATCACACTGTGTAAATAATACTCTAGGATTTTATAGTATTTGTACACCACAAAGATCTCTCCTAGTAAATAGTGTTTGTAATAGCACAACACATAAATAACTATAGTTAACTGAAAATCATGCATCAGGTAATTCCTGTCATGTTGAATCAACTACCAACACACGTATTCCATGAATCTGTCCTCCTATATTAGAACATCTCTTATCCCACTACTTGATTCATTACAATATGCAGTGTATATTTTTTCTGATCTAATAAAAGCAGGACTAGTGTTGAATTCAATATCCCATTCAACACCAGAAAGTATATCTTGTAGTGATCAATCCATAAAAACATCACACCCTTCTTAGTCAAGATCACCAATAGAATTGATAAGCATGATATGTCTTGTGTAAAACACCTATAATATCAAGATATCACCAATAAAATTTTTATATCAATGTTTTACTTGGTATTCTCCTAGGAAACTACATCTCTCACCTATTCTGAGATAACTTATACTCCAATATCAGAGATAATATGACCTAAGAAGTGATTCTTATCCACCCTAAAGTGAATATTTGTAAGATTATCATTTATCTGATGCTCTCTCAGTGTTTTCAAAATGATCTGAAGAAGTTTTTTAGGGTCATGATTTTTATGAGAATACACCAAGATATCATCCACTAAAACTACAACAAAATAATTTGGATATGAAGGATAAAATCAATTCATGAGCTCCATGAAAACCAGTGGTGTGTTCATGAGATTAAATAGTATAACCAAATACTCATATAGACCATACCTGTTGCGATAAGTTGTACGAGGTATGTCTACATATTGAACAAACACCTGATGGTATCCATATCTCATGTCAATTTTTGAGAACACTCGAGCTCCTCAAAGATGGTCAAAATGATAATTCATCAGTGGAACAGGATACAAGTTCTTAACTGTCATCTAATTAAATTTTTTGTAATCCATATATAGACTAAGCGTACTATCTGTATTTTTTGTAAAAAGGATTTGAGAACCCCCTGGATAATTACTGGTTCATATAATAACTTTCTCATATAAATCATATAACTTCCTCTTGAGCACCTGGAACTGCATAATAGCCTTCATATAAGGAGTAATAGATACCATTATTGTTTTTGGCACCATCTCAATGGAAAACTCAACATCTATCTCAAGAGGAAAACCAAAAAATTATTCTGGGAGAACATATAAAAAATGATTAACAATGGGCGGAATTTACACATTATTTGCTCTTAGAACATTCATATATAAACAAGCTCTATGGGATATCATCTTACCCATCCCATGATTATCTAGTCCATCTTCGATCACCTGGACATACCATTCACCCTCGTGAGTATAAACTACACCCTATAGTGATGTGAAAGTCATCATTCAATGATGGCAGTCAACAATTCCTTGATTAGATACTAGCCAGTCTATCCAGATAATGATGTTAAACCCATTCACATCAAGGGGAAAAAGTTTTCAGATGAAGTTTAACCCACAAATATTAAGGGGTATCTCCCTATACTAACGTATATCCTCCATTATAATCTCTAACATAGTGTTAAGCATTATAATGCCCTCTAAAAATTGAACAACAAGCCTACAGAATTCCACCATAGGTACATATATGCTACTATTCAATGCATGTATATCACATATATTAGAAACAAGAGTAAAGGCTACTAAGATCATTCTTCTCACCATATATGGTTCAAGGCACTATTCATTGGGGGTAGGCTACATAGAATAAATCTAACATGAACCACACCTTGTGACACAGCCTCACTACCTAGAGAAAGATTGATCTACTATCTCGGTACAACTGGTTCCTAACTGCCTCATCCAAGACCACCACATTATCTTGATCAATTGGTACATATCTAGATCCCTTTCTGGTGCAGAGTTGAGAAACCTGCTCTAGAACCAAGTGTTGGTGTTAAACCCTACCACTCATTGCTTGGGGTAATTCCCTCCAAAAATGATTCTTGTGGACCATCCTTTTGAAATATCATAACATGAATAGGTCTCCAACACATTTATTTCTCATGTGTCATCATCTTCCACACTGATGGAAAAAAACTAAACTTCAAGCACTAGCATCCAAGATTTTTCTCATCTCATGGGAAACTTCAAAATGCCGCTTTGTACTACTAGAAGCCGAACCACTATGCCATGGGACTACACTGCTCTACTCAAAACCAATAGCTTCCCTCGAGTGTTGATATATAATTAGAACATGATTTAATATATCAGTAATCATCATCAACTTAAACACACTAATCTGAGATTGAACAACATTTTAGAGACCTTCTTTGAAGCGTCTCTCCGTTGATAACTCATCAGCAAGATATATTGGTGCATAAGACTACTTATCTATAAAGAATGTGGAATATTCTATAACCAACATTGTTCCTTAATCAAGATGCATGAAATCACTCACCCCCTCTTCTCGCAATATGTCAAGTAAAATTAGTTGTAGAATCTAGTTTGGAATTACACCAAACCATGTTATTTATCCTGTTAGCCATGTTAAAAACAACCTACCAATGATTTTATAGTCCCAAAAGAACGTAATTTTTTTGCTTCAATCTTCTCTAATGAGATATATCCCAATGATAAAATGTTGACATAATAGTCTCAGTCCACAGATCAATTCCTTGTGGACCACCATCCCCCAAAAAATGTTGGAGTATACTACTACTGGAACACACACATCAGCTCAACAATAGATGAGGTAGGTTTTGGAGCTCCCTGGAAAGATAACATAATGTGTGAAAAACACTCACAGAACTATTCCTCATCACATGTGTCCTGTAAAACATCCATTTACTCAGTCTGGACTATAGGATGATCCACTAGTGGCCCATGGCTAACCACCTTCATAACATTACTGTCTCCACCCACCTATAATATTGTTTGAGGTCATGGTGGTGACATGTCTCTACATTGCCGAACACACACCTTAGAAAAGATTAATATGAAATTTCACATTTAAACATTTAGGAAATGTCCAAAAATTCCTATAATTAGGTTGTACAATACTACCTACATGTTAATATATGAATGAGTAAAAGGTGACAGTCACAAATATTTTCAATTATACTACCTACTTCCCACTCAAAATCCAGATCGAGGTTACATTATCTATTTTCTCAAATTCAATTTCATTTGAATTCATATGCATCTCACATTTCATTTTAAATGGTTGAACAAAGTTTTTCCCCACTTCTAACCCATACGGGACTATATATTTCACTAATCACAATATGATGTCCACTTAATCGACATTATAACTCATTCCAGTCTATGCGACTCTTGGTCCATGAATCATTATGCCAAAATTGGCTACATAGCATTTCTTCTTTAGTATAATAAAAAAACACTAATTAGGTTATAAAAGTCACTATAAGTAACAAAAATATTTACCAATTCCCTACAAAAATATATCTATCACAAAATTATGCATATCTATCATGACACATATCACAACATCCTGAAAATAAGCAATGCACCCAATATGGCATGACATAATGCATGGCATGTGAGCTCTATTAAGTGAATAAAATGATTCATTGGATAAAATACCCTAAAATAATCAGGTTTCAATAGAATATAACCCTAAACCATATTAATGATAACATCACAACTCAATTTCATCACCCAACAATGCACTCAAATCCACTGTGATAGTTAAAATCTAGATAACAACAATTTCCATTCAAGACAATTTTTCTTTTTTGCTTATGTGGGTCAGCTACTCCATGGAACAACTCATTACCAAATTCTAATGAATTTATACCCCTGTATATTGTATCTAAATATTAATTCATATGAGAAAATAAATTCTCTAATTCCACTTTGTAATGTCCCAACCCAGATGCAACTAACCGGTTTCTCAAGCCCGATTGGTCACATGGCCTCAAGCGCATATCTCCAAATGTGAGTGGCTACACACTAGTAGTGAGGTATTAGGGTTTTTCTGTGGGGGACTATAATATCTTGAATGCGTGTAAAATATTTAAATATAATATTATTCAAATAAATGAATAATTATAACAATGAATAAACACTGAAAATAGACAATATATCCACTAGACTAGTAACACACCGCTGTGGAAGCATAATAACATCTAAATTGCAATAGGTATAAATAATGCCAAAAGTAGTCTCATATAAAATAATGATCATGTAATTTTTATAAAAATAATAAAAAATATGTATAAATCAAGTTGTACAATATAAGTATAAAAATACCAAAAAAAACAAAAAAAACAGTATCTCTAAATAGCATCACTAGTCCCAGCTCAGTCCCATGAGCCCATACTCCTAAGAAAAGTAAAAAGTCAAGCATCGAACTGTGGGGTTTTTCACTAGTCCCAACCTTCATACATGTCATTCATTTGGGTAACAAACAGTTTCCCAAACTAGGAGTGAGATATAATCCCTATTTTCACCACCCAAGGTATCTATAACAAATCTTTCCTTGGTAATATAAGTTAAATCCATGTGACAAATATAATAGGTATGGAATTACTAGAAGTAAGGTGCCTAATTAAAAGTTAACCAAACATGTGTTATAGTACAACCAATCATAGATACCTTCCAAAAAAATGTCAATCTCCAATAACAATGAAGCAGGCCTAGAAAAGGAAGTAAACACCATAACCATGCCATACACACAATATCTCATATCATGCATGGCCATTCCATATAACTTGTATAACACAACAACCATGTCCATGCTGTATAATTAACAATGGTTCATTTACCACGTCAGATATATATAATCAGAGGTTTCAAATTTACCATGACCAAGATGTATAAGTAGAAATGTCATAACCCACAAGGATGGATCAAATGTATAGTGAACCAATAAATCCCCATCGAGTACCAATAAAATATCGATGGAAACTCAATTTGACTTAGTTTGGGGTCCAAGGATCTGGTCAATTGACCATCTCTACTTGAAGCCTAAACAATCATGATCAAAGGGGTAGAATTTCAAAGAAATCCAACTTAATCAAGACCAAAGGAGAAATATTTTCCAAGGCATCCTTTACCACTATCAAGATTCATGGAATATAATTGAATCATTCAACATTTTTTCAATTTATTAATATGAATGAATTAATTTTTTTTTATTTTACCCACTCATATGGAACATCACATTCAATTACATATGATGAGTTTACCCAGTCATATATCATTCCCCATTTAAGTAGTTAAAAAAATCAACACCATGTATCACATTGAAAAAAAGGTAGAACATCTACTAATCATTCAATTCAGTTTAATTCATTTATAAATGTGATTCCTCTTTATAGGAAATCTCAAACACACACCCTATGTGTGGTCTAATAAGGGTAAATCTCAATGGAAAACACTATGGGAGACCCTCATCGGAGAAACCACATCCTACTAAACTCAATGGAACTAAATGGTATCCTTAAAAAGATCAAATACATACAAATAAATCTATAAAATAAATTTTGAGGCCAATATGAAAAGTCTGGATGGTGAAATAATAAAAAATAGGTTTATAAAGAACAAAACAACTTAAGAAAACTATATACCCCCAGCCATAGGTCTGTAGAAGAGTACTCATCCAGTATCATCTCCTGATTTGACTCATACTTGGAGAAAAGTGAAGAAAGAATGAAAACCCTGAAAATATGGAATATTATATTGAACCTAAATAACATGGTTGATTTGAAGTTAAACTAATAATGAAATAAAAGGAATGGAGAACTTGTCGGTGTGAATCCAAAGATACTAATGATGCCTAAATCTGATTTTGTATGGGGAATCAGTGGAAAAGCTTATAAATTGGCTTCTAGGATGGATCCCAGGCCAAAGATTCTACCCTTGGAAGGATAAGGAAATGTGTTTTAGGTTTTAAAATAATTAATGAGAATTTTATTTACTTTAAATTGAAAAATGGTCCACACTATTGGTAAAAATGATCACTAACCATGCATCGTCTACTAGGATATGTGAAACCAGCAAGGCCATTGTGCATGGTTTGATGAACCATGCACATACCATGCGTTTTGGATCTACAAAAAATTACAGGTGCCTCACACAGGAATGTGCCTCCATCTATATGGTTTTCTAAAACATTGTGAGATCCTTCAACCCATTTTTGAGGCATCATATGACTAGTCAGACCATTTAGCCTATCTAGAATGATTTTTACTAACCATGTGACCTATCTAATTTTTCTAAAGGTTTGGTTATGGGATCTGTATAGGCCCCAAACACCCCTGATACCCCCATATCCTCAAAGGGTATCGAAATTAGGTTGTAAAAAGCATTTAAACTAATATAATACAAATCTATACCTCATAAGAAAACCTAGGATCTTACAGAAGATATAAAATAATGTGAATCCCTTATATCCAATAAAAGAATATGGAAAATTAGAAGCTATTAAAATAATACCTTCAATGGTAGATAATTTGATATCTTTATCTGTAGGAGATGTATTGCTATAATGAAACTGCAAAAAGCCTCATCTTTGATACCTTTTCTTACTCCCCCAGAAATTTACTCCACTAATCTCACTACTACACTTATCAATCCTTGGGAATCCTATCATACATCTTGAACTAAATACCTATGGAACCACAAAATCCAATATTTTATTATGTGCCTGATCCAACCTTAGAACCTTATGTGTACCCATGTTACATAAAACCAACTAACTATGAAGAACTCATGCAATACTATTGTTTGTTTCTCATTCTCATATATAATCATCACTTATTTGGTCATTGGTCACAGTGATATTGTAAATGAACAAAATATTACACGATAATAACACTCCACTGAACCACCTCCACATAGAGGTAGATACAAACTTTAGTTCAGATTTCTCTATCCACTAGAGCCCTGGTGTGAACTATGAAATTGATGATTTCTGCTAACAGAGTACCCGTTACTAATCCCGCTTGTTGGTGTTAACTAACTAGAACCTCTACCCTCATTTAGTTTTATCGCTATGAAGAGAGTATCATTTATATCTTCTAAGAAATATAATAGATGACAGATGTTTACCCACACCATAAGATCTTATCTAAGACCATCCTCAAAACATATCACCCTGGAATCCTCATCCCCAACCAAATATGAGAAAAAGATCTATATCATGGATAATGGAGAAACGTAATACATAATTTACATCCCATTATTTTTAGATACAAGAATTCTTGGACCCAGTCCTCTCTCAAGGTTTTTGAAAAGAAATTATCATAAAACCAGGTCTGAACTACTCCCAAGATTATCCAATATATTATTCATCCTAGACTAGAATTCCCCCATTAGGGCCTACTTCTCCCAAGAAACATATAAAATACCAACATCACCAACCTATTTAAGGGTGTCTCAAGGTGATCAAATATAGACTAAATCAGCTCCACCCAGTTCTTAATAACATGTTAGATACCCTTACCTATGGAAAAATGTATGTAATGCTACTATAACTCTCATGTTAGATCAATCATATATGATATGACTCATGGATTCTATCTCTCTATAGATTATATGACCCATAGGTATGTCTCATGGATCTTATTTTCAATCATTAGTAATGGTTCTATTTGGGGATCCATGCCAACTTATGATGGGGAATTAAAATAACCTCTTTATTAGAACACCTTTAGAGGTCTTAATTGTTCTACATCTCTACAATTTCAAACACACACCTCATAAAACATTTCTATCATAGTTTTTATGTCATAGTATATTGAAATTTGTAATAAGAATTACACATAACTACCGTATATATGTACCCAGAATCATAAATTTCAATATTGTGGGATCTATCTCTAACACCATATACCCTCTCTTAGGGTTATTATCATATACACAGGGGATCCAAATCATTTAATTATCATATTTATTTTAATAGAGTATTATAAATTTGGACTGATTTAATAAATTTTCAAAAAAATGTATGGATTATAAAATGATAAGTTTATATTAACATTTTATTTAACCAATATCATAAATGGAAAGGATTATTATTCACAAAATTTTTTATAAAACCATTTATGGTCATTTTAAGATAATATTACAACATCATGTTATATAGGAAAATAGAAAAGAATCTGTTTTTTACACATTAAATAACCAACCACTCTATTATAACAATTGTAACTGATCATAATAAAACACATGAGTGATATAAATCCAACATCCCTGACATAATGAATAAAAACAACCCTTCTTACCAAATATTGTAAAGTGTAAAGATCCCATAAATTATAAATCCCATCAATATTAATAATATTAGGGAAGTAACCCAACCAAAAAGTTAAAACAAGGAACAATATTCCCATCCCTGGTAACTTGAACTTCCATCATTCATGGGTTAGATAAACATAGGGACAATATATATACCATGCTATGAAATCATCATATGTCGTATCGATGTAAAATAAAATAGTAAGAATAAAAAAATAATGATATGATTCCAATTTGTAACATTCAGACCCAACTCACTCAGAAATGAAAATATTGGAGTCACGCCCGAATTTAAGAACGCTTTACCATAAACCTTTATATTTAACATAACATTTAATGTTTTTATAATATATTGGGGATACTGTTACCTATATATTAGAAAATTTTAAATAGATAATGAAGTAGAAACAATAATAGTCATTCTGACAATGAAAATAATTCAATATTATAATTGAATGAAAATACAAAATATACATCACATAATATAAAAAATGATTTTGTACATTTCATATAAGTTAAAAATGAATAAACAATATCCACTTTGGAAATATCTTATATGTAATGGCCCCAAAATAAAAAAATTCAAAAATGGGAAAGAATATAAAATTGGTCTCAATTACTAATAGAGTCCCATATCCCATACTCAGTCTTAGTTATCCAGATCATCTATAAAACATTGGTCCATTTCAATTATCTTGAATTTTAACCATGATGCACACCAACGTACCCACGATATCCAGAGTAGGATGTGAGTACGAATTTATGGGAAACCAGTAGTATCATTCCTAAAAATAAATAGTTAATCAAAGTTTATGAAAATTTTATATAATGAGTAACTAAAAATATAAATAAAAAACACTTATCAACCCTCAAGTTCAATGGTGACACCAAATATCTACCTTGGATAATTTAGGTATTATTAAATGCCTCTAAAAACAATTCATCAATTTTTGGTTCGAATGAAAACCCTATCTATAACCACCCAACCAACATCCACACCAAAGGGAAATAAACCCCCTTTATATAACCATTAAACTATCTCTACATTAGGGGGCATAAAACCCCTCCCATAAACCACCTCATCACTATCACTGCGGAGGGAAGGAATCATTTCTCGAGAATCATCTCATTAATATCAACTCCTAGGGGGGATGTTGCCCTACCCGAGAACAATCTAACCAATATCAACACCCAGGGTGAATGATTCCCCGCAATAGAACCATCACATCAATATCAACACCCATAAAAGAATAGTTCCCTACCCTATAACCATCTCATCAATATTAATACTCAGGGTGTAATGACACAACACCTTGAAACCATATCATAAATATCAATATCCAGGGGGGAATAAAACCCCATCTTAGAACCCTCTCATCAATAAAAAAAGTTTATAACTTTCACAATAGTATACTTTACAAATTTTACTTGTAGTCCACATCATAATAATTTCTTAGTTTAACATTATATATTTCTTATCAAGAGGTACACACACAAATCCATGGTCTCAATCCATTTTCATCTTGACTATAACCAAATTATTACACATTAATCACCTAAATCCACCCTAGAGATCATCCTAGGGAATCCATGTGCTGAATTCTAGGTCATAATTTCATCAATAAAACACTTCTCATTCCCACATATATTTCCAATTTTATTAATTCAGGAATGGACTCACATGGTTGAAAAATATTCAGGATTTACATTTATCAACATTCTACTCATTTCCAAAAAAATGGGGTTTACACAAAATTAAAAAATACATAAACCATTTTTATAATTTTTCGGTCAAGTGAACATTAGGAAAGCATGACACAAATCATACTCAGATAGAAAATTCTATTAGACTTTTGGAAAACATAGGATCTCCTAACATTCTTAGGTTGAAGGTTGCTTAATTAATATAACCAGCTGATATAGGATCAAACAAAAATAATTAAAGAATAAAATAAAAATCCCTACAATAAGGAATATATGGAAATATGTTAATTATAAACCCCAAACTGTGAGTTAATTCAAGATATAATCAATGTGGTGTGAGAGAATTACATTTATCTCTCACCCAAATTAGATAACACATTATTTAGTTGAATAAATAATATGATATCACACTAGAGGTGGATGAATTGAGAGAGATCATAGAAAATTCATGGTAGTTATTAGTGAAGGAGAAAAAATCACTGATATCCAATAATAAAAAATCCATTTATTAATGTAAGTAATTTTTTTTAAAAATTCTACGTCATGTGTCATGGTGTGGCCACACTAAACATGACACGATGACCCTTTAGAGTCCTCCTCATGGAATGACCACCCCTATCAGTGGGGTGACATGCCTCTCTTAGGAAGAACCACCAAATCCAATTCTCCAGGATAATGTGTCCCATTTCTAATGAATTTTATTACATATTAATTGGTAATTAAATAATATTTTTAATAATCAAATGTTCCTTAACAAGTGTTTCTTTGAATAGTGTATTTTCCAGTTTGTAAATTCTATTCATTAATTTCCTTATTGGAAGTTTTTTTGGGGCTATAATTGAATTAATTTTATTTGAATTAATTTTATTATTATTTTAGAGGAAAATTATATTATTGATTAGTTGTGCCTTATTCAAAATTATTTTATTATGCGATACTTCATCTTGATTTTAATTCCTTGAAATTCTATGATTTTCATTTTCGAATAACATTTATTGGAATGTATTTTAATAATTTAATTTTTTTATGGAAATTGATTGTGGAACCCTAACATATAAAATGAGATGTTGAAGACCAATTGGATTTGATCTCAATGGAGCGGTGTGTTGGATAGTTGAGTTGAGTTCAAGGAATAGTTTCTGGAAGATTCGAGAGAAAATAAAAGGAAGTGTAAGGATGAATCAATCATGGTAACTAGTACATGATTTTCCCTATACTATCTATAATAGATGCACATGTGGTTATTAGATTTTTTGATGTAGATTTTTTAAATTCACATAAGGTATATGAGGAGAAGTGATCAGTGTTTCTTGTGGTAAACAGGGGATACGTTTTTTATGCTATTGACTTTGAACTCAAACTAAGGAGGTGGGTGTAATTTTATTTTAAGTGGTGAACCTAAATTTCTATAGTTAACCACATATTTCATGATATGTATTGGTTTTAGGATCTATTAAAGAGAACTCATACCTCGACTTCTTGGGGTGATTGGAAAAAATCCAGGTGACATTATAGCTTCTTGGGATGGGGGTGGAGCTCCTAGATAGAGAATATTCCACTTTTACACTCCCCAATTTATATTTATATCTACAATGAAAATATTTACTATTTAAATTTCAAGAATATTTCTCGGACAAACTGTTTGTCGAATGATATTGATCTGGTAAAAATAGTTACTCATTTGGTGTCATCCGTGGTTATATTATACACTAATCAAAATCTCTTATAAGTAATGTTCTAAAACATCAAGATTCAATGATAATTTACCATCATAAAACTCAATTTAATCATTTAGATCATCTAAGAATCAATCTATAAATATATGTTACTATCATAATGACACACTATGTTCAAACGACAATTATTTCATAGTGAAGAATTGTTTTATCAATTTTTTGAATGACTAAGTACTACAATTGAATTTTTTTGGATCCAGTCACTCATTTGTTGGCCAACTATCTAAGTTGTACTCCCACTTTCATTTCAGTTATAATGTTATTTTATTAGATAACAAATGAAGAAAATTATTTTTTATACAATCCAATCGAATTTTTCTTCCTCAGAAACTATTACACTTTGTTAGATTTATGATCTACTTAACTCACGTAAACAATTACTTCATTTAAAATTCATTTCATTCATTCCAACTACAGTATGTTACCATTTTTTCTAACTATTATCACTATATGTTTGAAATTAATTGATAATTTGTTTCTAGGGTATGCACTCACATTCACATTTTTTAGGGATCGAACTATATCCACTACTTTAATAAGTTTTTTATAGGGAAAATAATTAATTTATTTCATTAATCCATTAATATCTATTCATATTTTGGAACTATTTACAAGGATGAAGAATGAAACTAAGAAAGATAAAAGTAATTAATGAATTATTTTTTAAAAAAATTCAAGGATTCTATATATAAAAACTAAAAAATATTCTTTAATACATTAAAATAATTTATTTATATTCGCTTATGAGAAATATTCATTAAAACTAATAGTTTATATACACTAGTTCTACTAGTAATAAAATTTTCCCTTCAAAATAGATTAATAGGCATTTATGTATTCGAAAATAGAAAATAAATCATAAAATAAAAGCTAAATTATTATATATGAATAATAAAAAAATGAATATATCTACCCACCTCTACCAAAAAATGAATTCATAGAGGGGGAATTATACATTGTAATTTTCAAGTGCCTATGATTTATAGTAATCCATCATGAATTAGTAAAACCCTTAGTTATTGAATTGATAAGATAAAATTGTCTCATTAGTTTATTCTTCCATAGTAGAAGGTATTTCCTAGTAAATATCTTGTAGAATTATTTAGGGACTTCTCTTGTGTGCTGTAGTAGCTAACACATCTTGGGATGGGTGAGGAGGAATTAAAATAGATATTTTTTCCATTTGTACTCATATATATTTCTATAACATGGTTCCAATATTTAACTGATGATATATTTGATACATTTTTTCAGTTTTTAAATTAATTTGTGACGATGTATTTTCCAATAATAATGAAAACTAATTTTATTTATAAAATAACTGTTTTTATTGAAGATGAGGGTGAGATATTCCTTGAATATTTTGACATATTATGAGGGTTACTTAGGTAGTATCTAAACTATTAATTTTCTCAAGAATTTAAAACCTTTTATAATAGTCTCTCCCCATGCAACTAAATTTAATTAATAAAACATTAGGAGGATAGTTTTTTGATAAAATAGTTGATGAACATACCGAAATTTTAAACACTCTTTTAAAAAACACACAATATAAATATTCAATAATAAGAACTATATTTAGTAAATAAAACAATTATTTTTAATAATTTCAGTTCTAAAATTTTGGGTTTTATAATGAAAATAATTTGAAATCTCTTGTTGAGAAATTCCATCACTGTGATATGTCTAGTCATTCAAACTCTTATTTTAACAACATTTATATACATTACCACCCTATGAAAATATAAAATTTTCTAGGTATAGACCTAGGATGAATCCTAGGAACTATACATTGTAAAATATATACAACAAGGGGGTTTAAATAATTCAATTCTTTTATGGGAGGAACAATTAGTAATTGTAATTTTTGTTCCCATTGGGTTTAAATAATAATGCATACCTCAATTTCTAAATCAAAAAAGGGATGAATCTTTTTAATTAAAAATGAAATTTAGAGGGTCTTATTCATAAAATTATAATTATAATGGAATCTATAGTGTCAATGAAAAAAGATAATACAGAATATCAAAATGATACCTTAAAAATGAAATATAATTTTTACAAACCCAAACCAGTCAAATTAACAAATAATTATAAGGTTGATAAAAGGAAAACTACTAATCTCTATGGATGTGAATCTTGGGGATAATTTTAATGCTATTATAATTAATAGTGGTATAAAAAGACATCAACAGTTTCTAAAATATCCAAAACCTACTAAAAATTTAAAATTTAAATGAGATTAAAAATAAAAATATTGAAACTTCAGAATCTATAGATTTAGTAGGTAACACAGAAAATACATTAGAGCCTATTATCCTTGTTGAAAATCAAAATGATATTTACATGAAAAATAGTTAAAATGAATATATGAAAAATATTCAATAAGATATTGCAGGGATTCCTATAATTTTGAGGCAATTTACCGCTACCACACCCTTTCCTCATAGAATAAAGAAAATGAACTAGTAACAAGAATTTCTCAAATTACATTAGCTCTATGAGAAATATAATATCAAGATTATTTTATATTAATCCTGAGTAAAAATAACATCATATTTTAAACCATTTGAATAATATTCTCTCAAACATAAAAACCTTAAAAAAATATTCTACCAACAATATAAAAAGTATTGTAGTGGTGTCCTTTATAATATGATATCTCATAAACATCAAGATCCATGATATTTTTTCATCCCATGTTTATTTGGATATAGTAGTTTGTTTAACTATTTTTATTACATTTTTTATAGTGTTAATTTGATCAAATATGCATTATTTTGAAATTTGAAAATAGGTTTACCACACCACACAACTATTTTTTTATAATTTTTTGACCAATCCATTACTCAAACAATTTATAAAGTTTACGAATATCATGTTGGTGTAGGGAAGTTGTACCTACCTATTAAGTTTCTTATTTTGGACATGGAGTGTGACAAAGAAGTTATTATCATCCTTGGAAGTTACTTTTCATGGATAGTTAGAGCTATCATAAATGTGTATCTAGGTAAATTCATTTTCCACTTAAGAGACAAAAATTAGAATTTGATATTTCTAAAATGGATAAAGCACACACATAAAGTAAATTTTTTTCTAAAGATGAGCCTCTATAATATGAAGGGAATATTGATGATGAAGATGATATTTTTTAGTATTATTGGTGAAATTAATAAAAAACTACCAATATATAAATTTATATAGGAATATTCTGAATAATTGAGTAATACCATTCATATGAGTATTTATGAGAGTTTTAGAACACCTTGATGTATTTGAATTAGGAAAAATTCTAAACGTAAATAATGAATCTTAATTTTAGGAGTCATTTAGAGAGGAAACCAATACAAAATATGTGGATTAATATTGTTCCTTATTTATATGATAATGGAGGACCATGAACCCCATAGTCCCACATGCCTACCCTTAATTCAAAAAGAAGCCACATTAGAGCACAAACCCATTCTAGTTCACCTGAAATAGTAATTTTTGGGTAAGTTATCTTCATTACCTATTATAATTTCATCAAAGAAAATAATAATTTAAGATTTTAGTTTTTTAAATATCCTAGAGAAGTTCAAATATTTTATTGGGTGGACTGTAGGTGATATTAATGTAATGAGACCTTCATAATGTATAGACAAAACATCTGTGGAGCCTGACTACAATCCAAATGATTATGATAAAAAGAGAATAAAACCCAATATAAAAGAGGTAGATTTGGTGGATATGAAAATAATTATTGATTCTAGGATTATATTTCATATTTCTTATAGCCCATGGATTTTTACTATTTAAGTGATTTGAAAAAAGAGTGTAGTTACCATTTTGAAAAATGAATAGAATAAAAAATATCAAACTAGGTTAGTGATTAATTGGGGAGATTTCATCAATTACATAAAAACTTTATCTACCATGATGAAATATAATTTTACAATTCTATTTTTTACTAAATGCTTGATAGACTGGCTGGTAATGTGTTTATATGTATTCTTGATGTTGATTTTGATTATAAAAAGATTCCCATAACCCTCGAATACTAGAGAAAAAAACCTCCTCATTCTCTTTTGATACATTTTCATAACAACACCCTTGTATTTTGTGGGTCTCAAGAGACCCTTTATAGGTGCATGGTGAAATATTTAATGGATATGATATTGAACATAATTGAGGTACTCATGGATTATTTTTCAATTTTTAGTATAAAGTTTAAATATTTATTTAGAATTGAGAATTTATGTGAGAAAAATTTTCACGAAAAAATACTTCTTTTGAACTATGAAAAATGTTATTTTATAGTTACGTGAGGTATATACTTAGGAAAAATAGTATTTAAGGAATGATAAAATGGTATATGTTGATATTATTAAAGTGATCCAAAATCTTCACCATTATGAAAATGTTAATGGAATTATATTGTTATTAGGGGATGGTTTCATGTACTAGAGAATTATAAATGATTTCTCAAAAACTTACATGACCATTTTTATGCTAATAAATCGTATACCAATTAATTATGATGAAAATTATTTAGATTCATTTAATAATGACAAGTGTAAACTCAAAAGTTCACTAATTATTATTTCCTTAGATTCTAAGAAACCTTTTGATGTAATATGTGATGCTAGTTATATAGTTGTGGGATAGTTTTGATTATATTGAAGAATATGAGGATAAATGTGATTTACTATTATTATAAAATGTTTGATTATTCCTAAAAGAAATAAAACCCCATAAAAAAATGTTTTCAACTTTTATGTTTTATCTGGACAATTTTTATTAGCATCTGATAGGTTTCAAAGTTATAATATTACCTAAACATTCAGTATTCAATTAACTTCTGGAAAACAAAGTACAAAAAGAAATAATTATGAGATAATAAATTCCATAATAAGAAGTTTATCAAGAAATAATGATTAAACTATATTTTTAAAATGTTGTTTATAACTATATTTCTAGTTTACCCAACATCCAAAATAATGAATTAAGAGATTTAAATACTTCATTTCCTCATGAGAAAATATTTCCAACATCAGTGAATCAATTTTCTTGGTATGAATATTTCTAAAAATTTATTTAATTTGGGGTCATTACCAAGTACCAATCACAAAATAAAATAAAAAATTTCATTTATAATTTATAGTAATACTTTTGGGATGAAATATTTATTTATGAAAGCTGTACTCATAGTATTATTATTATATGTGTTTCTGAGGTGGCGATGTTACTAATTCTTGAAAGTAATCATTTTTAACTACGTGTTGGACACTATGAGGGAGAGAGGACAACCCAAAAGGTTTTACAAGATGGGTAACACTAGATTAATTTACTCAAGGATTCTAGGAGTCGTTTTTCTTGTGTGAAAGTGTTAGTGGTTAGGAAATGTTTGAAGGAAACAAGAGTTACCACAAAATGGGGTTTTAGAGGTAGGTGTTTTATCATGTTTGGGGCCTAGAACTTTTATAACTATTCTCATCACTTAAAATTAATGAGTACATTCTTGTGAATTTTTACTATGTTTCTATATGGTTTGAGGTAATGTAAATTTCGAATAACCTACCCATTATTGTTGTTGATTTCAAAAAAACAACTTTTTTATTATTAGAGTACCAATACATTAATCAATTATAATGATAATATATTTAAGAATTTAATGTTAAATTTTTTAATGGAAAATATAATTATGTTAAAAAAAATTTGGGATAAATTAACACCCACGGTCTAGTAGGAAATATTAAATTTATAATATAGATATTAAGACATTTATTGGGAAAGAAGTTTCTAGATCTAGAAAAGAATCTTCTATTAAGTTGGATGAGGATTTTCGGTCCAATTTAACTATATCTAAGACCCCCATAGGGATATCTCCACATAAACATCTCTTTGGTAAGACATGTAATTTTTATGTGGAATTGCATCAAAAGTATTATTAGGTAATTAAAACCATCATTTTTGATTTTAAGTCAACTAGTGAAGGATATATATTAGAATTGAGGTATCTTGTTGTAGTTAGAATAAAATACAATGAAAAATCATGGAGTTTCAAAGAGGAAAAAAAATCCATTCATGACCCAATCATTCAAAATAAAGAATTTACTATTGGTCAGTGTTTATAGATTTGTAATTCTAAGATGAAGCTTTTACTAAGATAACTCAATACCAAATAGATTGGTCCTTTAACCATTATAAGACTACTTATAAATGGGGTGTTTTCATTAGTTGTAGAGTATATTTCCTTTTACATAATTGAATAATTATTAATCCCTACACTGAGAGGAAACTAAATGATTTTTATATAATTTGTTTTTTTATGTATGAGCCTCTATTGAGTCTAAATTATGGCTATAAAATCAATGATTCATTGGATTTAACCCATTTTTTTAACTCATTCTTATATTTGAGTAAAAATTAGTCTTTTTATACATTGGAAATCTAGTTCCAGATGGAAACAATATGAGACTTAGTGATATTTTCATCTAATGGAATATTTTCATATTGTCAATGATTTTATTTTTTTAGATGATTATTCCCCTTCACTTTTATAATTAAATTTGTTCCTTCATGTGACCAGTCCATCAATTGGAAAATTTCACTTATTTTATCTTGATTGATCAAGACATTAACAATTGTAGTCACCGTGTTCTTCTTGTATTCTACTGATTCATATTAACTTTCCAATACATTTTCAAATTTTTATTATATATTATTTCTTATGGTCACTTTTTTTAACTTGTGGGTGTGCAGGTTCGATATGATTAATCCAGGGATTTATTTATTTCTCAAATTTGTTCTTGTGGTTGATTGACCTGTAGTAATACCCTCATGTTTAGTATTATTTTCATCATGGGGTTTAAAATCATATGCTTCATACAATTTATTTTCTAGTTTGATTGTAACAGCTAATCATATATCACCGGGGTTAGCAAGTATTTGTACTACTGCATGACACTTGATGTTGTTCATATCAACTAGAGCATAATTTTAAATTCTAATAGGCATTATTGGATTGATCTACCTAAAAATAAATCCCTTAAAATCAGCCTATATTTCAATTATTTTTTGAGCTTTTATTCTAAAATATCATGCTGTTTAACTCGTAATGTATGTTCTATAACTTACATGTTAAAGGTACTATTTAAAAGAATAAATTGGGGATACTGTAGAATGATCCAGGTTGATGTGAGATTTTATATTTAGAGGGGTCTTGTTTTCAATTTTATACATTTTCTTCTACTAATTACTTTTATATATTAGAAATCTATTATCTGTTGTTTTTTGAATGTAATATTTGGAAGTAAATATTAAGGCATTGTTTGATAATGATTTAATTATAATAAATTCTCCTAGTAGATACTACTCTTTAATATATTTTTATTTTGTGACTAATTCAATTACTTTCTTATTTGCCTCCTTTTTAAAAATACATTGGAACCCTCAATATTTTAAAATTCATACTACTTGTATACCATGATTTTATTCTCTCAAATATGAGTTAGTAATTAGAAATCAATTTTGATGGATCATTTAAATTGCATTATTTATTTTCTATATGGGAAAATATTTTCGATCCTTCTTGATACCCTAAAAAATTATTTAAACGATTTTATTTAAATAATATTTTAACTACACATTGTTAATGTTTATCGCACCAAAAGGATTAAATATTGGGCTAAAGTTGTGTTTTATGTGTGGTGGAGGATTGTTAAACTTAATTAACAAAATATCAATATTTTAAACATCAAAATCCATTTTTTTCAAATTTTATGGATCTTGAGATTAAATTTTTTTAAATGTAGTTTAAAATTTCTCTAAAGTGTAATCTATGTTTTTACACCATAATGAGGTTAAACTATTCTATTTTCCCATGGATTTTATTTAGTTCACCATTTTAATCTCTATCTTTATTATTTTTCAATATTTTAAACTTTTGGAGTAATATTTACAATATATATTGATTTTGAACTATATTATTGGGGCATAACGTTTTATGATATTCATATAAATGATTTATGAAAAGAACATCAAATACTTGTAATATTTTCATTCTTTAAGCTATAACTAGTGGTTGAGTTAATTTTTCATTATTTTTAATAATTGAACATATAGTTTCATTGGTTGTGTCTATTTTCTGGAGATCGTTATGTGAGTTTGTTTACATGGATAAATATATAAGTGTTAAAATTTAGTTAAATGAAAAGTGATTTCAATTTAAAACATTAAATAATTTTTAATATCAATAATTATAGTAAAAATAAGACTAAATGTTGTCCAAACCACATGTCTTAAAGAGGGTAGTCACATTTCCTTTTCGAGAGTGTCCATGGGGGAATATATTTTTGAAATTCCATTCTTTTTAGAATTTCAATCATTCACTATTGAGATTTATTTTCTTATATAGAATTTATTAAATATGTTTTTTAATGAAATATAATATTTTAAGCATGGGAGAGTTTTATGTGGATCATTTTCAATGAATTTTTAAAGATATAAATTTGAGTATTAAATAATATTTTTAATGAAAAAATATTCCACTATTGGTTTATCTTTTAATAATTTTTTTCTATGTTTAAAATTATATTTATAAAATTTATTAATATAGGAGGGAGTCTTGGGGATTTAGTTAATTAATGTTAATTTGAATTATTTTTAATTTAATAGAAGAATAAATTTATTTTATTTATGGTAGTTACATAATTAAAATAATTTTGTAGTGTTTTTATTGATCATTAATTTAATTATTTTTGAATTACATGGTCTTTTATTTTGAATACAATTTTTTTTAATTTATATTATTTCAATTATTTTTTGTTTAATTGAAATTTAACTTGGAATCTAATGAAGTAAACTGGGAAATTGAAGACCAAGAGGGGTTGATCTCAATGGTGTGATGTGTTGGGAAGTTAATCTGAGTTAAAATAATACTTCATGGTAGATTATATATAATATTAAAGAAATTTTAATTATTAATTGAGCATTGAACTTATCTAAGACTTTGAAACATGGTGTTTTTTGAGATGTGTGTGGGTGTCACAAATTTAAAGTGTAGCTTTTATCAATTCACGTGAGAGAGATGATGGGTAGTGATAGGTATCCCATATATCAAGAGGGAAGATGAGTGGGATATTGATAACTATGAGCTTGATCAATGGAGATGGGTTTGGATTGACGTAAATTGGTGAATCTAAACATAAATAAATAAAAAACATTGCATGATCAGAATTGGAAACATGACATATTATAGTTAACTGAGACCTCAATTACTTAAATTGAGGAATTATGATGCAGGTGATAGGTTAGTTTCTTGATATTAGTGTAGAGATCCTTATAGAGAAGGTTCAAATTCCCTTATTCATGTCTTCTTTTTCTATTTTTAATGAAGCTATATTATATTATTGATTCGGGAACATTTCTAAAACAATTTTTTTTTAAAATGTGATTAAGATGATAATAAAGTTTACTCAATATCTTCTCCCCTTTGATAGATGTTAATCTCATTTTAAATCTCTAGACATTAATTTTCGAAAACATTATTATTCAATGATAATTGACTATTATATAATTCAATTTCATCTTTTTAATCAATTGAGAATTGATATGATATGATATTTTCTCTTGAGAGTAACATACTATGTTCTAATAAAACAAATTCTTAGTTAAATCTGATTTAATCAATTTTAGGAGTGATAGTTTTGTATTTGAAATAATATAGGATTCATTCACTCATAAGTTATATAACATAAAATTTTATAGAATATCTTTAATTTTATTTTCAGAGTTATTTTCTCTAACCATGAATAAATCAAAAAAATCTATTATAACTAATCAAATTTCCCTCCATCATGAACTGTTACTTCTTGTTATCTTTATGATCTATTAAATTTTCTAAAAATATCAACTAATTTAAATAGAGTTTCATTCATTCCATCAAATACATTTTACCACTATTTCTAGTTATCATCACTTTTTTTTTGTGAAATTAATGATCATTTTTTCTATACTTGGTATTTACTATCATTCACCCGCCCTATTAGATAAAACATTTTTCATTGCTTTAATAATTTTACAATTGAGAAAATAAATTTATAATTTGTTTAGACTAATGAAATCTGGTGATAATAAATCATGGAATTTCCCTCATATTCATGGTGTGAAGCAATATTTTAGCATACCCCTATATAATAATATCATAATGTGATGTACACCCTCTCCAGACTCTATGATGTGAACCATGAGTCACATAATAAACATTCCTTCTCCTAGAAAGTTCAAAAAGGTGTTATATAATATTTTTAAAACCCTGTGTAAGAATTTGAAAATGAATGGCTGGTTTTTGACACCAAAATTATCATCAGAGTGTGATTTCCACTACTACACAATGACACCCACACACCTCAGAAAACCTAGAAAAGAGAAATTCTAAAACATACATAAGAGTAATATATATGGCATGAAACACTCCTTTATGAGTTCATGATCCATCCCCACTATATATTTTATTAAGGAAAAATAAAGGTTTAATACATAATTATTTTATAAATAATATATAATTATTATCATCATGGAATGAAACCCACCTCTATAATGTGACCCTCACACACATTGAAAATAGATAAAGGTAACACATCATATTTTCTTATGAAATATATAAGATTCATCATCATGGTGTGACACCCTTGAAGGCAATGTGATACTCACAAAATTTATGATCTAATCTTATATTCCGAGGTTTTAATTTATAGTTGTCACTAACGACACTTTGAACCATAGGATTATGAAATAGACCTAATTTAACCTTCAATATCCACACACAATACCCCACCATGTGATGATACCATAATATGTGATGTGACTCCTCTTGACATAGAGAAAGTAAATTAAACACACTAGCACCCCTAACATTTTTACCTCTACATATCATGATGTGATGTCCTGCTACAATAGAATCTAATGAGATACATTAGACTTTCTAGCCCAATCCTGAAAAACTTCCCGAAAAATTTATCATGCTCCCTAAAAACACCTAATTTTTTTTGTAAATGATGAAGAACCATGAGGTTTAGAAAAAATTAAATAGGTTCTTACCATAATAAGGTCCAAGGATTCACACATATGAAATATATAATATTTGAACCATAGAAAAAAATAGTTGATATATTTTACCATTAAATACTCCAACCGCTGATCTTTAATTATTTAAACAACTCTCCTTTTATGTGGATATAATATTTAAATCTTACATCAACTCCTTATGGTCATGAAACTACAAAAAAAAATTATTTGGTCAACTAGGTTTTTACTATCTTTTAATTCAATTATAAACCAACATTATTTAACATAACCTAGTGAATTTTTTCATGATCATGTAATCTCACATCAACTAATATTGGGTATCATATTTTTTGGAGAAAATTAATTCTCCAAAATAGTAGGGTCACTAGAAGTATTTTAAATATTTTTTATGTTTTCAAATATTATTAAATAAATTAATTATTTCATATTTATATTTATATGATGTGATGTATGTTTACCTTGATAGATGATTATCTTCCTTTGTTAATGTAATTTAAATAAGTTTATTCCGATTTAATGAAGTTTTATTAACATATATTTGATTATAATTAAATGACTATTTGAAATAATTTTTTTTTATCATTCATACTTGAAATAATATTTTATTTATTTTTTAAAATAATATGTTTTTATAAAAATACATACCGAAAAATGATGAAAACTAGGAAATACTCATAGAAAAAACATGATATTAGGCTTCATAAACCAAAAAATTGTATAATTTCAACTAATTAATAGATATATTAATTACAAAATAAAATAAATGATCAAATTATATATATTTAAATATAACAGTTTTAAATATATTTGTTAACTTTTTAATTTTCAAAAAATATAAAAAATTGATATTTTCATGGAATATTAAGAAAGTATCACATTATTTTACTGTATCTATTCAATGAGATCGTTTTATATAGAATGGACTATATCTATATTATGGTCATTGGTATTTTTAGTTAATCATTAATAGATGAAAAAATCTTCTATAAGTTCATAAGATCATCAATATCCTAATCACCTAAATGAATTTTTTCCTTACAAAAACATTAAACTATTCATTCGATGGGTTGACAATATATAATATCAACTTTTCAAGAATCACCCTAAAAAATAGTTCATCTCTGTAACTAAATATTTAAAATTTAAAAATTGTAAATACATAATCATAATTTTTCAAATCACTATTTCAATCTCTGTAGTTATATATATATATTGGTACTCAACATTTAGTTTAATCAATTTCTCATTTTTATACATAATAATTACAGAATATATTTTTAATACATAAATGTTTATTTTATGTTTTTTAAATTAAAAATTAATGACATTACTGACGAACATTACTCTACTATTTTGAATAATTCTCTAATAATCATTTTTTTGTGTAATTCCTACTCATTAATTTCAAAACCTTACCATGTGATCACATTATCTCATTGCCCCATAATAACTATTTTATGGTTTCTAATATAGAAACATCAATGATGAATTTATCATTAAAAAATGAAAAAATATATTTTTATACTCACTTTTGAAAAAATTTGTATTCAATTTTTGATATCATACCTTTGATCTAGCAATATGTGATGATAAATAGGGTTGAACCTCATCTATGTTATGTAGAATGTATAAATGTACAATAATCACAACATCACATTCAATAAAATTATCTTTTTAGCTACATATCCATTTACCTACACTATTGGCTAATAGATATTAGGTTATAGAGAGACCAACATGATCAACTTTATACCAAAAGTGAGAAAAATACATAATAACAACCTCCACTATATATTTTTGAAAAATAGAGGCTTATTTTAATGTGTATTTTAAAATATCCTTTTAAATATTTCTTATATCAATCAAAAGGATACATCCACTATAAATATATAGGATTATATATATTTATCTCTCACACCAAATGAATTACTAGATTAACTATTATATCAGAAAAAATGGTGGATAATACATCTCTAGTGGACAAATTATGAGGATTTATTTTCTTTCCAAAACATTTAATAATTTTTGAATCACGACTTTGATGAAAATATAATGGAAAAAATAGTAAAAATTGATGATAGAATTTCTGAAGGAAATCAATAATATTTCACACAATACAATCAATAATATATGTTTCATCATTATAATATACTTATGATATTTCATGTCTTTTAACAAATATCTCTTCAATGAAACCTTATTTTTCATATTTGAGTAATACTCACTAGGTACATTAACCACGTGCATACATTTAAAGAGATACTCACTTTCACTCTTTCTTAAATGTGTGTTAATATAAAGAAAAATATATTTTTTTATGATCATAATGGGTGATAACTCCAACTGTATTCCCATAAATATTATGTATAATATTTTATTTAATAATACATCTTATCTTTTCCTTTTATTTCTTAATAAGTTCTCATCAAAATATATCATATTTTTTACTCAATATGCATAACCTTGATGTTATGTTTTTCCTATAAAAATATATAATAATTTAGATATAATAATATGGAACTTTTCTACCACATATTTTATTCATCACCCATTTTTTTTCTTCTCAAATGTTACATCGATGTTTTTCAAATTATTTTAATAATCTTATTTTAAATAATGTTTTGAGGGAAATCATAATGGTTGGATTAAAGACCACTTTCACTTACTTTTTTAAATAACAATACACTTGATATGGGTTTTAACAAACTAAAATTTTTTAGTTTAATTTAATATTGTAAATTTTTGTATTTAAAGTACTTAGTATGTTCAATGTTCATTCCTATATTTTAATGGTGCAAGACTCATTGGACATTTCATGCTGAGCTATATATAGTAGATGGTGTATTATAATGTCTGTTGTTATTGTAATTTAACCTAAAGAACTAAAATTTATTTCATTAAATGTTTTAAAAATACATATATAAATATAATCTCAAGATTTACATAATGGATAACTTATGAACAATAAATTAAAAGAGTTTTCATTATTCTGAAGTATTCAATGAATTTTAACCTCGACAACTTCTCATTGTATTTTCTTCAATGAGATTGTTCATAGAGAATCTCATTATAAATTCACTAAGTATTTTTTATTATATTATTTTAAACTTTATAATCAAGGAACTTCAATGATAGAAGTGCATTTATCCTATAACTATGATTGAGGGCATCCATGGCTATGAAGAATGAAGATTTATATGATCTTTCATGGTCAAGGGCTTCAATGTTTTGGAAGAAAGGGTCATTTCTAGTATATTTGATCGAGGGATTACATGGATAAAAAAAATCCAATCTATAATTTGGATATTGGTATTGCTAATGGATTTCAATGGGGAATCATTAAAGTGTGGAAGTGAGATACCTTGAATTAAGTCGTTAATCCTCCTTACACATTGGATTAAAATCATGGTTATGTTTGGGGTAATAATATCATTTTAGAGAAGTTGAATTACTACCTAATACTATTTTTATTGTTAGAATATTTTTTTTTGTTTTCAATGCATTGTAATTTCATATATTATTATTTAATATTTCAAATAGTTTTTTAGCAACTAAAAATTTATTTTCTTATGTATTTATCTTTTTACAATGATATACATTAATTTGATATAAATAATCTATTATCGGATCAACTTACATTTGTGTGGGATGAAAATATATAGTTTGTATTTACACTAAAATTCACTCCCCTCATATAGTTCAATATATTATCCCCTTTGAATCCAACACTATGTATTAGAGTGAGACTAATGATATTTTAGATTAAACCTCCTATGGGTTAGTTTTCTTTGTTTTTTACCCATTTGTTTTAACTTAACACATAATATTTTTTTCCTTACACTAACCATTTACAAGAGAAAATATCATTTTGTTCCTAGAAATTATATGATTACATGATAGATATATTGTAAATATCAATCCAAACAAACCACCTATTTTTTATGGAAATGATTATGGTTATTAGAAGGATTATATGAAAATATACATGACCAAAATAAGAATTGTGAATTATATAATGATTATCTGACATAATGTGATTCTTGAGAAAAGATATTTATATATATGTGTGAAAAGAAAGAACTTAGTTTTAACTCAATTTCCATGTGAGGAATATTATTTTATATCACATTCAATGAAATAATTGCAGTCAGTTATCATCTTTTTTGTGGTTAACTATATGAATAAAATGATTTATGTACATCACAATGGAAAATAAAAAATTCTTGAAACAGAACATTCCATTCATAGAATTGGATATCGAATTTCTGACTTATTAACTAGTAAAACTATTCCCCATATACATTAACATTTCATACCTATAGTAAATATAATATAGTTGCTTGTAGAAAAATAAATAATAGATGATAATTTAGTTTAGAATATTATTGGTATCTTACCCAATATGTGGTAATCTAAATAAAATAATTAAGGATACTAAACAAATTTATTAGATATGTTTTAATAATATTATTGTAACACTAAAAAAATACGGTAATAAAATAAAAAATGATGTCAAAAAATAGAGGAAGAAGTGTTTTATTCACGTAAACTTTAGACATATTAATTTAAAGAGATCAAAATTCTAATCCATGTGCTATAATAAAATATCAAAAAAGGGATAATAATTACAATAAATACACAGAAGGAGAATTTACTAAACTTATTGAGAATATGTTTGGATATCTCAATTTTCATATAAATTATGGAGATTTTATAAGTGAAAGTATTGTTGTAAAATAATATCACAAGGAGATCGATTCTTCAGAGATAATTAATTATAAATTTAAATAACTTGGGTACATTCAACCTAATTATATCAGATACATGAGAAAGGACTGGAAATCAATGATAAACTTTCAAAAAATAAAAGTATATCTTTCAAAGATACCAAAGTTACATGGAACATAAGTGAAGATCCATCATCTAGGATATTATCATATGATTGTAAAAATTATAGAGAAATTTATAAATTGTGTGCTCTTGTAACCAAATATAAACTATTGAATGAAAGTGTATTATAGTAAAACTAACAACTAATGGCCTGTTTGACATATATTTATGAAAAAAGATTTTGGGTACATCATACAATGAATCTGATGATGAGGCATAAAGAATTTCTAGGAATAAATAACGAATAGTGGAATATATTAATGATATAGAGGATACATATCAAATATTATTCAAAATATGTACTAGGAAAATGCTATGGTTTTTGAGGAAATATATGATCTAATTGAATCTAAGAATAAGTTAGTTGGGGTGATGAATGAAAATGTTAAGCTATGATCTAATATATAAATGTTGAAGCCCAAGGATTTTAAGTTAACTTATGATATGAAGGGAATGTGTGTATATTTTATGGGTGATAGGATTCCTAATATTATATATAAATTCGATACTAAATAGAAAAAAATTATTGAATTGAATAATGAAAATAGTAAACATGTTATGGAGTTGGGGGATTTGAAGAAGGAAATTTGTGAGATAAATGTTGCACCAGGAAATAGAACCACTTATATAATTTCATCATCATATATAATAAATTTAGTGACAGTCATGTATGAGTTTTATATACTAAATAAATTATTAACAGACATCAGAAAATGGAATTATTATTTTGAGAATATCTACAATAAGTTATGTATAAATAGAACTACTTCTGGGTATATATATAAGTTAACTAGAATAAAATGTTGTCAGTCTCACTTTTTTGTGTTATGTAGATCCCCATTATTCACAAAATTTAAAATAGTTTGAAAAAATAAGAAAAAATGACCTTTATAAAATGTAAATCCCTTATTCAACACAAATGTTATATTTCTAACCGGAGAATTTCCCTCTATTATAAGATAACTGGAAGGATTTGTTCCCTTAAAGTTATATTCATAAGTAAATCTATAAAAAAGTAACATTGGGTTCCCAAATATAATTTCTAATCATGTTAATACAGTATATATCAATATATAAATTTAAATATTTTGTTACTTGAATATATTAAATTTCTATCGAAACATACACTTCATTTTTCATATTTTTAATATTTAAATGTTTTGATTTAAATATTAAATCTCTTATTAGGGGGGGGGGTTTAATTAAAGAAATTTCATATATAGTTTTTCTATAAAATTAAATTAAATGGAATATGTAAATAATACATCTAGATTATTTTTATAACTATCTTATATATTTTAAGATCATTTCTTAGTGAAAAAAGATAACTTATGGAACATTAATATTTCTTGTTTTAGTATTAATATTCTTAAAAAATGGTTCATTATTTTACAATTCATAAACATAAAAAATCTTTTAAATTTATATGTTAATGCATAATTGGTAAGAAGAAATTATTTTTAATTAATTATATAACATTAATGAAAATATAAATTTAAATAGTTAATGAGATTCAGTAATTATTGATTTCTAGTCAGAGTCATCTAGACCATTGGATGAGAAGAGATTTATAGATTGGTAGTTATTTTACATGTTGTAACATTAAATTATGTTACTAAATATATTTTTATTTTCCAATAAGTAAAAAATAATATTATTATGATACAGATGTTAATTTAGAATATTTATCCAAATCCCCCTCTTGTTATACATCCTACAAGATAAAAAAGGATATAACATGATTTTTAATAGCTTTTTGATGTTTCTTGTTTGTTTTATTTGATTCCTATTATTAATTCAATGACTAATATTATATAGTCCCAAATATCTAATATTTATTTCTCAAAATGGAAATAATATATGAATGTTTCTTGAACTACCCTTAATTATGTTTTTCTAAATATTAGTAAATTTTTTGAGTTAGATTTTGTAAATCTAAAAAGGTAACCAATATTTATTGAGACCTAAGATATCGATTTTCAATTTATGGTTAAATAGGTAGGTAATGACAAGTCCCTCTTATTTTACCTTTTTCAGAAGTTATATGATCAAGAGAATTTTTATAGAACATGAAATTTTTTTGTAAAAACAAACATTCATAAGATTGATCATGAGGTGGAGATATATATAAATATAAAAGTAATAATCACTAAATATTATTGTAAAGTCTAAATATTAAACAATTTTTTTCAAATCTCTATATAATCTAAAACATTTAATTCTTATCACATTATTTTATCTAATGCTTTTAGAAATCATTAGATAATATAGAAACATAAACAATTGTGGTCATTTTAAAAAAATGCCAATTCTAATAGAAAAGTTTAAAAAAACAATAAAATTAAAAATATTTTTTATATATAGTATATTTTTTAATGATTTTATCTTTCCAATAGTTTATTTTTTATAATAAAAATTGTGAATATGTTCGGTATGTATTCTCTTTTTTAAGGGGAAAATTTTTATAATCCTTGTTTATAAGGGAAGAAATATTTATATTTCTTGATTTTATTTTAAAGTTTATTTTTTCCTTAATGATGAAATAGAAACTGTGAGAATTTTTTCATCTTATTTTTTATTACCCATCCTTTACATCTTAGAAATTTTTTATTGACTATCATAAGAATTTTTCTATTTAAAATTAAATCTTACTAACCTTATCATTCCATGTCTTATAATTATCCGAATGGGGGAGATTATTGTGTCAAAGAAGACTTTCACATCATTTATTATTAAAATCAAAATACACTTGATATGGGTTTTTACTAACATAAAATTATTTTTTTTTTAATTTTTATTATTTATTTATTTATTATAGGATGTAATTAGCACATCCCAGAGACATCACTCTGTTGTGGTGGTATAAAAAGCATAAAATGGTTTTAGATTTGATAGATCTATTGGAAGATGGTATATAACAATCATTTTCATTCAAAATAATTCTGAATAACACCTAATCTAATTTGTTATTGTTTTTCAACAGAAACTTATAAAAAATACCCAAGGATTTGAAGAAGGGAGGACTTATAAACAAGTGAGTTAAAGAGTTTCTTTATTATTTTGAATTATGCAACAATTTTTCAAATTATGCTCCTTTAAATATATTTTCATTAGAAATATTCTTCATAGATAATATATTTTTGGTTTTTCATTTTAAATTTTATAAGTCTTTACTATTGTATTTTTTGTCTATATAATCTTTTTTTATCAGAGAATGTTTGAGACAGAAGTGAGTTGGTCTAATGATTGTGGTCAATGGATTTTGTGCCTATGAATACTGAACGATTTTTCTGACCATTATGATCAATGTATAATATGGTTTGGAAGATAGAGTAGTTTTCAATATGGTTGATCAAGAGATTCAGTGTCCAAGAAGTTAGAGTATATGTGGATTTTATGCTTGTGCTACTAATAGGTTTCATTTTAGAAACTTCTTGTAATTGAAGTATAATCCCCAGAATTAGGTATTCAATCCCGCATAAATGTTTGTTTAAAATTTTAATTTATATATTTTTTAATAATTTAATTTTGAATTATTTGATTTATTACTCAAGACTTCATGTTCTATTATACTATTTTTTGTGATCACACTATATTGTATTTTTCATTTTTTATATCATTTCTCAGATAGTGTTCTAACTATTGATAGTTTAATTTTCACAATATTTATGTTTTGTATCTTAATTATTTTTACTTTATTATCAGATCCAATCATCCATAAAAATACTTTTTGTGGGAATAAAATTTATAGTTGGGATTTAGAGTATAATTTCCCCCCTTTTATTGTGTTGTACATTATACCCTTTTTACTACAAATACTTTTGTAAACAATAAAATTATTTCTTAATCTGTGATAAGGGTGATCCATTTAAAAATTTATTCGATGAAACATGTATATTGTCTTTATACCATTATGAAATTGTTGATATGATGTCCCTTATTTGTAAATTAGACATGATTTATCTCCCTTAACATTGTATCCAGATTGTATTCCATATATAAGAAGTTCATTTATAGTGAAAATTACAATAACATAAAAAAGAAAATAATCATTCTTTTTTTCATGAAAAACTATAACACCTACCTCCCATATAAATTTTAAATAAACAATTAAGGGTTACATATAAAAATAAAAATAATTTCTAGGATTTTTTGGTCTTGAAATATTCAATGACATCAAAAATATTTTTTCTTAATAAATAGTTATGGAGATAGGTTATAAACATCCAACATAAAATACCACATACTATATTAGATATTAAGGATATCATATGAATTGATTCTATCCATGAAGTATCCAATTATGATATTTCTAACTTCATTTAAATTTTTTATAAATTTTAGATCAAATTTCATCCATTTTGGTTAATAAATCGGATGTTGTATGCTTCCAACATATATTTTATCATATATGTGACATCTCTACCAATTTTCGTCATTTAAATAGGAAAATAAATGCCTCAAAAGATTATTTATTAGAAAATACCATATTTACTTAACAAGTGATTTGGTTACTATCCTTGAGAATGAATCATAATAGGATACATTATCCATTTTATATCATAATGTCCATAATTTATAATATTTTGATAAAACATTATATTACATTATATATAGTACACAGTCATTATTGAAATAAATTTATTTCCTATACCATATTTTCTGTGGATATCTAATTTTTTACATCACAATTGGAATCTAGATGGCCATTTCCATCTAAAAGTAAATCTTTCAATAAAATTAGTAATGTTGTGAAACTTTTTCAAATTCGAAATTTTTTTATTTTAATTTATCCAAGCATGTCCCTGATTATAATACTATAAATTTAGTAAAACCTTAAAATCATTGTTTTTCAATATCTACATACCATCGTCCCCCACATTTTTTATTTCAATGGGTTTAATTCCTATATCATGAATTAGTTCATCAATACAAACCTACATCTCAAACAGAACACTTTATCAATATTAGATCGTGTATTATTTATTACTTCACCATTAATAACCCATGATGTATAACAATTAATATTGTGTTTATTTAATATAATTTTTCATAATTTTACCACTCATACCCCCTAATGGTTCTCCAACTAATATGGGAACTTAAATTTTTATCATTTATTGGTTCCCTCGAGTTCCCAGCCTATCATTAAAAAATACTAGATAATTTTAATTCATTCAATAATAGAATTTTATTGATCTTTGGTAGAAAAATATTTAATAGTAGGAAAAATATAATACTGTTAATTATTTTTCAAGCATCATTGAAGCAAGTGATGTTGTGGTAGTGGTGTTTTCACCACTTTAAAGAGATATCACAATTAAATATTTCGAAAAAAGTGTGACGTCTCAGACCTAGTTCACTCATAAGTAACTAAACTCGGTTGGAATCATATCCTAAAGAAATTCTTCCCGTATTCTAGAGGCCTCTGAATAGTAAAGATGGTCTATGGTGGGAATGGTGTGGATACTATACCAACATGTTTAGATTGGAGTATAGTTATAGATAAAATATAAAATAGTAAAAAAATAATTATGAAAATATTAGCCCAAGTAAATCAACCAAAAAATTATAGCAAAAAAGAAATATCTATTGTTATATATAAAATGATGATATCATGATTCTATACAAAAAATGGTGACTAAAAAGGGAATAAATAATCATGTATATATAGTACATTATATAAAAAATAAAAAAAATGAGAAAATCTATTAGGAATAGCACAAGAAGAAGCCATGTCTTATACTCTCTTACACCATCAGAGTGCAGAAAATAAAGCATCCATAGTAGGGTGCTTCCACGAATCCATACCTGCATCAGTAGAGTCTATCCAGTTAAAAACCAATGGCTTCAACAGGGTGTGATTAAAACACAGTAGGCCGCCACTAATTTCTTAATTCTATTTATCACATTTATATAAAACAAATAGTGTTCATGAATAAAATTAGAAAATTAAATAAATGAATAATTTAATCTCAAGTACTCGGAGGACACCTATCAAACCATACATACTTCTGTATAGACCAGGATTTCATTGAATAATTAACCATGTGATAATAATATTTATATAAGACCCAAGTTATAACCAAAACATCTTTAAAATAATACGGTTTTTAACTCATATTAATAACATATGTAGTCTTGGTATAGGGGTATGAGTGTAATCCAAGGAATAACCCTTGGAAATGCACTTTCATAATGATAGTTGTGTTGAGCTCCAGGAATAATTATGTAGTAGCCATAGTCTATACCAGGTTGGATCCCTAAGAGATAACAAAAGTTTTTCCACATCATAAGACATCAAGTTAAATCCATGTAGATAATCCAAGGTATTATAATATCTAGAGAAAAGAAAAAAATGATTCCATGGAATTATGACTTGGTAATCATTAAAGTAATAAAGGGACCAAGTCCATGAGGGGGGTATAAAATCTTCAAAAACATTTCCATGAATATGATAGTGTCCTATGGGTAGTAAAGGAAAACCAAAGGTGGTAATTCAAGACTTTACGAAGAAATTCCATTCTATAACTATATATAATCACTATAATACACGTTGAGTGATGTATATTCCATTTCAAATTTCATTTAATCTCATTTAGTTATGAACATAATTCATTATTTAATAAGGACCATGTAATAAATTTATACCATTTAACCTTTCCATTTAATCCCATTTAGTGATGGATATAAGTTGTGGTTAATATGTTCAAGTGGCATGGCCTTGTAGTTCAAGTTTCATCTATCATCCTTTAATATTTGAAATTATTCAATTTACTCATTAAATCATAAATGTATATCTAAACCCACCTAATATGGTGGATTGGTCATAATGCAATATAAATTTTTTAGGTGAAAATAATAACACACCAAAGGGGTGTTCAAGTTGAGGTCATCAACCTTTGAAAATTTTCAATGGGTCTATGGGAGTTTCTCATCAAGGAATAAAATTTACTTTAATGGAAATTAATATTTTATAATTTTCACATGGATAATCTAGATCACGATAAAAAACCCACTTTATAAAATCAAAAGTTTTATGGGAAAGCATGAGACCACCTACCTTATATTTATAGATGACTTCTTGTTTGATATCATGTTTTTATTGGATATAGAATGGGAGGAATCAAAGAATCTAGACAAACACTTGAAAATTGGGAATATTAGGAAGAGAAGATTTAGCATAAGATATGGGAAGTTAAACATAGAAAATAAGTAAGAGGTTTTAAGAGAATACATATGGATATCCAATGTGAAGAATTGTTCTTGGAGCAGGCATCAGATAGTTAATATATCTCAATTACTTGGTTGATGGTAAAGAGGTATCTCTCAATGTGAGTGGTGATTACATTTTTAAGGGAGGAGGAGGAAGGTCCAATTTTATGGATGAAGGTGGGAAAATTATAATTTCACCCAATTTTTATGAATTGTATGTTTTGGTCACACGGCTAGTCTAACCATATTCACATGGTGCATTAGTACTATCCATAGGTCAATTATCTCTCATGGATAGGCTCATAGTTTTATAAACTATGAGAAGTCGGTGTGTGCTTATTGTCTAAGATCCATACCCCCATTCATGATTTGTTCATGATTATAACAAACTCTGTGGAAACCATTCAAAATAAACCTATAATTTATTTCATGTTTTCATGTATATGAACCTTTTATAGACGGGTTAAACTAACAATTATCCTTTCTGAAAGTCATGTATGGTTACTACGAAACATGTTCTAACAGGGTGCCTCTACTTTTTTCACCAAAACCTGGCGATTGAATCTCTATAAAAGACTCAAATACTATCAAAACCTTCCTTAAATAGTTAGTAACAATTACATGAAACAAATAAAATATTTTAAATTAAAATCATACGATTCATACCTCATCAAAAATCGGTGGTCATATAACCTCACCTTTTTATAAAAACTCATCCTCAGGTTTCCCTATGGTTGTATGATCACCATAAGATAATAACTATGACCATGAAGCATTTATGTTAGCCTCTCACTCCTAGATCTTTTCTGTTGCATGGTTATGATGCCATAAAACCCATTATAGATGAAAAATATATACTTTTAGAGCCTTCATGTTATAATCAGAGATATGAATAGGATACTCATCAAAAGTAGAACTAACATCCAACCCAATATCAAGAAGATAATTAACATACAACATGTCTAGATGATAATTACATAACTAAGAAATGTGAAAAAAGATAATGCAAAGAACTATATCTCTAAGGGAGTGTTATCCGATTATCCACTGATCTAAACCTCTCTATAATCTCAATTGTTTGATTAATTTTGGTGATAACTTTCCATACCTTTGAATTCATTGATTTCTTTACCTAGGTGATACAAGAAGAAATGATTCTATCTCCCACCACATACTCTAAATGTCTCCAATGATGAATTTCATAAAAATTCTACCTTAAATGATTACATCTATATGCTTCCTGATCATCTATATCTACATTGAAGTCTCCTAAATGAGATGACTTCTTAATAGTGACATCACTCTTACCTATATCTTGAACATGGGTGAAGATCACAACCTATGATATATTTCATCATAAGGAGTATTCTTAATCATAGGCTTTAAACTATTATTTCAAGAGAACTCATGAAGAACCATGTGATCCTATTCAGTGCCTACAAAATCAAGTATTCAGGATCAAATCACAACCTCTAGAACCTATATAGTATACCTAGATAGACCATTGGTCTGAGGATAATAGTCTATGATTAGAAACACCATTGAACCAAGAGCATTTTGAAACCCATGCCAAAACAATGATGTGAAAATATAATTTCAATCTGATATAATAGTACATAGAACCTCATGAAGTTATATAATTTCATTGACATGTAACATTTGTTTCTCATCCACTAAAATGTCTCTCTTCTAGAAAAAAATGGGGGAATTTCGTCATTTTATCCATGATAACCCATATAGAGTTGCTTCCATGTGGGGACCTATGAAAACCAATCGAAAAATTCATAGTGATGTCATGCCATTTCCCCTCTATAATAGGTAACAGTTGTAAAAGTATCACTAGTCACAATTATTCTACCTTCACCCACTTATAACTAGAAAAACGAATAACAAAACACACAATCTCATATTTTATTATATGCCACAAATAATGAATTTATGAGTCATGATACATCCTGGTAAGACCATGATTTAGTTCCCAAGTAGAGGCATGATATTCTCATATTAAATCCTCTCATATGTCTTCTGAAACCCACAAATTCCCATTGTTGTGAAAGATGTCATCCCCTTCAATGAACCAACCAGGTACTGGGTCATTTACGGAACACTCTCACATATGACTAAACCACTGGGATAAAAAATATTCATAAAATTCACTCTATAAAAAAGTATATAAGTCACCCCTAAGTATATGAGAATGGGATACCGACTAAAAAACACAAATTTAAAGTAAATATTGGATAAAATTCTATCAACTAAAATTCACTACTGGACTCCTGAACCGATCATGTTTGAGTCTTCCTTCTCAGAGAATCTTCCATTACATTTTCTATCCCATGTTTATAAAAAAGTTAAAAATAAAATGACCGTAGGTATTCAACCCATATTAACTATCTGTGGTTCAATTCATTTTAGGTGACTATGTATTTTAGAATATAAATTTCATTATATAATATTAAATGATCTTCCAAGAAATAATTCCCCCAGCAATGTATGGAATGAAAAAATACAACTACCTCGAGGACATGAATTAGGTAATTGTGAGAATGAGGCCATAATTGATGTGATTCTTTGCCATTACGCACTCACTATTCATAAAAATGGATCTTTTCCAGATACATAATGCATCATAATAATTGATATAACAAATATAAAGTTCTGGTAAAATTAAATTTTTTTCCGAGGGTTTCCTTTCTTTTTTATTGGGGAATAATTTTTTGAAATCTTCATACCAGAATAATTTAACAAACTTATTTTTAAAGAACATAATAGGCATGTTATGACAAGAAATGTCCTAAATAAAAATTATATAACAACCAAAAAACCCTAGGAAACATAGTATATCAATGATGTTTTTGGTATGATCCTGAAAAACAATGTATTTCACATTTTTATGTTAAAATATGGTGACTATCATTGTTGTTGAAGGTATATTTTATCAGCGTCCAAAATTGATTATTACCCACTCTTAAAAATTTAGTATAGTTGAAGTGCGGGGTCGATCCACATGGAACTTTTGCAGTTCATTAGTTCAGTTGAGTTTATAATGAATTTAGTGAAACATGAAAAATTTAGAGTAGATTAGTTGGTTTGGATTGAGTGAAATTGGATTCTTTACTTTAAGAAAATGATTAACAATTCAAAGGGAACAACAAGTGATTTAAATATTTTTTAACAGAAAGGAAGGTGTATTGGGGATGTGGTGATTATGGAGTTATTATGCGGATTTCTTATATGGTTTTGTTGTTCATGATAATTCAACATTCTGGATTTCCTTTTATCACCAGATTTCCTTGGTCTGGTTCCTCTTGTTTGGAATTGAAGAAATTGTGTCCTTGGTCTGGTAGTGTTTCTGAATTATTAATTTGGTTCAGTCCATTTATGAATCGGTGGACCCTTTTCAATGGTCATGAAATCATTCACCGTTACTCTTCTTTTATATCACTGAGAATTCTTCCCTTGGTCCAGCTCAGAATTCTTAGTAATATTAAGCAATGATTTAAGAGGAGTAAGGATAATTAAGAAGAACGAACAAAACTATATAAATTAATACAACATAATACAATCCTTTATCACCCACAGACCCAACAGAAGGGGTTTAGTTACAAATGGGAGGTATTATAGGAACAACACACTCGATACCTGATGAATTTATCGTGTGAGCTTTGAGGAGTGGTGTCGGTAGGTTGAACGGTGGAACTATGACACTACGGTGGCTTAGGAACAGTTGCATCAGAACTTCTCCCTCCTCAAATGGTTTGGAACTCTTCAAATCTGAAGGCCAAAGCCTCTTTTTATAGAAAAATAAATTACACAGCGTGTAAAGAAAGTACAAACCGTGTACTTCTGTCAACGCGTTTTGCGTGCCATTTTCTCCGCTGGTAGGCGGCATAACACACCGTCTTTGATATTGAACACGACGCTGCCTGATAGTTGAGTGTACATGGCATGTAGTGTCACCATACACGACATGTAGTATCAAAAGTTTTCCGCCAACCCCTTCTAGAATAGCAGACACGACATGTAGAAATGAAACACGCCGTGTGTCCTTCAACGGCCACATGGGCATGTAGACTCATCTTAGAAACAACTGCTTCTAGAATGTAGTACACAACATGTAGCGCCGCCCCACATGGTCTGTAGATTTTTCCTGGAGACATGTTCGTGTACTCCCTCCTTTTATCCGTGTCCCTGTCTAGATGTACACAACGTGTATAAAAAGTACACACCATGTTATTGTAAAATTTCAGGAGACTTCCCTTGATTTGTGTATTTTAGCCAGAAATTTCTTGAAAGTAAACAGAATAACCAAAATAAAAGAACATGTTCATGAAACAAAAGATATTTTCTAAAAACATGTTTTTATTTCCAATAATATATATGGAAATTTATAAACAAATTGGGTGCATCAAATTCCCCCACACATAGTCGTTTTCTTTCCCTCAAGAAAAATCACAACATCTAAATAAAAGAGTTCTTACTTTAAAGGAAAGTATCTCGTTAATCAAAAGTATAAATGATATAGTTAATGAGGAAAATTTGATAAGGCACAAAAAAATTCAATTCATAAGATATAAGAAACATGCCCCATATATAATTTAATTAACTATTTTTATCCGCTTTTAACACATTTTTAAACCTTTCAAAAATAAGCATGCCACTTGATGATCTACCTTACCAGTCAAAATCACACTCCACAATCAAGATGTTTTTGTTAAGAGTTATGCTCTATATAAGTTATATACACTCTATCCATAGGTTTGAAAGATATCTTGTTCTCTACATCAGAAAAAATTAAATTACAAAAATCATGAGGGCTGTATCAATAAGGTTCAGATGTCTCTATGGCTAAGGGTTGGTAGGATCAGATGTGAAAAATAAATTCTGAGGCTTGAAAATGGAAGGATAATTCCTTTAAACAACATTACATGATATTCAAAGTAATGTCCAATGAAAATGTATACTTCACAATCTCAGTCGAATGCTGTTGTAATCACCACCTTTTCCCTTAGTCAAGTAGGGTTCCGAAATCAAATAAGCTCAAGGTTCCCTTCTCTCTTTTTTTCTTTTATTGAAGAAATCAAGGGAAACATGGAAACACTTATGAATACAATGAATAATTTTTTGGATCCCTTTCTACCCCAAATAGTTAAGAGGCAATCCCCCACACTTTATTTCATGGATGTGCACAAAAATATGCCATGTATTTCCAACTCCCTCTTTAAAGATCCAAAAGGAATAATCAGGCAATGTTCAAAAAGAAATAGGGTGGAAAGGGAAATAGGCTAGTAATGTGGATTCCTATAAAGGATGTTCATGGCCTCAGTGGGCTTAACGAAGATTAAAAGTAGGGTAGGTCTCACTATAAAGGGGTTTAAACAATCTAATGCCTTAATCATTTTAACGGAAGTAAAAAATTCTTCATGTTTTGAAAAGAAAACTTGAAAATTCTAGTAGTGAAGCATATCCTAAGATTCTCTCAATAAAAAGTGTATTAGAAAAGAAATATGTAAAAGGGTTTAGAATACCTCTCAGGAGGGGAAAAATAATAAAGGGACAATCAGTTCATGACATGCATATAAATGATCAGCCTAATCAATGTAATTTAATCAAGGATTAAATGTTTCAATTTGATACTATATTAGCAATCATTTTAAAATACTCAAAAATAAAAATAAGCATGCAACCCTCAAAAAGGTCCTACTGATAACTTAGGAATTTATAAAAATTATTAACCAAAATTACTTCAATTTTTAAATATACAATCAAATAATTATATCTCCTAGATTAGGTTAAGGGCCAAGAATAATGTGAAAGAGATAAATGTTCCCCCACACATAATACGGCATAGGGTCCACCAAGTGAAATACTAAGGTAAAGGGTGGGAAAGGGTGAGAAATGGGGGAAAATGAGGGAAATCAGTGGAAGAAGTAAATCCAAAAAAAGACAATAGAAATGGAAAAATACCCCCCTTATAAAATGTGATGCCCAGGGTGCTCCATGATACCTGTGATGGTCGAGGAAAAAGAAAACTGCAAACAAGCATAACATCACAGCACAAAAAATTACAAAAGAGATATATAAGATAAAGAAAAATGTCACTATCATGGGGTCGCCTCAGGGGATGGTACATCCCGTATGGAACTGGCTGGTATAGATGGCACATGAGTCATGGAAGCGGGAGGATCAGATGCTGCACCGGGAAGGGGAGCTGGAGAAGTAGGAGCCGCAGGCAGGGGATCAGGAAAAGGTAGCTTAGTAGTAGGGCATGGACCGACAGTAGTGGTGGCGGTAGGAGAAGTAGCAGCAGGGCATACAGTAGATAGAAGAATAGAATTTGTGGCCTACGCAGGGAAGGGCGGTGAAACAGCAGCACAAGGGCTTGGAGTGGAGGTAGAGGTAGGCGGCAGAGGAAACGGAAGGCCAAGATGCTGAGAAATATGTGCCAACAGCTGCTCCATGCGGTCCTAGAACATGTTGAGATGAATCAAATTCCGCTGAATGGTGTCCTAGCAGCCAATGATATAATCCAACCGCTGCTCCATCTGATCCTGTCGGCTGTCTAAGCGACCCAAGACCTGCTCCATCGCGGCTAGGCCGTGGGAATGGGCAAGATTGACCGTGGGTGAGGGGGTAGGAGGGATGGGTGATGGAAGAGAAGAAGGAAGGCCAGAAGAAGTGGGGTCAGAATGAGTTGGGTGAGGTGGAGAAGCTCGAGGGGGTGGGGAAGGAGGAGCAGGGTCATCAGCTGGGCCAAGAGGGTCAGCGGGTGGCTGAGGGTGAGCCCGGGCAAGGTTTTAGGCACCCCCTGCATCCGGACCATACCCATGAAAATGAGCATGAGAATTTCCATCCACTGGGGTGAACCTAATAGGTCATGAGTCAATGAGGGCTCGAATGCCCCAAGGTGGTGGGCGAGACGGGTAGTGTAAAACCAGCCATTCAGGTTGCCCTGACGGCCGGTAAACATGGAGTGGAAATAGGAGGAGGCTAGATAGGGGAGGTCTGGGTAGTCGTTCCAGATGAAACAGGTAAGGATCGCCATGTCACAACCAGTCCCGACCCCCATATCCTCATAGCAGGGGAAAAGAATGGCATTTAAGCATTGGTGGGCGAAGCAGATGATGGGGTCAGCGATAAGGGTGATCTTCTGGGAAGTGGGGGAGTACCGATGGTCAGGCCCAGTGATCTCCCGCCACATAACAACAAGCTTAGAGTGATCTGGCATGGATAGGTTAGAAATAGGAGTTGGGGTGATGGGATGGGGGTAGAAGCTGCACCCTCGGCCAAACTCGGTCATGGTGAGGGAGAAACGTCGACCGCCTAGCCGGAACCGTACCACGGGCACTGCATCACCAAGTGTCTCCCGGTACTCCGCTCCATCAAACTCAAACAAGGCCTCAAACTCAAAAAATATATCACAAAAAATAGGAGTGCTGACCTGGAAAATATCTAGGAGTGGGGTGTGCCCGAGAATCTCCTCCAAGTCCTCCCAAATACCGAGCTGCTACGGAATGCTGCTATTGAGGTATCAGCCACTCAACGGTATCGGCAAATGCAAGAAATGTTGGACCCTGTCATATGCGAGTTCGGTGACCGGGAATACCATGAAGGGATAGGGAGCACATGCAGGTCCCGGCCTAGGTGCCGGTGTTGTGGTAGGGGCTGGCTCTGTGGGTGGATCTGCTGATGTAGAGGGTGGCTCAGTGGATGGTGTGCTCGAAGATGTACTAGCTGCAGAGGAAGATGGTGTAGGTAGAGCGGAAGCTGGTGGAGCAGAAATGGTGGTGCTCGGATGCTCTATGCTGGAAGGTGGAGGGGTAGGAGATGTAGGCTCGGCCTCCACTGAGGGAGTGAGTGGTGGCAGAATGGCCAATGGAGGGAGCTCGAAGACCTAAGTGTCGGGGTCTGGCTGCGTCGGTGGGCGGAATCGAATCCACCGAAAAATGGACCCCTCCCCCTCACTGGCAGAGGCCGGCCACTTCCCTCAGGAATAATCTCTATATGCCATATCCTGAAATACAAAGAGAAAGAAAAGAAAATAAAAAAGAAAAAAAACAATGAAATTGTGAGAGAACAGATAAATAAAATTACACGAAGTGTACTCCAGAATACATGAAGTGTAGTGGAAAATGTAGAGTATCCCGTGTTCTCTGGATAGACATGCCGAGGGTCAGAAATAGACCATGTAATAGCACACGACGTGTACCAAACATACATACCATGTTCACTCAAAGTGTAGGTGGTCGTGTGTTACAAACGACACGACCATGTTTGTATCTGTTTAAAGAAAAACTACACGCCGTGTAGGATAAAGACACGACGTGTCTTTCACTTGAGGTACATGGCCGTGTAGGGGGTGAGACATGGGCCAGCTGAAAGAAATAAAATACACCGCGTGTACCAAACACACATGCCGTGTATGTGAAAATGGTGTGTCAGGTCGTGTGCAAATGGATACCCGGGCACGATGGGGGAAAGTACACGATGTGTACCAAACATACACACCGCGTATATTCTAATTTCGAAGCATTTCTTGTGTGGAAATGTATCGAACTACACGGCGTGTTTTCTTCATTTCGAGGTCGTGTACTGGCGGAAGCCGAACCATCAGTCGATCCGGAAAGAACCCTAAACGAGTCTAAAAATTTAAAATAGAGGGTTTAGAATGGAGTACCATGACCGAGGATCACAATTTAAGAGAAATCAGATCTTGAAATGCACCAAATCGATAAATCTGAGAAATGGGGTATGCAGGAGTCGTTTGGGAGAAGAAACAAGAAGAAGGGAGGAAATTGGGAGGCCACGCGACACAGACTCAAGCCGGGTGGCCCGCTACTTATATAGCCATGGTACACAACGTGTATTATTGGACTACATGCCGTGTATTCCCAAATTTATTTATTTTTAAATAATATATAATTATTATAGAAAACTATATAATAATTATTATTAATAATTAAAATAAATTAGATTTATCTATAAATTCTATTACAAATAAACCTATACACGACGTATATCAGGATATACACACCGTGTAACATAAAATCAGAAAAAGAGAAGTATAATCTTTGGTATGGTTCTTGGGGTGAGGTTTGAACTGGCGATCAGCCGTTCTGAATGGAAGCCCTCTTCCACTGGAGCGAAGGTTGTACTGCTGCCCGTATTAATCATTTATATATAGTTAATCTATATGGACTATACACATGGGAAGAAATAAATGCACGGCGTGTGGTTTTTATTTAGAAAAGGATGGGGATGAAGTAGGGAGATTAGCACGATTCGAACCCAACCCTTTTGAACCTGGTATCAAGACATTGCCAATCCGCCAACTTCACCTACATGTTATTTATTAATTTAAAAACATTTTTAATTTTTATGGAAAAATTATGGCGCACACGGCATATATTGAAATGTACATCATGTGTTTTTATTAAAAGAACAAATGATGGAAATGGGAAGGTTGTGTGGATTTGAACCCAAGTCTTTTGGAACCAGATTACGATTCTAGCCAACCGGTCCATCCCCAACATGGGTTTTGTTATATTTAAACACACACACACATATATATATATATGAAAAATACCACACACGTTGTGTAAATAAAAGCAGGAACCCCATGACGAAGGTAGGTCGGGAGGATTCGAACTTGGGACAGCTTGAATAAACTCCTATGACTTTACCATCGGCACCGACATCATCCCTGGTTATTTATTTGTTTTCTATAGATATATATTATTAAAACTATAAATTAAAAAGACAAGTACATGTCGTGTATATAATTGGGACACGGCGTGTAACCTCTGGGTTGCCTTCTTGGATGAACCATTGTTTTAGGTCGTTGGATCGACCTTTTTACCTTGATTAACTGATATTTACAGTGGATAATGGTCCCAATAGTGGCCGTCCTGGCCATCTAGGAGTTTCAAGTTCTCTGGATCTTTTTCAATAAGAATGTCTGGAATGTTAATGTTATAAAAAATATAGAAACATACAATATCATCCAACAGGTGATCGTCCATGGTAGTTATTACAGAGCAATCCTCATGATCGGATGATGATGCATGTTTGATGGCTTTGAGAACATTGTAGGAGACTCTCTCGTCTCCTACCCGGAAAATCAGCTCTCCCTGGTGCACATAAATGAGTGCCTTCCCAGTGGCTAGGAAAGGTCGTCCTAATGTAAGTGGTGCCTTTGGATCATCCCCCATGTAAAGGGTGATGAAATGTGCTGGGAGGATCAATCGTCCCACTTTTACCAGTACATCTTCTGGTATCCCCTTCAGATACTTAATGGATCGATTAGAAAGATAAAGGGCTACTCGGGTCAGCATCAGATCGTTAAGTACTAGCTTCTTGAAAACTCTGAGGGGCATAAGGTTCACGCTAACCCCTAAGTCGCAGAGGGCCTTCCCAAACTCATAGGATCCAATAGTACAAGGAATGGTGAAACTACCTATATCTTCGAGTTTGGGAGGAATTGAATGCTGGATGACTGTAGAACACTCCTTGGTGATGGCAATGGTGCCCAAATCCTCCATTTTTCTTCTGTTGGAGAGTATTTCCTTCATAAATGTTGCATAGGTGGGTATCTGTGTCAGCGCCTATGAAAATGGAATATTTATATGAATCTTTTTGAATACGTCCATGAATTTGCTGAACTGGTGGTCCAGCTTCCTCTGCTTCAATATCTCCGGAAAGGGTAAGGCAGGTTCAAAAGGATCGACAACCTCCTTCCCTTTATTCTGCAAAACATCCTTCTGTGGGATTTTGGATGAGGAGGGGTTGGTATTGGTACCTTTTTCATCAACAGAGGGTGTGGATGATCCTGGCTGTGCTGATTGGTTCTGTTGGAGATCTTTTCCACTCCGGAGCATGATGGCATGAGCCTCTTCTCTCGGGTTCTTCTCTGTGTTTCCTGATAGTGTACTGGGTTGCCTTCCTGAGAGTTGGTTTGCCAACTGGCCAATCTGATTCTCCAGGACTCGAATCGAAGCATCCTAATTTTGGAACGGAGTCTCAGCAGTAGATATGAATTTAGTCATCAAATCCTCTAACCTTGAGGTATTCCCCTGCTGAGGTGGTTATTGAGCCGGTGGAGGTGGTGGCTACTGTGGCTGCTGTGTGGGGGGGTTTTGGTACCCCTGCTGTAGATAGGAACCCTTCTGGAACTGCTGTCTCAGAAAATGATTCTGGTACTGAGGCTGATTGTAACCAGGAGGTCGCTGGTTCCGAGGGTTTTGCTGCTGTTGGCCCCAGCCTTGGTTCTGATTATCTTGCCACCGTGGGTTTTTTGGTATTGTTGATATTTATTCGACCCTCAATTTTGAGAAAAAACCCCACCTCGCTCATCGAAGGGCCTCCAGTCGAACCCGGGCATTCTCCCATGATGTGGTTATCACCACAGTCACCGCATGATGAATGCTTCGCCGCATGAACTTGAGATGCTCCTTTACGATTCAATGCGTCTATTATCTTGGACGCAGCATCCAAATGAGAAGCAAACATAGTGTTAGCGTCAATACTGTGCATACCTCTTTTTTGAGTCCCCTGCTCGGAGTGCCACTAGAAGGTGTTCGCTGACCTATCTTCCAGTAGTTCAAAAAGTTCTTCGGGAGACATTCTCATCACCATATCTCCATTAGCACCATCCACCACGGACTTGGTATTTGTTGCGAGTCCTCCGTAGAAGGTATGGACTTGCATGCAGAGTGGGAGTTTGTGGTGTGGTCATTTTTGTAGCATATCTTTGAAACATTCCCAGGATTCATATAACGACTCAGAGTCGTGCTACTGGAAGTTGTAGATCTCGTTCTGTAGCTTCCCCGTCTTCGATGGTGGGAAGTATTCGGACCGGAACACCTGGGCTAGCACCTCCCAGGTGAGGATAAATATTTGTGGTAGCCCCTTGATCCAGTCTTTTGCCTTGTCCCATAAAGAAAAGGGAAATAGGTGAAGACTAATGGTGTCCTCAGACACGCCATGGTAACGAGATGTGTCGAAGATATCCAGAAAGTTGGAGAATGGGCGTTCGGGTCTTCACTGGGTAGGCCTCCAAATTAGACAATGTTCTGGATCAGCTGCATGATGGCAGGCTTGATCTCGAAGTTCTGGGCCTGGACCGAAGGAAGGAGGATGCCCGTATCTGCTCCGTGGATTGAAGGAAGTCCGTACTCCACAAGAGTACGACATAGATGTGGCTGCTGAGGGGGTAGAGGTTGCAGATATTGCTGCTCGTAAGGGGTGAAATATGGATGTTGGAAGAGTTTCTATGGTGGTTGTAGTTGGACATACGCCGGAGGAGGTTACTGAGGTGGCCGTTGGTAATCCCGCAGGAAGAATTCCATGAATCCTCCAGAAGCCTGCTCCGATAGACCAGCAGCGGGAGGCTGCTAATCCTGGTACTGATGCTCAGTCGTAGCATCCATGGCTAGTTCTCCCTCTTCTGCTTTTTCCATGGTAGAGGGTTGCTATTGGTGTGTTTCTTTCAATGCACGTTGACGATGAAGCAGGGTCCATTTGATTTCTGGATCAAGCGGAACAAGTTCCGATTACTCGGCGCTTCTGGACCGAGTGGGGTATCTATTCATGAACCTAAGGTCCTGTACATCCACAACAAAAATACCAGGTGTAAAAGGGAAAATAAAAGAGACAATTGAAATGGGATTAGAAACGAAATTTTTGTGAATTTTTTATTTTTATTTTCACTTAATCATTTATTAATATAACCAAAATTTGGCACTGAAATCAAAAGGTTCCCCGGCAACGGTGCCAAAATTTGGTGATTTTCGTTGTGGCCGAAGGTATATTTTATCAGCATCCCAAATTGATTATTACACACTATTAAATTTTTAGTATATTTGAAGTGTGGGGTTGATCCACTGGGAACATTGGCAGTGCCTTAGATCAGTTGAGTTTATAATTAATTTAGTGAAACATGCAAAATTTAGAGTGGATTGGTTGGTTTGGATTGAGTGAAACTGGTTTTTTTACTTTAAGAAAATTATTTACAATTAAAAGGGAACAAAAAGGGATTTAAATATGTTTTAACAAAAAGAAACGTGTATTGGGGGTGTGGTTATTAAGGAGTTCTTATGCGGATTTCTTATATGATTGTGTTTTTCATGATAATTCAACATTCTAGATTTTCCTTTATCACAAGATTTCCTTGGTCTGGTTCTTCTTGTTTGGAATTGAAGAAATTGACTCCTTGGTCTGGTAGTGTTTCTCAATTCTTAATTTGGTTTAGTCCATTTATGAATCGGCGGGAACCTTTTCAATGGTCATGAAAGCTTTCACCGTTACTCTTCTTTTATATCGCTGAGAATTCTTCCCTCGGTCCGGCTCAGAATTCTCAGTAATATTAAGCAATGATTTAATATGAGTAAGGAGAATTATGAAGAACAAACACAACGATCTAAATTAATACAACATAATACTGTCCGTTATCGCCCACAACCCCAACACAAGGGGTTTAGTTACACATGGAAAGCATAATAGGAACAACACACTCGATACCAGATGAGTTCATCGTGTAAGCTTCGACGAGCAGTTTCGGTATGTGGATCAGTGGAACTATGGCACTACGGTGGCTTGGGAACAGTAGTAGAAGAACATCTCCCTCCTCAAATGGTTTGTAACTCTCCAAATCCATAGTCCAATGCCTCTTTTTATAGAAAAATAAACTACACGGTGTTTATTGAAAGTACATGATGTGTATATCCATCAATGCATTTTGGGCTCCATTTTCTCTGCTGGTAGGTGGCCTAACACACCATCATTGACATTGAACACGACGCCACCTAATAGTTGAGTGTACACGGCATGTAGCACTGCCATACACGGCGTGTAGTATCAAAATTTGGCCACCAACCACTTCTAGAATAGTAGACACGACATGTAGAAGTGAAACAAGCCGTGTCTCCTTCAACGGCCACATGGGCGTGTAGACTCTTCTCAGCAAAAACCACTTCTAGAATTTAGTACACGACATGTAGCATTGTCCCACACTGCAGGTAGCTTTTTCTTGGTGACATGGGCGTGTACTCCCTCCTTCGATCTGTGTCCCTGTTTGGATGTACACGGCGTGTAAAAAAAGTTCACACCGTGTAATTGTATAATTTCCAGAGACTTCCCTTGATTTTTGTATTTTAGCCTTAAAGTTCTTGAAAGTAAACAGAATCACCAAAATCAAAGAATATGTTCATGAAACAAAATATATTTTCTGAAAACATGTTTTTATATTCAATAATATATATGGAAATGTATACACAAATTTGGTGCATCAAAATACACTTCCATCTTCATGATACAATGACCCAGGGTGTGAACATTATAAATCCATAACTGACATTTTTGGGAGATTATCATATAAAATTTTCACTCTATGTGTTCTTGAAATGATATCAATATTTTAATTATTATAATATTGTGTCTAGGAGAACATGAATATGTCAACAATGAAAACGACCAAAAAATAATATTGAGGAAGGTGTAAACACTGATTCACCAGATCCATTAAAATAGATTGTTTGTTCAAGAGATAGGAAGACATTACCATATACTAATACAAGTGATATCTAATATGGAATTATATACATGTTATATTTGATAATCTAAAACATACATGAAGATAGAATAACCACAAATAAACCATTGATAAAACCTGAGGTCCTTGGTATGAAACAATATGATCATGAATTCAGGGTCCTGGATAATAGTTATTAACATTAAGATAATTAAATTACAAGAAATACACACATAATCAATGTATCTCATCCTCCTTCATTATAGAATGCATGGGTGGCCCCCAAGGAGAATTAAAGGGCTATATAAACTACTTAGCTTATAGTTCCTCTATCTACCTCCAGAGTTCCTTAGGCTCATTTAGAGCCATCATATAAGGTGGAATATATACTGGAGATTATCCAAGTGAAATAAGAATATTATACTCCACCTCTCCCTTAGGAGGTAACCCAAAAGAGTTTTTTTAGGAATAAAACCCTTAATTGATCCACCAATGGATAGTAATATGATTGATGTATTCCAATATCATCTAAAAAATATTGGAAATATAGGTAGGTACTCCGATAAACCCATGATGTTGGAGTCCATCTCAACAGGCCTAGATGTTCAATTCATTTTTATAATCATATCTAGGTCCCTGATGCGATAGAAATGACAACCTCTAGAAACAAATAGTCAATACGATTGTAATAAGGAATCAAACAATACATCTCATATATGATATCAAATCCCAACATCTCAAGGATAAAAAAATTCCATAATAAAATGTAACATTTAATCTCAAGGGGGAATTACACGCATTGTCTTATACCCTCTAACTACACTCCCAATAGAGTATCATGATTCATCAACCCTTAGAGGTACTAAATTTCATACCATAGTATTTCCATGATAGTGAAAAATATAAAGGATTATGATTAACCTATATCAAATAAAGAAAATAATAGATTAGAGGTTACAAAAATTTTACCTCTCACCATAGAAGTATAAACACTATTTTCCTCAAGAGTAGACTGTACTGCAAAAAATGTAGCATAATCTGTAGCCCTATGATATTTCTTGACTTGCCTAATAAGGTTTTCATGACTACTAGTGATCATAATGAGATTGAATTCCTTAGCTATATCTACATCCTTTTCCAGTAGGTCCTATGGTAATCTAACTTCCTACCAGACATGGATCTAATGATCCTTCTCTTGAACATGGATTCAGTGCAGATCCTTACATACTATCCACTAGAGGTATAGTTATGAAAAACCCTGATGACAGACCATTTAGTTATAAGGTCAAAACATTATTGGGTCTCTATTCATCTAGGGATTCATATTCCCTAATCTCTTACACTAGTAATATACCACACTACAACAAATGGATATATTTTGGATGCCACTAACTTTAAGATAAGATTCCTAGTGACGATCCTACCTCTAAATGAACTGCATCCTTATCTAGGTCATAAATTTACCTAGACTATACCCTCTTCTTCTAGTAGGTTGTTCTCGATGATAAGGGAAATATTGACTTCATTATAAATAGAAATCAAATACAAAATATTCACTTGTAACTAGATTAAATTCCAAATACTATCCTTGAATAGCCTTTCTCTATACAATTATCTCTATAGGGAGAAGGAACAAAATAATGGAGCTCTGTGAAATGATAAAATTATTTTATAATAGATAGAAACCCCTTAGTCTAGGTGCTTAAAGTCTCAATAATGATCAATACTTAACAAATTGAGTTATAAGTAATCATATAATCATTATTTTAAATCACTAAAAACCATAACCTGCTATTGATCAACCTATCTCAAAACAACCCACTATCTCTTAGTTGACCCTTAAATAATATAATATGAGTTACTCACTCTAAATTATGGAGGTGTCTCAAGATGATCAAATATGATACTCATAAACTCAATCCATGACAGAGAAACCTAAGTAACACCTTCCAACTAAAAGTTAGGAGGGGTTTACTACTGTAATTTCCATATCAACTCTTCCATAGAAGGAGAATATCATGGTTCTCTCTGTATAGACTACACTATCCTTGAGAAACCCCCTTAAATTGTGTATTGGTTCCCAGATTAGGTGAAATATGAGAGTTACATTCCAATGGGGGTACTAATGGAGGTGATACCAGTAGTTCAAGCCCCACCAACTCTGAATCATGATCGTCCCCACCTTCTTGGTGCATGGATCCAGGCCATCGGGGTGGTATATTTCTACAACACCAAATGCTTACCTCAAAACATAAGTAGATAATAGAAATTATCATTGATAAATGAATATGATAGGTAAAAATTCTTCTTATATAAGAGTTAGTACCCAACTTCCTACTCCTAAATCTATGTCTAGGTAAATTATAGTAACATAAGGGAATGTGAGACACTCTATCAACAACCAATACTAATTTAAGGTCTAGTTCATGGTCTCATATCTCATAATAGAGGTTTTGGTATATGGAGTGAAATTACAAGATATAGAGTAATACACTCTTTAATATTAATATATAATCTCCATTCAAGAGAAACCAGTTTTTTTTATCTTTTTATGAATAAACCTATTCATATTTATATATATCAATTTCCAACCCAAGATCCCCAAAAACTGTGCCCCAAGATGGTGGGTCACATGGCCCCAAGCACACCTCCTCGTATGTCATAGGATACCAACTAGAAATGAGGCTGTAAAGGGGGTACAATGGGGATAATATACCCTCATATTAGAGTTCCATAATAGATAAAATTAGATACCATCAAGAAGAACAATTAACAGACAGAATAACAATGCAGTGGGAGAAAAAATATAACTGATAAAATAGACATGTGTGGAAGCATAACTAATTAGAACAACTAAATAAATATCTCAAAATCCAATAGGTAGTTTCAAAATACATGTATGTATGTATGTTTGATAATAAAAAGGAATAGGGTAATATTAATAACCATCCAACACAAAATATAAAAAAAGAAAAAAAAGGAGCTCTACTAGAATCTTGAGATTTTGCTTGATCTTATGCTCATATGCTCCAACTATAGGTATGCATATAAACATCGTATTGTAGAGCCCTCTCCAATATCAAAAGATACTGATAGATAATATTCTTGGGCACCAAAGGCATCCCAAGAAGGGTGTGAGACTAAAAAACTCATTAGACCACCACCAACAGTACCTATCTGTAATCCAATCATGTTCATAACTAAATAATGTGAAAGAATAATTGAATTAATAAAAATAAGTGAATAGAAAAATAACCACCTGATCAAGTTCATAAAGGACACATGGCAGGCCTACCAACATTGGATCCTGACCAAAATGGACGTCTGAGAACCAAGTACACGAGGAAATAAGTTCCCATATACCTGGAATACTGGTTTTATGATGGACTTGGGCATAACTCATACATCCACAAACAGTCTAATAGGCCTATAAGACAAAGAAATACGGTACCTGACCTACATCCCAATAAGATTGTGTGACTTCATGCACGACACTCGATATGGTGTATGCACCATCATGTCATCACTCTAAAAAAGGGAAATGGAAAATAATTCCCACCCTAATAACAGTGTTATTGTTGTGAGAGATCATGCTCAAAAACCAATGTTAGGGAGCATGATACCATATTTTTCAATTGGTCTCTTACCATCATGCCATAACTTCTATAAAGTCCTATTATAATTATAATTGGATTGTGAATTACATCACATCCATCATGTTCATTCATCCTGTATACATATTATTGAGGCATGGCCATATTTATAATTTAATTCATAAGGAATCTTCTCTCATGTTTCATAGAAGAGATGTTAAGTTGCATATATGGAATTTAATTTCATTTTGATCATTTAGGTAAATCATAACAAAAAATAATGGTTTCACCATCCTTTATTTTACATTCATTTAATCTATTTAATTAATTTAAAATCTTGTAATCCATCATGATCATTCCGTTAAATTTAATTCTAAGGCTTAAGGAGATATTTAAAATTCATATAGTCAAAGATGATAATTTCTTACTTTGTAATTTCCAACCATAAGTGGACTATTCACCTAAGAGATGACTCGGGTTCCATTTAACAACAATGTATTAAGAGGAATTTAATTTAAAGGCTAATATTGAAGCTAACTATGTGTTTCGGGAAAATAAGAAATTTTCCATCAAGGATAATGTCAACATGGAACACCCCTGGGGCGTCCATAAACATGGTATGCATCCTCTTACTCAAAAAAAGAACAAATAATTGTATATAAATGTGTGATGATAAAATTGATATAAAGAAATCAATATAAAGGTGAATTTCAGCAAAATCCAGCATGCATCAAAATAACTTAATTTCGAAACATCAAAACAAAAAGGTAAAATGATGTTACCACCTACCTCAAGTCCACATATGACTCCTCACTCGATATCATCCTTAGATTTGATGTTGGATTGACGATATCTAAGAAACTGTCCAACACCATAAAAATAGGTCAAATGGCCTTGAACCAAAATAGCACAATGGATTCGAATGTAAACCTAAATTTGGTGTAAGATGAGGGGATATAATACCTTATGGAGTCCAAAATCTTCGATAGATCTCGATTCTCTCACCGATTGAAAGAGATAGAGGATAACCTAGGTTGGAGGATGAAATTGGATCACATAAGGATAAACCAGTTCTAATAGCAAGAGGAAAGGGAAGGGAAAATTTTTGTTTAAGATTAAATGATGGGGAACATAGTAATTTCACCAAAAAATAAGGGGGTGCAATGGTTTTGGCACAGGATTTGAAAACAATGTGAAAACCATGTGAAAACACATAGTCCAAAAATCTTGTAGTTCTTGCATGACCGTGTGCCTTAGGTCAAACGATTTCAAACAAACCATGTGGCCTATATGTTCCATCTTTCTATAATTTCATGATTTCTCTGAACCTTGTAGCCTAGTCTTTTTCCCATGTTTCAAAATATCCAGGCTCTGAACAATCCCTAAAGGCTCTTGGGACCATCCTTAGGCCTTAATATACCTTTACCTTGATTAAATAGATGAAATAATTTTAAAAAATATGATCCATTACTTTGTGAAAATACATGTCATTACAACCTCCCATTTTTAATGAAACTCGCCCCTATGTTGGACTTCATAGGATAAGTAGGCATTTTTCGATGACGAATTCTATCCATTATGACCATATATCAACTTTCCACTCATAGGTCTCATATTGTACCCACCCATCCTATCATAGAACTCGTACCAAAGGGATTGGCCTTCCTTAGAGTGTCTTCATGATCTGATCCACTATAAGAACTGGATACTCCTTGAAGGATGAATAAACATCCAATTCAAACTCAACAGGATGAAATAAATACGATGAGTATCGATGACATTATCTTAGCTATGATACATGAAAGACAATGTGCATTTACTGGTATCTCTAAAGAAGATAAAACAGGTAAGCCACTAGTCTGATCCATTTCACGACCTTGAAGGGACTAATGAACCTTGGCCATCGGTCACCCTGCTCTGAATATCCCTATAGCCCAACCTAGGTTATAATCACAAGAAAAATAGATGACTAACCTCAATCTTGAGAGGTCGATGCTGTCTCTTGGAATACAACTATTGTCTGGACTAAGCGATCAACATGCGGTTTTTGATCTGTTGGCCTCACTCTAAAGTCTCCCACATGAGACATGGTCTAAGCATAGCTACCTCCCCTAACTCTATCCCACATAGTGGTGAGAGGAAAGTCGTACCATATAATTCTTCACAAGAATCCATCTCAAAGGAAGCCTGAATGATTTTATTATAAGCAAAATCGTTGAGGGGAATGTGTTTCTCCCAGGAATCCCCAAATTTAAGGACACTTTCACGGAATAGGTGCTATAACACCTGGATAGTTCATTATGTATTTCCAACTATCTATGGGTGATAGGATTTTTTCAGAAGATCCTATGTACCCAAGGACATTTTCATTCTCTACCAAAGTTGTGATGTGAAATGAGTGTCTCTCTCAGAAAAAATAGAACGAGGATCTATATGAAGATGTAAAACCTATCTAATATACAAAAATCCTAGATCATCTTCAAAGAAGGTCTCTCAAGCATGTTATATGAGAATTACCATCATCAAATTATCAATTAAAACCCATACTATATCATTTCCATGAGGTGATCTGGGTATACCAGTCAGGAAATACATCTAAACAACATCCCATTTAAGCTCGGGAGTGGACAATGTCTATAAAAGATCTGTCAAACATTAATTTTTTCCCTTCACCTACTAACAAGTGGAACATGAAGTGATGAATCTTTCAATATCATGCTTCATACTAGGAAACCACTGCTGGTGTCGTAGATCACGATACATGTCAGAGACATTGGGTTGAACCGCCCATGTTGAGTTGTGAAATTACCATATCATCTCCTCTCTAATGTCTGCTGGGACCCATACATTCCCATGGAAAAATAATTTATCATCCCCATAAATGGTCTAACCAAAAGATTTATCATCATATGAAACACTTTCCTTTAGGATATGGACCTCTGGATCATAAAACTACCTCATTCTTACCCATTCCATAAGAGTTGAGGTCACTGCTAAGGCTGAAAGGATCGGCTGACTACGATCCTCCTGATGCTCATTGTGAATCTATGAGAATAAGTCCATAACATTCCACTCACCACCGAATTCCTAAGCCACATATATATGATTTGTTCATCTTAGAGTATTGGCCACATAATTTCCTTTACCCGATGTGTAGGCATGCTAGAAATCAAATTACTATTGGTACTCCACACACCTCTATTGTGAGAGATTGAGATTTCATTGTGTAAAATTGTTCTTGAATATATTTTTCTATTTGAATACCACAAAATGATATCCCAGTAGATAGTGTATGCAATAATTTAATGCATAGACAATAGTAGTGATCTCAAGGTCATGTGTTGGGTAATTCCCCTCGTGAGGCCTTAATAGACAAGACACAAGCGTGCATACTCACTCATCCAACATCAATATAGCTCAAATAATGATACCTTATGTGTAAAAGTATACAATATATATTGTCCCAATATCTGGAAGAATCATAATTGGCCCTGAAGTCAAACATACCTTCTACTCCTGAAAGTTTGTTTCACAATCTTCTGACCATACGAATTTCATATCCTGCTTTGTCAAGCCCATATGTGGTGATACAAGGAATGTGAAATCCTAGATAATGCATCATTAATATCTATATAACCCTAAGAAACTCTAAATGTCAAATATATTCATGGGATACTCCTAAGAAACTAAATCTCTCACATTCTCTGATTCAACTAAAACTCAGGATTCTGAGATAATATGACCCATGAAGCGGACTTTTTCAACCCAAAAAGTGGCATTTGTTGAGTGTAACATAGGGTTGATGATCTCTCAATGTATTCATCATGTTCTTAAGATAGGTTTAATGTTCATGAGTGGAGCATGAATACACCAAGATATTGATAAAAAGACTACAAGAAAAGAATCATGATATAGGTGTAAAACAAAATTCATATGATCTATAAGACAGTAGGTGTGTTCATGAGTCCAAAAACATAAATAGATACTAATAAAGACCATACCTACCTTTGAAAGTTGTCTGAGGTATGTGTGAGGACCTGACACACACTTAATGAAAGCTTGACCCGAAATATATCTCTGAAAACACCTTTTTTACCTCAGACCAGATCAAGGAGGTTTTCTATTGTAGGCATTGGATACCGATTCTTTACCATGAGCTGGTTCAAATGACGGTAATCCACAAAAATCCTGAGGGTACCATCCTCCTTCATAGAAAAAAGAATTGAGGAAACCCAAGGAGAAGTGATGGGTCATAAAAAGCCTTTAACCTCCAAATCCTCCAACTACTTTTTGTGTTATTATAAAGACCCGGAATTTTGATGAATTGTTTTTCAGTATATGGGAATTTTAAGAGTCTGTGAAAGCTGACGGTGCGTGATTCCGAGTCCTGGTGTGCCAGGAATGACTTTCTGAGTTTTTTTCGGTTACGTTCAGTTAATATATGAGTTGGTTTTTGTATCTTTTGAACCAGTGCTCAGAATTGAAATATGAGGACACCGTTAAACTCGCAGCACTAGTATTCTCTTAAGTAGACCTTTACCTCGACTTCAGTAGGTCGAGGGTGAAATTTAGTATTTGGGGTTTTTCGTGGGAATGAAAAATAAAATAAAATAAACTTTTATTTTATTTCTAATAAACCTCCCATGTGAAGGCTATGGAGGTTGGGACCATGAGCAATTAAAACTTCCCAAATTGAATACTTATTGGTGGGGACCACCCAAGCTAGTAAAACCCAAAATTCCTAGCATGGTGATGGGGACCACCCAAACAACTCTTTTTGGGAGAGAAAAACCTCCCAAGTCCTTAATTTAATTATACCAACTCTCCTTTAATTAATTATGCCAACTATCCTTTAATTAATTAAGCCCACATATTTTGTGCCTATATTAAATTAAATAACATATTTTATTATGTTGGCTACTTTTCATTTTTTTGGATTTGGGAGAGGAGAACCTTTGGGAGTATTACTCTCTCCAACGAATAACACGTTCACTAAGGAAGAACGTTCTTCCCAATGAAGAATGCTCATGTCGATGAGGAACGTCTTCGTTGAAAATGAATAGATGCTCGAGTAAATGCTGACTTCACTGACTTCACCCCGTCTAATGTCAACGAGAAATCATGGTAGGGGTTTAGTTGGTTATGATTATATATTCCCATGTTCTCCCCTTCTAAAACATAGAACATGAATCAAATATCTATCTAGATGATCAGCAGATGATTTCTTTTGTAGGTTTAGGAATAATCATTGTGGGAGGTTTGGGTTTGACAATCTTTATTCAAGTTCTTTTTTAGTCACTTGCTATCGCTCTAATGCGGAGGGTGTGGGCCAAACAAAAATGGCACGACCCCTCCTATGTTATTCTTGAATGGTGTATCCTTCGCGATGTAAGAAGGTGACTTTGTGCCATGATAACGAATGGATGCAGTGGTCGACACATCACCAACCACGATGAAGGATATGGCGCAATGGCGCCGCTCCGCAGCCATCGCCGCCCCGCAGTCTCCGCCATCCGCGGCTAGGCCCTACGGCCTCACCGCCCATGACCACCACCATGTGACCTCACTGCCCGTAGCCACGCCCACCCCGTGGACTCACCACCCACGGCCCCCGCCACCCCGCGGCCACTGCCACCCCACGGCCTCGCCACCCCGCGGCCTCGTCGCTCTGCCCCACGGCCTCGCGGCCCTCAGTGGCCCTTCGTGGCCTCGTTTCCCTACACCCCTTGTGGCCCCTCATGGCCTCTGAACTGCCTCACACCGCCTCGCAGCCAGACCGTGCCACCCAAGATAGGACGCCATGCTATACCATACAGCGCATGCCGGGCAGCCCAGTGCGGGGCGGGCTGACCGGGTTGGACCGAACCCGGACCCACCTTAACCCATTTATGCTCTTTTGGTCATAAATTTGGCACCGAGTGTCCGTTTGACGAACTGTCTACGGCACCAAAAACCCTGGAGGGAGAAGTTCTCTTTGCTATACCCCAATTGAGAGTTGGATAAAGTTAGAGTACAGTCTAGTTGGATCGAGAACGAATCAAATTGGGCCCTCGAGACTATAATACTAATAACTCATAGACCGGGCGTCCGATTTATGCACCATCTATGGCATTGATACCCCCATGATGTGGTGGTACTTTGAGATACTTCTTCATGAAACTTCTTGGTAATTGGAGTATTGACCAATGTCTTGAGGAGTGGACCCACCCGGAGATGATCAAGCCTAGTGTGGGAACCCAGTAGCTGGTTGTGGCATGAAGAATAATGAGCCAGCCAATGTGGGTCCACACCTAGCAATCCAGTGTGGGTCAGAACCAAGCAATAATGTGTGGGTCATCACCTAGCGATCCTGTTTGGGTCAGCACTAAGCGATCCTTAGTGGGTCAACACCGAGTGATCTTGTGTGGGTCTGCAGTAGAACCTCATACCATAGTAATATGATTTAGTAGTAACATCTAATCATCTCTACTACGGTACCTATAAAATAGCTGGTGTGAGCTGAGTTTGTACCATGTGGTATTTTCTTTCTTCATGGTAATACCTTGGTGGTATTGTTCTGTGTGGCGTACATGTGTGGAAATTGCCTTCGTGGTATTCCTTCCATTGTGGAACAGTTGAGCTTTGGGATTTTGAGTTGGACACTGTGTTTTCTCATGATTGATATGGGTATACTTGATGACATAGGCATATGCGTGGAAATATACATAAGTAGGTATTTCAGTTGATTTTATGTTGTGTGGTTTATCCTTGGTGGATTTTGGGAGACCTTGAGGGTCTCAGGGTCCCTACTGAGTATCATTATACTCACACCTGCACGGGATATGTCTGAACCCTGTTGTGTTTGGTGCAGACGATGGGAAGCGCTGACTGAGGATGAGAGTACCTAGACTTGAGGTGTCTAAGAGGTCGATGTTAGATGAGGTGAACCGCCGAGATGGTTGTTCGTGAGCTGTACCTACCCTTAGGTAGGATTCGTAGTGGATGATCCAGGAGATGCTTTTCACCTATCAGACATCTTGTACTTTCCAGTTTTCCTAGTACTTTCTAGATGGGCTTATATTCTGACCCCTTTTTACGTACTATACACACTCTGTTTACTATTCAGTTTAGTTGAGTCTGTATCTTCCTGTGTTCTTGGTTGTGTGTGTTACATGTTATAAATGAAATGCCTTCTCAGTTTTAGGGAATATGCCTTAGGTACTAGTTGCCAGCTCCTGGCCCATGGATGATAGGTTTGGTGTAGGCATGGCACGGGCCCCAGGGGACATGTCATGACAGTTATAGAAGCTCTTAGGTTCTATCTGATAAGGATAAATGGCCAATGGTGCTACTCCTAGTACTAGCACAATGGTATACTCTACCTATCTCATTAGATGTAGACAGAAGAAGTAATTAGGAATGACATCTCAGAAATGATCCACTATGGGGGAAATAGTGGATTATAAACCTTATGAACATGTAAAATTCTAGATATCTAATATGTAACATTTCACATACTAATTTGCTTGATTCCTGCTCATATCACACTGAAATCCCATTTTCTATTATGCATGATCCTAATGTACTCTAACAATGTAAACGTCACCATTTGAGGATATAATTTGTGCGGGATCGATAGAAATATGACCAATCCACCCTAATGATTATTTCAAATCCCATCACGTCTAAGATGAAAATATTCTATATGAAAATATATCTGTCTATCTCATGGGGTAGTCCTTACAATCGTTAACTCCATATGAATGGATAACTAACAGGGTTTCTACCATTATAACTCCATAACAGTTCTTGATATCAAGGAACATAATCTTAGTGATTGCCTCATATATAAAAGTGTGACACATTCCTATGTAAAAAAATGAAATTACTAAGGTGGGGGAAACTAAAATAGTACCTTTAAGTGTAGAAGATCTACCTCTCTGCTCTTTTGAAATAGGCTATACTGTATTTAACTGGCCTATACCACAACCATGAGTCACTACCAGACATCCCAGAGAAAGCCCACTCTTTGGGTGGTAAAAATCATAATTCTGAATTCCTCTTCCTTGAATGTCACCTTGGCCTGATAGGCCGATGGTATTCTAGGTTTTTTCCTTACATGATCCTACTATTCTAGGTCTCGATTGAGTAGTTGGTGAAAATACATGCTCGATAGGAACTAGAGAAAAATTATTCTAGGAACATTGGATATGGCCCAACCATCTTCATCATCTTCAATCGACTGTATCACACAAACACTTAGGATTAATAAATCCTAGCTTCACGCCCTTGTGACATATCAAAATGCTACCTATGTGAAAATAATTACTACATCTACCTCCATGAGTATCCTCAAAATATCTAATTAATCAATAAGAAAAAACACTAATAGATTTGGGTTCCAAACCTCCCTAAATTTTAGCTTAAACTTCCCTCACATTTCTCCCTATAATAAGGGTGTGGTTGATGATTTCAGGAATGATAGTCTTCTTGAACACATTGACCTGCGATCAGATGTCATAGACCCTCCCATCCTAAATTTGTCAGGTGGTCATATTATCACCAACCACTAGAGTAGTATAGAACCACTAAATCTCTTTGCAATGGGTAGATTACACCATGACTTCCATGCTCCCGAACAGTAGGTTCGTGAATTATATATCTCTTGCAACTCTTAATTTCATGGGAAAATAAGTATTTTTAAAGAATAGTTGGAAAATTTGACTGGAAAATACCATGATACTGAACATCTTGGGTGATTACATCCCACCAAAAATTAGCTAAATCATGTAGAATATATTCTTCTAGATTTACCCTATACTTTAGGGGTGTATCTAGATTCTCAAATAGCAATAGGATGGCTTCAATCCCAGACTCAAAAATATGAGGTCCTTTATCCTTGGAAACATTTAGAGTATGCTACTGCTGAAATTCAAGTCATTTATATCATCCTTAGGGTAGGTTGAACTAATCCTTGTATAGACTAAAAAATTCATAAGAATACATCTTGAAACTACATGTTTTGGATGATATACATAACTAAAAGAGGTTATAAATGTGTCACTATAAGAGAAATCACTAACAGTTCACGAATCTCCACCCCAGTTATGTGGTCGTCACCGCCTTCAGGGAATGAAACTAGAGGAAATCATGGAGGAATAATGCTACAACACCAAATGAATTCCTAAAAAAGTTTTAATAACTTTAGGATACTAAAGATATAAACTTAGAGAGTTAGAAATACTTCTTATATAAATGATCACACCCCACTTCCGACTCAACAAGCTAAGTCTAGGTAATATAAAAGACCATAACATGCCATAGTAATGTAACAGATACCCCACTACCCACAACTAAAGATGGGTTCAGGTCTAAGTCTTTATTTTGAATTTATAAAATATGTATGTTTTTAATTTAGAAGTCATATTAATTTGAATTCATGATTGATAAAATATTTAAAAAACTTTAAAGGGGTTTAATTATATGGATTTCCATTTTCTGATCCAGAAGTTCTTATACACCTTATAAACATGAATATTCCATCCAATTAACCCACACCATAACACACTTCATCCCATATGACCAATGGTCCATGGATATACCTACCATATTTTACTTCTTATGGTGTATTCTTTAACGTATTCAAGAAAACAATGTAAGGTTATAGAAGGAACATTAATTATCAATTATGTTTTCCAATACCAATAAGTAATTTCTGAAAAATAGAATACATATTTAATGAAAAATCATTATGAAATAGTTATATGCATTCTAAAAATAATTTTGGTATATAAAATGCATGTCCTATTAATCATTCATACCTTATGATGAAGCATGTGCTAATGTGAATCCCTCATTTCATCGATCAATGGTAAATAAATCTCACTCCAATAATACCAATATCAACAATATAATTAATAAAGTGAATCACCCAGTGGTGAAATTGTATAGACCATAATAGGAAGAAGTAATAATAACAAGTTCCCATTCCATATAATTTTGGTTTCCCCTTGTACAAGGGTAAGCTATGTTTAGGAACAAGGTCAATTTGAAATCACATTAACTCCTAGTCTCCTATCTAATGATGAACACGTAAGAATAAAGAAAAATAACCCCTCTAATACAAATTTGTAATGTCCTGACATGAGATCCACTTAACCCATTCCCCAAGTTAGTGGGTCAAATGGACGCAAGTGCGCCTCCCCATATACCATAGGTAGTCGACTATAGGTGAGGGTGTAAGGGTGGTGTAGTGGGGAGACTATAAACTCATATTAGTTTTTGACCCTGGTCTTTTATTAACTAAAAATGGAGTATGGTTAGAGTTTGTTGTCAATCCTAAAATGAAAGATCAAAGAGAATTCATGGAAAATGATCTTACAGTTCAAGAAGACATGAGTTTTTGTAGCTTATGTTTTCTTCCTAGTGTTTTTCAAATTTTTTTCCAAAAAATAGAGAATGATGAAAAGTTTTTTTTGAAAAGGGAGTTGCGTGACATATTGAAGGTGGTTTGGGAATAAGATTATAAATATTTCTTTTGGATCTTTGCATAAAAAATGGAAAATTAAAGAAGTCCCCACATGTTATATATTTTCATAAAAGGTGATTTTGCTTGAGATTTCATGGAAAGATACTTTCATGGTTGAAAATTTGGAGCTTTGGGAATGTTTTTCATGATAAAAATATGGTGGAAAAATACATATAAATAAGAGGATACTCCCTTAATTTAAATTTGTTCAACATATAGATAAAATATGACCTCTGAATCATGAATGTGGTGAGTTGTGTGCAAGTAGGGAGTCATGCACAAGGATAGAGTTGTGCATAATCCAAATATTTAATGCGACCTGTGAGTTTCATGTAACAAATTAGTTTTGTGAAAAAATTTCCACGAGTTTTTAAAGACCAAGTGAATCTTATGTTATAGCTATGTAAAAGATAAGGGTTTCACTAAAGAGTATGGTTTCATGAACAATAACTTGCATGACAAACCCAAATTTTGTGTGCATGAACAAGTGTTGAACAAAAGTACTGAGTTGAGTTTATTTTTAGTTTTGAATATCTATTTTGTAAATTGTGTGCTTTCAAGTGAATAAATTTACGACTTCTATGAATGTATATTCTCATGTTGGACAGAGAAAAATACTTCAATGAAAATCTATTGAAGAGAGCATCATGTCGATAAACAGAGAAAAACTTCACCCTCAACAGTGACCTATGGTTAGTAGATGGAAGATTTCTTAGGTATGTAGTGTGTTATCCCAAAAATATTATAAAGGAAGTGTTACTAGAATAGGGTGACTCTGTCTAAACTTTTTTATTCCACATATAGTGAAGAATAGTGTTTTTAGGTACCACCAACACACTGTTGTCATATGATCCTTGGACTTTCACTTAGTGGTGAACCATGTAAAATTGAAGCATTTTCTTACAACTTTTGAATGTTTTTATTAGTTCACAATCCCATCAGGTAGGTTTGACAGGTTCCTAACAATGTGGGAACACGATCCTTCATCGAAAAAGAAAAATTTGACACCTTGATTCAACCCTCCCCTCTCAGGGTGTTCTGGGGTCTTTCAAGTGGTATCAGAGGGTAATGGTTTTGGGTGTTAAATCGGTCCCACTTTTCTATCATGGATAATTCAGTTAATGGCAGGGTAATCCCCCACTTTTGTGGAATTAAATTTTATATATTGAAGAATAGGTTGATATCTCATTTATGATCCATTGGAATGGAAGTACTCTATGCCACTGCATAAGGAATACTGGTCACTGATCTTTCTTGACTGTCTATGACTGATACAAATAGAAAAAATCTTGATGTAGATGCTAAAGAATAAAATTTCCTAACTATATATATTTTTGATAAAATCTATCTAAATGTGATGAGTTCTACTTTAGAAAATGTTTTATATGAAAAACTATAGAATCTTTATGAAGGAGACAACCATGTGAAGGAGGAAAAACATTATGTCCCACATATAGGGTTTATGACATGATAACGTATCCTGTGGAAAATACAGATACCCTTTTAGAATTGAATTACTGATGTTGTTGGACCTATATGTGGACTTAGTGATGAAATCAAATACATTGGTATAGTGAATATAATCTTGATAATGCTTCCACCTCTCCACAATGATAAGGTGTTAGCACTTGAGGAAATGGATCTATCTAATATTTTTCTAAATGATATGATGAATAATCTAGTGGCATATGAAATGAGAGTCAAACCTGAAGATATAACGACTATAGTAAGGAAATGGCCTTCAAATCCATGGTAAAAAATGAGGTGTCTGGAGATACCATTGATTAGGATAATGAGGAAGATGAAATTATTTAACTTCATTTAATGAAATTTAAGAGATGAAAATGTAGATTTGAAGGAAATATTAATTTTTCCTGTTTTCATTATGGTAGAGTTGGGATCATTGCCTCTCGGGGGACACAGAATCTTGATGACGAAGAAAGTCAAGCGATAAATTCTCAGAAGCCTTAGAAAATGTTTTATCAAAAGGGGGACATTTAATATGGAAAGAAATTATATAAGGAGTGTTTTGTATATAAAGAATAAGATTATGAAAATGAATTATTTGAGGAAAAAAACCATTATCTAAATCTGGAACCAACACATCTATGATGGATATAGTTGAAAAGTCAGAAACATCAAAAGATAAAACTGGAGATAATTAGTTGATTTCTGATGATTATCTCTAGTTGTAACTTAATGATGATCTGTGTATCCTTGAGAATCCAAGTAACAGATGAGAAAGGTGGGGATCTATTGTGGAAGAATCATTATTATATATTGGTTAGCTGGAAGCAAAAATTAAAGGATAAGAATAAGTAGTGGAAGAATAGTCAAAAAAAATTGAAAGTAACGAAGATGTAGTGGAACTATAGCTCAAAATTGATGAACATGAAATGGTCATCAATGAACATATATCCAAATTGGAGGAGAAGTCCATGACTGTTGAGGGTCGTAGAGTTGAATTTATTACTCTTAGAAGTAAATGTGAAAGTGAATCAAAATCAAAGGAAACAAATAAGAACATATAGATCAGAAGATTCTTATATACTGAGATGATAGAGAAATCTACGTGTGGTTTCGAAAGAGTATAAAAGGATTTGGATGATAAAAGATCCACATGCATGGGAAAAATTTTAATTGGTTATGATGTTCAAGCATTGAAGGCTGAAAACAAGATGAACCAAAATAAAGTGAAGATGAAACTTGAACATATCACAATGTTTCCCGAAGTATTAAAAAATAAAGACCCAAATCAAAATCCAATGAGAAATGAAAACTCTCAACAAGTTTCCAAAATGATCATTCATCAAAATCCTTCCATAAAGAAAAAACACATGGGGAGAAACAAAAACTAGAAGACATTACCTCTTAAAAAATGTCAATTTTGTGGATATATGGTCCATGTCATGTCATATTGTTAATAGGTAAGGAGTTATTTGAATGGAGAAGAGATAGGAAGTCAATAAAAGAGATTGACTTCATATCATACTTCTTATAGAAGAAATAATTTATGTGGATATGTTTTTCGTTGTTCTAAATTTTGACATAAAGTTATTTATTTTAGGCAGAGGAAAGGAATGAACAATTTATATAGAACCTAGAGACAATCTAATAGTCATTAACCGGATGGTGTTCTTCTTCAATAAAAATTCTCCTCTGGAAGAAGAATGTGATTATTATGAACCTATGAACATGGAAAAGATATTTGAAAGGAAATGTACTTCCTTCAATCAATATAATATTTCATGGAAGGTTAAGAAGAAGGTAGCGAAATCCAATCTTTCTTATATCTCTCTCAAGGATTCAAATAATGGTAGAACATGGATTCTTGATATGGGGAACTCATCCCATATGAGGGTAAATTTAAAATTATTGAATAATGTTAAGAAAAAGGTTGATATAATAGTAAGGTTTGGAAATTATGGTTCTCTGAAGATCATAGGAAGTGGGAGTACATAATTGGAAAAAGATGAACTTAAGAAAACTGATGTTCATTATATGGATTCAGGGTGTCTCCATTTCCTTAGTTTAAGTCAAATATATGACTCGGGACTTATAGTCACATTCAATCAAAAGGGGTGAAATATAAAAGGAATGATACAAAATTCTATCATGAAAGGATGACGAATAGATGACAACTTATATCAGGTTTATGGTAAAGAGAAAATTTACTACATGATAGTTAAAGAAGAAAACAACATGTAGCACTATAGGTGGGGTCACAATAATCAACAAGAATTAAAAATATATATGATGACGAGATTCATGTATATCCTCAATATGGAGTATGAGGGGGAAAATAATTGTGATGCTTGTGTATGAGGGAAGATAGTCTATAGTTCATATCAGCGAAAGAAGAAAACGTCATCTATTCTTCATGATCTTATCCATACAAGTGTATGTGGTCGTAAAAATGTTGATGGAACATATGTAGAAATGTACTTAGTTATTTACATTGATGACTATATAAAAATGGATTTTGTGGTTGTTATTCATAGGAAACAATAAGTTCTTGACTATATGAAAAAGTATCAATGAATAGAATATAATGACATTGGAGGGAAAATAAATGTTCTATGGTCTAACAATGGAGGGGAATACACATCCATTGAGTTCTAAAATTACCTGTAGAGACATGGAATACAAAATGAAGTTGTTGTTGTGAGAACCCCACAAAAAATGGAGTTGTTGAGAAAATGAATCAATAGGAGAACTATATGGCAAGAACTATTCTAATTGAGAGTCATATCTATCACCATTAATGGAAAGAGGCTAATTAATATTTAGTGTATACTCAAAATAGAATAGGGATTTATATGTGAAAAATGAAGACATTATATGATTTGTGGAATGGAAGGAAGTCCTCTTTGAATCATGTTCATTTTTTCAAAAGTAAATGTTTCACCCAGAACAAAGATGGAAATCAAGGGAAGTAATGGGATGCTGTAAACGAATTAATATTTTTTGAATATTAAACGAAGATAAAATCCTAAAAATGTTTCGATTGTCATCCTGGAAAAATTTTGGAATGGAGTGGTGTAAATATCATTGAATATAAGGAAAAAAATTCTCACATCATTCTTATATTGGTATGGTAGATGATGAGGAAGAACGTGGACATAGAACATATCCAAATACAGAAGTAGAGGTACTAATTTATAACATTCAGGGGTCACAAGATGATGTTGATTTAGAAGATGAATAATAAGAGGAAACCATGGTTAAAGCAAATTATTCTAAACCTCACAAGAAAAATCAAAGAGAATAGATTGATCAATATAACATCATTGAGGATTGGAAATAACCCACAAATACAAGGATAATAAAGAATAATTCACAATATGTATTCCCATAATATGTATAACCATCCTCATTTGATGAATCGGAAAAGGATGAATAATTGGATAAATCCATGAATGAAGAGTTTGATTAGATTGACAAGAACCATACATGGGATATTGTAATGAGACCTGAAATTCAAAATGTGATTGGAAATAAGTGGATCTTTACGCATAAATTCAATGAGTAAGTTATTATGATCATAAATAAGGTTTAATTAGTGTGGAAAGGATATTCAAATATTTAATGTTTTTATATTGATGTAATATTTTCACTAATGTAGATACTAGAGTCGATCAAGCTATTCATTGCCATGGAAATTAAAATAGGATATGAAGTGTATCAAATGGATGTAATAATAGATTTATTGAATGGAATTCTTAAATAAGAAGTCTATATTGAACAACCAATGGGGTTTTTCTTAGTAATTGTTAAATGAAGGTTTGAGGAATAAAAAAGAAACTATATTTTTCTGAAACAGGCCTTATAGGCATGGTACTCTCGAATGGATTATTATCTCAAGAAGCTTGAATTTTAAAGAGGAGAAGTGGATCACAGTCTATATGTGATGAATTCTTAGCAAGATCAGTTCATAATAATAGTGTATATAAATGATATTATATTTTGTGGAAGTCAGTAAGGAGTAGTAGATTTCTTTTCCAATCCCATGAAATCTGAATTTGAAATTTCTATGATTGGTGAACTCACATACTTCTTGGAGATTCAAGTGATTTAGAGGAAAGACAACATTTTTATTTCTGATGAAAATTATGTAAGGGAGTTTCTAAATAAATTCAATATGCATGACCCTAAAATGATTATGACTCTGATTTCAGTTATAACTAAAATTAGAATGCATGAGGATGTGACCTCTGTGGATCCCATCATGAATTGGAGAATCATTGGTAGCTTTTTGTACTTAACTGCAACGTGACCAGATATTATCTTTTCAATATGCTTAGTGTCCCACTTTCAAAGTAATCTGAAGGATGAATATATGGAGGTATTGAGATGAATCATGTGGTACATTCCAGGTATTCAAAATTATGTATTATACTTTTTTGTAGGAAGATATAATGATCAATCATCCTATTCTAATGCTGACAGTGATGGAGATGTTGTTGATTAAATTTTACAAGTGGAGGATCATTATTTATTGGCATGAAATGTGTGGGATGATAGAGTAAGAAATAGGAAATTACATATCTCATTACTATTGAAGCAGAGTGTATCTCTACTACAATGTATTGCACTTAACTACTTTGCATGAAGAAAAAAATCACTAATATTGGTGATGAGGTCAAACAACCAATGGTGATTCAATGTGATAACAAGATCAAAATTGATATTACAAATAATCCTATTCAACATTCGTGCATGATTGGTGCATAGTTTTAAGAAACCATGTTCAAACCATATAGAATACAACTACAATTTATTTTATGTTTGTATGGACATGTGTGTCCTCTAATATTGTTAAACTCATCATACTCCTTCCTTGAGCTATGTCACTACTACTAACCATGCACCAATCATGTGGCTCTACCTATTTCACTAAAAACTAGACCTCTAAACTTCGAACAAGATCCCGACTCTCCTGATACCTTTTTTAATCCACTAGGCACAATTATATGAGAAATATTTATGATTTAAATAAAAAATCACAACTATAATACCTCATTAAAAATATGAGATCATACAAGAGGAATGTGGAGGTAGATGTAAAATCCATAAATACATTTTTTATCTATGTCTGAGAAAATATACACTATGTTAATGGGACTAAAATTAGAAAATGAAATTTAGGATAATCTAGAAAACATTTATGAGAGGAATTTTATCTTTTATAAAGAAAAATTAAAAACATAGATAGAAAATTTGAAAAAATTATAGTGGTTAAGGATGAGGATATTATGTAATTTGTCCCAATGTTGAATGAGATAGTCAGTCACATCAAAGGGATTGGTGCTATTTTGGAAGGGTTAATTTTTATCAACAATATTATAAGAAATTTTACTGCTATAATTTATCATAATATCTCAATACTAGATAAAAAATAAGAATTACCCAGGGATGATATTCATAAAACTCTGCTCAACTGTGAGTTGAGAAAGTCACTTTTTTTCAGGAATAAATTCAAGGACAATATATCATTAAAATCATTAAGAAAACTCAAGACTTTTTAAAATAAAGTACACTCATATAGTGAATTATATGATGATTGTTTTAATGGTGAATAATTAAATTGTTTTATGACATTTTTCTTTAAAAGAATTAAAATGGGCAAGGGTAAGTAAAAAAGAAAGGATTCCACTTAATTTATTTTGTTATGGTTTAATTATAAAATATTCTAGCAATTTAATAAGAAATAAAAGTGTTTAATGTAAATATTAGGATTAAATAAAAAACTCAAAGGAAATTAATGGTGAAGAATTTCAAAAGAGACCAAGAATTCCAATTCAAAGATGAAATGTTTCAAAGAATAAAGGAGATGCGCATGATGAGTATAGAAGTGGATGACTTATTGGCCTTTCATAGTCATTTTATGTTTGACTATGTTTGAAATATATATAAAATCATGGTATATACTAAAACACAAGAATCATTCTCAAATGATGAGGAATAAAGAGAAGAAACCTACATCAAACACATGTCGAAAGTCGACCATGATGTGTTTCTTAAAAACATTTAGTAGACAGAAGAAGAAAATAAATTCCCTAATGAAAGAGGGTGTGGGGTTGATGAGGAATAAGGATGAATTCCATAACATAAAATATTATTTTATTGAGGAAATTAATTCTCATAAATTAATTTTTTTATAAATATGAGATTTTGAATGAATTTGAAAATATGATTACTACTAAATAACCAGCATGTCCTGCCAGAAGAAAATCTTTTGAATATTTATTAAATAAAAGAAAAAAGGTACAGAGGAGATAGGTGGGGTCAAACAAAGGGCCTTGCCCTCATCCGTCAAAGAACAGTTTTACAGATCATAATAATACATATCATTCGCAATATCTGAGTTATCAGTAGTTTCCCAATCAGATTGGGACTTACAAAGATTGAGTAAATGAAGAATATCAGATTTAAACTTGACAGATAACATAGAAGATCGAGTACACACCGTACGAGGTGTATTATAAAAATTTTTCATTGGCCTTATCTTCAAGGAAGAAGGAGTGGAGTCAACCTTCCCTATTCAAGAAATGATAACATCTTTGAATGAAGTTGGGCCACCGCATTCCACCTCCGATATGTCACCCCACTTACCAGATATCCTAGAGGAACTCAGGAGATTCTGGATATTCTGATGAAAATCAAGAGGAGACACAATTTTAGGAGTCATCTCATCAGTCTCATCATGTAGAAAACTGACACCAGGACAGTTATCATTTTTTCCAGTCCCACCAGTGGGAGTAACCTCTTGACTATCCTTGGGTGTAGTTCCCTTGGAAAAATCAGCCTGAGCAGTGGATGGACCACCCATCGGGGATGCATAACTTACCCGAGTCCAAGAGGGACCGCTATTGGCTCTCATAGGTGATGAATCCACTAACAGTCCCTTCCCTTTCGAAGATAATGGATGTACTTCCACAGAAGCCAGCACATTAGCCTTATTTGAAGATGTCTTGGAGTTATGATCAAGGGGTTGTGACAAAGAAACATCATTAATCTCATATTTCTTTATTGGAAAAAATGTGCCTTATTTGAAAATGAATATGATAAATCTATATAAATAAATACTTAATTATCTCAAACTGCAAGGATTTCTTTTGTTCAAGAACATGTAAAAACTACACTTGTAACACCTAGAAATTGTAAATCTATCTCTACTAAAAAAAAATTTCTAAAATATTTTATGAGTAATCCTAGGTTGAGAAAAATTATGAAAATAAAAATTCTATATGAATAGGGGTTGAATGGAACATCATAATGAAATATCCCCATCATCCAATGTAATTATAGGATATAAATTTGTCAAAACTAAAAGTCAAAAATTACAAATAGACTCAAAAAATTCAAGAATGGATTGGATTTTATGGTTATTTTTGTTATTTTGATGTAAATGGGTATGAATAATATATCTAATGGTACACCCTGCCACTTCCATAGAATCAATGAAAGAAAAATTTAGTGGGAGTTATTTAGCGTATTGGAGTAGATGGAATAAATATACAAAAGAAGGGAAAATAAATTCTACATAGTTATATGTGTAGAAAAAGTTTTATGGATTTGAGGAGATTTATGGAAGTTTTAACTAGAATGTTCATTTCATAGAAATATGTATTACTATGATTCCCTAATAGTTTCAATGAACAGTTAAGGAAAATTTGGATCATAGAAAAATAAAATAGAAAAGAAACATGTCGTTAAAGTGGATCTAAAATCTAGTAAAAGAAGAAAAACATCAATTCTTAATAGTGGATAACTATATAATATTAATATGGATTTAAAGATCATAAATATTATATAACAGCACATTGGTTGTTCTATTCATTTTTTTAATGACGGATCTCGGAATATCAAATGATCTGGTTTCGGGAAAATTGAACCTCAAAGGATGAATCTTAAAGATGTAATGTTTGTATATAGACTCAAACATCACATTGTATGTTTGAGTTAGATATGGGAATAATTAAATGAGGTTATTTCAAAAATATATACTTGATTGGTCAAGATAATAAAATATGGGGGTGTGATTATAATGAGGGACAAATAAAAACATAAAATCAGTCTTATATTGAAGATATAAAAAACGCCTGTTAACTTAGTGAAAAAAATAGGAAAATAATATGCTCAACAAGATACTTGGCCATCATGGTGAGGAGAGTTTGGGTAAAATTTCAAGATATGATAGTGTGATTGATATATACCATCTAGGAAAATATATACGTACTATTTTTGAATCTTATCTACAGAGTAATATGGTACAAGGAAGACAAAAAAGAGTACAAATAAAAAACTAGGATGTTGGAGTTAATAAAATCATATTTATATGAACTTATATAGAATAAATACACTAAATTTGAATCATAATTTATAAATTTTATTAAAAATTTATCAAAAATGAAAAATGTGATACTTATGAAACATAATTCATAGGTAGTGGATATGTTTATAATTTTTAGAAGGAATGATCAGAAAGATATTGGGTTTTTAATAAAACTAAGAATATATAATGGATGAGAGTTTTCTAAAAATGGGATCAAGAACCAATATCATATCCCCTATAAATTCTAATATAGTTTTACTTATGGTAGTGTTAATAGATGTCTTGACAAATGGGATGGAAAATGATTTCTGAATTAAACATGTTAAAGAATTTCAATATGTAGGTTATGTGAACATCTTTTCACGTTCAAAAATAGTTTTTTCTATGTCCTGAGTTAAGAAAAATATAATTAGATGTGTTATAAAAGGAAACCAACTATTAAATACTTAGTAGTATTTGGAAATCACTATTTTATAAAAATTAAAATCCAAAAATTGGGTATGTTTGATGACAGGTTAGAAGAAGGTATATTTATAGCATATGTATCCAATGTAAAAGGCTATAGATAATGTAAAAAAGATCCATAGGATGATATAATTTTATGATGTATAATTTATTTAAATTAAATCCAAAATTAGTTTTCCATATGGGGTTTTGTGTGACTATGATGATTTTAGTGAGTAGATTTCTGATAATGTCCACAAATAACAAGGAAATATTGTTCCACATATTATTGAAATGGAATCATATTAGACTAGTTATGAAGAATAGGTCACTGATGTTGAAAAAAATATATTAAAATCCAAATATTCTTGTATAGGAATATAATATAGTAAGATATCAAAATACACTTATTCTTATCAGTAGAAGATTGATAATTGGTAACTAAACAACTATTACCTAACAAATACATCCATATTCTATGGATAAAAATATTAAGAATAAATAATGAGTAAGATATATAAATGATTAATTGGACTAAATATCGAATTATTCAACTTGGTATCTTCCCTATAAACCTAATTATAATTTTTTAGGACCAAGTAAGTTTTCCATAAAAAGTTTAATGATAAGATATAATCCATAAGTAAAAAAGGATTGAATTGTTTTCATGATTTACTCAAATATTATATGGTTTGTTTTGAAGAGTTATTTTATCCTATTAAAATATATAAATCCATGATGATGTTCCTTTCAATTTTATCTCATAGCTAATATAATATTTATCAAATAGATGTCAAATATTCCTTCATCAACAGTGATATCGAATAGGAAGTCTATATTCCAACACTCGAGGGAATCCTTCCATAAAATTATGGATCAATGGTTTTAAAGTATATAAGGGTTTGTATGGATTAATGTAGGATCTCAGAGCCTTAAACAATAAACTTAATAGATACATAGAGGAAACAATATTCTTAAAAGGAAAAGTGTAAAATAACTCTTTCATCAAGGAGAAGAATGTACACACTCTTATTGTGACTATATATGTTGATGGAATAATCGTTATAAAATGTTAATAGAATTATATTAAGTAAATTTATAGGAAAATGAGGAAACATTATTAGATGTCTATGATAAGAGTGATAACATTATTTATATGTTTATATGTATAAATTAAGTGTTTTATTATTATTTACCAAAAAGAGTATATAAAATAATTATTGAAAAAAATTGGCATGGGGGACGCCAAAATTTTATCCAAACTAATCCAAGATATCCTGAAACATTGTAAGAATGATAAAAGAGATAATGTAAACTAAATGTATTTTATAATATTGATTGGAAATATTCTCTACCTCTTTATGTTCAAGCTTCATATAGTCTATTTTGTGATCTTGGGTGAAAGGTATCAAATTGATCTCTAGAAATAACATTTTGTGGCTACTAATACAATTATAAAATATACCAAAGGAACATTGAGTAATTGGATAATGTATAATAGTGTAAACAACATGAAGCTCTCAGGTTTTACTGATACATAGTAGGTACAAAATTGTGATTATAAAATATAATGCTTGTGGAATTTTTATATTAAGAGAAACTTATGTGATATGTAATTTTATGATGTCAAAATATGTTTCCTTTAGCATCACAAAATAAGAATATGTGGTTGATATCAGTTATTTCACATAGAAAATCTAGATGAAGGAAAAACTTAAATACTTGAGGGTGACGATTGAAAGATATCATATGATTTAATATGACAATCAAAGCTCTATAGATATTTCTAAAAACCCTATGCAACACTCAATACCTAGGAACACTGATAAAAATTATAAATTTATAAATGAGAAGATGAAAAATGGTTATATAAAACTATATTTTATCCATATCCAAGATCTCATTACTCAGATATTTATAAATTTAATGGCCAAATATTTTATTGAGATATTAAGGAAGAATGCTAATTTACAACCCATACCTAAATATTGGTAGAATTTGGGGCATCTTCATATATGTTTTTGATGTGTTATTAAATGTGTAGAATATTTATAACTTTATATTCTCTCTATTATGAATCAATATTTGTTATCATTGAAAAATATTTGGAAAAAAGTCTTAATGAGTTAATGAATTTTGGGGGAGATAATTTAAAGTACTTAACTAAATTTTTTATCATTCCCCTATATGATTAGGACGTATTGTCAAAGGGTAATTGGATTCACAAATTTGTATCCTTTTTATTATGGAATTATAGTTTTTAGTATGAAAAGAGAGGGAAAATGGAATGAGTGCGTGAATTTATGGGGAAGGAATTAAAATTACGTAGAAAAAAATCTTTCCATCAAGAGATATAATTATGTAAAAAATTAATTTTTTCATGCTGTGAGGTCAATATCCTTGTCACATAAAAAATTACTCAATTTAATGTTTCATGAATTAATTGTTAAAATTTTCAAAATAGTAGATCAAGGTTTTAAATAAATAAAAATTCATATATTTATATTCTCTATAAGATTATTGAATAAGGTTGTATTTATTGACAATGATGTGGAAGAATTATGTGTAAAGTGTTTTGATATATTTGAAGATAACTTGTTATGTGTGGTGAAGGTTTTCTTATCATTCTGTGAATTCAAAAATATCTATGTTGTTATTTTAAAAAGGCCATGTCCTTAAATATTCATAAGGTATATTTCTTATTTTTATAAGGTTCAAGTGAACATCTAATGGTTTTTTGGAGAGGAATTATGAGGAAAAATTACCGTGGAAAACTTTGTAAGATGTATTTATAAACCTTATAAGGTTGATTTACATCTTCATAAGGTTCATTTAACCTTATGAAATGGATGTAGATAAAAATTCAACCAAGAAAGATATTCAATAAAATTATTTTTTTCATAAATAGTCATCAAGTCTTTAATATCAATGTTTATTGGTTAATGTCATGTTTGAAGACCCAATTCATGGAAATTTGAATGGAGTTTGAATTTGATGATCATTGATTTAAATTTATGGGAATTTAAAATATAAATATTTTAAATAATTGTCCATAATAAAATCCATTAATTTTCATGAAGATATTGAATTGAAATGATCTTGTAGTCAAGAAATAATGGAATATTCTATATTAAAGAAATGGAAATATTATTAAGATATTTCTATGTATGATAGAGTATAAAATGAAGAAAGGATGGCTTTTTTAGAATCAACAATTTGATACATTTTTTGTAATAAATAATTATTTTATCTATGATAGAGTTAGAAGATAAGATTAACAATTCCCTACTATACTATTCATCATTTTTTTCAATAAAAGATGATCATGTTATTGAACATGTGGAGACTTGTTTTTAAAAGGAAGAAACCCACCATGTTTATTCATGTTCTCTTGCACAAGTTAGATTTTATGAAATCTTGAGAATAGATGATAATATGAATACTTATTTACTAATATTCATCTATATATCAATGAATAATATTTATAAAGAAGATATAATCATTCATGAGAAGACATTCCACAGTATATAATAGATATTGTTCACATTCAAGAGTGAGAAAGGAATTTTGATAACTGGTTGTTCCAATATAAAAAATTCCACATTATATTAGAGTAGAGGATGATAGCTACCATAGAAAGTGGGTGAATCATTCCTAAACAACTATATGTTATTTTAAAGAACATATATGCACTATAATTTAGTAGTGTTAAATAATTTGTGTGTTAATAATAAATCATTCATAGTAATGACTTGAATCTCATTCTGTGTTAAGACCTTGTAAAAATATCATATGTGTTTTGAATGTTTTATTATTATTGTATACTAGTGAGAGAAATATTTATAGAGACTGGATAATGACCTCATTTAGTCACATGGTATTTTTTAAAACAATTTATAAAACTAGTACCTCTGATTCTATCCTATTGTTACTCTAAATGATCTGAACACTTCACATATAAAATTATATGGTCTTGGACTTCTATAAACCTAATTTTCTCATTTTCAAGTACTTTATGCATAGAAAAACCTAATTTATTTACTTTTAGGATTTAATTTATAAAATTAACATAAATCATCAACTCCTTTCTCATATTTTTCACTAGATATACATGAATTTATCTAATTATGATTCATTAATTACTTAAAATAATAAAAAAAATTATGAAAATATTAACAAATTTAAAAATTTAAACACACACACATATATATACAAAAATTTAAAATATATAAACAAATAAATTTAAAATCACAAAAGTTTAAACATTTAGACATTTTAATTTTAAATTTATATACACTTGTAAAATGAAAAAATATAAATATATATATGTAGTGTATATCATATAAAAATATAAACATATAAACATATATACACACACACATTGAAACATTTATAAACATATATAAATATATAAACATATTATTATTTTGATACATTTAAATAAATTTATAAATTTATATATATATATATATAAACATGTAATAATATCTATAAAAAATATAAATACATACACACATATAGAATCAATATATTCTTCACTGAAAATTAAAAAAAATTCAAATAAATCCAAATTTAAAAATGAATACATGAATTTGTGAAAAATATAAATGAAAAAAATTAAGAAGGAATTTTTACTATAAAAGTAACAAAAAATCAAAACAAGAAATCAACTAATAAAAATGGAATACAATATAAACTTATAAAAATGCATATAAACATATAATCGTCTAATAATTTCTATGAACAATTATATTTAAATTAATTATTTCTTTGGCAAAATAAAAATTTTATAAAGAGAAAATAAAAAAATAGAACTCAAAAAACAGGGATATAGGTAGTAGATCTATGGAAAGAAGAAGAAATACGATGGTTGATAGAAGAATGATAGAATGCGATGGATGATGAATGTGGAAAATGGAGGATGTAGATGAAAAAATTCAGTTGAAATTTTCTAAAGGTGGAAGACGAATAATGGTAGAACCTCACGATATAAGGTAATTGAGGAAGATTTAATGTGGCCAATGAAGCAAGAATGTGACGATAGAATGCAGCATAAGGAAGAAGAGTAAGATTGATTGTGAGTCATAAATATTAGGGTTTTATAAAATTGAGTGATGATAAAATGAGTAGAAAATAAATACACATCCATTTTTACTTTTTTAGATGGTCTTTAACATTATTTGTATAATAATCAATGTTAAATGCCTCTTTTAATGTCATTTTTACTTTTACCAACGTTTTAAAAACTTCTTGGTGTGGATGTTGACATCAATTATTATATAACCGAAACCAAATGGTGTATTGATGTTAGTTATTATATAACCAATGTAAAAAATGTATCAAATTCTCAACATATTCTATTTGTGATGTAAAATGTTAAAACAACAAGAAAATGGGATAGTTCTGTGGTCCAAATCCATATAAATAGGATTTTGAACCGTGTTCATAGCCTATGACCGTAGACAACATATCTTATTTCCTCTATATTCATTGGCATTGTTATGGGGTTATTAAAATGATCTAGGCCATGTATAATAGGTATGAATTATGGCCATAACTCAAACTAAGGCTATAGTATTATGGAAAATCTGATAGTAATAGTGAAAAACGATTTAAGAAACAAGAGTAAAATGGAAGTAACTAACATAAATAGAAGAAAATAATAGGACACAATGATTTAAAATTTTCATGAATAATCAATACATCCACATTGAGGAAAAATTTCATTATTTTTTTAGAGAACAATTACAAGGTAATTTTATTGAGTATCACTAATAGAGGGAGAGGGGGAGAGAGAAAACCCAGATCAAATGATATCATAAAGAAGATATCGCAACTATTCCACCAACCACAGAGTAATATCATTTTACTATAGTGACCAGTGGATTGATGTTTTCTGAGTTACAGTACAACTATATCCAAATCCCATACTAAAATAGTTCTATGATAACCAAATATGTAGTGATAAAGTTCTATATCCTTTTGAATGGCCAGTAATACTGTAGTGAGTCTATATTTTTATTATTCCCTAACATGTTGGGTTGGGGGCATTTAACCCCCAAACTGTTGCAACCCCCAGAGACCTCACCATAGATGTAGAACCATGGGCTTCACCAGTCCAAACATATCATAATTGGATCCTAATTCAGCATGTTGTCCTTATTGAATGATATTATGTTAGAGAACTTTCTTAATCTAAGTTCATCCTCTTCTTCAATCACTAATGGGAACGTTCCATCCAAGCTTTAATTTCATGATGGTATTTATGAAATATCTTCTACATTTATGTTCAATATTCCCATAGTATTCTCTCATATTATATCTATCATCATCCATTCATTAGTAGAGACCAACAAAGGCATAATAGTACATGAACTTCTCAATCACTGTTAGATTTTTCAACATTCTTCTAGATTTTAATTTCCAATAATCTACTATAATTCCATAAACCCATTATTTATTATTCCTTTGATATAATGGTAATTCAACTAAATATTCATTGTTTGAGAATGAAACACTTGGTTCATTGAAAGATCCATTGGACGTTGACTATCATACTGTAGTACATTTTCCCCATGATTTCTTTCTTGTTGTAAAAACATGTTCTTCAGCCAAATCATCCCATTCACAGATTCTAGTATAGTAATATATTCTACCAAAATTATAGATAGTACCACCACCTTCTATAATTAATATATACATCTAATTGCATATCCTCTTTAGGTAAAAACAAAACCTATGATACTATTCCTATTATAGAAATCAACCCCAAGGTCATTATCCACATACACCTGTAATGATTTTCATTTCCTAAAAAATAATGATACTTAATTTGTTCCCTTTAGTTACCTTAGTATTTACTTTAGAAACCCCCAAGGTTACTTTTTATGTTTTATTCATGTACCTATTTACAACTCTAACTATATGAGTAATATCAAATGAAGTGCAGACCTTAGAATATTTTTTGGTTCAAATAGCTAATGCATAAGGAAGCTTTTCCACATACTCATCCTTTTATTCTATTATTGGTGATTCTCTTTCAACAATTAGAAATGGATTTACAATGGAATAGAGAATGAATTTTCATTCGGTGTACTAAATCTGATAAAAAATTATAATGTTTTCAATGCATGATAATATGCAGGTTCCATCTATGTGGTCTCTCTTGATCATTATCCCAAATATCTTTCCAGCTTCTCCAAGATCTTTCATCTCAATGTCCTCACTCAGTTTCGCTTTCATCCCATCAATTCTCTACATATATAATATTGAAAGAATAATTTCATCCACATAAAAAATCAATATGCTATATCCATACAAAAAATAATTATAATAGAAGCATTGATCCAGGAATAAATATTTGTATACATTTTAATTCATTAATGTATCAAAATTATTATACCACTACATGGGTTCCTGCTTTAACCCATGTATTCTCTTTTGAAGTCTTCACACCAGGAATTCTGTACCTAACTCAACATATCCACATGGATAATTCATAAGAATATCCACCACCAGATCTTTATGAATGAAAGAATGTTTCACATCAAACTTCTCAAGATTTAAGTTCCCTAATGAAATAATTCTATGAACCAAATGGATAGTGGTAATATTCACTAAAAGTGAGAATCTTTTAGTGAATTCAACACCTTAATTTTGTTGAAATATGTTCACCACCAACCTTTCCTTTTATGCCCTCCAGAAATTATGTTCATCCTTGATATGTTTAACCTATTTTTTCTATAATTACTTATTTTATAGTTCTAAAGGGGACATCTCTAAATTATTATTATTATTTAATTACCAAATCTTCCCCTTTAGGGTAAACTCTCTATTGATTAACTCCTTTATCTATATCACCACTTCGAAACATTTTAACTATCCAGAATCAATAAATAAAAAATAATTTTATGAGGAGAAATACCTATCAACATCCCTCCTATTGATCTATTAAACTATTTTTGAAGAGTAGGACCTAATAGTTTTGATGTCACTTTCTTGGGTATACCTTTAAGATTAAATATATCTTAGAACTCTGATTATTTATTACCACTATAAAATTTTGTTTTACGGTAGTCCTTGTATGAGAAACCATCAATAGAAATAACATAATATATTTTAAGGATCACCATTTACTAACCGTAGAAGAAGTGATAACCAAACACCTCATCACCATAACAAATAAAGAAAAAAAGTTTGGAATTAATATTAAGTCTTCCATTTCATTGATATATTTATGTACATTTTCCAAAAAAACCGAAGGCTCATAATGTGATATTCTTACCTTCTGCCTGGACAAGATTTCATCAGGTATAAATTTTCATATTTGTATTGAAAGACTACTTTTGACGAGATATGATTCCATGTTCACTAGATTTACCTATATGATCATTGGTAACCCTAAGTGGAGCCTCATAATCTGGAACCATTCATTCAATTTACAATAATTCCTTCCTACTTAAGCATTAATTTTTTTCAAGCCTATAAGAGTCTTATCCCATTGAATTATATTGTTGACACAAAATTACGTAAACTACTGATTGCAATACTCACAGACAATTTCAAACCCCATTCATTTCATCTTTCTTATGTACTCATCCCCAACCATTTTCATCCACTAAAAAATATGATATAAACATCATTTCTTTAGAAAATAAAATTTTACCTTCCTTGTTGAGGCATTGATAAATGTCACATAATGTTATGATCCTACAAGGAAATGTACCAGTTCAGACCCCCAAACATCAGTGTGTACCATCTCTTATTGCATTACATTCAATGTTCAACCTCCTTTTCTAGAGGATACCATTTTTTTATTTTTCAAGGATACAATGTTCACATAAACTAACTTTCTTCAAATTCATCTATTATAACAATAATTTTTTTACAACACCTTTTCCACCTTCTCCCTCATGTGGAATATCCTATAGTTATAAAATTATAATTACCCAATGGATTTTTTAATAAGAATGTCCCTATAATCTTATATCATAATGTACAGACTTATATTCTTTACTCCCTGAGGAATGAGATTAGATCCCATAGTAATATTCCATGAAACACTAGTAAATTTTGTGATAAAAACTACGTCATCAAGATTATGATATGAAATAATATTTCTTCTTAGTAAATCGATATACCTTATATTAATCAAGAACCGATAAAATACTAATTTTAGTTTTAATTTGTGTATATCACTTCGCAAAAATCTATATTTTTTTCATCATTAGTAATATGTAAGTTACTAAAATTTCTATAAACAGACTTGTTTAGAAAACCATTCTCTGAAGTTGAATTGAAATATTACTCTATGTCTAAAATACATGAATTCATAGGGCTATCCATACTCTATAGAAACACAACATTAGTTCTTTTATCTTCCATGTTCTCTACATTTGTTTTATGTGCTTTCCTTTTTTTCTGTAAACCATTTATTGAAATGCTTTCTCCAAATATAAATCCACAAGTGTGGACCAGGTCCATTTCCGTTATCCAAGATATTTCCATTAGATTTTGATCATCCTATACTATTATCCCACAATATGTATATGTGTTTTCTTTCAATGATAAGATCATAACAAAATAATCATCCCAATTATATTTTTTGAATATTCTCACTGAGGATCAGGTCTCTAAAATCATTTTCCTTTAATTTTATACACCCTACATAATTACCCATTCTTTTTATAATAGCTTCCCAAATATCATATATTTATGATAGAAAAACTGGTAAAAATACGTTATCTTCAATGATAATTCCAACAGATAAAAACCTACTTTTGATGGTGTTGAATCTGTTGAAATGATTAGAAAAGCTTTTCCCTTAAATAATATTCATATTGAATAATATTCACATCATGTAAACTTTTTTTATGTAGAAATATCGTTGTATATATTAATAAGATCATTTATCACCCCATCCATCATTTTCTCCCTTATGTTGTTGAAATCCATGTTTTTTCCCAATGTATGGTTCAAAACACACATAACCTATTGATTTATTATCAACCATTCCATCTGTTACATTTACACTAGTTTTCCTAGAAGTAGAAAATGAAACTTTTTATGATAAATATAAATCACAACATGATTCATAGAGTAACTAAAATTAGTTCGTTAAAAATGAAAATTATTCACATTTATTTCTTCTATATAAATCTTTCAATTCAATTAAACCAAACGTTATCTTCTAAACACAAGCTTTGATACTAGTTGTTGAAGAAACACTAGGTGTATCATTGATGAAAGATTCCGAAAAATAAGACTAAAAGAGATTAATAAAATTAATGATAATATGATCATTGGATACAACTATTTATATAGTTTGATAATAATCATTATTTCCATGAGAGGTTGAAATTTCATTATGTTTTAAGAAAAAAAACTATAAGAATATTTCACAAAGTATTACACAAATAGAAAACCTATTATGAATGAGCTCATAAATAATAATATGTGGTTGTTCCACCAATCATATAGTAAGTCCCCAACGCTATAGTGAATAATGGTTAGAAGTCTGTATAGGTAAAATATTACTATCTCTAAATTCTAAACTACTAAAGTCCCATGTTTACTAATTATAAACATCTATAGTTCCATATCAGTCTCACTGGTTACTACTTATACAATGAGTAAGAATTGTTACAGTGTCCAATGATTTTGGTAGGGACATTTGGCCTACAGACCTTAATAAGGGGTTCCCAACACCATAAACCCCCAAAGACCTCACCACCATCATCAAACTACGGGTGTTGTGGCTTTCCAGGCAGTTTGGGCCACAAAGAGTTGGACCAAATTCCTCAAAGGATCAAGATATACTAGTCAAACAAATAGATCCCCCTGACTAAACTAATGCTAATAGGGGTTATGGTGTACATGGACTTTGGCCATAGGGTATGGCCATGGTTGGAACTGTGTCCATAAATATAAACAAAATTAGTCATCTAGTGATTTATTATCCCATGATCCATTATAAATTTCATATTCCCTTTTACTAGTAATACACTACTAATTTAAGGAATATATATATATATATATTATTTATAATATAAATTTCTATAAAATAAAAAAAATAACTACGGTGGGTTACGGATCCTGTATCCATGATCCACTTGGACCATGGCTATTGTGTGGACCTATGGCCACTTTCAACATGGACCATAGTCATAGCTCGCACCTATGAATAAAAACCACTTGGGACATAGGTTTTTATAGTTAACTACAATGATAGCCGATCGACATTGTGGCTATATATCCAGGTTATGATCATTTTCCATGTGGATAGTTGTCATATGTCTAAGTTACTACTTTGGTCCACAATGATCATGGTGGTTTCCCATTCCCATGAACATTCCTACAAAGTGAACACTTTCATGAAACTTTTCCACCTATATATCCTCAAACTATCACCATGTACCACTATATCATGGTTTTATGTCATTTTGATATGATTGGGTAACCAAGATCAAATTTTATTTGGGATACAATACTCATATGACCATGATTTATTGCAAATCATGCAGTAGAATTTCTCATGGGAATGATTTTGATTACTATATGTATAAATTCAAGGTCACTTAGTTATTTTCTATAAATTAAATTCATTTTATAGCTAATTATATATGTAGTTTAATTGATAATATATTTATGTATAATTAATTAACTAAAAATAATGATAATCCTTTTGGCCTCCTGGGGTTTGGTGTTGGGTTTGAATTTCAAATTTCATTTAATCAATGTGTAACTTTTTATTCCTTCATGGTGTATGTGGTTACTACATATCCGTATTGTGGTCATCGTGAATACAAAAAAGAATTTTCAGTCAATGGAGTAAAAATATCTATTTAATGATATACTCTAAAAATATATTTCAATTAGGCTCAAATCCTGACATCCAATTATAAGAACATTAAATAAGACATCGAAACATTAATAATAATACATTCATTGAATCTAAATCGAGAATATATTTTATTATAAAAATAAATAAATATGTTATTAAATAGTTAATTAAATAGTTAATTTAAAAAAACAAAAACAAAAATTGAGGTCCTATAAATCATACAAGTTTGTGTTCTATGTTAAATGTTACATTTTTTATCAACGTAACCGTTATATTTTTTTTAAATCTTAGGACATGAAAATTGATCATTTTATATAAAAAATTTGAAAACACAAAAAAAGCATAAAAATAATAAATTATTAAATTATTAAACGCATCACAATTCAATACACTTAAAAATTCATTCCAAACATCATCCCTATTGTCAACACCCTTTTTCATGACCAACAACACTATCATAAATTTTTCCAGGATCATTTACTAAGTTAATGTAGCACCCTAGGTCTTAAGAATCATTTTATTTCATTACTCATTTATTATATCATCCAATGGTATAAATTTTCTATTCTATTAAATGACTTTATCTTTTGTACACAAGATAAGAATCAAACAAACAACATTTTAATAACTCATAATGAAATGTTACAAAAAAAGTGCTTAAAAGCATGTATTTTATACTGTAAATTATTTCTTATCATTTATTTTTACATCCATTAAAATTTCATGAATTTGAATTATAAAATAATTATAAAAATAATAATATCTTAAAAACTAAGAAATCACTAGAATCAGCTTCACCCTTGAGAATCACCACTAGTAGAGCTAAACCAATAATGAAAATAAAAATCGATATAGGATATATATTTTTTTTTTAAAAACATTAATACAAATTTATAGAATAAGAATTGTAATTTTGGAGGTAATGATGCAGTAAAATTTTAAGAGGTAATGAGGATAATATAACTATTTGGAAGGGGAATATGGCTATTTGAAATATTATTGTTGGAAAATACAGTCATTAAAAATATGGTCATTGGATATATAATCATTATATATTCATGAATCAAGTAGTTATATTGAATGTATTTAAATATTGGTAAAAAATTTAAAATAATATAATTCTAAAAAAATAGAAACATAATACTCAATTAAAAAAAGTTATTATAAAAAATATATATTTGCGTATGTGTGCATTACGTATTGTTACTATTATTACTACATTTTTTTAATGAATGATTTTATATAGTTATAAAATTTAGAGATATATTTTTAATACTAATTTATTAATAAAATTTAAAAAATTTTATTAGAAAAGTAATCAACAATGAATAATTGAAAATCAAATCATTTAGTAATAAAAAAAATTTCTCAAAAAATTATACTTTTTTATATATTGTGTATTATTAAACCAATGGATCAGAACTGAATAATGTGGAATATGTTGATTAAATATAATGACAAATAAATTATTGTATATCTAAATACTTTCACATGACATGAGAAAAGAATAAAATCTTTTTTTTTGGAAAAAATTCATTTATTCTAAAACTATATTATACATTATCCATGATTATAGTAAAGTTAATGTTTATCAACTCTTGAAATTGATTCAAATAAAATGTTTTTTTTCTTAATTTGAATATCTAAATTTTTTAATAAATTAATTTTCTTATATAACATAAAAAATCTTCCAAATTAAATATTAGTTACCATTGTAACACATTTATTTTTCAAATGATTTTTTTCATAATATTTTTTTAATTTTAAGCTAAAAAAATTAAATTATTTATTTTAAATGGTGACTCTAATATGATTTTTCAACTTATAAACTTGAATTTTAACACCTATTTAGTTAGTAATTTATTGGAAATATAAATAAATACACTTATTATATAAAAGTACAATTTCCTATAAAAACATGTTTTTTTGTTATCATATATTTTAATTTTAATTTACATTTTCTTATATTTCTAAGATGAATTAGAATAAATGGAGTATAAATTAATATTAATAATTACAAAATTTTGTAATAAGGGTCATCCAATTTTTTTTAGTAAATTAGTAATTTCCATGGTAAAAAATCAAATCAAGGATAATATGAGAAAAAATGAAATTTAATGTGGCTTGAAATTTTATTAATTAACCAGAAACATAGAACACTTAGAAGACCATTGTTAATTTATGAAGTCATACCCACTTGTATCACTAATATTTTCTCAGTTAACTCACTTAACTCCCATTTTATTCAATCTTTACCCCTCACTTATTTTATGATTTAATGGAAAAGTCCCCTATTTTCACCTATAAATGGAGCTCACTTACAACCACTTATAGATAAACTTATCCATAAAATTTCCCATTAACTAATACCCATTTTACATCAACTAATATAATCTTATCTATTTAGTGGAACCTAGTTACAATAATGTGTAAAAATTTCATTAATTTTTAGGTGAATTTCAAGAGATTATTCAAGGACTCCATGAGGTTGAAACGCTTCTATATAATTGAAGACTATATGTAAGAGTTTTCTCATCTCAATTTCATTTCTTTGATACATATTTCATTTTGACCACTTTTTTATTTTATATAGTGTACCACTTCCAGGTATATGTATTTTATCAATAATTTTCTAAACTCAAGTTATTTTCAAAATAAATATAATGTCCACTTAATCAATGTATTTCTTATTCATAAGTTAAAAATGTCATAAAGGATTTTTAAGATCTTGTGTTTATATGAGTTGAAATTTTTTGAAAAAATTTGAGCTTTCAATTAATGGATTGGACAGATTTTGATCAAATATTTTGAATGAATCCCTTGAGTTGGAATTTGTGAAATTGATGTTTTTAGAGGTATAATGATAAATTAAAGGTATCCTGAGTTCTCTGACCCTTTGATGCTTTAAGTTCAGTTTTTAGAGTTTTGGTGAACTAGAAACAGGTAACATAGTTTTGGGGTGCACAATTTATGTGAAACCCTGAAATACCCTAAAGCATGATAAACATTCATTTTATTTTCTAAGGATAATAGTGATCTTACACTACTAGTGCATGGTTAATGTGAAACCGTGCAATATTTCAATGGATATTGTGTGAGTATTGAATACGGATCAAGAACCAAAAGCATTATTGCGGCACAATTTGATAACCCATACAACCGAACCATGTATGGTGAGAAGAAGAGAGGTCATTACAACATCATGTCTGGTGCATAATTTATCAAATTGTGTGTCCAAACTATGTGGATCACTAAAGATGGAAAATTATAAATTTTTCCTCCTAAATGTTTTGCATAGGAGGGCCCTCTTATTCTTCTATTTGAGTAGTATAGACCTGGAGATCGTACCACCTTCTCCTTCACCCTTTGATTTAGTTTACCTTTTTTGGGTATTTTATGGGAATTTTAGGTATGTATCTCCCTCATCTATCTAATCTTGATCTCCCCCTCTTATTTTATAAAATTTTTGTTCCCTAGTTTAGGTATTTGGTTCTTATTCCACCATATTATTGGGGAATCGACCGATAACAATGGAAATCTCAATATTCCAAGAAATATAATGACCAAGGACACCATATTCATGTGGTGGCTCATCGTTTTAGTTTAGTTACATTATTATATTGAATTTTACTTTGTTTTAAAATAAAATTTTATTTATTTCACTTTTTTTTAAAATGATTATTGGGGGTTTCACTCAATATATTGATGAGTAGATAATACGAACCTATATGGTGTCATTGGAGGTGGTTCTAATGTGGCACCAAAAATTGGGGAGTTATCAAAATTTATAATGAGGTTTAATTTATTTATTTAATTAATTATAATTGTTACAATTAATTAATTAATGTTTTTTATCTTGATTAAGGTGCTTGGGTAGTAGATATTAGCTCTGTTGACTATGGAAGAGGTTGGATGTGCCTGAAAGAGCCTAGAAATCTACCTTCAACCATAGGTTGAAAAGTTGAAATCGTTGAATAAAGGTAGGTGGTATTCCATAATTTCCATATGAAAATTATACTTTTTTATGTTGTATATGGTCACTCTATCTCACCATTGAAGGCCACAACCAAATATCATTTAATTAAATGTGTTTTTTAATTAAATTAAATTATTTAATTAAGATAGATTAACATTAAAGACCCTGAACAAACCTTGTGTTCTAGCTTGATTCCTTAGTCTCTGATGGCTAAGTCCAGGGTTATGGATATTTCTAATTTCATCTATGAATATCAATAGTAGAGGGAAGACCAATTGAGACTTATTAGAGATAGTGTTGGGGCCTTGATCAACCATTGAATATAGGGTGTTGTGACTTGAGATGACCAGGACATGATGGTCTAGTGGTACCTTTGAGAAACCTGGTGTCTTCCATATATTTTTATAGGTGTGGATGAACCAAGCATATATTGTTATGTAATACACACGCCTATGTGGATAGAAAATAGGGAGAAAAATCAGGTTGGGTGAGTGGATCAACCAAGAGAGATCTGGAGGACCGAGATAGGATATGATTTATCTCCTAATTGATGAAAATGTGGTGACAACTCGTATATTGATAAATTCCATGATCCATTTTTAGTTATATCATGGGACACAACTTCCTTTGAGTGACAGCTGTTGATCCAAAATATTTAGTTAAAATCGAGGACTCCAGGTGAAGTGCCTCCACTATATATAACTAGTGGGGTATATTGGTTTCCCATTGATAGACTGGTGATAGTGAGAGGGTGTAGATAGAAATGGGAAGTGGTGATCATGGGTGTATTCTTAAAAATCGATTTTAAAATTTGATTGTGTTTGGGAAATGGAAAGATAACTCTCTCTTTTGAGATTATATTCATGGGTTTCATGGAGGGTTCGATATACAATCACATTTTCTTTTAGATTATTCATATTTACATTTTATATAATATACACCTTAGTAATTTTTATTAAAGGATGAAAATATCCTAGGGGAGGGATGAAATACCAAAAATTTGTATTCCTAGGTGGAGAAATACCATAGTGGAGGTACACGACATGGTTGGGATGCCATGATTTAGAGATACATATTGAAAAGATTCCACAGTACTAGATGTTGAATATGGTTGGGCTACCATGGATTTGGAGATGTGAAGTTTCAAGGATTACCATCACACGTTACCCTTATGGTGGCCTTGTGGGGGGGGGGGGTATGATGAGTATGATCAGTTTGGGGCCTATTATTTTTTAGTCCTATCTGGTTGAGAATATTAGGATGATCTTGTATCAAGTCTTGTTGTATGTATTGGGATTATTCCCATAATAATAAACTACCATAGGGGAGGTTCGAGATTGCAATGTTATATTTTACCAGATGACAAAACTCTCATAAGGGATGTTTGTGACACGTTTATGGAACAAAAAACTCAATGGGTGGTTATATTACTGGTCTTGAGGATTGGAATGATTAAAAGATTTCTTATAGTATACCCATCACTATACAATATTGGTATGGATTATTGGGTTCACATATCTAAGGATCAATAGATTGTTGTTTATTTATGTTTTTTGTAAATTTTTATATTAAATTCATTATGTGACATGAAAATATCAGGGAATATACTGGTTAATATGGTACCACATTTGTGATTCCCTAGTGAATTATATACTAACACCCTTATTGATCCACTAATACACTTGGGTACTCACATTGAATCTTATTTTTATATAGGCATAGGATGGGTTATGGTCAAAGGATTATAGAACATGATTCCATAAATGTGTATCAGGAGTTTGGGATGAGGTATGAATGGGGGATTCTAGGGATCCAATATATTTATTTTCCAATTGCTTTTTTCTATATATGTAACCAGTCTAGTGGCTATCTATGTATTTATGGAATTATGGTTAGAGACATGATGTAATTTTATTCATTATTACTTTGATTTATATTTATATTGTGAACTATGATGTTTGTTTATTTATTCCATTATTTTTGCACTCTGATATATTAGGTATAGTCTTTATATAGTAAGACCTCAGACACCCAATTATACTTTGTAGTCTACAGTGCATGGGGAGGTATGCTTGAGGTTATGTAAAAAACTATGCTAGATACTATTCAAAGAGTTATATGTGGTAGGACTTTTCATAATGGTATCATAAAATTCATTCCTTTTTTCTTAAAATTTTGGGATTTAGTAGATCAAAAACTTATGAATATTTTAGGGCCTCTAATTTATATTGAGGTTGGTGCATTAAGAAAACCTGTTCTGGTTGGAATTATAGGTTACCCGGGATGTGATTACTATTTTTACTTCTGATGCAACAGTTTTGAATTATCTGTTCCTTTATTGAATCACATAAATGTTTGAGGTTCTGTATTTATTATGGGTTCTGAATCTTTTCCCTCTAATAATAGGTGAGTGGTTGGATTTAAATTAGGGAATAAAGATGCAAGATATGTATTTTCCATTATATTAGGTCTATAGGATCTCAATTTCATAGGTATTCTTGAGTGTGATTTTGTTGATGATGGAGGATCAAATAATTAAATTGTCAATAACTACTCATAAGGTGTTTTACCAAATAAATACTTGGTTTCATTCTACTCAAATATGATGACATGTATATGGATATTTTTCTAATGGATGGTTATGTGGATATACAGTGAGATGAAATATGGTGAGGTTGAAAATTTAGTCCTCATACATAGGATATGTGGTGACTCTGGTGGGTTGATGTTAGTATAGAGTGCGTCAGTCTTTGGGAACCATTGTAGGTTTTTGTAATTTTTGTTTAGTTATCTAATGTTACAGTAAAAACCTATATGTTTTTCCAATATATATTGGAATGGAATTATTCTTAGCAAAATGATGGGTGTATGTTCCCCTTAATATAAGTTTTATAAGATGATGTCTTTGGTTATGAGAAGTGTCTACCAGAGATTAGTGATTCTTGAGGGAAAATTCCCACGGTGGATTCTTGTGAGGATAGATTCACTAGTTGTGAGTGGTTGTTTGTGTGTGATATCATTATCTGTGAGACCATAGGAGTCAGTTTTTAGGCATGCTAATGCTAGTTGTGATGGGAGTAAAAATTAAATCTCATGTGATGCGACCATAGAGAGATACATGGCTGGTATGGATATGTGGGTGACCAACTAACCCTTTTTTACCCATACATTAGTTGTTCAGTAGTTCATATTGTTAGAGGGTAACTAAGGAGATGGTTTGGCCAGAGTTTGGTGGATCTATTAGAGATGATGAACAATGTTTTCTACTCGGTATTAGATTGGTTCTTCAGAGGTGTTACTAGGTATATGACCCAAAAATATTGATTATATGGGGTTTTTTTGGGGATAGAAACCTAGGGTAGTGGTTCATTTGGTACCAAGGAATGGTTTTGAGGGAATGAGTAGGATTAAATCTTACATTGTTTGTTTTGGTTTTGATTTTAGTAGCACGATCAGAGCATTGGTGGACACTCAGTACTAGAAAAACACATGGGGGATGATAAATATATAGATGAGGTTAACATGCCTCAGACTATGTATGGGAACATACAATTCTAGATGATTCTTATCGGTAGGCATCCGTAGGATAAATTAGCTCATAGGTTAGGTTCCCAATTTTGAAGATGAGTTTTAAGGGAGATTCAGGAATTTCAAGACTAACATGTCATCTAGCATTGTAGAGGCCCCAAAACAAACGTACATGGAAAATACATTACTTTGGCGGAATACATAATACATAACAAAAACCAACATTCAAGGACCGTAATAGTTTAGTGTCTTTGGAAACTCGGAACATAATCTTCTAATCATGGTGAAAGATCTTCAACATCTCACATAAAGATCTTCCCCTTTTTTTCTTACCAAAAACCTTTCTCTATATCCTGGGGAAAAGAAATCATATAATGGGTGAGCTCAAATTCCCAGTAAGGGTAAGCATGGAGAAAATATAACAAACCATATACATTTGAACTTAAAAACATGAACATAATATTTAAACATCAAAATCTTGAGCAATGACATAAAACATGGCACTATGTAAGGTATAGATCATAATGGAACATCAATCATCATAAAATAGAATGGGAATAAATAATGTAATTGTGGAAAACCATTAATCACATGATATGATTTCCATAGCAGCCAAGGAATTGCTGCCACGACCATCTCAGTGGACAAAGTTCCATTCTGAATCGAGTTCACCCGTCGTTCCAGTCCTGTAACACTAAACTGTATTAACTTACCGTTCCAGCCATGTCTATCTCATGAGATATAAATCTTTACCCAATTCATTGGAGGGATATATTGGGCCCACCCATCTCATAATTAAACCATTCTTATGTGTGCCACAAAATCATAAATAATACATCATAGTATAACCCATGTAATAAAAATGGGATTCATAAACATCATGCCATCATAATATAATCCATAAAATCTCTTCATAAAAATAATTCCATATTAACATAATGAAATTAACGTAATAATAGGGATATTAACAGAACACTATATTATATTATATGGAAAATAATTTTTATTAAACACTCTAGCTCCATTCCTGAGGAAAATATCATTTCTTCTTCAAAAACATTTTTCCTTTCTCAACATGTCATACAATTTTAAACTAAAAGAAGTTAATTGAAAATAAACATGAAATCATGTAAAGGAATATTCATGTAAATAATGTTCTATGGAATCAAAAAAATCCATTCACACTGTATATGTTAAAAATAATCATTCTTCTCGTACTTTAGCCAGAAAAGTCAAAAAGTACCCCGTACTGAAAACGACAAAAGATTCATTTCATATATTTTACTAAAAATTCACCAATAGGTAAAATTGGATTTAATCAATTGAAGGAAGATATAAATAATATTGCATATTGATGAAACATGGATGTGGATGATAAATATTCCCCAGTAAATACCGAAGTATAAACAATCTTGGATAAAAATAGAGATTGTGAGATTTTCCCTTACCTTTTGTCCAATTTCTTCCGTATGTGTCCAAGACTCCTGTATAGTGGGTTTAAATATATTATTATCTTGTAACAGAAACATAATAATATTTATTACATCATATATGATTCACTTACGACTTTATAATATAAATTCATTTGTCAATTCCCTGTTAAAGCAGGGTTTTGGGTAAAATCATTTCATTTATCGTCCGTGTTTTGACGTGTAATTATTCATATGACTACATAGATCATGATTACATAATTCTAGAATATAAAAATATATTTATATATAATATATAGTCAGAATATACATATATATAATATATCGATAAATGTAAATAAATACAATGTTCATGGAGACGGTAGGCCATACGTACGCATGAACGCTGTTTTCAATTCCTTATTGAATTAAATGGATTTAAGTAAATGAAAAATATATGTACATAAATCCAGTATCATTATTATGTAATATCTTTCGTGATTATTTATTATATATACAATATAATCATACTTGAATGGTTAATCATGGAAAATGAATCTCATTGCGTTCGTGGAGATAGTAGTCCGAACGTACGCACGAGCGATGATATCATTACCATGATCGTGAAATTGTATTGAAGTGTATGTATAATATTTCATAATCAATATCACTTTAAAATAATCATATATAGTTATATATTTACACCATTATACCCATCCATGTAAGGTGGTGGTAGAAAACATATTACACCACAGCGTGGAGATGGTATTCCGTACGTACGCATGCGCGGTGATTTCTTTTTCTGAAGGATGGATAGAAGATTAAATAGGGTTGTTTCATATTTATAATAACATATCAGTATATGAGTAATACTGATGTTATTAATTTAGGATGAAACAAATAGATAAGAATAAGTAGAAGAAGAAATAAATTGGAAATAATCGGTAAAGGATATTACCTCTTCTTTGACGCGCCTCTTCTTATCCTTCTCTTATGGCACTATAGTTGGGCTTTTGAGGATACTAGAACCTCTATAATGTTTATAAGGATGTTAATAAGGGAAATGTGTAGGGGTTGGTAGATCATGAAGGCTCAAAATTGTGTAAAGAGAATAGGTAGGAGGTGCCCTTTTATAAGGGAGGAGAGGGGCACTTTAGGAAAAACATAAAATATTAGTTTATAATAAAGTCATATCCAGTTAATAATGGCTCCAATGTGACTTATTTAAAAGCTAAAGTGGGTATGGGTAAAAATCCTCTCAACCAATAGGTTTTAGAAAAGTTTCGATTTCAGTTAATATGACATGTTATTATTGATTTAGTTATCCTTTTTCGAACTAATCATGTTGTGGGTGATCTCCCTTCCTACCATCTCTCCGAGGACCTGAAGGCTATCTCCTCATTACCAATGGATTCTCTTGGTGTGGCCCCTACTGGTGAGTTTCATGGGTTAGCGAGCTCTTATGTATCTTCTTTTGAGATTTATGGGTTTCTTTGTAAGGATCTTGCTATGTGTGCTTTGTCTGGTGGGATATCTGTTAAGGGAGTAAAATTATATACTCCTCCTGCTTTCATTGAAGCTCTCGTGAAGCATTCCCTCATGGATGTTTGTGTGTTTCAGTCTTGTTCCTTTTTTTTGGTTTCCATGTGCTCCCTTCTCTGTGGCCCGAGATGTCTTTGGTTTCGCCGACTGTTTTAGTGGGGCCTACGGAAGTCTCTAAACCTAACTGTGGTGCCCGCCTTGTGGGCTCTCCCTGTGGTCCTCAAATTGAGAAGAAGTTGACAGTTCTTCTAGTGCAGCAGTCAGTTTCCCCTCATAGTCTTCCCCCAGTGTTAGAGGCCCCTCTTCGGTATGGTTCCTGCCCTGATAGTGAGCCTAAATCCTATCTGGGGTGCTTGTTTTTTTCGGTTAAAGGGGGGATTTTTTTTCTAGTGATGGTTTTCGTACACGATCTCAAGTCAGGTTTCTTAAGGATAGGTATGTCTCCCATTTCTTGCGGGCTACTAGTTCTGGGGCCAAATCTAGAGCACTCAATTTTCAATGATTCCTATCCTTATTTGGAATGCATGGGGTTAAGTTGCTCGGGTTAAGTCAGCTTTTATTGTTTCTTCCATTAGGGAGCACATGGATGCGGCTGTGGCTATTTTTGAACCAAAGAAAAGTCATGATAAGCTATGGGACTTCATGTGGAAGATCAAGATGTCAGGCTGTGTTCAGGATGTCTCAAACAACTATCCTATTTGGATATTTTGGAATTATTCTATATCTATTGAGCTAGTGAAATCTGGTGATCAATTCATTACGTCTAAGGTTAATTCAGGTGGTAGATTTTTCTTCTTCACCTGTGTGTATGGGAGCTGTAACCCCCTCCAGAGAGATAAGCTATGAAGTGATCTGAATGGGTTTAACCCAGGTAATTCCCCTTGGTTTGATGGAGGGGACTTCAATGTTGTTGTTTCCCACGAAGAGAGGAAAGGCTGGGGACCATTTCAGAGGAATGCCAGTAGAGATTTTAATCAGTTTATGGCAGGTAAATACTTGTCTGACTTGGGTTACTCATGGGATGATTTTACCTAGTGAAAAAATCGTAGGGGTTATCACCGATCTTGGAGTCTTCTTGATAGATGTCTGGCCAATATAGAAGCAATTTCTTTTTTCTCTTCCTCAAAAGTTTGTCATCTGGCCCGATGTATCTCTGATCATTCACCTCTTTTGGTCTCGGTTTCCTCAGGGCAGGATCATCGAGAGAGGTTTATTTTTCAGCAATAGTGGGTGTCTAAGCCAGGTTTTCTGGAGCTAGTTTGTGAGATGTGGAATGATCGTGGGTAGGTTAACCCTTGGATCTCTATTCATGATAAACTCTGTCATCATTAGAGTCATCTTCATTCATGGTAAAAAGACATTCCCTAGATTGATAATGAAATTTATGGAGTTCTTAGGGAAATAGAAAGACTTGATGTGAGGTTGGAAGATGTTTGGGAATATCAATCCTTTCAGGAGATCTCCAGAAATAAAGAATCAATGGCTGATTTTCTCTTTACTTAGGAATGGCAGGAAAGGGAAGCCTCTAGGATCAAATGGCTTATAGAAGGGGATAGAAACACTTCTTTCTTTCATGATTGCATTAAAGAAAGAAAGAGACCCATCAAGCCTAACATTTTTTTGGATGATGGATCATACACGGATGACTGAGATGTGGTGGGTGGATTGGCCCACTCTTATTTCAAGGAATTGTTGATGGGCCCTTATGATCGTATGTCCAGCAGGTATTCTAGAGGAGAAAATGGTTTATTTAATGTTTTCCCAAATGCATCTCATATCAGGAGAATGAGAGGCTGAGCTCTATTCTGGATGAAAAAGAAATTTTCTCAGCCCTGATGAATCTTCATCCAGATAGTGCTCCTAGCCCAGATGGATTCCCAGGATCCTTCTAGAAAGGCTCTTAGGAGTTAGTGAAGTCAGATATAATTGCAGGTATTCAGGACTTCTTCAGGGGTGGTAACCTACCGACGGTTGCATGTGCTACTACTATGGTTCTGATTCGAAAAAACAGCAACCCCTCTTCCATCATGTAGTACAGAACTGTGAGCATGTGAAATTTCCCGTATAAAATCCTTGTGAGTGTGATCAAAGCTAGATTGTCTACTTATCTCCGTCTATGAATTTATTTGGAGAAGCACGGTTTTTTTCGGGGTCGTTCTATCCAAGGGGAAATTGCCCTTGCTCATGCAGTGATAAGGGATATCAAATTTAAAACTCGGGGATCTAACATTGCTCTCAAGTTGGACATAAATAAAGCCTATGATCATGTGTAGTGGGGATTCATCAATAAGGTATGGGATAATATGGGTTTTTCTCCTTGGAATATTGACCTTATTTTCAAATGTTTCAGTTCTCCGTGGATGATGGTTTCTTTTCTTGGGAAGTCCAATGGGTTCTTTAAGGCTATCTGTGGCCTCTTCCTAGGAGATCATTGACCCCTAGTATCTTCATCATCACCCAAGAAGTTTTGAGTAGGATCATCTATAGAAGTATACAGAATGTGGAGGTTATTTCATATCATAGGTCTATGTGAGCTAAGTCCATATCTCATCTTATGTTTGCTGATGATAATCTCATGTTTATTAATGCTGGGAAAAATTCTATTGGGGGCCTGAATAGGATTCTGGAGGAGTACTGCTACTGGAGAGGTAAACTTATTAACAAAGAGAAAAGTTCATTTTTCATATCAAATAAATGCACTCAGAGTCGCATCTTTGATATCCAAAGTAATCATCCTATGCAATGAGAATGTTTTCCCTTGCACTACCTTGGGGATCCGATCTCCCCTGCCAGGTTTCAGATTCAGGATTTCTATTTTCTTATCACAATGATTGTAGCCCGTATTAATAACTAGAAAAATAGGTACTTGTTCTTTGGTGGCCGTATTGCTCTCATTAATAGTGTGCTTTTAGGTATGCCAGTTCATGCACTTTCGGCGGTTGTGGCCCCAAAAGCTGTTATTTACAGCGTGGAAAAGTTATTGTCCGGCTTCATTTGGGATCCTCAAGAAGAAAATAAAAAACAGTGGGCTGCATGGATTAAGGTGGCATGGCCGACTAGGGATGACCAAATTAATGCGAGGAGCTTAGCTGATACTCTCAGTGGCATGCAGGAAAAACTGGCGTGGAAAATTGTGGATCAGAGTACTCTTTGGGGTCAAACGATGTATTTTTTGTATCAAGGCCAGTCCTCATAGGGAGAAAGGGGCCCTATGATGTGGCCTAACCTACTGAATCTTTTTGATGAGCTTCGTGACCACTAGAAATGGATTATTGGTAGGGGTAACATTTCATTTTGGAACTATAACTGGGCAGGGAAAGTGCTAGGATTTCTGGGCTGTCTTACTCCATTTATTTCTTTCCGGGAAGCAAGTCGGTAACCATGCATGATTAATTCAGTGCTGGATGAAGAGAAAAAGGACTTATTTAATCTCGTCACACTTTCCCAAGCTCCTGATCGGTGTGTTTTCATTATTTCTTCTTCAGGGTTTTTTTCTGCTCGGGAGCTTCGAGGTATTAGGAGTTCTCCGCGGTCTACAGATTGGTGGAATGAGCTTCTGTGGACCATAGTCATGCCATCGAAATTCAATTTTCTGGTATGGAGGATTCGTCAACAGGACATTTACAATTAGGATAATATTAAACATTGTGGTATCCTGTTGGTTTCAAGGTGTTTTGGTTGAACAACTTTAAAGGAGGAAACAACTGATCATTTATTCTTCTCTAGAGAGAGGGTGGGAGTAGTCTAGGGATAATTTGGGTAGTTTACATGCTCTAGCATTCCTTCACTAGAAGGTCTCCCATTCTTGGAAAGATGGTTCCATGGATCAGAAGATAAAGGGCCGAAGAGAATGGCACACATGGTGATTTTATCTGTTTGTTGTTGGGTGATTTGGCAAGCCAGAAATAAGTTTAAATTCGAAGGGAAGTCTGATTCGGGCCGGTTCATGATCTGCAGGACAAAATGTCTTCTCTCGGATCTGGTCAGCCTCTCCAGCTCCTATCATGATGCTCTTTTGCTCAGTTGGATGGGATCACACTCCCATGGTGTTTCGTCGAGTGGCCGTAGAGGATCCTGGGTATGTTGGTCGCCTCCCGCCGGCAGTATCAAGATCAATATCGACAGGTCCTGTATAATGGGTACTCTGCGTGGAGGTGGTGTGGTGCGGGATCAGCGGGGATCAGTTCTTATGGATTTCTCCTCTCGGTTAGGGTATGGGTCCTCCCTCGAGGATGAAGCCAATGCCATGTATACAGGTATTTCCCGATGCCACCAACAGAAGCTGGATATCTCTAAAGTTGAAATCGATTTGAAAATTCTACATGATTCCCTTTATGATTTTTGTCCAGCGCCTTGGAACATCTTCTATATTGTCAACAAGTGAAAAGGTATGCTATCTAATGGCACCAAAAGCAGTCATGTATGGCACGAGGGTAATCAAGTGTCGGATCACCTCACTTCTATGGATGTTCGGGGTCCTGATCCGGTATGGCTGCATGATTTTTCTTTATTGAAACCCAAAGGGGTTAATCTGATTAGAGGGGATGCCCTCAGTTTGCACCATTTCAGACCCCCATAGGCTGTTTTCTTCTATGTTTTCTGTTGGGTTTTGTATGCTCTTTTGTGGTTTCTCAATAAAAAATCATCTTTGATGATGACCGTGTCTTCTTGTTTTCATACACTATATGGTTAATAAACGTAATATAACAAGACAAAAGAACCCCAATTAGTTCATTATTAATATATATAATCTTATGTAAGCCATTTGGAAAAACATTAGATTTTTATAAATATAATAACAATTAATAATATAATAATTGTTTTAAAAACTATTTTAGGACAATTTTGACACTATTTGGTAATTGATTTTTTAAAAAATCAAAACAGCATGATTAGTTCGAAAATGGATAATTAAATAAATAATAACATGTCATATTAACCTATAAAATTAGTTTAATACATAAAAAGTCTAGAATTACATTTATTTGTGTATTTATAACATCAATTATTTAAATATTTCAATATTAATGTAATTAATGCATCATCATTGTGTCATAAATAAATTAAATTATTTAATTTCAAAAAATTATAAATAAAATACCATTATGTAGGAAATAATTTTAGCTTTCTAATTAATATTTATAGTAGAATTTATCTTATGTATAACCCTACATTAAAAATGTTTTAGTTATTAAACATTGATTTTAACTATTTTAACTCTTCTTTAAATAAAATAATAATAAAGGTCCTAATCTTATCCAAGTAGACCTAAAGGGTAATATTTTATTCCTAAGGTTGTTTTGGGTCGAATTACACTTATTCAATAGAATTAGGAATTGTGTTAGGGTAATAATAATATCGTTTTTACCCTAAATTACTCTATTTACTTTTAACCGTGTTAAATAAAAGTAAAAAGTTACTATTCACCCAAAAAAAATTAACTTATTGAATCTAATTTTACTCCTTGATATTAACCTTGTCTCTTGGATTTTTGATATTCCACTCACAGAAGTGGTACAATTAATTTTAATGTAAATTTTTAAATTGTCCTGGGAGGTGGGTAAAAGACGGTGAAAAGTTCAATAATATTTTTATATATCTAATATTATTATAAAATGACTCCAATAAATTACATTGAACATATATAGGTTTTGTTTATCAATTTTGACTGAAAATAAATTTTAATAAAATAAATAATTATTTAAATAAAAAGTCGTTTTTAAATAGCAACCGAGTGTTTGCACTATTCATCAAAAATGGAATGTTTTCAGAAAAATGCCAAAAATTCACCCTAGGATAATTTCGAGATTCTAAATCCAAAAATGAAGTCCATTTTAAATGAAAAAATTTATAAAATTTCAAAAAGTGTGTATTACTATTCATAAGGGCAAGTTCATAATAATATTATAATAATATCTCGTTTAGTGAAACTCGGTATTGCGTACAACACACACTATCGAGGAAGGTTGCTCTGGCGTGCAACAAAATCCTAGAATAGTGTTTTCATATACTATAATCTAATACGGTGTTGCGTATAGAACAAGCTAATCTTGGTGTAGCATACGACACAAGACATCAATGTAATTAAAAATAATATTTCTCATAAAATCTCACGGTGTTACAAGCATGGTCTTCATGGACTTCATTGAACACAACTCATGGGAGCATGAGAGGGTTTTGGAATCAACAACGTCTGTGATTGGGTTGAGGACTAATACTTTTTTGGGATTTTTTACTAGAATAGTATCCTGGTAACAATATGAGTGTGTATTTTGATGATTGGCTTATGTGGTTGGTAAAGAACCTTCCAGTAATTTACATAAGAAGGGTTATATGGTGACCCATAGAGTGGGGGTGCACCATTGTCTGTTTGAGGCGGTAAATATATTTCTATGCTTTAATTATATGATTTTCATGGAACCCAATATTCGGAATCATGAATTTTTAATGGTTGTTGTTGTGATTTGTCACCAGGGAATGATTAGATCTGTCCATGCTAGTCAACATGAATGGGGACGTATAAGGAGATGTATATGGTGGTTGGGGTCTCATTATAATAATGTGATGATTAGGATGCTCTTATGTTGGGGAGTGGGATATTTTTCATGATCATGAGACCCTCATGTGGTATGGTTCATGGAGTATAGGATTCATCCTTGGAAGATTATTTTTCCAGTTTGATGTCGGTGAACAGATGGAACCAATAACTCCAGCATTCCATAGTGAATGAAAGGTGTAATTTGGAGATGTTATCATGTGTAGATCACACCTGGGTGTCCGGATAGGAAAGTATTATTGTGATCCATATATGTTGGATTAAGAAGGAATTGGTGCTCTTGGAAATCATGACATGTGATCGATCAACTAAGGAATCAATTGTGAAATTAAACTTGGATTTGGGAATAAAATCTAGTGAGCATGTTTGAATGATCGAGGGGTGTCTTCTGGAGTAAGAACACGATGATTAGGTTGTTGGCGAACTATCGAAAGCAAGAGATTATTGTTTCCAGGGAAAGTCATACATAGGATGTTTGATCACAATTATTATATACAATTAAATGTGGTGGGGTTGAAATCGCATTAGGAATGTTTTATTGTGCACAATAGAGGTTCTTTTATAGTTGCTTGAGGACTTTTGGGAAAATTATATGAAAATGGAGTTTAATTTTGGTCATTTAGGATGTGATGAATTCAAATCATAATTGAGAACCGGGAGCAACGTCACAATGTATAATCATGTTCATAATTGTAAACTATTATGGGGGTATGATTAGGTGTTTAGATGTGTGTTTTGACAGGAAATTCTAATGGTGGAGGAACCATGACCCAAAATTGGCATTAATGATCTAGGAACTATGGTGGGGAGTACCATAGGATTTATATTAAATTAGAAGATGATTTGGTCATTTCTTAAGACATGAGGGCATAGTTATGTGTTATGTTGATGTTTTTTTAGTGATTAATAGAATTTGGTCATCATCCATATGTATAAGAACCTTAATTCAGGTGTTGTGCTTTAGGAGATAGTTCATCATTCATAGGTAGAACATTTACATTTCATTGGAAATACACAACCAATATAGATCATGAAGTTCAATTAGAGGACAAACAAGACTTTTTGAAGACAATAAGTAGTATGGTGCATTTGTTTTATGCTCTTTGGTCTGGAGGGGATAAGAATTTTAGAAGGAATCTTAATTTTAAATTACTGGATAAGATGAATCTTGACTGGAGATTATGAATGGAATATTTGAGTTTTAATGATTAGAGTGATGTTTTTAGATGTGGAATTATGCTCGTAGCATAGCTTGAGGTTCCTGGGTGAGCCTCGAGATATTCAAGATCAGTTTTGGGATATTCAGAGTACTCTACATAGAGATAACAATTTGGGGTGAACTATTTAAGGGATACTGTGTATTACCAGGCAACAAGTGGAACATTCAGATCATTGTGTTAGGAACAAGGTCAGATCATATAAAAATTTCATGGTAATGTTCAAACTAGGATATATTTTACAAAAAATTTGGTGAGTTGAAGGGGGTTACAGAGCCACCCTTATGATTGGTTCTTTATTGGAAAACTATATGGACAAACTAATTGAGGTGAAGGGCTTGGAGGTACTGTAAACTGAACTGTTGGACTTTGGTTTTATAAAGCATATACCCAAACTGTGTGGATTATAAAATCGGGGAAAATATATATTTTATATACTCAATTTTTAAGAGGGGTTCCCTATATTCTCTACATATTCAAGTCATGGGGACTAGGGAGACCTTACCCCCTATTCCATACTACCCCCTTGATTTGGTGTTCCTTTTTGGGTACTCTTTAGGATAATCTAGATACATCTATCCATATTATATCATTTATTGATATAATCCTATTCTACACTCATTTTGGTTTTCCTAGTTTAGGGATTCAGTTACTATTCCACTAAATCTTGTTGGAATCGACCAAATATGATGGTGATTTCACTATGCCTGGGAAGAAGTTGAATCAAGACTCAATATAGAAGATGTGGCTCATCGTCTTGGTTTAGGTAAGTTACACCATTGAGTGTTTTGAAGGTTTTAAATAAAATTTAATTGATATAATATTTTTTTAGTGTCATATGTTGGGAGTTTCTCCCATTATAGGGCTCAGAAGATATGAAAGGCCCATGTGGTGTCATTAGTGGTGGTTTTGATATGTGATAGTAATCTTGTAAGTTAATTAGAGTTATTTTAGGGTTGAATTAAATTAAAAATTAATTATAATTATTATAATTAATTAATTATTATTATTTGGACTGATTTAGGATCCTACATTTTAGATATGATCTCAGTTGATCATGGATGGGGATGGAAGAGCTTGGATGGGCCCTTGGAGTGGATGCCATCCCTTAGATTAAAAGTGGATTATTTCAAATAAATCATGGTGGCCTCAAATACATTACAAAGGGAATTTATGATTTCTTATGTTTCAGAAAGGAAATTAGGAACCTCAATGAGGGTGATTACCTATATTAGTTAAATTAAATAATATAGTAAAATTAAATTAAATTATTCAATTAAAATGGTCTTAGAAGATCAGTCACAAAAAACCCACGTGCACAAGTTTGATGACCAAAACATTGATGGATGAGAACAGAAATATTGAGATATTGGTTTCCCAATAAAACTTATGAGAATTGGGGCTAGACCAAATAAGACATAGTAGCCCTAATTTATGGTCCTTGAACCCCCTTAAGGAAGGGGTTTTGTAACTTGAGATAACACGACCATGATGTTTTGGTGGGACCTTTGAGATTCTGGGTGGATTTCCATCCTTTTAGTATCTGAGTTTAGACTGATTGTGGCTTGAAAGTAAATGAAAATTCATATCTTGATAGACCTTATAGAAATTGAGATCTCTTTGGGTGAGTGTACCAACCTTGAATGATTTGGATGATTGAGATTTGTCATGGTCTATCCCTAGAATAATGCTCATAGAGTGATACCCCATATAGATTGTGAAATCATGCTACATTATTAATGATTTAATTTGATGAAATTTCCTTAGATTGTTGGTTGTTGAAAAAAAATAACAAGTGGAAATTGTGGACCTCAAGTGGATTGCATCCATTTGATGTTACCAAAGGGGTCCAGTAGGTGCCCATTGATAGAATGATCCTAGTGAGAGGATGTACAGGGAAATGAGTATCAGTGGTCACACTTGTCCTGTTTGAACCCAGACTGACAACTAGAGCCTATTTAGGCATTGACGAGTTAGGTTTCTCTCTAGGGAGTCATAGCACCGATTTCCTGGTATATTTGGAATACATACACCCGTATTTTTAATTTATATATATATTGTAGTTTGTTGTGGTATACACCTTTGGTTGTTTTGATAAATGAATTAAAACTCTCATAGAGGATAGTTGGAATTCTCCTAGGGAGTATAGTCAGGTGTAAAAATCCCATAGGTTCGGTATAAGATATGGTTGGAATAAGATTATTTGGAGCTGAATATGGATAGAGCTTACTCAAAATTGGAGCTTTGATATGGTTGAGATGCCATGAATTTAGAGTGATGATTTTTTGAGGTGGACTGTCACATGCTATCAGAACATGGGGCATATAGTGGGGGATAAAAACGTATAATATTTTAAAAGAATACTATATTATAAATCATGGATTATCTTATATAAAAGAGTGATATTATATTTTGTTTTATGATATATTTTTTTCTTATTTCTTAGGTGATAAATCTTTCATAAGGGAGGTCTGTAGTCCTTAGGTACTTATTCCCTAGAAGAGAAAACACTCCTAGGGTAGGTATGTGATACATTTATAGAACATTGAACCTAATTTATGGTTCTATTATTATGTTTGGAATAGTTATAAAACATTCTTGGGGAAACCTTAACACTATCTAAAGTAGATATATTTTATTGGGGTAAAAAACATAAATATTGACGGTTTGATGATTATATATTTTAAAAAATTTCTTATTTTAAGCTGAGCATGTCACATGTTTGTATGAAATCATATTCTAGTTATCATGGGACCATTTTAGTGCTTCCTTATCGAGTTTTCTACCCACACCCTTCTCAGGCTACCACTATAGTCGGGTACTAACACACACCTATAGCGGGGTATGGGAAAATCCATTTTAATTACCATAAGGTTTTAGTATTATTAGAAACAAAATTCATCTCTAAGGAGAAGTTCATAAATAAATTTTTCATGGTGAGGAAATAAACTGTAAAACAATATCCCTATGAATCTTAAGGAAAGAAACAATGAATATGGAAATTCAATATGAGAGATAAGTGATTTGGGGTTGGTTATGTTTTATTTGTGTTATTATATCATAGATTTTAATATAAAAATATATTTACATTTTAAATTGATTAAATGAAAGGATTTAAATTCCCCTTTACTGTTTTCATTATTGATTATGTTTTTTTATTATTAAAACAATCCCCGAAATTTCCTTTCACGGACCATTCTTCTTCTAATTTTTAAAATCAATAAGAAATATCATTTCGATTACTATGGTAATTCCTAAAAAGTTAGTGAGATTCCCAAGTACTAAAGTGATACAAATGTTTCTTCCTTTTTCAATTAATCACCAAACACTCTACATTTAACTATAAACCAATAAATCTATATCATTAACAATTTGTTAGAGGGGGAAAATATTTATTAATCAATGAAATAGTTAACATTCTTAATTATTCATGAAGATAGTCATGTTCATATTTTATTATGATATTAATAATTGAAGACCATTAATTTAATAGAATAACAGAATGATGAATTTAGATTAAACTAGAATTAATTAGTACAATTTTAGTCACCTTCTATTCATTAAAACACTTAAGGATTATAATCCTCTATTAAAGAAGAGATAAATATAGTACTAGGGTTATTATAAATTTAAACATTAAAAAAGAGCATGAAAAAGAATTCATTAGAATTTCCTCCAGAAACAAATTGTGATCCTTAGTTTGGTGGTCCTTTGGTCCTTTTTAGTGGTAGTAAGCCCTTATATTTATATAGGAATGACCCCCCTATATCGTTATAATTTTTTATTTTATATATTTTCTTTATATTTTTTCAAATTTTGAACATATATTTTTTCTAATTTTTTGTAGATATATTAAAAAAATATAAATTTATATATAGGAAATTTTTTTGTAGAGTTTAGTGATAAAATGCGGTATAACCCTTTCATTATCTCCATGTAAATGCATGTGATTGTTTAAGATATAATTCATGAATTTAATCTTGGGATTTAACATTAATTAGTAAAATTTATTCAGATGATTTACCTTTTTCTATTTGAAACCCTATGTGGAATAGGAATAAATCCACAATTTTAAAGCTTTTCCCACTTGTTTCTTAAAATTTTATCCAATGAAATATTTATACACTTCACATCACAATGAAAACTCCATGAAACATTTATCACTAATAAAATCGAGTGTATCCCTATTTTTTATGAAACCATTTCTAATAAATTCACTTGGAATAGGCTTTTCCCCCTGGAAAAACCCTCCTCGACCACGGAAATCCTACAACAAAATGTGGGAAAAATAGTTCAGGAATAATATTTGGTCTTCAAAATGTCCTTCCACACTCTCTTTAAATATTTAGGGAATTTATCTCCTTCATAATGATACTTATGGTAGTCATATAATGCGCTTTAGGATATGCAATGGTGATCTTGACCTCAATATTATTCATTTAGTAATGCTTGATCTCCCTCAACACATTCCATGGAATTCTATAAAGAGGAGGGATGCGGAAGATGATGTTGACCCTGAATGAGAAATTGAGTTATCTTCAAATAAATGTTTGAATGTGGGGTAGAAAATAGGTGAGAAGTGATGAACCTATTTGAGTAAATGATGTACAATAATTACACTTGAAATATCCCACATAAAAAATGATCTTCAATTTCTTCTAAAATATATTACAACACATTCCAAATTGCATTATATCATCTGTTATAGGGATGGTATCCCACACCAAATAATTGAATAACATGGGTCATGCTAACACAAATGAAGCACATGGTTTTTTTCCCAACCACTTCATGGGATCCTCCCTGTAGAGCCTGATATGTATCTTACCACTGTGGTACCACTCCCATGGGGTTTTATTGAACATATATCCCCCTTGTGGGATATTTATGTGGAATGAAGGCCCTCTTTTAGAGGGTTGTCCAAGTTGGAAAATTTTATTACCTATAAAGTGTACAATAAAATTAGTAAATTATCAAATAGAATAACTTAAATGAACTAAAAATTTCACATTTAACAATTTTACCCATTTTTACTCATACTAATTCCTTAATTTAAATTTCCCAATTTTTACTAAAACATTTCATTTCAAGGGAATATTGATTGAAAACCATTGAAAATAATTTTAAATAATTTTAAATTTTTTTAAAATAATATGTGCATCAAATACCCCCACAAATTAACTAGGAATATCTTAAAATATTAAATCCAAAGGTTATATTAAATGAGCAACCAGTGCTACTAATATTTAAATATCAAATAAATTAAATAAAATAATAATCAATGTGAATAGACATATTTATGTTCCACATAAAAATTCAACTTAACTTATCATCATTAAATGAAAAAACTCAATACAAAAATTTTACATTCATTATTTTTCAAATAGTGGAAATTCTCATTACATTTATTCATTTTCATTAATTAATTATTAGTAAATATACCATGTCATGTTAAACCTCATTTTGAATCTTTTTATATCATCAAGAATGATAATAATTCATGTGGAGTTATACAGTTATCATGACTACATGATCATTTTCCATATGCTTTCGATGGAATAACTTTCTCCACTTCTTAATGTCAAAAATCACATGAAATCATGAGGACTCTGAAATTAAGGCTATAATAGCTTCAATGATTATGGTTGGTGCGCTTTTATGGAAACATATTAAGGAATAAAGAGGAGGATTGTTACTACTATTTTAATAATACTATCTGATGTAAAAGTGTAATAAAAATATCCCAAACAAATTGAAAATTAACACTTCCAAATCTCAAAGTATGGTTTTGATAAAATGATATAATAATGAATGTATAACTCATTATTGAATATTTATATATTTGTTTTCATTTTATAATCAATTATTTTAATATTTTTTTTCATTTTTGAATGGAATTATTTAAAAAGGCCTTCCATCCACCACCCATCAACATATAATAACTATCATTGGTCTAGTAATGGTGGTTTTTGATTATTCAAAGTCAAAATCTATTTTTTTAATTTTTTTCAATAAGAGAAGACAATAAAATAAAATGTGTATGTCAAGAAACATTCTCCATACTCAAATTATCAACCCCACAATTTAGTTCCCAATTTAGACCATTTTTCGATAATCAAGTCCCTCACCCCCACACTCTAATTCTAAAATATTATGAAATATACTAATAATAGGGTAGGAATGGGTGAAAATGGATTTAAATATGGATTATTCCTAACAATATCATTCATAATATCTATAGGATAAACATGTACTGATGTAAAAGGTAGTCTTTAGGATAAAGGATTATTAATTAATTTAAATAATCTCATTAAAAGTGTTTTTCCTGTCATAGATTTGAAAATTTTCAATGAAAGTTCTAGAGGATGACATGTCCTAAGATCACACATGAAATATTACCGAGATAAAAATTAAATTATTCAACTTATAAATCCTATTTATAATAGAACATATGATATAGGGAAATCACTTATGACATGACTGATAATAACAAATTAATATACATGAATTTCATAAATTCAAAGTATAAAAAATGGTAGGGAAATTACATTTACATGAATCAATTAATTTCATCAAATAATGAGTCATTATTTCAATATCCATGAATAAATAAAATTATTCAATTAAACATACTTACTTATTCAACCTCATTATCATTGAAATTCTAAATATGAAATCATTATATTCATAAGAAACACATGTATCCTAGATAAGTCAAGTAATGAAAGAATTATAATGCAGGATTCTGATTTTATAATTTATACCTATAGAAAATTTTTAGTTAAAAAATTTAACAAATAAATATATTTTAATGTTAAATAACATAATAATGAACTCCAATTTTTCACTTGAATATTTTTCTCTGTTTCTTTCTCATTTTTGGATATTCTCCATAACATCCTTCCATGATGGTCTTATAGAAACAACCAGACTCATACCAGTTTAAGAATCATTCTGTTAAAGCTTAAAGTGGTGAAGGGAGAAGTGGCTTTGTCCTAAACACCTAAATCCTAAGAAAACATAAAAATTCATGATGCCTCCTGGAACTACCTTTTGGAAAATTTCAAAGGATCAAACTAACATTGCGAGAATAAATTAGTAGATGTGATGGATATGTTTTAGCTCCACCACTGGTTATTTGGATAGATTCCCATGAAACTTTTTTGGACTCTCCCCATTGATAGTGAATGGGTTTACTTCTTCTACGTAATTAATCTATATGTAACCAAAATTATATACATAAGTAAAAATAAAATTTCACTCCTTCCTAGAATGAAGGCTAGCTAAAATAAATTCAACAAGGAATTATAGAGAAATACTTGATATTCAGGTTGAATAGTCTTTGGATGAATCATTTTTAATGGTCCACGATTTTTACTTTTTAAATTATACAATTTTTTAATTCCACACATCAGGTTTTTCCAAGTCCTATAATTGAAGTTTACTCTCTTTTCTAGAAATCATTAAATCCAAATTCAACTTTTTGACAGTCTAATAATCCTAGTGTTCAAATTCCACTAGTATGTGACAACACTCTCTAAAAATCAACTTTTATGGTATCATACATTTGGGTGTCTTATATGACGTCTTTTATTCCATTAATATGCCTTCAAGACATTGCCTCCAATCCTTCCGGTTTTGTTTGACCACTTTCTCTAAAATACCTTTAATCTATCAGTTGGAAACGTCTTCTTAGACATTTATTTTATAGTATGGTATAGATGTCCTTTTATGTACTCCCATTCTCTTTAATCATAACCACCATTATTGTATTTTAAAAAATATTCCTTTTTTCACTGATGATGTCTCTTGGAAACTCAATTCTGTAAAATAAGTTGGACTTGAAAAAATTACAAACATCATTGGTATAAATAGACTTGATGTCCTTATCCTCCACCCATTTTGAGACATAATCAAAAACATATAAAGTGTATGAATTCCTAAAATACATGGGAAATGGTCCCATAAAATCAACTCCCCATTCTTCAAATATTTCACAAAAAAATATTTGTTTTTTAAAAATCTCCAATATTTTGGAAATATTTCTCGAAAATTAACACTTCTCACAGTTCATACAATACACATAATAATACTTAAAAAGGTTATCTAGTCAATTTATACTCTAAGAATTTTTTATCATTTTTTGAGGTCCAAAGTGGAATACACGAGAATCTATATGAAAATATTCGAATACAAATTCAGTATCATCTGCTAGTAATCACCTCTTTTTAACATGAACATAGAACATATTCCAAAATAGTTAATTCTACCAAATATAGATTCAAATTTCAGCCTTTAAGTTTTTATTTAAACTAGATTTTAGGTGAGATGATACAAGAGATGTGTCCAAAAAATTTATTATTTTGGCATACCATGGTAATTTATCTTCCATGGTGTAGAATGTTCTCAATGTATGAGATTATTATGTGGGTTCAGTTCTAGAATTTTTATTTCATTGGTGTTTTGAAGTATGATATGGTGATCGATCACCATACATTAGCTCCTTTTTCCCTTATATTGATGTTTAATTATTTTAAGAGTAGTATCTATATATCGAATCTTTCCTTGGAAGTATATTTATTTGTGAAGTACCTATGTGTGGAATGATCATAAAATCAAAACGCTTTAGTTCTACATAAATAATATTTAAATTTATCCAATGTAAATAAAACTACAATGAAATACTTTTCAGTGGTTTTGTAATTGAGATGAGTGCAATCAAGGGTTCTGGATGCATAATTTATTACTTATGGTGTTTCTTAAATCATGGGGGAGATGGCTACTCCCACAACATTTATTTAGGAATCAAAAAGTATTTAAAATGGGTGTTACCAATTTTGGGGTTTCATAATTGGTAAGGTAATTATTTTTTACTTCATCCCATCAAATTCCTTCCTATAATAATCACAATAATCAAGTTCAATTTATTTTAAATAAAATCTGGATAGTGGGGATAAATATTAAAAAAATCCATGATGAACCATCTATATAATCACACTTCTCATAAAAATGGTATAATATGATATATAAAAATGGTATATAAAAATGAATTTATTACATCGACCATTTATTTATCCACCCCAATTCCATTCACTAATATTATTTCCCCTAACACCATTCATATCCTTAACAAAAAATAAATAAATTTAATTTTTAAAATTCAATTTCTTCACAATGAATGTTTTCAAAACATTTTATATATTCCTTAATCAATGATAAAAAGAATCACAAAAAAATGTGGTCTTTATGGAATACCTCTTTGTAGTCCCCAATATGATTTGAGAATATGATTACCATAGTCCTTAGAAATGTACCTAGGTAATTGAATATCTCAAAAGGAATCTTATTGTGTGTAAGGGTCCCATAATTATAGGTTAATTATATCTTATCATGGTATTCTAGGGAAATTTTTACCTAAAATTTCAATAAAATCCATCAAAGAAACAATAATGTATCCTTCTTGATAACATATCTAAAATTTTGTCGTTAAATGGGATGTTTAAATGGAAATTATTAGTGACTTAATTTATATTTAAATAGTCAATGCATACTCCGCCAAAAATTATGAAATCTCATGGTAATTAAGTCATTATTTTCATTTTCCACAATTATCTAACCAATTTTATTGGGAACCACATGGACGGGGATGACCCATTGTGGGATAGAAATTGTGTAAATAATATCAGCTTCTACAAACTTCTCTATTTTTTTACTATATCTATAATATTGTGATTTATCCTCCTTTGGGGATGTATAATTGGTTGTATTCCCCCTAATGGAAAATTATATGGGAGAAGACATTGAGGTAATTTCTAGGGATGGCTCATAATCTCCAACCTATGAATTAGTTGTTTCTTTTCGAAAGGTAATCTAAAGTTTTCTCTTGGTCTTTATAAATTTTGTTAGCAATTATTTCTATAAATTTTTATCCTTCCATTAGATATTTATTTTTTTTATTAACATTAAAGAATTATTAATTCCATATTTTTGGGTTTCACTAGAGTTGAGATAGAATTTAAATCCCCACATCCAAAGATCGAATTTTCTATGTAAATGGAATTGTATCATCCTATTGTAATAAATTATTAATGAAATCATTTGTTATTTATTCTTGATATTTAAAAAATAATTTTTATAATTTTTATTATTAACCTTTTCATTTTTCTTAGAAATAAAAAATTGATATCCTAAGGCTTAGAATTCTTTGAGTATACCTGAATCTTCAATGGGATCAATACCTTTCTCATGAAAAATAGAAAATTTGGAATGATTGTTCAAAGGGTTCTTCTAGAATAATTGAACATTAAATCAAACCATTATATAACCATGATTAATGTTAAGGTTTACTTTATGCACAATAATATTCATGTTGAGGTTTTATTATTTAGTAATGATATTCCTAATATTATATGTGAATGGACTCTTACTTTATATTCCTATGTGGTGAGAACATGAAAGACTACTGAAAAAATTAACACTTCTTCCCCCACTAGAACATCATATAAAACTCTTATTGGAACAATATTGGATTTTTTTCTAGTCTGAAAAAAACTATTGTGGGCTTCAATTCACCTATTTTAAATATTTCAAAATAGAAAATGAGACATCACATTGATGGAATCATTAATACCACACAAAGAATCCAAAAATTCAAATATCCAATAGTTTATGGAATATAAAATGTCTATAGGTCATGAAATATTTTAGGTAAATGTGGGGTGATCATGACCAAGACAGTCTTCCATTTGATGATTCTTTCATTCCCATAAATCCTTTTATTTTTGTATACACCTCTTTCAAATATTTATTTATATTTTTTAAAAACATGGATTACAAGAGTGGTATATTAATTTGAATATTTGGAAATGTCTCTTAGTCCTCACATTGAGTCTTTTCTTCTTCTATATTCTTTGATAGAGTAAAAAATGAAATTATTGGTACCAAAACAAAATTTTCCACCTTTTCTTCATTTTTAATAGTGTTTCTAATATTATATTTGTAAATATTGTCCTAACTTACTCTTCCTTATTTGTTTCTTCTTCTATTGGTTGAAAGGACTGTTCTTCCAGAGTCTATCTACAATTTTCAGACATACCTTCATAGATTTTATCTTGAACTTCATTTGGATTAGGTTTCTCAATCTTATCATCACTATTTATGATTATCATATGCATAGTCTCATTTTTTATAGTTTGGGAGGAAATGTTTCCATTTTTTTATACCATGTACATTAGACTCTGAAAATTAATTGAATTATGTCATTCACTGTATTTTGTAAATCCTCTATCTCCCTTTATTATCTTTATTCTGGTAGTGGTGCACTAGAATTGGTATTTTAATAAAATTTTTATTGAAAAGAATGTGATTGATAATATTTTTTGGTAAGGCTTCATGAAAATTTGTGAGAAGGGATGTGGTTTTTGAAATTATTATTGGAAAGGAGGATGATTTGGGTATTTTTTGGAAGAGGTGGGTATAACATAGTTTTTTCGACCTCCAAATCCTTTTTGGGATTTTAATTCTCTCCAGGGATGATTTGATTGAAATTTTATTAGATATATTATAGGTGAATTACTCTACATACCATGTAACTTTGGTTATTGATCCGTGAAATGGTTGGGTGATGAAAAAAAACAATATACTTGAGGTTGGGAAGGTTTCTCATTTAATTTCTCTAAAACCTTCTTCCTCAATAAAATTTTCATTTCATCATGTTTAGTTTAATTTATAGGTGATATTTAAAAAGTTTTTTTTCATGAATACCTATTTTATTTGAACCTATCATTCCAAACTGTTGTGAATTATATACTATATTCTCAATTAGTATCTTGGATTCCATCGGTGATATGATAATCAATGCCCCTCTATATGATGTATCCAATATGTTCCTATGATATTCCAATATCCCTTGCTATAATAACACTTATAATTGGTGTTCTTCCACTTCTTAATGAGGGTATCATGTAAAATTATTCTTGAATCATTCCTAATACTTTTAATGTGTCCCACAAGTGTCTCGTAAGATTTTGTAGATTCACTTCGCATTTCTTGTTCTATTAGAGTTTTATAATAATCTTTGTATGAAACTTTATTTGATATCATACAATCCATGGATCTCTCGATGTTTTTTTTCTATTGAACCACTCTTAGTTTTCTCCCTCAAGTGAAAAGCATAATTCCCTCTACTTGAATAGATCCTCCACCACTCCACTTGGCTTGAATCTCAAACATAAAAAATATATACTATTGAATGTATCAATTGGGATCTTCTCTGATAAGGACAAGAAATTTAGGTAGTACTATAATTATGAAAATAGGTAATTCAAAGTCATTTTGTTGCACAATAATGGTCAATTTATATTGTTGGATTGAAAACTTTGGGGCACAAAAGTCACTTAAATTAAATTGTGGGTATAATTCCATTATAGGGGGCTTATAGTGATCCTTTAAGGTTTCAATTGATTTTTTTAAATTCATTTCTCCAAAGATGTAAAAGTTATTAAGTAATTTTAGGAAATAAATTTCTATAATTGGATCAAAAAGAAAATAATCCATCATTGGATGTACTATAAATTCAATTTATGTGTAATATTATCACTCAATCCATGGAAATTGTGCCAAATATTTATCCAAACCTAAATTTTGGTGTATAAAAACTATTTGAGTTCCCTTAATGGTGAATTAATAGTTGTAACCAAATTCATCTCTAAATAGTAGTTCTTAAATCATGTTTTCACAATGTTCAATTAAATTATAGAATAAGATCACTAGGGATCTTAAGAAAAAAATAAATTAAAATTTCATGATAAGAGACATGTTTTTTGTGTTTTTTCTGGATTAAATTTCTTAATTATATATTAGTTTTATTATTTGAAATTATCTATATGTTTAAAATTGATTAAATAAGAGTAATCCCAATCTCTTTTCATTTTTTCACCATAAAAAAGTCCGATGATTATTAAAATAATCCTCAAAATTCCATTCACTCAATTATTCTCTTTCTAATATCGGAAATCCTTAGTGAGTCTCCTTTGAATTACCTAGAAAATACGAAATAATGTGTTTAAATTTCCAAACATCCATATGATCCCACTATTTATTCCTTACGTGTTTAGTAATCACTAAACACACTCCACTTAATTATAAACCTATCAATTGAAACGATTCAAAAATAATAATAGGGATAAAATATTTATTAATCATGATAATAGTTAAAATTCATAATTAATCACTACTAAACTAAAAATCATATCAAAATATGAAACTAATATTTTAAAACAACTTAACAAGAATATAGAGTTTTGAATTAAGATGAAACGAAAATCATGAATTATAATTTTGGTCACCTCCCAGTCAGCCAACCACTTAAGGATTATACCCCTTCATGAAATAAGAGATAAATGGAGTATGAGGTGGTAGAATACTTAAATGAATTTGAAAAATAATTTATTAGAATTATACATAGTAATAATAGTGATCCTCAGTTTGGTGGTCCCTTGATAATTTTTTGTGCCTGAGAGGAAATATATTTATATAGGGATAACTGCCTTATATTATTATGATTTTTTTTTCTATATAATGGTTTTATCATGAATTAAAATTTTTACATATAACTATTTTAAATTTCTATTCACATATCAGTAATTTTGAAAATTTATTATTGACCAATTTTTATGGTGGGGAGTGATAACTTGTGGATTAACAACTTCTTCATCTTCATAGAAATGAATGGAATTGTATATGAAGTAGTGAAACTATTTACTTGAATATTGTAGCTGAAATTATTCAGAATTCATCATATATTTTACAACTACCTATTTTAAACCCTACATGGAGAAGCTAGACTCCATGGTACAACTACTTTCTCCACTTATTCCTTAAAATTTGGGAAATTTTCATATTGATACATTATATGTCTTAGTGTAAACACACCATGAAATTGTTCTCATTCTTTACAATCAGGCTACGGTATAGCATCGTGGTTGCATTGAAACGTATTTCATATATCAGACCCTCATTGATGCATGACCATGGTGTACACTTTACACCATGGGACACCATCATCGACCTTGTTGAGACTACGAGAGATCGTAGGTGCAACAGTGAAGGAATACTCTTCGGCATGCATAGTGTCTAGGGGAACTCTCCTTCAACATGCATGGAATCTTTATCCTTTAAAATGTACTTCAGGGTAGTTGTTTGAATCTCTTAGGGAGATATAGTGGTGATCTCAATATTGAAATTTGCCATTTGTCTTGATCCTGAGCTCTCCCAATGACTTCCATGTAATTATATAGTGAGTATTGGCGGTGGAAGGTAAATTCAAACATGAGAGGGTGGTAGAGGTAGTGTTGATAAAATTTCCATGTGTAATGGGGATGGAGGTGAAATAATTATGTTTTATTAAATGATGCACAATACCTACATATAATTCATCCCACATCATAAATGATCTTCACTATCTGATTTTATATATTACTATCAGTGTCACAACAACTCAGATATATTTGTATAGGGATAGGATCCCACTACACATCACACACTTACATGGGCTACACTGATACTTGAAACACACATGGGATTTGTCCCAACTGCAATACATGATCCTCCTTATGTGTCCTACACTCATTCCTTCTACTAGTACGACACTACCTCTTGTCTTTCTTGAATGGATGGTCTACTTGTGAGTCAGCTATGTGGCTTCTGGTCCCTCTGGTTGAGGTCTGGTCAAGTTGGCCAAATTTTTTCTACATAAAATCTATATAATTTTTTTTAAATTTCAAATAGAACATCTTATGTAAACATAAAAATGTCATGGTCAATATTTTTATTCATTTTTATTCATATTTATTCCATAATTTATATTTCCCAATTTTTAATAAAAAATCATTTCATGAAGATATTGAGTTAAAACAATTGAAAATAATTTTAAATAATTTTTTTTAAAAATAATGAGAAATATTTGGTTTATGTACCCAGGAAGACTCCCACTTATATTTAGGAAAAATATAGGTTAAGGTCTGGGGTTGATCATATAGGATGGCTCAAATCTATACTGGGAGCTCAAGATGAGGAATAGATTAGGAATTCTATGGATCTAGCATCTTTATATTTAGGTTATTTTAATCCTTATATGCAATCTTCCCAATGGTATGTTAGTGTTTGTATGCAATTTTTGTTAAAGAAATGATGGAATTTCATTCATTGTTATAGTCTTGTTATATTTATCTATTTCTGTTTTATTTTATCTTATGATTTATGTTGTTTGGTTATTTATTATTTTATTAATGAACTCTTATATATGGTGTATAGTATCCACATAGAACAACCTTAGACCCCCCCATTTCTATTCGGTAGCCTTTGGTGTATTGGGAGGTATTCCTTAGGTATTATGGTGATATGTTCTGGATACTATTTATTGAGTGGTCTTGGGCGGGATGTTACATGGATTTCATGATGAAACTATTTTCCTTGAGTCATAGTCGTACCTATATAACTATGATATCACAAGAATATTTTATTTTGTTCCATGATGATAATATATTTTATTTAAAAATTCTTTTCTGTGGAATTTACTTATTAATATAAATGTTATTTTTTGGATAGATTTTTTTCATTAAAAATATATAACAATAATTGGAATAATTACAATTCTTTATAATGGTTCATACTAATAAATATAGATATTATTTCATTCCATAGTCATTTTCCTTCCTTAATTTGAAATTATAATATATATTATATATTGGGATCTTTATATTTTTCTTTACCTATTATTTGAAAGAATCTTTATAACTTTTAGTGATGTGGGTTTTAATAAATATATTTTTAAATAATAAAAATTAATTTTTAACATTCATATCATTTTTCATACAAAAACATTTATTAACATGGAATTAGTTTTTTAATGGTCCTATTATTGAGGATTCATTAAAAATAGTTTTTGAAAATATTCATTCTATCACCTCTTGAAAATGAATTTTTAAAGGGACTCGCAAATGTTCTGTTTCTATGACAAGTATAAAAATGTTTTATGAAAAATGTTTTATGAAAAATGGTCTTAGGATTTAACTTCCATTTAAATTTTTATATCTAATAGAACTATCCCATTTAGAGTTATTTTTTTTATAAATCACCCTCTAATTGATTATATGAAATACTCATTTATGGTTGAGTGAATTTTGTAATCAATTAATTAAACACATGAAGTCATTTTATGTGATAAAATTTATAAATATTGTTAAAACCATTTCATTCCATGGGTTATTTATGATTTGATGAATTAATTATTTTATGTGTCTCATATATGTATCAATGATTATCGTGTGATTTTTGGGGTCTTATATCACCCTCCAATGCATAGGTTAAAGTTTTATGTCTAATGAAATAATTATGAGGTGTGTGGGAATGTTTCTTTGTTCAAAATCTATCTCATGGGATTTTTTTTAAATTTTTTTAAAATTTAATTCATGTATTCTTTCTCACAAAATAATTCACGCAAATAATAGAGTTTTAATACAATTTATTGATTTTATATTCTTCTTATTATTCCACATTTCTTTGTTATCTCTATATTGTGCTCTATGTCACATAGTTATTATCTATTGTTTATGCACTCTTATACCAGGGTATATGATTGTTACATTTATATAAAATGTCATTTTATATTGATTTATTAAAAAATATTATTTTCCATGTTCTTTTTAATCATATATTTCTCTAAATGACATTTTTTCTCATTATGCTAATCTAACTCTTGATGTAATGTTGATATTTTTTGCTTATTGAGTGGTTGATCTCACCCCATCATTATGATTTACATTCCCCCAGTTACGAAGATGTGTATGACATATAGTATTTCAATAAGGATGTTTATTATAGGTTTAATATGTATAAATGTTCAAAATTATGTTAAATAATATTTTATATATCAAATTTCTGATGACATTGAACTTTTGGGTATTGGGATTATGAGATGAAATGTTTAAATTATAAATTTTATGTAATATATATATATATGTTTAATTTTATTAATACCACTTGATATCAAAGATAGTGTGTAATGTATGTGTTTTTATCACTATAACAAGGAGTATGGGTCTGGGGAGACTCAATTGAATTTCTATTTTACACATTATATGTGAAATTACCAATTATTCTCCTGAAAATATATAATTTCCAAAAACTAAAATTTCAATACATTTAAAATAAAAAAATTTATACCTGTGAAATAATATTTTTTTGTATTTATTATCAACATATTGGACAAACATCACATAACATCTCATATGAATTTTAAAAATGGTTCAAATTAAAAAAAATTAATTTTATTCCATATAGATATTGTTTTATGAATAAAAATCAACTGTTCTATCAAAAAAAAATGTTTTTAAAATAACCTTTAATATATTATCTACTAAAAACCAGATATTCTTATTAATTTATTAAAATATACTCTAAAATAAGAATATTGTTATCTATTAAAAAATGATTCAATTTTCTATTAAAAAATTAAAATAAATGATCTTTTTTAAAAATAAATACAAATAAAACAATATAAGAAAACATATATCGTGTTACAAGACATGTGATTAATGATATTCAACCATGAAATATATTTTATATTGAAAAATAATAAAATTTTAAAACAAGATAGTGTTATGTAATTTAAATTACAAATGAATAGAAAAAAATATAAAATATGTTTTTTATCAAAAAAATATGATTCCCTCACTTAATTAACATTAAAAAATAATTTTCATTTTTAAAATAACCAAACTACTTAAAAATATTGAAACACACAGAGATAGTTAAGATTTATAGTAAATAAATTATTCTAAATCAACTATTTAACTCAATTATTGTTTTTACAAATTTGATTGATTTTCTAATGCTCTTAAATATATTTTTAAAATTTATTAATTGAAGAATTTATCTAATTTCAATATATTTTTTGGTAACATTTGTTCTATTTAAAATAATTAATATATAATTTAATTTATATTAATACTTAATTTATGAATATGTTTTTTTCTAATAATTTTTTATTAATTTCATTATCTAATTAAGTTTTATTAATGAATAATTCAAGAAATAACCGAGACAAGACCTTAATATACTTAGAAATACATATATAATGTATTATTAATTTTGATATTATTTAATGAAATAAGAAATACTTTAGTTACAAAATTAAATAATTGGAAAAAAATAATATAGAATTTAATTAATGCCTTTAAAAAAAGAAGGTATTACTAAAAAAATAATTGAAATAAAAAACATTTCCTTACCTAAACTATTGATTTATATAATAAAAATTAATAAAAAAGATGGGGATTAAATATTACAACTATGTGTAGAGGATGTGGAAAAAAAAATTAATAGGAAAAAAATAATATATTCATGAATTATAAAAATGAAAAGAAAAAATTCATATTTTATTAGAATAATATTTTTAATGTCGTATAATATTAAATCATAAAAATTTTGACCATATAGTAATTGGAAGAATAATAATTTATTATGAACATATATATTATCTCTATATATTTTGTACTTTATAAATAGTATTATCATTTAGTGTTGTCTTATACATGAGTAGGTTTTATATAAATCCCTTTAAATACATATCTTTAATGAAGTAGAATACATGTAATAAATGAATAAATTTATCAATGATGGTCTTAATAAAAATAACATTATAATAAACATGAAATGAAACTTTTTTTTTGAATTACTTATGGGATCAACATAAATATCACACTAACACATATAAAATCAAATGTTTTTTTGTGGAAATGTTTTGAAGTGTAATAAGAATTTATTTTCCAACATAATTTAATCAAAAAAAACTTATAATAATTTCCCTAATTATTAAATTGGTTAACGTTATATTCAAATATTAGTCAACGAAATTTAAAAAATAAAAATATAATTTTTTTTATATAGAATACAAAACATATGGAAAAATCATTGAAGAAAAAAACATTTTGACATTGAAAATAGACCATGTGATAAATTATATGTAACTTTTATAAAATAATTTTTTAAAATTTAATAATTAATAATCTTTTCTCAATTTTAGTGTTCATATATAAAATTATAATAAAATTATAAAAAAATATAGAAAAAGACAATGTTTTTGTTAAAAAAATCCTAAATCATATGTTTTATAAAAAATATTAGTAATGAATAACAAAAAAACTTCTTAAACATTATGAATGAGCCATATATGAATTCCTTATTTAACATTTAATGAAATATTTTCTACATTCAATAGAAACCATGATTCACTTAATATTAATACTAAAATATAAAATTATAAATGAAATAATAGAAAATGATTTAGCAGAATATATGTTTTACACTAAAAAATCAAAAATAACCACATAAAAATAATTTTTCCCAATATTGTGACGAAGGTAGAACAAAAAGATGCTTTATAATAATTGAAAATGGAACACATGAGAAAACTATACTTTATTCAGAAATAATATTATTTAAATTCAATTTTGAATAATTTTTTCTCAATATAAATGGGAAAATATAAAAAATATAAATGAGATAACACAAATTTATTATTTATTCAAAAAGGGGATACCCCTATTAAACATTTATGGGGGCTAATTCACAATACATATATATTTTATTATTTTGAAAATATATATTTTTTATTTTAGTGGGGAAATAAAAGTATTGAGCTCCATATAGTAAAATTAGAGATAAGGGGTCATTTTATAAATGGGATTACTTCAATATTATCCATAAATTATAATTTTCTGAGTTAAAATACTATGGATGAACAATGCACCACACACTACATATGCATGTGTGCATTAAATAACATGATATGGTATTGCAATGGTGCACATTTCACACTACGTTAGTACAAATTTATTTCAATTCATATTTATTTCATTGTTTTCTAAAAGAGTCAATGATTTTTTGTAGAAAAAAAATTCATCCATTACTCTCTTATGTCCAATTTTTTTAAAAGTTCACTCTCCAAAAAATACTAGTGTTATGTGAAGAGCCTCCATTTTATCCTTGAGATGATTCTAATGTGACCCATAGTACTTATGAAGCTATGGAACAAAATATACTCTCAACTAGTGTGACATCATAACAAAACTTGGTGGTCATGATATAATATCATCCTTGTTTTCTAATATATCTCTATACCACATATTATAATAATATTAAGAGTATATGCTAATATTAAAAACATATTTGGTGATACTCATCAACATGATTATATTGGGGAAAATAAATGGAAACATTTTCTAAAGTTTGAAAATGAGGATGCACTAACTACTCAAAACTCTCAAAGTGGTATATTGTATTTTGACACCAAATTACTCTATATAACAATATGATACACTCTTAATTTATATAATGATGAAGAAGTGGGAGGGAAGTTATCTTATATTCTAAAAAAAATACTCAAATAACTTTCTAATAATGTTTTTAATTCTTAAGTACAATGTATGGTAATATTATAGATATAGGGAGGATTTAAGTAAAAGCACATCATCGGGGTTGTGCTAAGAAAAATGATATGAGTAAGAAAATTTATGTCCTATAAGATGGTAGATAATAGGTTCATCATATATATGTTTTACTAAATTCAATGTATTTTATAACATTTAAATTAATACAACATGAATATTGATGATTTTATTAGAATTGTATCGAAAAGAGATAAACTCCCTCATTTTAAAAGAATATTGGACATCCGATGAGGAATAAGAATAGATATATTTCCCTAAAAGAATTATCAAATATATCTAAATTTAATATTAATATAAAAATCATGTGGTGGTAAATTAACCTATGTAAAATAAATCCATGGTCCCCATAGTGGGGAGAGTTAACCCAACTGAGTTCTTAAAAGGAAAATAAATGTCAAAATCACTCTTAAAAGGGCATTTAGACTACAATAACAAGAATGTTACATGTTACTTATCTGGCATGTTGTAACCCATTAAATATTACTAATATATATATATATATATATATATATATGAATAAATATGGCCACAAGATCTTAAGGATCACTTTATATCTACGATCCTTGAATACAGTGTATTTTATTATATATCTTCACGGTGGATCGATTTTAGCTCAACTTATAAAGTGTTTAATAATAACCCAATCTTTAAGAGGTTGAAATATATTAGTTTTTATATATCATTATGTAGGGGGAATCAACTTCCATAAATTTAAAATTTAATGGTGTGATTAATCACATTTACCTCCTAAAATATCTATACATGTAATGATGGTTAGTATGTTCTTAATGTGTATAAGAACATTCCTTTGGGAGTAATTTTTAGCAAACATGTATTTAATATTTCAATTGTGGATGAATAATTTTTTATATTTAAGGGCTGGAAATTTGTTTGAAATGGTAATTTGTGTGATTAATTATTCAAATTAAAAAAATTTCTTTTCATCTTATTTGATGTAATATTTTGACTTATATAATAATAGGTTTAGAAACATAAATAATATGAAAAAAATTTAATGTATAAAAGTTAATTATTACATATCATAGATAAAAATAATGAAAATGTATTATATTCATTCAAACTAACATAGTTTGGAAACCATTTTTCTAGATTATGTCATGGTTATCTTTTACATTCCAAATATTAAGTTATAGAAAAATTTATTATTCATTAAAATAAAATTGAAACCCAATATGGGATTCCAACTAAATACATTATATTTAGTAATTGAATAGACTATTATTATCCTTTATTTTTTTAATTCTAAGAGATCAACATGTGGTGCAAGATGATTCTGCAAAAATACACCTTCCTATATTGGAGAATAACGAATCATGTTATACCCACTAATTAAAATATCAAAAGAATACGAATTCCAGTAGACTCTAGGTGTCTGTGCTGTAATAGATTCCTAGAGGATAATTCAAATTGCCTATTTTTTAAAGGTGAATGGGAACATGAAATATAGAGCTGTTAGGGTGAATTCAGTAGCTTCTCTTCTCAAGAGCCTCTCAATGAATCATTTATAGAATGTTGGATTCATGGTCCATGTTCAATGGGCCAATAAAAAATGGATTTGTCCATTATTTTTCTCATTATCTACTATTTCATTTGTCATGTTAGAAACTAGGCCCGATATGAGGTGGATTCTAAATTCATAAAATCACAAATAATCAGAAAAAAGACCTCCTACTCGATATTAATATAATTTTAATGAACTGAAAAGATGTTCCCATTATCATATCACTTTAGGGGAGTGACCCTCTCTTCCACTTCAAGTGGAGCATTTCCCAGGTTCATTGGGTTCGCTCGCTTCCCCCTATTGTGGGCCTCAAACTGAACAAAAATGGATCTTGTAGCCTAAGTGACATGGGGGAGGGGTGTGGTTCTAGACACTATGGGTACTATTATTTTGGTTTTCATATCTTGTAATGGACGCAATTATTCCCTCTAGGCTGAATCGATGACTATTCTTTCTGGTCTCTCATTTTTTTCAAAGGAAAATCCAAATTTGAGAAGTGTAAAATGATTCTGTCATTTCAAACAACACTCCACATGGAAAATACATTATCCCATGGTCGATATGTTATCTTATTAGAGGGTTGAAAATATATCTCAACAACAATACTTAGATCCATGACACATGGAGTCTGGGAAATAAGGTTACAGACCACCTTTATTCCATTACAGAACAAGTGTCTCGTGTCACCTACTTTCTAGGATCATCCTTTTTGAGACATAAAGGGAAGAATATTGTCTCATGGTATTACCTTGGTCTTTACTCTTTCTAGCCTTCTTGACCCCATGTTTTCTTTATTTCTCTTTCTTTTTTATGAACTCTCTTATTTAATATATAATTGATGATGTGATCTATGTGATAAATAAGATTTATCGAAGTAAATGAAATCAAATAGATAATAAAAGTATACTTGATTTCTATATGTTCTTTTTATAAGGAACTAATGATAATATTATTAAAAATAAGTTATTCAATATTTTTTCTTCTCCTTAAAAGGAATATTTAAATTATTATTTGGGTTTTATATCTAGTAATAATAATTTTATATCAATTGATATTCCATAATTTTGAAAACTAATAGGATTTTAGTGGGTATCTAATGTATAAAATATATTAGATTCTAAAATATATAACCATAAATCTATATTGATATCCAAGGGGGTTACTTATAAGGAAGGGACAAATTATTTCAAAACCTATTCTCTCATGGTTAGGATTACTTCTATTAGGATCCCTCTCACCTCAAATTCCATATATCATTTTTTTAATTAACTAAATGGATATTAAATTTTTTTTCATAAATAATGAATTATAAAAATATGTAATTAATAATGAGGACTCATTGTACATGTGAAATAATTATGTGTTACGATCTATAAAACCCATATATGTATTATAATAGGATAAAAATGGCATGAGAAATTTTGTAATTCAATTTTCTCAAATGGTTTTATAATTAAAAAAGTTGAAATAATTATTTATAGTGTATGAAAAATAATCATAATGTTGTTATTAGTATTTATTTTTATGATGTGTTATATTTTATAATTGATATAAAATAAGTAAATAAATACAATTACAATTTATTTAATAAAATTTATATATAAAAATTGGGTGATGTCAATTTATATTGGGAATTGAAATTATTTAGAATAAAAATTCTATTTTCATTTTTTGGTCTCATAAAATTTAAATGATTTTATAGAGGTTTGAATGATCAGATAATTCACCAATTTCGATCTCTTCATCCTCTAAGAGTGGTATGTTGCTATATCTTGATAGGGTAGGTGAAAAAATAATATGAAAGGTTTATTTTGTGTCTCGTGTATGATATGAATAATACAAGACATGATATTTCATATTTTTTTGAAGTATAATAAAAATAAACAAGACATGTAGGTTATTCTCAATTATATATAGTTAGTAAGTACAAATATATCAAAAGGTTAATATATATTACACTACATTGTATAATAGAAACCCAAGGGTCTTGAAAGATTTCCATTTTTCATGTTGGGTTACTAATCTTGAGGATCACTGTTCTACGTGCGGTTGGGTTTTATACATAGTGGTGGACCATTATCATGGGGATCAATTAAATACAATTTCACTATAACCTCCATGATGTAAGATGAGTTTGTTTCATAAAAAATTATTTAAAATTAATAAAAATTGATATAATTTGTTTTATTGGAATTACTATTGTGGATTATAATAATGTCCCAAAATTTTATTAATTATGATAGTCAAGAAATATTGTCTAGATCATATGGAAATACTATAACAAAAAAATTTAGAAACATTGGTTCCATATATGGTCATGTGAGGTAGTTGATATTAGATGGTATATTAATTTTGTTCTATTTCATATTAATCGAAAATTTAGTAAATCCACTAACAAAGGGACTTTCAAAGGAGTTGGTATTGATAAATTCCTTTGGAGTGGGTTTAATGTCTTCGTTATAGATTCAACAATACTGAAAACTCAAAAAAATCTGTGATAAATTCAAATTTATAATACAATTGTATGAAATTACATCATACATGTGAATGAATCACAAAATTATATTAGTTCATGGGAGAATGGTGTTTGGTGAATATGATAAAAAATAGATGCTTTTAACCAATCTTAAATATATAAGGATATTACACCAAATTGACACATGGGAACACTTTTGGTTCACCTGTGTGAATGTAGAAGTGGGTTACCCTCAAATAGTTTATATATTTTACTCTCAAACATTCATTGAAGGATAAAATACAAATGACCAAAATAGACACTATGAGTAGTTAAACAACATATAAATTCATGTAATTTTTTTGTATAATGTATTATTTTGATAAAAAGAGTTATATGTTAATGTTAGTGTATATTTCATTTTCTATTCTACATTAATTTAAAATAACTATATAAAGGCTAAAATCAAAAGATTCCATTATTTATAAAAGTTTTTCAAAATAAAATATTATTCCTAATCATAAAAATAATATTCTTTTTAATATTTTTTAATGGTGGGAAATTTTTATATTTTATTATTATTTTATAACATTTGTTTTTATTTTATATTAATGTGGGATAGAAGGAGAAGATACCGGCATGGAATGACAGAAAAATTAAACACACTATAAATATGACCACTTTATTATTTTTTAAAAATCATAAGGTGGTGTATTAACATTATATGGTTCGTTTTTTCGATTAGGATTAGTGTAGACATACAAATAGGGATGGGTAAATTAGTGTGGCCTATTCTATGAATTTAAAACCATTATATTAAATTATAACCTATAAGGGGAATATATGTCACAATCTCTAGTTTTTTTCATGTAATATAATTTGAAGCACACATGATCAAAATAACACAAGGATTTAAGTGTTAAACTCACAATGTGTAAGATAGACCCTAGTTTATGGTGGGAATTATCCATCATTATATGTATAAAAATTTATTATAAATAATAAATCAATGTAAATGGCATGGCCTTGAAACCATTATCTTGAAACCAACTAGGTTACAATGCCTAACACCAATTGATAATAGCAAGCTCCCACATTATTTCTTCTTAGATACTAACCCCAACCATTATTAGTATCACCAATACCACATTCATCTCAATCCTTATTGAAGTGTGATAAAAAAAGAAACTTATGGATATTATAGATTTAATAGATATAATATCTTTCAAAAAATATGCAGTATTATCCAAAACTACCACATTAAAATTTTCATAGAAGACATAAATCATGTCTCACTCTTATTAATCATTAATAATATTTCCTGAGTAAAATATTTGGTAGAAAAAAACATTATCGAATTATATATTCTCTTATTATTCTCCTTGATCAATTCTGAATAGAGAATATATTATAGGATAATTATATATCTCCATTTATTTGACTCTCTAAATTTTAAACTTTAGTAACTCAGTTTTATCTATTCTCTTCCTTCTTGGACTCTCCAGGATATTCAGTGAAAATAAGCCATCTTCTCTCTATCTATAATATTATTCAAATCATAGTTTATAATATCATAATAAGAAGAGAAATAGCATTTTCGTAAGAAATATTAAAAATATGAAATCCTCCAGGAATTATGGGCATCATGATCTCATTATTCAAACATCCAAAATTCCATGTCTTCAATTCTCATTTGAACCCATCAAATATAATTTAATACAATATTAAATTCATGAGTATATAAATGAGATGCATCCATAAATTCTTCCTTGATAGTTATACTTTTATATAATAAATAAAATATTTGAAATAATAAATAATAGCCTTGATTTTAAAAAAATTCTCCAACATTGAAATTAAAATAATTACAACATCTTATTAACTTCACTATTTCCTAAAATAAATATTCCAATTATATTTACTTTTTTAACAGACTTGGATAATTATTCAATAAAATTTGGAATATCCTGTAATTTTTGTTCTCCATGAATGTTTTTTCACATGTAAATCCTATCTGAGATATAAGTCTTATTTCAGGGTGAATGTTTCTTCTCCATATCACGAAATTACCTTATCTTGAATCATAGCTTCAATCAATAATAATTTTGATATTTAAATATTTATGTTATATCATTGAGTCATATTAATAATGGATTACAACTCACTTGGAATCTAAAAATAACCATCTATAACATTTTGGTGTATCTTATGCAACCTAAAAAATTATTAGGTTGATCTTATATATTATCTAAAAAAAATATTACATGTCCTCTATATTGTAATTTGTAACATATTAAACCACAAAATTAATCAGTTATGAAAAACAATTATACTTATATATACTTTAGAACCTCATAATTATTCCAAAATTTTCATTTAAGATGACAAATATCCTTAGTAATATCGATATTGGGGATATTATATATCATAGTGAAAAACTCCCATCACTTTCCTAATTCTTTCCTTGGAAATCATATTCATCCCTTTACCATTTTTTTCAAAATTTTATAACTTTATGATTTCTAAAATTTGCTTATAGACCTTTGAGTATATCTATTACTAATCTCATCCACTTAAATTCCACTTTAAAATTTTCAAATAAATTTATATATTTATTACGATTTTATAAATATTTTCACCTCAATTTCCAAATAATTTGGATTGTGTATAAATTATATTGTTTTAAACTAAACTAAAAACATTATCAGAATAAATTTCTAAAAAATGCATAATTATATTTAAATTCAATTTAGTTTTTTTAACATGTAATCATCCATTTTTAAATTCAATATAAGTAATTGAATTTATATATTACATTCAAAATTATTGATAACCACGACTTACTTCTCAATTACTAAATTTAATTAATCTTCATAGAGAAACATCATGATATATATTAAATGTTACTATCTATGGAACTTTTCATTAATTTATCAAACCATTTATGATTGTTAATGGATCCATAATAACATATCCATTGGAAGAATATCTATATAAATATTTTTTTCCAAATGAACACTTTTTGAAACCAATATTCTTCCAATATTTAGGGTTTTCTTCAATATTAATCCAAAACTCAAAAGTCACCATGTATTGAAAGTCATTAAGCGGTACTTTATCTTCAACTTCTAATCAAATATGCATGGGTACTCCCAACACCTTCCTTGATTTTATTCTCACCAAATATTTAAATCAACGATTCTTGAAAAATAATACAACAGTTAACCAATGGTTTCAATAATAACTCCCTTTGTATTTTTTGGTCATACCTTCTCACCATATATTTACAGCAGTGATTATTGACAAAAAATAGAACACTTTACTAATGTGTTCAATAATATTTTACATTGAATTTTTTTATCAATAACATTATAGAGAATAAATTTCAATATATTCTCAATCATTTTATTCTTATCCCCTTATTGAAAATATATAAACTGTTTGATACTAGATATTAAGTTAGAAATTAATAAACACTATGCCTATTGGAGTAATACCTGATATAGAAAAAATGGTGATTAATCAACTTCCCAACACATTTAATTCAAATCAATATATTCCTAAAATTCTCCACAGTTTTATTTTCAATGAGAAATTCAACTTTACCACATTATTTTTAGAATTAATATAATGAAAAATAGGATAAGAGAATGAAATAAATAATCCTTTTCAATGAAAATTTCTACAAATTCCCTATATATATAATGACAGATTTTAGTAGCTTTGTTAAACTTCTATATTGATCTCCCCCTCAAGGGAACACAGAATAAAATTATTTATCAAAGATTATTTATTCATAAAAAAAAATTCAATATTATAATTTCTTGGATCAAAAAAAAGATCGGATACTTAATCTAGCTATACAAATTTTATGACTTGATCAAAATAAAAGCTCAACCTTTATAGGAATCACATTAAATTATTAAAAAAATAAAGAAATAGAATATATATTGGAATATGGTGGGATATAAAAAATATATTAGTGGGATCCAAATGGATAATATTTTTTTATTAAGTTATAAACTCTTTTATTTTCCAATATAATAGTTAAATAAATCTTTATAATAGGAATCCTTGTTTCCAAATAAATATTTTTCTTGAGTAGCGTGGTTTATTATATTTGAAAAATCCTCTTGTGTGGAATTTCTATTTTTCTTTTCATCAATAAAATAACATGTACTTGATGGTATTATATTCATTATTTTTGACATCGCCAATTATGCTCTTAGAATAGTCATGAGTTTGTTTGATTCATATATAGGTTATTTTTACCTTCCACAAAACTTATCAATAACTCTTGGGTCATCATATTTAGTCAACCATAAATGTAATTTTAGTTCTTCTTCATTTTCCATGATGTATTCTACCAATGCAAGCTTCTTTTTTTATTCCTGTATTTATTCACATCTTTGTTGATTTAGTTTACCTCTATCAACCTCAAAACTCATGGATTGTCTCAAAACATTCCTTTTATTTCATATTCTCTCATAATAGATGAATAACATTATTATTTTCGGTGTAGAAACATTTTTAGCCTTCTTGAGAGTGTTTTTATCAACACTTTTATTTTTATTATAAACCAAGGGTAACTCACCATCCATATTTACTTGTTTATTTCTCAGGTCTTATGGAATTATTTATTTAAAAACTTTTTTAACATGATCGGTTGATATATACCAAAATTTATCATCATAATAACCACCTTTGATTCATTTTACATATAATTCTTCATTGATTCAAAATCTATTTGATAAAAAACCATTAATCTTCTAATTTTTATTTTTTGTTAACTCAGTCTTACTAACCTTGATTAAGGGATTGTTTTTAATCAATGTATTTATATATTGTTCCAATATTCAATTCACTTTAGATAAAAAATTTAATATCACTATTTGTATCCTACAAACCATGACCTCTTACTTATATAAATAATCTAACCAAAATTAATTTTTTTATGTAATTTCTCATCCAGTTAGACTTCAATTGAAGAGAATCTTCTTCATTATCATACATCCATTAATCTTTTATTTTTAATGGGTTTCTCATCAATTTTATCTATATATACTTTCCCATAATTTATTTTAAGAACTAAATTTTTAATAAAAAAATATTGATAAAAAAGTATTTTCTAGGAAAAATGTTACCTTTTATGAGATTTAACAATGGAATATCCCAAGATATTATTTTGATAAGATAGAGGTAATTTAAAATTAAGATATTTCTTTGAATTATTTATGGTAGAATATATTTTCCTATCTTTTTATAATGAATAACCATGAAAACATTCCAATTTTCTCAATTCTACTTCAAATTCAATATAATTAGTATTAAGAGTCATTTTTTAATGTTTAATGGGCTACACTATTAATTATTAATAAATTATTATTACCTCAATATCTTTCTCAAAATATTATCCTATTTTATTCTTCTCTTGAAATTAATTTTCAATATTGATAATTTATTAAAATAAAATTTAGAATTCTGGAAATATAAGATATAGTATTTATTTTCTTACAATGCATGAAAATCATCCTCAAGGAATTTAAAGGCTAATAATTTTCATCTATTGATTAATGAAATTATTTCATAGTTATATATTTTAAATCTACAAGAAATACATTTTTATCAGTTTTGGGATCAAAATTTCGTGCGTGATTTATACATGAAGATATCTTTTAATCCAGGGATTTCTCCATTATTGTATTATCATATTAATGTTGAGTGATATTTTATTATATGTATTTAATATAGACACAAATTAAAGTGATAAAATCATGAGGAAACATCTATAATATTATTCTCAACATCATATATGAATCATCACATAATTCATTTCTTTCAAAATTTTCCCCAATTACTCTTGGTTCATCAAAAGGAAAATCTTGTGAAGAATATTTACTTACCTCTTATTTATGTGAATCATATAAGGTATAATTATTTTCCATTTACCCAATAGTGGATTTAACCACAAGATCATCTATATATGTGTTATCTATAATTTCATTACGATTACAATTAGTAGAAAAAATATTTTTGTTTTATTTTTAGATGAGGGTTTTCTACACATCACTAGTTTATTTAATAAAATATTTATCAATAGACATAAGGTAATTTAATCTAATAGGAATGCTTTCAATTAATAATTAGTTTGATTTGTTTTCATTCATTGATGAGGCCACTCTCAAATTATTTTAATATTTCATCTTCCTATTCTTAAAATAATAATTAGACATTATGTGTTTCATTGTTTAGATAGTTAAATCATAATCTTCTAAAAATCCTTACTTAAAGATTTATTTAGGAGAAAAACAGAAAACAATACAACTTTAAATATTTAATTATTTATAATATAATCATAGGATGATGCTGAAATTCTAGTACTAATTTATCTTCCTAAATGGTCATTTACAACCATATCCAAAAAATCCGATTGAACATATTAAAAAATTTTATTTATAATTTTCATAAATTACATAATTTATCTTCATTATATACAAGAACACGTGAATATATATCTAAAAATACTCTTGGATTAAATAAAATACACATTTAGATCATATATAAAATTTAATACTCAATCCTCACACATTCATCCAATATGTGTAACAGTATGAAAATTTTTATCATTGAAAGTAAATATGAATTACTAAATATATAAATGTAATTAAATAGAGTCATATATATGTATGTATTAGTGACACTCAACCTACAAAAGTATTTGACTTTATCTCTATTTATCATATATATCTATATATATGTATCCACCATTTGTATCATATTCATGTATTCATTTTCATATGACCTATTTTTCAAACACATCATCTAACCATAATACATGTTGTATGTTAATATTATACAGTCAGTCATATATTCTTTATTCTATGTGTATAGACTGGCCAGGTCAAAAAAGAAATCACATGTCATTCAACATTATGGATGATCACATTAGATGAACCTAACTGAATATATTATAACATCATATATGTTGTATTAGTATGTAATTACACTTAATGGCCTATATTAATCGAGGGCTTTGACATTATACTTTTCATATTTGAGAAAAAATATCATCTTGGTTATTCTCTAATTGATTGCATGATAAGAAAATTTCCCAACCACATCTTGATTATCTATGACTAAAGAGTTATGTAATAAAGGTTTCAAATTATGAAGGCTATAAATCTAGATATCTCACCAACATCGGGTATTGGGGACTCCAAATATATTTTTGTTCCCCTAATATACCAAATACATCATATATAATAGTCTATGTGGTGTACCTTATGGGTTATTTATTACACGAAACTTATTTTATACCTTATGAGCATATTATAAATCCTAGTAAAATAATCCTACTCATTGAAACCATAAATTGTTTTCACATTCTATAACAATCCATGAAAAACATTTGTTATAGATAACGTAATGTCATAATTTTATATAGTAATGTTCATGTTAGTTTATGATAAATATATATGAAAGGTTATTTCAATATGCTATTGATTTATAACATGCCAATGGAAATGAGATATTTGAAACATCATGTCACATAAAACTTTATTAATAGAAGATGATCTCACATTGAGTATCATTATTTTTATATTTGAATTCAACATTATTTTTTTAGTATATTTAAACCTTTTTTTTCAAAATGTAGTCATTCAATTGGTCAGTACCAGTAATGCTTTCAATTACACATTAGTTGAGAGGATGTGAGGTTGGGATATTCTCCCCATTTTTGGAGAAAATATTTCACACTTGGTGAGTCTCATAAATATTTAAGACATGTTCATGATTACTTCTAAAATAATATTATGAGAATAAACATTGTTATAAATTTTATCAATCCAAACCATATGTCAATGTAAAAATCGTTATATATCAAAGGTTTTATATATTATTTTCATTATCTTGTGATTCTATATTTTAAATTTATATAGATGAGAAATCTAGAGTTTATCTCCATAGATGGAGGTGGTAGGTTTTTCGGATGTGGGGTTAAACCCATGGTAATGGATTCCTACATATCCCAATTATAAGAATAAAAACCCATGTGGTTCTATGGATCTTAATGCGACACAATGTATCTTTTATATTCATATGATAAGGACAATTGTGGTTTATTTTATGATCATAAATCCATGAAAAAATAAATTTCCTTTTAATATCATGCATCCAATAACCATTAAATATAGTTTAACATCATGAGGAATGAACATTATGGCATGAAGTTTTATGTTATTTAGCTTTTGTTACTAAGTGAAAAGTTTCTAGAACTAGATTATGTAGGAGTTTTTCTTGAGTGTCCCTTTTGGGTTAATTATATCTACTAGTAACTAGATCAGAGAAGGTTTGGTTGGGGAAACACATAGTATGAGCCCTTATTTACTTATTCATGTCATGCCATGGGGAATCTTCTCTTCATCACATAAGAAAATGGTTTTACATTTTTCATCACATAGGTAAGAATGGTCATCATATTCCTATCACGTAAAACATGTTTTACTTGTAACATGATGAATAATTAGATCATCCCTATAGGAATACCTAGATTATAACTTGATTAGTACCTATATCGTCACCAGGGGTGATCTCACACTCATCATAGGATAATTGGGGGATAACATATGCTTGTTACACAAGGTGGACAATGGTTTAATGTCTTGTGCGGACATTATAAAAGGTTCTGGGAAACCTAAAAAGGTATCCATGATTTGATGGGTTACCTCATGAGGGGGAAGTGTAACTATGGGGATGTTGGGATATTGGGATTGAAACATGAGGTATCATATTTATCATGTCAAAAAAGAATCAAAACCCATGTAGTTATATTTTTAATGTATAATTTCATGTTTCAGAACCAATTTATTGAGGATAACAACAAATAACATGGATTCATGTTTTGTGAGTAGCGTGACAATGGGAGATTTAGTGGGAATTTTTCACAAGAAATCATTAGAGATAAAGTTGGGGTGGACACCCAGAAGGTGGTTCATACATGGAGGTCCACCTCTTAATTATTGTTAACTATAGGAGGAATGAATACAAAAAAGGTTTGGGGTTACAACTTTTAGGTGGACCATATATGGATGTCTATCTCATGTCTATTAGTAACTACTTGGGGAAATGAGAGTATAAATATTTTGAGGTTTTACAAATTAGGCAGAACATATATGAACATCCACCTCTTTTCTATTAGTAAATAAATTAGGATGGGATATTGGATAAGGTTAGGACTTACACATACTTGGAGTTCCACGCAGGTGAGGATGAGGTGTACAACTAGTTGTAGGCCCATTTAATTGGGAACCTTGGTAATGGTAATGAGAGAAAAGGTTAATAGTTAGGATACCTTGGTAAATTGGAATACAATTATGGAAGCCTAGGTGTAATTTTTTATGAATTATTGAGGAATGTGAAAAGGGTCTCCCAAGGTTTTAGGTATTGGCGAAGGATCTCCCTAGTATCAAGGTATGTGTGAAGGATCACTCTAATATAGGATATTAAGTGAAATCTCATCCCAGTGTATAGGCCTAAGTGATGTATTTTTCTTATATAAGAGTTTAGTATAAGGTTTTTTCAAGTATAGGAGTTGGGTGAAATATTTACCTATAATATGGTAGGATGAATTCTGACCCTAATAAGTGGTAGTGAGAAGTGTTACCCTAGTGGGGGTAGATCTTGCTCGACTAGGAAACCTGGAGACTTCATATTTTGATACATTGAAATGATCACTTATCACTATAATCTAGAATCTCTAAGTTTAATAAAATATATGGATACACCGTGTTTTATCCCCCTAGAATAATCTTTCTTAAGTATAGACTTAGCAGTCACACGCTGGGTGGAGGGATGGTCAGGGTGCATGGTTTTTATGATTCATTTCCCCATTCCAAAAATACATAAAATGGTATCCATGGAAGTATATTTATAGGGAAAACGGGGATAATGAAACATGAGGTATGAGTATGGAGGCAAGATTAGGAAATTACTAGGGCCAGGAAACTAACTTTTCAAGTGAGTTGTGTGAGAGAGGTATAAAAACAAAATACCAAATGCGCAAGTGTTTTAAATTAAGGAGGCTAGTGAATGAGGTTATATCTAATACCTTTAAAGCCTCAAGTGAATTTTTATATGTTTCTTATAAGAATCGATATCCACTGGATGAATAATGAAAACTTAAGGAGGTACCTCTTTGACACATATAACTTAAATTATTCCTAAGAATTATTATTAAGTTTTATAGTAACTTAATGAGTTTCATACATTTTTAAGGATCGATATCAATGTTATCTTAGATGATAATGATTAATTTATCTATAATAGAACCTCTTAGTTGATGAGTATTGTGTTTTATATACATTTAATTATAAATTTTATTAAATGAGTTTCCACCAAAATTATGATCATTTTTAAATTTAGCAAATCTATTAGTGGTCCATGATTTATATTTCACTAAGAAATAACCCTACACTACTATGAAACTCACCTCTTATCTATTTTGATTGGAGATTATGTCAATTATATATTATATGAAACTTGTGTGGTTGAGTAGAAAAATATTTATCCAATCTATTATATAGACAAATCAATACTATTCCTTTAGTATCCTTCCTAATTGATTTATCGATAATTTTAACATAAATCCAACACCAAGAATGAGGTACATAACTCTTTGGATCACATCATTCCATTATTTTATTACAAAAGATAATATAAGGTAACCTTGATTTAGTGTTAACCTTCCATGTTAGATGATTGCGTTCTAGAAATATTTTTTTAATATAAGGGAATTGAAACCTGCTATTTTAAAAGGAATTTATTATCACTATCTTATCTCATTTATTTTCTTTACATGCATTCATGTTTTTGATGATTGAGTTTGGAATCGTATTCCTTCCACCCTATCAATATGTTCAAACTATATTGATTTGGAACTCTTTAAAAATCTCATATCTTGTGTTACTATACAAAATAAATATTAATGAGTATTTAAACATACCAAAGGCTTTTCATTCATAAGGCACATGATATTGATTAACATAAAGGATTAGAATCATATGAAATCAACATTCCCCACAAGACTATGATTTTATCCAAATGAATTTAACCTTCACTTTTCTAGATAAGGGATATGCCTCATGGCTAGTGAGTAGTCAGACCCAAAGTACCTCTACTGAAGGTTACATTACGAAAGAGAGACCTCAATTCCATCATAATTTTAGCACTTAATATATAAAAATCATAATTAACTTCTTTATTCAATCTCATAATAGAATACAAGACAATGTCAATGTAAAATAAAACTAAATCAATTATAATACATTTCATGTAACTCCTTGGATGCATATATACAATTTATAGAAGTTATTTAACTCGTTAAATAATGATTTAATCTATAAATAACATAAAATTGGAATTCCAAAATAAATTATTAAATAAAATAATTAAATGAAAAATTCATAAATTTAAACACGTGATACACAATTTATAAACTAGTCTTAAATATACAATTATAATAATAATGTAATTTAGTTATACGGTATGGAAATTCCATAATTAAATAAATATAAGAAATTTATATTTTTCCAATATAAAATCCTTCATGTTATATATTATAATGTATTTACTATAAATAAATGATATGAAATATAATTAATTTATATTCTAAATATTTTATGTAAAAAAATTGCATGATCTATATATTATATATTTTTAATATCAATTAAACCACGATAAGAACAATTATCAAATGTCTTTGTGATATTGTTTAATTAATTAATCAAAAGAAACATCTTAAATTGGAAATTTTTAAATTATGAAATTTGATCAAATCATTATTTTAAATATAAACTTGGTTGTATTTTAAATTATTTTTTAATTTGTTAATATTTTATAATTTTTTTTATAATTATCACACAAAAAAATTATGTCAAAATTATATGTCATGAAATATAATTTGAAATAATATATTGTGATATTAATAATTTAAAATATGAAATATTAAATTCATAAATGTTGCTAAAACATTTATTTAATTAATTATGAACCTTTTAATAATTAATTAATTTAAAAATACGTTTTTAATTAAATGTATATACAAAATAACTTTTCTATATTTTATAAAAAAAATTATATATTATGTAATTCAATCCAAATTAAAATAAAGGGAAAAATATTTCGACAGTATTGTATATTAAAATATGTGAAGATTTTATGTTTGATTAATAACACAACCCACAACATCACACAATTTTATTTTATCTAGAGTACTCTATGATTGAGAGTATAAGAGTTATGATATACCATAGTGTCTTTTTTAAGAATAACATTATGCATTTAGAATCCTCTCCTTATGATATGATGACATGTATAATAATAAACTTGATTCGCTAGAAATCATAAGACACATTTATCAAAAATTTATATATTACTCAATGTTTAGAGGGAGTCACACCTACAATATATCATTTCATAATATTTACCCCATAACATCAATAATTTTTATGATATTTTTTATATCATGTAGATGATATGAATATTTTTTTAAATAACATATCAACACGTTCATACTACCTGATCCTAATGATATACATTAGGATATTTTAAGATGAAAATAGATTGAACTACATAACTGGATATTATATTACACATTATAAGCTATAGTTTAATTATGTTTTACAATAAGACATATTTCCATAACAACCACAATTCCCAATTTTAATCTTATTTTATGATAGGCCATACAATATCAATATGATATATAATATTATTTATTTTTAAACATGATTTTGAGAGTCAAATTTAATGGAATAACTATGATACCACTTTTGGGATTCTACAGAGTGATCTATATATAATCAACATGAATAGGTGATTATAATCCATTACACCCAATATCTACCAATTATAAAACTAAAACAACATATTAATAATTAAATAACTTCTATACATACTTGACATTGATGAATGGCCCCTACTCCATACTATTTAATTTCTAAAATTGATAGAGATAAAAAAGGAGCAGACGAAGGGATCAACCCTCCAAGGTGTATCCATATAGTGAATATGATTCACCAAAAACATGATTGTTCCTCTCATTATACCCGTAGTATTCATGTATTTCACTCGAGTAAATGGTGATGGAGAAGGAGAGATTAGGAAAATAAGACAAGTGTGGGAAATTCTGATTCGTCCAATCTCATGGTGATAACCTACTTTTATAACCCTTATGGACACTTCATATGTATGAATTAATTTAACTTTATATTTCAAGTAAATGAATTCTTCTACAATGCTTCATAACATTCGACTAGATTATTCTACCAATATTTCATAATTTTAAATATATAGTTTTTCCAAAGATATGTTTTTTAGTTGATATTTGAATTTTAACTTGTTAATATTCACTTAGTAGTAGAATTATTTCATATTTAATGCTTTTATGATAAGTCCAATATAATGTTATATGATATTCTTGAATACATGCATGACATAACTTATTATAATATTATATTTTCACATGTGATATAGTATTTACAGAATATTTATAACACTCTCTATCTATTTTCTACTTCAAAAAATAATCTCCTTTATAATTTTAGAATAAAAATGTGAATATTATGTCTACAATTCAAATATTAAGTATATTGAAATCCCTATGATTTTTAGAATCGTGATCGCCTCATTCAAACGTCCATAATTCTCAGTCTTTAATTCTCATTTCATCTCAACAAAGATATTTTTCTCAATTATTTAATGTATACGTATCAGGCTAGGATATGTTTACAAAAACATACTAGATAGATAATTTGTTAAATAATAAAACAACTATAAAATAATAAAAAATACAATTTACATTGAAACAATCAATATATTTAACTTTTGAAAAATTACGGCATATTCTCAACATATTTCTTCCATAAAAATAATATTTACAATTTCGAACATTTATTTCTCCAAAATACTTGGTAGCTTATTCAATTAAGTATCATTAAACAAAAAAATATTTTATTCTATATAAATAAATGTTTAGCTGAAATGATCAGTTGTAGTGAAGAACATCTTCCACAGTGTGAATGTCATCTCTATATCGTAGAATTTTCTCATCATGAATGAAGGCATAAATCATAATAATACTAATATTTTAATCATTAAATTCATTCTTAGAATCATATAAATAATGGTTTACAATTCACAATAACATTTTAGTTTATTATACATAACCTCTGATTTCATAATCTTTATATTCATATATAATTATAAGGAATAATTATTATTTTTGGGTATATGTTATAGTTAAATCTGACATTTTAAATTCTATTTAGATTATAAAAACTACTATATTAATTATTATAAATATCATATATGAGGTGTTTTTTCATGTGTAGAATTTATTTATAATAACTATATAATAATAATTTAGTAGTGGTTGAATCTATTCGAATAAATTCAAATAATACCATGTATTTTATATATTTATTTGTTCTTATAAGCACTATTAAATCCAGTATAGGATGTTTTTATGTGCCAAATATTTTCCCATATTTATCAGCGGTTATAACCATTGATAAATCATTTCATGATATTTTTTTATACTTTAGGACTATTTACCTTTAGTTTAAACACTTGAGAGTAATAATAATAATAATAAATATTCTTCTTGTAATTCAAATAACAATACCATTAGTAAAAAACATTGAGAAAAAACAATATGGAAAAAATAAATGTCATTATAGTTATAAATATAACAAAAACTATATTATAACATTACATACACAAATTAGATATAAAATCAATCAAATGAAAATTAATATAACCCATAATTAAATTTAAATGCCATAATACCTTGGGATGCATATGTTTCAAAAAATGAATCAAAGTTAATTGGACATTGCATCTGTGTGATGATAAATGCCTTAAGATGATCAACACCCCTCATCCTAATGACTTTCCACCTTTAATACTTGTAGTTATAGAATTCAAAAATAAAAAATAGATTATATTAAAAAAATAATTCAAATAAAATATAAATAAAAATTCTTGTACCTATTGAGACTATTGTATCATGGATATAATAACCATATAAATACTCCATGCCATGTCAAAAAATAAAGTAGTCAATGCATCCCCCACTTCCGTAAATTTATCATCCCATGCTATGATGTGTGACTCCTACCCTTATACATTGGTCTCTAATATCCACTAAAATATGATGTAGTCATCCCCCTGAAAATTAAATACATTCACTAAATAGAAATATAATAAATATAAATATAATAATATTTATTGTAATATCAAATTAAAGAATGGTTTATCAATATTTTTATTTACTTTTATTTGACTATAGAATATATCCTTCTACTAGTTGATTGGAACATTCCTCTAGTCACGATATGTAAAGGAGAGGGTGGTTTTAATTGGCTATATAGATCGATTATGATATGCATGCCATTTACTCCTTGGATTTATTCATAAAAAATAAACAAAATTCAAAGAAAATAAAAATATCTAAAAATGATACAAGACACTAATATAATATAATATTACCAATATAAATATTCTTAATCATTTATGTGTATTTAAAATTTTAATTTGATACACAAAACTATTTATATGTTTTATCAAAATTTCAATATTATTATATATATATTCAATAATATATGACTTTTTATTTTACCATCATACCATTATTATAAACTCATTAAAGGGATAATAAAAATTTGTTTGACCACATACCATAAAGAGTCAATGTTGACTTCATTATTTTTCAAGAGTAACTATTTTACACCATATTTAATATAAATATTTTTTAAATGAATGTTAATCCATTTTTTATGATATAAGTCCCACTAAATAAGGAATCAATATTTAGAAACATTAAAAACCTATGATTTATTATGTTAATGTGGGATTAATGTTTCAAAAGTTCCATTCATATTTGATTATTATCATCCACTATTAACATGATATACTCATCTTCACCCTCTCCTTCAAGACTGATAGTTTCAATTTCAACTAAGACAAAGATATCAGAAACATTCCATTGAAAAGGTTCATTATTAGTGAACAAATTTCCATCATTATGACCCATAAAATACACATCTTTATGTTTCTCACAGACTACAACACTCAATCCTTGATCAATTCCAACATCAACACAATATTTTATTTTAGCTGGTGACTCCAGAATATATGGATCATATACTTTATGATCACCATTATCAATAAAACAATTTATGATTAAATATTTAAAGTATGATAAATCATTCATTCCACCTCTATGAATATGAACCCACATTCTGTTATCTAACACAACAAAAATGTCACTATGATAATTTAATTAAAAAATTTGAATAAAATGTACATAATATTCCATATCTTCAAATTTAATAAGGATGAAATTAGTCCATGATTTGAAATATTTTTCATGATAATCAGTATAAAACATGAGGCCAATAATATTTTAGTAATTGAATCACTTATTATTCTATAAAGTCTGTCAAGGTAAATATTTCAAATCCTCAGATAGTTCACCTTTATTACTAATGTTCATGATTTAATAAAGCGGATTAAAAATATTAATATATATAAAATATAATTTACCAAATATTATAAATATGATGTATATATGAATATACATGACATTAAAATGAATCACTAATATATTTTTTCACAAAATTTTATTTTTGTTCATTCATATTTGGTGATGGAATATGAATTATTCTCTTTGTTTTTGTCATCAATTGTTTAATTAATTGTTCCATGATATCACTATTTTGTATCACAGATAATTATGATTGTGTGACCTACATATGAGTTAGTGAAAATCAGGATCTATTTCCAACTAGATTACTTAATGTTGAAAATATTTTTCCTTTACTAAAGGAATGATAATAATTATATTTATCATTATAATGTATTAATTGAATTAATATCATCTCAATACCTCAAAATATATCAAATAGAATGTGAAATCCACTTTGAACACGTATCCTTTGGCAAAAGAGCCTTATAGTTGTGCATTATTTTTCACATTAAACCCTTAATGACCAATTTAATTAATGAATCAATACATAATAAAACTATATGATATTATTTGTAAAATCATAATTCAATAGTGATAAAATTTTAAAAAATTCAATACCTCCTTATGAGATATATTCATAGATAGTTTACAGGTCCACAAAATTTATCTTCCTTGACCAAACCCTCTATCAAAAAAATAAAAATAAAGAAAAATGATAGGGTAAATGTCATATCCAGTTGAAAAATTATCCTTATAACGATTTCCTATAATTTTGAGATATTTTTAAGGTTTTATTATTTTTCATAGATATTTTTTATGAAAATGAAAAACTCATTTTTGACTGTAATTATTTTATAAGATAACAAGTTACACAATTCCAAATGTGAAAATTACTCCATAAAAATGTGTGAGTCATGAATTTTCATTCCATAAACCATATTATTTTTTAATTCAAGACATGGAGAAATTTTACTAAAATTTCAATCAGGTACTTGCACAATTTTTAAGTCCCCAAACAAATAAATAATTTTCTAGGGTTTCAATACATACAATTTAATAGGAAACATTATATTATCATTTTCTCATTGATTTTAGTTTATATTGATTTCATCAAAGTTATTACGTGTAATAACATGAGACTCCATTTTCCCATTTTATTATGTAATTTAATAATAACATTTTCACACACATTATTCAAAATATCTACAACAATAATATTATGACATAACATCTATAGTCTTTAATAAGGCAGTTTGAAAGATATACTCTATTGATCAATTTTTATAATAAACATTAATCTAATATTGTATAAACTATTTTCCCACCACATATTACCTTATTAAATTTCCCAAATTCTAAAAAAATTAATAATTGTGTCAAACATTTTTACCTAATTAAAAAATTCATGGGGGGGTCATACTAGTTTTTCTATCAAATTATGAATTATTAAATAAAAATATATGAGATATATCAATGACTTTATGATGGAATATTGAATAATATTTTATTCTATAAAGTTTTCTTTTATATTTTAATTTATTATTATGAAACAGAAATGTTAGGCTCGTCTGAGTATTTGATCTAAACAATTTCCATGCCCCGTAAAGTAACTAATGTTACATTTGAGAGAAACCAAAATTTTAAATAATATATTTGTTGATGTGTCATATGTATCAGCACCATTGTACCATAACCATTTATGTTATTATATAAGAATATGTAGGTATACAAAAATATCATTTACTATTTTTTTCTGAATTATTATTGAAAAAAAAATTTGTTGCATATAAAACATGGAGGAAGATTATAAGGGACCATAAAAATGGTCATATGATAATACTGGTACTTAAATTCCTTAATGGAATAAATTTTTATTTGTATCAGGGTTCAAATTCACATTCCAAGGTTTTGTAGAAAAAATTGGATATAAATAATGAAAATATTTACAGGCCACTGAATCTCATGGACAGTATATAAACTCATCAGTTTTGTTTTTCATAGAATTCTATGATATCCTATCTATGGTTTTAGATGACATGAATAATATATTTCAATGATATTTTATAGTAATGAAATATAAAATATCTTATGATTTTTATTTCTCTTATTCTTGATATTATCGTGTTTGTTCTTCCATTCAACATTATTCATTAATTTTAATCTACATAAGTATGAAATATTTTACAAACATCTTGGTCTGGATCTTATACCCATTATGACATACAATCATTGGGATATAATTCTATATTTATATAATTTATAACTAAATGTTTAATTACATTTTTCATCTATTAAGATGATTCAGTGGTCATACCATTACCAAAATATTAATTTAGAAACTCTAATATCATGAAAATTTTATAATTTTCAATTTTTTACAAAAACATGATATGGTATAATCTTATTAGAAAATAAAAATGTGAATATTTTTCACACCCCACATATGACTATTGATTTCATTTTTTTAAATATTTATAAAACACATTTGATTTTATATTTGGGTTGTCTCTTATAAAAAAATTGGGATAATCAATATTAGAATCCGCTAACATGTTTTGATATTCAACTTTTCACTCTACTACTGAGGTGGTATCTTGATGATTATTATGTTTTAAGAAGATCCATATTTCTATAATTTTTAGTTAACTATAGAAAATACGTCACACATATCCAATAATAAAATGATTCAAAAACAATTTTTTAGAAAATTTAACACTTTTCAACCATCATCTGAAATAACAAGCAGGACATAGAAATTTAATTCTTTAATTGATAGATTAATTTTCAATTGGGGAATATAAAAACATCTCCAACCGATTAATATATTGAAGTGTATTTAATGGAAAAATAATCTAAAATAAATCCATTTATATGTTGTTTAAAAATAAATATTAAAAACCTACATCATATTAGTGAAATGAAATAATGTTTAAAATATAACATATGATCAATATAACACCTTTATAAAAGTAGTAATAAAAAAATAAAATAATAATATATTTTAAACTGTAATAAGAAATTTATATTTAATATATATAAGAAACTGAAAACATATATTTGAGAATAAATTAGTATACTAAATCAGTTGAAATCACACGGAAAGTCCAACACTTTTAGATAATTTGAAATAATAAATACCCAAAAAATGGAAAAAGGTAAAATATAATTGAATTAGTTATTATTGAAAATTGATTAACAAATTAAGAAACTGATTTTTTGTTAAATTATTACTCATGGTGTATACTCTCTTTCACAAATAAAATGTAAAGTGTAAAAAAATTAGTAATAAAAACAATACTACATTTTTAGATTCAATAACATCACTGAAAATTAAAACAAACATAGAAAAAACTAAATAAAGAAAATAGTGATCATATTGTGTTAAATTTATTTTTAATAAATTTTAAAAAAAAAATAATGACAGGAATGTATAATTTTATCTCCAAATATAAATTAATTAAAATGATTTAAATAACTTGTCAATTAATACGTAAGTATTGATTAATTTACATGGGTAGTTGACAGTTGCAGAACACATCTATAAAAACATTCGAGGCATTATCATAAAACAAATACATAAAGCCAGCTATGAAAATTCATATAAATAGAATCAATATTGTTACAACACAATTTCTATATTTGGGTACAGATAATAAAAATTGGAACATAGGGTTGTATCATAGTGAAATGATAATTTAAATCCATGAAAAAAATAGGTAACAATGGGATGAAATAAATATTTATCCTATGATGGATTGAGTGGGGGGGAGGGAATTATCATGGGTAGGGGTTTGAATAGTAGGGAGGGAAGGGTGGTGTCTGGTCTGGGAACAAGGAGAAGGTAGTGCATCATCATCTGGGGGGGGTCCTAGAGTCATCGGGGGGAGGGGTGGGTGGATTTATTGATGGGAGGAGGGTGTTAGGTAATGAAGGGTATGAGGAGGGTATGGTCAAGCCCTAAATGATGGTAAGGGTAAGGTAGGGTCCATAATTTCTAATTTACTGTTTCATTAGTGGCGTATATTATACACTACTTCTAAAATTTTATTTCATAGAGGATTATTAAAAACCCACCACTAATAATTAATAATCATTTGTTTTAAGTAAAATTATATTTATAACACAATTAATATAAGATTTTTATTATTTCATATTGTTATATATAACCTCTTCGAATAAAATACCAAAAACGTTAACTTTTACTATATTATAGAATTAAAAATGATTTTATGAATCCAATACTTTATTTTACATATCACTTGAACCCACAGAGTTAATCTTATATATTAAAATTTTCATCTTATATATACTCTGTAAAATGATATATCTTCTTATTTATGCTCTACAAATATTCTATAACACATTTAAGTCCCATCTATGATATATTATGCATTAAATTACAAAAATCATAGTACTTTTACATTTCATTATTTTGAAAACACACACAATCCTTTTGTTTCTTCTTAAGGATTCTTTAACTCCATAATATCCAAAAGCCACTTATATTCTTCAAAAAAATTTAAAACTTCATTTAATACTCTTAAATTCCAATAAAATTACTTTATATTACATTAAATTTTTATCAATACTTCACAAAACATTTTACCACAATTTACAAAGAACTTAGATTATGTGTAAACTCCACCCATTTCATATAAACCAAAAACATCATCAAAGCGTTTTTTTAGTCAACGTAGCACCCATTTAAGATACAATTATGTTTTTAATATGATATAATTTATTTGTGAAAAATATAAGAAAGAGTCTTTACTCATTATAATGAAAACGATGAATCTTCATAGATAGTTTCTTAACAATGAGATTTTATGTAGCTTCATAGAAACATATCACGACATCTATTAATCTCTACTCTCCATGGAACTTCCCATAAAATAATTAAAACTTTGAAACATGTGAATGGATCTATAATAAGACATAAAATGGTAAAATATCTCTATGAACATTTTTTTCAAATAAACAATGCTAGTAACCTGAATTCTTCCTTGATTCAATGTGTTCTTTGGTATTCATCCAATATTCATAGATCAACATGTATTGAAAGAATTTGGTGGGTAATTACACCTCAAATTTTAATCTCGTATTTCCTAGTATATAAAAAAACATCAAATATTATCTTAACACCACATATTTTAATTAATTCCAAATGAAAAAAAATTCAAAATTTCACCAACAAATTCAAATGTCAGATAGATCACTACATTAGACATACACATGCACCCACACTATCACACAACATGATTCTATGATGAAACACATTATTACCTAAAAATTAATTAAGGCCCCTTTATTTTTTTTACTTTAAATGATCAAGATTATATGATAATAGAATATCAGATATTTGGTTACATCACACTTGATTGGGCCTAATCCTGGATGGGTGTACTTATAAATTTGTTTTCAAATGGGTCATGTCTGGTTGGTTGATCCAGTTCATCAAATGGGTGTGATATTGGTCAAAAATATGATTAATAATGATCTAAAAAATTCTTCATTGAACTATTTAAGTGTAAAATATACATTATATTTGATCAAGAGTGACCTAAAAAATGTTTTTGATCACTTGGTTGGTGTGATTTACATCATTAATTTAATAAATACTGATCCAACAAATATTATTAAATCTAAAGGGATATACCATCTAGAATGGATTTCTAACAACCATTAAATATAAAATACCTCATATGAAGGAATGACTCTATAATTATAAAATAAAGGATCCATGGAATGAAAGATCAATTCAATTCATGTTTCTCTCCTTACCTTCTATTACCATCAATGAGTGTTTTCCTTAGCACAAAAATAAAAATACTATCATCACAGTCTATTTAAAATGTTCTTATAATGTAATTTGCTACAATATATTAATTTCAAGTGATATGTCATATTTTACCCTAAATAAGATTCCATTATAATCCTCAAAACTACTGAAGTGTCATAGGAAAATCTAATCTAATAAATAGTTATTACATAACATTCCCAATAGTGTCCATCTATTATTTAGTAATTTTTTCAATCCATCTATATCAAACATATTCAAAAACATAATTTGAATTTGATAAATATAAATGAATGAATAAAATTTTCTAGTTTTAATAAACTATTTATTAAAAATAAAAGGACACAAATTGTGTAAAAATTTGTTAAAAACATAAAAAGGTCACTTTATTGAAATTTCTATTGAAAGTCATGAAAATAACCATTTAACAAAAATAAGAACTCTTATCTACTTTAAACATATAATAATCTCAAAAAAATATTAATTTTAGAAAGGAAAATTTTGAAAATAAAAATAAACATAACTAATTGAAAACAACATGTGTTATCAAGAAACACAAAACATATGTTTGTAAAAATAAAATCAATATAATAAAAATCACTGTACTAAATAATCTCATATCACATCTTCCACCTTTAATGATACAAATAGTATTTTATCTGAGTAAAATTAAAATATCAAATAATGAAGAAAAAATGTTCAAAACAACAAATTATTAATTAGAAATCATCCAACATACATTTTGTAAAAAAATATGGGGAAAATTAAAAAAGCAATACACTTTAGCGAAATTCAAAATAAATAATATGAGAAAAATATTTTTAATATAAATAAAATTTCTTATTTACTTATATTTCATTAAAATATTTTATTAATATAAATATTAAATCAATAAATTATATACGATACAATATAGAAATGATTACAAAAAATATATAGTATATCAAAATAATTGTAAAAATTTAACAAACACATATTATTTCAAAATAAAAATATAGAAGAAATAGTATTTAATGAAAAAACCAATATTTTTTATAATTTCAATAGTTGATATATTAAATTAACTAAATTTTTAAGGATATAAAATAATGAATTCTTTTTAATTATTTGTTTATTATTTTTATTTTTCAACCCAATTCTTGTTTAGGAATTTAATCCGATTCGATGAAATAGGGTATTTTGAATTCGGTAAACCCATTTTGAGACCAAATAATTTTATTTTTTGGCATTTAATTTCACATTTAGATTAATTTTTAGTTATTGGGAAGGCTTTTTTACTTTTCAACAAATTTAAGTTAAATTAATATTTAATAAATATTTAATATTTAGTTTATGTATTAGATTTATTTCTCTTGTTTGTAAATTATCATACATGTTGTTAACCCCTGACACTCATGCTACTGATTATCCTGATATAAATATATAATTACTTTAATATAACATTAATAATTATAATTTTATATGAATCTTAAAATCAATAATATTTTATTTTTTTGGAAACTAACTAACTTATATATGATAAAATAATAAAATATTATTTTTAAATTACTCTATTTATACTTGACAACATTCAATTTATGATCTATAGTCCTTTTTCTCATCCAAATAATTATTTTTACTGTAGTATTTAAAACAATAAGAACACTTGATCTTATAAATAATATAAGGGTGTCATATAAGTACCCAATTAACATGTTTAAGAAGATTATTCAATATAGCACAAAAAACATACAATAGATAATTTAAAATCATAATAATAATTATCAATAGTCATGAAGAATAAGTATGAATGAATTTTTATATCATAAACATAAGGTTATAAATAATCATAAAGTCATTAAAACATAATGGGTTAGACTATCCAATAGTACCCCATACATATTATAAACAAATAAAAATAATTATCCAATGTAATTGGGGATATATATTTATAGAAAAACTATATCATAACATCATAAAAATTCATTAAAATAGTTTGAAATAAATATAGTCATAGATAATACAAACCATATATAACATGTTATTAAACATTATGTTTAACCCATGAGTAATGTAGGTTGGTGTTTTTTAATGATATCAATAATAATAAAATAATATCATCCAAGGAATATAATTTTTCAATAAATAATGTATTAACATTGTATGGAATCACAGAAGACATTAGTTTTATAGAAGGGTAGTACTTAGGTCTTTCAGGTGGATGATTTAAAAATGAATTCATTGGTAATATATTGAAAGGAAAGTGTATATAATAATATATATATAATGTAATAATGAAATTTAATTTTTATAGGATGTTTTACAAAACCATTAATTAAAATATCAAAGGTATACTTCATGAAAAATCCATGGGTACTCTCAAGGGTCTCTGTAATAACTAAACTAGGTAACTTAACATCAAATATTTTAATGAAACATCACCTTATAATTTTTTTAAATATTATCCCATATATAAATATATATGAACACAAAAATATATATTACATAAATTTGTATAATATGTCTATAAAAAAATTAAATAGGAATTAAAATGAATTGAAAACAATTAAAAAAATCCTAGAGCGAGGAGAGAGGAAAATTATTACTCTAGTGACCATTTACTAACTCTTGATAAAGAACTCCATGGACTCTTATGAGATTTTTAAGGAGGGATATGAGAGAGATAATATTGGTTAATTTTTCTCAATATATTTTAGAGTTAAGATAAATAATTGTATATATTATCTTTAGAGTAAATATTGGATAATTGTTTAATTATTTTTTGATTGTATCATTTAGAATTTTTTGATTTAAAATATTCATATTTATAATCCAAAAAAAAATTCTATCATGAAATTTGATTACCTATTAATGGTATATAATATTTTATTCTAGATTTATGACTATTATGTTTCCCGATAAAAAAATATCTTTTGGGATAAAATCTAACTTTAAAAGAATGAAAAAATTGTTTTTTAATATGATAAAATATGTATATGATATAAATATTACATTTTGTCATAATGTTGAATATAATATTTTGAAATAATATTTATAACTTACAATACATATTAGATATCATAGAAAAACTTTATTCAAAAAATCATATCATTTTTACAAAAAAAATAATATAGATAATATAAAATATATGAATACTATATATTAATATTAGACCAAACATTTAATATCTTAATTTTTTTAAAAAAAATATGTACTAGACAATTTAGACAAAATGATATCCAAATTTCTATCCATTTTATGAAAACCAATTTATAAGAATGAGAAATTTTATTTTTAAGAAATATATTTATGTGTCATAAACATTATCTGCAATGACTAATAATAATGTCTAAATAAATGTTACACTAATCACTATAATTCCATAAACAAAGAAATAATCAAATTTAAGAGTTAGGATATTATAAGTCCTTAATTTCATTCCCCCGACCAGTAGATCCTGGTCGAGAGTTTTGGGTATTAAAATTTTAATATTTTGGGAAGAATTTTCCATTATATTGTTGAAGAAAATCAGACTTTAGGATCTCATGCATCAATAAAACAGAACACATGTGAACATTGAATCAATATATATAAAGGAGATCATGTAAAAAATATTCTAAATAGAAAATAATTGATAAAAATAATTGATTTTGATATAAGTTGACACAATTTACCAAAAATAGATAAATTTTAAGACAACTCGAAATAACATGGCTATTTATGAGAACTTGTACAATTGAATGAAAAATATAGACAGGGACCACATAAATAGACAATTAGTTGTTGTTTAATAACAAAAAATATATAATATGTGAGAAAAATAAAATAAAAAATAATAATTTAGTTATATTTTTTGGGGGGAGCGTGAGGGATAATAATAACCCATACATAAAGTTTAAGGTAATTTTGTTGTAGTTCCCTAAAAACCACATCTAAATATTACATTAGAAATTATTTCCATGAATCCTATAATAAATATTTAATAGCATTTTTTAAATTAACAAATATATTATAAAATTTATTAATTGTAATTAGTTTCTATTTTAGTTCCTATTTTCTCGGTATATTATCATTAATTCCTCACAAACCACCACAAAATATTTGATAAATTTTTTTAGAATAAAAAAATAATTTAGGGGGTTTTACCCATCACTATTGTTTATTATAGTGAATAAAAAAAATACCCTCTCAAACCCCCTCATATGAAAAAATCTTTGTGATCTGTATGTTTTTGTCTTGTGGGGGTGTAGGTCAACCCTGTGGAGGGGGTGTGTAACCTAGAAAAATTGGACCTTTTAGGTGCATGGGTTGTTTTCTTTATTGTGACATCTTAAATAAAAATTAAAGATTATTAATATTATTATTATGTATTAAATTAATTTTATTTTAAATTATGTAAATATATAATAATAATAATAATAATAATAACTAGTAATTATCACGTACTCATTAATAATTTCTAATTAATATTATCAAAAAGTTGCTAATAATGAATAACTTGTTATAATAAAATATTGATTATAATTTTATAATTAATTATTATTTGTAACAATAATATTTAATTAGTCATTAATTATATAAATCCATTATATAAAGTTAATCAAAAAATATTTTTATAAATTTATACTTAAATAGATAAATATTATATATAAATATAACATTTAATTACGATATATAAATAAAATATATCTAAATATAAAAAATAATTAGTATTATTTTTTTATATCATTGTATTTATGATAGACATACGCAATCAGGCATACATATATATATATTTATATAAATAAATAATTTTCAAGCATATAAAAATAAACAATAAATGCATTATATAAATTTGAATATGTAATTATATATGTGCATATATTTGTGTGTTAATATAAAAAAATATATTTAAATAGATATATAAATATTTTTATATATATGTAAATTTATTTAAATATTTATATAACAAATCCATATATAAAGGTTAGGATTTGATTAAATTTTTGTCAAACTATTTTTTTATGGTTTTTGATAGTCAGAGTAGTTAGCAGAGGTCGGGGATCATGTTTTGATGAAGCGAGAAATATTGTGTAATACTTTACCAGAGCTAACCTCAAACTAAAATCCCGGTGTCAGGTCGAAAGATTTTTACTGAACATGGAAATTGTTATTTCTTCTTTTATGAGGGGTTTGTCGGGGAGGGTGGTGCATAAGAACCTTGATATACCAATAGCTTTTTTGTGGGATTTTAATGAGTTCACATGGGAACCCAGTTTTCCCTATTAAGGGAGTATGTTAATAGATTGGTTGGTTTGGTTTTTGATTAAATATCTCCCATTCCCTTTACTCAACTTCCCATATCATTGTCATATCTCTTTGTGATATCCGTATTAATCTAATACCTTCTCCTTCGGTCATTGGTAGAATTTCAAGTGATTGGTTAAGTTAAAAAGATTGAGGTAAGACTACATGTAACCCCATTTTCTCATTTTCTCTCATTGTTATTGTGTGTTCTATTTCAAATCCCAAATTTTGAGGATATTTAATGGTTTTATGATTTATCTTTAATGTGGTTAATTGATTTAATGATATTTGAGGGGAATGAATATAAGATTACGAGGTATGAGGTTCCCAAATTCATTTTCTTTTTTATATCTGTTCCATACGGTATTTTATATGGAATAATTGGTAAGGATGTGGAAATAACCTATAAAAATGTAAACTGTGGGTACTTTTCATCATGAGGTTTTATTATATGTTATATTTTCGGCAATATACTCTCCTAACCAATCAATATATATACATGATCATCAATTTTCATGATTCCTCACAAAAGTGGTGGGAGATATTGGAATTGGAAGCCACAAGAGGTTTCCTTATATATATATTTTTTTATCTACGGGACCTTAAAAGGAATAGTTAATAATTAATTGGTTGTTAAAATAATATGGTTATATAGGATATAAGTGTATTATCCCTTTCATGGTACCTTTAAATTTGAAGTTCCCACTTTAGTGCAACCCATGAGTGATGTGTGTTTGTTATATGTGTAAACTAATGCCTCTAGAGGTTTGGACTCAAAATATATGTTACAGGGCTATAATTCCAAGAGTGTGGGTAAATTAGTATGTAATCTAGATTAGTAATACCAATTCCTAGGGTGATATATTGTTCTCCATACCAATGAGTGAGTTATGTTGTGGTATGTATTATCTATTCCCCCTAGATTATGTATGACTGATTTGTGATTATTATTTCTCCATTTCATAAGTAATTGTTTTTGATGAATTTTATTTCATTTATGAAGATATTTAAGATGAATGTAATAAACCATTCATTAACTTGTTAAGAATGTGTGGAGAGATAACATATTCCCTATGATATTTGACTATTTAACTTGTGATAACATATTCAATGGGATTTGATTGTGTGATATGTGATAACTTATTCAATGTGTTAATTGAGTATTTCATCTTGATATCCCATTCACCATAAATGTTTATTATGTATTTTTTATAATATATTCACCCTTTATAGTCCTACGATGTTGAATCATTCATCCATATTATCTAAAGAGTGCTGATAGACCATTAACCTATAGTCATTTGGTTAGAGGGATACCTTGTTCACAGTGTTGTGTTGTGTGATTATTGTTATCCTTTTCACCTTATTATTATTATATCATTGATTAAATTGCATCCACCTCTATGTTGATGATTTTAGAAATATTAAATTTAAATTCAGTGTAATGTACCATTTATTTTTTATTCACCATGGTTGATCATTGGGTGGTGATAGTCTATTCAACCATAGTTTTGGAGCAGTGATTTCCCATTTACCCATAATTAGTGTTTTATTTATAACCCATTTACCTTTATGTTATGTTATGTTGATTGTATTAGCACTTTATATTATATTTGACATGACCCATCCTCGGGGCCCGTGCCATGACTACCCCAAGCCCGCCTTCCATAGGCCAGGGGGTGGCGACTAGCACCAAGGCATAATTCCCGATAAAAAGGGAAGACATTGCCTTTGTAAAGTAAACAAACACCACCGAGCAAGCAAACAGTAGAAGTAAACACTAAGTGAAAACTGATACAAATTTAAGTGTGAAAAAGTAAGTGGGCCAGTATACAAACCCGAACTAAAAGTTAAGTACAACTGGATAGGGAAAAACAGCAACTGAAAAGTAAAGCCGCAGTGTCGAGCCATCCACTGGAAGTCCCACCTGATGGGTGAGTACAGATAGCCTCCACAGCTCCTCGGGTATAGCCGTCTACTCTGATTACATCCCGCCCAGTTTTCCACCTCCGGATACTGACCTACACCGCAAACCTCAACCGCGATCAGTGTTGTCCGTCGTCTGCAACCAATACAACGTAGTGCGGGAATAGCCCATGAAGGGGTGAGTATAATCTTCTCAGTCGGGTCCCCGAAACCCCCGAAGGTCTCCCTGAATCCACAAAGGATAATCCACAAAGGAAAGATACACTCACGAAGTAACATCCGACACTCCTTAGGTATATTCCCATACATGTACCTAAGTCATCAATATCAGTTTGTCTCTAACACCTGAGCCCAAGTTCGATCACATCCACACAGGAAATCACAAATCGATCCACACATGAATGCATAACGTAATCCACATAGGAAAGCAAGTCCAGATTCATCTCACACAGGTATACTTCTTCGTATGAGGATAGAGATGATCAGATATAGCCACTGATTCATCTAAGCCATCAGACCCATAAAGGATCGATAGGTACTGACCTTCGCAATGACCCACACAGGATCTGACCCACACAGGATCGATAGGTAACTAATCCCTGCAATGACCCACACAGGATCGGACCCACACATGATCTATAGGCGCTGGACCACACAAGACCGCTGAGCGCTGACCCACACATGATCTAACCCACACAGGATCGGTAGCACTGATCCACGTAGGATCGCTGAGTGCTGTAGTCGTCGCCGTCGAATCCACGGAGAATTTATGTACAATCGTCGTCGTCGTCGCAGTCGTAGCCAGCTCTAGGGTTCCCGCACACAGCTAGCTCGTTCGAGAGGGTCCTCTCCACGAGCCAATGGGCTGATACATCAACTGACACAATGTCTGAAGTTGATGTATCAAAATGTTCCGTACCGTCAAAAGGAACTCAACGTCACAAACGGTGCGTCAATCAGACGCCCGATCGGAAAGTTATTGGCTTTTTCGTCCCAGGGGCCCGATTGTATTTAAGTCAAAACCAACCTGACCATACTCCACCTACATCTAAACCTCGTGCAGAGTATTCCAAGAGGTCCGTCTCACAAAGAGGAATCCATCAAATTCAACGTCACTTCAATCAGACGTACGGAACTCAAGTTATAAGTGTTTCCGCTCCGAGGGCCCAGTTGGTTTTGTGTACGAACCAACCCGGACGAACCCAAAGTACTCCGAAACATTTAGTGTAATATACCAAAATGACCGTCTCAATCCAAGTATCTCTACTCAACTGACAGTGCATCGATCGGAGGTCCGCACCTCATGTTATGGGAAACTGACCGAAAGAGGTTCGGTATTAGGGGCTTCGGGCCCGGTCCGACCCGGCCCGATACCCCCAGGGTCGGCCCGAACCGGGTCCGGGGTCCGGCACGCTTGGGCACGGCCCGGTCCGACTAGCGCGGCCCGGCCCAGCCGGCGCGGCCCGGCTCGGCCTGGCAGCCGAGTCTGGAGGAACGGCCAGGGCAGCTGGCCCGGCGCACGGCGCACTGGCCTGGGGCTCCGCCGAACGACCGACCGTTCGGAGGTGGGGGGCGGTGCCCCGTGCGAAGAAACTGTGGCCCTTTAATGGGGCCGCTCACGTCCGGCCAGTAGGGGTTTTCGAACCCCCAACACTTCTACGGTCTGGCCGGCCTGCTCCGGCCGGCCGGCGTCTGCCGCCGCGGGACCGGCAAGGCCGGTCCCCCTGCTCCACCACGAGACCGGCAAGGCCGGTCCCCCTGCTCCGCTGTGGCATAAGTTGCGGCCTTGGTCCGTCCGGTGCGGCGCGATGGCGCCGCGCCCCTCCACCGCGGCCCCGCTCCGGCGGCGGTGTCTTCGGTTACATTCTGGTGCGGCGCAACGACGTCGTGGCTTGGCTCAATTCTCAATTGCGTGGTGCGATGGCACCCCGCATTCCTTGCCGCTCGTTCCCGCGCGGTGCGACGACACCGCGTTACTTTCCCTCGAACCGCAACAACAAATAATAATAATGGAGGAGGGTCGGCCGTGTTTATGAGGCCCGACCCCCTCCCATTAAACAATATCAAGTGGTCCAAAAGAATGAGGTTAGATGATGGAAGATTTCAAAATTTAAGACACATAACCCCTACCTCAACGTTGTCGTCGAACGAGCATGCATCGCGGAATTAACTGTCGCGAAAGAGAAGGATCACCACAGAAGAAGAGGATCGCCGCGGAAGAAGCGTCACGGATGGAACATCGTTGGCGTTAGGTGGTCACTGAGGAAGGCGTCTCTCGCCATCGTCCGCCGTCGGAGGTCGGCGTTCTTCGTCAGCGGTGGTGCATTTTTGTGTTCTTCATTGAAGAACAAAGAAGTTCCTCAAGGCTTCTCTTTTTCTCCCAAAGGCTCCCACAACCAGAATTCCTACAAAAATAAAATTAGTGTCTTCTTATCTTATTAACTCACATGCCAACGTTTGAATTTCAAAATAAATGAAACGAACAATTAATTCAAAGAATTAATTATAACGATTAAACCGCTCAAATTAAGGAGCCATTTCTTAACCCGAATAAATAGACGGTTGACTTCATCAAGGGGGGGGGGGGGGTGGGTGCGTTACTTAGAAGGAAAGAAACGGTGGGGCTCGTGCGGGCCCCACCTCAGAAATATCCTACCAAGTGGGTTGGATATTGTGGGTTCCACCTTATCCGCATAACATAGTTTAAGCCGCTTTAAGTAAAATAAAATAAATTGCCGCACCACTTTATTTTATTCCTTAACTTAACCCCAAAAAATTAAAAACCACACCCGAGTAAACACAACTCCGGAAAAGGTTATTCTAAGAAAATACCGGCACTGCGATTCCATCGGTGCCCTCAGAATTTGATTCAAAGCAGCAGTTCAAAAGTTAGAAAAACCCGCTCGTTCGTTCACTGAACGTACCCGAGCTAAACTTCGGAAAATGCTTCCGGGCACACAGGGCCTCAGAATCAGGTGCCGTCAGAAACTGCATTCTTGTAAAATTTCAAAGAAAATTAAGAAAAAAATTTCCTTGATTTTTACGGGAATTTACATCACTCCCACCTCAGGGATTTACATCCCTGTAAAGATTCATCAAAAACTATGGAAACAAAAGTGGGCACTGAGCACGCATCTGAGCCTCCCACTCCCAAGTGCTCTCTTGGAGGTTCCTGTGCTGCCATCTGATGCACACTAGAGGAATCGACCATCCACGTAGGACCTGCTCCTCTCGATCCTCAATCTCCACCGGGACCTCCGCAAAATTCTCCCCATCATCAACGTCCATCTCCCCATGGTCAAGGATATGCATCGGGTCGTGCACGTATCTCCTCAGATGTGATAAATGGAAGATATTGTGCACTCGGTGCAACTGAGGTGGTAGATCCAGGCGATAACCGACCTCGCCAATCCTGCTGAGGACCAGGAATGGTCCGATGAAGCGAGGAGATAACTTTCCCCCTCGGCCAAATCTCCGTAATCCACATCGAGGGGAGACCCGCAAGAAGATGTGGTCACCATCCTCGAACTCCAGTGGCCTCTGCCTCCTGTCAGCATAAGACTTATAACAGCTCTGAGCTATCCTCATCCGCTCCTGGATGACCTGGACCTTCTCTGTCATGGCCTGGACCATCTCCGGTCCCACAAGTGCTAACTCCCTAGGGTCTGTCCAGCACAATGGTGATCTGCAAGGTCGGTCGTACAACGCCTCGTATGGTTCCATCCTGATGGTGGAGTGGTAGCTGTTGTTGTACACGAACTCCACTAAGGTTAGGTGGTCCTCCCAGGTGCGACCAAAGTCGAGGAAACATGCGCGGAGCATGTCCTCGAGAGTCTGTATGGTCCTCTCCTTATGACCATCTGTCTGAGGGTGGAAGGCGGTGCTCAAACGTAGCTGCGTCCCGAACGCCTCTTACAACCCCTTCCAAAGCTAGGAAATAAAGAAAGCATCTCGATTGGAGAAGATAGATGATGGCACACTGTGAAGTCGTACAATCTCCTGAACGTAGAGATGTTCCAAGCTCTCCACTGAGCCCTGCTCCCTGATGGGTATGAAGTGAGTTGACTTGGTTAGTTGGTCGACAATCACCCAAATGGAGTCGTGAAATCTAGATGTGCGTGGAAGTCCAGTCACGAAGTCCATAGATATGCCGTCCCACTTCCAAAAAGGGTCCTCCAAGGGATGTACCAAGCCTGCGGGTACCTGGTGCTCTGCCTTCACCTGCTGGTAGGTGAGGCATCGAGAAACAAACTCTACTACAGCCTTCTTTATGCCCGACCACCAGTGATGTCGTCTGAGATCCTGGTACATCTTCGCCACTCCAGGATATACCACCAAAGGGGAAGTGTGAAACTCTCTCAGCTCCTCCTCTTGAAAAGAAAGTAGTACCAAGGTACATCCTATGAAAAGGACGTCGTGCTCTCCTCCTAAGGAGAAACCATCAGGTGCCTGTCCTGAGGATATCTACAAACTCCGGCTCTCACAGTCAGCATCCCCACGCTGTGCCTCTCTGACCTGCTACAGTAGTGGAGGACTGACTGTGAGAGACTGAAGGAAGGCTGCTTCATCTCTATCCACAAATGATATCTGCAAAGCGGCTAGCTGCTTTATCGCCTCCCCATGTAGCTGGATGCCCGTCCTCCTGCTGAGAGCATCGGCTACTATGTTCCCCTTCCCAGGAGTACAGACTATCTCAAAGACATAATCCTGGAGGAACTCGAGCCATTTCCATTGTCTCTGGTTCAGGTCCTTCTGAGAGAAGATGTACCTGAGACTCTGATGGTCAGAAAAGACTGTAAATCGCTCGTCCATCAGATGATGTCGCCACATCTTCAGAGCGAAGACAACTGCTAGTAACTCCAGGTCATGTGTAGCGTATTTCTTCTCATGCTGCCTCAACTGATGTGATCCATAGGTGATCACGGCCCACTCCTGCATCAGGACACATCAGAGTCCGGTCCCTGATGCATCGCAGTAAACTAGGTACCCAACTCCCTCCTCCGAAAGCCTCGAGATAGGCGTGCTGGTCAATCTCTGTCTCAGCTCTTGGAAGCTCTGCTGACATCTGTCTGACCACCCAAAGGGTTCCCCTTCTTCTTCAAAGATGAGAGTGGTGCCACAACTCTGGAGAAGACTGGAACAAATCTCCAATAATGTCCATCTAGTCCCAAGAAATTCCTCACCTCTGTCATGATCCTGGGTGGCTCCCAAGATAGCACTACCTCGATCTTCGCAGGATCCATAGCAAATCCCGCCTCAGAAATGATGTGTCCCAAGAAGTGGACCTCACGTATCAAGAACTGACACTTCGAGAACTTTCCATAAAGCTGGTGCTCTTGGAGTGTGTCTAGTACAACCCGCAAGTGGTAGGCGTGGTCCTCAGTCGTCGAGAATATCAAAATGTCATCGATGAAGACCACGACAAATCGACCGAGGTATGGCTGAAAGATCCTGTTCATGAGGCCCATGAACACTGCGGGAGAATTGGTTACACGGAAGGGCATTACCAAGAACTCATTGTGTCCATACCGACATCTGAAGGTCATCTTCTGCACATCCTCGTCCCGAACTCTGAGCTGATGATAGCCTGACCTGAGGTCTATCTTTGAGAACCACTGTGCTTCATTGAGCTGATCGAAGAGGACATAAATCCTTGGTAGAGGATACTTGTTCTTCGCTGTCACCTGTTTCAGGCGACGATAGTCGACATAAAATCACAAGCTCCCCTCCGCTTTCTTGGCGAACAATATCGGGGAAGCCCAGGGTGAAACACTAGGTCGGATGAATCCCTTGCCTTGCAAGTCCTCCAACTCTACCCATAGCTCTCGATGCTCAGCGGGGGCCATCCGATATGCTGGAGTGGATATCGAGGCTATCCTGGGGTATAGATCAATATAAAAGTCTACCTCTCTGCGAGGAGGTAGTCCTGGACCATCGTCGGGGAAAACGCTCGCATACTGATCCACCACTACAGGAAAACCAGGACTCCGCATGTCAACTGCTCCTAGGATGAGGCTAGCCAACTGATGAGTGATGGGATGTCCTCTCCTCTGCGAAAGACCATCATGTGCTGCAAAGGCACCCTTCTCTCCGGTGAAGGTGAACCTGCTCCCGTCGGTGCGTACACACTGCACCATGAGCCTAATACAGTCAATCTGATCATAGACTGTAGATAACCAATACATGCCCAAGATGACGTCGTAAGGCCTCGACGCCACTAAAAGAAGATCCCAGTTGAAGCTCTCTCCTACTAGAGTAAGCTCACAAAGCCGGCTCCAGTGCATAATCGTCGATTCTGGTCTCGTAACAGTCTCTAGCCATAAGGATCGAGCCAATGGCTCTATCGGAATCTCTGAGCTCAGAACAAGGGTAGCGGCTATGAAAGAATGACTCGCTCCTATGTCTATAAGAACTGCAGCAAGTGTGGAATAGACACAGATAGTACCTCAAATCATCTTGGGCGCACCGTGGTCATAGACCTCCGCTGCTTGGAGTTGTGCGTGTCTCTGCCCGCCAGCTCCCTGTGGTCGGGGTGGACCTCCTGGTGGTGGTGGTGGTAGAGCCTCAAAGCGTCTCCCACCACCTGCTGCTCGGCCAGCTCCTCTGCCTCGTCCGCCTACTCCCTACGGACTGCCACGGTCGACCCTCTACCTCTACCTAGGCAGCCCCTCAACCGTCTGCTGCTCCTCGGCACGACGGGTCGGGCGGTCACGAGCCATGTGGCCCTGCCGCCGCATGCGTAGCACTTTCTGCCTCTCGAAAGACTGGCTCCGCGCTGTGTTCCCCACACTAATGAGCCAGTGTACTGAGGTCTTCTACTAGAGGGTCTGGTTTTCCTGGACCCATGAGTCATCCGTCGACTGCCTGCTACAGAAGACTCTGCTACGTGCCTCCATGCGGTAGGTCTCCCTGCTTATATAGACTCAGCAAGAAATCTCCCAATCAAAAGGGCTCGCTCTAGTACTCCTGCCTGAGTCGGAATGATGAGGGAGATCAACGATTCCATAATCTCATGCCCCAATCCCTTCTCAAAGGTCTGGGCCTAGAAGAATGGGTCTCGTACCATGTCTGTCGATTAGCGTGAGAGATCGGTAAATCTCGCTGAGTACTGGGCGACCGTCAAGCTGCCATGCCGCAGCTGTAGAAGCTCCTGGATGCGCACCGCACGGAGGGTGGCTACGACGAACTCCGAGCAGAAGAGGATCTCAAAGTCCATCCAGAGAAGAGATGCCTCATCATGCACCTAGAGTATCAAGCTCCACCATCTTCCTGCTACCGCGTGCAGTAGGCTTGCTGCGAGGATCACCATGAGGTCTGCTAGTGTCCTCACTAACCTGAAAAACCGTACCACTCCCTCCAGCCAATCCTCGGCTGCCTGAGGGTCCGTCTCCCCGTGGAACCTGGGTGGTCACTGGCGTTGAATCTCATGCAGTGCACTAAGGTGACGTGCATCGTCAGCAGTTGGGGCTGGAAGCATCGGTGGCTCGGCGGGCAGAGGTATCGCCGGTGCCTCTGCTGTCAAAGGGCCTTGTACTGAGGCCTCGTCACTCGGTGGGCTGTCGTCATTCACAACTCTCGAAACCCTAGCTGGCTGCCATCATGGGGCCATCCTGAAAAGAGACAGGTGCGCCACGGTCAGAACAATATACCTGGTGAGCTGATATAAAGTAATAACAAAGAAAACTTGAATCACACATGCAATCAATGTTTTCATGTACTAAGTTGGAAATCAGAAGTCAGGGTCCTGGTGTACGGATACGTCGGCCCCCGCACCAACACTGAACTCCTTGGACTGATAACCACACTAAATAACCTTAACAATATTGCTTCACATAGAAGAAAGATTAGAGTCCCAAGTTGTACGGTAGAACCGAAATCCTCTGATACCAATTTGTCACGACCCATCCTCGGGGCCCGTGCCGTGACTACCCCAAGCACGCCTTCCATAGGCCAGGGGTTGGCGACTAGCACCAAGGCGTAATTCACAATAAAAAGGGAAGGCATAGCCTTTGTAATGTAAACAAACACCACAGAGCAAGAAAGCAGTAGAAGTAAACACTAAGTGAAAAATGATACAAAATTAAGTGCAGAAAAGTAAGTGGGCCAGTATAAAAACCCGAACTAAAAGTAATGTACAACTGGAATGGAAAAAACAGCAACTGAAAAGTAAATCTACAGCGTCGAGCCATCCAATGGAAGTCCCACCTGAAGGGTGAGTACAGATAGCCTCCACAGCTCCTCGGGTCCAGCCGTCTGCTCCGAGTACATCCCGCCCAGTAGTCCACCTCCGCGTACCGACCAGCTCCGCAAGCCTCAACCACGATCAGCACTGTCCGTCGTCTGCAACCAACACAACGTAGTGCACGCATAGCCCGTGTAGGGGTGAGTATAAGCTAATCAGTAGGGACCGCGAGACCCCAGAAGTTCTCCCAGAATCCACAAAGGATAATCCACAAAGGAAAGATATAATCACGATGTAACATCTGACACTTCTTAGGTATATGCCCATACATACACCTAAGTCATCAATACCAGTCTGGATCCAACACCTGAGCCCATGTTTGATCACATCCACACAGGAAATCAGAACCTGATCCACACAGGAAAGAATAACGTAATCCACAAAGGAAAGAAAGTCAAGATTCAGCTCACACATGTATACTTCTTCATATGATGATAGAGATGATCAGATATAGCCACTGATTCATCTAAGCCATCAGACCCACAAAAAAACGATAGATACTAACCCCCGCAATGACCCACATAGGATCTGACCCACACAGGATCGATAGGTAACTAACCCCCATAATGACCCACACAGGATCGGACCCACATAGGATCTGTAGGTGCTGGCCCACACAGGACCGCTAAGCGCTGACCCACAAAGGATCTGACCCACACAGGATCGGTAGCACTGATCCACGTAGGATCACTGAGTGCTGTAGTCATCGCCGTCAAATCCACGGAGGATTTCGGTACAGTCGTCGTCGTGGTCGCAGTCACAGCCAGCTCTAGGGTTCCCGCACACAGTAAGCTCATTTGGGAGGGTCCTCTCCATGAGACAAAGGGATGATACATCAACTGACACAATGTATGGGGATGATGTATCCAAAAGTTCCGTATCGTCAACAGGAACTCAACGTCACAGACGACGCGTCAATCAGAGGCTCGATCTGAAAGTTATTGGTTTTTTCGTCCCAGGGGCCCGGTTGGTTTTTAAGTCAAAACCAACCCGACCATACTCCACTTGTGTCCAAACCTCGAGCAGAGTAAGTCAAAAGGTCCATCTCACTAAGATAAATCCATCAAAGTCGACGGCACGTCAATCGGATGTCTGGATCCCAAGTTATAAGCGTTTCCGCTCCGAGGGCCTGGTTGGTTTCGTGTAGGAACCAACCCGGCCGAACCCAAATTACTCCGAAAACGAGAGTGTAATATACCGAAACGACCGTCTCGATCCAAGGATCGCTACGAAACTTACGGTTCATGGATCAGAAGTCTGCACATCATGTTATGGGCAACGGATCGAAAGAGGTTCGATATTAGGGGGTTCGGGCCCGGTCCGACCCAGCCCAATACCCCCAGGGTTGGCCCGAACCTGGTCAACCCGAACCGGATCCGAGTCCGGCCCGCTTGGGCGCGGCTCGGCCCGGCCTGGCTGGCGCGGCCCGTCCCGGCCTGGGCACGGCCCGGCCTCGCGGCCCGGTCCGGCGGACTGGCCAGGGCAGCCGGCCCGGCGCGCGGCGCACTGGCCAGGGGCTTGGCCGAACGGCCGAGCAGTTCGGAAGCGGGGGGCTCTGCCCCCGCGTGAAGAAACCGCGGCCCCTTAATGGGGCTGCTCATGTCCAGCCAGCCGGGGGTTTCGAACCCCCGGTTCTTCCACAGTCAGGTCGGCCCGCTCTAGACGGCCGGCTTCTGCCGCCACGAAACCTACAAGGACGGTCCCCTAGCTCTGACGCCAGTGGCCCGATTCTGGCCGCCGGTTCCGCTGCTCTGTCGCGGCTTAAGCCGCAGCTTTTTTCTGTCCGGCGCGGCAAGACGTTGTCACGCCCCTCTGCCGCGGCCCCGCTCCGGCCGCGGTGTCTTCTGTTTCTTTCCAGCGCGGCACGACGATGCCACGGCTTGGTTCAATTCTCAAATGCATGGCGCGACGACATCGTGCATTCCTTGTCACTCGTTCCCGCGCGGTGCGATGACACCACGTTACTTTCCCTCGAACCGCAACAATAAATAATAATAAGGGAGGAGGGTCGTCCGTGTTTGTGCGGTCTAGCCCCATCCAGTTAAACGATATCATGTGGTCTAAAAGAACATGGTTAGATGATGGAAGATTTCACAATTTAATACACATAACCCCTACCTCAACGTTGTCGTCGAACAAGCGTGCGTCGCGGAATTAACCGTCGGGAAAGAAAAGGATCGACGCGGAAGAAGTGGATCATCACGGAAGAAGCGTCACGGAAGGAACGTCGTTGGCGTTAGGTGGATTCCGAGGAAGGCATCTCTTACCGTCGTCCGCTGTTGGAGTTCGGCATTCTTCGTCGGCGGCGGTGAGTTCTCCTCGTTCTTTGTTGAAGAACGAAGAAGTTCCTCAAGGCTTCTCTTTTTCTCCCAAAGGCTCCCACAACCAGAATTCCAGCAAAAATAAAATAATAGTCGTCTTATTTTATTAACGCACATGCCAACATTTGAATTTCAAAAGAAACGAAACAAACAATTAATTAAAAGAATTAATTGTAACGATTAAACCACCCAAATTAATGAGGCGTTTCATAACCAGAAAAAAACGCACGGTTGACTTCATTAAAGGGGGGGGGGGTGCGGGTGCGTAACATAGAAGGAAAGAAATGGTGGGGCTCATACGGGCCCCACCACTCAAATATCCTACCAAGTCGGTAGGATATTGTGGGTTCCACCTTATCCGCTTAACTTAGGTTAAGCCACTTTAAGTAAAATAAAATAAATTGTCGCACCACTTTATTTTATTCCTTAACATAACCCCAAAAAATTAAAAACCACACCCGAGGAAATTCAACTCCGGAAAAGGTGTTTCTAAGAAAATACTGGCGTTGTGATTCCATCGGTGCCCTCAGAATTCGATTCCGAGCACCAGTTCAAAAGATAGAAAAACCCGCTCGTTCGTTCACTGAACGTACCCGAGCTAAACTTTGGAAAATGATTCCGGGCACACCGGGCATCGGAATCAGGTGCCGTCAGAAACCGCGTTCTTGTGAAATTCCAAAGAAAATTAAGAAAAAAATTTCCGTGAATTTTCAGGTCTTTAAAATACTATTGTGATAGCCTATTCACTTAATCCTAAAAGGAGTGGTGATGATCCATTCACCAAACCTCTTATAATTGATGATAAACCAATCACATATTCGAATAAAATGATTGAAAAATACAATTAATTTATTTATATGAGATGAATTGTGATGTCTCATTAACCCATAAATGATATTGATGGTAATTATTCATTCAACCAGTATATTTTGGATATATATGACAACTCGTTCATTATTTAGTCATTTTCAAACCATGGGTATGCCATCACATTTTTTCATTATTTGTGGTAGATAAAATAATTGCGAGGGGTGGTTGTTTAGAACCATATGATATAATGATTAATATGGTTATATTTTCCTATCATATCATATCATGAATAAATAATATATATTACTAGATTTATTTAGGGGAATCATTAGTATTGGCCTACTGATATTTACTGTCACTCTGAATGGGCATCCTAGTGCACATATAGATAGATATATGCGATATAGGAAAGGATTTTGTATATGGGATCCATAAGAATATTAGATCTAGATTTATAGTTTTCTCTAATATTTTATTTATTTTTTACATTGTTTTGTAGGCAATCATTCCATAGGTGGTCATACTCTGAATATATACCTTATAACACATTACAGTGTAGCATCTTGGCATAACATGTGTTTTTATTTATAGATGGTTAGATTATCATTTAATTTACATATTATGTTGTTCATTGTGAATTATGAATTAAAAGAATATATTCCATATATCATAGTATTTATGTAAAACATATCATCCTATAACATATGGTTCAATATAGGGATATTTTAGGACATATGTCCTTTATTTCATGGAAACATATAATTATATGGATGTGGATGTGATTTAATTTTATATAGAGATATCTTATAAAAACTATATGAGGGGAATTATATTATCTGATCCACACTAACATCATATGATATATTTAGAATATAAAAATTTATGGTCAACATATTAGAATATTATACATGGTATCATTAACAACCATTTCTTAGGATGAAACATTAGAGAGGGTTATGCATTCATGTGAGGAATTTATAAATCGCCGAATTAAATTAACTCATTAATTGTAATGTGTGAGTCAATTCATATAACTCAATTAGAATCCATGTAGGATTATAGAAGAGAATATTTCGATCAAGATAGTGTGCATATGGAAATCTCAATCCATCACAGAATCTCACTTCTATGGAATCTCACTACATCTTATCATCTATAACAATAAGAAAGACACTATCATATAATGGTTTTGAGGAGGATCCATCCCATCTGAATGGTGATTTAATATAATCCATGGACACACCATAGAGAGGGTATTTCAATGGTTTTTCCTCAATAATTTATATAATTAAAAATGACCAAAGATCATGATGCATCAGATATTTGGTGAAAGTTAAATTTTAATATATATTTAATGAATGGTTTTCTATTTTATGAATAGTGGTCATGGGTTAAATATATTATACTCATTTCCACTCTATTTATGAAGTGTTAATTGATTCTTATAAACTTTTCAGTTGTATTATAAAATTACTATGTATTTTGAAAAATGATTCTTTTTAAAATAAATAAACATTGATGCCATTTTAATGTTATATTTGATACCATAAAAATGATTTAAAATTCATATAGTGACCAACCATATATTACATGATAGTGCATGTTGTGTTGGGGTAACTATATTTGATATATGATATCATAGGTGAAGATATTATTATAATCCATTGTTTATAAAATTTTAAAGCGTACAACCAAAGGAATCATAACATATGATGGTAGTGGATCAAATCGTTCATGTTGAAGAAAAATTGATTATCATATAATCATTATGGTACTGTTGATATCATATAAATGATTTATTGGGAACTAACGGTTCACTCATACACTGGCCTCAAAACATCAAAAATTACATTAATCCAATGATATAAACTCATACACCACACCATCCAAAATTAATACTACATAAACAATTGGGTGTGGGGTTTAATATCAGACAACGACCAATCATATGTCACGATATTCTAGTATTACATGTTAATCTTAAGAGATTACTATAACATTTTGTTAAACCATAAAATAAGACATTCACCATGTTAGTCTTGTGTAAGCCACATATCATAAGGTGTGATAATGAAACAGTTTTAGTTTATATCATGCATAATATTTCGATACAGTATTAATCATACATGGTCACATATTATAGCATATGACTACTGATGCACTGAGTTAACCTTACATATTCTTAGTTATTAATCTTAATGTGTGTATCATAATTCTTAAATGGTTAACTGAATAATGTATAATCCATATCATCAAAAATGAAATATAATGAATTTTTTTATGAAATTCAATTATTTATTAAATAAAAAATATTAATAACTTTTTTATAAATTAAAATTAAAAGTTATTTTGGGATATTTATTAATATATAAAGGCTTTTAAAAATTAATTAGTTATAAATATTTTATAACTAATTCATTTAATGTTTATAAAACATATATTAAATAAATATTCCATAATATCAATGGTGAATATTAAAATAATAATTTTAAATTATTTCTCATGGATTATAATTTTGATATAAATTGTTTATATAAATATTATGAGGGTAATTTATGAATTTTTTTTAAATTATAAACTTTGAAAAAAGATAATGTAGTTTATATTAAAATACGAATTGTTCATATTTATTTAATTTGACATGTTCTAATTAAAATTACGTATTTTAGAAATTACATAAACCAAGTCAAAATGAGTTTTGATATTTTATATGATCAAATTTTAAATAATATTAAATATTTGATGTTTTGATTATTTAAATTGTTTTCATAATAAATTTGTAATATAAAATATCTATATTTCATTTAATTTATTATATTTAAAGTTATATTCTTATAATGAATAATATGAAATTGATAATATTAGTGAAATAAATATAAAGTGTATATATTTATTTAATTTTAGAAAGTTCATAAAGCATGACTAAGTTATTAAATGTTCATCTCATGAAAAAATTAAATAATTGATTATTTATTTGGTTGATTACATTTTTTATTTGATCAATATAATTATTATATTATGAATATGTGTATGATTTAGTTAAAAGAGTTAAAAAAAATTCTTAGTTATCAAACATTAAACTATGGATTTACATGCTAGGTATGATAAATTATTTAGCTTTCTCTTACTTAAACATTGGTTTGTACTCAATAATGATCACAAATTTAGTAGTTTACTATAATTTATATATATTACATGTTAAAATTATGATGAATGATATAGTAAATAATTTTATTATATGTTGTCGATATTTAATTCAATCTATTCATCCAAATTTATTAATTAATTAATATTTCCGATGATTTATAATTAATTTAACTTTTCATTTGATTTTTTGAATATAACTTAAAATGGATTTGATTAGGAATCTAATTTATTTATTAAAACTTTGGAAAAGAATAAATGGTCTATTATGGATAATTAATTGATTTGTTAATTTTAGAAAATTTGGATGAATTATATAACGTTTTAAGATCTGAAAAGGTGTTGGGATACATAAATTCATCTAGTAATGATGCATGGTTAAAGAAACTGGAGTGGTTATAATTGACAGAGGACTCAATGCTAGGGTACACAACATGTTTGTTTGAGTGAAGAACTAATACTTATGGAGAATTCATTTATCATAGAGAATATAAAGATTATATATAAGATTCCATCAGAGTTACAAATTTAAAATTATTAAAGTTCATACATAAGAATACCCTATTGACTAAGTAGTATATAAGAGTAAATGAATTTTTCATGGAAGATTATGATTGATACATAATGATTACATCACAACCAAAGTTATAAGTAAATGAAAATTCATTTTCTCTGAGGGTGAAGAGCTGGATATGTATGATTTATATAGCTAAACTATTAAAAATTAATATATTAGGTGGAATATATAAGATATTGGGGATAACATGTAAGATATTATGGAGTATACATAATGTTTTGTGGAGCCTAAACTAGGTTTATACCTTTTTTTAACTCATGTTTTTTTCAAGTATGTAGTGTTGTGTAAGAGTTATCCAACTGAATAAGGATCTTTTATTTTTCCAATAGGTTGATTTAACTTTAACACAAAATATATATTCCATTGATAAACCATGTTAAATTAATGTTACAATGTGGAGGCAATTTCAAGGTAATAGTAGCTTCTGTTGTAGAACATATTCTCACCATAAACCCTTATAATGAAGAAATTTAAAGACCAATGTCCAATTATTATTCATTCATTAGAAAAAATACACATATTGATTCATATGGAACCTAAAATAGAGATGGAAATTATTCAAATTCATGTGGTTTAGATCTTAAGATAACAGATACACATGAAATCATAACTGTAACAAGGAATCAAGGAAGAATATATTCAAAAATGTTGAAATCATAAAGAATATAAAAAAACACAAGTTTTAGGTGTTTCGGGGAGTTTGGTATTGTATTTAAAAAATTAGAATGTATATTTACTCTTCCATAATTGTAACTTTAGACATGGAGGTTAAGACATTTTGTTGATGGGAAAATAAGAATGAAAACAGTATTTTTACAACATGAGTTTGAATATCAATAGTAATTTCTCATGATTTTTAACTCAATTTATAGTATTGATGCGTTTAATTAATTGTGATTGTATTTTGTTTAAATTTATTTTACTATTCACTTTTTGGGGTGATAAATTCTTTTCTCCCTCAATTTGATAATTCACATACATAATGGATTATGTATGGTTTTTTCTTGAAGTATCAAGCTATTACTAGTTTGTGTGTGGAAGGTAGTGGATCTATCTATATTCCTCAAGAGTAATTACTCATGATTATGCGTTAATTGAGTGATTTAAGGACTTCCTATTATTGTGGTAATTAAATTATTATTTTTTATCTTCCCACACTTATTGGAAGAAGTATTGGTCTATAGTTATTTCTGTAGATTCAAAACTAACACTCACTACCACCCCATGGTTTGTGAGAAGAAATTATAGATTCACCCATTAATTGAATAATAGGAGGAGTAATAATAAATATTTTATTAGGATATCATATAAAATATAAATTCTACCACAAATATAATCCCTCAATAAATCACTTCATTGATATCCTCTGTTTTACTTTCAATTATTCTCAGTTTTCTCAATGAATTCTAATTAAACCCCCTTTTTCAGTCATATTTACAAAAAATATTTTCATCCCTCATTGGAAACATCCTTTTGTATTTATTATAATATACTTTATCATTAGGTATTTAATAGATTTTTTCACCACCACATGATAGGTGTGTTAAATAAATTAAATACTACTAGATAAGTATTGTTATATTCATAACCATACTTTATAAAACCCATTATAACATTGGCCATTTATTCCCTGTCATTATAGAGGTTGAGATAATCTTGATATATAACCATATATGACATAAAAGCATTGAAAATTTGAAAAATTATTTTAAAAAACTAGTAAATTAGACTCTGGTGGATCATTAATTTTTTTTACTTTAAATCTATGACCATGGTTCAACGTTATAACCAAGACCTTATAGACCTATGTTCAACTCATTTAGTTAATAGAAATAATCATATTTACATACCTATATTACAAGATTAATTCTTGTTGAAATATATTTTAATTAAAATTCATCCAAAATTGAATTTACATATATGTTAGGACCCCCATAAGAATATTAATACATTTCCCATAATGTGCGCTACACTAAAGATATAATGAACCTGCCTTAGAATTCACCTAAATGGACACTCAACTCAGTCCAAGTACTATCCCAAAAGGAATTCTGGATACCCATGGGCATGTAATGAGTTCTGAGACAACATAGAACATACATTATGAATTATTTTTACCACTTCAAATAAAAAACACATCACTGATTCCACCCACTGATTTGGCATGAATAATCATTGTATCAGACAACCATGTATATAGATAAATAACACAAGAGTATAAAAAATGAAATCTAAAGTAAAAAAATCACATAATGGAACTAAATGATAAATAATATAACCTTTAAAAATAAATTTAACAAGATCTAGACCACTTTGTATCATACAATATTATCCCAAAAATAAAAAAAACCAACACTCAACCAACTATCTATTAATTATAGATTAGTCATTCTTTATTCGCTAAATGAACCACTATTGAACAACCCAAAACATAAAAATGTTATAAATAGAATCATTGAACCTAAAACCGATATCATAATAGCTACATACAACAAATGGTGTAAACAGTGTGTGACCGGAAACAAGCTCAGCAGGATCGAACCAAATAGTTCTTACACTTATTTCTAAATATATTTCACATTATGTTAGTTTTAAAATATATTTAGAAAATTATTTTCTATAAATTATATTTCCAAAAAAATATCAAACCAATAGAGTTTTCAAAAACTAGTCAAACTTTTTTATGGAAATCAATCACTCTTGAGAATAATGCATTAAAACTTTTACATTCACTTAAAAACACCAATTCCAAAATATCCTTTCCAATCCATTTGAGGAAAAAATATTTTCAAAAATAGTTTGAAAACAATTTATTAAAAAATAATACAAAAATATTATGAATAATAAAATATAAATCAATGAACCATGCCAAAATTGTAATAAAACATAGAAAAAAAAAGAAAGTAATAGTGTTATCATGGGTCAATAAAACTAAGGGATACACTAAAGGAAAGTACCATATTTAAATTCATATATTATCATAAAAAAACACTGGGCTCAAACATGAATTGTTCTAATATCAAAAAAATACGATATAGGGTCCCTAATAAATCCACTACCATCACCATCTAATAACCTATTGAGGTTCACTAGGTACAAAAAAATCCATTGGAGGGTGAAAGTATCCAAGGTAGCTAGCTATTGAGAAAACATCGGGCTAGAATTACATGAATCCAAACTTTCTTGTTAGATACATAGATTTCTATGATAAAACTCAATAAAGGTGATCAATAAAAAATTCAACCATTAATAAAATAAATCAAGAATAAAATAATAAACATAAATCTCATCTCATATCCCACAACCTCTAACTAAATATCCTCATTTTACCATAAATTATATCAAATTAAATATAATTAATTCCACTCCCCCATTATAAAATCTACATAACACACATAAGAATAATGGGGTTTACAAGAGTGTGTTAAACATGTTAGGTAATTAAATATAATAGTTCTAATTGAGCCCCCTAAAATTATCAACTCAATATTCAAAAACATTATCATCGCCTTTTAAATTCTTTTCAAAACAATCCTTTACACAAAAAACATTAGAAACCACATTTGAATAATTTAAAATAAAAACCCCATTTTTTACATAAAAATATTTTATGAACAAAAAAAAATACCTTTACCCAATTTAAGGGCCATACAGGATTAAATACCATGAAAAACCCCACTCCATTTAATATTAACCACTAGAATATTCCCCCAACCTCTTTTAATTCCAAAAATCTCATTTAAAAAGGAAAACCCTTTGAAAAATATTTAACACCTTTTATGAAAAGTGTACACTCACTATAAAAACATAGAAATTTTTATATAATATTCATACATGGATCTAATATAGTCGGTAAATTATTTTGAAATACCCATAATATAATGAAACTCCATTTAAAGAATAATCACCAAAATATCTACCTCAAGAATGGTGTGATCAATTTTTGATAATCTATAACATTTCGCCTTCAACAAACACAACTATAATTGGTCACAAGGGAATGATCACAACACAAATAAATGAAACACCAAATGAAAGGAACCATAATGATTATTTTCTCCCCCCATGGAAGATAGGGTTATAGACGGAGTGGGAAATATAGGTAATCCTAAAAGATAGAGAAGGATAAAATGGAAAATATCATTACCTGATGCATTAAGGAATAAATAAACACGAAAAAATCAAAAATACACTATGTAAGGTTAAGAGAGGGAGATAATTTCCATTGATAGGAACCTTTGGTGATATTATTTTAAATGATAAATCCAATGTATGATTCTTTAAAATTGAAAAACACCAAATTAAAAAATTAACCAAGTCCAAGTAGGCACATGGTTTACTTAAAAAGTATACCTATCCTCGTTGTAGACATACGATCACCACATTTAAAATTTTCAATGGTTTTATAGTATAATATATATGGTTTACTAAACTATGAAACATACCATTAGGCCTTAGAAAAGCTTAAATATTTATAAAATTTATACCTGAAAAATCTTGAACTAATGGAAATAGTTAAACATATAAAAATATATATAACAAAACTACAATTTTGGTGTCAAAAAATTTCCACACCATGCCAATTTATACCCCTATAATGTCTCGAGTAAAAATAAGATAAATTGATATAGGACTACTAATACACCCTTATCCTATGGATGAAAGGTGGAGTTTAACTAAAGATGGTACTAGGAAGTAAAATCCACCAAACCTAAAAAATCATCTAAAGAATGGAATAATTATGCAACGTCATTTCATAACTCAAGGACTAACTAAACTAGGACCATAAATAAAAATAATAACAACATTGATAAAGGAATGATGGAGAACTATTATAGGTATTCCAACCATTTAAATTTCATTTAAAATGTTGAAATAAAGTAGAAACTCCACAGTTCCAAATACCATCCAAATGAACACATCTCCAATTATTCAATCATTTCCATCAACCAAAATAAACCACCAAGAAACTGATTAAAAATATAAATAAAACACCAATAAATAAAAACTCCACATCCATAAAATAAAACTCTTCTATGAGATTAATAATTAAAACCAAACATAATGTTAACAAACCAAAAGACCAATAATCCCCATTATGGGATTTGAACTAGGGTATGAGACTCAACGGGTGAACAACGTTCTCAAATCAAGAAAAATAACACATGAAACATCACAATGATTACCTCACCACTAGAGTGTTATCAGAATCCCAAAGGAAATTATGTTCCAAGTCACCTAATCACCAACCCAAGGTTTTCTGTAATCACCTAAAGATAATAAAATCCTTAAAACACCAACTATATGACACACAATTCATGGGAAATAAATTCCATGAAACAGGACACATAAAACCATAATCCAATACCATCCCTAAGGATCCAAAATAAATAATCCTTAAGACGAACCCAAACTAATTTAAAAACAACATCCAATGGATTTCAAAATAAACCCATGATTTCCACTTAAAAAAATTATATTTACAAAATCTCAAAGAAATTTCCAACCAGCCATGCTAAAGATATGATTATATATATAAAAAATTGAACGAATCATAATTGAATAAAATAATACAAAAAATAATACCAATGCACCATAATACAATACATTATATTTTAAAGTTCCCCTATATAAATTGTGGATATGTTTCAAATATAGGAAATGAACTAGTTCCACTACAAAGTCTTGAGACTTTGTAGAGACTACTAGAAATGAATGAACACATAATAAATTGGAAAATATTTATATAGTTCAACTTAATTAATGATATTATTTCCTTTATTCAAAACTATCTCTATGGGAGTTATACTTTACAATAAAAGTAATATAATCCAAAAAAAATTCATGTTCTACCATTCAAATAAACCGACATCAATATTGACCAAACTCCAAAACAAAATTTCATTCATCCAAATTCCAAAAACACAATTATTTCTTTTTAAAACATCTCATCTTACAAAAAAGTAATAGAACCATTCTAATACCTATGTTTTTCTCAAAACAAAAACATTTTAGTTTATTTTTTTTTGAAAACCTAGTTATTATAATACTTTCCAAAATCCAATTTAAATCTCTAACATTCAATATTATATTTGAAATTAGAATAATTATATAATTTTTTTACATAAAATATGTTCATTAGAAAAATATTCTTTAATATAAATATTAGTTCCCTATTTTAATTAAATTTGATAAAAATAGAATACATTGGATCCACTCAGGGTGTTATGCTAGATCATCCGAAGTCCCCTTTTGTCACTAGTCCCACCTCCCCCAAGTTATCCTTGGTCGTTTATCATACATTTCTCATATCCTCATGGATATCCCACCCTACCTAACCTAAATCAACTATGAAAAGTATTGTCTCTACTATTTTGATGGAAAATAAGGATTTGGATAATCCTAATGATTGATTTTGAGGGGGTGTGAGTGTGTTTTACAATTCATCAGGTTATAATTACCATGTTTTCCTTTCACAAAAACTCGCAAATGTTCCCACATTCATTACTGAGTATTAAAATACTTTATAAAGGTAGGAATCCAATTGAGCTTTCATACCCAATAACACTTAGGAACTCACATCGGGGGATAGGATGGGAGGTCAGGCTCGTCACACCTTTTTGTGGGAAAATTATTTCATACTCCATGACACTATTATAGATTGAATATATGTTCATGAATCTATTCATAACCCTGATATAGAATAGGTTACAATAACTAAACTATAACGTTTTGGTCACTTTTATCTTTAGTGTGGGGTAGATTAATGATTTTATCTGTATATTTTTGACGTTATTCATCCATTTCTCATTAATGGGTAGATTATTATATTTTAAAGCCATATAACCAGGCACTCTGAGGTTTACGGCCATCCAAGTAGGTTATTGATATCTTGAGGATTTTAATGAACTTATATGAGGTGTCCCACCTATCCTTTTTATAATTGGAATAAAAAACCACATAGTTCATTGGACCCATCATGAGTAAATGAAAAATATAAGGAAACTTAGGCACCATGTGTTGATCTTGAGCTACAAGATGGTGTACTTAAAAGGATATTTTTATGGTCTTTAAATTATTTGATGTTCTAAAATACTGTTTCGCTACTAAAGTTTTTCAGAATGACAATTATTTTATTTTTTGAAGATATTAGTAGTAGTAGTTTTCAGAATTATTCTACTCTTGATTCGTTGGAAGGATAATATGTTTTTCTATAAATAAGTCACTTTGACCAAAGGCTGAATCAACTGTTAAGAGCCTTTAAAAATTATTTGAATTTTTTTAATGTTTGTTGTCTATTTTTTCACAATTTATGGTTTGGAAACCCATCATTTTATAAGTATAGTTTATAAACCCTACAATTTCAATGTATGGTTAAAAACCCTCCTTTCACAAACTATGGAACAGAAATCCTACTTTTGTAATGTATGGTTTGGAAACCCTACTTTTGAAATATATTTTTCAACAAACCTACTTTCCCAAATTATGGTTCGGAAACCCTATATTCCCAAATTTTGGTTCAAAAACCCTACACTGCATTGGAAAACCCTAAACTACATTGGTTAACCTAGTGATATTATGGTGAACCCTTGCTATATTGGTGAACCCTATGCTACGTTGGTGAACCCTATGCTATGTTGGTGAACCCAACGCCATGTAGGTGAGTCCTAAAATAAATTGGTGAACCCTGCATTACTTTAGTGAACTGTACATTACTATTTGTTCCCCAATTTGTTGTTGTAGCTTTGTTATTATTATTTTTTCAGAACAATGATCTGCTGCATATATATATAGACTATTTTTAATGTTTTTTTCTACCTGATAAATTGAAATTAAATGCAAGGAATCTGATTGAATATATTTTGAGGTTTTTTTTGGAATATTTATATATAAAACTTTATAATTTTTCCAATTTCTTTTTCCAATAAACTCGTAGTTTATGAGATTATTTAAATTCAAATATTGGAATTTTTTTTCTGTTTGTGCTTCTTGTTTTTAGGAACTATTTTAACTATCTTTAAAGTGGTTTGAATATATTTAAACAAAAGTTTTAAGTCATTAAATTATATTATTATTCAATAGATAGTATTATAAGAGTTATTCAAATGATTTTAAAATATTTTATTTAGGATTTATTCTATAAGAATAAAGAGGAAAAAATGTCACGTTTTTTATGGAGATATTTACAAATGTTTTAGAATTAACTTATTTCGAATATTTGAAGGAAGGGTAGATTATAAATCTAATAAGTATATATATATATATACATATATCCAGTAGGAAAATATATCAATGCTTTATAATATTCGATACACTATTTTTCAAAGAGAAAGTGATGTGAACTGTAAATCTATTGTGCATTTGTAATGTCTTGTGACACTCCTTTTCATAAATAAAACAATCTCTCAAGTTCTGAATTAATTATTATTTGACAAAAATTTTCTTTACTAGATGATTCAATATAATCCTCATAAAATAGTATCTATGTTTTATTTTGTTATCTTCTCTTGTCTAGTTTCCGAGTCTGTAACACTATTTACTATATCTCTCACACACTCTTGTTTTTGTTCATGATGTTACACAAAAAATAATTATTTTTTATTCTTTTTCCTCAGGCTTTGACTACTAGATTCTAATGTTAGGATATAAGGGTTGTGGCACCCTATATCTAAATTTAGTACTACTAATGATGTGACCCCCTTTGTCTAATGTCAGGTTGGAAGGATTGTGACTCTTCATACAGAAGTCAGTGTTGTGGTTATCCCTCCACTAGAAAATGATTTTGTAATTAGGTTGTGATTCCACATAAAAAACATATTTAATTCACACATATATCTCACTGAGTTTAGAGGTATAATAATAGATTAGTCCCACATTGATCCAAACTACTATAAAAAAACATCATCGTGTTATTTATTTTTTTCTCTCCTAATTAACCTTTTTAATTAACATTGATAATTAATTTAATTAATCAATTATTTTCATTAAAATTTTAATCTAGTCTTTTCACCCCCTCTAGACCATATTACATTACCCTCTCTAACCTAAAAATTGGTATCATATTCTAACCTTCTTAAGAATATTTTATTTCTATCATTCTCTTTATCGATACAAAAAATTTGTATCATAGGTTGTTTCTTTCAGATTAAGACAATCCCTCAATAGAGTCTACTTTTATATTTAATTGTGTTCACATATTCATAGACCTCATAGTCTAAGAATAGTATCTTATAATATGGTAGTATTGAACCCAAAATATTCTTGTATTCCTCAAAATCCAACTCACTTTGATATAAATGATTATGGTTACTCGAATTCCGGAATTGAGACTTACCTCAAACAGCTGAGCATTGATAAAAGTTCTATCATGTCAACACAATACAAAATTCATGATGTTGACCTAGATACTCTTACTAGAATTGTTTATACTAGATATGTTTTAATCAAAAATATATAATTGTTTTATATTGTTCTATTAACATAAGTGTTTTTAGTCATGTGTCTACTTGAAAGACAACTCTTGAAGTTTTTGTGATTCTACAAGTCACTCACCTTAGTTATGAAAATTTGATCTGAACCAATCTTCGGATGCTTCTTAATGAGTACCAATACATTAAGATGACTGAATATAAAACTGTAAACCAAATGTTTCAAAGATTCAAATGCATTAAGAATGTTATGAATTCACTTGGGGAAGATCTGAAAACCCCCGCACTTGTTGAACGTGTCCAATGAGCCTTGATAATGAAATGGAATTCCAGAAGGGTTCCATTGATTGTTGAAACAACTTAGAAGAATACACACTTGATTAATTGATTGGATCACTAATATAATATGTATAGGAACTAAAGAACATATCCTCCTTGTAAACAATAAAAACGTGAATATTTTAAATATGTAAATTTTATTTCTACTGACTCTTTTGATTCTAATCTATAAAAATGTTAAAAATAAGATATGGTCCAAATTGTAACTAGAGTGTAAAAAATATTGAAAATTTGAGTAAAAAATTTATTTTAGAATAAAAATACAGAATGAAAAATTTACAAGAGATAAAAATGGTGGTATGAATTGCAATGCTTTGGAAGTAACCTATTATGAGTATTTGAAGAAAGGGAATATAATGCATGACTGTCTAAAACAAAACTATAATGACAAAAACATAAAGAACAAAAAAAAAGGAATTGACATCTATCTAGATTTTTATAGTAGAATCTAATTCCAGTGAACAATCTAGAAATGACAAATAAACAACTAACTTGGGGTTCATTGCATCGCTGGATAAGGTTAATAATTCTTGTTTTTAATCTGAATTATCTAATTCCTAATATGATTCAATGAAACCCAATGTGTTTCAAATAAATAATGAAATTTAAGAGCTATGAAAAGATATTTTCATTGCAGATGATTTATATAATAAGCTTAATGAATACAATGAGAAAACGTTTTCTAAAAAATACTTTTACAGTAGAATGAAAATCTATTTAACGTTTCTTATACTTCTCATTCAAAAGTTTATGACAATTTAAAAAAGCCTCAACATTTGAATGAATGTCTGAAAAAGGAAGTTGAATGTCTTAAATAAATTTTATCTACTTTTATTAAAGGTTTTGAAAAATATAATGAGATGATGAATTTGACTAAAAATGAAAAAACTAAATATGGTTTTGGTTATGATAGAATATTACCTAAAATTTTTAAAACCTATTTCTTTAAAATAAAAAATTGTTTTACTTCATCTGTTACTTGTTTTAAATGTGTCATAAAATGCCAATATGAACATGACTATTCACTTATATTTAAACAATCTTTGGGATTTACAAAAAATAATATTTCTAAATCTTTATTATATATTGTACCTTACAATACATGTATAAATTTTTTATGGGTACCTAAAAATTGTATTACCAGTCCGATTGGACCCAAAGTAGCTTGGGTGCCAAAATTTTCAGGTAATTGATTTTTCGTGAAACTTTTCTTCGGATGTATCGATAATGACATATGGTTCATCAATTTTGGGTGCTCTTGGAATATTATTAGAGGCCATCCAAATTTTACCACTTACCACACATTTTTTGGAGGCACTGTTACTTTTGGAGATAATTACAAAGGTAGTATAAATTGTTTTGTTAAATTTTCTATTTCAAAATAAAATTTTATTTCTAATGATATATATGTTTAAGGTTTAAATCATAATTTAATTATGTTATCACTATTATGTGATGATATAATCGAAGTTAAATGTCAAAATGGCGGTTGTTTTGTTTTCAAAGGTGATTATTTATTAGTTTCTTCAAAAAGAAAAGAAAATATTTATACTATTAATTTTTCTAAACTAATTTTGCAACATAACAAGTGTTTAAATGATGTACCAAATGAAATAATCCTTCCACATCGAGGTTTAGGCCATGTTAATTTTAGAACTTTATATAAGCTCTCAAAACATGAGAATGTGTTACAACTACCTTCCTTGAAGAAAACAAATCTTCATATATGTGACAATTTCATGAAAGGAAAGAAGCCAAAATTTTAATTTAGACCTATCAATCAGATAAGTACTAATAGGTCTTTACAATTAGTAAATCTTGATTTATTTTAACCCACTTGAATTTATATCCTTAGTGAAAATAAATACTCATTAGTGATTGTTGATGATTATAGTAGATTTACTTGGGTGTACTTTATTGCTCATAAAATTGATACATCTTCTAGATTTAATGGTTTTTGTAAATTAGTTCAAAATTAAAAAAAATTTGTGATTATTTTGATTCGTAGTGATAACAAAGGTCAATTTCATATTTTTTCTAAAAAAATTGAAAAATGTCTATTTTCATAATTCTTCTTATCCTAGAACACCATAGAAAAATAGTGTTATAGAATTGAAAAGTAGAACACTTATTGAAATGTTTACAACTATGTTATATGAAAATAAAATTCCTATTTTTTTTTTGGGATGAGGTATTTTTTTCATGGTATATTTCAAAAATAATTTTTATTAGAAAATTATTAAATGAAATTACTTATAAATTTTTTCAAAAAAAAAATAACGTTGGGTACTTTAGAGTTTTTAGTTATAAAGTATTTTTAAAATTCAAAAGAAAATTTAGATAAATTTGATGATAAAAATTAATGAAGGTATATTTTTTATTATAATAATAGTAAAGATTATAGAGTTTACAACAAAAGTACTATGGGTATTTAAGAATTTTTCATGTTATGATTGATGAAAATAATGTTAAATTAAATTATGATTCTAGTGTTATTGATAAAGAGTTTAGAGATTTTAATTTTAGTGAATAAATTCCTCAATTCAATAATGAATCAATTTAGGTGATAATACTCCATATCATCCTAATCCAAAATTATGGAATATTCATAAAGATCATTCTATTGAAATTGTAACTGGCAATGATGATTTTTGAGTGAAAACTTGAAACTCTATTTTAATTTTTTTTTCCAATTTTTTTATTTCTAATTTGGTTCTTATTTAGATTAATGTTGATTTTAAAGATGAAACCAAAATTTTTTATAGGAAGGATGAATTAATTAAATTTTCATGAAATAATTTTTGGACGTAAGAGAATTTACTAAGGATAAGTTGGTGATTGGAAATAAGTGGATATTTAGAAACAAGATAGATGAATATAGACATATTTTCAAGAAAAATCCATACTTTTTTCTTAAGGACAATCTCAAAAATAAGTTTTATACTTTGAATATTCCTTTTCACCTATTTCTAAGATATAGGTAATTATAATTTTGTTGACTTTTTCTTGTTTTCATGGTTTTAAATTATATCAAATGGATGTTAAATGTGAATTCTTAAATTTTTTTATAATTTAAGAAGTTTATGTCTCTTAACCCTTGGTTTTGAAAGTGAAAAATTTTATAACCATGTTTTTAAATTATCTAAAGCATTATATGCTCTCAAAAAATCCCCTCGCACATGGTATGAACGACTTTTTTTTAAATAATGGTTTTATGAATGGAAATGTTGATCCTAGAATTTTTATTAAAATAACATTTTATGATATTTTAATAGTTCAAATATATGTTTGTGATATTGTTTTTGGTTCTTATAGTGAAATAATTTTCAATAATTTTTATTTTTTAATGTATTCATATTTTGACATGAGTTTAATAAGAGAATTAAAGTTATTTATTAGACTTTAATTTTTCAAAGAAATGATGGAATATTTCTTAATAAATATAAGTATTATAATGGGTTAGTTAAATTATTTGTTCTTGATTCATCCAAATAAATGAAAACATGTACGGTCTCTAATTATAAAATAGATATTGATGATTCTAGTAAATATGTTCATCTTAAAATATATAGAGGAATGATATTGAGCTTTCTATTATAGACATCATCTAGACCTAACATCATTTTTAGTATATTTTTTTGTTCTATATTTAATGATGATCCTAAAAAATTAATATTAAAGCTGTAAAAAGAATAATTAGATTTGTTAAAGGAAGTCTTGATTGTGGTTTATTTTATCCAAAATATAACAGTTTTGATTTAACATCTTATTCTGACTCTGATTTTGGATGTTGTTTAATTGACCAAACAAGAACATTAGGTATGTTTCCATTTTTAGGAAAAATTTTAATTTCTAGGTCATCTGAGAAGAAATTATTTTTTTCTTTATCTACTGTAAAAGTTGGGTATATCTCTTCCACCGTTAGTTGTGTTCAACATTTATGGATTAAGAAATCCGTATGTGATTTTTTTGTTTTTATTAACAATCATTCTAATTATTGTAATAATAGTTCTATAATTTCTAATTCTAAAATCACCTTACAACATTATAGAAAAAAATATATTGTTATTAGATTTAATTTTATTAGAGATCATGTGAATAAGGGTGATATTGTTTTAGAATTTATCCTTTATAAAAGGTATCTAGTCGATATATTTACAATCACTTTAGACACTACTCAGTTTGAAAACAAAATTTGATCATGGTATGTTGGAATTATATCTTTTTATTACTACATTTATTTATGGGGATTTTTCTTTCATCATCTGTCTATTTACAAAAAGGGGGGAAAATTGGTTTTAAATGTTTTAAAAATTATTTTTAAATGGTTTAAATGTTTTGGTTTTATAATAAAAAATGGGGGACATTATTCTTACCTATGAGAGGTGTGTTTTACATATAAGAGATTTTTTACATGTTAATGTTTTAATTTTTTTATTACATATTATTAAATATTTGTTTTATTATGATTTTTCTTGATTACATGTGAATTTTTTAGTATAAATTTCATTATATTTTCCTATGTATTTTGACAATATATCAATCCACAGTGAATGGTTTTGTATGAAAAATATATCATTGTATAGATAAGAGATCTATCTAAACATAATTAGTTTATGAGTAAGTTTGAAAATTCATTTCTAGGTCTCTAAAAATTCAAATAAATTGATGTTGTAGTTTTAGAATCATTGCAGTCTACTATTTTAAAAAGTTTATCTATTTTATTTAATGTAAGTTTTACAGATATTAGAATAAAATGAATCATTATTTTTTAGAAATAAAACATGTTTATATTTATTTAATTAGTTTACATAAAAGTCAAAAAGGGCATTTTTATGGTCTTTAAATTACATGATATTTTGAAATAATTTTTCCAGACTATAGCTTTTCATGAATGATATTACATATTTTTTAAAAGATAACAATAGCACTAATAGTCAAAATTATTCTATTCTTGGTTTAATAGAAAGATAATATGTTTTTATATAAATAAATCATTTTCAAAAAAGGCTGAATATAATGTTAAGGGTCTTTAAATTTTTTAGAATTTTGTTAAAGTATGTTGTCTAGTTTATTAGAAAAGTATGGTTCAACAACCCAAATATTTCTATGTATGGTTCGACCACCCTACTTTCACAGAGTATGGTTTAGAAACCATTCTTTCTTAATGTATGGTTAGAAAAACCTACTTTGGGAATATATGGATTGTCAACCCTACTTTTTTAATGTATGGTTATGCAACCATACATTCACAAAGTATGGTTTGGAAAACCTACTTTCACAAGAAGGGTTCGGAATCCCTACTCTACATTGGTGAACCCTACAAAACATTTGTGATCCCGATGTTATTTTGGTGAACCCTACGCTATGTTAGTGAACCCTATGCTATGTTGGTGAACCCTACACTATGTTGGTGAACCCTATGCTAAATTGGTGAACCCTAATCTACATTAGTGAACCCTACACTATGTTGGTGAACCCTAGTATATGTTGGTGAACCCAATGCTACTCTGATTAACCCTATGTTACCTTGTTTATGATACTTTTCCTCTACTGCTTTATGATTTTTTGCTGAACATTGATATGATGCATATATATATATAGATTATTTTTAGTATTTTCTATACTTCATAAATTCAAATTAATTCTAAGGATTATGGTCAAAGATATTTTGATGTTTCAAGTTTAATATTTAAGGATAAAAATTAATAAATTTTACAATGAATTTTTCTAATAAAGAATTTGGTTATAAGATTATTTAAACTGAAATATTTGAATTTACTTTTGGTTTTTACAACTTGTATATATGAATTATTTTTACTATGTTTAAATTTATTTGAAAGGAATTTAAATGAAGATTGAAATCATTCAAATATAATATTTTTATGGCGATATTATTGTAATAATTAATCAAATTATTTTAAATTATTTACTTTATTATTTATTCTACATGAATAAAGTGTTAATGGTGCTGTGTTTTTTATGGAGATATTTATAAAAGCTCATGACTTTATTTATTTGGAATATCCGAAGGAAGTGTAGATACTAAAACTACTAAAACTTTATTCAAAATATATATAACCCTCTATGGTAGAAAAATGAATACACGGGTTATCCAATTGGATAAAATATTTTCAAAGATAAAGTGTTTTGGTCTTTGATCCTTTTGTTCATTTTTAACATCCTATGACACTCGGTTTCATCAGCTAGATGTTTTCTGATGTGATGAATTAATTTTTCTTCAACTATAATTTCTTTGAAGAAACAAGCCAATCTAATCATCAACAACCAATACCAATGTTATTTTATAACTTCTCATGTCTAGTTTCTAAATTTGTAACACTATTTCTCATCACTGTTACACACACTATTTTCCTATTTATGATTTTACATAAAAAAGAATTATTTTTTATTATATTTTCTTGGTATGTGAGTCTCGGATTATAATATAATGATATAAGGTTTGTGACTCCCTATATCTAATGTCAGGAATGTTCATGTTTGGACCCTCTTTGCCTAATGTTAGATTATAAGGGTTGTTACCCCCCAAAAAAGGTCAGTTTTGTGGTTATCCCTAAAATAGAAAAGTATTTTTTAATTGGGTAATGATTTCACCTCAAAAAACATTTTTAGTGCATATGTATCTCTCTCCGATTAGAGAGGTATAAGATTATAGTAGGTCCACATTAAACTGAACTACTATAAAAACATCCTTTTGTTATTTATATTTTCTGCTACTAACTAACCCTGATAATTAAATTTGATTATTAATTTCGTTATAAAATTATTTTAATTTATTTTTTATTATGGTCTATTCACCCCCCTCTAGACCATCTTCCATTACCCTATCTAAGATAACTTTATATAAGGGATCATATGAAACATGTGTTTATCTTGAGATGTAATATTGTGTACTACATATCCTGATTATGGTGGGAATTATAGTCATCATTTTTTGATCACTAACCCCCATGACTTACCCGAAGGTGGATGCCCTTATATGGGTGTTATCATATCATGAAACTGAATGGAATTATACATTGTGGATTCCCTATATCGTATAGGTTCATGATGCAAGTGATATGACCAATGAAAATCCCTAAGCCCACATGAGCCACGATGAGTGTGAGAAACAAGGTGTAGCAAGTAATCAACCTCAATGAATATGGATGCGGGACTTATGGATTTGGGTGTCCCTTATCGAGTATTATATATATATCATGTGACTTATGAAAGCATTACATGTATCCTCATTATTGTAAGAATCAATGTCATCATAGTTTTGTTAACTTCTCAATCCACTGATCGAAAAGGAAAAATAATAATCCCATGGGAGAGATTGGATCTTGATGGTTATAATGTAAGAGGAATAGAGGGACTTACTCCATGGTAGATTTCCATTAAGGCTTAGGCCTTAAGAAAAAATACTACATATCTGGTTTAAGGAGGGGCTAGAGTTATCATAATTCAGTTGGAGGTACGGCCGAATATATCCACGAGACATGATTATAAGTCCCTTGTGTGCTTGATTACCATTTGCATATTGTTTTCCTGGTATATCCCAATTGTCTTGATAATATTTTTTAAGATATATGAACATGTCATAGTTTCTTATCATACATTTTCAAAGAAATCTACAAATCTAGTTAACTTGTATGAAGGACATTGCATGATTTCAATGGAATGTCTATGGGGAATCAAATGATCAAGGGTGACATGACTAGAGGGTGTCGCATGACCTGGATAAAATTTCTTGAGGGTGTTTCAGTACCTGCCTTCCATGACTGGAGGGTGTATCATGACCTGGATGACATGACTGATGGGTGTCTCATGACCAAGATTAAATTTACGGAGAGTGTATAATGACCTGGTTGACATGTTATGGTGACGCCACATAAATATGTTGAGATTTCTAGAATATATTGTAATATTTTTCTAGAAATACCTTATGACACAACATAACAGGGGAGACATGTCTAAATTACATTAGAATATTTGACTAGTGAGCCTAGAGGACGTCATAAGACTTGTTTGTCTTGTCCAGATAATGTTGGATGACTTTCTTGTCAAGTCCAAGGGACATCACATATTCCAAATGGTATGATCACAGATTGTTAGATTAATTAGGTGATATGTCATGGTGCATTAATGTGATTATGGAAGGTTATGATATTCAAATGAAAATTATTGTATCTATCTTTTCATAGGTCACCTCTCTTTTTATCTTTAATTATAGACATTATTTCCTATGTACCTTAGGTTTTTTCTCATGTTAGCTCATTTTTGGTTCCACATGACCTAGTCGACATGACAGACCTCCGACCAATAATCTTGAAAACACTCTGGATGTCCTTCCCATGATCTATAGAGTGATATCATGAAGCAAAGTTTCATTTCTCATGATCCATCATTTCATTCCTCAAATTTTACATGGTGTAAGGCTTTAAAACCCCAAGCTTCTATGGTACACTTCTCTTTCAATAATTAATAGCTTGCATTTTACGGAAGTTCGAGATTCTTACACACCGTGACCAATCAAAGTAACCGTTATGAATAGTAAAAACTACTTTTTGAAATTATATAGATTTTATATTTCAAAATGGACTTAATTTTTGTATTCATAATATCGAAATTATCCCATGTTGAATTTTTTGTTTTATTCTTGACAACATCCAATTTTCAATGAATAGAGAAAAATACATAAAAACAACATTTTTAATCAAAACAATTTATAGTGATAAATTATACTATTGAGTGGTTTTAAAGTATAATTAGAATATAATTTTACGATTTTATCCCATGGTGTTCATTAGAATTAATTTCACTTTAAAATTGGATATAAACAATTTGTCAATCTTTTGATAGATATTGTTTCTTAAAAACACGCTATTTGTTTTGACAGTGGGAATACTTTTTAAATTAATAACTACAATTTCTATGTTTGGAATTTGGTAAAATGTATTCCATATTTGGAATCATAAGTTCCAAATTATGTAATTAAGACACTTTTGTTTTTTGACATTATGAATAGTAACGACGGTAATTATCTTTAATTATCTTGATTAATTAGTAATTAGGTAGTTAAGGGTAATTAAATAATATCATAATAATAACAAATGACCCAAACATGTGTCCTAATGCTACTGGTTGTGTCATGGCCGACCATGGGATGCCTTGTTCCAAACTTTGGGACCGCATGGAATCACTTTTGGGTGATAGTGACATTTTATTATATTATTTTTTTAAAGGGAAAGTATAACCAAAGTATGTATCACCCAAGTAAAACAATTTTATTTTTGAATGTGTAAATGATATCTTAGAATATAAATAATCAATGGAAATCTAATAATATTTTCTACATCATGATATATTTTTTATAATATTTAGACATTAAATATTTAAAATTTTTATGACACCATGATGATGTAGTGATTACCTCATTAATTAACGATTTAAATAAAATGAAAAGATATTGTACACCATAAGACTTACACATGTCAAAAAACTATTGGATAAGTATATTTCGAACCCTTATCACCTTATCCTCGAAATATATAATCATGGGACCTTTAAAATCCAAAAATCATTATATAATAAAGTAACATTTCTTGACTTTCCAAAAGTGCCCCTCCTCTCCTCTTATAAAAGGCCCCCACCTCTACCACCTTATTCACTCCTTAATAGCCATTTGGATCGGCCAAAATCTACTGAAATACTCTCTAATATTCCCTCTCTTACTCCTTGAAGCCTCAATTTGGGCTGAAGTCTTCCCAATGAATCTTTTGGCTCAAATCAAAAAGAGTTACCCAATTTTACGTTATTGTCTTCTCTTATGTTCTTTTGTTTTATTTTTCTTATCCAACCCCTTAAATTATTTTTATTACATTATTTTGTAACAACAATAGTATCATCAATATACTAGGATGTTTTTAGGAGAATTATTTTATTTACACTTACACACACCTTCATCTAATGGTGAAAGAAAATACTGTTTCTGTGGGTGGTGAATTACTACATCACGAAATGATGATTGTTCAATCTTCTATTAACACATCTCATGGTGGCCATTAAGATGTCACAACATTTATATATTATATATATTATTTTTATGTTTTCCTTATGCTTCTGTATTTTTCATTTATAGCATACCATAATGATTTCCTTTATGGGTAAACACGATAATTTCATTTTAGGAAGTACGGACTACTGCCCCCTCAAAGTGATTTGAATCGTTAATGCCATATGTGGGACGTATAAGGGAAGGGGTAAATGATATTATATATGATATTATACTGGAATTATAATATACCTTTATATCATTATGATTTAATTCCATTAAATATGAAATAGAAATGAAAGTAGCATTCATGCGTAGGTACGGCTTGCCGTCTCCATGAACGGTGCATTTCCTTTATTACCTCTAAATGTTATGTAATATTATAAATGAATGTATATACTAGATATATATGATATATATGATATCTACATCATGAATATAATTCTAGATATAATGGATATTTTTCCACATGAACAACTTGTAATTATAAGAAGTTTATTTTTGACTCAAGTACCAAAAATCAACAAAACGACATTTATTTACTTAAATAATTACAAAATGTTCATAACATGGTAATAAATGATATAAAAGGAATAAAAAAATTGGAAAAGTTTCTTAAGAAATTAGAAATTAACTCATTTTTATTATTCAATAGGTTAAAGAACGATCGAGTCAAGTCGGACATGAGGTATGGGACTTCGTCTCAATCTCTTCTCAGTGAGGCATATTTTGTTTTATACACAACTTTCTTTTATATGGTATATAAACCCCTTTGAATTTTACATTTATTCAAATAAATATCATTTATATGAAGAAATTTACTAAACGACAGAAGGGAATGTTTTTTTGTCATACGTATGCGGAGACAATGACTTCTCCACCGCATTGACCATTATTTGAGTTTCGACTTCCTCTACAAGCCATAACGTTCTTTAAATGAAAAATAAATACCAAGTTTTACTTTTATTTTATTTTGGTATTAAAAATGGTTTTATTATATCAATGAGTTGTATTGATATCTTCTGATTGAAATGATGAAATGTTATGTTTCCTTAATGCATGTTTTATGTGATACGATCATGTTATGGTTTATGATATGTATAAACCTTTTCATATAAGGAATGAATTGGACTTAGTAAGTGACGGGTGGAGCCCGCTATAGTTCCTCGATGCATCGGTAGGTCTCATGAGACAAACTAGTGTCTTGGTACAAGGCCTTGACAAAATCATATTCGTAGTCTTGGAACAAGGCCTTGACTATGTGGTTATGATAGTCTGGCATTATGCATAACATCATTATGGAAGTTATTATTGACATTTCTTGTGATTATTCGACTAGTAGAATATCCATGTGAATAAGTAAATGTCAATGTTTCATTTTATTTTTGCCATATTATGCTGAAATTCATGTTTTAAAGGATTTTGTTTTAGTTATACATTTCCTTAAATGTTTATTTTTATTTATGAAGGCTCTCCCTATATTGTTATCCTTACTGAGCATCTGAGCTCACCCCTTTCTATGTTTTATTTTTCCAACGATGTGAAGAAATATTTTATGACTGACCTGCAGGTCTATTTTGAAGGGGATATGAGTGTGGACTACGGAGACCATGTTATTGACGTTTTTTACTTTATAATGTAATGTAACATTTATGAATGTATCTAGTGTTTACAAGGCTATTAAACTAATTGGTCTTTCGAGACATGATCTTTTGTGATCATGCCAATGTTACGTAATAATGCACTGACTCTAGGTAACTAGGGTCGGGGCAATACAGTTGGTACCAGAGGTAGTTTAGTACTAACCATGGAATCTAGATTTTGGAAAACATCGATTAGAGCACATAGCCCTAAGATAGACTTTGAGGATTAGTATAGAATAAATTCTTAGAATTTTGGTATTATAGAGATTTTGTGAGTTTTCTAAGCAATACATCCTTATAAGGATATGAGTAGGTAGAGGCAGCTCACGCATAGTTGTACTGAGGGGAAAAACCCAAAAACACCACTTTGAGATAGACTCGAACGGGAACTGGTGCACGACAACAAGTGTTGCTGCACTCTTGGATACGACACTCCCGATGGATAAGCTTAGAATAATTCTCATTCTCTTTACAAACCATTATGAAGTGTTTATGAGTATATACTTCTCAAAGAAAACATTTTTATGATTATGGATTATATCCATAAACGGCTAAATTTATGTTAAGTGTTTTACAAGTATGGAATTATGTATTTTGATTCATAAACTAATCTAGTTTATGACATTGTTTAGAAATGGTGCCTAGTGGAAGGAATGGAAACCGTATCAATGAACACACTCCATGATGGGATTGCCCTCTTGATCAAGATATTTATAATGGAGCTGGTGACACAATAAGGTGTTGATCTGCTTATCACCATATTGGGACAACTCACTCAGGTTATGAATAATAACCTTACTCGTATGGAGCACCCTGATCCGCTACATGGAGGATCAATGTTAGACCGCTTCATGAGGCAAAAACCACCAACATTCAATGGGAGTACAAATCCCTTATTAGCTGAGCAATGGATAAATTTCTTATAGAAAATATTCCATGCCTTGGGGAGTAGTGAAAGGGAAAAGGTTATCATGGCAGTTTACTGCATCACTGGAGATGCTGATCAATGGTGGCCATTGATTCAAAACACAAATGAAGATGATGAAGTATCAAATATGGAATGGAGGGAGTTCAAAGTGATTTTCTTAGAAAAATAATTTCCTCGTGAGCATCGAGCAGATATAGAAAGGCAATTTCTGAGTCTGAGAAAAAAGGGGGATGAGAATGTCGCAAACTATGATTCTATCTTAACAAGGTTAGCGAGGCATGCTGCAGATTATATACGTAACCCAGGAAGTATGATTTATCATTTCTTTGATGGGTTAAAACTATTTCTCTATCGAGCTTTAGTATCACAATCTTTCTCAATGTACGAAGATATAGTCTCATGTTCTATCATGACAGAAATGGAATTATCTAAATCATATGGCAATAAAGTAAAGCAAGAGAAGAAGAGAATGGTGGAACAAGAGGCAAATAAAGGGGAAAAGGGAAATAAGGATTTTCCATTATGCGATAATTATGGGAAGAATCGTCCCGGTACATGCCTAAAATGAATGGGAGTTTGATATAAATGTGGAGAAAAAGGTCACCAGGCTCATGATTGCAAAGGAAAGAAAGATGTTGTTAATGTTGAAGGCTACAATTGTAGAGAAATGGGGCATTATGAAAATGAATTCCCTAAGCGCCAAGGAAACTTACCTCAGAAAAGGCCAAGGGAGAAAGGCCAATATTATGCTGTTACTACAGTTAAAGTGAAATAATTATTGTATTTGTCTTTTTGGACTCAAGGATTATATTATGGTTATAAGAATAATGTGATATATATAAGGATTGTACTACAGTATGTGTTGTTTTCATTATGGTTTTAATATGATGAAGGTAAACAAATTTTTAGTATGTGACAATAAGATAAACTTTACTTTGTTTGGGGAATTTGATGAATTGGTTTTGGGATTTAGAGACCTTTTTGAGAAAGTCTTGACTGAGGTATTTTGGTTAACTATAAAGGTTTGAATGGATTATGTTTAACGTTGGATAGTATTTTTTAATGTTAAAACATTTCTGAAGATTATTTTTGGAATATTATAATACTATAGTTTTAGTAAAAGGACAACATGCAGGTTGGGGGATAACCCATCACCTCGGACAAAGCTATAGGAATCAAACCCACAACCATAGTGTGACATTCCTTTATTACCTACAACTAGCCTACATGATTTCCCTAGTAATTAAAAAATAGTTTTCCTAATATAAATTGTATGTGTTAATATTTTGAATCTTGTACGATTAGGATAAATATAATATTTTTGTGTTCTATTATATTTTTGAGTCAAATGTGAGTTTGTGCTAGAAATTAGTTGAAAGTTGAAACTCTATGTGTCAAGCACAAATATATATATATATATATACATATCTCTTATTCTATGAATAAATTAATTCTTAATCATTTTTAAAGGGATATTAAAACAAAAAATGTGTTATTATAATACCTTATGTTTTGTTAAACTGATGATATTTTAAATCAACATAAATTGAAGGTTTTAAAGCCCACAATTTTACACTTAATTGTGATTGATGACCTCAATCACTCCCTAAAAATATTTAAGTTTTTCCTCCAATTATATGTCTCTAATTTCCACCAATGTTCTCCTAATCGAGATCATAATTTGGTGGTGAATTTTTCATTTCCCTTTCCCTCTTACTAAGGCTAAATTCTATTAACGTTATTTCTGATGTGGATTTTCCACAAAGGTATTTTCTATTTTCAACCTTTTATTTTCGAAGAAAATTTTCAAATTTCTATGAAGAAATTTATTGAAGGAGGGGAGAATGTAACACCCAAAGCTTCCACGATACACTTATTTTTCAATAATGCAATAGCTTGCATTGTAAGTAAGTTTGAGATTCTAACACACAACGACCAATCAAAGTAGCCATTATGAAAAGTAACACCAACTTTTTGAAATTATATAAATTTTATATTTCAAAATGGACTTCATTTTTATATTCGTAATATCGAAATTATCCTATGTTGAATTTTTTGTATTTTTCTGAGAACATCCAATTTTTGATGAATAGTGAACAATACTTAAAAACAACATTTCTAATCAAAATAATTTATAGTGATAAATTATACTATTTAGTGGTTTTAAGGTATAATTAGAATATAATTTTACCATTTTATCCAATGGTGGTCATTAGAATTAATTTCACTTTAAAATTGGACATAAACAATTGTCAATCTTTTGATAGATATTGTTTCTTAAAAACACGCTATTTGTTTTGACAGCGGGAATAATTTTTAAATTAATTACTACAATTTCTGTGTTTGTAATGTGGTAAAATGGATTCCATATTTCGAATCAGAAGGTCTAAATTATGTAATTAAGACACTTTTGTTTTCTGACATTATGAATAGTAACGATGGTAATTATCTTTAATTATCGTGATTAATTAGTAATCTTGTAGTTAAGGGTAATAAAATAATATCATAATAATAACAAATGACCCCAACCTGAGTCATAATGCTACTGGTTGTGTCATGGACGACCATTGGATTCCTTGTGCCAAATTTTGGGACCCCATGAAATCACTTTTGGGTGAGAGTGTCATTTTATTATATAACCTTTTTTAAAGGGAAAGTATAAACAAAGTATGTATCACCGAGGTAAAATTATTTTAGTTTTGTCTGTGTAAATGATATCTTAGAGTATGAATATTCATTGTAAAGCTAAAAATATTTCCTACATCATGATATTTTCTTATAATTTTTAGCCATTAAATAATTAAAATTATTTATGACACCATGATGATGCAGCGATTAGCTCGTCAATTAACAATTTAAATAAAATGAAAAGATAATGTTAAATATAAGACTAACACTTGTCAAAAACCTATTATGTGAGTATATTTATAACCCTTATAACCTTATCCTAGAAATATATAATTGTGGGACCTTTAAAATCCGAAACTCATTATATAATAAAGTAACATTTCTTGACATTCCAAAAGTGCCCCTCCTCTCCTCTTATAAAAGGCCCCCACCTCTACCACCATATTAACACCATCAAAGCCATTTGGCTCAGCCAAAATCTGCCCAAATACTCTCTAAACTTCCCTCTCTTACTCTTAGAATCCTCACATTGGGCATATGTCTTCCCAAGAAATCTTTTGTCTCAAATCAAAAGGAGTTACCCGATTTTAAGGTAATGTATTCTCTTATGTTCTTTTGTTTTATTTTGCTTCTCCAAAACCTTAAACAGTTATTATTCCTTTATTTTGTAACAACAATAGTATCTTCAATATACTAGGATGTTTATATGAGAATTATTTGATTTACACTTACACACACCTTCGTCTAATGGTTATAGAACATATAGTTTCTATGGGTGGCGGATTATTGCCTCACGAAACGATGATTGTTAAATCTCCTTTTAAAACCTCTAATGGTGGAAATTAAGATGTCAATATATTTATATATGATATATATTGTGACGAACCATCCTTGGGGCTCGTTTCGTGACTACCCCAGGCCCGCCTTATATAGGCCAGGGGCTGGTAACTAGCACCAAGGTGTAATTCCCGGTAAAAAGGGAAGGCATTGCCTTTGTAAAGTAAACAAACACCACAGAGCAAGCAAGCATAAATAAACACTAAGTAAAAACTGGGTACAATAGTAAGTGTGGAAAAGTAAGTGGGACAGAATACAAACCCAAAGTCAAAGTAAAGTACAACTAAAAAGAGAGTACATCAACTGAAAAGTATAGCTGCAGCGTCGAGCCGTCCACTGAAAGTCCCACCTAAAGGGTGGGTACAGATAGCCTCCACAGCTCCTTGGGTCTAGACGTCCGCTCCGACTACGTCCCGCCCAGTGGTCCACCTCTGGGTACTGACCTGCTCCTCATGCCTGAACCACAATCAGCGATGTCCGTCGTCTGCAACCAACACAATGTAGTGCGGGCATAGCCCGTGCAGGGGTGAGTATAAGCTACTCAGTAGGGACCCCAAGACCCCAAAAGGTCTCCCAGAATCCACAAAGGATAATCCAAAAAGAAAATATACAATCACGAAGTAACATCCGACACCACTTACGTATAAGGCCATAAATATACCTAAGTCATCAATTCCAGTTCTCTTCAACATCCGAGCCCAAGTTCGATCACATCCACATAGGATAGAACAACACAATCCACATAGGAAAGCAAGTCAAGATTCATGTCACACAGGTATAATTCTTCGTATGACGATAGAGATGATCAGATATAGCCACTGATTCATCTAATCCATTGAACCCACACAGGATCGATAGGTACTAACCCCCGAAATGACCCACAAAGGATCGATAGGTACTAACCCCTGCAATGACCCACACAGGATCTGACCCATAGAGGATCGATAGGTAACTAACCCCCGTAATGAACCACACAGGATCGGACCCACCCAGGATCTGTAGGCATTGGCCCAAACAGGACCACTGAGTGCTGACCCACACAGGATCAGTAGCACTGATCCATGTAGGATCGCTGAGTGCTGTAGTCGTCATCGTCGAATCCACGGAGGATTTCGGTACAGTCGTCATTGTCATCGCAGTCGCATATAGCTCTCGGGTTCCCGCACACAACAAACTCGTTCGGGGGGGGGGGGGGGGTCCGCTCCATGAGCTGAGGGGATGATACATCAACTGATACATTTTCTGGAGTTTATGTATCCAAAAGTTCCGTATTTTTAACAGGAACTCAACGTCACAGACGGCGCGTCAATCGGACGCCCGGTCTGAGAGTTATTGTCTTTTTCGTTCCAGGTTCCCTATTTGTTTTTAAGTCAAAACCAACCTGACCATACTCCAACTACGTCCAAACCTCGAGTGGAGTAAGGAAAAAGGTCCGTCTCACTATGACGAATCCATCAAAGTCGACGACACATCATTCGGACGTCCGGAGATCATGTTATAAGCGTTTCTGCTCCGAGGGCCCGGTTGCTTTCGTGTACGTACCAACCCGGATGAACCCAAAGTTCTCCAAAACCTTAATTATAATATACCAAAATGACCATCTCGATCCAAGGATCTCTAAGCAGCTGACGCTGTGTTGATCGGAGGTCTGTATCCCATGTTATGGGCAAAAGTCCGAAAAAGTCCGGTATTAGGGTGTTCGGGCCCTGTCCGACCCGGCCCGGTACCCCTTGGGTCGGCCCGAACTGGGTCGACCCGACCCAGTTCCGGGTCTGGCCCACTTGGGGGCTGCTCGGCCCGGCAGGCACGGCCCGGACCGCCAGGCCGGGCCGGCGCGCTGGCGCCGGCCAAGCGGCCGCGCAAAGGGGGGGCCGCCCCCTGGATGAAACTGCAACCCCACGTGGGGGCCACCCCTTGCCAAGGGACACGACCGAGCGCTGCATCCCGCCTCCCTCGGTCCAGCGCGGTCACGGGACCAGCAGCCTACCCCCGCGGCGGCTCTTCCCAGCGGCGCGCCGGCCGCCGCCTCTAGCTGCCGGCACCGCCGTTCCGGTGAGGCGCACCGACGGTGTGTTTTGCGGACCTCCGGACAAGCTCTGGTGGTCGGTTTTGCCTGCCGTCTTCGCCAATGGCCCTCTCGGGATAGGTTGTTCACTGGGAAGTCCTCAAAACTCCCTTCGACCTGCTTCGTCGTCGCCCGCCGATCCACACACCAAGAACGAAGAAATGGTGGGTTCAGACTTGTTCGTTGGTCCGCACCCACCACGTTAGCAGTTTAAAAGGCTTTTGAAAAATTTTAAACACATGATGAGGATATAAATCACATAGATTTAATTGAACCAAAACTCCTACCTCAAGCGTCGTCGAGCGAGGGTTCGTCGTGGAATTGCACGTCACGGAAGAGGGAGTCGCGGAAGGTGGATTGTCGCATCGCGGAGAAAGGATTCGTGGGTGTCGCGTCGTCGATCTCCGAGGATCCAGCGTTCTTGTCGACCTTCGTCGGAGGTCGGCGTTCTTCGCGTTCTTCGCGTTTTTCATCGAGGAGGAAGAACTTCAATAGCCTGAGCGAATTATCCCTAGCCTCTAAACACCACAAGACTAATAAAATAAGAGTTGTCTTATTTTATTTCTCAAGCTATGCATTTAAAAAAACAAAAACGAATCAAACAATTAAGTGAATTAATTGCAATGTTTAAACATCCAAATTAATGAGGCGTTTATTAACCAGAATAAACGCAAGGGTTGACTTCATTAAAAAGGGGGTGCAGGTGCGTTACTTAATTAAAGGTGGGGTTTTAGGAATAAAAGAAACAGTGGGGCTCGTGTGGGCCCCACCTCACAAATATCCTACCTAGTGGGTAGGATATTGTGGGTCCCACATCATCCACTTAACTTAAGTTAAGAAAAATAAAATAAAAATTGGTTGCACCACTTTTATTTTATTTCTTAACTTAACCACGAAAATTAAGAACCACACCAGAGAAAAAGCAACTCCGAAAAAGGTGTTTCTAAGTAATTACTAGTACTGTGATTCCATCTGTGGCCTCAGAATTCGATTCCAAGCATCGGTTCAAAAGATAGAAAAACCGGCTCGTTCGTTCACTGAACGTACCCGAGCTAAACTTTGGAAAAAGATTCTGGGCACACCGGGCCTCGGAATTAGGTGCCGTCAGAAACTGCGTTCTTGTAGTATTCCAAAGAAAATTTAGAACAAAAAAATTTACTTGAATTTTACGGGTCTTTACATCACTCCCACCTCAGGTCTTTACGTCCCCGTAAAGATACATCAAAAACTAGGGGAACAAATGTTGGTACTGAGCACACATCTGATCATCCCGCTCCCAAGTGCTCTCCTGGAGGTTCCCATGCTGCTATCAGATGCGCACTAGAGGAATCGACCATCCATGTAGGACCCGATCCTATCGATCCTCAATCTCCACCGAGACTTCTGCAAAAGTCACCTCATCATCAATGTCCAGCTCCCCATGATCAATGATATGCGGCGGGACGTGCACGTATCTCCTCAGCTGGGATACGTGGAAAACGTCGTGCACCCGGTACAACTGAGGTGGTAGAGCCAGACGATAAGCCACCTCGCCAATCCTACTGAGGAGCTGGAATGGTCTGATGAAGCACTGAGATAACTTGCCGCCTCGGCCAAATCTCTGTAATCCACGTTTAGGTGAGACCCGCAAGAAGACGTGGTCGCCATCCTCGAACTCTAGTGGCCTCCGCCTCCTGTCAGCATAAGACTTCTTCCAGCTCTGAGCTATCCTCATCCACTCTTGGATGACCTGGACCTTCTCTATCGTGGCCTGGACTATCTCTGGTCTCACAAGCGCTGGCTCCCCAGGGTCTGTTTCGCACAGCGGTGATCTGCAAGGTCGGCCATACAACACATCGTATGGTGCCATCCCGCTGGTGGAATGGTAGCTGCTGTTGTACGCGAACTCCACCAAGGGTAGGTGGTCCTCCCAGTTGTGACCAAAGTCAAGGACACATGCGTGGAGCATGTCCTTGAGGGTCTGAATGGTCCTCTCCGTCAGACCATTCGTCTGAGGGTGAAAGGTGGTGCTCAGACGTAGCTGCGTCCTGAACGCCTCCTATAACCCCTTCTAAAGCTGGGAAGTAAAGCGAGCATCTCGATCGGAGAGGATAGATGATGGAATGCCATGAAGCCATACAATCTTCTGAACGTAGAGGCGTCCCAAGCTCTCCACTGAGCCCTGCTATCTGATGGGTAAAAAGTGAGCCGACTTGGTGAGTCAGTCGACAATAACCCAAATAGAGTCGTAACCTCTGGAAGTGTGTGGAAGTCCAGTCACGAAGTTCATAGATATGACGTCCCACTTCCACTCCGGGACCTCCAAGGGCTGTACAAAGCCTGCTTGTACCTGGTGCTATGCCTTCACCTGCTGGAAGGTGAGGCATCAAGAAACGAACTCTCCACAGCCTTCTTCTTGCCCAGCCACCAGTGCTGTCGCCTGAGATCCTGGTACATCTTTGCCACTCCAGGATGTACCACCAAAGGGGAAGTGTGAAACTCTCTCAGCACCTCCTCCCGTAAAGCAACTAGTACCAAGGTACTTCCTCTAAAAAGGACGTCGTGCTATCCTCCTACAGAGAAACCATCAGGTGCTTGTCCTGAGGATATATGTGCACGTCGCGTCTCATAGTCGACGTCCCCACGATGTGCCTCTCTGACCGGATGCAGTAGTGGAGGAGTGACTGTGAGTGACTGAAGGAAGGCTGCTCCATCTCTATCCACGAAGGATATCTGTAAAGCGGTTAGCTGCTTTGTCCCCTCCCCAAGTAGCCGAATGCACGTTCTCCTGCTGAGAGCATCAGCTACTACGTTCCCCTTCCTAGTAGTATAGACTATCTCAAAGTCATAGTCCTGGAGGAACTCGAGCCATCACCGCTATCTCAGGTTCAGGATCTTCTGTGAGAAGATGTACCTGAGACTCTGATGGTCATAATAGACTGTAAAGCGCTCGCCCATCAGATAGTGTCACCAAATCTTCAGAGCGAAGACCACTACTGCTAACTCCAGGTCATGGGTAGCGTAGTTATGCTCTTGCGGCCTCAACTGGGATGATTCATAGGAGATCACTTCCTGATCCTGCATCAGGACACATCCGAGTGTAGTACCTGATGTGTCACAGTAGACTACGTACCCAACTCCCTCCTCTGGTAGCCTCAAGATAGGCACGCTGGTCAATCTCTGTCTCAGCTCCTGGAGGCTTTGCTGACATCTGTCTGACCACAAAAATGGTTTCCCCTTCTTCATCAAAGCTGAGAGTGGTGTCACAACTCTGGAGAAGTCTGGCACAAATCTCTGATAGTATCCAGCTAGTCCCAATAAACTCCGCACCTCCGTCATGCTCCTGGGTGGCTCCCAAGCTAGCACTGCCTCGATCTTCGCAGGATCCACCACATCTCCCACCTCAGAGATGATGTGTCCCAAGAAGTGGACCTCACGTATCTAGAACTAACACTTCGAGAGCTTTCCATAAATCCGGTGCTCTCGGAGTGTGTCATGTATAACCCATAAGTGGTAGGCGTGCTCCTCCTCAGTCGTCGAGTAAACCAAAATGTCGTCAAGAAAGACCACGACAAATCGATTGAGGTATGGCTGAAAGATCCTGTTCATGAGGCCCATGAACACTGATGGAGCATTGGTTATGCCAAATTGAATAACCAAAAACTCACAGTGTTCATACTGACATCTGAAGGCCGTCTTCTGCACGTCCTCGTCCCGAACTCTGAGCTGATGATATCCTGACCTGAGGTCTATCTTCGAGAACCACCGTTCTCCCTTGAGCTGATTGAAGAGGTCATTAATCCTCAGTAGCGGATACTTGTTCCTCACTATCACCTGGTTCGGGTGACGATAGTCTATGAAAAGTCACAAGCTCCTGTCCGCCTTCTTGGCAAACAATATCGGGGAAGCCCTGGGTGAAACACTGGGTCAGATGATTCCCTTTCCCTGCAAGTCCTCCAAATATACCCGTAGCTCTCGATGCTCGGCAGGATCCATTCGATTTTATGGGGTGGATATCGAGGTTGTCCCGGGGTACAGATCAATATAAAAATCTACCTCTCTACGAGGAGGTAGTCCTGGAACGTCATCGGGGAAAACCTCCGCATACTGATCCACCACTGCAGGAAAACTAGGACTCCGCACGTCAACTGCTCCTAGGATGAGGCTAGCCAACTGATGAGTGATGGGATGTCCTCTCCTCTGCGAGAGTCCATCCGGTGCCGTGAAGGCTCTCTTCTCGCCGGGGAAGGAGAACCTGCTCCTGTCGGTGCGTACACACCGCACCTTGCACCTAATACAGTCAATCTGAGCATGGACTGTAGATAAACAATCCATGCCCAAGATGATGTCATAAGGCCTTGACGCCACTACAAGAAGATCTCAGCTGAAGCTCTCGCCTCCTAGAGTAAGATCACACTGCCGACACTAGTGCGTAATCATCGAGTCTTCTCCCGTAGGAGTCTGTAGCCGTAATGATCGAGCCAACGGCTCTGTCGGAATCTCCGAGCTCCGAACAGGGGCAGCGACTATGAAAGAATGACTTGCTCTTATGTATATAAGAACTGTAGCAAGGATGGAATAGACACAAATATTACCTAGAATCATCTCGGGAGCATCTTGGTCGTAGGCCTCCGCTTCCTGAAGCCGTGCCTGTCTCTGCCCGCCAGCTCCCTGTGGTCGGGGTGGACTTTCTGGTGGTGGTGGTGGTAGAGCATCAAAGTGTCTCCCACCACCTGCTGCTCGGCCAACTCCTCTGCCTCGTCCTCCGGCTCCCTATGGACTGCCACGGTCAACCCTCTGCCTCTGCCTAGGTGGTCCCTCAACCATCAGCTGCTCCTCGGTATGGCGGGTCGGGCAGTCACGAGCCATGTGGCCCTCCACGCCGCATGCGTAGCACTGTCTGCTTCTCGAAAGACTGGCTCCGCGCTGTATTCCCACACCACTGAGCAAGTGTTCTAAGGTCGTCTGCCTGAGGGTCAGGTCTGCCTGGACCCATGAGTCATCCGTCGACTGCCTGCTACAGAATACTCTACGACGTGCCTCCCTACGGTAGGCCCCGCTGATGATGTAGGCTCAGTAAGGAAGCTCTTGATGAGAAGGGATCGCTCTAGTACCACAGCCTGTGTCAGAATGATGAGGGAGATCAGCGATGCCCTGATCTCATGCCTCAATCCCTGCTCAAGGTTCTGGGCCCGGAAAATGGATCTCGTACCATGTCCGTCAAATAGCGTGAGAGATCGGTAAATCACGCTAAGTACTGGGCGAACGTCAAGCTGCCCTTCCGCAGCTATAGAAGCTCCTAGATGCGCACCGTATGGAGGGTGGCTAGGAAGAACTCCGAGAAAAAGTGTCTCTAAATGTCCGTCCAGAGGAGAGACGCCTCGTCATGCACCTAGAGCATCATGCTCCACCATCTGCATACTGCCGCGTGCAGGAGGCTCGAAGTGAGGATCACCATGAGGTCTGCTGGTGTCCCCACTAACCTGAAAACTCGTACAACTGCCTCCAGCCAATCCTGGGCTGCATGAGGGTCTATCTCCCCATGGAACATGGGAGGTTGCTGGTACTAAAACTCGTGCAGTTCACTAAGGTGACGTGCATCGTCACCTGCTGGGGCTGGTAGCATCAGTGGCTCGGCGGGTAGCGGTACCGCCGGTGCCTCTGATGTCAAAGAGCCCTATACCGAGGCCTCGTCGCTTGGTGGGTGGTCGTAATGCACAACGCTCGGAACCCTAGCTGTCTGTCGTCGTGGGGCCATCCTGAAAAGAGACAGGTGCGCCACAGTCAGAACAGTATACCTGGTGAGCTGACACAAAGTAATCATAAAGAAAACTTGAAACAGACTTGCAATCAATGTTTTCATGCATTATGTCAGAAATCAGAAGTCTGGGTCCTTGTGTACGGATACGTCGGCCGCCGCACCAACACTGGTCACCCTAGACTAATAAACACACCCAATACAATTAACACTATTTCTTCCCATAGAAAAAAATCAGAGTCCAGAGTTCTGCGGTAGAGCTGAACTCCTCTGATACCAATTTGTCACGACCCGTCCTCCGGGCCCGTGCCGTGACTACCCCAAGCCCGCCTTCCATAGGCCAGGGGCTGGAAACTATCACCAAGGTGTAATTACCTATAAAAAGATAAGGCATTTCCTTTGTAAAGTAAAAAACACTACAGAGCAAGCAAGCAGAAATAAACACTAAGTAAAAACATGGTACAATAGTAAGTGCGGAAAAGTAAGTGGGCCAGAATACAAACCCAAACTGAAAGTAAAGTACAAATGAAAAGAGAGTACAACAACTGAAAAGTAAATCCACAGCTTCAAGCCATCCACTAGATGTCCCACCTGAAGGGTGGGTATAGATAGCCTCCATAGCTCCTTAGGTCCAGCCATCCGCTCCGAGTACGTCCCGCCCAGGGGTCCACCTCCGGGTACCGCCCTGCTACTCGTGCCTCAACCACGATCAGCGCTGTCCGTTTTCTGCAACCAATACAATGTAGTGTGGGCGTAGCCCATGCAGGGGTAAGTATAAGCTACTCAGTAGGGACCCTGATGCCCCCGAACGTCTCCTAGAATCCACAAAGGATAACAGACAAAGGAAAGATACAATCACGATGTAACATCCGAAACTACTTAGGTATATGCCCATACATATACCTAAGTCATAAATTCCAGTTCGCCCCAACATCTGAGCCCAATTTCGATCACATTAACACAAGATAGCACAACACAATCCACTTAGGAAAGCAAGTCATGATTCAGCTCACACAATTATACTTCTTCGTATGAAAATAGAGATGATCAGATATATCCACTGATTCATCTAAGCCATCAGAACCAGACAGGATCGATAGGTACTAAACCCCACAATGACCCACATAAGATCGATAGGTACTAACCCCAGAAATGACCCACACAAGATCTGACCCACACAGGACCGATAGTTTACTGACCCCCGCAATGACCCACACAGGATCAGACCCACACAAGATCTGTAGGTGCTGGCCCACACAGGACCGCTGAGTGCTGACCCACACAGGATCGGTAGCACTGATCCTCATAGGATCGCTGAGTTCTGTAGTCGTCGTCATCAAATCAATGGAGGATTTCTGTACATTCATCATCACCGTCGCAATCGCAGCTAGCTCTAGGGTTCCCGCACACAACAAGCTCGTTCGGGAAAGTCCGATCCATGATCCGAGGGGATGATACATCAAATGACACAGTCTGGAGCATATGTATCCAAAAGTTCTGTTTGTCAATAGGAACTCAACGTCACAGACGGCGCGTCAATCGGACGCCCGGTCTGAGAGTTATTGGTTTTTTCGTTCCAAGGGCCCTGTTGGGTTTTAAGTCAAAACCAACCCGACTGTACTCCAACTACGTCCAAACCTTGATCAGAGTAGGCCAAAAGGTCCTTCTCACTTAGAGAAATCTATCAAAGTCGACGGCACGTCAATCGGACGTCCGAAGTTCAAGTGATAAGTGTTTCCGCTCCGAGGGCCCGGTTGGTTTCGTGTACGAACCAACCCGACCGAACCAAAGTTCTCCGAAACCTTAATTATAATATACAGAAACGACCTTCTTGATCCAAGGATCACTACCCAACTGATGGTGCGTCGATCGGAGGTTCGTAGCCAATGTTACGGGCAAAAGACCAAAAGCGTCCGGTATTAGGGGGTTCGGGCCCGGCCCGGTACCCCCTGGGTCGGCCCGAACCGGGTCGACCCGACCCGGGTCCCGGTCGGGCCTGCTTGGGCGCGGCCTCGCCCGGCTTGCGCGGCCCGTCCCGGCCTAGGCGCGGCCCGACCCGGCCTGGGCGCGACCCGGCCTAGCGGTCCGGCCGGGCGGCTCGGCCCAGCGCGCTGGCGCTGGCCAAGCGGCCGCGCAAAGGGGCCCCCCCTGGACGAAACCACGGCCGCACGTGGGGGCCGCCCCTTGCCAACGGACACAGCCGAGTGCCGCGTCCCACCTACCTTGGTCCCGCGCGGTCGCGAGACTAGTGGCCTGCCGCTGGGCTGTAGCCGCGACGACTCTTCCCAGCGGCGCGCCGAGCACCGCCGTCTCCTGGCGGCCGGCCGGTGCCGGTGAGGCGCGCCGACGAAGTGTTCCACAGACCACCGGAGGAGCTTCGGTGGTCGGTTTTGCCTTCCATCTTCGCCAATGGCCCTCTCGGGACCGGTTCTTTACTGCGAATACCTCAAACCGCCCTTGCGGCCTGCTTCGTTGTCTCCCGCCGATCCGCACACCAAGAATGAAGAAACGGTGGGTTCAGACTTGTTCGTTGGTCCGCACCCACCGCGTTATCAGTTTAAAAGGCTTCCGAAAAATTTTAAACACATGCTGAGGATATAAATCACATAGATTTAATTGAACCAAAACCCTTACCTCAAGCATCGTCGAGCGAGGGTTTGTCGTTGAATTGCACGTCACGGAAGAAGGCGTCGCGGAAGGGGGATCGTCGCGTCGCGGAGAAAGGATTCGTCAGCGTCGCATCGTCGATATCCGAGGATCCAGCGTTCTTGTCAACCTTTGTCGGAGGTCGGCGTTCTTCGAGTTCTTCGTGTGCTTCACGTTCTTCGTCGAGGAAGATGAACTTCAAGAGCCTGAGCGAATTCTCCCTAGCCTCCCAACACCACAAGACTAATAAAATAAGAGTTGTATTATTTTATTTCTCAAGACATGCGTTTAAAAAAAACAAAAATGAATCAAACAATTAGGTGAATTAATTGAAACATTTAGACTGCCAAATTAATGAGGCATTTATTAACCAGAATAAACACAAGGGTTGACTTCATTAAAAAGGGGGTGCGGGTGCGTTACTTAATTAAAGGAGGGGGTTTAGGAAGAAAATAAATGGTGGGGCTTGTGTGGGCCCCACCTCATAAATATCCTACCTAGTGGGTAGGATATTGTGGGTCCCACATCATCCACTTAACGTAAGTTAAGAAAAACAAAATAAAAATCGGTTGCACCACTTTTATTTTATTCCTTAACTTAACCCCAAAAATTAAAAACCACGCCCGAGCAAACGCAACTCCAGAAAAGGGGTTTCTAAGCAATTATCGGTGCTGCGATTCCATCAGTGCCCTTAGAATTCTTTTCTGAGCACCGGTTCAAAAGTTAGAAAAACCCGCTCGTTCGTTCCCTGAATGTACCCGAGCTAAACTTCTGAAAAAGATTCCAGACACACCGGACCTCGGAATTAGGTGCCGTCAGAAACTGCGTTCTTGTAAAATTCCAAAGAAAATTAAGGAAAAAAAATGTCCTTGAATTTTATGGGTCTTTAAATATATTATTTTTATGTTTTCTTTATTCTTCTTTATTTTCCATTTATGGCTTACCTTTATGATTTTCATTATGTGTAAACGAGATAATTTCATTTTAGAAAGTGCGGACTACCGCCCCCTCAATGTGATTTGGATCATTAATTCCATATGTGGGGTGTATAAGTTATGGATTAAATTATATTATATATGATATTATATTGGAATTATAATGTACCATTATATCATTATGATTTCATTCCATTAAATATGAAATAGAAATGAAAGTAGCGTACATGCGTACGTACGACTTTCCGTCTCCATGAACGGTGAATTTCATTTCTTACCTCTAAATGTTATGGAATATTATAAATGAATTTTTATACTGGATATATATGATATATATGATATCTACATCATGAATATAATTCTGGATATAATGGATATTTTACCACATGAACAACCTGTAATTATAAGAAGTTTATTTTTGACTCAAGTAACAAAAATTTACAAAATGACTATTATTAACTTAAATAAATACATAATATTCACAACATGGTAATTAGTGATATAAAAGGAATAATGAACTTGAAAAAGGTTCTTAACCAAGTAGAAATTAACTATAGTTTCTTATTCAGGAGGTTAAATAACGATCGAGTCAAGTCGGACACGAGGTAAGGGACTTCGTCTCAATCTCCTTTCATTGAGGCATATTTTGTTTTATACAAAAATTTCTTTTATACGGTGTATAAACCCCTTTGACTTTTACGTTTATTCTAAAGGAATCGTTTTTATACGAATCGTTTTACTAAATGAAAAAATGGAATGTTTTTTTGTCTTACGTATGCAGTGACAAAGACTTCTCCTCCGCGGTGACCATTATTGGACTTTCGGCTTCCTCTACAAGACATAACTTTTTTTAAATGAAAAATAAATATCATGTTTTACTTTTCTTTAGTTTTATTATTTAAAATGGTTGTATTATATCAATGTTTTGTATTGATTTCTTCGAATTGAAATGTGGAAATATTATGTTTTCTTTATGCATGTTTTATGTGATATGAATATGTTATGGTTTATGATATGTTTAAACCATTTCATATAAGGAATGAATTGAACTTAGTATGTGACGGGTGGAGCGCACTATATCTCCTCGATGCATCGGTAGGTCTCATGAGACAAACTAGTGTCTTGGCACAAGGCCTTGAAAAAATCTTATTTGTAGTCTTGGCACAAGGCCTTTACTATGTGGTTATGAAAGTATGACATTATGCATTCCAACATTATGAAAGTGATTATTGATAATGCATGTGATTATTCTACTAGTAGAATATCCATGTTAATAAGTTAGTGGCATTATTTAATTTTATTTACGCCATATTATGCTGAAGTTCAGGTTTAAAAGGCTTTTGTTTTAGTTATAGATTGCCTTAAATGTTTATATTTATTTATGAAAGTTTCCGCTATATTGTTATCCTTTCTGAGCATCTGTGATCACCCCTTTCTATGTTTCATTTTTACAAAGATGTGAAGAAATATTTTATGACTGACCTGTAGGGATAGTCTGAAGGTGATATGAGTGTGGAATATGGAGACCATGTTATTGTAGTTTTTCACTTTATGATGTAATGTAACATTTATGAATGTATCTAGTGTTTCCAAGGCTACTAAACTAATCAGTCTTTCAAGACATGATCTTTTGTGATCATGCCAATGTTACATAATAATGTGCCGACTCTGTGTAACTAGGGTCAGGGCGTTACAAAGGCTTTTAAGATAAAGTGACTTTTCACCATAAGAGTTACTTTCAAGTACTCTCGAGTATAAGTCACTGATTGTGTGTTTTTTTGCTGGTAGTGAGGTATTTATAGGCCTCTTCACCATAGTTATACACTACCTTAGGTAGCTTGTATCTCAAAAATATGATCAGGAGTCAGTGTAATGATTTTTGTATCATTTTGTTTGAATGATCCTACCATGATTCATCCATGGAACTACATAATGACATCAACCATTAGAATGTTCCACCATGACCATGTTTATCCAAACCCGTCCAATCAAAGGGATTTTACACAACCATTTTGATATGTCAAATAGTCTTCAGAAGATTGGGCTAAAATGTATAGGATTCTTCACGAGATCCAAATGCCTGTGGAGAGGCTCTCGCATGATCAAAGATGATTGTCTGGGGTTCTCTATGAGAAAAAGGTGTCTTGCCAAGGAGTCCTTTTTGGAACATGCAGACATGTCCAAAGTCCCCCACAAGATTATGTAGGCTTATCTAGGTGGACCACACGTGATCAATGGTGATCATACAGGGCATATAGCCCATTTCACTAGAAGTTTAGCATAAATTCCCTCACAAGAAGCTTCTATGATTTACCCTTTTTATTTCCATTATTATTTTACAATGATAGGGGATCTAATGATTTCATGAGATAATTTTCATTGATAATCAATCTCCTAGTCTGTGATGTGTTGCGTGATCAATGATGGTTCTTATGATGGTATACGGTAATTTGATCATATTCTTTACAAAGGTGTTCTCATGAAATGAATTTAGTTTTTTATTCACATGGCGGTGTGTATTCATGGGATTGGTTACAAGACCCCTTATCTTTTCACATGATAGATCATGTAATGAATCATATCATAATGTTAGTGAAAGTCTAAAGTTTTGTATTATGGGTTACATTGTTCCACAACCTATCACATGATAGCTTATGTGGTTTCTCATCTATCTTTCTGACTACAACCATGTAGTTTCTCAGGATGTGTTACTTGTTGTCACAACCTTTCACCTAATTTCATACATAGTGGATCATCTCTTTATGTGAGTGAAATCATATAGGACAACATAACATTCCTCAAGTAATTCGTAAGGGGTTTTGTGATTATCTATTTTTTCAACAAAAGGAGCACTCCTTATGAAATCGTAGCTACCTCAATATATATATATATATATATCCATTATATATTTATATATAATGTATACAACTTACCTTTCACATATGAGAATGGTAGTGTTTCCTCTAAATATGTTCCACTATTTGTCACACTGACTTCCTTAGATATAAAGATATAATTTAATGGAATCATCCTCATGCAACACTAGAGTTCTTAGTGCATCTATCTCACAAATGAGCTAATATTCTCATATCTCCATATCCATGTAGTGTATGATAACAATGAGTCTAATAGAGATCACATGGATCTTTTTTGGTATCATCAAGACTAAATATGTGGTCAGACATGTGATGACTATGATAAGTGTGGAGGAGTTATACCAACCATATCTGATTCCCAGACTATTGTTCAGGTCCATAAAAGTGAAGTTGGAGGTGATACTAGTTACATGGGAACTCTGTTATCCTCCTCCTTCACAGTGTAAAATCTCATCATGCATGTGATATTCTCCTCATGCAATGCCTCATAACAGACCATGATTAGAATAATCACATGAGTATGGGTGCATAAAATCATGTCATTAGTGTATCCTAGGAACCTTACAACTATTTTGGACATCAAGACTGACTCTCATAGAAGTTAGGTTGTCTTATGATGGTGTTGGTTCATCTCACATGGATTAATACCTAGTATCCGAGTGTTATATTGAAGACAACCAAAACCACATTTATATATTCCCATGCATGAAAAAAATGGATAGTTCCATTTCTTATTTTATTTTATTTTATTTATTATCATTATTATTTTATGTAAACACAAAATAATAATAATAATAATAATACTAGTAATAATAATATCCCTTAAAATTTCAAAACCCAAACATCATTAGCATGTGAAATTACGATTTATGAATTGTGGTAAACTATGTACTCATCACATGTGTCCTTCTATGGAAAATTTCATAGAACATGTTTAGTGGTTTCAAAAAATTCCCGCCCACCCCACAGAATTTGATTTCTCTAAAATAAAAACAATTGGATTCAAATGTAAATATAAGAAAATTTTTAATTATATTTTTTACATAAGGTGGACTATGATATTGAGCCCCATGAGAGAATTTTTCAAGAGTATGTTGACTGGGGAATTATGGTTGTATCAAGAGGATAAATCTAAACATGATTGTGTGGCTTCTTACTGACATGATGTTTTATGGATCATCAAGGATTCCCACCTTTTATAAAACTACGTAAACTCAGACACATGTATATAAATAATTGAATCATACTATATTAATATTTTGAATTTCTCATGAATGATTCCAACAAGAGATCCATCAATGATGTATCTGCTCCAATTTAATGGGATCACCTTGTTTTAAAAGTAATAATTTTGGTAAACATATATTAGGGGGTAGATGCAATAATTTTTTTCAAAGAAAACATACATATAAAGAATAACTTTATTCTTTATAGGGTCAAATGATGATCCCTACAAAATTTATTTCATTTTCTTTATATTTCTCTAACTATTTCCTATGATTCATATAGGGGACAGTTTGGAAGGAAAGGCCTTAGCCTTTTCTCAGGTCACCCTCTTATGGGTTTTCGACCTAAAAGGTATTTGGCCTTTTCTACTTGGCTATTTTATGGTTTTTCATAGAAGAACATCATTGTTCTATAGTTTACGATCTTCCATCTCAGACCTTCTATTATTGCTAGTTTATACTCTTCTAGCATAGAATATATATTTTTTCAAATATTCTATTTGAAAAGATATGTTTGCATTTCGGTTTAATGACATTTATTAAGAACATACACTATGTAGTTTAACATCACTTGGTAAAAACATATGTTGTATTGTTTAACATCTTATAGTAAGGAAAACAACCATGTAGTTTAACATCAAGTGGTGAGGGTGTAAATATGTTATAAAGTTTAATGTCTTGATTTCAGGACATTAATAATGAATTAGAATTGATGAAGACATGCCATGGATGAACCAAAAAACTCTAATGTGTTTAGTTTTTTTCACAATTTTTCTAGGGCTCATGAGGATTGAAGTTCATTTACTACAAGGAGGACACACCTCTAGTTTTTAGTTAAAATCCATTTTTTGTCACTAGAATGGTCAATCATAGGTTTTCTCACTCTTTTTCAAGGGTCAAGAATGATTTTGGGGATGGTGTTGGTGGAGATAAAATATTCGGTAATCCACATTAATTTGGATAGTTTTAATATGGGTTCATTAACTCATAACAAAAAATAATGAGTAAATGAATATGGAATGTGAAAGACATACCAGGGATTACCCTAAACACCATGAGGTGTGGAGTTCCATAATAGTGTTACCAAGTCACATGAGGATTGTATTTCTTAATTAGGTACATCTATTTGGTGGTTAAAATCTCATATGCATTGATAACCTTCTCAAATAAAGGTTTTATCAATATTTTTAGGTATATGAAAGATTTTCAAAGACTCAAACACCTAAAAAACGAATTTGGAAGGGAGAGAAAGCTATGTAGGAATGATTCTACATCCGTAGGTGAATTTAACTTTTTATTGGGAGGATTCGGACCTACAACATATGGTTTTGAGTAATGTGTCATAGTCCATAAAAATGGTCAAGAATCGATTTTCACATTCCTTCTTTGAGAAAGAGTACAAGACAAAATGAATTAGCATGGAGGATGTCAAATCCACTTGAATAATCCACTAATTGGGATTTTAAATCATTTCCCAAATTTCATGAGTAAGGAGAAATGATATGATACAATCTTACTAGGTATGATTGAAAACACTCTAAGGTGATAAGTTCCACCTAAAAGATATAAGGGCTCAGAAGTATCAAAAAGTCATTTTCCCAAATACCGATGCATTTGGTTGATGTATGGAGGCTCATATGTAGGAACCATAGGAAGAAATGTGTAGTCAAATAAAGGTTTCCTAAATCCAAGTATCATCTTACATGGGGCACTGAAGGTTTATGATGCTTTGAGGGTTTAAAATTATGAAGTTTTATTAATGGAACACATAATATTTAGGAAGGGTATAAGAACCCTAAAGGCTCTATCACCACATTGTGAACATGTTATCATGTTTAGGAGATGTGAGAAATCATTAATCTATGTTTTTCCTGGACTAGGGGGTCTAGTGATCAAGAATATGATTTTTCTAAGGCCACACAATGAGATTTATGAGCTTTATGCCTTATTTATTTATGCTATTTTTTCTAAACTATGGATATTAAGTGTTTGGTGAGTTGAGTCAGGAGTTTTTTGTCATCCACCCTTTGTGGGGTTTTTACTTGTAATGTTTTGTTTCCCTTGTAATAGTTGTTTAGGGTCTGAGATTTGGACTATCAAAGGATAATATTTACATTCTTATATCCTTTATTGGATTGGATGCACTTGAATTTAATAGATAGATCTAGTATGAGGGGAATGTTACAAAATTTCCTAATCAGGATACCCAATGTTAAATGTAATATAACATATTTCTGAGAAGGAGGTGAAAATTTTTTAAATCATGGCTCATGATTTTTATGTCATGAGTATTGATTTGGTACAATCATGTTGTAGATGACGCAAAACACTCTATGGTGTTGAGTTCCTCCATAGTGATATGAGGGCTCATGAGGATTAGAAATGTATTTTTATAAGTTATGATGAATTTTTATGATATATAGTGTCTTGTATATAGGTACCAGGGGTAGACTTGTAGAATAAAAAAAATCATCACTGGAATATGGGTGTCCTTTTACAATATTAATCAATGGTTGGTTCCAATATGAGGTAATCGATACATGAAGTGTGATTTATGGGTTTAGGTTCTTATAAAGGAAATAGAGGCACCTTATTCTCTAGTTATCTGATGTCAAGATCTTGTGATCCTTTGATAAAAATGATTATGGGTGATGGCCTGACCATTTTATCTTAATTTAGTGAGGTTTCATCTATTGTAAAATTTAATTTCACATGAAAATTATTTTTTCTATATATTTTAACATCATGTGGTAGGGATACAAAAAGGTACTTTTATAGGTTTGACCCATACATAGGGAGGTTGATTTTTTGTTCTAAATAGACCTATAATTGGACATTTATGCATCACTACATATCTTGTGATGAAAAGAATCAAGCCACATGAATTTCTTGAATGAAAAAAACTACATGTATATTGGAATCATGTATAGAGGGGGAATTTCTCCCCTTATTATTTTACCTAGACCCAAGAATTCCAATTTGGGTGTCACTATATAACTAGTAATGGCAGTAATCAGGCCACACATAGTTCATTAATCGGAAGCCTTCTACATAGGTCTACCCATACAAAGAGGGTGGAATTGTTCCAATTGATTGTTTTAGCTAGACATAAGATTGGATATTTGAGAATTTGTACATTTCCAATGTTGATAGGAATAAATACACACATAGTTATAGAGAATCCAAGAAACATGCATCAAGGATGTAGATTCCCCAACTTGAAATGGAATTTTTTTGTTTTACTCGAGAATGGAGATCTGGGCATCACTTTGTGTCCTGTGATTGCAAGAATCCATCCATACATAGTTGTTGAATAAGGGTGTGACGGGAGACCAAAACTAAGGATAGTTATCCTTTTCGGTGAGGTCCACGATAGTGTATAGTTTTATCTCCTTCAAGAAACATAAAAGATGTAGTTCAACTGCATGAGACAAGGACTTATGGCATTCCCTTTTATAGTCTTGCATCCCGGGCCATGCTAAACATGTCCTGATATTATATGTATCAATCATGGGGAGAAGATTTTACCAGTGTATTTAAGATGATGTGAGTTGTGTTGGGTGTTATAAATAACAAATACATAAGGTTTTTGTCACCACATGGTGTAAAATATAGGAAATGATAGGATTTTTTGTATCATGTAGTTTTTGGGAAGATGTAGGATCTAGGTGTCCCTATGTACCTCACTTGAATGAGAATAAAGTAATACATAGTTATGGAAAACTATTCATTTTAGTGTCATGCGGTGAGCCATTCAGTACTGTAGTTTTTCATCATGGGGTAAGGACAAGGGTGACTCTACATGAAGAAACTAAATGCTAAAGATGGACTCAGGGATGATTATCTATGAGTCACTACATATCTTGTAATAGTAAGAATCAGTCCACACATATTTCTGGACAAATAATGTAGTTTAAGGTCATTAGGTAAGGATGTCTGTTGTACAGTTTAAAATCATACTGTAAAGACATCGTCCATGCTGTTTAAAATCCTGAGGTAATGAAAATTGTTACCTAACATGAAAAAAAAGTCTTGGACATTGTTTCACAGTTTTATATCTTATGAACTTGATAGATATATTATTATAGGACCCATGATTTGGCTTATGTCCATTTATATGTATCGTGTGATAACAATAATCAAGTGATGCATATTTCTTTGATGGGAGATTACCTCTATGGGTTTGACTCAGAAAAAGGTATGGGGGAACTTCATTTCCCTTTTTCACAGATCTATCTCATGTGTAGTGAATTAGAAGTGATACAATTCTTCTCATGCATTTTAATGTCATGCAGGGATGAAATGTTCTATAAATTTTAACATTATATGGTCAATAAATGTTCCATACAATTTATATTCATGTGATTATGATGCAAAAAATGTTAAATTTAATGTCTTACTCCTAGGACCTATTCTGTACAGTTTGACATCACATGGTTAGAAAATGTTATATTAATTATAACATCATGTGGTCATGATGTGAAACAATATGTAGTTTAATTTCTTATTAACAAGACCTCTTCTATATTGTTTAACTTCATATGGTAAGGATGAGGGACTCTTTGACACTATATATTCAAATTATTTAATAATAATCCTCTAATTAGTGGGGGTGTGACGTATTATTCATCAATTTTGAATAATGACTATGCCCCATTGGAATAGACCTTATGTATGATGTCATTCCAATCCCATTTTGGATCTCTCTCGGTAATTTTCTTACCAAGTACCATTGGGGTTTTGATATCCAATACAATTTCTCCTTGAATGAGTGAACATTGTTGAAACATTTTATTAAAGTCTTTTGATATCTAATTTTTTTATACATTGAGGTTGTGGAATGTATGTAACATTTTTACATCAAAAAATTCCAACTCATTCAACATATTTGGTGACTAATCATCATTATAGAGTTTTCAATAGATGGATATTCAAAATATGGGGAACTATACTTATATGGTAAACACTTCCTAGGTATTACACACCAATTACTATTGCGTTTCTTGTGGAGCAATAAATATGGTGGTATGGTCATCCCATAAATAATGGAGGAGGATGTACGTTTAGGGATTTTATCCTTATTCCCCATATATTAGATAATATTTGATATATTCTTATTGAAATCCTATAATTGTTTGTTTTACACTATATGATAGTGGTATGAATGGTTAGACTTAATGTTGTAATCCTAGTACAATTTCAACAACTAAGTAACACAAAAATTGTTTCCATTTTCCATCAATATCTTATTAGGGAATCTAAGTCTACTAATATTATTGGACTTCACAATGTTGATGATATTATTTTTATGACTTAGTTGAGGGGTATTTACTTATCCCATTTTGGAAAAGAAGTCAGTAGTAGTAAGGACGTACTCAAACTACTTTTTTTGTTTGTGGGATATTCCCCCCCCCCCCCAACACACGCTCCCCACATTCAAAATGAATATGAAACATTAACTCTATGTATAAATTTAGGGGGTTTATGGATGAATTTTGTATGAATCTTGAATGAATGAAATTTGATAGGGAACACCACATATTTATGTATCATTATTTTTCAGTAGTAACCAAGACTCCTTATTTGGTGGGAGAACATTTTCCCTGATTGGTTTATGCTACAAGATCTTATGGGGGCTTCTTCTAGTATGGAGGGAATATCTCTTTCTGATATTCCTCTAATGTGTATTCCATAGAATCCCCATTTTAGACGGATTTCCACTTATATGTACCATCCCAAAGGGTAATGTTCGCTAATCGTTGCTAAATATGTTCCCTTCACATTCAATTTGTTGGTAAAGTACCATTTTAAATATAATAAATTATGGGATCCATCCATCCCAGGGTGGATATCGATTCATCATGCCCCAATGATGTGTTAATCATATTGATTTCCTTCATGTCATAGATGATGACTGATGAGAATATCCTTTGGTGCATTATGTAGAAGATTAATTCCTCCCAATTAGGGCTGGATAGAATAGTGGTTTCATTATCTAGTGCATCAACATGAGAATTCTATGATTAGGGGAAATGATGAAATGTTGTTTCAAATGGGAATTAATCCATTATTACTCTAACATAGTCATTGGTAGGGTCCAATAATTTCATTTTGATTCCATATTACCCATTTATATGTTTTATCACTAGCTCTATATCCCATTTGATGTTTAGGTAGGATATTTTTACTTGTAAGGCTAGTTTGATGAAAACAATGAGCTTTATATTTGGACTCAATGTTCATGAAACCTCGAGATAGTAATAAACCGTAAGAAATATCCCTTTTTCTGGAGAAAAAATACTATCACTAGAACAATTTTGTAGAGTTTCATATTTTCTAGCCTTTTGTAATAGGTGTTCAAGAGGTGATATCATAATACATCTCTAATATCTGATGAGTGTCATGGGAAAAGAAAACCACATCGTTTTGAAGTTAGATGTCCATAGGTGTACATTCTGAGTTGGGATGTGTCATAATGAAATCAACTAGGTCCTATCCTTTTACTGACTTATATAACATAAACTAGATGTCATAATTCTTCCAAATGACTACCGATCGGGCAAAACATCCATTCATCATAGGATAACCAAGGATGTACTTATGCGGATTGATACAAGAGACAAAGTGGTTTTTTGGTTCTATAAGTAATGCATCAACTTTTTCATTCTAAAGTTGTGTGCACGGAAGTTCTTCTTATGATCACAATATCATGTCTCATTTTCTAGAATCATTCATCAATGGTAGTAAATATAGTTCTTATTCCACGTGCCATTTTAATGTACGAGGAGAGTTCTAATTGATCTATCAATTGTGGCCACATATAAGATGTTTAGATTTCCTTCCACCAATTGCATCAATACCGATGGGTACCATAGGTACTACATGAGACTCTTGAAGACATCTCGGCATAGATTATACCATCAATAGTTTATTCCATTCTTCATAATCTTGGGGAAGGGGAGATATTTTCTGAAAAGGTGAGCTATGAAAGGTCAAATATATGTGAGGTTCTATTGGATCCTCCTAGGTTATTTGATATTATGAGGGTGTGACCTTATTATAATTCAACTTTTCATTTTTGGTTTGACCTAGATACCTTGGTTCCATACCACAAAGCTAAGGAATTTCCTAAACATTTCCCCAATGGAACACTTTGGAAGACTTGACTTCAAACTATGTTTCCACAACTTGTCAATGATTGTATGGTGGTCCCTGGAGTGATCACACTTATACTAGGATTTGAGTGCTAGTATTTTGATGTAACATTTCTATATTCTTCCAAATATGGGATTAAAGATATGATTCATGGTGCATTAGTAAGTACTACCACCATTCATTAATCCAAAAGGGATGAAATTATAGAAAATAATCACATAGGGTGATGTGAAGGTGATGTCTTCCTATTCTTCGGGGTCCATATTTATTTGGTTGTACCATATGTACCCATCCGTGAAGATATTTTCTTAGAATCCAGCTGTTGTGTAAATCAAGAGTTATGTTATCGTAAATGGAAAATTATTCTTTTGGACAGTATTGATTAAGGTCTCTAAAATTGATGTAGACCCTAATATACAAATTCTTTTTTTAATAGGGATGGTGTTGGAAATCCGCCTTGGGTATTTCACTTCCCATACAAAATTGGATTAGATCAATTTTTCAACTTCTAATTCTACATTTGTATCATGGGGAAGAGTTCATTTTTATAGTTTCCTATATGAAACCTCAATGTCGATTGGGTAATTCTAGATGGTGTGTAGCCCCATCGGGGTTTAGTCAAGGAATTTTTATATAATTTGAAGTGAAAAGAAATTGATGGTACTTTATAAATACAATGTACATGTCTTTATCTTCCTGAGGCATAAAGGTTAAAATTAACATAGGTCATGGGTCTAATTTTGTTCCTATATTTATCTACCTGTTAACATAAATGGTGCTGGAAACACATTCCTCAAATTTGTTAGGGTGTTCTTGAGGTTATACTCTTCTTCTTGCACCTCTAAGTCCGTAGGGGAATTTTTAGGTGAGATAGATAATTTGATGAATGTTTTGTCAGTGTTTTGATTATATAGGCCATCTTAGGAGAGATTGGAATCACATAAATCTAGAGTTGATGTAGAGATACTCGAGAGATGATTATTTTCTTTTATACTGGATATAAGAAGTATAAACATTTGGGATTGTGTCTACTTCCTCAATCAGATTTATGTGTAGCACAAAATCACTTTAGAGAACACTATAGGGGACCACATGGGTGGTACCCAAGCCATTTAGAGATGTTACATAAATATTTATATTGATCATATTTTATTTTCCCTTGATTTTTTAGAATCCTATCTCAATATATGTGGCTTCACAAGACACAAAGGGGGAATGTTCACCATGTAATATGTCAACCTTCCTAGCGATTCAGTATTATAAACACTAGTGAAATGCAGAATGTACCACCATGTGGATATAAAGACAAGGCCTTGAGAGCAAGAAATTATATGAAGTTTCTTAATCGATAATCATGATATTAGTATTAGATGTTAGATCCAAATATTTTACCATGATCTTAATCTCCATGAGAGGTATTTTATTTTTATTGAATGGTCATCTCTCTATGTGTGAAGTCCCAATTCCTATATCTCAAATTTCTAAGGGTCAAATCAGGTTGAGGTTGATCCTGATACTATTTTCAATCAGGTACATTTGGATGATGAACTTTTTGATCTTTCATGAAACATATAGGGGTCTGATATTTCCATGGATGACCTCTTCTTGATCCTACTATATTAATAAGATGACAACCTGGAATTCTGACGACATGGTCTTCACATGATAAACCATAGATGTAATGTCCTCAATATAGAACTCTTATTGGATCTAGGGTGATTTTATTATTGTCTCTATATTTTTTTTTATAATTATGGAGTGCATATAGTATGGAGAGGTTGCTTGGGAAAAATTACAAATTCTTTAGAATGTCATACATTTTTCTAGAGGTTGATGCTTCCCTGGTTGGGTTTGGTCCTTATTATGTAGCATAATAGATGAGGCATTTGAGGAAGAAATTCTTCGTTATTATGTATAGGTTGTGGGAGTCTCTACTACTAGTGGTATAGGTTGCACCGACCATGATCATTGTCTCTACTGAGGAAACAATTGAATCCCTACAAGAAATTTATGTAAGATGATTGGGATAGGGTAACCAGTGGTGGGATATGAGGCACATCTATATTTCTACTGATCTTGTAGGATTTAATTACCATGGACCTCAACTAAATATATATCCTATGTGGGAGTTTTTTTGAGATATTGTGTTTGACCATACCCACATTGTCCCTTATGCCCTCAACTCCTGCACCAACATCCACTGACTCCTGGACTAGGTAAATGGAACTCAGACTCATAGGTATATTCGTCATCATAGAAGGTGTATTACATTTTTACGATGTTAAAAACCAAATATGTGATATTTTTCTGATGAGGGTTATATTTGGTGGGGTGGTTATCATGCTTCATAAATTGTACTAAAGACACCTTCAAGAGTCCAAGCTAGTTTAGTATCTGAATATAACTCTTCATGGTCAGTCTCTACCTATGTTTGACGATTACATCAAACTCAGGGAGGAATATTCGATGTCACATACGTACGTGAAGGGGTAATTATGGTTTTGAAAATATATTCTCTCAAGGTGGAATGACATCAATAAATTATATTTTTATTCATTAGTTGTCAAAATTCTTCCCATGTCAGATTAGAAATTTTTTCCAACAACCTTCTTCTCCTGAATAGGAGACACTTACAATGGTCACCAAATTTCCATGGTTTATTCAACATCAGTTACCCAATATCAACCATGATTTGGAGGATGTACTTGAAGATGAATAAATCCCGGATGGTGTTACCCAACCACCTATAGAAACGTAATTAGTCTGTGCACTTAGTGAGGTTGACCTTGTCATGTTTTTTGGGTTATGGCAGCTCGAGTGGATTATATTAAATGTATGCACGAAAATAACATATGAAATTCTAATTTCATAAGGATTATTATTTTTTCATCCATCCCTTGAATCATGGGTGACCCTGGTCTCTTTTTCCTTCTCACTGAGGGTGGTTTATCTATTACTGTTTCTCGATAGGAGGCATCAGGCAATGCATGACCTACATGGGTTCTTTAATGAGAATTTATACTTGTTTGAGGGTAATAGTATAATTATCTACTTTTCCAATCCATTTCCCATGTGCTGAGGGAATGATTCAAGAGTTATGTCGGGGTCATTGAATGATTTATTATAAACATTTTTCTATTTTTCCAAACTCACTGAATTTTCTAGGATACTTCATTAGGATCAGGGGTGTCTGCAACACATCTAGGATATTTTCATCACAAAATTCCATCAATTTCTCCTATGAGAAAGAAATTATATGTAAATAGGTTAATCCCATCCATCTAGCTCTAAAGTCAAACACCCTCTCATTTTCATGTTTCATGCAATATTTTTGGTCAAATATTGTTAATTTACTTAGAATAAGGTTAAATAGATAAAATAATTGGGGTAAAGGTCTTCCTATCCTTCAAAAGATCTTGATAGAAGGTTGTTAAACCCAGAAAAGTTATGTCATATTAGATTTTGAACAAAATAGATCTACTTGGTCACCTCTTATTGATCTTTAGGGCCCATCAGTGGATCACATCGTGATATGAAGTGCATGAGATGTTGTTATGGGTCTCCCACACTATTAAAGGCGCAGAAGGTATGATTACTAATATTTTTAAATGGAAAAGTTTCTTCCCCCTATTTGGGATATGAATTCTTCTCATTCTACATAGGTGAATTTATCCATTCCATAAATTCTATTCGATCACCCATGGATTCAATGAAATTTAGTAGTTCCAACAGTACTATTGACTAAGGTTCCTGCAATCTACAAGGAGTGGGTAGGGATTGATGAGGGTGCCATGATTTCAGCTTCCCACTATTATTGATCCATGATGAAACTAAATAATCATCTTAATGGGAGTTATTTTTTTCTATATTATATATAAGTCATGATCATCTATGACATCCTCATTTATATGGACCTACTATATTGATCTGGAGCCGATATGATTCTTATATTCCACCCTTATAGGTAGATCGACTCTTCCCCAATGTCTGGGAGGTGTGATATTCATCTCAACCTAGATACAATACCTAGTGGGAAAGTTTTCTCTAAGTATCTCCTCGTTATGTTTTTTGAGATTTTATATCTCAATCTCATATTTTTCCAATAGCTCTAATTTGGAAGGAATTTTGGCCCTTCAGTGTGACGAGTGGAATAAAAACACTTGTTTTCCAATATCCTTGGTTTTTATCTATAGAGGTGGAAGCACAATGTTATATGGTTCAATGTTTTGGATTCTCCTCTAGTTCCATGTGTGTGCTACGTCAGTTGGTACAACAAGCTCACCTTCCTCTCTGGGTATATATTCCATTATACATCCTTATATATTTGTTTCCTGATCCAAATTATCTATTATATTAATGGTATCAACTTTCATAGAGGTATATAGGTAAATGTTAGTGGTCTCATTACTCTTAACACAATAGGGTGATTCCACACTTCATGTATCTAGGTCGCTATTTGGACCCTTTTCCATATTATACCTTTTTATCTTATATAACCTATGGGGTTTTATTTTATTAATATTATTACCCTCCCAAATATGTCTATGAATTATTAACTTGAGGGTGATTTCTATTTTGATTTCTGAATGAGCCCCAATGAGAAATGAATTTTTATATTTTGGGACGAACAGATGAGATTCCAACTCCCAATATTTACCTCCCAATCTAGAGAAGGATGATTATCTTTTTGGTGATGATAATGATTAAAATTCTCTCACCCCTACGGTATGGGTCCAATAGAAGAACATAATTATAAATTTATGATTCTATTATTGATTAATCAATGAATATGGTCTATGATTTGATGTCTCATAGGATATAAATTGAGATATAAATACTGCTAACCTAGTGAGATGGGTTTGATCTGGAACCACCATTGATTTATGAAGGACCCACTTGGGGTTTGATGAACCTAGTGATGATGATTGAGATATAATTTCTCCTAGACCTATGAGATGGTGTTGATTTGAAACTAGTTCTGATATGTCCTCAATCCTATTATGGATTGATTATCTGAGGGGTGGTGGTGGTGATAAATATTATTTCTAGACCAATGGGTTGGATACACTCTTATTCGGCTATTATAGACGATGTTATTGTGTCATATTTGATTTGGTGTAGTTTTTCTCGTGTATGAGTTGGGTACAAGGGAATCCCATGATTAGATTATTTATGGGGAGTTATCAGGTTTATCATAACATCAGCTTCTATGTCTAGAATGAATACTCATTACTTTGAGGGGCCTTGTTAAAATATCCACAAGTTGTCCTCTCCCCCTATTAATGGGTTATTTATATCAATAAAGTCTTGGTATTACTATGTATTGACTAACTAGTTTGCATGTTACCCATTCCCCTAATTTCTCTAGAGAATTAGACATTATAAGATGTCAGATTTGGGGATTTATTCTATTATAGGGGTGTAGTGAAGTGAAATTCTCCATATTATCCCCATCCTTAGATACATATACATGAAGAGGATTCATTTATCATTTTATAAAGAGTTTTTTATGCATTTAAAGAATCTGTGTTATAGATTTTCACTTTTTTTCAAGTTTTAGGTCCTGATCCATGGTGATAGTAGCTAGGCCTAGCTAATAATAGAGCACATTGATGGTATAACGGTGACCCTCACACCAAGGATAATTAAGGTTTCAAGCCTTCTATTTCTAATGAGTTTTCCATATATTTTGTTATAAGTAAGGCTTGGACTGTATCTCTAAATTTTATGGGATCTTATAGCCCGATGTGATGAGGGGTCAAAACATGTTTGGGAGGTTTTTTTGAAACACAATCTCTATATGTAAATGTTTTATTCCTATTCATCATAATTACACACCTCAATAAGGTTAGACCACAAAAAATTCTTCTCAAGGACACCAGCTGGCCATTGTTATGTGTTTCTGGAAGCTGATTGGGAACTATATACGGTTGACCTAAATGTTTCTTTAACCGCTCCATACAGAGGCATATGAGTTTTGGAAACATTCCTTTGTGGAGTTTTTTGGGAAAGGGGTGTATTTCTTTATACAAGGTAGATATCCCCATGGGGAGTTTGACCACGGTGGATGTTAGGAGTAGAGTCCCTACAATCCATCTCTAACCACCATGAGGAGGACTATCGAGGTAATTATTACATTCTTCTTTATTTGAAGAGTTTTTGGTCCATCGAAGTGTAGATAATGTGTCTTTAATGGCCTCAAGGACACTGAAATTGAGTATATTATCGATATGAGCCTCATTCTATGTTATGGCTGAAATATGTCGACCTTCCATTTGGGGTTTTGTAGGAATATGATCACGTGCTTACATGGGAAGAACCACTTATCCATCCTTCCATTTGGGGCTTTGTAGGAATAAGATCCCATTCTTATTTATACATTTATTTTTGTTCCCAATTTAAATTTCTTGATGCCCATTCATTAACATCGGTAGTGGAAATTTTTCAAGTGGTTCCCTCAGTAGTCGACTGAGGGGCACTGGAGGGATGGTGTTGGGGATGGAGATTCACTAGATCCATCCTCAGTAGCTCTAGAACTAGAAAGGAGGAATTATTGACTTTGTGATCCACCATAATCAAATACAAAATGAGGTAATGTTTATGCTCCAATTATAATATTATGAACTAATTAGAGGTGTAAATGAGAACCAATGGGTTCAATATAACTTTCCTTGGATGATGTAGAATCATTGGTTTCATTCTCTAGAGTTTATCACATGAATCACCAATGGTCAAGATTTCATTGTTCCATTTTTATTCTGATACCATTGTATTCTCCACGCAACACTGATGGTGTCGGGAGGGTGAGTCATTTTTGCAACCTATAGAGGTAGTGGTCATAGATGAGGTTCTAGAGTAACTTCTAGATGAATACAAGATATTGGGATAGGGTTTTTTTGTAATAGTAATTTCTACAATCATGAATACAACAAGGAACATGGTCACCAACCAATAAACCATTGTATGCATGATACATGGTCAATCAGATTTGAAAAGGTAACATTATTTCCTTTTCTTGTTCCAATTATGGCCATTTTTCATGTTTTGACTTATCACATCAAGGATGGACATCTTTCATGATAACCTTGGTAACATTTGGTCAGCCGATCATTTTTATTTTTTCAGAGATTCACGTTAGGTTGACAATTAATGTTTCATGGAAAATGGGTGTTTTGGAGGTTCCTAAAAATAGATTTTGAGGGAGTTTGAGTGTGTGGAATAGTTTATCAGATCATGTTTACTATGTCTTCAATTCATAGAAACTCAGAAAAGTTATCACAACCACAACTGATTATGGACCTACATTCCAAATTCATGCAGCCAATTGGGGTTTTAGACCCAATAACACATAGGACCTCACATTGGTCTAGAGGATGAGAGGTTGGGATCATGAACCAATTTTGGTTGGAAATTATTTCCTAATATGGGACTCTCTTCTAGATTTAATATATATTCATGAATATCTTCCTAATCAAGATATAGGACTAGTTACCATAATATAATGATCTAGTGTTGGACCCTTCTATGTGTAAACATGGGTTTATTAATTAGTACGTCAATATGTATCAATGGTTTTTTATCCATTTTCCAATAATAGTTATATGGTTATAAATTTAATCTATATAACCAAGAAATATAGAGTTTACTTCAATATAGGGATGTCATTAATAACTCGAGGGTGGGATTTAACATATATGAGGCATCATACATATCATTTTTATAATATGAATTAATCCATACATAGTTCTTTAGACCTCAGGTAGTTATTGTCATGTAAATACAAAATATATGAGGGAACATATGCCATATGTGTTGATAACAAGCCTTAGTAAGGTGGCCAACAAATCCTGGTTATGATATGAATAAGATCCATCATAGTTTGATCATGCCCCTAGGACATTTCCTGAGGTGGATGCCCTTGTATGGGAGTTTTCATACCATGTTGCTGAATTGGTTTTAGACTCTTTAGTTTCCATTGTAGGCATAGGTTGATGATGGAATTAAGATTACCATTTCATATCCCTAATCCCACATAATCAATGATTGATTTGAGAAACATGGGTAGCGTGTAATTTGACTCATTGTATACTGGTGTGGGGCTTATAAATTGGTGAGACCCTTATAATGTATTTGGTATATATTATCAGCTTTATAATGGTTTAATATGTATCATGGTTATGCAAGAAAAAATATTCATCTAGTTCAATTATATTCCTAATCCGCTAATGGATTCAGAAGAATGATAAACCCATGGGAGAGATTGGATCCCAATGGTTTTAATGACGGAGATATGAATAGACATACATAGAGGTAGATTACAATTATTGTATGGGGATTAGGAAGGCATACTACATATCCTGGTTATGGTAGGAATTAGTTATCTCATAGTTTAGTTGGGGGTATAGTCAAATATATCTACTATAGAGAATTATCATGCCCCGAGATACCTATTTTTAATGTCTTGACTGCCTTCTTGACATATCTCGATTGTCTTCCTAACATATCTAAAGATGTCTGAACATGTCCTGGTTTCTTGGAAGACATTTCCAAAGACAAATGAATGGTTCAATTAACTTGTGGAAAAGAAATTTAATGATATTATTGAATTTTCTAGAGGAAATTACATGTTCATGGTTGACTTGTTTGGAGGGTGTCGCGTGACCTAGATCACATGTATAGAGGGTATTTTGTGATCTGGATGACTTATCTAGGGGATATTGCATGAATTGGATGACATGATTTGATGTTTCATATGACCCGATTAACATGTATGTTGGGTGTATCCTATCCTGGATAACTTTTCCTAGTGCCGCCACATGACATGGGTGACATTTCTAGAATACTTCACAAGATTTGGATGTAAAGTCATAGACCTACCGTATTACATAGACAACATGTTTAGAGGACATCACAAGATTGGGTTGTAATCCTATAGGATTTATTAAGACATGTATGGTAGGCCCATAGTGCATCATATGACTTTGTTGACATGTCTAATGGACATATCATAATCTAATTGGTATATTCAGAGATTGTCGCATAACATAGGTGACATGTCATGGTGTTGTCTCATGATATAGGTATGTCATTAAAAGTGAATGATGATTAGTGTATCTGTCCTTGTGTAAGTATCCCATATATTTTAGTCTTTCTTTCTATCCATTATTTCATATGTTCCTCAATTTTTTTCGGGTGATAACTCATTATAGGTTCAGCATAACCTAGAGTTCATACAAGACATCATTCACATAATTTTGAAGAAACAACATAATTCCTTCAAGTGATATTTATAGTGATCACGAAAAGAACATTTTTATGCTACATGTTCCATCAAGACATTCCTATATTTTAACTGGTGGAAGACCATTATGATTTCATGACGTGTCACAGTGAGAAGTATGCTCCCATGCTCCAATGTAGAAGTTTCCTATTGTGTGTTTATTCTTTTGTTTAGGGGGAGGGAATTATTGGCTTAAAAACCCCATTTATATGCCACCATATATGGCATGTATCCCATAAATATGATCTAGAATTGGTGGAAGATGTTTTGTATCATACGCTTCACATTATCCTTCTATGTGTCTTCCATAGTTCCACATAATGACAATAATAATGAGAATTTTCAACCGTCACGATATTTATTACACCATGGCCAATTAAAGGGATTTTTCCAACAATGTTTATTTGTCAATGAGTCTATACATGCTCATTTCGACATGTTTAGGTGTCTTCGTGGGATCATGACTCTCATGTAATGTCTCTCACATGATCAAATAGGACTTTTCTAGGGTTCTCTATGAATCAAAGGTTGATATTCAAGGGGGCCTCCACAGGATCATAATAACATGCCTAAAGGCCCTCATGATGTCATGTTGTCTTGTAGAGGGCATCTTGACATGATCAATGGTGATAACCTAGGGTGTATATCCCCTTTCATGTGAAGGTAAGCATACCTTCAAATAGAAATAAGATTCTATCTTTTCCCATTTTTATTTCCATTGTTATGTTAACAGGAAAATGGATCTCATTGATCAATGTGATAATTATCATGCAAAATAACTATCTTTTTCTATGTTGTGTTTCATAATTGATACTAGATCTTGCAATGGTGTTCAATCTTCGTCAAAGATAGTTTACCTGGTTTTTTATAGTGCATCACATGATCAGTGATGGATATTTATATGGCATGTGATAATTGTCATGGATAGAGACACCTCTTATTTATGGTCCTAAAGGGGATTCACATGATGTTCATTTTTTCATTATATCATATTAATGTTATTTCATAATCAAAGGCATATCGGACCATCACATAATTAAGGGTGGCCACAAAATCCATATGGGAAAAGGGTACATAGCTAATATCGGAAGCCACATGAATTTGTTCCTAAACCAAGGGTTTGAGTTTCATGTCTAAGATTATTTTAATGGACACATGTCTCAGATTTCACAAGTCAAGGATAATATCTAGCATGAATGGAGAGGAGTTTCATGATCATGGGTTCATGTCCAATGTATATAACGACACTCACACCATAGTTTTCACAAAGGTGTCATGAGATCAGGTTCGAATGATAAAAATGTCACACATGACCAAGTATGAAGGAATTCTTGTTGAAGTCATCTAATGAACATGTAACCTAAATCACATTTCTTAAATTTGTTGCGTAGAAGATGGTTTGCATGATGGTGTCACATAATATTAAAATCCTCATTTGATTGAGTAATGGAAGTCATGCAATGGGGTCTCATGAATATTTCACTCCTCAATTCCACAAAACACAAAAAATTAATATTTGTTCTCTTAACATGTTTATATATAGTGTGACATAGAGATTCTCATGAACACATGAATATTTCATGTCTATGGTGTGGACTTCCATCAGATTGGTACGGTTCATTAATTATTGAATTCTATTCATGATCAGCTTTTACACCATATAAATTAAATTAGTTAGGGATTAATCATATCCATACATGGATTTGTTGTCCTCAATTCTTAACATAACAATGTATACAATAATTTGACCTATTTCATGGAAAATGAGGGCTCATGATATGAATTCGATTCCATATCTGCAAAATGGTGTGTATTCATGATACTAGTTACGTGACCCAATAACATTTTTCATGATGGATGATTTAGTGGAACCTATCTTCATGTGACTGCAAGCATGTAGTTTTTCATGGTGGGTTATACAGTTCTGCAACATTTCACATGATGTCTTACGCAATGACTCATCTCATCATATGAGTGCAATCCTATAGTGCTTCATGATTGGTTATGCAATGCCACATCTTTTTTCGTGATTTATTATATGGTTCCTTGTCACTTTACAGTATTTCATGCATACAAGATCACATCTACTTCCTCAGATAGTTTTTATGGGGTCTTGTGATTCTCAGTTTTGAAATAAAAACAATATCTCACCCTCCAAAATCACAGCCGCCTTGTAATGTCATTCTTCTTTTGGTATTTATAGACATTGTATCACACTTACCTTTCATGTTCTCTAATGGTAGAGTATCTACTATATATGTTTTACCATTCACTAAAAAATAATTTTCTTTTTCCAACAGGGGCATATCTGTTTGTATAAGTGCATTATCTGTTGGTAAAATGTTTTACCGACAAAAATTTTCTAATCAGTAAACTATTGGTAAAAACAATGTCGCTAAATGTTATTGCAACAGATAAAAATAGTTCTGTTGCAATTATAATAATACCAACAGATAATATATATGTTGGTCAAAATTCCTAGCCACATATTTCTATGACAAATTAATCTTTTGGTAATATTATTATCAACTATCAGAAAAAATACCCATAATTAATATATTTTTATAATTTATATTTTAAAAAAGATATTATGTTTAAGTATTTTAGTATTTATTACTAAAATTTTATATTATATTTATTAATTTAATATATATGATACACCTATTTTAATTATCATACTAAAGATGGTTTTCACAATGATCAATCTTAGAAAAAGATTAATCGTATTTATAATGAAATTTAAAACAATCAATATATACTTAATTATATAATAATTACAAAATTAACTTATGTGAAACTCAAAGAAAACTGATGTTTTATCTATATAAACGTGTTTAGACCATTTAGAAACATGACATCAAAATAATAATAAGCCTTTGTCACCTTGGGAAGCTCCAAATAAGAAAAAATGAAAAGCATGTCCGCCGTGTTTACAAAATCACAAGAACTATCCACACAAAAATATCCCCACACAAAGGAACCATCAACAGACTATCACAACATCTCCATCACCACAAAATCTTCCCCAACAACAGCACAAATCAAGAACCCCATCATCATAAGAAACCCAACAGCACACAAGATGAAATGGAAAAATCCAAGTGCTTGCAGCATCACAAGCAGTGGAAACCCTGAAGATGCATCAGACCAAAACTGGGGTGGCCTGCAGTAGCACAAATCCACCTGTCTGAAGGAGACTGCTCTAGAGGATCCCTCACCCATCATAGAGAAATAGTATTCCTCCAAGAAGATGAAACGATAAAATCACCCCTGCATGCATCCTCCAGTAGAAAATCTAGAAAACGGTGTAGGAAACCAATTGAAAAAAATAAGTAACACAAAACAACATTATCAGAGGAATGGTCTAGGCCTAAGAAAGTCGTAGGTCAGATCAACCACAGAAATAGACAGAAACCCCTATAATAGAACCACAGCATGAAAGAGCAAAAAATTGGAATGTAAACCATGAACCAACATTCAAACCATTCCCTACAGATCACTTAAGCATGATATGACACAGGCAGAACATAAAATGAAAGAAAAACAAACCCCCAAATCAAAAAACAGAAGGCCAAAAACCACCATCTTTTAAGATATGAGTCTGGTAGGAAAGGACTAACTCAGAGCCGACCTCTTATTTAATTCATAATTAATTGACATACAAGATAATATCCCCACATTGACATCTTATTCCATATGAAAGAAAAATGATTTGAAGCAAGAGGATGGGTAGTCATGTGGTACAAAATATTTGGAAGCTATGCATTGTAGCAACATCAATACAATAGTCATAAACTGAAAAAAAATCAATAAAAATTAGAATAAAAAATAACAACTATAAGATCAAATTACTCATAACAACTTTATTCCCAAATTAAGACATAGTATGAGAATGAGATGATGGGAATAAAGTGGTCAGTGTTCTCACTAAAACAACAATTAAGCCTCAATATGTTACCTTAAACATGCAGGCCTCAACTACTCTGCATAGTCCATCACCAAATAAATCAAACTGTTCATTCACAATTCAAGCAATAGTTCAAGAATCTCGGTCACTCGAAGGAGAAATGTAGGCGTGGGCCAACGAATCCAGATTTCCATAAGGGTATGAGTACTACAGATCGGGAAAATACAGAAAAAAATTTGGTGGAGGTTCCATCTCTTCAACGACTAGCGGGTGTGGAGTCTAACATGAATTTAACTAAGGCTGTGCAAGATGGTTTAGGCAATTGTATCCCCCTAGTGGTGGAAATATTCACTTTCCTAAGAAAGGTGTTGGGTGCTTCCCATCCCATTGTGAAAAATTCACTGATACAGATGAGTTCGGAGGTGGAGTTATCTATTGGTGTTAATGTGGAACCGAAAATGATCGAGGAGGGAGGTCCGAAGACTTCTTTCTATGGTTCCTTTGCTGAGTTGGTGTGCTTAAGGAAAGGTAGCAGTGTTAGGGGCCAGGAAGTGGATCATAAGGAACCTATAGTGAGTATTCCTATAGGTTCCAATGATGTTTAACAAGGTGCAGAGGGTGAGGACATTCTCCGGACATGTCCTAGAGAGGTGTCAAGTCTTATGCTAGGAAACCAGTTTGATCTCTTGGCCAATGATATTCTTGTCTATGAGTCTGAAAAAGAAATGGTTATCTCTTCCATGAATAAGCATCAGGTCCCTGAAAATGAGTCCAATGATGTAGATTCCTACCAATATGCAGGTGATTCAAAGGATGATATTTAGGGAAGTGGTACCCAAGCTTGAGGATAAGTAATGGAGGGTGGGGTAACTATAAGGAGAGGAAGGACTTGGCTTATTTACCTCTTCCAATATAGACCAGATCTATGAAGAAGTTGAAGGACATGAAAATGACCTGCAAGAAGTGATATTTCCTGTAGTGGGATGCTGATGGTTATCTTGATCAACCATTGTAATTTCTTATGGATTCAGAAGAGGTACTTGTTGAATCTGTTTTGAAAATTAATTAATCTAAAGAGTATGCTGAAAGAATGATGGGAAGGAAACTAAGGGTGATTCCCAATGAGGAGTAGGCCAACTGGATTGATAAATATGTCCTCATTTTAATAAGGGGATTCCACAAGGGGAATATCACCATAGGGTAGTATATCCAATATTGGGTCAAATTGGCATTTAAAATTGAAGATCTTCTGATGGATGAACGAGACACCCAGGTATACAATATCTCATGGAAATTATTTAGGGAATATAAAATGGGTAGGCCAAAACTCTTTTTTAATTATTTGGTTATCTCTCTTTCTGCTTGACTAATGGTTTTTCACTTTTTTTCATTCAAATTGTTTGATAATTAAAATTTATTTTTCAAATAAGGTGAATAAATAGGTTAGTGTTATCACTCAAAAAGAAATTAAGACTCAATATGTTACCTTAAACATTTATGGCTCAACTGCTCCACACACTCCATGGCCAACTGCTGATGAACCTACCACTTCTAGATCTTCATGATACATATTATTAAATATTAAATGGAATATTTTACTTTCATGTCAATATCTTAAATAAAATTCTTCTTCTCATCCATAAGAGACATATGAATCTACAAGTTAAAACACAAGTAATAATCATTCCCCTGCCATTATTATCATCACCCAACACATTGTAAAGAGGATTAATAAAACCAAACTTTTTTCCACATCTGAACATTTATCCCCTCATTTTATCGGTCACATTGAATTGAATTAAATGTGAAAATGATGAGAAATCATTTAAGTGTTTGTGTCATGTCTATATATACTTGGAACATAATAGGGAATGTAATAATCTGACCATAACATCATTGTTGAAGTCCAACTCATCCATAATTTCTGAGAAACTAAATCTCTTTGAGGCATTGAATAATAGAAGATAATATGACTATAAAATAAATTAAAATGTCAAAAAATTTAAGCATTGGAAATAATAATGAATCCTATAAAAATAAAAATAATATTATAAAACCCATCACCACAACAACACCCATAGTATTTTGTTTAAATTTCTCATTGACATTTTAAATTACTTACGAAAGGTTTCCTGCGTACTGCGTGAATTGTAGCTCGATTGGTAAAGTTAAAGAAGATTGTTTTAAGAATTTTTTCTTCTCATTTTGTTCTTTAAAGGTTCGGGCTGAAAGGCTTTGTAAAAGAAAATTGAGGAAGAAAAACTTGCATGGAAGTAGTTGTTTGGTTGTGGCTGGAACATGACAGGAGTAGAGTAATGTGAATGGTTCACAGGGCCATGGAGCTCCAACAGATACTGCTTTTCTAGCTCGGGGTAATGGTACTTCAGGTGTGGTGGATAGTGTCCAGGGACTAGATCATGCTACCCAGGGGCCTGTGTTTGGGAAGGAGTGAAGAAAGGGTGAAGTTTCTGATGATCTGATAGGAGAGAAGATGGTTGAATTTGTTCAGAGTTGTCAGTCTGCTAGGGAGTCTGGACAGACATTTCCTGCTAAACGTCAAGCATGCTCAAAGGAGCAGATGCTGGAGGTGCATGGTCCATTACCATTGAAACCCTCCAAGGAAATGTGGAGACTAAGCATGAAAGTGAACTATTTTTTGTTTATCAGTCACGAAAAAGGCTGGCAGAGGATGTTGGTCAGCATATTCAAAACAATGTTGTTGCCTCTGTTAATCTGGAGCATGGGAAGGGTAGTCCTTTTGGACAGGGTGGGAACATCGCTTCACTTGGGAGGTCTACCATGCACTTACATGAGAAGCCTCTTCTGCCTGCTTCTGATTCCACAAGTCTTGATCAGGCTCGCACAAAAGGCAAGTCTCGTAATCAGGATGAGGGCTTGAATGCAGGTCTCATAGGGCAGTTTGATGCTTAATTCCATGTTGGGGAGGCTGTTTCCACTCAAAATGGGTTTCCACTTGACCTTTCTTGGCAGGTCAATGCTGAGAATCAGGAGGATTTATAGCATGACCATGCACAGATGCAACAAGGTATTGAATATCAGAAATATATCCACGATGCAATGAATACCTCTAGTGTCATTGGTAATTGGAGAGATTTATCTAATCTAGATGAAGTTAGAGAGCATGGAAATGTCAAGAGAGATAGTACTACATACATGGAAGCATATGTTAAAGATGTGATGAAGGATGATGCGGGTTTCTCATCCATGCCAAAGAAAAAGTTCAGAATAAGGAAGGACTACATAATAGTTAAAACCCACTATGAGTACCAGATGACTCCTCTACCACTAAGACAGGCGAGGATGGAAGAATCTAATATGTTTATCTCCCTATGATATGATTCCAACTAGTATGAAGATAATAAAAGAAGTAATGAACTATATTATAACATGTGATGTTTCTATTTATGATGTTTTGTGGTTTTTTCTTCGAAAGTGGGCATGGTTTCAATGTCTTACCACATTTTCATCCTTTCACTTTGTGTTTTCAACTTTTTAATAAAAGGGATCCTTGATCCTAGCCTATTTCATTCTCACTAACATTTCAAGGGACAAGTATGTCAATATCTGTTTCTAATGCTTGGATCTTGTGTTGAAATTCATAAAAAAACATCAATACACTTGAACTAAGTAAATAAGTAAGTTTTAATAGAGAAATATTTCATCATCTAGATAAAAATAATGTAATTGTGATCTATGGATCAAATCAGAGTCCTTGATAGGATAGACAGTGGTTTCACAAGTTTTTACGCAATTTTTTTTTTCTTGGGAATAGAAGTAAAAGAAATAGATATATATCTAGTATCAAATTCTGTATTATATTAACGAAAATTTTAATTTAGAATGACACCTAAATCAATATCTAACAAACCATTTAGTGAAATAAGAACATTAGGTATTCGGTATATTGCTTCAAGGATGGTCTTAAAGGACCTTTTCAAATTTTATAAATATAACTGGGAAATTATTAAGGAGGATTATTATCAGCTGCTTGCAGATTCAATTTTTATCACAAGGAATATAAGAGAGTTGAAACTAGCAAGCTAGATTTTAGGTGGATGTGTGGTGCCAAGCCCATCTCTAACAGATTGTGTTTCGAAGATCTGGATCCCCAGATTCAATCTATGCTGCATAACTCAAGATTTGTTAATTGTTTATATAATGTGAAAATTGATTATTTAAAGATGGATCATCCCATTAAAATAATACAAACCATCATGACTTTAGTGATTCTAATATGCATCCAAAGTTGATGGAAGTGATGACTAATGCACTGTCAAGTTCACCTAGTTTGGTTTCTTCTTTGAAATAATAATGAAAAAGATCCTTTCAATAGGTTAGTGACATCTCAAAGGATCTCAAAAAGGAATTCTCATTAGTGGATGAATATTGGTTCTATGTTTTAGAGAATGCATTGTGTGAGATGAATTCAGTGATTTCACTACTTAGGTGCTCTATATTTCTGCAATATTTGAATAAATTGGAAAAATATTAAATGGTAATACATGTGTAACATGTACGGGGGGGGATCACTCGATTAATTGGATAGTAGGTAGAGATGTATGGATTTAGCATTCTAAAATCAAGAGAGAGAGAGAGAGAGAGAGAACTCGTTTAACTAGAATATATATTAAACCCTAACTGCTAATCAATTCAAACACTCGATACGCCGTATTTCATGTTCATAAAACATGAATTGAAGAAACAAAAACCTGATAAGAGGCTAAATCATCAACCAATTGGGTAAGAAATAGGCTTATGTCCATGAACCTCCTGACACCTCAACATTACATTTGAAAGAGGAAAAAAGCAATCAACTGTCTGCAGGTAAGAAGTGTATGCGATGTTAAAGAATCAAGGAAGGTGTGGGAGTTGGTGCAGATGTGGGCGATAGAGACAGATCAGGTGTATGAGTGCAGGAAAAAATCGCTGGTGTGGGGTGGTAGGGATGAAGACACGGGAATAGGGGAAGCGCAGGGGAAGTGAGGTTTGGAGAGGGATCTTAATTATCATAGTTTTTTTTTCATTTTTTGTATCTTCGCCTATTTTTTTACTAATTAATATTAAACTCCAATAACATATTTTATCACAGGAAAAAGTATCTAAAATATAGTAATTATTGGTGGAAAAAATATCTATTTGTAATATTTATTACTAATAACATATTCAAGTGTTATTAAAAAAATGCTGGCATTGGTATGATAAAGTAATATATATTATTGTTGGAAAAATATTTGTTGGTAATGAACAATCAATATCAACATATATACTTTATGATAAAAACAAGTGTTGGTGCTTAATATTAATACCAATAAAACATAATTTCTGTTGGAATTTGTCATTTTTACCAACAGTTATATTTTCCGTCGATAAATTTATGTTGGTATAAATCATTTTTTTGTAGTGATTCATCACACTCACTTACTCATATATAAAGATATCGGTGAATCGAATAATCCTCATGCGACATTGCAGTTTATAGTGCTTTTATCTCACAAAATATGTATTGGTCATGTATCTCCATCTCTAACTACTGGTTGGATGTCATTAGTCAGTGCGAGAACTTGGGACACATTGTGGGAATCATCTAGACTCTGGATGATGTAATACAAGAGGCGATCATGGTGACTATAGTGGAGTTATTCCCATTGAGTCTAACTCCTTGTTTGTTCTCCAAGTTGATGAAAGTAAAGTTGAAGGAAATAATAACTATAAGGGGAAGTATGTTACCCCCCCTCTATTGTAGCATAAAATCTCTACATGTATGTGATATTCTCACTGAACGACTCCCTTAAGAAGACTGTGAATTGCATCATTGCATGAAGTATGGGTGCATTCAACTATGTCATCAGAGTATCCTAGGACACTAAACGTTCATCATGGAATCAGTACTACCTCTAATAGAATTTATGTTTCCTTTTGAATTTTTTGGTTTATCTCCCATGGATAAAATCCTATTATTTGAGTTCTTGTATGATGAAAACCCACAATATCATTTATATATGTCCCTTCTTGAAGAAAATTGATAGATCACTTTCTAATTTTATTTTATTTTTTATCATTATTATTATTTATTAACAGGTAATAATAATAATAATACCTTTACTTATCACACCCCAAATACCATTTTCAGGTTCTAATATTCATTATGAATTATGATCAACTAAGAACTCACCACATGGGTCCTTCCATGGAAAACTTCATGGGACACATCTAGGGGTTTCAACACTCACTCATCCTATTCATACCAACCTTGAATATTTACCTATAAATAGACCCACTTGGGAACCATAAATTTCTTGATTTTCCCTATTCTATAAGAGAGATGAATCCTCCTTGATATACTTTTCATAGGCCTTCAACACTTCTCTTAGGTTGCATAAAACACTCTAGTGCTTAAGAAAATATAATTTAGTAGTAAGTAGTGATCCAAAGTCATCACCTGGGTGACCAACCACTCGATGTCCCTCACATGGTTGACCAACCGCTTGAGAGAACTTATCTAGGAAACCAACCACCTGGGATCCCTCACAAGGATGACCATCCACCCAGGGCTACAACCATGAGTGACCATCCACCCATGGATTCCCACATTAGTGACCATCCACCCAGGACTACCAACCTTAGTGACCATTCATCCATGACAGTATATCACAATGGTTATTCACCAAGGGTAACCCACCTTAGTGGACAACCACCTAGGGCTTCCATCCATTACAGAAATTCATCCGGGGATTCCAATCATATTGAATCTTCACCTATATCTATTTCTTAATTAAAAAATAACATCCTTCTGTACTCAGGTCTCCAATTTTTTAATTTGGTCATTAAGACTACCCACACAACTACCTAATTTATATGGTTGGGGAATGGGACACACCAACATGATCCATTTCAATCACTCACTTCATTGGTAAAATATGTACCCCTCATAGCCTCCAAAATATATAGGGTCCTCAAGATATTTTCACACATGAATGCCCTTGGTAACAATGACCACAATGTTAGAGATAGTGGTGGGAATCATCCCAATTTAGGCAGTAATATTTACCTGCCTCAAAATTTCAAAAAAGAGAAGAAAATGAGTAAAATATTCACATTATATTGTCCTATTAATGAATGTGTAATCCTAATAACCGAGTTTTAGAAATTGGCAAGAAGTTGAAGTTGGGAATCCAACACGTATTAAACTTTTAATATTTCTTTCTAAATATCCCACCCATGGCTACTACCTTTTCCATTATAGGATGATTAGTAAATTCATCATGGGAAATATTTATAAAGTATAACCCAAGCCTCTCTTACTAGATTTTATATCCCACCTTCCCTTTTCTCAACCATATGTTGATGAGGAATGAAATTATCCATGGGATTTCACAATATGTATAAGTACCATCCAATTATGCATTCATGTAAGTGATTGATATAATACTATTTCTGTTTATCACACTAATCTTATCTCACATGGTCCCAAGTATTTGTGGTGATCATGTCACAAGAATGATAAAAAATGCTTTATCATGGGCCTCTTCCATGCGTATAATCTATAAAAAATCATTTATATATTTGGGATTTTATTTCTATCTTCATAAAAAATGTATAATGCCTCTACATGGTTCAAAACTAACATTATCACCCTAATATTGATATCATGTGTCAATATTCCCTTTATAGTTAACCATGATGTACCTCTTTTACCTAAGTCCCACTGTAACCATTGTTATGAACCTTTAACCTAGTAGTACATAACACATGATATTAAATTTCATGGACTGATATTTGAATGTTGACATTGAAAGGAATGACAAATCCTATTAATTGGAACCAAACTATAATGATTCTAATTCCTTTAAAAAGGATAAATAGGAAGCCATATCATTAGATTAATCTTGAAACCAAACCAACCAACACCTTCCTACATGGATATAAACACCATAGTTCCCGCCTAGTGATCTTTAAATCATAGTTCAATAAAAATCCATTAAAATGAACTTAAAAATACAAGATAGAGGACCTCTAATACATTAAACTAGTTCTATTAAAGGAGAATAAAATATATATATATATATATATATGTATATATATATATATATATATTCCACATAAATTCATGAAAATAACAAATTTTTGTCATGGATTAGGAAATTAATCCTTTATTGGTGTTTGGGAAGGATTTACAAACATGACTCAAACGTATAAGAGACTGGATGTTTGAAATAATTACCCCCAAAAAGGTAAAATGAGGAAAATCTAATATACTCTTGACCAATTTGAGTTACTAAGAATAATTAAAAATAAGTTCTGCAATGACCAAGAGCCTTTGTAAAGCAGGTCCAATGCTTATCATGGATGTGAGAAACATTGGGTGTTTTTGATTTCATGAATAAAACCAATTGGAAAACATATGATGAGTTTGAATGATTCACGAAAAAAATATAATTACATCACCCAATATGAACAAAAAATGGTGTTGCTGGCATGAATCTCATATACAAAAAAATAGTCTACTATATATTAGGGAAATTTTTATTGTGAAACAAAAATGGGCCCATCATAGATCTTTTAAAGCAATCAATCATGAATGTGCATTTTTACATGTAATGAAATTCTGATAGGTTTTCTTATTTGTGTTTCTTTTAAATAGTCATATCCACCAGAACTCTCATCAATATATATGGATTCCTACGAATCCCGATTAACTTATGCGTCTATATTCATATGATAGGGGCCTTCACTAACCCAAAGGATAATATCTCCCACCCAACATCCTCAACATGAGGTGTAAAATTCTATAATTATAGATTACCACTTGAAAAGTATAATCCCTACACTGAAGGTTGTGTGTGAATCCCACTATGATAAGAAACCAAACCAATCATCTTCCCAATGATGGGTGGTGGTGAAGAGGCAAACAACATCCATGGTCATTTCAAACCATTTTAGGAGTCTCTTGCTAGAATAAAATAATAATTATGTTTATTATCATTGGTTGGTGGACCAAGAGGTCAAAATTAGGCTCACATAAAAACAAGAGTCACCCTGAAGGGCTCCTACCAACAATCACCACTAAAAAACAATGGAACATAAAGCCCTCATCCCACCGAGGGTTCCATTAAGTGGGTCCCAAATTAGGTTATGTAAACTTGATCACCAATGAGAATCTATCAAGGGATGGAGAATACAAAAAACTAGGTGCATTACAAAATTATCATTCCCACCAAAAAATCAAACCAATAGATAGTGATATAAACCTATGAGTAGGAACATATTCCTTAGCACACCTAGAAATCCAACCAATAAATTATGGATGCACCCAACTAATCATATATGCATATACTGACATTGAGGAGGGGGAATACATACATTCTAACCATCAAACATGAAGCCCAATGACTTAGCCTGATAAGAACTAAAGGAGAGTATAAGGAACACATCCCTACTAAAACTAAATAATGGGGAAACATTATTATTCCAACCATGGAAGCCTATAATAACATCATAGTAGAAATATAGGTTAATTAATATATCCCTACCCACTTCTTTCAAAGGTTCCAACACATCATAGTAGGTGATGTAGTTAGGGGATTAGTCCATATTATTTACCCCACCACCAGTGTAGTTCATCAATATCCCTTAAGGGTTAAATAAGAGTAGGTACACATACCTCCTAGTATCTAGGAGGATCATAGAAAGTCTCCCATGAAAAGTTTATAATAGGTTTTAGAACACATTTTTGTTCCAACCAAAGATCATAAATCCATTCCAATAACCACTTATAGACATTCACACAATCCTAAAAATCCAGGGATACTTGGTTGTATATCCTAGAAATATAATTGTATTCACCAAGTAGGAATCCCATATATGAGGGTAGTTATTCACAACATGATACTCCAATTTTCTAATGGTGATCATCTAAGAATAAGTCTCACTGTGGTTTATGTGAGGTCCATAAGTAGGACTGTGTCCTTACTCTTCTCAATACTGTTGTTCTTGAGGCTATAAAGCAATTATAAATAGTTTCCCAAGATCCTATTGTCTCATAATCTGATCAAGGAAGGTATGGTTACATTTGCAAAGGTCACCCCCATAATTTTTCCCCCAACTGCTCATGAGGTCCTTCCAATAGAATTTACCATGTAGGAATTTTTATGTCATACTATGATTCATCATGGTGAGTACTTTAAATTACCTATTCATTATGTTTTGATGAAATAGAAATATGTTTATCCCCTTTCAACTATCAAAAATAATGTTCCTCCCCACGGAATATACTACATGAATCCAAGATATTTATAGATATTAAAACACAATTCTAGTCCTCTCAGTGAAGGTTTCACTATGATGTTCCCCCCTGAACTGATATTTTATTCTCACAATAAGTTCCCCCCTTATCAAATCAACTATGATAAATACCTTATTTTGTATGATAGTTAAGAATGGGATGCTTTCCACAGTTGATTATTTTTATTTAACAAGTGACATACTTTCTCAACAAAAACATATCTCATGTTAATAATCATTCTTAAAACCAACCTTTTACTATTTACCTACCACTACAATGGAGAATATTCTTAGTGTCCATGGTTTCTTCAATAAATTGGTTGGGAAATGACCAATTTAGTCAAAACAAGTGAATGAATATTTCATATAATATGAAGAGATCACATTTATTGTGTTGAATTTTTTTTCCAATGATAATATGTTGGTTATTTTTTGTCCCCTAGAGACCCATTAATTTCAAATTATAAAAATATTTATTGGGGAATGTCTACATTATATTGTTCTAAATATGTGAGTGATTTTTCTCAATTTGAAATTGGAATTAATTCCTTATGATAGATATTCAAATCAGCTAAAATAAATAGAATAATTTAACCAACATATCAACTTCACATACCTTTCATTTATAAGATTCCCGAAATTGGGAATACAACATGAAAATATTCACCATGTATGCATTGAATCCTTAGGAAATCTATTTTAGTTTATCATTGTCACTTTATAATGTTTTCATATCATATGATGGTTTGAACATGGAGTGATGCATTTCACCTCACTCCCCATCCAAAAATTCCCCTTGATAGTGACATCATGTGAAGTTATTTCATCAAGACAACTCTTATAATCAAGATCTACCAACAATATATGGTAATATGAATATGTACTAGCCATGACCGAATATCAGAAACATCATAACCAATGATAGTGATCCCTTGAGAGACTCTTACATAAGGAATCATTGAAAATTGAACATGATTCTCATTTGATAAGATTTAAACCTTATGTGGAAAAACTATATTTAGATTTAAAAATCACACATTTAAAGCATTGATTGCACCCAATTATCATGTTCGAAAAAGATTCACAAGATTAGGAGGGAAAAAAGGCCACAGTAGAAGTATTCAAAGAGAAACCCTAGCCTATAGGGATTAGAGAATTTATACGACACCATTAACCTCAATATTATAAAATATATAATGAGATCAAATTTTTTTTGTAAGGGGAAAATATCAATCACACCCCATTGGTTTGAGGGTTTTTTTACCTCAAGCTGATTTCCTATATGGAATTTGGGATTTTTTAAATTGGGAAAGACCAATAAAATAAGGTTTTATAAAGAAACTCTTTGAATTTCCCTTCACAAAATATCTATGGAAGAATACTAAAATGAAAATATGATGGCCCGTGAGAACTGCAAGCCAATGTGATCCATCAAAAGGGAAACATCTCTAAATTATTATGAAACATCATTCAATGAGTACCCAAAGGGGGGTAAATCCTTTTATCATTTTTATTCTGATATAACAAAAAAACACACTATACATTGATAATTTTTATCATAATTCTCCCTATATATACTAAAAAGCATGAAACCAGTGTAGGGAAACTAGAAGAGGGTATGTTTGTTTGAAAGAAAGTCTACTATTAAAAAATAAAAGAATGCATGAACATCAAAAATCAATGAAAAACTAAAAAAATTTGTGCTCTCCCAAATTTATAATCGATAAATACTCTGACATGCTTCAAATAAGAAAAAAAATTAAAAATGGTGTTATTATATCTCACTTAATTTCTATTGAAGTTGAACCCCTACAATAGTGGAAGTATTTTTTTAGTATGAGGTAGGAATGAAAGAGCTAAAGAGACTCGAAAATGAGTTGTTATGAGGAAATATCCATTCTAGGTTTATTCTCTATACCAAAACTCACATTAATATTTCAATAAATTTCCCTTAATATTAATAGATTCTCGATCCAATAAAATAAAATTCATTTAATACTAAAATTTGTGAATTAGACAACATGTCTATTTAGTCCTAATAGAAGAAGGACGTCCAGAAATACCTCTATTAGGATAGGAAGTAAGAATATGTCAATTGAAATACCCTAGGATATACCATAATGACTACTATCTGAAGATATAGGTTGAAATTCCATGTCATGATATTCCCATCATTACTTATATTGAAGTGTCAGGCCAACCGCCTATTCTGTTTGAACTCATTGACACCATTTAGTCACTACTAGTATGACTATAGGCTATGGAAGGATGACACAAAGAAATGTTGAAAAATAGAAATATTTACCCTAAATGGGATGAACCAACTCTTCCCTCATCCAATTTTGGGAATCCTACATTACGTACCATTAATGGAATATGGTATCTATAGAATCTCCTCAAACATTTTATGTAATATTGTATTACCATGATTGGAACCATCGAGAAATATGAAACAAAAATTTCTCATATGCATCATACAAATACTGTAGGGGTTGTATTTTGTTTGGGACACTAGATTTTTTGTTGGAACCAACATGATATGAGAGGACATTCACCGAATATTTCTTTATTTTTTCAACTCTTTGTTGTAAAAAAAAGCCATGAACTTCAAAATTTCGAACAACATGAGAATGAGTAATACATAGAATTCATTTCTATAATGAAGTTATTAACCTAGTCCGTGAATCTGAAAGTCCCCTAAGAATATTTTTTGGGTTCCTATATATAGAACATACATAATTAGTTTCAAATTTCACTTATTTAAGTGAAATATTCTTGAGAACTTCATGAACCATCCATAATTGTATGAATATTGTAAGACTATAGTTGGGGTGCCAAAAATAATTTTTGGCCAGCATTAGTGGCCTGAGGAAGGAGATCTTGAAAATTAGAAACCCCAACTATTATATTCAATCCAACCATGACACCAACATTATAATTAAAGACTATGCAATATCATATGAATCCCTCTATTGAGTGGAAATAATAACTTAAATATATTCATTGGTATTGGGTATTAGAGTAGAAACATATTCTGTATGTGGAATATTAGAATAAACATTACTCTTTCTAGGATGAATATGTCCATTATACTTCATTATATCCATGGAGAGAAATTTGTTGAGATTTATTGAGCATATAAGACCTAATCATATTGGCCTCACTGATTACCCTAATTATTGTCTTTGTCACCAAGAATTAGGCCACACCATTTATGGAAGAACTTTTAAATAAAATATTTAAGATATTGTTGTATTGGGATAATTAAAATTTTACAATAAAATTTCACAAGTGGCATGTTTTTTTACTACTGAAGAAGAAGAAATAGGATGGAAATAAGTTATATGTAAAGGTAAAAAAATATTGATAATTGGATAACTAAAAAAATGATCAATCAAGATCATGTCATCCATAAGTCATTGTTGAACCATCCTATCACATCTCTAGTTTCTTCTACTATAGACAAACAAGCATCATACACACCATAGTCTTCCTAGATATGATATTCTAAAAATCCAAATACAACAATGAAAGAGTAATGGATATGAAGCTTAATCCATAATGATTCCCAAGATGATCCGAACACTCTCATATTTCAAACCTATAATACTTAGAGTTTGTTCTCTATCCCAATAAATGGTACAATGGGAAGCTCCCCTTAAAATGAATCATTCTTTAGAAAAAGAAGTAATTTTCTTCTCTGTTAGTGTTATTGATTTAACAAAACCATTACTCAACTATGAGGGTGTTTTTGAACTTGATTTCCCCACACATAATTGAGGACCTAGATGATTTTGTCACAGAAGCCAAGGGAATAGAGGTGGAAATAATCATGGTTCATCCGAACATTTGTGAAACATTCCTATAGGGTCTATACACATAGACGATACCCATAAGAAAGAAAATCATTTATCCTAGAAGAAACATAAAGGAAAAACATAATCATTCATGAGTCATGTAAATCCAATTATTAATGAAAACTGATTGATGTGTTTTCAAACATAGGATTATCCAAGATTAGTGGGAAGACCGGGCTGACTCCATCCATCAGCAATAAAAAGTCCATCTACTTTTTTTAATAATAATTTCCATTTTACTCAAACACTTCATCCCCAAAGGAATTTTTCAATAGAAACTTCAAACCCAATATGGGAAGTGAATAAAAAGGGACGAAAAATATGATATATTAATGTAGATAACTATGATTCCAATTAATATATCAATATTAGACTCCCATGATTTTTCAATGGATCTCTAGTAAGCACTTTTGGATGCCATTTTGATTAATCATGAGTTAAATGATGAGGTCACTACTGCTAAAGTGTATCATAGAAATACCGAACTCATAGAGTTCAATATAGTTATCTATTTCACATATCAAGAAATGTATACTGTTATTCATGGACACCTTACACCATTATCTATATCTATTACATAGGTTGATATTAATATCCAATGATCCTTAATTTATAATAAATAATGATTCAAAAGAATTCATGTTTGGATTGTCTATTAGTTGGGGTTACAATGAAGTTAATTTTTCAATGTTTAATTCAATACATCATCGTTATGAAAAACCTCTTGGTTGAATCAAACTTAGAACCCAATTTTGGGACCTTATATCAAACTATAAATTCTCAGGTTTATGACAAGATACAACATTAAATGTAAAATTATGGAGAACATGGTTATTATAGCATGTGAATATCCCCACATCATACAATCAATTTATGAAATAATGTGTTCATGAAAAAAAGAACATTTTATAGTGATCTATCATCATCTAAATCTTGATTGTCCTAATACATTGATGTTTGGCTCTACTAGATATAGGGAAAACAACTTATGATTGATGATGTTTCTTGGGGATTTCATCATAATGGTTCAAAAATGACCATATGTATTCCATTTAAAGAGATTAGTGATGAATATATATCATCCACCAAAAAAATTGAAGATATGAATTCATATATTGGTATTCATTCATAATCTCTCATGATATATATATCATCAGCTAAACCTAATGACATATAGAAAATGTTTGATCTCCAAAATAGTGGTTTACTCCTAGAATAACATTTCTTAATTTTGTACTTAGATTTTCAAAATCCTCATATGTCCTTGGATAAATTTGTAGAGTATATCATTTGAATGATAGAGAGAGAGAATACACCTAATCCACCTGTTGAATGTTGGTATATTGGGACTTATATATTATAAGACCCAATTCATCACCCATGACACCTAATATTGGTGTATAGATAGAAAAAGAAGAGGATCTTAGATATGCCCCTATAATTTTAGGCAGGAGTATCCACCACTAATTATGTGCTCTGATAAATAAATATGTGCATAGAGGGCCATATGTGACCCACATATATCAGGGTAAATCTATATTCAAAAGATCATTGAGTGTATACATATTTTCTAAAGTAGCAATGAGGTGTGTTTTCATGGAATTACACATAAATTCTAGGCCTTGATCTAGAGGTAACCACCCACCACATTATTTTACCATAGGATCACTATGGTAACAAGTAGATAGGTAGAAGAATTAATCAAGATCACACAAATAAGGTTGAAAATTAGGTTGATAATATTATCAAATCTAACTTCATTCAGAATAAAAAATTTCTGAATTGGATAACTGAATAAGAATGGGTATATCTCAGTGTCCATCGACTTTAAATATCATAATGATCCTTGTCTGAAAGATTATTTACTAGTCCTAATCACATAACATATAATTTATGCAACTACCAACAATTAGTCCCTTTATTTTATGGATAGATAATCGAGATACACCAAAAAAATTAATGGCTACTAACAATGATGAAGCGACCGGTTTTTGGAGATAAGGATGGATTTTGAGACAAGATTGAGGAATTTTTTTGAATGACTGAAACCATATTGTAGTACACTTGGATGTGTTTTGATGTAAAGCCACACTATGGTATCCATATTATATCATGAATAAGTCTTGATAAGGCTTATTCGAAATAATATAATGTTTATAACATTGTTGGAGAGGATGGAACATATTGAAATAATTAAGGTTATATCATAATAGTGTACAGGAGTTGGAAAAAAAAGAAAACGGTGGCCAACCACATGCTAGGGAAACCCAAGTAGCTAACAAAAAAGGAGGTTGTTGATTGATCTCTAGGGTTTTGGTAACATAGATAGGTAATATATATTCTATATTCCCATCATAGTGTGTCTCTAATAAAATCTGAGAAGGCCTCGTGTAGTGCAACATGGGGTGATAGATATGGTTGAAATATTTTAAGGTGGTACCAAGACATTTATTTATTAATGGGTATAGTGAACTATACTTTTCAAACAAATATATTACTTCATAATTGATGAATATTCATTAAATAACATTTTATTCAATAATATAATAATATAGGTGTATTATCTTTGGAATCATGGATGCATAAACCAATTTTTCATAATGTAATCTCACTAAGATCCTCATAAATATCACCCACTTATACATATCATACATAAGAACCATTATTTATATTCTGTTGAAAGGTAACATAAGAAAGGGTGTGCTTACATTCTCTGTAAGGGTAAATACAGTAGGTAGAACTGATCATTGAAATATGACATGAACATAATGTCATGAAAATAAGATATTAAAATTTTAATACAATACCGTGTATATAAAAGATAATAACTACAAGTGATAGAATAAATATTCATAGTTTATAAGAAAATAATCATAAATGAATAAACTAACATGATTAAGGAGAGCATAACATTGGTATAAGACATAAGTTTAATGAATAAAAATATGCTTTGAAAATAATTTCCATAATAATGATGTATCAATTCCAAGACTATCATAGTTGATTAAGTTCAATCCCCAAACCATATTATCCTCTATCAAGGTTTACTCCCATGACTATCATAATAGATTGAGTCCCTTACTAAAATGGGTTCAGTCCCAATTCTGGTCCTTATTATCTCATGATATATCCATATATACATAATGTATTTGAGTGCTATATAATTCCAGTCCAACTATCTCATGATAATAATCCATTAATATGAATTCTATATGTCCATAAAAAATTTCTTCATATATTATAACACTTGAAAAATAAATGGGTTTCATAAAAATTTCAACATTTTCACATAACAAGACCCATGTAAAATAATCAGGTTTCATATATATCTAACTATCATAACCACAAACCATCTAAAAAAATAAGAAATATTTAATTATTAGATCATATCCCAAGTAAATATTAATTACCATTTAAGTATTTTATCATAGATTATTTTTTAAAAGATCACTAGAACATTTCTTGAGGAAAATTATCTTTCTAATTTGAAATAATTAATTTTACATACAAAATAATCCAAATTATTATGGAGAAATATTCATTGAAAAGAATATTTTAATATTTTAACGTATCATTAAATTAATTGTGAATTTAGAGTAGTTTAATGTTCATTTCAATATGTGTATATTAAAAAATATTCCATTCATATTTTTGGTAAAAAGTCAAAAGTACGCCATTAAGAAAATAATAGGATAATTCATTTAAAACCATTTAAAAAAATTAAAGAATGGGTAAAAATAAGTTTAAATAATAATAGGTTAATATTTAAAACATTGTAGAATAAATTTATAGAAAACATGGATGTATAATAAAATGGATTTTTGACTAGAGAAAGAAATTAAAAAGGTTTTACCCAAAAATAATTTCTTCGCATCTTCATTTATTAAAGAGAGGAAAATAGATGGAAAAATTTTAATCTCCAAAAATGACCAAATGAGAATAAAATTCCTAGTATTATTGATATTAATATTATCGTATTTCATCATTGGAAACTTAATGATAAAAAATCCTAAAAAATGACATTGTGACATAAAACCCTTATCAGTTGGTGACTTTTGAGTCATAGTCCCCATGAAAGAATAAAATTACAAGAAACATCAAATATAAATAAAATAATGATATTAATGATATAATATTTAATAGGGCTTGTGTATACTGCTCATAAATTAATATAGTTTCATAATATAATATATATCTCATAGAAGACAATTTGAGATGACAAACCCTTACCTCATGTTTGACTTTCTTCCATAGCACTCTAACATCGTATATAATGAATTTAAATATATTATAATTAAATAAAATAATCACTTAAAATATTTATAATATCATATATGTTCTACATTTAATAATTTAACACCCATTTATTAATAATTATTTTTTAAAACCATTATTTTCTAGGGTTAATTGTTTTTTTCATGAGAATATTGGTTCGATAGTTCTGGTCCTTTTTCTTAGATATTGGTTTAAACAAATCTAGAATTTTAATAATTACAGAAATATCATTTGTAGTAATTATTTATAAATATATAGTCATCCATAAAGTATAGAGATACCAAAATAAATTACACAGTTCATGGAAATGGTTGGCCACAAATAACCATGAAGACTATTTTAAATTTTTTGATGGATGAAACAAAAAGGGTATTTAATAATTCACATTTATAGAATCATTTTTATATCATATATATAAAATATATTAATTAAGTATATCATTATTACCATCCCTATAAATTTTAAATGAAAAATCAATCACATAACTTTATGGTGGTGGTAGTCAACTTGTATGCATGAGAAACGTTATCATTTTCCAAAGGGTTGGAAGGAAATAAGGTAGATATAATATTATAATTTCATAAGTTTAATTTTATCAGTAATATAATATATATTCATTAAAACCATTATAATAACTATACATGATATGTGGTGATGGAAAATTAATTGTACCACTATGTGGAGAAGGTAAGTCTTACGTACACACGAGTGATACTTTCACATACCATTTTATGAAAAACATGGGGAATAAATGTTTTTTCATAATCCAAAATAAAATTTATTCATATTTATGATACTATTTTGTTTTTATTTTCTGATTAATAACATATATTTAAATGATTCATAATAAGAAAAATATTGAAATATTTTGAGTAAGATGATAACCTCTTCTTCGGAAGCCCTCTTTTAGACCCCTTCTATAGGGCCATGGGAATTGTATTTTTTAAGCAGAGAACCAATAAATTATGTATTAGAAATATGATAAGGTAATACACCTAAAGATTTTTCAAGATAGATGGATCAAAGTGGTGTAAATAATACAAATGAGGACTTTCCATTTATAAGTGGGGAATGGACACACTTAAAATTTATTAAAAGATTAAAATATAATAAAATCATTCTCAATATAAATAATTTCAAATTGACAAAGATTTGAATGTGGGATAATATGAGGTTTATATATTTCTATTAAATATGAAATATAAAATTTTAATTAGAAATAAATAATTTATCTCTTGGTCTACCCCCTAATAAAATTGGTTTAACCTCAACCACAATGATTTTTTTACTATTATTATTATTCATTGTGGCCAAAAATTAAAGTGTTCTCATTAAAAGAAATTAAAAATGATTATTAAAATAATGGAATACAATTTTTATATTAAATATCTAAACGTGGATAAAATTAATTTTAAAATAAACTATCAAAATGCAATGAAAAATTAATTTCAAGAAATAACTATTTTCATAAGTATACAATAATTTTATAAAAACCACATAAATTAATAATAATGACCACAATTAATTTCTTAAAAATATAAAATAAATAATTTTACTTTTAAAACAATTTTAAAAAAATTATAAAATCATTAAATGGAATGAAAATTTTCAAAACAATCAGTATTTGTCACTATACATTGAAAAATTACTCATTTCAGAAAATTCTTAAAAATTCACTATAAGATAATTTTGACATTATTATTTCAAAAATTATTTTAATTTTTTATAATAAACTTTATAAAATTGAAAAAATTCATAATATTATTTTCTCAAAAAAATGAAAACCATTTTTGAGGAAAAATTATATTTTTTAATTCATATAACTTTTTATTAAAAATTGTATACTTATTTAATAATTTATTTCTTCATCTAAAAAATTTATAAATATTTTTTAAAATATGTTTATTTCTATTAAAACAGCAAATTTAATGGCTAGTTTATATAGGGATACTTTTTTACTGTTCATTTAGACTCGGGGTTGTATGTATCACAAGCTTTTGATGAAATTTCATAAAATCACTAGGTGTTACATTCCACATAACTTAAAATTAGACGTTTCCCTCAAGATTTCACAACTATGATTAAAAAATTAGGATATATATATATTTCATCAAATACTTAGGTTCCCATGTAGATTATTCAAATTTTGGACTCCTTTGGAGAACATTATCTGTGAGTAATCATGGTCTATTAAAATTAATCACTATGATACGAGATTTATGATGTTTTATTATTATAGTAAATATCAAGCCCTAGTGGTATGATATATAGATTCATTACATGTGAAGTATCTGATATGTACTTCCTTAAGAGAGATACATAGAACACGTTGTGAACATAAGAGAAGTGTGGTAGAAGTTCCAAGCAATAAGCTACCTTCCATACTCAATCATGAATCTCAAAGGGGAAAATTTACCTATTGCTAAACTCTTCCTTCTTTTTGAATATCATAAAAATATTCCAAGGATAAATTCATATGAATACCTTCTAAATAATCAAATTATATATTTTATCGATTATTGTCACTCTAACTTTTCTTTTGACACTAAACGTCATTAATGTCTTCTTGAATGGATTTTACATGATCCACCATTTACTAAACTATCTTAGGACTCAAAATTATTCACTATTAAAATTGAAACTAGAATTTTGGAGTTTTACACTTCATTCTATAGAGGGATTCATATAGATCCATCTGAATTCTAGAGTGAAAGATATTATTTGATGAGGATTCAAACAGATAATTATGTTTATTCCAACCACATTTAAAATCCAATGAATAGAATATTAGTGTATCTTTTGGTGTTTTAGTGGTTCTATTGTAATTTACATCTATCTAAGTATTATAAATATTATTGAAACATACCTATGAATTAAGATCTTACTGAAGAGTTTTCCAGAACATTGAGGTAAACCTCAAATCCCAATCAGATATAATTAGATGTGTTACTTCATGAAACCTACCCACATTATTAATTTATAGTCTAAAAATATGACCAAGAGTGTAATATTTTTAATAGTAATGAATTTTTCTGACTTCATAAGGTGATAAATTAAAACCCAAATATTAGTATGGATCTTATATGTTTTTAGGAGTTTTATGAAAAAATACATGACGATGTCTGCATATTTCCTTTCTCGTATGGGTAATGTTTATAACATCCCCTTAAAACATAGTCTCTTAACCATATCTTTATGACATACAAAGCACTGAGAAACATAATCTACCATATTTCTCTTCTTGTTTCCCCCCAGAAATACTCTTTTGGTCAATATACTACTTTATACTCTCATGATTAATTGAGAATGAACTATGATATTCATCCAATATCTCCTTATTAAATTCTTGTATAGATGGAACAAATAAAAAATTTATATGCCTTATCATTCCATAAAAATCATGGTCAAACTCAGGAACATTTCTCACCTTCTTTTATAGCTCCACATCTTCTTTATGTTATTTTTTAATCATCACATGGAAATATAGCTAAACACTAATTTTAGATAGTTAATATTTATCCCCTTCATCCAAATTTTTAATTAGAAAAATTTAAAAATTCTGAGATATTTAATCCTTTATTATTCTCATCATAGATAATCTAGCATGATCTTTTTGACATAGAGCATTATCCACCTTGTTTTCTTTCATAGTGTGGTATTATATTGAGTATTCATAATAATTAATCAACTTCAATAATCTTATCTAGTGTATATTCATCTATATTTTCGAGAATATATTATTTAAACATTTAGGAGAAGTATATATATCTAACTTTAATCGATTAATATAATGATTCATATCTTTAAATCATAAATTACAATAGCTAAATCCAAACCATGATTTGAGTAATTTTTATCATGAAGAGTCAATTAAAATGAAAAATAAGCTGTCACAAAATTATTATACATGAGGATACATCATAGTTATTTCATCAATGCAAAACTAAATATCACAAATCCTCCTATTTTTTATTTTATTGTAATCACATGTTCACTAACTAAACCTCTCTTTAGTTCCTTGAATTTTTGTTCTCATTCATCTATCTAAGGGAACTTGGATCCCTTCTAAGTTAACTTGATTAGTGAATTAGATAAAATTGATAAATTCTCCAAAAATCAATGATAGTATGTATCCACACCACGAATAGATCTCAATCATAGTGGTTGGTCTAGGACAATGGTCATTAATTTTTTCTTTTGTGGATCTATACCCTCACTTGAGATTATATGACCCAAAATGAAATTTTTTGTAGAAAAAATTCATAGTTGTTAAATTTTTTATACAAATTATCCTTCCTTAGGGACTTTAGTAAAATTACAAAGTTATATATATACTATTATTTTATATTTCAATATATAATAAATTCATATATAAAGAGTACCAAAAACTAATCCATGTAATATATAAACACTATATTAATTAAATTTATAATGATATAATGTAAATTTGTAATAGAAAATGGAATCACTATAAATTCATAATGTATATACCTTATATAAAATGTTTTCTTGGGTATATAATTCTTCTTATCCCTAAATTGATGATATCCAAAATGATGGTAAATATTAGAAATGTATCGAGCTCCACATATTTGAACAATTAATACATCATTATAGGTTAATAGATACTTGTTATTTATAGTGATCTTGTTATGTTCCAGGTAATCAATGTAGAGACACATTTATCCATATTTATTCTTTAAAAAAGAACAAGTGCACCCCAAGGTGAAACACATTGATGAATGAATTCCTTTTAAATATTCTCTAAGAGTTACTTATTTAATTACTATAACATAATTAGTTATAATGTATATGGTGTATTTGAAATAGTAGTATCACTTTATATGAATTCTATTGAAAACCCAACCTTCATGATTCAGAGGAGGAATGGGTAGCTCTTCCAAAATACATCAAAAAACTATTTTGTAGTAGGAATATATTCAATGTTGAGTTTATCCCCTACCATATGGGATAAAACAAACTTCATTAATAGGAATCAAGACACATATAATGGTTGTAATTTACATTATAAGTTTATATTTATCATCACTGTAGTAGACATTAATTTTTTTGAATATAAAATATGACTTCCCTTCTTCAAAAATTATTTTGGTATGTATATAAGAAATTAAAATCCATGTCTATAATGACTAAATATTAAACCAGAGTGAGAATAAATACATCTAAGAATCTGATTACCACAAAATTCAATTGGATAAGAATCATAGACTTAAGATGCGATCATCATACAACTAAGAGTTTTTAGTACTAATTAAAAATTTAAATATTGAGGATATGAATTGGAAATAATTGATAATATTCATGATATATATGAATTCATTTTACTAATCCCAAATAGGGTTCTTCAATATATGATCTTACCTATCACCACATCAACTACACTATTCTATCTTAAATCACATAATGAATACAAAACGTATAGTGTAGACAACAATATTCATTGGGGGTAAACCATATGTAATTTGAAATCATTTATAGGATGTCTAAACCATGGAACATTATTTTAAATATATAACTCCTAAGGTTTATGCGCAAATATTGATGATTAATATCTATTCAAATCATTGAGAACAGTTCATAGAGAAAATGTGAGTTATCCAAGAATATACACTGGGTGAGTCAAACTAGGTGTGTATTAAGGATATACTGACCCTGACCCTAAATGATGGTAAAGATTTACCTGACCAACAATTTTTTTTGGTTTTACACCTAGATGCATCTATGATAAAACCTCACCAACTATTAGTTTCTATATATGGATGTTTTTCTATAAAAACCACACTCCTTGATTTACTGTAACATAGGATGTTCTTTTATAAAATAGATTATCCTAATTGTTCTCATTAATTTTTTCCTATCCTAATTTATGAATCATAATAAATATCTGATACAAAATATAATCATCAATAGTTTCATAAATAGGTATTACATCAAAATAGATGAATATTCACTACATAAAATTGGGATTTATTCCAGGATTATATAATTCTATTATATTTTGAAATATCAATACAAAGACAACTAATTCTTAAAGTATCTAAATAGTCTCCCACTATGTTATTATTGAATAACAACCATCTCAAAAATATCATACATAAAAACAAGCATTATAACCTAATGAGTGGAAATATAATAAAGGGTGAGCCCAAACGCTTAGTAATGGTAAACAAGGGAGACACCAATGATCACTTAAATATAAAATGAGAGTATGGGTATGATAACATGAATTTAACTTTTTGAAAACATACCATATATATATAATATCATAATATGTATTCATTTTATAAATCATAGTATTTTATAAGACATGAATCATAATATAATAAAAGAACATGAGCCAAGAGAGAATACCATTAACATTAGACATAATTTGGTGGCATTCACATAATAAGAGAAAAAAATTTAATTTTTAATAATGTCTCACCACCAAGGCTATCTTAGTGGATTGGGTTCACTCTCCAAACCATTATATCATAATTCAACTTTCACTCTAAAGATTATCCTAGTAGAAAACGTCACATACTGAACTATGTTTACTTACAATTCCAAGCATTATTATCTCATGAGATATCCAGATTTTCCCAATGCATTAGATGGATAAATAATTACTGGACAACCATTCCCATAATAATAATCCATTAATATGTGTGCCACAAGATAAGAAAAAATTAAGAATATATCACAACTAATGGAAATGAAATAGGTTTCATAAACATTTTAACAATTTATCAAAACATAAACCATGGAAAATAAATGGGTATAATAAACATCTCATAATGATGATAATAAACATTTTGATAAATAATAAAGATAATTTCATTAGATAATATTCCATGAAATGAATTTTCATGGTCAGAGAATTTCATCATAGATAAAAATGAATTTAAAAAATCTCTAGAATACTTCTTGAGGAAAATTCCATTTAAAAAATAAAAACACTTATTTTAAATCAAAAAATTTTAAAAATATTAGAAAGAACATTTAACTTGAAAATAAAATTGGAAAATTATAAAAAAAATATTCAAATAATTTAGCATACATCATGGGGTAAAATTATGTTCATTCTATTTATATAGGAACAATGATTCCTTTAACATTTTTGGTAGAAATTAAAAAGTATATCATTTAGGAAAAAGTAATATTTCATTTAATTTATTTTTTCAAAACTAAAACATGTGTAAAAATGAGTCTAAATGATCATAACATAATAATAAAAATTTTCTTGAATATATTTTTATAAAACATGGATATATATGAAAAATGAGTTTTGAACAGCGAGAGGAATAATGTCCGTTTTACCTAAAAGTTTTACATCTTTCTCTTCAATTATTAAAGAGAGGAAAAAAATGAAAACATTTAATATACAGAAATATCAAGAGTATAAGAAATTTTAAAATATCCATGAGAGTTATATTATGATATTTAATCATCAGAAGAATAATCAGAAACAATCCTAATAAATATTCAGATTATAACTTAAAACCCTCATTGCTATTCTAAAATTATGAATAATAAGTCTCATGAAAAAATAACATAAAATAAAACATTAAATATCTATAAAATAAGTAAATTCATGATATAAAATGTTAAGGGGTATATATAAACCTTATAATAGAAGACAAGTTCATAAAAAACATATATTCTAAAGAAGACAATTTGAGATAAAAACCCTTATCTTAGGTTTGACATGATTCATAAGTGATCAAACCAAATATATGATAAATTTAAATTGATTATAATTTAATTCTAGAATAATTTACATACATATAATATAATATATTTTTTTCCAATTAATACATTTTAACACCTATTTATTAATAATTCCTTTTTAAAGTCATTATTTCAAGGTTTTATCTCTTTTCATTTTTAAGAGAATTGTGGTTTAGTAGTTAGGGTCCATTTACATTGATCATATTTAAATGATCCTAAAATGATAATAATGATATAAATATCATATATATTCATTATATATATATATATATATTCATCCATAAAGAATAGAGATGTAAAAATTAATTACAACATTCATGAAAACTATATGGCGAATATACACATAAACATTGTTTTTGATTTTTGATGGATAATAAAAAGAAAGGTAAATAATAATTAACTATTATAGAATCATTATTATATCATATATATCATATATATACATTAAATATATCTTTTTTACCTTCTATTTAAAGAAGAAATTAAATAAAATCACATTGATTCGTGGAGGTGGTAGTTCACACGTTTTCACGAGAGACATTATCATTTTCCAGCAGATAAGAAGTAAGAATTTAGATATAATATTATAATTATTTAAGAATAATTGGGAAATAAATATCATATATATAAATTAAACCGATTATAATATCCATCAGGGGTGTGCTGCCCCTATCATCCCTTTTAAGGAGGCGAGTCTTTATCTGGTGTTAATCTGGTCAATCTGGGATAAGAATCAACAAGATGTATTTGATTTAATTATCATCAACATGGAACCAAAAAATGTGTATTATATCCTTCCAACATGGAGAAATTCAATTAAAATATCTTTTTAAGGTTATCCAACCCTCAATCTCAATGTGATAGAAGGAATAGAATAGTCTGGTGAAATAATATCCCAACAAAATACAAATTCCTTACTTGGAGGATCAAGAATCATGCATAACCATCAGATGTAAATCTCCCAATGGTGGGTATTATCCTGGATTCTATATGCCAATTTTTAAAAAATTAGTAGGATGAGATCACGAACCAACTTTTCTTTGAAGGTGATTAGGACCATGTTGTGTGTAGTTTATTTAGTGAGTTTACTACGTACCCCTCTCAAGACCTTCGCGATGTCCCATTTTTGGAGAGATGTTTTATGGGTATGGATGATACATTCCTGAAAAATGGTGAAATCTATCATTCTCAGTGTTGTATGCTAGTTATTATGGAATGCTAGAAATAGGTATAGATTTGAGGGGTTTCTACCCACTGGCAGGACTATCATTGTGAGAACAAAGAGTCTGTTGGTTAACATGGTAACTCTCATCAATAAAGTGAAGGATTCTACCTTTCTACATTCAATACATGTTACCTATTTAGAGGTTCAACTCCCCTTTTCAAGGATATAGGGACAATGGGTACAATGTCTCCTTACAAGAAACTGTTTCGTGGTTAATACAGATGGTTCATGCATCTTGGGTGACATGCGAGGAGGGGGAGTCGTTCATGATTATAGGGGAGTGTTTTTCTAGCCATTACAGTGTACTATGATAGTGGAAATTCCTAATAGGTGGAGGATAATGCAGTTTAAACTAGAATCAATCATTTCGGCCCTGATAACATCCATATCTCCCAAGTAAAAAAAGATTTTATGATCATACATGACTCTTTTTTTGACAGTGGATCTACTCCTTGTTCGATATCTTACATCCTCATGAAATTTAATACCCTCATCAATAATAACATAAATATAACTCACCCATAGTGAGAGGGGAAACAATTAGTAGATCAACTTGATTATTTGGTGGATTAAGGTTATACTGTCACTTTCTTCAATAACATATCTTAATTTAAACTAGAGGGGGTGAATTTGATTTGAGGGGATACCCTTGGATTTAATTATATTAGGCCTCTCTATGGCTTCAATGACCTTCTCCCTTTGTATCTCTCTACCGTGAATATAAATGAAATTGTTGGTGATGGTATAATATGATTTTTAAATATTTCCATACTATAGGATTTTGACATGTTTAATTTGAAAACATACCCTTATCTCATTGTTAGACCCCAGTAAACCCATTTTAAACTTAACCACAATGATTTTTATTATTTTTTTATATTCATTATAAACAAAAATTAAATTATAATAATTAAAAAATATTTAAATTTTGATTAAAAATATTTAATCCATTTTTTTCAAATCTAGACTCTACTTTTTACGAAGTTACTTTTAAAATAACCTTGAAAAACAAAATAAAAACTTTTTTTCATGAAACAAATACTTTTCATAAGTATACAATGTTATTATATATAAATGCACCTAAAATTAACTAACATGACCAAAATTTTATTATTAATAATATAATTTTACTAATTTTTATTTTAAAAACATTTTAAAATAATATTTTAAAATTTTAAATCATTTAAATAAAAATATAGTTTTCAATATAAATAAGTATTTTTAACTATTCATTAGAAAATTAATCTCATCCAAAAAATATAAAAATTTCAATACAATATAATTTTATTTTGTTAATTTAAAAAATAAATATCAATTTATAAAATAAAATTTCTAAAACAATAAAAAATTAATTATATTATTTTCTCACAAAAATCAATAAAACTGAATTTTGAGGAAAAATTTATTTATAAAACATATAATGACTTTATTAAAAATTGAGTATTTATTTAAAAATATATTTTTCTCTATATAAAACCATTACAAAATTTTTTAAATGTGTTTATTTCTATTATTAATTCTAATTTAATAGCTATGTAATAGTGATATGAAATATTATGAATAATTTAGACTAAATGTTGTTTTTGTCACTAGCTATCAAAAAAAATTAAATTTCATTAATTAAAACCATATAATAAATTCTTAGAGAATTACAATGGATTTTTATCCCTAGTTTACTTAATAATAGAATCCAAAATGAATATTTGATATGTGAAACACATCATGGAATATATTTATGACACAAAAAGAATAATAAAGAATACACAGGGAGTTATTATGACACATGTTTTGATAGGAGACACACATTCATGGAATTGTTTTGACTAATGACTTTCATGTCAAAGATTGTGTTTTCGCTATATAGGGTAAAACTATGGTAGATCAAAATAAGTTGTGTCTAATTATTTTACTATAGATTTCACTATGGAATAAAATATCATGCTGTAATTTGTTCAATAGTTAGGAATTTATGATTTGTCTATGTCATGTTTTTGGGGAGAGTAACATAGGAAATTTTTTTGGATCTATGAATTGACTTAGACATCACCAAAAATAAAAGAACACACCACAATATATTTATATAAGATATATTTTTCTGATATCTAGGTGTTTGTGTTGTGAGGAATGTTCCACATCATAAAGTAACAATGCATGGATTTTATTGGATCTTCCTTATTCAATAGGTCTATGTTATAGGGGGCATCCATAGTAAATATAGTGTTGATATACTTACTTACCATGCAATAGAGAAAGGTACAATGTAATCAATATTTCCTATGATTAATTAAGGTTTTGGAAATCATGAAAAAATCATGAGAGGGTTAAGAAGATGTTTTCCATGAATTACATGTATATACTCTTTTAATGATCACCATGACACATGAGGTTGACCAACCTATAGGATTGATAATGTTTATATAATATATGCGATTGTGAAGGATTACATGTCATGGTAAGAGATATTTATAGTTTCATCTTGAAATTGAATTTAATATGGAATCAATTAATTCATGGTAATGTTGCATCCAAATTGGTGAACATTAATCAATCTAATATGTATGGAAAACATGAAATGATCAATAATGATTTGGGAAAAGTTGTATTAATCTTACCCATCATATTAATATTTGAAGAAGATTTCTTTTTAAAATAATACATTATTAGTTCTAGAGGATAATACAAAATCAATGAAAATTTCGAGATCAAAATTTTATAAATGAAAATTAGATGATAATAATGAAAAATCTTGTAACTAGGTGAATAATTTTCCAAAGGATAATGGTAAGGGTTAGTTATTGTGAATAAAAGTAGATGGAATTCTAGGATTATTCACTAAAAAGTGTCAATGAAAGTTTTGTGACATACTAGAATGTTTTTCTAATGAATAATGTAAATTCTCTAACCCTATTAGACCATATTAAATGGTTACATTTTAACATTGTCACAGGATATAATAAATTTCCTCCTAATGGATAGATTATTTTATCCGTCATTGAAAACATGATACATTCTTGAATCTGACATTACATTTAATAACATAATATACAACATTGTATTTTATTTGATGAAATAATTATTAATTCTAACATATAATTCATATTACACTTCATAGAATACTATGTAAAGGAAACAAAATAATGGGGTGAGATAATATGCTCATTAAAATAATGCGTACAACAGAAACTAAATAAGACATGAATAATATAGAAGGATTAAATTATGACACAATATTTCTATATAAATAATCATATTTTCATGAAATATATCCATGTATATCATAAATATTTTAAGAATCACACGGAAGTAAATAACTAATTTTACAATGATGGAATTCATAATGCCAGATATCTTAATCTATTATTAATTCCTCATGCCAAGAAATAAAAAATATATGTGTAAGGCCTTTGGTAAATAACCAACCTATTTATTCACACAAGGCCTAAAAAATTAAACTATGGGATATGTAATTTTAGGCCCCACACTTCACTTATTAATTTCAAACCATTCATCGTAATAATAAAAAATAAAACATAATTTAATATAGATTATAATCTATAATTGTCCACATTAGAAGAAATATTATATAGAACACAAATAAGTTCCCTAGAAAAAATGATCATAATCCATCTATAGAAATATGGTGGATGGTATTATTAGATTATATGATTATTAAGACATAATTTTCATAAAATTATGTTAACATTAATTAAAATAATATAAAAAATTCAATAGAAAAGTATTTGAGAAAAATACCCTATCAATTTTGAAATCACTTATTCCAAATAAAAAAATTTATAAAATAGAAGGGATTTTTTTGCAAAAAACAATATAGAATTATAATGTAATATTCAATGCATATAGTAGTTATAATTGTGGGAAATTTCATTCATACTGTGTTTGCAAAAACAAATATTCCTTTAAGGTTTTTGGTAAAAACTCAAAAATACCTTAATGAGAAATAAAAAATAAGTTTCATTTGAAATTTTTTATAAAATGTAAAACCTGGATAAAAATGAGTTAAAAATCACCTGAAAATATTAAAAATAGTGTTGAAAATATTATAAATTAAACATGGGCAAGGACGAAAAATATTTCCGACCAAAGAGGAAATAAAGTTTGATTTTCTTGAATTAAATTCCCAATAATATCAAGTACGAGAGGGAGGAAGTTTGTACTATTATGAAAATTACATTATTAAACATCGTTGAATAATATATATTTGTTTTATTATAGAAATATAATATATTTATTTAAATGGAATATTGAAACATAAAGAATACCAGATAAATATGTAATCATGAAATAAACAATTACAACTTTGGCCCCTTTCAAATAAAAATTATCATGAATGAAATTGATTCAAATAATAACGTAAGTACCATGAATATAACTGTATTTATGATATAATATTTCAATTTAGTAGTAGATAAACCTCATACAATTATGTAGTTTTATAACATAATATATGTCCTTAATAAGACAATTTGGGATAACGAGCCCTTACCTCACGTACAACATGCTTCATAAGATATTTAAACCGCCTATATAATAAATTTAAAATTATTGTAGTGATCTAAATTAATAATATAGATACCTATAATAACATATATTATCCACTTATAATATTTCAAAACCTTATTATTCGTAATTTTTTTTAAATCGTCATCTCCAAGTGTTATTTTTCTCGATTTTCATATAAGTTATAGTTCAATAGTTTTGGTCCTTGAATCTTTTAATGGTTCCATTACATCGAGAATATTAATAAATAATATATATATATATATATATATATCAATTATATACATATTTAGATTCATTCTTAAATGGCAGTCATTCAAAATGAATCACACTACTTTGTGGTGGTGTTAGTCCACACATATGCATGAGCCATGATATAATTTTTTAATGGGTTGAATGGTCAAATGGTAAATTATATAATATATTTTCAAAATAATAATTATTTTATAACTTTGATATATTTTAATTATTTCCATATTTATATCTATCGATGTAAAATGTGGATGAATAACGAATTGTACTACTATGTGAAGATGGTAAGTTATACATACACATGAGTTAAGTTTCCTCTTTATGTGGAATGGGATTGTAGTATAAAATTATTTCATCATAATAATAAAAACATATAAATATATTTATGATTCTATATTTATTATTTTTTTATGTTTGAAATTGATTTAAATGAATTACAAGATGAAATGTCCTGAAAGACTCAGTAAAGATGATTACCTCTTATATGATAGACCTCATTTGGATTATAATGTATGCCTCGAAATATTGGCCTTATGGGATGAAAAAGCGATATATTAATAAATAATAGAAACTAGGAATGTATTATGGAATGTATCTATTAAGATAGAGTGATCAAAATATTTTAATAAGGGTGGAGAGGAGGCTCCATTTTCTAAGTGAGGGTAGGGCGCCCTTGGAATTACATAAGGTATTATATTAATATAAATTAATTTTCATTATTATGATTCTAAAAATGGATTTATTTATAATATATGAATATGATAATTATCAATAATATCATACAATAATATTTTGAAGATTTTAGGTGATGTTTTAACCCTTATATTTATGTTTTAATCCTTTATTATCCCATTTGAGAACTGTTGGGATTTTAAAGTTTATTACTATTTAAAGGCCACAAATGTAACTATAAATAGAAAAAGGACCCATAAATTTATAATGGATGATATTAGTTACCATATTTCATTAACTTGGCAGAAAATAATATTTTTTATTAAATTTAATTCATTTAATTCAATGTATTTAATACAAGACACCATTTTTAACATTTCCAGGGATAATCACATAGTCAGACTCTAACGACAAAATAATTGAAATGTAATTTGAATAATTTTTTTGAAACATTAAAATTATGTTATATTTATATATTTTTTTTGGAAACCAATCATTCATCCATAATTTATTATTATTAATATTTTTAAATTTATTTAAATTTTTTCTATTACATGAACAAATAATAAGTCAGTGTTTCTTAATGATTTAATATAATTATTATACAACTAAAAATTTAAAAAAATTAACATGATAAAAAAATAAATTAATATTTCAAATAAAAATTTATAACCTAATATGACCTATTTTTATACATATGAAAAAATATTAGTGTTACTAAAGTAAATAGAGTGACATTTTGTATTAATCCTATTTTTAAATAATATAATGTTAATAATAAAAATACAAATTTTTTTGAGATTTTTTAAATTTTGATGATCAAGGATTAAATAAATTCATGAAATATGATAATGGAAAGTTTTGGTTTCATTTAGAGATCTTATATCATAGTTTTAACCATGTTTTAAACATTTTACCCTTACTAAGGTGATAAATATTTTCTGTGGTTACTATTCGAAACGATCCAAAATAAAATGGAATTACATAAATTTTTTTAACCTATTGATTAAAAATATGGAATATATTTTTAATTATTCCATATATATAAGTTATACAAATCTATTTTATTATAAATGTTTACATGACAAAGAAAAACATTGTTTTAGAAAAATGTGTTTTTATGCATAATAATTAACTTTATAATAATATTGAGTAGTACTCATTCAAATGAAATTAATTATATTATACCAAATAAAAATGTATAATATACTACTCTACGAAATATCCAAAAATATAATGGTACTTTTATATAATATTATTTAATGAAAAGAATCGATAGTATTTGATAAATCTGTATTTTTTACTATTCAACTAAAATCAATCATTTCCCAAAAATACCAACATTTCACCCTAATATAATTTTTATATGATGATTTCCAAAAGGATATATTTTTTATAAATATCAAACATTAAAATTGATAGAAATTTAATAAAATATTCTCACATAAAATTTATAGAAACCCATTTTTGTTAGAAAAAAATATTTCTGAAGCATGAAATACCATGAATAAAAATTGTGTACTTTTTTAATATGATGTAATCAATAAAATTTCATTAAATAAAAACTTTTTATATATGTTTTATAATGTGGAAAATCATATTCATACCCACTAATTTAGTTACTATGTTATAACGGTCACATCAAAATAATAATATTTTTATAATATATTACAATTCAATTAAAGCTCGGTGTTATCAGTTAAGAAATTTATCAACCTTATTATTATTTTGAAATAAATATTAAGGGTGTTACATTATCCTCCATCCTAAAAATATATTAATTCCTTTTAATTTTATCATTCTCATCAAATGTTCAGTATTTTAAAATAACATTTTTTTAAAAACCTCATCGTTCAAAGGGATAATGAAGCATAATTTAAAAAGTGGGAGTGGGAAACATAAATGCTCTGTAAAGTAAAAAATTAGTGAGATCTCAATATTTAATTAATATTTTATCCCAATTAACAATATTAACACAAAATATCACATTAAAAACAAATTTTATTAATACCTTTCAAATTATGTCCGTAAAATATAAAATAATTCTTCCTCAAATAAGCTATTACTGGGATGGTTTAGGTACCGAGTGTTGTAATCCCTGAAAATTATTAATGAAAATAAAGTTCAATGATGAACCAATATAATTGCATCAGAGAAAGCAACACTAACCCAGGAAAGGGATAGATAACTCCAACCCAAATTAAAATAATTTCCAACGAACAACACACCATATCCCATAGACCAACAAATTAATGTGTCCCACCTACCGATACCAAAAAGTCTATATGCCCTAAGTCAGCTAATAGTTACCAACCACAAAGGCCTTAAGTTATCACAACCCGTCCCCTAGGGCCCGTATCGTGACTACCCCAAGCCCGCCTTCCATAGGCTAGGGGTTGGCAACTAGCACCAAAGCCTTAAATCCATATATTGGGAAGGCAATGCCTTTGTAACTGTAAACAAACACATCAAAGAACACAACTGGAAGCAAAAAACTATGTAAAATTATGTAAAAAAAGAATTTCTGGAAACTAAAAGGGGCTGAAAATAAAAACCCAACAGGAAAGTATAAGTACAACTAAAATCTTGTAAAAATTAAGAAAAGTGAAGCGGCTATTGGGTCATCCTTCGGGGTTCCTACCTGAAGGGTTGGTACAGATGTCCTCCTCAGCACACCCATCTGTCCATCTCCTCCATGTTATGTCACACTGAGTGGGCCACCTCCGGGTACCATCCAGTCCTACTACTCTCTGCCTCAGTCAGTGTTGTTCATCTTCTACAACCAACACAAAGAGGTGTGGGAATATCCTATACAGGGCTGAGTATAACGATACTCAGTGGGGACCCCGAGGTCCTCAAGGTCTCACAAAATCCAACAAGGACAAACCAAAAAGTATGAAATCAATGAAAAACCAATACATAGGTATATGCCCATACATATACCTTTGTTATATAGTAACCCATCTCAATTATGAAGAAAACACAAAAGCCATTAACATAGCTCAACAATGATTTTACTCTAGGGGAATTATCAATCTAAACACTCAGCTGCTGGAGAAATCCTTCTCTATCGAGTACAGTGGGCCTACCACGTCACACAGAGTCGCTTCCCACTAACTTCTACTACTGAGGTACTCCTCTTGTTGTGTACCGTGGGTCTACCATGCTCACATAGAGGCACTCCCCACAGTGGGTCTGCTGCGGTCACACAGAGGCACTCCACCTGGTAGCCTGCTGAAGAACTCCACATGTCGAGTATCGTGGGTCTGCCGACCTAACACAGAGGTGTTCCTCACCATGGGTTTGTCACGCTCACACATAGGCACTCCCCACTGGGCTATTCGAATCACTCTAAGTCGAATTGATCAGAATTCATCAGGTCTCAGCCAGCTACTAGGTTCCCACACAAATGCCTGCTCACCTCGAGAATATCCGCTCCACAATCTACTGGTCAATACACCAATTGTCACAAAGTCCCACATAAGAATGTATCTCAAAGTTCTGCCTTATTGATGAGGGCTCAGCGCAACTGAAGGCACATCAATCAGATGCCTGCTCTATGAGTTATTAGCCTTTTAGTCCCATGTGGCCCGGTTGGATTCGTGTACGATCCAACCAAACCATGTCTTGAGTATACCCTGAACTCCTATGGGTTATTCTCAAAGGGATAGTTTCACTCTAAGAAAATTGGCACCACTGACAGTTCATAAAACGGACGTCCGGTGACAAATATATGGCACAAGAAGGTAAAAGGGTCAGTAGTGGGTCTGGGTATGGTCCGACCCGGTCAGACTGACTCGTCCCAACCCCAACTGGGAAATCCTGGTATGGGTTGACCCGATCGGACCTACTGGGTCTAACCTGGCCCGTTGGGCAGGTCATCCCGCTAGGTTTTTCCTAGTCCGTTGGGCATGGCCCAGTGGCCTACGAGGGAGGATTGGCCCGAAGGTTTCCACGTAGGTGAATCGTCTGGAAGGTCGGGGCCGGATTGGCCATCGCCGTGAGGGGGCGTGGCCTAAAAAACTCGGCCTGGGTGGTAGGTCTAGTCAGGAGACCAGGGGCAGGCCGCGCGGAGTGCGGACAGGTCACAGGTGCGCCGGGTAGGGCTAGGCAGGGGCCGGGCATGCCACTTGTGCACCGAAACGGCGCCAGGTTGAGTGCGGGGGCCGTGGGAAGGGAGCCAGGAGGCCGTGGGCAGGCATGCCTCATGCTGGGAAGGGTCCCAGGTGGCCATGGGTGCGCCAGCAGGGCGCCGCTTGGGCCGGTGGTGTTCGGCCGGAGTCTTTGGTGTGCCGCGTGGGAGCACCGTGATTCATGGAGGCTGTGGGTAGCACATCCTTCATCATTGCTGCCTTCATCGTCGTCACCTCATCACCTTTCCGTAGAGACATCAAAAAAGTTTGGTGGAGGGATTCGGGTCATGTTAGTTTGGCCCGCACTCTCCTTGATTAGAGGTGATATCAATTGGTTCGTATGTATGAAGCACAACAATTCCTCATTCTTCGTTTTTAGAGAGAAAATAAGAACATAAATAAAGATCATACATAGTCAAAAGTAAACCCCTACCTTCCTTTTAGTTGGTTGACATTCGCACAAAAAGGTGGACGTCGTTAGTTGATGAAGTTGTGAAAGAATACGTTGAGGATCGCCAATCGTCGCATCCCCCAAGCACTTCCGAACCCGAGTTGTGTCGGCTCGTTGACGACGCTCTACATCGGTAGGTGTCTGGGAAGAAGTCAATGAAGGTCATCTTTCTTCATTCTTCGTTGGAGTAGGCGTAATCCTCCAAGGATTGGTTGTCGCGTCACTTTGCCAATGTTTCGTCGCTTGGTGAAGCCGTCACAAATCCTCCTCCCAAGCTCCCTATATATATAAGAGGGGGAGAGGTATGTAACCATCATGGAATTTATGACGGTTCATTTATTAGGAACCTTCATAATTTCCAATGATGTGATTAATTGATTTGAAAAGGGGGTCAAGTGAATTAAATAGCATTGGCGTAATTTAAAAGGTGTGTTGGCTTAATTATTGGGGGGATTCCAAGAGGCTTTCCCCACATATCATACATCATAAAAATGATAAGATTTAATTTTATGTTGACACATAAAATTAATTGATAGCATTTAATCATTTTGACAAATAAAATTAAATTGAATGAATTTTATTTTTTGTTGACACATGAAATTAATTGAGTGAGTTGATAGATTTTGATCTTAGGTGGTCCCCATGTCCTAACATCTCGCGGGAGGTTGTGTTCGGGTGGGCCCCACCACTATAACCTCTAATGGGAGGTTAGGGTGTGGCAGTCCCACCACCAAATCCCAAGTGGAGGTTTTAACTAACAATCACTCAAATGGTATCTTAAAATAAAATAAAATGGTGTACACTTTATTTTATTATTTTTTTATAAAGAGCCAAAAAATAAATTTTATTCTTGACCAACTGTTGTCGAGGTGAAAGTCTTATAAAGAGAATACAAGCGCTGCGAGTTCAACAGTGCCCTCAAGATTCAATTTCGAGCACTACTTCAAAAGTTAAAAAATTCCACTCACTCGTTTGTTGAACGTAACTGAAAAAAAGTTCCGAAAAAGTATTATCAGTCACCCTCGACTTGCGTTGGTAGAGTTTAGGCTCTACCAAGATGAAAAACTCCCAAAATAACCCAATAGTACTCTCAGAGTTTTAATCCGAGTAACCTTTTAGAAGTTATGAATTTTATAATAAAATAATTGTCACTTAATTATTTTATTTGTGGCTAAAAACTAACTTCTTTTTGGTAGCCTTCACTGGCCAAATTTTTTATCTACTTAAAGAAAGCATACACTCATGAGTTCAGCGGTGGTATCATATTTTAATCTAAGTTACCGTTTGAGAGTTATAAGAATTTGAAAAATAAAATAATTTATTTAATTATTATTTTTACAATTATTCCATTTTTTTGTTTTCTCACAAGAGGCCCACACCGACTAAATTTAAGTTGCACCATGGGTAAACCCGACATCCTGAGCACAACGGTGCCCTAAAATTTTTGGTCTGAGTTACTATTTAAGAGTAATTCCACTTTTTCATGAAAACATCTTATGGAAGTTAACTTATGATTAAAAAAACATTGAAGGATCATTGGGGGAACTCTAGGCCTCAGAATCGCGCGCCGTTAGATTTCGCAGACCCGTAAAATTCCAATTTAAATAAAAAAATACCTAGAAATTTTGGGTCTTTAAATAAGTACTGGAATGAAAAAATGAGGCTCATTAAAAAACACCACTCGAGGTCATCATCAATCATAATGATCATCTACAAACATCACTGTGGCCTTCTGCCTCACCACACAGATGATCGAGGTAACTTGATGCATAGAAAGAGGTGTCAGTTTGCACATCATCAGCAGGAATTGCTCACCATCAGCATCACATAATAGTAAAAACCCTTGAAACTTGCGAACTCCACACTGGTTAGCATACCAGTATACTGCAGGTCATTCTCTAACTACTATAAACAATCATAACCCTGCTGAAAAACCATTGGAAGTGGCTCATCCACTTGAGGTCAACATTCCCAACCCAAATAAACACACATGCCATCATGTAAACCACATGCATCCCTCACACATGGTCAATCCAACATGTGGCATCTCAAGGACATACCACCACTGTTAATAACAAACCACCAGTTGACCATCCATAGAGGACACCTACCACGCTAGAACCACGTTGTACAATGTCGGCATCCCATTTCTCAGTCTAGGGAACCAGACATCTCTACCAGTCAACCAAAATGATCAGGGTGCCAATTACTGTCATCCTAACATCGCCAGAACCTAGAAAAAACTATCATGCTGCCTCTATCAGTGGCTCCATCAGGATCCCACGACATTAGAAAGCACCATCCTTAACCATCCTCCAAGATGTCACATAGGCCTGAAACTTGTTGATAGTATCATCGCCACCTATAATCTCCAGAAAAGAGACAACCACTAAACTGGAATTGCTACCCTAAAATCAAGAATCTCACCTACATCCTGAATTCAATCATTCAATTCAGTAGGCCACGCAACATCATTCGTGAATTGATTCTACAGATCTACACCATGCTTAGCTGGTCTTCATCAATGCGAGGTGTTTTCTGTATAAGGAATTTTTCACCCCCTTCTCACTACGTTGAAACTGCTTCTCCTTAAAAATCTAGCTTTTCTGATTCATTCAGACCCCAATGTGCATCTACGGGGATTACTTATTCTTTCCCCCCAATTCTACCCTAAAAAAATGGATTGTGCATATAAATTTCCACATAAAGAATACATATTATAATGGCTAATGATCACATCATCTACACTTGGGGATATTAGTGACAAATTTTTTGGTATTTATTATTTTAAACTTTTTTTCAACCATAAACTTATCGACCAACAAAACATTAGGTTTATCCCATACCACTATGGAATATCATAGATTTACATAGGGTTTATACTCTAATTAATCATAATTATTAATAATGAATGTGTGAATTAACTAACATATATCCGCTAGGAGTGTCAAACATGATTCCTAGTAATGAACCATTCTCTATGAACTAGAATAATTGCTAAGATATCCTCGACTAACTATTTTTGTGGTTATTACCCCTAGATGCACATGAACCAAAACCACATATACTTATATTATAAAATGAATGATGTGTTACCAGGAAATACACAAAACCTCTACTTTAACAAAAACCTTATGATATTATCCAATATTTATACATATTCTCAAAGTCTATCATAAGCTTATGTTACATAATCTATATTTTTAGAAATTAAGTTCCCATGATTTGTACCAAAATTTCCTAGGATAGAAATTTTAAATACCCTAATCCTAGCATCCCAAATCCAGTTGCTAATTTATTATATTTGAACTAGATAAAATCCATCACATCCTAATAGATTGATTAGTTTATCATTCATAGAAAACTAGATACATAATTGGATCTCACATTAAATTTGAAAATATACAATACAATATTGTATTTTCTTTTAAAACATAATTATTCTCTCTATAAAATCCTGGTATATCATTCATAATACAATTTATGGAATCCTATGGAAATAAAAAATAATAAATGGTTGATATCAGATGCACTATAAGAGAATTTATACAACATAAGCTAAATAAGACATGAATGATATATAAGGAACAAATAAGGATCAAATAATTCGATATAAATAATTATATGTGATGTAAACTTTTCAATAGATATAATTAATATTTGAATAATCACATTTATATTAACAACTGATTTTATAATAATGGAATGCACAATTTCAGACACATTAAACTTATTTTCACGAACTCAGGCCTCAAAATCATATATAAATGTGTAAGGCCTTGAAAAAATAGAAAACAAAATGTCTCATGGGACCCACTGATTTATCAAGGGGGTATGTAATTTCAAGATACATTAGTCACATAATAATTATAATGAATTCATCATATGAATAAAAAATTCAAATTATTTATTATCCCTTAATTCTCAATAAATTTTCATATTACAAGAAAAAGAATACATAATTTAAATAATTTCCTCGGTAAAAACTATCATAACACATTCAATGAAATATGGTTGATGATATTACAAGATTATATCCTCAATATATCATAATATTCATCAATTTATGTTTACATACATTAAAAAATTTAAAATATAATGGTCAAATTTCTGAAAAAGTATATACTTTTATTTTGAAATAACTATTTTACAATCTAAATATTTCAAAAAAAATTAATAAAATAATTTAATTTGAAGAAAATAAATGGAAACTTTTAAATAAATCATTAAATAAAATATTATTAATGAAAATGGGAAATTATTTTCATTCTTAGTATTTCAAAACAATGTTTCCTTTCAAATTTTTTTTATAAAATTTGAAAATGTACATTGTTTGGAAGTTGAAAACAATATTACATTAAAGAAATTCATAAAAATTAAAAAATGGGTAAAATTAATTAAAAATAATATGATAATAGTAAAACTATTCATGAAATTTTTTTAATGAAAACATGGACATTGAAGAAAAGCATATCTGATTAAAGAGGAAATGAAATACGATTTTTCATAAAAACATTTTTCTGAACATTGTAAGGATAAAATAGTGGATAATGGTACTATTAAATGAAAATTTGATGATTAAATATAGTATAAGATAATATATTTGGTTTAGGATAGAAATATCATATATTCCCCTCAATGGAAACTTAAAAAATAAATAATATAGAATAAGAATGATATTTTAAAATTAACCCCTATAACTTTTGTAACATTGAAATCATAGCCCCCATAAAATGAATTAATTCAAATAAAATTTCAAATACCACGAATATAAATAAATTCCTTATATAGAATATAAAATTCTATGTGAATTCACCTTATAGAAGTAGATATTTTTATAATATAACATATGTCCCAACGAAGACATTTTGAGATGAAGAAACCTTACATCAAGTATGAATTTCTTCATAAGTTATTCTTACCTCCTATAAAATAAATTTTAATTGATCATTTCATATATGATACACTTATAACATTTCAATACTTGATTATTAATACTTTATTATTAAAATTTCATTTTTTAGTGTTAACTATCCTGTTTTTCATGTATGTATTGATTTGATAGTTTTCATATTTATTTATTTATCATGGTTACATAAAATATAAAATGTTAATAATGATATAAATATCAAATTTATTCATCATATTAAAATTTTAAATCATCATTTAATGAAAATCATGAAAAATTAATTACATTGCTTCATAGAGGTGGTAGTCCAGACATTTACATGAGCGGAATTATTATTTTTTAACGAGTGGAATGGTAATAAGATAAATGAAATATTATATTTCTAGAAACATAATTATTTTATAAATGTAATTAAAATTAATTATTTAAATCTTTATAACCATCAATGAAAAATGGAAATGAAAAAAAATTACACTACTATATGGAGATGGTAAGTAATACATACACATGGGAAATGTTTTCCCTCTTCATAGCATGGAAAATAGGTGGAAAATGGTTGTACCATAACAATAAAAACATATAATTATTTTATTGATATTTTCGTGATTATTTTATGATGTATAAAATCGAATTATGTGATGTATAATTATATATAAACTTGAAGTAATCGATATAGATGATTACCTATTATTTGAGAGAAATCTATTGTCGTACATCTTAAGCCTTGAAATATTAGTCTTATGAGATGGTTAAGGGATATTAGAATAAGGGAAACAATAGCCTTGAAATATTAGTCTTTTGAGATGGTTAAGGGATATTAGAATAAGGGAAAAATATTTTAAGGTATTATGATTTTTATTTTCTGATCTATAGTGCTCAATTTTTGTGAATAAGGGAGGATAAGAGGATCCCTTTTATAATTGATGGGAGGGTCACCCTTAGAATTACATTAAGTAGAAAATTAATATAATTTAGTTTTTACTTTAATGTGGATCAAAATTAATATATTTGTAATATAGGATGATTATAAATCAATGATATCTCATACAATAATACTTAGAAATGTTTCTATGTTGTGTTAACCATTATCTTTATGTTTAACCCCCCGTTAATCCTTTTTACTATTTTCATGATGTCAAATTATTTTACTCTTTAATGGTCATTAATTTTAATATAAAAGGAAATGATGATGATAAATTTTTAAGGGTTGAAATTATAGACCATATAACATTTAATTGGATGAATATAAATGTTTCGCGAATTTTAATTCATTTATGAAAATATTATTTAACATAAGATACCATTATTGTAATTTTTGGGACTAAGTACATAGTTTTACTTTAAGGACAAAATGATTGAAATTTCATTCAAATAAAAACTTTTAAAACATAAATAATATGTTATATTTATCAAAAAATTTCTTCTAGCACAATAATTCATACATATTATATTTATTATAATAAATTTAAAATAAATTATTAGATTTTTCTATTAGTTGGAAAAATTTCATGTTACTGTTGACTAAGCATTGAAGGTAATTATTCTATAAAAAACACAATAAAATTACCAACATAAAAAAAATTAATTCTATTTTCATATTTTTTTTTGAAACAATAAAAAACCACTTTTTATATTTCTGAAATAATATTAAAGTTATTAATGTCAATAGAGTGACATTTAGTATTTATCTTTATGTTCAAATAATATAAGGGTTATAATCATTTAAAAATAGATATGAGATTCTATATTTTAGAATCATTGATGAGAATGAAATAAATACACTCATATAAATTTATATATTCATGTTTTGGCGTGATTTTCAGACATTATCTCATAGTTCTAACCCTATTTTACCTATTTTTTCAATACAATTGTAACAAATAGTTAGCACAATTACTATTCATAACGACAAAAGGTAACTATTTACCATATTTGAACCTCCTAATTCAAAAAATGGTATCCAATTTTCTATAATAAATCTCTATAATTATAAAAAATAAATGTGAATAAAAATTTCATAAAACGCAATGGAAAACAATTTTTAGAAAAATATTTTTTACGCATAAACATTAACTTATATCAAAATCATGATTATTGATGATTCAAATAGAATATATTTTATTATTTTTAAAAAAAATTATCATATTTAACATTAATAAAAAAAATAGATAAAATAATAGAACTTTGAAATTAAATTATATAATGAAAGTAACTAATAGTGTTTGAGATACTGGTATTTTTAATATTCACTAAAAACTCAATCTTTTTTGAAAAATCACCAAATTTCGCCGCAAGTATATTTGGGTATGGTGATTTCAGAAATGAAATAATTTTTATGAAATTTAATATCTAATATTCATATAAATTAATTATGATATACATGCATAAAATATATTAAAACCCATATTTGTAGAAAACATATTTTTGAAGTATTAAATGACTTTACTTGAAATTATTTATTTATTTTTTATGATTAAAATTTTAAATTTGAATTAAATAAAATATTTATACATATTTTTCATATTTGGGTTAATCATATTCACTCACTCTAATTTAAACACAATTTTATAATAGTGAAATTTAAATAATAATAATTTTATATTATATCTCAAATTGTTTTAAGATTAGTGTTTCATGTTAAGAATGATATTGAGCTTATTAATCTTTTAAACTAATTTTTTCAGGTGTTTCAAATAATTATTTTCTATGAAATATCATGAAAATTTTCTTATGTTGTTAATGATTGAGTATATATCATCTCTTTAAATGAGTATCAAGGAACAAAACAAAAACCATTCCCACATAATATATCTTAATCAATTGGAAATATTTATCATAGCATGTGTTTCATCCTTGTTGGAGCAATCATAAAAGAGGGAGGAAGTGTGAAAGATTTTATTTTTAGCTTATTGTGAATTTACCCTAACCATTATAGTGGCAATGACTTATAGTAGGAGTTACCTTACAAAATCCCTATAAGTAGTGAGCTCAGTAGTTTTTGTGAATTGATACATTGTCAATTTAATGATCCATGGAAGAGCCTATATTGGCGAAACAATTAAAAATGTGTTTGTCCTATGTTCATACATTAATTTCTTCATGAAAATATTTTATAAAGTGGGTATGAATTATCATATGATGAAATAATAAAGGGAATGTTCAAGTAATTGGATCAATATTAACTTTATAGAAAAATTAGTGACCCTTATTATTAAAAGGTCATGATATAATGGGGAAGTGGATGTTTTTGGAAATGTGATAACATTTTAATGTTTTTATACCATGATTCACCCTACCACCTTTGGTATCTATCACATAATTCAATTTGGTTCAAATGGGTAATATATATAATTTGGATTTCCTTTCACTACTATTCAAAAAGTGTATGTCTGATATAAATCTCCTCCATGAGTGACCTACTCATTAGGGATTTAGGCAACCAAAGATATATAAAAAAATTTATTTTATTATTTTACATGAATAATCAATAAAATTCAAATATATTCACATAAAACTATGTAAAAAGGGATTAGTGTATTATAAGATTATATATATAAACAAATAATTTTACAAAAATCGTCAACATTTCATTGTAACCACTCAACTCCAAACCCCCTCTAGACATATCCCATGAAATACCCATCTTATTATCTTGTGGAAAAATCAAAATTAAATAGGTGTGATTTGATTGTTTGTAATTTCTACAAAAGATAAAACCAATAATGTAACATCCCATGTAATTAATGAATAATTGATATTTTTATCTATGTCTAATAATGAATTAGATTGTGTTTTAGAGGCTTAAAATGAAAATAAATCCAATCTTAAGCATGGGATACACTAATATTCTTAAAAGATTGTTTTACAGCCTTTTGATTGAAAACCCTTTTTAAATAAAACTTTTGAAAATTTTATAATCTATATTTTTCAAAATAAACATATTTATTATGATTGGGACATTTAAATTTACATTGGATAAATTTTTGGTATTTTTCTGACAATGTTAATTTTTTTAATGAATAGTGAAAAATACTGCATTTTACATCAAAACTTGTTTTTCATTTAATTTAATTATATGGATAGATTATATTTTTAATTGGTCTTAAAATGTAATCTGAATATATTTTTACCATTTAATCCAATGGTGGTCATTAGGATTAATTTCACTTTGGAATTCGTCATAAACTAATGCCAAACTTTTCATAGATATTGTTTTAAAAAAACACTCTATTTGTTTTGACAACGAGAATTATTTTTAAATGAATTAATGCAATTTATGTGGTTGGAATTTGGTAAAATGGATTACATATTTGGAATCAGAAGGTCCAAATTCTGTAATCAAGACTCTATTGTTTTTGGACATTATGAATAGTAACGATGGTAATTATCGTTAATTATCTTGATTAATGAGTAATCAGGTAGTTATAGATAATAAAATGATATCGTAATAATACAAAAACACCACAAAATGTGTCCTAAGGCTACTTTTTGTCTCGTGGCCGACCATGGGATGCCTTGTGCCAAACCTGGGGGCCCCATGGAATCACTTTTGTGAGAAAGTGACTTTTTATCTTTTTTATTTTTTAAATAATGTTAAATATAACAAAGAATGTATCACCTAAGTAAAATATTTTTAATTTTGTCTACATAAATGATATTTTGGACTATAAATAGTAATTGGAAAGATAAAAATATTTTCTACATCATGGTATTTTTTTATAATTTTTAGACATTAAATAAATTAAATTATTTATGACATTATAATGATGCAGCGATGACCTCATTATTTGACGATTTAAATAAAATGAAATGATAATGTAAGATTTATGACATAAACATGTCCAAAACCTATTGGATGGGTGGATTTCGAACCCTTGTCACCTTAACCTCTAATTATATCAATGTGGGACCTTTTTAATCCGAAAATCATTTTCAAATAAAGTAACATTTCTTTACTTTCCAAGAGTGCCCCTCCTCTCCACTTATAAAAGGCCCCCACCTCTACCTACTAACCCACACTTCCAAAGCCTTTGGCTCGGCCAAACCCTGCCCATTTTGTCTCTCCACTTCCCTCTCTTACTCCTTGAAGCCTCACTTTGGGCAGAAGTCTTCCCAAATAAGCCTTTGAGCTCAAAACAAAGGGAGTTACCTGATTTTAAGGTGATGTCTTCACTTGTGTTCTTCTGTTTTATTTTGCTTCTACAACCCCCTAAACTCTTTTTATTCATTTCTTTTGTAACAACTACAGTATATGCAATATAGTAGGATGTTGTTATAAGAATATTTCGAGCTACACTTACACACATCTACATCTAATGGTTAAAGAACATATTGTTTCTGTGACTGGCGAATTTTTGCCTCACGAAACGATGATTATTCAATCTTCTTTTAAACACCTTTAATGGTGGCCATTAAGATGTCACTCTATTTATATATGATATATATTATGTTTATGTTTTTCTTATGCTTCTTTATTTTTCATCTGTGGTTTACCTTTATTGTTTCCATTGTGGGTAAATTCGATAATTTCATTTTAGGCAGTGCGGAGTACCGCCCCCTCAAAGTGATGTGATTCTTTAATGCCATATGTGGGACGTATAAAGGATGGATTTAATGTTATTATATATGATGTTATACTAGAATTATAATATACCTCTATATCATTATTATTTATTTCCAATAATGTATGAGATAGAAATGAATGTAGCGTTCATGCGTACGTAAGGCTTACCATCTCCATAAACGGTGCATTTCATTTCTTATCCCCAAATGTAATGTAACATTATAAGTACATATATATAATGGAAATATATTATGTATGTTACATCTAAATTATTAATATAATTCTAGAATTATAATATACATACCTCTCATTTAGTTTTAATTCCATTAATATGACATTGAAATTAAAGTAGCGTTCATGCGTACGTACGTCTTACCGTCTCCATGAACGGTGCATTTCATTTCTTACCACTAAATGATTATGTGATATTATAAATACATGTATATTCTAGATATATATGATATCCAAATCAGGAATGTCATTCTGGATATAAAGAACCTTTGACCACACGAACAACATGTAATTTTAAGAAGTCCACTTTCGACTTAAGAACCAAATATCGACAAAACAAACATTATTAACTTAAATGATTACATAATGTTTATAACATGATAATAAGTGATATAAAAGTAATAATGAACTTGAAGAAGTTTTTTAAGCATGTATAAATTAACTCATGTTTATTATTCAGGACAATAAAGTACGATCGAGTCAAGTCGGACCCGGGATAAGGGACTTCGTCTCAATATCCTTTCATTGAGAAATATTTTGTTTTATACACAACTTTATTTTATATGGTGTATAAAACCCTTTGAATTTTACTTTTATACAAAAGGAATCTTTTTCTATGAAGCGTTTTAAAAAATGACAAAAAGGAATGTTTCTTTTAACGCATGCGATGACAACGACCTTTTCCACCGCCGCGAGTATTATTTGGTCATTGGCTTCCTCAAAAAGCCGTAACATTTTTAAAATGAAATAAATACCATATACTCTATTATGTATTTTGGTATTGAAAATGGTTTTTATAATGGATTTTTTATGTCAATATATTTATTTGATATATTATGATCAAAGTGTGGAAATGTTTTCTTTCCATTATATTTGTTTTATGTCTTATGATTTTATAATGGTACTTGGACATTTGACGGGTGGTTACGTGATGAACCATATGACGGGTGGTGCCGTGAATACCAGAACGGGTGGATACGTTAAAACCTCCAATGCATTGGGTATGGAAGTCAGCCCTATGGCTATTCCATTAAGTATGTATGGAAGTTGGCTGTATGGCTATTCCATTAAGTATGTGTGGAAGTCGACCGTATGGTTATTCCACTTAAGTATGTTTATGTCCCAAGTTACCTTTATATGTTATGTGATCTTTATATGGGTTTTATGGTAATCTTTTGGTTACAAATGTGTAAGTAATGATCTTTTATTCAGTGAAGAGTTTTTAACTACATCATAAAGGTGAAAAGTATTACTTTGATAAAGTATACATGGTTTACTTGTTGTTTTGATAAACTAATAGTTTTCATTCTTTGTGTATCCCTTACTAAGCTTTTTACGCTCACCCCAAGTTTTTTTGAAATTTTTTTCATAGGACATAATGTGAAATAGGGTCAAGTATGGGATCAAGGGAAATTCATGCTATATAAAACATGGAACTAGAAATGTTTCTTTTTAAGGGTTTTTTTATTCTACGGAAACTTAGTAGAAGTGTCTACTTTGTAATGTTTTGAGATGTAATAGTTATGTTCTAATTCTCTAAAAATCTAAACCTGAAAAGATCCTCAATGTGTAATCTTGTAATAACTCCAGATTAAGTAAGGTTTAAGGCTGGGGCCTTATAGTTGGTATCAGAGGTCGGTTTAGATAACTTTAGGAGTTAGAATCCTATTAAATGATTAACCAAAAATATTTTTTTTGGAATGATATAGCATTTGATGATTACCATGTTGCTTCACCTAAGGTATTTCTTTGATAAGAATGGTTTTCCATAGAGGAAACAGAGCAGCTTTTCTGGGAAGGAATACAGAGGGAAATGACCATTCAAATCAGTATCCTGTGATGGTCAGAATCAGAAGTAAACAGTTTGTTGTAGTGATGGCTCAGTTGACTCAGGTGAAAAATGTTGGTTGTTTTGATTGATGATATTTTGGTGTTTTCTAAAAGTAAATAGGAGAATGAAAGACATTTAAGGGTTATCTTGCAAACCTTCAAAGAAAAGAAACTGTATGGGAAATTCAACAAGTGTGAGTTTTGGTTGCAACAAATTTTTTTCCGTGGTCACATTTTTTCTAAAGATGGGATAACTGTTGATCCTGCAAAAACAAAATTTGTGGAAGACTGGCCAAGACCCACAAATGTAACTGAGATTCGTAGCTTCCTTGGTTTGGCAGGTTATTACCGAAGATTTGTTAGAAATTTTTCACGGTTATCTAGTCCAATGACTAAGCTAACTTGGAAGGGTGTTAAGTTTATCTGGACAAAAGAATGTGATGATTGTTTTTAGGAATTGAAAAGAAGATTGGTGAATCCTCCAGTTTTGGCACTACCTTCCAGGAATGGTGAGTTTGTTATATACAGTGATGCTTCATTGAAAGGACTTGGTTGCGTCCTAATGCAGAATGATCAGGTAATTTCTTATGCTTCACGATAGTTGAAAACTCATGAGGTAAATTACCCTACACATTATTTGGAATTAGATTTTGTTGTTTTCACTTTAAAAATTTGGAGGCATCATTTGTATGGAGTAAAGTGTGAAATATATACCGATCACAAAAGATTAAAGTATATATTCACTCAGAAAGAATTGAACATGAGACAAAGGAGATGGCTGGAATTAATTAAGTATTATGATTGTACAATTCATTACCATCCGGGAAAAGCAAATAAAGTGGTTGATGCTTTGAGTCGAAAAAGTAATGCATCATTAACAATGTTGCGTTTGGAATGTGATCCTTTGGTTAAGGATTTGATGGACATTGGCATAGAAGTTGTTGGTGCATGAAGTTCTTCTGTTTCGTTTCTGGTATCAGTGAAATCTTCTCTATCAGACAGAATCAGGCAAGCACAGAAGCAAGACAATGAGTTGTAGAAAAAGGTAGAGCTGGTTCAGAAAGGTAAGTTGCCTGAATTCCACATTGATAATGATTGTGTTTTGAGATTTGGGAAGAGATTTTGTGTGCCTTGTGATTCACAGTTGAAGAGAGAGTTGTTATGTGAAGCTCATAGTTCTCCATTTTCAGTTCATCCTGGCAGTACTAAGATGTACAGAGATCTGCGGGAGTATTACTGGTGGGATGAAATGAAAAGAGATATTGCTGATTTTATTGTGAAGTGTTTGACATGTCAACAGGTTAAAGAAAAGCGGTAGTTACTGAAAGGGATGCTTCATCCTTTACTAGTGCTAGAGTGGAAATGGTAGAATATATCCATGGACTTTGTTGTGGGATTACCGAAGACATCTCGAGGTAATAATGAAATCTGGGTTATTGTTGATCGATTGACCAATTTTGGGCATTTCCTTGCTATACGAGATAATTTTTCCCTAGATCAACATTCCTGTTTGTATCTTAAAGCGATAGTCAGGTTACATGGAGTTCCCCTCTCCATAGTATCTGATCGTGATCCCAGGTTCACTTCTGACTTTTGGAAAGGCCTTCAGAAGTCGTTGGGTACTGAATTAAATTTTAGTACAACTTTTCATCCTCAATCAGACGGGCAGTCAGAACGAACAATTAAGACCTTGGAGGATATTCTACGAGCTTGTTCGATGGATTATCAGGGATGTTGGGACCAACATCTTTCTTTGGTTGAGTTTTCTTATAATAATAGTTTTCATTCTAGTATACAGATGGCATCATTTCAGGCATTATATGGGAAGCGGTGTCGAACTCCAACTTTTTGGGATGAAGTGAGTGAAAGGATGTTGATGGGACCAGAATTGGTAGAAGAGATGGAAGAAAAAGTTCAACTGATTCAGAAACACATGAGAACAGCTCAGAGTAGGCAGAAGAGTAACACATACAATAGGAGGAAGGATCTATCTTTTGAGGTAGGTGATCATGTTTTTCTCAAAGTCTCACCATGGAAAAGTGTGATAAGATTTGGTAAGAAAGGAAAGTTGAGTCCAAGGTTCATTGGACCATATGAAATTCTAGAGAGAGTTGGATCATTTGCATACCGGGTGGCTTTACCATCGAGTTTATCTCAGGTACACAATGTTTTTCATGTTTCGATGCTAAGAAAGTACATGCCAGATCCATCTCATGTTTTGAGTCCAGAGGTAGATCAGCTGGAAGAGAACCTATCTTAAGAGGAACAACTGGTCCAGATTCTTGACCACATGGAGCAAGTGTTACGAAATAAGGTGATTAATCAGGTAAAGGTTTTGTGAAAAAACCACATGATGGAAGAGGCAACATGGGAATCTGAAAATGCAATGAGGGATAAGTACCCCCATTTATTTGATAAGTAAATAAATTGTGAGGATGCAATTTTCTAAAGGGGGAAGGATGTAACATCCCATGTAAGTAATTAATAATATATATTTTTATCTATGTCTAATAATTAATTAGATAGTGGATTAGAGGCTTAAAATGAAAATAAATCCAATCTTAAGCATGGAATACACTAATATTCTTATAAGATTGTTTTACTGCATTTTGATGGAAAACCATTTTTAAATAAAACATTTGACAATTTTATAATCTATATTTGTCAAAATAAAATTATTTATTATGATTTGGACATTTAAATTTACATTGGATACATTTTTGGTATTTTTCTGACAATGTTCATTTTTTAATGAATAGTGAAAAATACTGCCTTTTACATCAAAACTGATTTTTCATTTAATTTAATTAAATGGTTATATTATATTTTTAATTGGTCTTAAAGTGTAATCTGAATATATTTTTACCATTTAATCCAATGGTGGCCATTAGGATTAATTTCACTTTGGAATTAGTCATAAACTAATGCCAAACGTTTCATAGATATTGTTTCAAAAAAACCCGCTATTTGTTTTGACAACGGGAATTATTTTTAAATAAATTATTGCAATTTATGTGTTTGGAATTTGGTAAAATGGATTACATATTTGTAATCATAAGGTAAAAATTATGTAATCAAGACTCTTTTGTTTTTGGTCATTATGAATATTAACGACGGTAATTATCTTTAATTATCTTTATTAATGAGTATTCAGGTAGTTAAAGATAATAAATTGATATTGTAATAATACAAAAACACCACAACATGTTTCCTAAGGCTACTGGTTGTCTCCTGGACGACCATGGGATTCCTTGTTCCAATCTTGGGGGCCCCATGGAATCACTTTTGTGAGAAAGTGACTTTTTATCTTTTTTATTTTTTGAAGAATGTTAAATGTTACAAAGAATGTATCACCTAAGTAAAATATTTTTAATTTTTTCTACATAAATGATATAATAGACTATAAATAATCATTGGAAATATAAAATTATTTTCTACGACATAGTAGTTTTTTTATAATTTTTAGACATTAAATAAATTAAATTATTTATGACATCATAATGATGCAGCGATGACCTCATTATTTGACGATTTAAATAAAATGAAATGATAATGTAAAATCTATGACCTACACATGTCCAAAACCTATTGTATGGGTGTATTTCGAACCCGTATCACCTTACCATTGAATTATATCAATGTGGGACCTTTTGAATCCGAAAATCATTTTCAAATAAAGTAACATTTCTTTACTTTCCAAGAGTTCCCCTCCTCTCCTCTTATAAAAGGCCCCCACCTCTACCTCTTTACTCACACTTACAAAGCCTTTGACTCGGCCAACACCTGCCCATTTTGTATCTCCACTTCCCTCTCTTACTCCTTGATGCCTCACTTTGGGCATAAGTCTTCTTAAGGAAGCCTTTGAGCTCAGACCAAAGGGAGTTACCTGATTTTAAGGTGATGTCTTCACTTGTGTTCTTTTGTTTTATTTTTCTTCTCCAACCCCCTAAACTCTTTTTATTCATTTCTTATGTAACAATTCCAATATATTAAATATATTAGGATGTTTTTATAAGAATATTTCGAGCTACACTTACACACATCTACATCTAATGGTTAAAGAACATATTGTTTCTGTGGTTGGCGAATTTTTGCCTCACGAAACGATGATTGTTCAATCTTCTTTTAAACACCTTTAATGGTGGGCATTAAGATTTCACTCTATTTATATATGATATATATTATGTATATGATTTCCTTATGCTTGTTTATTTTTCATTTGTGGTTTACCTTTATGGTTTCCATTGTGGGTAAACACGATAATTTCATTTTAGGAAGTGCGGACTACCGCCCCCTCAAAGTGATGTGATTCGTTAATGCCATATGTGGGATGTATAAAGGATGGATTTAAAGTTATTATATATGATTTTATACTGGAATTATAATATACCTCTATATGATTATTATTTATTTCCATTAATGTATGAGATAGAAATGAAAGTAGCATTCATGCGTACGTACGACTTACCGTCTCCATGAACAGTGCATTTCATTTCTTATCCCCAAATGTAATGTACTATTATAAGTACATATATATAATGGATATATATGATGTATGTTACATCTAAATGATTAATATAATTCTGGAATTAAAATATATATACCTCTCATTTAGTTTTAATTTCGTTAATATGACATAGAAATGAAAGTAGCGTTCATGCGTACGTACGGCTTACCGTCTCCATGAACGGTGCTTTTAATTTCTTACCTCTAAATGATTATGTGATATTATAAATACATGTATATTATAGATATATAAGATATCCAAATCAGGAATGTCATTCTAGATATAAAGAACCTTTGACCAGACGAACAACATGTAATTTTAAGAAGTCCACTTTCGACTTAAGAACCAAATATCGACAAAACAAACGTTATTAACTTAAATGATTAAATAAAGTTTATAACATGATAATAAGTGATATAAAAGTAATAATAAACTTGAAGAAGGTTTTGAATCAAGTATAAATTAACTCAAGTATATTATTCAGGACAATAAAAAACGATCGAGTCAAGTCAGAAACGAGGTAAGGGACTTCGTCTCAATCTCCTTTCATTGAGGAATATTTTGTTTTATACACAACTTTCTTTTATATGGTGTATAAAACCCTTTGACTTTTATTTATATACAAAAGGAATCTTTTACTACGAATAGTTTTGTAAAACGAAAAAAAGGAATGTTTCTTTTAACATACGCGATGACAACAACCTTTTCCGCCGCCGCGAGTATTATTTGGTCATTGGCTTCCTCAACAAGTCGTAACGTTTTTAAAATGAAATAAATACCATACACTCTTCTATGTATTTTGGTATTGAAAATGGTTTTTATAATGGATTTTTTATGTCAACATATTTATGTGATATATTGTGATCAAAGTGTGGAATTGTTTTCTTTCCATTATATTTGTTTTATGTCTTATGATTTTATAATGGTACTTGGACATTTGACGGGTGGTTACGTGATGAACCATATGACGGGTGGTGCCGTGAATACCAGGATGGGTGGTTACATTATAACCTCCAATGCATTGGGTATTGAAGTTGGCCGTATGGCTATTCCATTAAGTATGTATGGAAGTTGGCCGTATGGCTATTCCATTAAGTATGTGTGGAAGTCAACCGTATGGTTATTCCACTTAAGTATGTTTATGTCCCAAGTTACCTTTATATGTTATGTGATCTTTATATGGGGTTTATGGTAATCTTTTGGTTAAAAAAGTGTAAGTAATGATCTTTTATTCAGTGAATAGTTTTTTACTACTTCATAAAGGTGAAAAGTATTACTTTGATAATTTTTACATGGTTTACTTGTTGTTTTGATAAACTAATAGTTTTCATTCTTTGTGTATCCCTTACTGATATTTTTATGCTCACCCCATGTTTTTTTGAAATGTTTTTCATAGAACTTAATGTGGAATAGGGTCATGGATGGGATCAAGGGAAATTTATGCTATATAAAACATGGAACTAGACATGACTCTTTTTAAGGGTTTTTTTTATTCTATGGAAACTTAGTAGAAGTATCTACTTTGTAATATTTTGAGATGTAATAGTTATGTTCTAATTCTCTAAAACTCTAAACCTGAAAATATCCTCAATGTGAATTATTCATTTAATTCAATATTAAGTAATGATTAAGGCCAGGGCCTTATAAATAATTATTATAAGTGAGTAGATGATATGTATATGGGTATGAGAGCATATTCAAGGTCCATGAAAATAACATTAGGAAAACAAACCATGATAAAACATTAAGTATAATACAGGTGATAACATATCTTAACTACATTTAGAAAAGTAAAAATATGTAAAAATATTGAGTATATGAATAATAACATACTAAATTAGGCTACACAACATGTTCCCCATAGTGGATCAGGATTCACTCACCAGTTTCCCTTAGGGGCTTAGGCTTCTCTCACCTATTTTTCTAGGTGGATCGAGTAATCACAACTAATTTCCCATTATCTCATGAGATATAAATCTTTAACCAATCAACTAGATGGATATAGAGGTACAAACAACATTTAATTAAAAAAACATATTAATGTGTGTCACTTAGAATCAATTATTCATTATATCATAAAGAATAGATGGAATAAAAATAGGGTCCATAATATTTCTAATTTTTATAAATAACTATCATGTAGAATATAAATGGGTTATGCACAAAAATAAATAACCCCAAATGATTATTTCATAAAAATATTTATAGTCTAGTTTATTACTAATAAATTACATGTATGGAAATAATTTAGGGAAAAATAAGTAAATAGAAGTGAAATTGTAATAGAGTTTTTATAAAATTATTTTATATTTAACATAAAGGATAATGAAACAGTCACATTGAAAACTCATTGTTGATTTTTTTTTGAAAAATATTTATGTTTGAAAATTAAATTTCAATATTAGGGATTTGTAAAACTAATAATTGTTTCAATAGGTTGAAATTAATACATATATAAAACATTTACTTTTGGGAAATAATCTTCAATAATGAATCCTTGAAAAATACATAATGGGTTTTGAATAAGAAGTGAAAGATTTGGGAAAAACCTAATTTTAAAATATAAACTTCAATAAAATATCCATAAAATTAAATAAAGGTTACCTCAAGATATTATTAGTATAAGATGAAAAAATTTATTTTGAACCTATAAAAAATTAATTTAAAATATCATTATTGAAAATCAACATTGAATAAATAATGAAACATCTATTTGAATAGCGATAATGAAAATATGATGGTGACATGACATAAAACATAAATTGGTTTCTAAATTTTAAGGAGATAATCTTCATAAAGGGAAATAGTGGACAAGGAAGAAAAGTAATGAATAAAGAAAATTTGAATTATCCTCAACAATATCATTCTTTTAAAAGGAATAAATTCATCAAGGTGGAAGATTTATATAAAAAGATTAATTTTCCCTATAGAGTTAGATAATGTACCATGATATAAAATATTATGTTGTAATTAACCTATAATTGAAGAACTATGTTAAATAAGAATCATTATAACTCATCAATTCCAGTTGATCTAATAAAGACCCCTGCAACCATGGTAACCTCAAAATTAAAAGTAACATAAAGAGATATCATGATATGGATCATCTAAACCAATAAATTACATTATTATGGTAACATAAATTCATTTGGAAGTAATAAAACCATTTAAAATATTTCATGGTTTACATAAAAATATATACTCACGAAATTAAATTTGAAACAAAAATCCTCCTTACCTTAATTCCTCACTTCCACTAAAGTACAAGGATATCATATATAAAAAGAAACTATATTAATAACCAAATTTAAAACACTATTCATATATATAACCTTTTAGTTAAATTATTTATATTTATTATCTATATGTATATTAGTTGGTTATGTTCTATTTTCAGTATCATGTATGAGTAATCATGATCCTTTCGAACCAGTTTTGTAATAGTAGAGTTTTTCTTCATTATATTCTCAAATTTAATCATTAATACATTATTAAATGTTCAATAATTTATATATTAGGATAGTTTATTAATTATTAATTTCATTCAATGATATCCTTAACCATAGTTCATATAGATGAAATAGAAGACACACATGTTTCAAAGATCATTAAAAAAATAATGGTGGTATCTTAAATATTGATTTTAATATTGATGTTACCATTTTCGAACCAAAATGAGATAGTTTTTTAATTATTAATATCATACATCATAATTAATAAAGTTCTCATATTCATCAATAATATTACTTTATTGAATTTTTCATGTATGTTGTTAGACCGATCCAAGAATGACCATACCATAATTAATAGGTGATTATTATTTTAATAGTGGTTTATTTTTGACATATTCATTATTTATTAATAATAATACTAATATTTATCTAATTTTCCAGTTTTGAATCATATTTTAATGCCTTTTAATACTTAATAAATAAAATATATGAATAATAAGTTATGTGACATCATTGAGGGGGTTGCATGAATTACTCATGGTTAATATTTCATTTATATTATATATGAAACAATTATTACTTAATATAATCCCTATAATAAATTAATATAGGTGATGGTGAAAAAATGGAAGTTGTCCTTTTGTGGAGGTGGTAGTTTGCACAAAATTTGAATGATCGTTTAATTTTTTTAATAAAAAAGAAGAAAGGGTTTTAATAGTTATTCAATTAGAATAATAAAATTAAGTAAAAAAATATTGATTCAATTATATAAAAATTAGTAAATTGTATATTGGGAATTATGACTGAAAGTGAAAATATGTTAGGGTAAAAAATTAATCATGTTAACGAATTGAGATTTCCTTTAAAATAATCCTTGGATTTGGAGGCCTTATGTCAATATCCTGTACAAAAATGACAAAGAAAAAAGAATATTATTATAAATTAATAAATTTGGGAATATATTTAGTTGTAAAAAAATAATTTGAATGGTCATGAAGAGGTGTTGAGGGGCCCCATTTATTGGTCATGAGAATGATTTTTTAAGGATTTCAACTTAACATAAGGAGATAACTTATTTCACATATCACAAAGACTCTAAAATGGAAAATAATGAAATAGGTGATGAGATATAGTCTATAATACCTCAAAAATGCATTTCAAAACATGTTTTAAATTTTTGTTTCAGTAATTTACTCTTAAAATGTTCAATTTTACTATTTTTGGTTTTACTATTATAACTTTTTTATAGAAGAAATTTAATTTAATCCCCTTATTAAATTGATAATTTTTATATAATTTGAACCTCATATTTTAAAATATGAACTAAATTTTATAAGATAATTTCTATGCATGAGAGAATTCAATTTTAACAATAGCACATGTAAGACATACAAATATGTTTTTAAAAACATGTTTTTAAGCTTAAAACATTTGTGTGTGTGTAATTATTAATATATTTAATTATAATGATATAAATTTATTTCTTATAAAACAAATAAAATTTATGTTTATTTTTAATAAATATAAAATTGAAATTTACAAAAATAATATATAATTAAAAAAATACCCAAAAATGTTTTTATTTAAAATTATTACTTATGTTGTTAAATATAGGTTTTATAAAATCATTATTATATTTCTGAAATGTATGGATTTTATACATAAATATTTTTTTTATCATGATTTTCTTAATAATTTTATGTAATACATATTTATTGATATAGTCATAATTTCTACAATTTTAGTAAAAATAATATTTTCCTATATTCAACTAAAATAAATTATTTATGAAGAATACCAAAAATTATACATATTTTAATATTGTTAAATTAAATTAAAAATTATGTTTATTTTTTTAAAAAATAAAATTATAAACATTATAAATTTATATTTTAAATTGAAATTAGAAATATAAAGGAAGACTGTTTATGTGATAATAAGTGTTCTTAATATTATTAAATATAATTTATAATTTAATTTTTTTAATATATTAGTTCTTGATTTTATTACCATATATTATCATAATAATAATTTAAATTTGATCGATTTAATTTATTAAAACTTTATATATTTATGTGAGAATGAACACATAAATAATATTATTTATTAATCCTCTAAACATATGAAATATTAAATGATTATTACGTCTTTATTTTCTAGATGTTTTAGTTATATTATAATTTCATAATAATGGTCATATAATTATGTCATTAATCCTTTTTTGGGGTTATATATCGAGAAATCTATTGAATATAGTTTTAATAAAAAAAATTTCAAAATCACAGGCGTTATATGGTTTAAATGAACATTCTTCATAGATCATGACCATGCATAGAAAATTAATCGAACAGAATTTATGCCTAGGGTATTATCTCGGGGAGAATGTATGTCTCCTCCTATATGAATAAAAATAATCAATGGACATTCCATAAAAATAAAAAATCCATACAATCCATTCTCTTATACCCACATCCCTCTCAATAAATAACTGTATCCTTGACTACCCAACTAGGTCCCTCCCGAACTCCATGAAATGGTCTAGTAAAATTATAATGGAAAAATACCTTTAAGGAAATGAAAATTATTTTTCTTAAAGCCTCCAATAGTAATTTTTACACCTTATAATTTCACTTCTAGATTTATAACAAATATATGCTAAACTATAACCAAAAGTATCCTAAGGAATTTAAAGAATAGTTCCTTAATAAATCATAAATTTATCAAAAAAATAAACAAGTAAAAATATTGTATATTTTAATACAAAAATTAAGTTCTTCTAGTTTATAAAGAAATTCTTACCAATTTACTTTTTCTACAATAATTATTATAAAATCCTCTCATAATTTGAGCGAGTAAAAAATTTAATTAATTAATAATTATTTCCCTAAATAATATATATTCACTTTCCAAAATATACTAATAAATTTATTTCATAATATATACAATAATATGACAAAGTGAAAAATAAACCATCATGGTCAAGAATATTCCCATAGTATCCAAAAACCTCATTCTACTATTCTACCAAATATTCTAAATTCATATACATATACCATAAATTTTCAATGACATGTCAAATATTATTTATTTAAAAAAAGTAATATAACAAAAGATACCAGCCTCAAATGAACCTTTACTGCTTAATCTTGATATACCTAAAATGATAGGACAGTCCATATTAGGACAGGATCCTCACATGCACTAGATATAATTTCATGATGTTTTCCCCTCAATCAATTCAAACTTAGGTACATTCCTTTTTTACTCATGAGAACTATGAATGTACTTGATATATTATATACACCTTGGTTCCATCATATTTTGAGTTAACATGAACCAATATTTTAATAACCAATGATTTTTATTTTATAGTTTATTTTAAAAAAACAATATGTTTGATAGCATGTTGGACATGAATCATCAAGCATAAAAATACCATGAAATAATATTACATAATTATGACCATCATAATCTAGTTATTGAATTAACACATATAAATATGAGTTACCATATTATGCTATATATATATACCTAAAGGTCCTAGTCAATAAAAATGTATTGATTAATGATTAGGAAAAATTATATAACTTTTTTATAAAGTCATTTTATGCTTCAAAAACAATATATTCAAAAAATGTTTTTATAGCTTTTTTGGGTGAATATTATTATAATTGTTTTTGTCTTAGTCAAGGAACTCATTGTTTTAATGATCACAAATCATGTTTTTTATTTTATTAATGATTTATATGTTTTATGATAGAAAAATATATATTTTTAAAGAATATGAAAGGTGGAAAAGACCATAAATGACCACATAAACCTACATTATGAATTAATCTAACTAAATATGAATGTACAATGATTATATGGAAGTAAAAGTAAGAATAAGTTCATCCGATTTCATGAAAAACCCATTTATCATGTATGAGATAAGAAAAATTTCTCTACGTATTAAATTGACCATATAAGTATTCAATAGACCATATGAAGAGCTCAAGTGACCACACAATGTATTCAACAAACCAAAAAAAGACATAAACAAATTGTGCTGACAGATTGTGAAAATTTGGATAGGTGTTGAACATAATGCATGGGGAAAGGAAGTGAGAACAATAAAATCTAAATTGACCACCTGAAGAGATCAAGTGACCATATAAAGTGATTATGTCATGTGACTACAAAATTATGTGACTGTAATATCAAGTGACAACAAGATAATGTTACCACATGATAAAGTTACTATTCTTAATAAAATAAAAGTGACATTGTTTATTTTAACAAAAAACGAATTTTTAAATTCCAATAACTATATTTTGAATAATAAACTTATTTTTAAAAAAATTTATAAATTCCAAATTAAAATAATCAATATGAGGATTGTCTTATAAATATTTAATATTGGATAACTAGTAAAATATTTTCAAATGTAGATCCACTAATAGATAGAAGTACATAGGTAAATACAAAAGTACTAAGATCATATTGACTACTTATTTTGTTCTTCCCCAACACACTTTTCATATTATTCTCTATATATGATTATTTAAAAGAATTTTCAATGATATATTTAAAGAAAATTGATCCTTCGATGTTGATCCGAGATTATGATAATTTTATATAGCCACATCATATCTTTCTTCTCTATCCATTTTAGATTAATTTCATTCTATGTCTATAATATCTTGTTTATTTATTTTAAAAATCCCCTTATTTTTATTAAACAGTACCAGATACTCTTTCCTTATTTCATTTACACATGTTATACAATGAAAAACTATTGAATATGTTGGTAATAACATCAAATACCACATGTGCAGTTGTATCCTTAAAACCTAATCAATGTAGAGATCATGTTTATTCTGATTTAATAAACATTCTTAGAAGTGGGTCATTGTTAAGTGAAGAGGATTTAATTATAGTTTTTAACTGAACCACTTATTTTAAATTCTGATGTGTGTTCTTATTTCTTTTCATACTCAATTTTTCATACTATATTTATTGTTTATATAATTCATATGTTTTTTTCTTATAAATTTTTAAACTATGACTTATAAATTTATTATTAGATTGTTAAAATTTATATATGATATATTTCATTTTTTGTGAATAAAATATTACCAAAATTTAAATTAGTTTAAAATTTTCTTTAAATAGGATTTGATTAAACCATTGAGAAAATATTTCAAATCCTCAAATTGATTATATCTGATTTATTTATTATCAATTTTGTCTTGATTAAGAGGATTTTAAATTAATTTATATAGAAATTTTTAATTGAATGATCAATTAACCCCCCCATATCCAACAATTGTTATCAAAGAAATTTGTTTTAATTATTTTTGTTTTCTTTGACCTACATCATGTTCTTAAAAAGATCTTTTATTTTCTATTTATTCCCTATTTTTTTATTATAGATTCTATGTATGGAGGATATATAACAAATATACCTCTTTATTTTAATGGTATGAATTTTTGTAATTGGAAAATAAAAACGAAAAATCATCTTGTCTGAATGAGTTTCGAAATATAGGGATCAATTAAAGATCAATATAAAAAACCTAAAATCTGTATAGAATAATGGGATGAACCGAATAAATTATTTTAATATTCTAAATGAATATATATGGATTCATTATTTTTTGTAGGACATGATGAGTTTATTATAATACCTTTATATGATACTCCTTACCATATTTCGGATACTCTTTTAGTGTCTCGTGAAGGAAATTATAATGTTAAATAAATTTGACTAAATACTTATTCTAAAAACTATGATACTTACAAAATGAATATTGATGAATCAATATTTGAAATGCATCTTAGGTTCAATGAAATCATAAACATTACGATTACACATCGACAAAATATGGATGAATAACATAAATTAAAAAGGATCTTGAGTTTCCTACTAGATTACTAGATGGGTACTATAATTTTTACTTGAGAATAGTGATAAATTATAAAAACCAACCTATGGGTCAATTGGAAGGTTGATGATTTATGAAGAAGTGATAAAATTGAATAAAAAAGACAATGTACTAAAAATGAAATTTTTTTCCATTAAAGAATATCAATCAAAATCAAAAGAAGATTCCAAACCCGATTATACAAATGGAAGTGAAGCTAATATAAACGGTGTTAAGGAAATGAATTAGTCATCAAAAATATTTATAAATTTTTATAATCATATTAATTTTTTTTATATATCAGGTTATGAAGGAACATATGAAGAAATAGAAAATTGGAGGAAATATTATAAAATTCATTACTTCTTTAATAACATTACCTACTATGAGTATAAATGGAAAAGGAATATTGAAGTTTATGGTATAAATCATCAGTATAATAAGAAGTATGATGATTTAGAGAAATGACTAAAGAAATAAATGATGTACTTTTTGGGTGTATCTTATAATTATACTAATGACATAGAATCTATCCTAGAATATGAAAACTAAAAATAAAAACTATGATTTATGACTACTTCATCATATGTAAAATCTAGATCTTCATTTCATATACATGATGACACTAAAATTAAAAGCGATTCATTAAATGAATTGTATGCTATATTCGATGATACCATGAATTAATTAAATGATAAATAAAAAATATAAAAAAATTCTTGTGTTACATGTTGTTAGTTAATATAATGTTTTTATTTAAATGGAAAAATAATTGATTTTTAAAAGAAAATAATGATATGTAAATAGAAAATAAATAGATTAAAAAGGATTTGAAAAATTTTGTTGATAGAAGAAAGTATTTAAAAACTAAAATATATATAAAAAATAATCCTAAACTATATCTTTAATTGGCTATTGATTTGGAGAAGAAGATTAGTTGTATAAATAAATATTTTATTTCTAGTTCAGTATGACATTGGCCTATGACTCTAAGAATAAATCTATTTTTGGAAATAATTCAGAAACATTTTAAACAAAATGTTTTTTTCTATAAAACTCAATTAAATTTTTTATAAACCAACCTTTGAAACAAATTCGCGTTATAAATGTTTTATTTTGTAATTTCTATGGACCTATGGAAATATTATTGCCACTTTCACTCATATATTGATCATTTTTAGGAAAAATATTTGAAAAAATTGTGTTTCAATCTATGGTACCTAGAGAGTGGAAATTATATTCATATGAATTGAAAATATATATGCTTCATGAACCTTGTAAAATTTGATGGTGGAAAGTTCACATTAGGGGACATTTCAAAAAGAAAAATTATTAGACTTAGAGAAATTATTAACTCTTAAATAATTCATACTTATAATGATCTATTTATTAATCGAATAAATTTTAATATTCATGGTATTTTTAGTTGAGTTATGATGGATTTCATGTTATATTTGAAAATAATTCCTATAGAATTTAGGATTTCAATTATGCCTTAATATTTACTGTTTCAATAAATGATAATGTTTATGATGGTAATTTAGTTTCTTTATTTTCTAAAAACATTTATTGATTATGTACCTTATATATATAATTTTATTTATATAATATAATACTAGTCCAATATAATATATACTTATATATAAATACAAATAATTTTTTTTAGTTTATGATCTACCCAAACAAATGCTCCCTAAAGATAGTGTGAAATCCATATAAAAAAATAAAAAACATAATATAACTTCCAAGCCAATTAAAGAGTCGTATACCACTAAACCACTATTATTAGTTCACATTGATTTATTTTCACAATTTATAGTTTCTATTTTAGTAGGGAAACCGAATTATAATTACAATTTTTATGATTATTCAATAAATACATCATGGTTGTTTTTCATAAAACACAAAAGTGAAGCACCTTCTTGATTATAAAAAATCTGAAAAACAATCAAGAACCATAGGGGAATCACAATCATAACCATGAGAAGTGACAATGGTTGTGAATTTTAAAATCATGTTTTTGAATCACCCATTTAACAACATAGATAAACTAATAATTTTATTATACCTTAAACACCTGAACAAAATTTGGTTTTAGAAAGAAGAATTATGAATCAAAATTTAATAGAAAATTATCACTGAATATGAAATATCCATCTATTTTGCGGATAAAGATGTTAACACATATTTTTATGTAATTAACAGAGTTCTCATTTTCCATATCTTATAAAATACTCTATATGAGTAATGTATTTTTATAACCCCTAATGAAAATTAATATACAGTTTCTGAATGAAAATTATTTATTCAAACAGAAAACAGAAATCTATAATAAATTACACCAAAAAGATATGAAGTAATTTTTCTTGGATATGTAACCACTATTAAATCAGGTATAATATTTAAGAAAGTACATTTCGTTATGGAAGAATAAATATATTTCAATTTTGATGAACCAAATCCATAGGAGAACAAATTATCTGTAGAAAATATTGAAGATGATATATCAAATCTGGATATCAATAATACATATAAATTTTAAGATCTTACTACTAATTGTCCTAATGAATCTCCTAGAAGATGCCCTCAAGACCTAACTTACCAAGAATAAGACATAGATGAACCAAGAACATTGGTTCATAGAACTATTAGAACTCTAAAAATAACCCCTCTATGTTATTGTAGGAGACCTGGATAATGAAACTCAAACCAATGCCTCACTATGAAAATATTTTTGAACCACATGATTTTTTTCTCATCTAGAAACTAAGAACATAAATTATGTAATAAATGATGATCACCTGGTGATATCTATACAAGAATAATTTAATTAGTTTTAAAGGAACATATTCTAGGTATTGTTTAATAGGATTAAACACTACTTAACTATTATAACCATGTCTCTATATAGAGACAAGATTGATGATTCCAATAAAATAGTAATAAAAAGATATATTTTATAAGGACCCGACCTTAAACATTACGTAAACTTGAATGAAGATAATAATTCACATTGAGTATCTTTTCAGGTTTGCATTTTTAGATAATTATGCCAAAACTATTACATTACATCTCAATTGTTATAAATTAGACACTTATACTTAGTATCCATTTTTTTCAAAAAATAAAAACTCTTAAAAGAAAATATGAATTATTTTCTAGATAAAAATCTTCTTGAATTCTTCCTTTCTCTTACCCTTCATTATATCACATGAAAAGCATTTCAAAAACTTGGGATGAGAATAAAAATATTATTAAGGGTTATAAAATAAAGAAATAAAACATTAGTCCATCAATACATACTAATCAATTAAATCATATATTTCAATTTTTAACATACCATGAAAAATCATAAGATTTATGAATAACACATGGAAATAATAAATCATAATGGTAACTTGTGGAATCCATAACATACATAAATTTTAGATTTAAATGATATATAGGGAGTTACATTGGAATAACCACCACCGTATATTCCCTAAATCTCTTAGGAGAAACATTAACGTTTACATCTGTCATGTTACCCAATGCATTGGAGAGCTATCTCGGGCTCACCCGCCCTAGGTTTATCACTGAACCACCCATATACATAAACAATGAACAATATAAATAACATATTCATACCACATAAAACAAGCATAAAGCAAAGATAAAATTTTCACAGTGCCATCAAAATATATAATTTCAAGGTATTGACATAATCAATGCTCTATCTAACAATTTTCAGAACCATTTTAAACATTAAATAATGAAATATTTGAATCAAAGTGTCCCACACCACTTTGAATATTTTAATGTAATAAAAATTTTAAAACATTAATGTACATATAAATAAATCATTAAAAACATATTGAAATGATGGTCATTAAAGGGAAATACATAGAAGTATAAATCTTTAAAACACTTCAAACAATGTTTTTGTTAAAGAGTCCCTTACCACTTGAGAAAATACATGAATAAAAATAATTAAGTAATTACATTATAAAATTCTTATAATATCATGAGATAATGTAATTAATGATATAATATGTCAAAGGGATGTATATACACCATATAAATATGAATTGGTGTATAAAAACAAATAAGTATCAATAGAATGTTAATTGAGACAAAGTCCATTACCAAGATTGTATCCTTTGATTACGGATAAATAAATGACATAATTATGTGTGAAAAATAACAATACAGACAATATAATTGTATATTATGTGTAAAATAATCATTGTTCATTCACACATATTAATATCACAACATAATCAAGAAGTAGCAGTTTAACCCAAATAATTGTAATTCGGTTAAGAAGTTTTCTTACAAAAATTAGACAGCCTACCAACACTGCTTTAAAATTCAGAAAATTAGTTAATGAGAGAAAAAAAGGTCTATCATCACATGGACATAAAATTTATATAAATAAGTATATATAAGAACAAATCCCAACATAAGAAAATAGAAATTAGGTGACATGGAAAAAGAGAAGTCTTTGACTAAAAGAGTACGGTGAAAGGTTACATTACTGAATTAGTAACTTATAAAAAATACACCACGTGAAGGAAGGATCACAAAATTAACATGTAAATACCCATAAATTAAAGTATATTACAAAAATAGAGCAATAATTGGCAGTGCATACACCTCAAAAAGGAAATAGTGAAAATATAGAATTAATCTCATGAGAAAAAAAGTCATATAAAACCCCTTATCTTGTGCCTGACTGGACTCGTTCATTATTTAATCTCCTAAATATAAAATTAATTTAATTTATACTTTCTTAATAACCTTTTCATCTTTATTATTCCTTTTATATTACTTATTTCCACGTTATAAACATTACATAATCATTTAAGTTAATAACAGTTTCTTTGTGGATATTTTGTACTTGAGTCAAAAATGAACTTATTATAATTAAATGCTTTCCATGTTGTCAAAATTAAATTATCTACAAGATTAAAATCATGATTTAGATATCATAAATATCATATATATTCAGTATATAAATTTATTTATAATAGTAGTTAACAATTGGACATAAGAAATGAAATGCACCGTTCATGGAGACGGTAAGCCGTACGTACACATGAATGCTACATTCATTTCTATTTCGTATTTAATGGAATGAATAATTAATGATACATAGGTATATTATAATTTTTGTATAATATATTTTATAATTTTAGTAATTCCTTCCCTTATATGTTCCATTTATGGCATGAATGAGTCATACCACAATGAGGGGGCGGTAGTCCGCATTTCCAAAAATGAAATTATCATATATACCCATTATGGAAACCATAAATGTGAGAAAAATACAGAAGCATAGAGAAAATAAAAATATAATATATATATATATATAATATAAATATTGTGCTATCATAATGGCCACCATGATAGGAGGTAGGATATAATCGATCAATCATCGTTTCGTGAGGCAGCACTTTGCGGTACGCAGAAACAGTATGTTCGTATCAATTAGATGGTGGTGTGTGTAAGTGTAGTTTGAATAATTATCATTTAAAGAACTATTATATTGATTATACTGGTGTTTATATGTAAGAAAATAATACTAATATCATAGGGAGTGAATATGTAAAATAAAATAAGAGAACTTAAGGGATGACCTTACATTTAAATCGGGTAACTCACTTTGGTTTGACCCAAAAGGCTTAATTAAGGTGCCTTCTGCCTAAGGTAAACTTCAAGGGGGAAGAGAGGGATAATGGGAGCTTATTTGGGCAGATTTTAGATGATCTGAGGGGCTTGAGATGTGTGTTTAATGGGTTAGAGGTGATGGCCTTTTATAAGGGTGAGGATGGGTTCTTTTGGAATGTTTGAAAGTATTATTTTATTATAAAATGATATTTGGTTTATAAAGTTTCAAAACATATTTAATTCGAAGATAAGGTTCATATATGTCGAAATAAAATCATCCAATAATAATTGGACTTGTTTTGGTTATTTTGTAATCCTTATCTTTTTTATTTAACCCTTTCTTCACTTATTTATCTTTTATCATGTCCTCTAATATATTCATACTATATGGTTAATATATTTACTATAAATTACCAAGAGATCCAAAATAGATCATTAATGACATTTTTAACATCATATATATCATTTTTAATAATTTTATATTTTTAGGAAAATTTTATAATGTAATAAAATATTGAATGATTTAAAAACTCTTTTATGTCAATTTAATTACCATTCATATCATGACTTTTTAAAAAACCCAAAATAACTTGATTGTTATAAAAAACATTCATTAATTCAATAATAACAAGTAATAATAATGTATAAAATTCATGTATTCAATAAAAAGGTTCAAAATAAATTTATTTTAATTTTTATTATATCATTTATAAGAATCCTTTATTACTGAAGCAATTACATTATCACCATTGTGTCATAATTAAATTTATATATTTAATGTCAAAAAATTATAAATAAAATACCATCATGTAGGAAATATTTTTAGATTTTAAAATAATATTTATATTCCAAGATATCACTTATATAACCCCATATAAATTTTTTATATTGAAATGATTCATGTTTATGATATTTTTTATATTTACATTAAAAAAATTATTAATGTCATTATCTTACCCAAGTGGCTTTAAAAAGTCAAAATTCTCACCCAAGGATTTTATTGGTCAGCCATTACTCATCGAATAATCTTAGGAAATGTGTTAAGGTGATTTTATTTTATTATAATATTATTTTTACCTTGAATTACCCTATTTAACTTTATATGTATAAAATAAAAATCAAAAGATACGATTCACCAAAAATTATTTTCATCTTATTGAACCACATTTTACATACTTATGACAACCATGTATGTCTGATTTTTGATATTCAATTTAGAGAAGCGGTAAAATTTCATTTAAATGAAGTGGTCGGTTTCTAACTACTCTGCAATGATTTTTCACTATTCATATAAAATTAAACATTTTCAGAAAAAAACAAAAAATTCACCAAAAGTTAATTTTTATATTCTGAATTAAAAAACGAGGTCTATTTTACCAAATTAAAAACATATAAGTTTCATTAATTAATTTAGAATTAATTTCTATTGTCAAAACTAGAAAGCGTGTTTTTATGAAATAATAACTATCAAAAGATTGACACTTGTTTATGTCCAATTTCAAAGTGAAATTACATCCAATGATAAATCATAGATTAAATGGTAAAAATATAATCCAATTGAACTTTAAAATAAATAAAAATAATAATATAACTATATAAATAAATTATATTAAAAGATAGTTTTGAATTAAAATGCAGTATTTTTCACACTTCATTAAAAAATGAACATTTTCAGAAAAATACCAAAATTTCATCAAAAGTAAATTATGACGTCATGATTATAAAGTGTAATTTTATTTTGTAATATAGAACATATAAAAGTGAAAAAACTAGATTTATCAACGTTTCTCCATTAAAATGCTGTAAATCATCATTTTAAAAAGTATTAGAGTATTTCATGCTTAAAATTGGATCCATTCTTATTTTAAGCCTCTAAAATTTATTGGATAAATGTAAAGTCATTTAAGAAACATTTATAATCATATTTTAGTTAGTTATATTCCCTCATACTAATAGAATTTCTAGAAGTTAACTACCATTTAATATAATATAATATTATTATTTTTTAGTATGACTGAGCCTTGTGTGCAACATAAGACTTCTGATAAACCCATTGTTGCATGTGAGGTATGCCATAAATAATATCACACCCTTTAAAGTAAAATTAATATTTAATTAAAAAATAATAATAAATATGAAAATGTATTGTTCATTATTTACGTAGGATTTTATATCGTCCCCCCATTAGAAAAATTGCATCCTCAAAATTTTAGTCACTTTTCAAATAAGTGGGGGTATTTATCTCTCAAAACATTTTCAGGTTCCCATGTTGCCCCTTCAACCATATGGTTTTTCCACAAAACATTTACCTAAAGAATTATCTTATTTTGCAACACTTGATCTCTTTGGTCAAGAATCTGGACTGGTTGTTCCTCATAAGAGAGATTTTCTTCCAACTGAACTACCTCTGGACTCAAAACATGAGATGGATACGGAATATTCTTTCTCAACATTAAAACATGAGAAATATTGTGTGCCTGGGATAAATGTGGAAGTAAAGAAACATTGTAGGCAACTAATCCAACTTCCTCTAGGATTTCATATGGTCCAATGAACCTCAGACTCAACATTCCCTTCTTACCAAAATGCATCACATTTTTCCCTGGGGAAACATTGAGAAAAACATGATCTCCTACCTCAAAAGAAAGATCCTTCCTCTGATTATCCACATAATATTTTTGCCTGCTCAGAGCTGTTCTCATTTGCTTCTGAATTAACTGAACTTTTTCTACCTTCTCTTCCACCAATTCTGGTACCATCTACTTCCTTTCACCTACTTCATCCCAAAAAGATAGAGTTCCACACCATATTCCATATAATTCATCAAATGAAACCATCTGTATAATGGAATGAAAACTGTTATTATAAAAAAATTTATCTAAAAAAAGATGTTGGTTCCAACTTCCTTGGTAATCAATTGAACAAGCACGTATCATATCCTCCAATGTCTAAATTTTTCGTTCTGACTGCCCATATGATTGATGATGTAAAGTTGTACTAAAATTCAATTCATTAACCAAAGACATCTGAATGCTTTTTCAAAACATATAAGTGAACTTGGGATAAAAATCAGATACAATGGAGTGGTTAACTCCATGAAACTTGGCTATCTTTTTAACATACAACAAGGAAATTTGATCTAGAGGTAAAATATCACGAATTGGAAGGAAATGTGATGATTTAGTCAATCTATCATCAATAACCCAGATTTCATTGTTACCTTGAGATGGTTTGGTAATCCCACAATGAAGTACGTGGATATATTTTCCCATTTCCACTATAGAACTGGTAAAGGATGAAGTATCCCATTCGGTAACTTCTGTTCCGCAATAAGTATTTGAAAATTCAAACACATCAAAGTAAAGTCAACAATATCTCTTTTCCATTTCATCCCATGAGTAATAATTCTGAAGATCATTGTACATATTAGTACTACCAGGATGCATTGAAAATGAAAAACTATGAGCTTAACATTATAACTCTTTATTAAATTGAGAATCACAAGGAACAAATAATATCTTCCCAAATTTCAAAATATAATCATTATCAATGGTAAAATCAGGAAAATTACCCTTCTAAACCAACTCATCCTTTTTCTCCAACTCACAATCTACCTTCGGAACTTGTTTAATTCTGTCTGATTGAGATGACTTCACTAACACCTAAAAAAAAGAGGGATCTGATCAACCAAAAACTTCTATTCCAATTTTCATCAAAATAGTTAATCAAATTATCTTGTTCCAAACTTAACATGGTTAATGTTTCATTACTTTTCTGAATCCAAGCATTAACCAATTTATTTGACTTTCTCGGATGGTAATAAATCATGAAATCACAATCCGTGATTAATTTTTGTCATCTCCTCTATCTCATGTTCAATTCTTTCTTAGTAAATATATACTTCAAACATTTGTGGTTAGTATATATTTCATAGTTTACTCTATACCAATGATGCCTCTAAAGTTTTAAAGCAAAAAAAAACAACAGCTAATTCCAAATCAAGTGTAGTGTAATTTAACTCCTAAAATTTCAACAAACGTGAAGCAAAATCAATTACCTGATCATTATACATTAGGAAACAACCAAGTCATTTCAATGAAGCATCATTACAGATAAAAAATTCACCACCTCTAGATATTAGTGCCAAAACTAAAGCATTCAAAAATATTCTTTTCAATTACGGGAAAAAAATAAACACATTATTTTTTTCCAAATGAACATTATACCTTTTCATGTTAACATATTCATTGGGCTAGATAACCATGAAAATATTTCGAAAAACCTCTGGTAATAATCTTATAAACCAAAAAAACTACAAATCTATGTGATATTATTAGGTATAGTCCATTATTCAATTGATATTTTTAGCAGGATCAACTGTTATGCATTTTTTTAAACAATGTGTCCGAGGAATGAAATTTGATGTAACCAAAACTCACACATGCTGAATTTCCCATTCAGTTTATTTTATTTTAAAGATTTCGAAACAACCCTTTAATGTCTTTAGTGTTCCTATTTACTTTTATACTATAAAAAAATATCATCAATAAATAAACCCTAGATGTTATCCATGAACTCACAAAAAATTCTATTTATAAGATCAATGAATACAAAAGGTGCATTGGTTAACCGAAAAGGCATAACTAAAAATTCATAACGGCCATATCTAGTATGAAGTGCAGTCATTGGAATGTCTGATTAATTTACTTTAAAATAATGGTATCCCAAACTCATGTCAATATTTGAAAAATACTGAGCACCCTGGAGCTGATCAAATAAATCATCGATATGGGGCAAAGGATACATGTTCTTAACAATGATGTTTTTAAATTCTCTATAATCAATTCAGAGTCTTGTTGAACCATATTACTTTTAACATAAAAGACAAGTACCCCACATGGTGAAGTGCTAGGTCGAATGAAACCATTATCTAATTACATCTGAAATTGATCTTTTAACTCTAAAATTTAAATTTGTGCCATGCGATAAGGGGGTTTTGAGATTTTCGTAGGATCTGGAATTAAGTCAACAGTAAATTCAACTTCGCAATCAGGTATAATACCATGAATCTCATCCAAAAAAAATCATGATAATCATTTACCATCAAAAAATAATTAATATTAATAGTTCCTTTGTTTTCAATAATATTTTCAAGTTAACATTAATTTCCACCTTTTAATAGTTTCTCTACCTCATGATATGTTATAAAAAGTAAGGGTTCATTCTATTACACAAACATGAATTATTTCTCAAATGAAATGTCTTTAGATCTGTAATAAATATTATCATGATAAATAGAAGGCAATCTATACCCAAAATAACATTAAACTCAACTAGAGTAAAAATAATAATGTTTGTAGGAAGATTCTTTCCGCACACAAGGACCAGAAGGTTCTTATAATTTCATTTTGTCTCAACATTTTCTTCTGGTGTTTTAACCATATGTTTAGGATTTATATATTGAGATGGAATTCCTAATTTACTATAAATCTTCTTAGAAATAAAATAATGTGTAGACCCTGAATCACACAACACATTGGAATAATCTGAATAAACAAACAGTGTATTTGATAATACTTCATTCGATGTCCAACATCTACTGATGTTGTTGCAATGGATTTAAAAATTCTTTTATGTTGTAGTTCAGCTACTTTCCCTCATTTGAGTTCTTCGTTGGACACTCATTTTTATAATGACCCATTTCATTTCTCTTAAAAAATTTTAAAAACTGTAAATTATATTTTTTCTTACCATTACCCTAATATTTTTCAGTTCAATTACGAGCCTTATAGACAATTTTACCACATCTATAGCACTCACCAGAATTCAAAAGACATTCCCCAGTGTACTTTTTACCACAATTTTCACAAACTATAAACTTAAGTATATTACCATCAGACATTTTCGAATAGTTCTTCCCATCTATCTGCCACCTAAACCTATTATTCTGTTGTTTTTCAAATAACTCATGATCATTAGAAAACTCTATTTCCACCTTCTCTGTACATCAGACAAGTTTTTCATAACTTTTGAACTCACAAGAAGCTAAATCTCTTTGATACCTTTGCATTAATCCTGAGTAAAAATGGTTGATTTTACTATCAAGATATTATATGAAATTCTGAGCATACCTTGCCAGTAGAGTGAATTTTACTTCATAAGTAGCCACTGAGTCATCTTACTGCCTCAATTCTAAGAATTATATTTCCACCCTAAGACGAACCACCTTAGGAAAATATTTCTCAAAAACATACCTTTGAATTTATCTCAATCAAGAGCATCGTTATCCTCACTAAAAATGATAATTTTCACCACTGACCACGACTGACCAACTTCACCTTCAAAATGATTAAAAATAAGAATTTATTTCTGATGTTCTGAACACCCTATTACATAAAAAATCATCCCTAGTGCATTAATCCACCCTTTATCTAGCATAGGGTCATATGATACTCTTAATTATGTGGGATGCTGCCACATGAAATGCTCCACTACTAACAAGTTTTTTGTGGTTGATCTGGCTAATCTCATGCATGGATAACACCACCATTTAAAGACTGAGTCATATATTCCATCATTGCAACAAACTGTTTAGTTCTAATTATGACCGTCTCTGGTTTCTGATTTGGAAGTTTGTTTTCCTCCTGATATTCTCCCATCATTGATTTCAAGTTTCCTCTATGGAAACCCATTTTGAAAAAAGAAATATCTTAGGCGAAGCATCATCGTATTCTGAAAATTCTATATCATTTCAACCATATCATAAATTAATTTATGTATATTAATTTAACAATACCCTAACTCATAAAGTTCTCAAAACTGACCTCTGATACCAACTCTATGGACCCGTCCTTAAACATTATATAATATTGAATTATGTTAATAATTCACATTGAGGATCTTTTCCGGTTTAGAGTTTTATAGAATCAAAACATAACTATTAAATTACATCTTAACTGTTACAGTGTAGAAACTTCTACTCAGTATCCATTTTTTATAAAATAAAAACTCTTAAAAGAAAACAAGAATTATTTTCATGATATTTTTTTTTTAATTCTTCCTTTATCTAAACCTTCCTTATATCCTATGAAAAACATTTAAAAAACATGGGCTGAGAGTTAAAATCTCAGTATGGTTTATAAAATAAGGAAAGAAAAAATTATTCTTTCAATACACAAAAATCAATGAAATCATACTTTCTCAATCGTTAACATACCAGAAAAAGTCATAAGATTTATGAATAACACATGGAAATCATAAATCATGAAGGAAACTTATAGAACCCATAACATAAATACATTGTATCATTCAAATATACATAGGTAGTTATGTTAGAATACATACAACAGTATTTTATTTAAATATATTGGGAGAAACATTAGCGCTTACCACTGTCACATTACCCAATGCATTGGAGAGCTATCTCGTGCTCACTTGCCATAGGTTTATTATGAAACCACCTGTATACGTAAAAAATGTCAAATAAAAATAACATATTAATAATATGTAAAACTAAAATAAGGGAAATATAACATATCCAAATTGTAATCATAATATATAATTTTAACATATTGACATAATTAATTCTTTATCAAACCATTTTAAAAAACATTTAAAACATTTAATAAAAAAATTTGAATCATTGTGTCCCATACCAATTTAAAGATTTTAATGGAATTAAAACTTTAAAAAATAAATGTCCATATAAATAAATCCATAAAACCATTTTGGAAACATGGTCCTTAATGAGAAATATTTATAAGAATAAATCTTTAAAACAATTAAATCAATGTTTTAGTTATAGTGTCCCTTATAACATTAGAAAATACACGAATAAAATAATTATAGAATAACATTAAACAATGATTATTATATCCTAAGAATAAGACGATTCATGATATAATAAGTCAAAGGGAATTATATACACCATATAAAAGTGATTTGGTGTATAATAAGAAATAAGTCTCAATGGAATGTAAATTGAGAGAAAGTCCCTTACAAGTATCGTATCCGTAGATTAAGGATAAATCAATGAAATAATAATAAGTTAAAAATAATATTACATTCAATATAAGTGAAAATTATGTTTAAAAAGTCATAGTTCCTTAACAAATATTCATAGAATGACATAATGAATAAGTAGAAGATTAACCCAAATAATTGAAATTTGGTTTAGAAATTATCTTACAGAAATTCGATAACCTAACGACGTCATTTTAATATTAAGAAAATGATTTGATGAGAGAAAAAATGGTCTCTCATCACATGGAAATAAAATTTGTAGAAATAAGGATATATAATAACATATCGCAACATAATAAATTGGAAATTAGATGACATGACATAAAAAAAGTATTTGACTAAAATAGCACGATGAAGGGTTCCCTTACCAATTTGGTATCTTATGAAAAATACACCCCTTGAAGGAAGGATCATGAAATTAACATGTAAATACATATAAATTAAAGTATATTACACAATTTATACAATCATGGGAAGTATATACACAACAAAAAAGAAAATAGTACAAAATATAGCATGAATCTAACTGGAATAAAAAGTGAGATGGAAATCCCTTACCTCGTGCCCGAATTGACTCATTTGTTCATTAATATGCTAAATAAGAGACTAAAGTTAATTTATAATTTCTTAATAACCTTTTCATGTTTTTTAATCCTTTTATATTACTTATTACCATGTTATATACATTACATAATAATTTTAGTTAATAATGGTCGTTTTGTCGATATTTGGTACTAGAGACACAAATGGACTTCCTATTATTAAAAGTTGTCAATGTGGTCGAATTTCCAATATATAGAAAATATATTAATAATTTATATATCATATATATCATATATATATAGTATATATATGTATTTATAATAGAACATAACATTTGGAGATGATAAATTAAATGCACCGTTCAGGGAGACAGTAATCCGTACGTACACATGAACGCAACTTTCATTTATATTTTGTATTTATTGGAATGAAAAATTAATGATACATATGAATATTATAATTAAAGTATAATATCATATATAATTTCAGTAATTCACTCCCTTATACATTCCACATATGGCATGAACGAGTCATATCACTTTGAGGGGGCGGTGGTCCACACTTCCCCAAATAAAAATTTCGTATTTACCCATTATAGAAACCGCAAAGGTTTGAAAAATAAAGAATAATAGAGAAAATATAAATATAATATATATCACATATAAATATAGATCCATAATTATGGCCACCATGAGAGGTGGTAGTATATAATCGAATAATCATCATTTCGTGAGGCATCAGTTCACTGTACAGAAAAACAGTATGTTCGTATCCATTAGATGGAGGTGTGTGTATGTGTAGTTTGAATACTTCTCATAAAAACAACATAGTATATTGAGGATACTAGTGTTTTTATTTACACAAAAATATATTTCATCATAGGGAGTGTAGAATTAATATTAAATAAGAGAACTTGAGAGGGAAGATGTTACCTTTAGATCAGGTAACTACATTTGGTTTAAACCAAAAGGCTTCCTTGAAGTGGTCTATCCATAACGTAAGACTTCTAGGAGGAATGTAGGGATCTTGAGAGCTTGTTTGGAAGAGGATGTATGGTCCAAGGGGCTTGATAGGTGTGTTTAATGGGTTTGATGTGATGGGATTTTATAAGGGAGGGGAGTGGCACTTTAGAAAAGTTTGAAAGTATTATTTTAATATAAACTGATTTTCTATTTCAAATGGTCCAAAACATATTTTATTAGAATATAAAGAGCATATAAGTCTAAATAGAATCTTCTGATATGAATTTTATAGGTTTTGGACATTTTTTAATTCTTAACTTTTTTATTTAACCCTTTGTTAACTTATTTAACTTTTACCATGTCCTCTTATATATTCATTCAATATTGTTTATATATTTACTATAAAATTACATACGGCCCAAAATGGATCATTAATGAATATTTTAACATAGTATATTTTATTTTTTATAATTTTATATTTTTATGACTTTTATATCATTTAATAAAATATTTATTAATTTAAAAACTATTTTTTGACAATTTTAATACTATTCATAGAATGACTTTTTTGAAAATCCCTACCAACTTTATTATTTCAAAAAACCTTCATTAATTTAAAAATAAAAAGTCATAATAATCTAAAATATTCGTTTATTAAATAATAAGGTTCAAAATAAATTTATGTAAATTTTTATAATATCGTTTATTTCAATCCTTTATTAATGAAGAAATTACTCCATCACCATTGGGTCATAATTAAATTTATTTATTTAATGTATAAAAATTATAAATAAAATAGTATGATGTAGGAAATATTTTTATCATTCCAAATAATACTTATAGTTGAAAATATCACTTATATAATCCCATGTAAAAATTGTTTTGCTAAAAAGATTCATGTTTTTGATATTTTTATTTTTACTTTAAAAAAAGGTTATTAATGTCATTATCTTTCCCAAGTGGATTTAAAAGGCCAAAAGTCTCAAACAAGGATTTCAATGGTCAGCCATTACTCATATAATAAGGATATAACAAATGTTAAGGTAATTTTATATTATAATAATATTATTTTTACCATGAATTACCCTATTTATCTTTAACGACTATAAATAAAAATCAAAAGTTTCTATCCAAAAAAAAATATTTTCATCTTATTGAACCAAATTATACATAAAGATGAAAACCATGTATTTTTTATTTTTAAAATTGAATTCACAGAAGCGGTAAAAGTTCGTTTATATGAAAAAGTCAATTCTTTAACTAATAGGGAGTTTTTTTACTATTGATAAAAATTTGAACATTTTTAAAAAAATACAAAAAATTCACCCAAAGATAATTTGATATTACTAATTAAAAAATGATGTATATTTTTCTGAATTCTAAACATATAAGTTTCATTAATTAAATTAAAATTAATTTTATTTTCAAACTAGAATGCTTGTTTTTAAGAAATAATAACTATCAAATTATTGAAACTCGTTTATGTCCAATTTCAAAGTGAAATTACTTTAAAAGTCCAACATTTTATTAAATGGTAAAAATTTAATATAATTAAACATGAAAAATATAAAATGAAAAATAGAATTGTATAAATAAATTAAATTTAATGGTAGTTTTGAATTAAAATGCTATATTTTCACTATTCAGTAAAAAATGAACATTATCAGAAAAATACCAAAGTTTCATCCAAAGTAAATTTTGAAGTCCCAATTATAATGAAGAATTTTTTTTGTCAAATAGGATATTTAAAAGTGACAGAACTATATTTAAAAATGGTTCTCCATTAAAAGGTGGTAAATTGTCCTTCAATGAATATTAGAGAATTTCATGCTTAAAATGGATCCATTATAATTTTAAGCCTATGAAATTAATTGGAAAACTGTTAATACATTTAAAAAACATGAATAATAATATTTTATTTAGTTATGTTAATTACCACCAATAAAATATCTATGCGTTAACTACCATTTAAAATAATTTTGTAATATTAATTTTCATTATGACTCACCGTTTTGTGTGAAAAATGAATTCGGAGAAACCCATTGTTGCGTGTTGGGTATGACATCGAAGAAGCATCTCTTTTAAAGTAAAATTGATATTTAATTAACAAATATTAGTAAATATGGAAATTTCTTGTTCTTTATTTACCTAGGATTTTACATATTTTTTACACAATGATATATTCAAGAATAAGGTTTTTATTATGGTGAAACATTTTCACTAGTAGCTAGACATGAATCCATTAGATTACAAATTTGTTACGTAGAATACCTAAATTTAGAGCTATATCAAAGGGAGGTCAAGAGTTCATTTCTTGATGGTGATATTATAAAATATGTTTTGTTTAAGAAACTTCCTGTCTTTATATACCCACATTCCATAAATCATGTTTTTAATCATAATAAATATTTTTATGGTTTAAAATGGTCTCCTAGATCACGGTATAATTGGTTCATCTCCTTATTAATTTTAAATGGAATTTACAAAGGCATAGTTGAACTTAATCTATTTAAAAACTTAATCAAAAATATTTTTTTGTAGTTGAAATCTATATTTATGAAACTATCCTTAGTTCATACAAAAACTCCTTGTGTTTTGAATTTTATAAAATAATAAGAAATGAATTTTAAATTTGTTCACTGGGTGAGTTAAAATTCATTCCAATTTTTCAAAATTTTCAAATCAAATATGGAGTTATACTGAGATGAAGTAAACACAAAAACGATCTTTTTCAAATGTTTTTGTATGGATAGAACTAAAGTTAGTGATAATCTTATGAGTATAAGTTGTAAGCTATATCAGAATGAAACTAGAAAATCAGCTGACCAAACAACTTATAAAGGTATGATTGGGAGTTTACTATACTCAACTGGTAGTTGGGTTGATATTATATTTAGGGTATTTATGTGTGTCCACTTTCAATAAAATCCAATTTAATATAATATATTTTTAATTTTTTTAATACCCCAAGAATAAAACCAATTTTGAACTGTTCTAGTTTAGAGGTAATTAATTTGAATCAGTTAATTTGATTGACGATTTAGTTTACTGTGAGTTATAGAGATAAAGAACCACTATAACATATCATCTATTGAGAATGTCTTTATTATTTGGTTTCATTGATTAGTAAAAAATATAAATCTTTACATTATATACTATTGATGTTGATTATATAACAACGAGAAATTTTTGGGCACAAATTCTATCGATGAGACACACATTACATGACTATGGATATCAATTACAACATGTCCCTACAAATTTTGATAATTCAATTTATACTAAATTTCAATGAATCATGTATATAATTACAATATAATGAAAATTGATATAATACATCATATGCTGAGAGTCCACTTTCAAAAACATGATATTACTCTTTAGTTAATCGGCACTGGACACTAGCTTGCGGATATATTTAAAAATACATTGAATATAGATATAATAAATTATATTAAACATATGTTTTTAATGATTAATTATTCGTAAAAATCTTATGTCAGCTCTAAAATATTTTTATGTATTTCTTTCAAGTTATTAATGATTAATAATTTATTTTTTTGTTATATTTCATAACATATGTATTTATTAATATTTGTCTTGTTTAATGTTTAATTTGATGATTTTTTATACTCTAGTAATAGATGTATGTAAGTAAAGTTCCTACGGTCAGTTAGCCAACCATGAAATTTTTTTCATATGGTTAATTATGTAATATAATAATTTGGCTCATGCAGTTAGGTAACCTACAATGACCCCTTCTAGTTATCTCAAGGCATGTAATGAGATAAGTAAACAAATAAAATCATACTAATGTTACCAAAATATAGATATAATAGTCAATTAAACAAGAATTTCTATTTTAATTTTTTAATTATGTATTTTATTAAGAAATCATTTAAATGTATTATTTTATGTTCCTTTATTACCTAAATGAATAATGAAATCAGATCAAAATTTGAATCGACACAAAAAACTCTTTCCCTTTTTTGAAAGCCTAGTTGTTATCTATTTTGAATATCTCCATTCCAAAGCCTTTATTCTATTCAATCTAAACCTTCGCCTCTAGATTTTGGATTCAAATTAAAATAATTGGTAGATTGGAAATATATATATAAGATAAATCTCATTAGGTTTTTCTAAATTTGAAGAAATTAAATAAACTCCAAGCTAACATGGGTTCTTCCCTTAAGCCTTGAATTTCTCATCCACTATACTGACCAATTTAATCCAAAAAAAAGTAGATGATGAGTGGTGTTTATTGTGAAAATAATTATTATTGAAATAAAATCAGAATAAATGATGGGATGACTAGTTTAAAGAAAATGGTATGCAATTTCATCATCCTCCATTCAAAAATTTCAAAGTAACTATGGATTTTTATATAGGTGATTCAACAGACTCTATTAGAACTAGTGTAAATAGAGAGAACCCATCTATTTCATTGAATTTGTGGTCTAAGAGACTGAATGAACCATATATAGGAGAATATAAGGATTGGGAATTTTCAAATCTAATAATCATGATCATTTTGAGTTTAAGTATTTTCATGAGAATCTTAGTGGAATAAAAACCCCAAGATCACATAGTTCTATAGAATTATATAGAGAATTTAGATGTTTCGTAAAGTTTATCTAAAATTTAATTATTCTTAGTAAATAAGTCTTTATTATTATAAGATATTAGGATATGTTTTTCTTTATCTGTTGAAGAATTATGTTCGTATAATTGAATGATGTTATATTATGAGGCACATGGTAGGATTATGAAAAACCTCTTTCGGGTCCACTTTATTACCTTATCCTGAGTACATATTATCCAAGATGGTGTAAATTGGATTAGTTCGTTTGGGAGTGGAAATAATAGCTTATTATGGTGGTATTTACCTAAATCATAATATTTTTAGGCTGATGAAGATCAATTTTAACCAATGTAATAAGGTATTGGTAGTAGATAATTAGAAGGACATTGACATGCTAAATCTTGTCAATGATCCTGTGAGAGTAAGGAAAATACTAGATCTCGGTCTCAAACATGAGGTGGTAATTGAGTATTTATCTGATGAAAATGATATTTAATTAAAAATTAATGAATAAGAAATTGAAGTTGTTGATATTGTTGAGTAAGAAAGAGAAACATGTGAGGATTGTTAGATTCTATCTCCCATCATATAATTTGGATCTATTAATTATCACCTACCTCTACCATCTCATTAAGAAGAGTATATAGATGAATATATTCAAGATATTTAAGTATTAATGAATGATATTTATAAAAGATGTATTTTGGGATGATAATTAATCATATTAATTATAAGATAAGATTGAATGTGTCGTTTCCATGAGTTTTATTGTTTCAAGTACTGTAGGTATATATAGAAGAGTAGTACCTCCGCAGGGGTAGAACTATAATGATAGTGGTGATCATAGAGGTTTTCCACCTAGACATAGTGGACCTAGAGTCTATTTAATTATAAGGCCCCAGCCTTAAACCTTACTTAATCTTCAGTTATTACAAGATTACACATTGAGGATCTTTTTAGGTTTAGAGTTTTAGAGAATTAGATCATGAAACTTGTATTATATTCCACATTTAAACAAAGTGGTTACATAAAAAACAATATTCATTCTTCCCATCAAAGAAAACCTATTTAAAATAAAACACGGATTCTTTCTTGACTCATCCTTGAAACTATCATCACATCATGTACCTTTCCCTTGACCTGTGAAAAACATTTCAAAAACTTGGGATGAGCATAAAAAGCTCAGTAAGGGTTATAAAAATATGGAAAGGAAACATGAGTTCATATATACATAAGAATGAAATCATACTTTACCCATAAAACATAGGCATATCAAATCATGAATAAATCATAGAAAACATAAGACATAAAGGTAACTTGAGGCATTCATAACATTCTTACGTAGGGAGTAACCCTCTTGGTTACGTTTGGAATACCCATCACAGTATATTCCCTAAATCGCTTCGGAGAAACCTTAACTTTTCACTCCTTCGCGTTACCCAATGCATTGGAGAGATATAACGGGCTCACCCGCCCTTAGTTTATCACGGAACCACCCGTTTTCATAACAATTCCCATGAACCATAACATAAATGTGTCACATAAAACATGCATAAAGGAAACATAACATTTCCACATTTCAATCACAAAATAACATTTTATTATATTTAATTAAGGAATCCATTGAAAAAGAAACCATTTCCAAAACCATTTAAAACATTTAATAAAGAGAATTTTGAATCAAAGTGTCCCATACCACCTTGAAGCTTTTAAAATGTTAAACCATTAATATCCATATAAATAAATCCTTAAAACCATTTTGAAAACATAGATATTAATAATATCAAATAATTAAAACATTTAAAGCGATATTTTGGTTAAAGGGGTTTTACCAAAATTATAGACACTTAAATACAATAATTGAGGAATAACATTTTGTAATATCATGAGAATAAATGGATTCATGATATAATACTCCAAAGGACAGTATATACACCATATAAGAGCGAATTGGTGCATAACAACAATGAACCCTCAATAGAAATGTCAAATGTGACGAAATCCCTTATAAAGAAGGTATCCTTAAATTAAGGACAACTCAATCTCAAAAATATGTGTGAAAAATATAAACACACCCAATATAAGTGGATAATAAGTGTAAAACAATAAAAGGACATTCACATATATTCAATGGATGACATTTTCAATGACTACATGTTGAACCCAAAGAAATCGAAATTGGGTTAAAATGTTCCCTTGACAGCCTAACGGCATCACCTCAAAATGAGTTGATGAGAGATAAAAAGTGTATCTCTTCACTTGGACATAAAATTTACATCAATAAGGATATATGAGAACATATCCCAACATAACAATATGTAAATTAAAAGTCCCAACAAAAGAAGTCTTTTAAAAAAGAGGAGGGTGAAAGGTTCCCTTACCGACTTGGGTATCTTTCAAAACATACACCCCATGAAAGAAGGACAATAGATCATTGGTGTAAATACTCATAAACGAAATTATATTACACAAAGAGTAGAATAATGGGCAGTACATACACCACTCAATGGAATTTGGGGCAAATGTAGCTTAAATCTCATGGGAATAAAAGTGAGATGAAAAATCCCTTACGAAAACTCAGCAGCCTAGCGGCGCCACATAAAACTTCCGAATATGGATTGATGAGATAAAATAGGGTATCTCATCACATTAAAATAAAATGTAAAGAAAGAGGAATATAAAAGAACATCCCCCAACATTACAAAGAGGAGCTTAAAAGAAGTGACACAAAGGAGAGTACTTAAAAAGAAAGAGAGAGGTTAGATCTCTTACGAAAATTCGGCAGCCTAACGGCGCCACTCAAAACATCCAAAATGGATTGATGAGAGATAATAGGGTCTCTCATCACATGAACATAAAAATTACAGTAGGAGTAATATAAAAGAACATCCCAATCATAAGAAATATGAGCTTAAAATAAATGACATAAAAGAGTGTACTTATAAAGAAAGAGAGTTGTAGGATCCCTTACCTCGGGTCCGACTTGACTCGATCGTTCTTTAATCTCCTGAATAATAAACTTGAGTTAATTTCTAATTCCATAAGAACCTTTTTCAAGTTCATTATTACTTTTATACCACTTATTACCATGTCATAAACATTATGTAATCATTTAAGTTAATAATATTTGTTTTGCCGATATTTGGTTCTTAAGTCGAAAGTGGACTTCTTACAATTACATGTTGTTCGTGTGGCCAAATTATTATTATATCCAGAATTGTATTCATTATTTAAATATAATTTATGTCATATATATCCAGTACATGTATGCATTTATAACATTACATAATCATTTAGAGGTAAGAAATGAAATGCACCGTTCATGGAGACGGTAGCCGTACGTACGCATGAACGCTACTTTCATTTATATTTCGTATTTTATAGAATGGAATAATAATTATATACAGTTATATTATAATTCTAGTATAATATTATATATAATATCATATTTCCATCCTTTATACATCCCACATATGGTATTTAACGAATCAAATCACTTTGAGGGGGCGGTAGTCCGCACTTCCTTAAATGAAGATATCGCGTATACCCATAATGGAAGCCATAAAGGTAAGACAAAAATGAAAAATACAGAAGCATAAATAAAACATAAACATATTATATATCATATATAAAAATAGTGACATCATAATGGCCACCTTTGAAGGTGTTAAATGAGTATTGAACAATCATCGTTTCGGGAGACAGAATTTCCCCATCCACGGAAACCGTATGTTCTTTAACCATTTGATGCAGTTGTGTGAGAGTGTAGCTCGAATAAATCTTATAACAACATCCTAGTAGATTTAAGATACTGGTGTTTTACAAAAGAAGTAAATAAAAAGAGTTTAGGGGGTTGGAGAAGCAAAATAAAACAAATGAACATGAGAGAGTGAATTACCTTTAAAAGTGTAACTCCTTTTGATTTGAGCCTAAAGGCTTTCTTTGAAAGGATTCTGCCCAAAGGAAATCCTCTAGGATGAGGAGAGGTATGTGGAGAGAGTAAATGGGTAGGGGTTGGCCGAGCCAAAGACTTGAGGAGTGTGTGAAATGAGGTAGAGGTGGAGGCCTTTTATAAGAGGAGAGGAGGGGCACTTTTGGAAAGTAAAGAAATATTACTTTATTTGAAAATGTTTTTCGGTTTCAAAAGGTCCCACATTGATATAATTCATGTATAAGGTGATAAGTCTTCGAAATACACTCATCCAATAATTTTTGTACATGTTTAGTTCATAGATTTTACATTATCTTTCAATTTTATTTAAATCGTCAAATAATGATGTCATCGTTGCATCATTATTATGTCATAAATAATTTAATTTATTTAATGTCTAAAAATTATAAAAAAAATACTATGATGTAGGAAATCGTTTTATCTTTCCAATGAATATTTATAATAAAAACGATGACTTGTATAACCCCACTTAAAAATTGTTTTAGTAAAACATGTCATGTTTGTGTCAATTTTACTTTTACATTAAATAAAATGTTATTTATGTCATTTCCCAACCGAAGTGGATCCATGGGGTCCCCAAGATGACCCATGGCTTGTCTTGGTCGGCCATGATACAACCAATGAGGGTAAGACAAGTTTCAAGCTCATCTCATTTTATTAAAGCATTATTTTTACCTTAAACCACACTAATTACCACTAATCGCGATAAAAAACTTAATAAGTTACTATTCACCAAAAATATTATTTTTATCCCATTGAACCACATTTTACTTCTTAAGGACAACCATGTATGTCGGATTTTTGAAATTCAAAACACATAAGTGGTAAAATTTCATTTAAACGAAAAATTAGCTTTTATAAGTACCACTTAGTGGTTTCACTATTCATCAAAAATTGATGTTTTTCAGAAAAATCCCAAAAATTCACCCTATGCTATATTTGATATTCCAAATTCAAAAATGAAGTCCGTTTACCAAAATTCAAAACATATTAGTCACATTAATTAATTTAATAATTAATTCCCGCTGTCAGAGCAAATAGCGTGTTTTTATAAAACAATAAGTATCAAAAGATTGACACTAGTTTAAGTCTGATTTCAAAGTGAAATTGATTCCAACGACCACTATTGGATTTAATGGTAAAAATATTTTCTAATTTCACTTTAAAACCAATTAAAAATATAATCTAATCATATAAATAAATTTTATTAAAAAGTGGTTTTGAATTAAAATACAACATTTTACACTATTCATTAAAAAAATGAACTTTATCGGAAAGATACCAAAAAATTACACAAAGTAAAATTTGATGTCCCGATTCTTAATAAGAGTTTTATTTGGTCCAAAAGAATGTTTAAGAGTGAATAAAACTATATTTAATGACAATTCTCCATTAAAAGGCGATAAGTGAACCTTTAGTGAAAACTAGGGCATATACGCCTAAAATTGAATTCTTTCCGTATTTTAAGCCTTTTAGCTTTTATTGGATAAATGTAAAAACATTTAAAAAACATATATAATCATATTTTAGTTATTTCTATCCATTCCCTCCAATACAACAGCTACATGTTAACTACCATTTGAAATAATATTATTTTATTATTAGAGTGCAACGTAAGATTCCCAAGAAACTCGTTGTTGCGTGTTGGGTACGCCATCGAGCATAGCGTCCCCTTTAAAGTCATATTAATATTTTATTCACAAATATGGATAAATATGAAAATTTCATATTCATTATTTAACTGGGGTGTTACATCCTTCCCCCCTTTTGGGAATTGCATCCTCGCAATTTTAAAATTGCGCTTGGAAACATCCTTGAAAGTCCCACATCGGAACAAAAGTCGGTAAAACAAACACTTTAAAATAAAGAAATATAAGTACAAAGGTCACCCGAGTTAACCCATACTAGGATTCCAGGTATGAAAACATGGACATGGAGGAGAAAACATAGGTTCATGTTCTCATGGAGAGTGATAAAAAACATGTTTAGGAGAAAGTTAACCATGAAAAAATCACAAACTTGTGATGGGTTAAACAGTATTCGATTCCCCAGTAGGAAAAGTTAATAGACAACATTTTTGTTTTAAGTTACTTTTTATTGAGGAATTTATTCATAAGGAAACATAATCACTTATCATGTTGACTTTCAACTTTTATTAGATTCCTTATTCAAACTCATATTTTCTCCAGAAGGCCAGTATTTAGGAATACTTGTTCACATTAAGAGTACTATAATAAACTTTTATAAAATCACATAATCCACAAAAGAGAACTATATACTTCCCATGTCATTAGACTTTAACCAAAACCAAAACCAATAAGGTTAGTACAAGATCAGATAATCCAGAAAAGGATAACCCTTTATAAAAGAAAATCTATTCTTAACCTCCAAGATTTGTCAAACAAAACCCAAAGTTCAACGAGGACCATTCTATAAAAAAATTTGTCCATAAAAATTCCTCAAAGTAAACCAATATAAGATTGAAACCCAAATATTTGAAGGATTTAGTCACATAGTCTTCCAAGATAAATCATAACATTTATCTCCAAACAATATCAGTTACTCCTAAAGTCTCGTTTTGAAAAGTAATTAACCTAATCACATATCCTCCATGATAGGTTAATCATTTTCATAAATAACCCAAAATCAACTTACTCTTAATTCATAAAATCATATAACTAGAATGAATCAGTCAAACTACCCAGGGAATTCATGTAGTCCAGTGGTAGGCGATAAATACCAGTCGCACTTTGGTTGTGGGTTCGATTCCCGCAGCTTTGTCCGACGCGACGGGTTGTCACACGGTCTGCGTGTTGTCCTTTTTTCAAAACTATATAATTCTTAAAACATTCCCCAAAATGAGATAAAATCTTCAAGAATAATCATAAAATATTTTAACCTCAAGTTTATCTCATTCCTTTCATTTTCCATCATATCATAGAGTAACCCATAATTACCTAAAAATTAAGTATCATATAAACCCTAATGGTTACCTTAATAATTATTACCTGAATTTCCACATCGAGTTGGCCATCTCGTACATGATGCATTAGAGAACTCACCAAGGTTGAAGTGGTTGATCATGACTCCTTGATATTTGGTTTAGAACAACCACGAGTTTCCTCATTGAATCCTCCATTTTATCTAGTATCTTAATCCGAGAACCACCACAGTTTCCTTCAAACCTGTTGTCTCTTTGGTGCCTGCTAGATCCATCCATTCACTAAAAATAGAAATGTCAGTGTGAGTATATCAACAAAACCATCATGTACTAATGAGTAAGATAGACAATAAGATATACTTACTCATTCACTTTATCTAAAACTAAGACTCTTTCTGAAATCCTAACCATTATGGTAATGTCACTTATGCTTAAAGAATACCCTAACCTCTAAAGTTATCTAAACCGACCTTTGATACCAACTATAAGACCCCAGCCTTAAACCTTACTTAATCTTGAGTTATTACAAGATTACACATTGAGGATCATTTCAGGTTTAGAGTTTTAGAGAATTAGATCATGAAACTTGCATTACATTCCACATTTAAACAAAGTGGTTACATAAAAAACAATATTCATTCATCCCATCAACGGGAACCTATTTAAAATAAAACACGGATTTTTCTTGACACATCCTTGAAACTATCATCACATCATGTACCTTTCCCTTGACCTGTGAAAAACATTTCAAAAACTTGGGATGAGCATAAAAAGCTCAGTAAGGGTTATAAAAATATGGAAAGGAAACATGAGTTCATATATACATAAGAATGAAATCATACTTTACCCATAAAACATAGGCATATCAAATCATGAATAAATCATAGAAAACATAAGACATAAAGGTAACTTGAGGCATTCATAACATTCTTACGTAGGGAGTAACCTTCTTGGTTACGTTTGGAATACCCATCACAGTATATTCCCTAAATCTCTTCGGAGAAACCTTAACGATTCACTCCTTCGCGTTACCCAGTGCATTGGAGAGGTATAACGGGCTCACCTGCCCTTAGTTTATCACGGAACCACCCATTTTCATAACAATGCCCAAGAACCATAACATAAATGTGTCACATAAAACATGCATAAAGGAAACATAACATTTCCACATTTCAATCACAATATAACATTTTATTATATTTAATTAATGAATCCATTAAAAAAGAAACCATTTCCAAAACCATTTAAAACATTTAACAAAGAGAATTTTGAATCAAAGTGTCCCATACCACCTAGAAGATTTTAAAATGTTAAACCATTAATATCCATATAAATAAATCCTTAAAACCATTTTGAAAACATAGATTTTAATAATAACAAATAATTTAAATATTTAAAGCGATATTTTGGTTAAAGGGGTTTTACCAAAATTAGAGACACTTAAATACAATAATTGAGGAATAACATTTTGTAATATCATGAGAATAAATGGATTCATGATAGAATACTCCAAAGGATAGTATATACACCATATAAGAGCGAATTGGTGCATAACAACAATGAACCCTCAATAGAAATGTCAAATGTGACGAAATCCCTTATAAAGAAGGTATCCTTAAATTAAGGACAAATCAATCTCAAAAATATGTGTGAAAAATATAAATACACCCAATATAAGTGGATATTAAGTGTAAAACAATAAAATGACATTCACATATATTCAATGGATGACATATTCAATGACTACATGTTGAACCCAAAGAAATCGAAATTGGGTTAAAAAGTTCCCTTGACAGCCTAACGGCATTACATCAAAATGAGTTGATGAGAGATAAAAAGTGTATCTCATCACTTGGACATAAAATTTACATCAATAAGGATATATGAGAACATATCCCAACATAACAATATGTAAATTAAAAGACCCAACAAAAGAAGTCTTTTAAAAAAGAGGAGGGTGAAAGGTTCCCTTACCGACTTGGGTATCTTTCAAAACATACACCCCATGAAAGAAGGACAATAGATCATTGATGTAAATACTCATAAACGAAATTATATTACACAAAGAGTAGAACAATGGGCAGTACATACACCACTCAATGGAATTTGTGGCAAATGTAGCATAAATCTCACGGGAATAAAAGTGAGATGAAAAATCCCTTACGAAAACTCGGCAGCCTAACAGCGCCACATAAAACTTTCGAATATGGATTGATGAGATAAAATAGGGTATCTCATCACATTACAATAAAATTTACAGAAATAGGAATATAAAATAACATCCCCCAACATTACAAAGAGGATCTTAAAAGAAGTGACACAAAGGAGAGTACTTAAAAAGAAAGAGAGAGGTTAGATCTCTTACGAAAATTCGGCAGCCTAACGGCGCCACTCAAAACTTCCAAAATGGATTGATGAGAGATAATAGGGTCTCTCATCACATGAACATAAAAATTACAGTAGGAGTAATATAAAAGAACATCCAAATCATAAGAAATATGAGCTTAAAATAAATGACATAAAAGAGTGTACTTATAAAGAAAGAGAGTTGTAGGATCCCTTACCTCGGGTCCGACTTGACTCGATCGTTCTTTAATCTCCTGAATAATAAACTTGAGTTAATTTCTAATTCCTTAAGAACCTTTTTCAAGTTCATTATTACTTTTATACCACTTATTACCATGTCATAAACATTATGTAATCATTTAAGTTAATAATATTTGTTTTGCCGATATTTGGTTCTTAAGTCGAAAGTGGACTTCTTACAATTACATGTTGTTCGTGTGGCCAAATGTTTATTATATCCAGAATTGTATTCATTGTGTAGATATCATATATGTAATATATATCCAGTACATTCATGCATTTATAACATTACATAATCATTTAGAGGTAAGAAATGAAATGCATCGTTCATGGAGACGATAAGCCGTACGTACTCATGAACGCTACTTTCATTTCTATTTCATATTTTATAGAATGGAATAATAATGATATAAAGGTATATTATAATTCCAGTATAATATTATATATAATATCATATTTCCATCCTTTATACATCCCACATATGGTATTTAACGAATCAAATCACTTTGAGGGGGCGGTAGTCCGCACTTCCTTAAATGAAGATATCGCGTATACCCATAATGGAAGCCATAAAGGTAAGACAAAAATGAAAAATACAGAAGCATAAATAACACATAAACATATTATATATCATATATAAAAATAGTGACATCATAATGTCCACCTTTGAAGGTGTTAAATGAGTACTGAACAATCATCGTTTCGGGAGGCAGAATTTCACCATCCACGGAAACCGTATGTTCTTTAACCATTTGATGTAGTTGTGTGAGAGTGTAGCTAGAATAAATCTTATAACAACATCCTAGTATATTTAAGATACTGGTGTTGTTACAAAAGAAGTAAATAAAAATATTTTAGGGGGTTGGAGAAGCAAAATAAAACAAATGAACATGAGAGAGTTAATTACCTTTAAAAGTGTAACTCCTTTTGATTTGAGCCTAAAGGCTTCCTTTGAAAGGATTATGCCCAAAGGGAATCCTCTAGGATGAGGAGAGGGATGTGGAGAGAGTAAATGGGCAGGGTTTGGCTGAGCCAAAGGCTTGAGGAGTGTGTGAAATGAGGTAGAGGTGGGGGCCTTTTATAAGAGGAGAGGAGGGGCACTTTTGGAAAGTAAAAAAATATTACTTTATTTGAAAATGTGTTTCGGTTTCAAAATGTCCCACATTGAAATAATTCGTAGCTAAGGTGATAAGTCTTCTAAATAAACTCATCCAATAATTTTTGGACATGTGTAGTTCATAGATTTTACATTATCTTTCAATTTTATTTAAATCGTCAAATAATGATGTCATCGCTGCATCATTATTATGTCATAAATAATTTAATTTATTTAATGTCTAAAAATTATAAAAAAAATACTATGATGTAGGAAATATTTTTATATTTCCAATGAATATTTATAATCAAAAAGATGACTTGTATAACCACACTTAATAATTGTTTTAGTAAAACATATCATGTTTCTGTCAATTTTACTTTTACATTAAATAAAATGTTATTTATGTCATTTCCCAACCAAAGTGGATCCATGGGGTCCCCAAGTTCACCCATGGCTTTTCTTGGTCGGCCATGATACAACCAATGAGGGTAAGACATGTGTCAATCTCATCTCATTTTATTAAAGCATTATTTTTACCTTAAACCACACTAATTACCACTAATCGCGATTAAAAACTTAATAAGTTACTATTCACCAAAAAAAATTATTTTTATCCCATTGAACCACATTTTACTTCTTAAGGACAGCCATGTATGTCGGATTTTTGAAATTCAAAACACATAAGTGGTAAAATTTCATTTAAACGAAAAATCAGCTTTTATTAGTACCACGTAGTGGTTTCACTATTCATCAAAAATTGAAGTTTTTCAGAAAAATCCCAAAAATTCACCCTAAGCTATATTAGATATTACAAATTCAAAAATGAAGTCTGTTTTACAAAATTCAAAACATATTAGTCACATTATTTAATTTAATAATTAATTCCCGTTGTCAGAGCAAATAGCGTGTTTTTATAAAACAATAAGTATCAAAAGATTGACACTAGTTTAAGTCTGATTTCAAAGGAAAATTGATTCCAACGACCACTATTGGATTTAATGGTAAAAATATTTTCTAATTTCACATTAAAACCAATTCAAAATATAATCTAATCATATAAATAAATTATATTAAAAAGTGGTTTTGAATTAAAATACAACATTTTACACTATTCATTAAAAAAATGAACTTTATCGGAAAGATACCAAAAAATTACACAAAGTAAAATTTGATGTCCCAATTCTTAATAAGAGTTTTATTTGGTCCAAAATAATGTTTAAGAGTGAATAAAACTATATTTAATGACAGTTCTCCATTAAAAGGCGATAAATGAACCTTTAGTGACAACTAGGGCATATGCGCCTAAAATTGAATTCTTTCTGTATTTTAAGCCTTTTAGCTTTTATTGGATAAATGTAAAAACATTTAAAAAACATATATAATCATATTTTAGTTATTACTATCCATTCCCTCCAATACAACAGCTACATGTTAACTACCATTTGAAATAATATTATTTTATTATTTGTGTGCAACGTAAGATTCCCAAGAAACTCGTTGTTGCCTGTTGGGTACGCCATCGATCATAGAGTCCCCTTTAAAGTAATTTTAATATTTTATTCAAAAATATGGATAAATATGAAAATTTCATATTCATTATTTACCTGGGGTGTTACATTAATCAAAATTTTCATGAAGGTATCTTGATTTCTCCAATATTTTTTCAAGGAGTTAATGTATCTTCTTCTAGGACCATGGTAGACCAAGTACAAGATGAATTTTCTAGGAATACCCCAAATAAAGTAGTTGAGGCTAAATTAAATAGTGATGGTACAACTCTCTTTCAATATATTCATACAGAACAATTTGGAGGTTTTGATGTTGGAACTGGTGAAGTACCAAAAGTCTAATATATAAGTTTAGTTATTAAAATATTTGATGTTGACTTTGATAGTAGGTAATCTTCTTGCAATAAATCTACACATATCCCACATTATACTGCATTTATATCATTTGGGATTATGAAACATCATAATGAGTTCAAATATAATCTAAAGGCTCCTTTTAAATGACTATTCATTAGGTTTAGAAAATTACATGAACGCCTCAAATAAGAGGACATGTCAAGGATAATCACCCTTATCATTTATCATTTTCAACTAAAGAATTATATCAATATATATATGATGTTGAATAAAATTTAGAATCTAATAGATCAAGTAAAATCCTTAAAACAAAACCATCAAGGCATGATGCTATTGTTTGAACATAGTTTTCTAAATATTATAATTTATTCTTCTACCTTAGCTTCTTCTCCTCCTGAACCCTCATCTATCGCATATAAATGTCTCATGAACTATGCTATAAATTAATATTTGATAATAAAAATTACAAGAGATGAGTTCAAGATGGTATTATATGAATTTCATAATACCAAATAAATAGTGTTTGATGTATTTCAAAAATCATTCTGAAAAAACTCAAGAGTTATTCATAAGTTATTTGTAATGGAATAATAGAGATAAATCTACAAAAAAGGGAATTGTCTTTTATTCAAGTGATATTTTTACCAATTTTGACCTGAGGACCGTGTTCTAATCCTTATTCATTGAAATTTTAATTCCTTCTACATATCAAGCCTATAAAACCAATTTGTAAAAATTTAAGATTATTACACATATTTTGGAATCCTTTTGGTGAATAAAAAATATAAATGTTAGCTCATGGAGCATGGATCATGAGCTATGAAAGACCTAACCAAACATCTACAACCTTATATTTATACTGGTAATAAATCAATTTTGGAACCTCAAACTCTCCTACTTACTACATCCACTACTTTTACCAATTTTTCTACCAATACATCTGGTTTATCTCTAAAACATTTATTAGGCATCTTCACCCTATTTCTTGGTGTGTGGTTATTCAATACACTTATTTGATATCCTCACCATATCCTACACCACTTGTAACAACCTATAAAGAAAATGAAAAATCTCATAAATAGTATTCAAAATTTTCAGATGTTGTTATATATTTGGATTCAATTTGGAGTGTTTGATGGGACTTTGTAACCCTTTTTTAATCTATGTGAAATATATTTTTCGTTAATATTTTTAATTTTACATTTTTTTTAATATTCTAGGGAAAATTTTATATAAATTATTTCTGATATATACATTACCATTTATCCAAACCTCCTACAATTTCTGATAACTCAAAAAGGGGTGAAATATTGTTTTAGGTTTTTTAGTTTAGTAAATATACTATATTTTTCTTAATCTTTAATCTTTCATGATTTGTGATCATAAAAAAGGGGGGTTATAGTTTTCTTAGTCTAGAAACTCCTTATTTTAATACTCACAAATCTTGTTCATTATATTATATATAAATTCATTATTTTATGATAGAAAAATTGTAATTTATAAAGAATGTGAAAAATGGACAATTCATGAAGTGATCACATCAACATACCATGTGATGTAACATAACCATATGTGAAAGTCATGTGGCTATATAGAAGTGGTCACAAGAATAACTCCAAGTGACTACATGAACAAGCATGTGACCATGTGTCAAATAAGAAAATTGATATAATTCTAAAAATGAATGCACAAATACAAAATTGACCACATGAAGAATTGTAGTGACTAAAAGAAAGATTTAACCTACCAGATGAAATTTTCAGCTGAATGTGGAGATATGAAATGAAAATTTGGATAAGTTTTGAACCTTACAAATTTGGAACATAACTAAAAACATTAGAAACATTGGTGACCACATAAGGATATTATGTGACAAAATCAACTGTTGGAAATATAAAGTTATTTCATGAGAAATTGACAATAAGTTAAAGTGATTTCATGATAAATAAATCATCCATAAGAGAGGATAAGTGATCATGTCTATTTTATCTAGTAAGTAATTTTTAAATGTCATTATTATATTTTAAATCATTTCATGAGAATTTAATGAATTTAACAAATCTAAATCAATGTACTCAGTATGAGGGTTATTTAATATTTAATATAATGGTTAATTATTGAAGGATTTATCTTGAAAAAATAAATTCCCTCGTGGATATAAGAACATAAAATAATATTGAAAAAAATAATCAATATGAGTACTTAGTTTTGTGCATTTATGAATTTTTTTTCTTATATTTCTCTATGAAATATTCATTCAATGTTTTTCTAGGATATATTTTACAAAAATTGATCAAAAAAGATGATCTATGATTTTTTTTTCTTTAAAACAATACCTTAATCTCTTTAGGCTATCTATATTTTAGTTTAATTTTGAGTTATACTATCCTATATATTTATTAGTGCATGTATATTCTTTTCATTAATGAGTACTCGATAATATTTCCTTACTTCCATTACACATGTTAACCTATGAATAGTTGTGGAAGAGGATGGTTTTATTTTGGATTTCCTTGAGTGTGGATGTATCTATACAACCAAATCAAAGTTATGTATTACATTTATCAGGATTCAATAAATGTTCTTTGTTGTAGGTGAATGTGAAGGGGAAAGACTAATCTGTATCTTGGAACTAAACCATTTTTTAAATTACATTGTGTGTTCTTATTTATTTTCATACTCTACTTCTAAAAATATTTTTAGGGTTGTGTATTTCATCCATCACTCTATTATTATTATATAAATTTTTACTTGAAAAGAAAATATTTTATAGTTATCATCTATCTATGATATATTCCATTTTGTTTGAAGATAATATTTTTAAGATTAAAAGTGTTTCAAAATTTTTTAACATTGATTTGATTATATGATGAAGAAATAATTTCAAAACCTGAAATATCATATAAATGTTTTATTTTTTATTTGATTAGTTAAAATTTAGAGGAATTTAAATTAGTTTTAATAATAATTTTAAATTAGAAGGTCACTTCACCACTACTCTTGGGTAGTCCATTAGGACCAAAAAAATTCTACAAATTTTATTATATATTATAAAAACGATATCAATTTTAAAATAATCATAACATAAATATCTTAAGATGAAATTTAGGTTTTTTTTGATAATATTGATTTTCTAGTGGATAGTGAAAAATATCATTTAAAAAAACTAAATTTTTATGTATTTACAAAGTAACATTTTTTTGAATTGGTTTTAATATTTTATTAATTCATTATATGTAAACATAATATAATTAATTTTATGAAATTCAACATTATCATTCAATTTTATATTAAAAATTGTATTCATAAAAATAATTTTTTAGGAAAATCATTTTTCATCATGTTTTGTCGGATAATTTGTAATATATTTTCTGCCACTTATCAAAATTGAATTTGATAAAAATTATTCTATATTTGGAATCATCATTTCAAAATTTGTTATATAGTTAAAATTTATTTTTTTCCTAAGTAATAATAACCGTGGTAATATTTATCACCATAAAAGTGAAAATTATGTTAACAAATGTTTAAAATAATGTTCGAATGTAATTCAAATCCCCATAATACATTATTTTAATTTCTGTAAGGATTTATTTTTACCTCCTCCTTTATATATTCTAAAATATTTTTTTTTAGAAATTTCATTTACCATTATATTATTTTCTATAAAGAATAATTCCAAAATGCCACATTCTTGATTTTAATATCTCTGATGTGTTTTAGAAAGGATAAAAGAAAATCATGAATGGTTATAAATGTTTACTTTTAATGTGAATATTTTTTTTTATGATTTTAATTTTTGTAATTTTTATTGATCAAATAATTACATTAGTTCATATTCAATGCAAACATAGTGCATGTGCAAGTAATATAAAAATAAAGTTAATGATTTTAAAAACATACAATGTTTCATTTTTGGGGTGATTCATGGTGTTATATGAATTTTTTTATAGAAATATAATTTATCATTGATGTTTTAAATTTTTATATTCTAATTTAATTATGCATTTATATTTTTATAAATTCAAATATGTGAATAGTAATAAAAATGACATTAATGGTATCTTATCTTAAATAAAATTCTATTAAATGATTTATAATACTTAAAAATATTTCATTTGGACATTTGAAAAGGATATGGTCTATAATAAAAAATATTATCCACTTATCAGTCAGTTTTCCTTTTATAGTAACTTTTATAACCCTTAAATAACAAGAAACCTTGATATCATGATAATCGTCAAAAAGATTAACGTGTCTTTAAAACTAACTGATAAGAGTTTAATTCACATAAAATTATCTAAATTTTATTGCATGAGATTATTTCATCTTATATTCAATCTATATAAGAAATATATCAATTTTTCACTTTAAGTGGAGAATAAATTTATATTAATTTAATAATTTAAGTAATTACAAGGGAATCCCTCTCCTCCCTTATATTAGGACACCGTCCATCGCCTATACCTCAAACTTCTTGATTTATATATCTAGAATAAAACAATCCCAAATCCCATCTCAACCTTTCCCCCATGACCTTGATTCTATGGTCTCATCAAAGTACCATTCTAGAAGGATTAAGGTGTAGTCCAATGGTTTTTTATGAAGAAGACGTATAACTCTTAGTCAAGCATTTTTCTTTTGTTTTCTCTTCTACCTCGTTCAAATATTCTATAACTATGCTCATATAATAACATAACTATCCCCCATATACTAAAATATTAATTTTAAGAGGTAGAGATCATATTAAAATCCCTTCCATCCTATAGAAAATAAAAATATTTCTGGTAAATATATTCATCCTACTGTCTCCACATAGTTGTGTAATATATTTTTCAATATCGCTTTAAATAGATGGTTATCATGGTGTAATTGATGAATATATATATATATGATTTCTTTTAATGGTGTCTTATTGGATAAGGAACCAATCGTGGCATTATAACTTCAATTATCCTATGAGAACTGGGAATTCTAACCTTTTTTCTTTTGAAGGAGATGTCATGGTTAAAATATTTTTCTTATAGTTTTACATTCTTGTTTCATTGGAATGAAGTTGTTGGCATGACTTGAAAAGTTTATTATATCTGTATTTAAATTTATTTGTACAATCAATCAAGTTATTCATACCATTTTTTATCCCTAGTTGAAACTCTCAACGACTCCCACATCCCTGACTGGGTATGGACTTGCCTTCCAAAGCTAGGTGGTCCTATGGGGTTTCAGACCCAACAACACTTAGGATATCACATTGGCTGAGAGGATGGGAGGTCAGGATAATCACGTGATTTTGGGGGAATTGTTTCCTATTCTGAGCCTCTGTTATTGATTTAAGATATGTTCAGGAATATCTTCTTAATATTGATATGGAACCAATTATCTTAAAAAACAATCATAGGTTAAGTCTCTTTATATGAAAAGAGAGGGGGTATTACATGTGAATCCATTTGTATGTATATGAGGTTCTTCATCCATTTCCCTTTATTGGATAGATACATATATACTGAATCTGTATAATCAAGAACTCTAGTGTTTATTGTTTTATAGGGAGACTGTTACTATTTTGTGGATGGGCTTGATCCATTTTGATGCATCCTATATATCCTATTATTTAATAAGAATAAAAACCAACATAGTTCGTTAATCCTGTGTAGTATAAATCCACACAAAAAGTATATATTTGAGGGATCCTGGGAAATAGGTTTTGATCTCGACCCTTGAGGATTCATCCAACATATCTTAGTTATAACAAAAATTATAGTTTTTGTAGTATAGTATTTACCTTAGGACTAACCCCATGTTTGATACCTCTGTGTGATGGGTAATTGTATGAAACCACAGATTAGGGATTAAACACTGAGGTTTCCCTAGATAGTGGAGATTCATGATTCCAATGTGGTAATCATTGTTACTCCCTAATACTATGTGATCTATTTCCATTATGAGAAACAATGGACAGAATGTAATCATACTCATTTCATATGAATGTGGGGATTATGTCGTAGAAAACCCCATTGGAAGATTAATATAGGGCTTGGGCCTTTGGAATTAATCCTACGTTTCATAGTTATGTATGGAATTAGGGTCATCAATGTTAAATAATTTCTCAATTTGATTGTGGATGAGGAAGGATCGTCAACCCATGATAGAGATTGAGTCCAGATGGATGGAATATTAGAGACACAGTAGACTTACACCCATGTGGATTCCCATTTGACCTTGGGCCTTAGTAAGTTGACCTCTCTATCCTGGTTATGTCTAGAATCAGATTCATCATAGTTTATTATGTAAGGTCTTACACATTGAGGCTGCCCTTTTTGAATGCTATGATCTTTCCAATTTCTTAAGTCCACATTATTTATGATCACGGTGGTAAAAAAGAATGGAAAATGACCATCATCCCTACTTGTGGAAGTAAGAATTATGTTTTGGGAGTTCACTTTAGATGTTTATTATAATGATTGAGCCTTGAGAAGACACCCTATGTATCTAAGTTATTGAAGGAATCAAAGTCATCATTGATCAATTAAACACGGTCTTCCAAACTGACATGGCCCCTTATAGAGGCTCGACAAGCTTATCATGTCTTGGGATGCTTTCTTTACTTGGCCTGCTTGTATGCATGAAATATGTTAATTCTCAGCTTGACATGGCTTGATTGTCTTCATGACATGCCAGAGGATGTCTTCCTGTCATTTCCAAATACAATATCATGTTCTAGTGGACTTGTCCAATGGACATCACTTAATCTTGAAGTCATTATTGGAGGTTATCGCAGGACCATGGGTGAATTATATGGAGGGAATTATAAGACCTGGATGGTTGATCTTGGAATCTATCACATGATCTTGGCTGACATTCATGGAGGGTATGTCATGATCCAGCTGACTTTCCCTCGTATACCCACAAAATATAGATGACATGCTTACATGGCCTTTCAAGAGTCATTATGATATGTCTGTATGTACCTATAAGTTCTGGATGACTTGTTTTGGTGTCATTGTGAAAATCTATATGAAATTACTAGAATAAATTTCATGATCTAGATGGGTTGTCTAGAGGACATCAGATGAGCTAGTCAACCTATCCTGATGCCATTGAAAGAGTTATCCAACATATACTGATGTCTCCTTAGGAGCTGGATGACATATCTATAGGACATCAAAAGGTCTCAACAGAAAGACTAAAAGGTTTCATGAGACATGGGTGGTATACCTGGGGGGTTCCTTATGACCTTCTTTGACGCATATGAGGTACATCACATGATCCAAATATTATAAAAAATGGGTATCATGTGATTTGGATAACATGTCATGGTGTTGTCGAATGAACTCGGTGGTTCTTGTGAAGCACATGTGGATCAACGTATGTGTTCTTTGTATAAGTCTCCCATATTTTTAGTCTTAGTCGCATTATTTTATTTCATATGCCTTTTATTTTTCTGTTTTATCTTCTTTAAGTCTCACATGAATGATTAGATATGTGGTATTTCTTTCACATAACCTTCTAAAAGTACTAATCTTTATCTATAAGTGATCACATAGTGTGCCAATGCATGTTACATGATTCACATAGGTGGTTAAACTAATGGAAACCCATTCATATTGTGAGATCTTCCACTCCAAAAAACTCACTCTGATGCTATTGTACACTAATGTGAGGATTCAACGATTAAATTTTTGTTGATGGGGTGGGGGATTTATAGCCCTCACTACCCTGATTATTCACCACTTTTCATGGAATGTATCATGCAAAAACAGGTTGGAGTCGGTAGAGGTATTTGATTCCATACATCTTGTAAGATCCTGTTGTAGGTCATTCTATTGGGGTCACAATATTTTTAATAGCAAAGATACCATCCCTTCAATTCCCCATTTGTTATATTATATCAAATTAATGGGGAATATTTCCTAATAATGTGGGTATGAAAAGGGACTTTCACATTATCACATCGTAATGTCCAAGGGCCTTCGTGAGATCAGGGAACTTGATGAAAGGACTTCTTTTGATCATATGAGATTTTTATGGGACCTATCATGAGACGAGGACGTCTTACTAGGGGGATTTAATTAGATAGGCCGTCATAAAGAATATATTTTTCAAGGTCCTGTATAGTGCATGAGCTTGTCGCGTAAAGATTATGACCAAAAGAGGCTCCTACCTTTTCTCTATTATTTCATTCTTTTATTTTTCAATGTATTGGGTATTATATGATCTTAAATGAATGTTTTTAAAAGAAAATAACTCTCCCATAGGTTATTTGTCATTTAGAAAATAAAGGGTCCTTTAGTGATGTGTATGAATTTCAGAGACAAACCATTCTGTTTTCCTTACAGAGCCAAAGGGGGCTCCCAGGGCCACTTGAACATCTATGAATCCCTTCTTGTGTTGAGGGTGACTTGAAAGTGAGCTATCACATGGTGAGGTGGATATGTCTCCATGTGCCCGTGGTGTCTCAGGAACCACATAGAGTGCATCTGTAGAGACCCGAATCTTGATGTACATGGACATTACATGACTTTTTCGGAATACTTATTACATAACAAAAACAGACACACAAGGACCATAATAGTTTAGTGTCTTTGGAAACTCGGAACGTAATCTTCTAATCATGGTGAATGATCTTCAACATCTCCAATTAAGATCTTCCCCTTTTGGTTTTCTTACCTAAAACCTTTCTTTTAATACTGGGGAAATGAAAACATATAAAGGGTGAGCTAAAATTCTCAATAAGGGTAAGCATGGATAAAATAAAACAAATCATATACAATTGAACTTATAAACATTAACATAATGTTTAAACATCAAAATATTGGGCAATAACATAAAACATGGCAGCACATAAGGCATATATCATAAAGAAACATTAATCATGATAAAATAGCATGGGAATAAAACATGTGATTGTGGAAACCATTAAACACATGATATGATTTCCATAGTAGCCAAGCATTGCTGCCAAGACCATCTTAGTGGACAAAGTCCCTTTCTGAATCGAGTTCACTCCTCGTTCCAGTCCTATAATACTGAACCAGATTAACATACTGTTCCAGCCATGTCTATCTCATCAGATATAAATCTTTACCCAATGCATTGGAGGGAGATATAGGTCCCACCCATCTCAAAATTAAATCATTCTTACGTGTTCCACAAAATAAACATACATCATTCATAATAACCCAACATATAAAATCGGTTTCATAAACATCTTACAATCATAACATAATCCATATAAAAAATGGATTTCATTTCATCATAAGAAAAGTGAAACCATGTAAATCATAGAGAAATTATACATGAAACATACATATATGAAATAATTCCATCTTATATGGAAAATGGTATTGATAAAACACTTGAAATGAATTCTTGATAAAATATCCTTTCTTCTTCAAAATCATTTTCTTTTCAAAAAATGCCTTGAAATTTTAAAAGAAACGGATTTAAATGAAAAAAACCATGAAATCATGTAGATTAAACTTCATAAAAATAAGGCATTATGAAACCGTAAAAATCCGTTCATGTCGTATAAGTTAAAAAAACATTCTTCTCGTACTTTTGTCAGAAAAGTAAAAAAGTACCTCGTATGGTAAAAAAAGAAAGATTCCGTACATACCAGGTAGTAAAAGTCAAAAATAGCTAAAAAGGACATTAAACATACATAAAAACACTTTTAAAAAACATGGATATGTGTGATAACAATAACCCTAGTAAATACTTACGAATAAACAATCTCAGATAAGAATGAGATTGGAATAATTATCCCTTACCTTATGTTTGATAAGCTTTGTATGTATCCAAACCTCCTTTATAATGATTTAAATAATGTCATTGACTTATTACAGAATCATATTCATTTTTATGATATCATATATGATTCACTTATGACTTCATACTACCTGTTATTTTGTAAATTTCGGTGTAAAAGCAGCAATTTGGGTAAAATCATTTCATTTATTGTACGTGTTTCGACTTGTTGTTCTTGATATTATTAATTATATTCTGATTTAATTAATTACAGAATGTAAAACATTATTTATATATAATATATATTCATCATATACATATATATATGATATATCGAAAAATGTAATGAAATACACCATTCATGGAGACGGTAGGTCGTACGTATGCATGGATGCTGTTTTCATTTCCTTATTGAATTGAATGGAATTAAGTAGATTAAATACATATATATATATATATATATATACAGTATCATTATTATGTCATATATTTCATTATTATTCATTATATATACATTATAATCATTCATGAATGGTTAACATGGAGAATGAATCTCATCGCGGCGTGGAGACGGTAGTCCGTACGTACGCACGAGCGATTATATCATTCCCATAATCATGGAATTTTTTTTGAAGTGTATGTATAATATTTCAGAATCAATATCACTTTACAATAATAATATATTTTTTTTATTTACATCATTATACCCATCCAAGTAAGGAGGTTGTCAAAAACAGATTACACCACGGCGTGGAGACGGTATTTCGTACGTAAGCACGAGTGGTGATTTAGTTTTCCATAGGATGGATAGAAGGTGAAATAAGGTTGTTTAATATTTATAATAAAATATCAGTATATATGTAATACTGCTGTTATTACTTTATAACGAGACAACTAAAGAAGAATAAGTAGAAGAAGAAAGAAACTTGAGAGAATCGGAAAAAGTGATTACCTCTTCTTCGACGCACCTCCTTTAAGCCTTCTCTTATGGAATTAGAGATGGTATTTTGAGAAGACCAAAACCTCCAAAATTTTTCTAGGGATGTGGAGAAGAGAAATGGGCAGGGTTTGGCTGAGATTCAGGGCTCAAAAGGGTGTGAAGAGAAGAGGGAAGGGGTGCCCTTTTTATAAGGGAGGAGAGGGGCATCTTTGGGAAAACATAAAAAATTATTTTATAATAAAGTAATATTCGGTTTTTAATAGGTCCAAATTTATTTATTTAGAAGATAAGGCTGGTATGGGTCGAAATCCTCTCAACCAATAGAATTTGGACTGGATTGGGTCATTATATTAACCTTATCTTTTAGTTTTAACTCTTAGTTAATTAGATTGACATTTTACGATGTCACTTTCTATTTTTATATTATATAGTTAATAAACATACCATATACATCCAAGAGACCCCCCAAGTGGTCCATTAATGATACACCTATCATTATATAAGTATCTTGGCTGATTCATAGATTTTTTAGAATATAATAACAATTAATAATATAATATTTGTTTTAAATACTATTTTATGTCAATTCTGACACTATTTGGTAATGGATTTTTGTGAAACTCATAAAAGCATGATTAGTTCTAACAAAGTTAATTAATTCAATACTAATATGTCATATTATCCTAGAAAATTTGTGTAATTCATAAAAATTCTAAAATTACATTTATTTGTGTACTACACACGCTATCAAGGAAGGTCTTGATGGCGTGTAATGCAAGCCAAGTCAGGGATATATTTAGTGAATGCTTCGTTTAGTGTTGCGTATAACATAATAAAAACTTATTTCATTTATATATTAATGTTGTGTAGAATAATTTCCACAAAACGAAGTTGAATTTGTGTTTAACACAAGACGAGAATAGTGTTGCGTATACTACAAGATAATACGGTGTTGCATATACTACAAGCTAATAATGGTGTATTCTAAAATATAAAACATCAAATAAATTAGAAATTATATATCTCATAAAATCTCGGGGTGCTACAGCATCACTTTATGTTTACAACATTAATATTCTCCAACATTTTCTCTTTTATTTCCTTTTTTTATTTGTTACAGGGTTGGGGATCTTGTGATCATTCTTGAGTGTTGTTGAAAACCATCATTCTTCTCATCCATGATGTGTTTCTTGAATGATAAAGGGTCTTATGGTGATGCAAGATAATTATCATGAAGAAATCCTTATGTTTGTTTTTAATGATAATGGGGTTTAACTAGACCACCTAGACAGGTCTTAATCCATTCTCACGATGGGGGTGACAGGCCAGTGGGCTCTTGCATGACCAGGATGAAATTTCACCTGGGCTCCCGTAGTGTCTCATAATATGTATGCATGAATTTATTAATTTTTATGAATTCAAATTTCTTATTAATTTTGGGTATTTTCGTCCCTATTTTTTATGGATTGTTGGATGGCTTTTCAGGTGCTTGCTTCCTAAAAATTCACGTGACCTATGGGGCACTCATCTAATAGTTACAATGTGATCACCAGTTGTTCAGTACACCTTCACAAGAGAATAAGTAATTGTCAAAGGGGCTCTATAGGATATTTTTTAAGTTATGTCATACACATGCCTCCTTTTATGACCTTGTGTAGATATCTTTATCCCATGTATCTTGGATCCTTATGCGATAAATGAGTTCTACCATCCTTTTCATCATTTTTTAGGGAAAATAATACTCATATTATGTTATTTAGTCCCTTGTGAATTTCCAATTATTATTTGGCATGAGACAAAAAATACCCCCCCACTCAGGGGTTATGTTCATGGGGACATGGGAACACTTATAAGAAAAGTAAATTCCCACATGAGGCTTTTTTGTTCCCACCAATATGTGTTTTGAGGCACCTCTTGGCCTATTGTGTGGAATTTGGAAATCCACAAAATTACCTATAAATGGGGGAGTAGAGAGTGGTTCAATTAGTAGCTACCCTATTTATCATAGATATTGCACCCACCCTCAATCATGTAGTCATTTTATAAGAACCTTCCAAAAAACTGATTGTAAGATCCATTTATGATACCTTCCTATGAGAACTGCTTCGTAATATCTATTTTTCCATGGTACATTTTCAAATCAACCCAAAACTATATTTTTTTAATTACATGATCTTCATCCATAGATAAAAAATGGATTAATTAGAAGGTTTCTCAAGATATTTTGTATTGATAACATTATTGTTTTTCCTATTTTGAAGCTCATGTGAGAATTTAAAGGTCACATGATCAATAGTTTTCTTAGGGGTCACACAATTGATCATTGTTTTGTAGGTTTAATCGGTTCGTATTATAATCATGAACTAGGAAATTCATGAATCCTTTACTAGATTCAAGAATTTTCTACTGATTCATGAGATGTGCATGAATCTTATAGAATTTTATGACATTACATTGACAATATTTTATTTTTATCCAACTAGAATATTCCACACAATGTTTTTTAGATGGATTTTGGATCCCTTAATACTTCTCACATACCTTATAAAGAAGTGGAAAAGGTAGAAATGGCCCATCATGATGTTATTATATAATGTGTGGATGATACATGTCTCCATGCTTCTGGGTCATTTTAGCAGAGTCTAATAGAGATAATGTGAGTAAAACATGGGCTCTATCCCCTCTAATATTTCATTCCCTTTATTGGTTTTGTCATTGCAATGAAACTCATATTCCTTAACTAAAATCATCATTTGTACCATCCCATTGGGATTGGAAAACCCATAAAACCTTCGAGGTGAAAATATCTTAGAAGGGATATTTTTTTACAGAGGGAGACCGTGAATATGGGCATATACTTATGTACATGCCCATAAACTTTAACGGGAACAATCATGAAACTGATTTAGATATTCATATGTATCAATCAAAAATGTGGAGTTATGCCTCCATCCATATGTTTTGGTGGGTATCAAATTAGGACATTCAATTAGGAGGAAGTTGTATAATGAATTGGGGATAACCCTTTTAGGTGTAATACACTTCTACTAATGTTTTTGAGGATCTGATGCAAATAGGGATATATGAGGTTTTCTAGATATCATAGACATTTACCTACTCTAATAAGGGTTTAATGTTAGACCGGTTCATCCACTAGAATCTAGACACAAACACATTCCACTTAATACATGGCGAGGTGGGAATCATCCTTTAAGGTGTTGAGAAGATATATTGTGTAACCATATTTGGTGAGATTTATTGTGAGTTCTTTCCCCCAGGATCCACCTGGTCTGACATGATGAGGGATCCACCCCACACCCGAGAGCTAACATGGATGGCCAAAAAGTCCTCTCGTAGGATCCACTTCCTATAGTATCGTTCGAAACATGGGTGGAATACTTCATGAAGAAGGCCCACTCCAAGATATGAGCCAAGAATCCAAAGGCCTATCCTATAAAGTAATCCTATGGCATGGTGTGTACTTACTGAAGTATAGTTAAAGAAGTGAAATTCAACGATTAGGGATGGCAGGTGATCCCTAGTGTTTTCATGACCATTTATTTGGCCGATTTCCATGACATGTACCTATGTAGGTAATTACTTCCAATGAAAGAGACAGGTGGAGCTAGAGCCTCCACTTTTATAATAGTGAATTCTGTTGAAGGAAGGAAAAATGTTGGGTTATCCATCCCTGTATTGAATAAAAATTACACCTAATACATTATATTTATAATGGAAAATATCCTTATAGAATCTAATTCCCCATTCTTATGTTACAGAGTCAGATAAGAGATCACCTAGGTTTCTATGAGTTTCTAAGTATGCATAACATCCCTAATGTCTCTTTCAAACCATTTTTATATTCAATTTGTGAGTCATATCCAACTATAATGAAGTATTGGGATGTCTGGAATTATATGATCTATTATGAAAATTTCTCATTCAAACCATATGGGGATGTTGCAATGAGTAGTATGGTTGAAACTTGTGAGGCTGGTCTTGAGGCACAAGATTATATAATGTCACTTCGTGAGGATTTCATTTACACTCATATTGACGGGGACCTTCTCTTTGAATGGTATTCACCATTTTGGTTCATCCATTAGTTTCTATCTATCTTTTCAAGATGTCATATCCCTATTTGGGTTTGATTCGAGGAGAATCTGATGGTGTATCACTAATTTTGGCTAATGATTACCAAGGATGAGACTCGGGATAAGATAAAATTTCCTCCCTATGATGAAACAATTGGTTTATCATGTAATTATGCTATGATTTGTATATAAAAATATCCAAATGGGAAATTAGCCATGTTTTTAATCAAATACTTTCAATTACCAACAGTTCCAGAGGACAATTCAAGGACTTGAATGAAACTGGATTTGAGAGGACTAATAGTCTAAGAGGTACTCTATAAATAGATTATGCATTTAAAATTTCCATTATGAGGGCCTAATTATATGGATAGTGAGTATAGTAGTAGAGGGTGAAACTATGCCAGAGTTGTTATTTCCTATCACATCTCATATGTTGATGGGTGAGAGGATTAAAAACTCAGAGGCTGAGAGTTGGGGTATACTATGATAACCTGATTATCATTTGGAAGGTTTTTCCCATGTCACCACCACTCTAGGAATAACATTCAAAAAACATAAATGATGAGGTCCAAATTATGTTTTCAATAACACAATGATCCTTTTAAAGAATCTGAGGTTAGATATTCCATTACTCATTTTTCCACCAAATGGTTATTTGGGGTACTCTAAAAATGTTCATGGATGAAGAGGGATATACCATTACCAGGGAAAAGGTAAGGTTTAAGTAGCTACTATTTTTAATGGGTCTTTCTTCCATTACAACAATACAAATTTACTTTTGGTATTTTTTGATGCAAGATGATGCTACAGAGGACCAGACAATCCTTCCATCCCCCATATATTCTCCCTATGGTACATCAATCAGAGAAGAATTTTGAATCAACATAGAGACCAATAATGATGGATTACAAGGTCGACTGGACTAGTTGAGAGTGTTTATTTCCATTTTGAGTCAATAGCTTCGAGATTAGCACCCACTAGAAATCCTATCCTAGAAGGGAAGGAAAAAATGAAGCACTAAAAAATGTCAGAGTCCCCTTCTCTAAAACCCCCAAGTATGTATGGTGTTTCATCCTTATATTGTATTGGATTAATACAGTACCACATGTTGACATTTAAAAAATGTGTAGGTCCCCACTTAGCCAATTTATAGAAGAATGTATCCACTCATAAGAATATAGGTGAGTATTTAGCTTCCTTTTGGGATCAATCACTTTCAAGATTATCTCATCAAGAATTATATGTGGTTGAGGTATTGACTCAATCATGCTCGTTTCCTAATATAGAAATCCTAGTGGTCACACCACTTGATCTGTATTAGGTGGAAATGATTTTTTAGGATACCAAGATATGTATCTATTAGATTACTGAATTTTTCTTTATGGTGGAAATTTTTGGAGAAGGTGAATACTTATTAAAAATTTGGAAACGTTTTTTACTTTATTTTGTGCTATGTAAAATTATCTTTTTTCCTAAAACTGTTAAGGGTGATGAGCTATGTACATATTTAGGAAAAGCACTGGTGATACCATGAGGCTTCCCATAATAAGAGGTTGTGGCCTCTTCACGTGAAGATGGAGTTGGGGTAGTGGATGTATCCAGGGACATGATTGAGAATGGTATATTTCGAACATCATTCATTTAGGTTGATTACTTAGGGACACTTAATGATTTATATTTTGGATGATAAACCCCTACACCCCTTTTTTTCAATGTCTTCTTCCCGAATATTAGTGGTTATAGTCCCTAGTGTCTTGGAAATTCCATGGACTCAGTTGACCAATGTAGAGGTTAGATCACTTCCTTCTGTATCAAATACTAAAAGCACATATCCCTCTCTTAGATACATGGTCTTGGAATATTTTTTCCCAAGGATGGGATTTGATCAACGCCTTAGATCTGTGGAATTTTACCAATGAATGCATTATCAAATATGAAGGGCGATCTGGACCTTGGTCTCAAAGATTCCTATAGTGGAGATAAAGTATCAATTGGGTAACCTTAATTTTATGTTTTTCACCCTTGGTTATGAGGGCCTTGAATATTGTACCCTTAATTCCTAGGATAATGAGGTGATCTCTATGAGGGAACGTAAGAGGGACCTTGAATTGAGGGTGCTATCTTCTGAGGCTTCCTCTTCAATGAAGAAGAACTGGAAAGAGTTCATGAATGAATATTCCCAATGGGAAGTGGAGGTGGAATATCACTGGGATGTGGTCTGTGATAGGAAGGTTGAAATTTACTCTATCCTATTTATGATCATCCATATTCAATATTATTTCATCCATATTCATGTAGATATATAATAGTTTAAACATAATTCCATATATCAGGTAATACATTTCTAGAGCAACAATAACTACATAATATGGTTGAGAAATATATTCTTGATGTATTTTCTCAGACAGAACAGTTTCAATATATTTTGGATATAAAGACTGAATCCACTGAACAATTACACCAATTTTTTAACTCCTTAGAGTAGAGGATTGTAGGGATAAAGGACTCATCTAAACACATGTTGTGATATGTTTGTAATTTTTTAACTTTTCCATGGATTTTATGTTCATGGGAGAGACTCAGTTATGTGGAAAGTTCCCATACAATATGATATTAGTGAATATAAATTCTGAATCATTCATGTTTCTATCTAGTTTTCTTTAATTCATGATGTTCTTGACATTTCGCTGATCTGATGTTATGTGAATTTTGAATAATACCCAATTTTTTATAATATAAAGTAAACCAGAATGTCTGGATCTGAATGTTTAAATTAGAAAAGATTCTTTTAAATATGTTATCATGAATTCTCACCCATCATGATGTTCCTCATTAAACTATCTATTACAGTTATCTGGAGATTGCATATTTCTCAAAAGGAAAATTGAGGAGAATATATAAAAAGGTGGGAGAGTTATCTATATTTTTTCAAAGCTGATCGACTTGGAGATCATAGATTTTTTTTTCAAGGCACATATGGTTGGAAATATAATATTTCCAACATATTTAGACTAAATTTCTGATGTGTTTTAGTTTAGGTTATTATAGATCATGCCATCTATTATTATAGTTTATGGTCTTTTAGATTAGAACATCAATCACGGTAGTTTAGGGACAATTTTCTTGGACATTCTATCATTGTAGTTTAGGGTATTTTATCTAGTACCTTCAATCACTATAGTTTAGGGTCCTTCAGCCCAATCCTTTTATCATCATAGTTAGGTTGTTTTAGTTCAGACCTTCTATCAATGATGTTTAGGGTGTTTTAGCACAAGCCTTCTATCACATTAGTCAATTATCTTTTATACCAGACCATAGGATGAAATGAACTTTGAATCGTTAATAACTAGACTTGATCAATGATCATGAAATATGTTAAAAAAATTCCCCAAATAATCCAAAACACCCTAGGGTGTTCAGTTCTCTCATGGTGTTTTATATGCTCATGAGTGTTAATGCTCATTTCCAATATAGAGAACAAGTCTCTTATTGGTAGTTCAAAGCCCTTATTTGATGATATAATTTTCAAACATAGGTATCATCACAATTATATTGTGTACATGGATGATTTATGGGGGTAATATTGGTTGAGGGTGAACTACTATGGAATCTAGGGCCATCGAGGATGACCTATGATACACTAAGGTTATGAGTTCCACCATGGGTTTATCAGGGCTCATAGGGATTGGAGATTCGTTCCTAAAAGAAGGGATGACTCTACCTGGTAGGTTTAATCCCATTATGAATCAATAGAATGGTCAAATATAGGTATCACCACTCTTATATAAGGTCCATGGAAGGTTTTTGAAGTCTCAAGAATCTTTCCTATGAAATGGATATGAAGGAAAACAATACAGGAAGGGTTTGGGAAACCATGGGAAATTTAACTCTTAAATTGTGAAGCTTGAGCCCTATTATATGAGATTTTGAATAAGAAGGTGTATTCCATAAAAGGTTCATGAATGGAGTGTCACATTCCTTCTTTGAGAAAGAGTATACAATTTAGTGATGTAACATCAAGGATGTTGAATCCACTTGAATAGTCTGGTTTTTAGGATTGTAAATCACAGTCTAAAGTGCTCGTTTCTTGAAGAAAATATGGGAAACTAATAATAGGAATGTCCTCGAACACACTGAGGTGATGTGTTCTATAGTGATGTTAGGGATTACAAGTATTAGAAATACCATTTTATAGAGTAAAAAATTTGGTTGATGACCATGAGCACATAAGCTAATCCATAGGCATACATTAATAATCATAAAAATGGTCCCTTTAAGGTAAGTATCCTTTTCTATGGGACAAGGAAGGTTTATGGTGGTTTGAGGTCCTCAAAACATGAGTTTTAATTTTTGAAAAGTGTAATATCTAATATGGGTTCTAGCTCCCTAAAAGTATTATCACTTCCTAATGAACATATTCTTTCAATGAGGACATGTGAGAAATTCTCACTCAAAATCTTTCCTGGAGTAGGGGGTATTGAAATCATATGTTGGATTTTACTATGGCTAAAAAATAGGCCCTATGAGAATTATGTATTATTAATTTGAGCCCAAACGGTTTTCCTAAATTGTAAAGATAAAGAGTTTAGTGAGTGAAGACCTGATTTTGCCATAGGCCACCCTTTTCAGTTTTCCAAACTAAAAAATTTTCAGTCCCTTTCACTAGAAGTTTGATATGTACCATTATAGACTAGAGTCTATGTTTTTATTGATTTGACCAAAGTGCATAAAGTTTAAGGTTCAGTCACACATGGACCTGATATGATGGGATTATATATAAGAGATTAATTAGGATAACCAGGATCAAGATCAATCCAACACCCTTTTGAGTGAGGGTTGAAAATGTTGTAAATCATGGATTGAGGTTCTCATGTCATGAGTAATTATATGGGACAATGATACAAAGGATAGGCCAGAACATCCTCAGGTGATGAGTTCTACCACTCTGACATCAGGCTCATAAGGATTTGAAGGTCCTCCTTACAGAGCCATGATCTATCCGGTTGGTAGGTCTAATCTATTATAAATTTATAGTAGGATCAAGAATAGATATAACTTTTCTGTTTCAAGGTCCACTAAATGTTTAAATCAACTAAAGGTTCGTGATACATGAAGTGTGATTTATGAATTTAGGTGCTTAAAATATGGCAGAAGCACCCCATACTCTGGTTGAGCATGGTAAGGCTCTGGTGGTCATTTGATAATCGATGATTGTATAAACTATTTAATATCATGTATTAGTGATTTATATTCTTTTATACAATTTTACATCGCATGTTAAAGAAATTTTCCATTCTTTTTAACATCATGCTTTAAATACATAGGAAACAATGTGAAAAATTATGCACAAAATATTACATGAAAATGTAGAGAACATGTAGATATGACTCATACATAGAAAAAATAGTCCATTATAGCAAAACCCCTAAATATTTAGGGTTCATTTACTATTGTTTGTTATAGTTGGTCCCAATATTGGAAATCTAAGCATCAATCAACATCAGGTGATTATAGGGATCAAGCCACACATTGTTCTTGGGGAACCATGTTTTTTAACATCATGCAACACAGACTTATGAATCTCGACATAAATATGGGTATTGCATATAGATAATAGGATGTAAATTTGGGTATTAGTACGTTTCCGATAGTAATAGGAATAAAGTCATGCATAGTTCTTAAAATAGGATATTCACGCGCCAGTATGACTTATACACATAAAGAAGAAATTTTTATGTTTATATGTTGTGACAAGACCCAGGGATAGAGATTCATGTGTAACATTGTATCCTATGATGTCGGGAATATATTCACACATAGTTCTTGAATAGAGTTGTGGTAGGAGACCAAAAACATCAATAGTGGTCCTCTCAGGTGAGGTCCACATGAATGTGCAATTTTATGTTATGGAAAGGGCATCAACTGTGTAGTTTAATATCATGCGACAAGGGCACATGATATATCATTTAAGGGATTGCATTAAGGACCATGATAAGCCTATAATTATATGATATTACTTATACATGTGGGGAATACATTATAAAAATTTGGTATGCTCAGAAGAACTATGCTCAATGTGAGAAATAAGGAATGGAAATGATTCCATACACCATACATAGTTGATTAAGAATAGGTTATGGGAATTTTGTATCACATGGTGGCTAAACTGAGATATAGGATTTATGTGTCCCTATATATCTCATTGAAATTATAATCAAGCCATACATATTTCTACATACCAGTGTATTTTAATGTTGTGTGGAAAGGACATCATCTTTGAAGTTTAACGTTTTGTAGTGAGGATGATGGTCACCCAATGTGAAAGTGATGTAACTATGTGGATGCTCTAAGAAATAGAGGTTTGGGCATCACTACATATACATTGGTGGAATAAATCAATCAACATGTATTTATTATATTGAGAGACACCCTATGTAGAGATGACTCTCTCATGGAGATGGGGGGATTTAATCCCTCTTTCATATAGGTCTAAATTGTGTGAAGTGATTCATTAGTGATATGGTGCTTCCTCTGTAGTTTAACATCATTTGGTGAAGAAATATTCTATGTAGTTTGATATAGTATAAAAATGAACTATTCTGTATAGTTTAATGTAATGGGGTAAGGACTTGAGACATTATGCAGTTTAATGTCTCATTTCTAGGACTTACGTCACACGATATGACTGAAGATGAACAATTGGGATATCCGTGTTTTTTAATGTCATGCACTGATGATGTGATTTATACAGTTATGATTCATGTGCTTAGGAAATTCCTACATAGTTTAATGTCATACAAATAGTATTCCTTTGTGTAGTTTAATGTCATACAACCAGGACAACCCCACACAGTTTAATTTCATTTGTTCAGGACATAAGACATTGTGCAGTTTAAAGTTTGATTCAAGGATATTACACTTGATGATATCCAAGAAAAGTAATTATTGAGAAAACTCACATTGGTGGGTTTTGTGAAATGTTCTCCATCCATTGTGACAATTTATTAGGCTCTGTTTTGATAGTCCATATGTATGATATATGACCCCTGCCATTTGGGTTCTAGAATTGGAGGCTTCTTCCCTGGTATCATTAGTTTTCTGATATCAGAAATCAATTATCCTTAGAGAATTAAATAGGGGTAGAGATTTTTATTTAAGACATGTTTGATATAATTCTGATGGAATCCAACGTTGTGTAATGTACACAACCTATTCACATTGATCCATTCTAGCTCATCTAGCCCCTTTTGTGATTACTTATAATTTGAGATTTGTCCAAAAATGGTTATTCTAATTGAGGGAAACTGAACTTCTATAGGAAATACCACCTTGGTCCCATATACTAATGAGTACAGTTTTTGATGGGAAAAAATTAGCTCAAGGAGTTCTCTTGGTGTTTTTCGGTTGATTGAGTTTGTTGAACAATAAATTTGACAAAAAAATGAGTTTGTTTGGTTTTTCTAAAGATGGAAATTAGGGTGGTGAAATCTCCCAATGTTTTCAAATTTTTTGGGCCTCAAAATAAAGAGTTTATTTTTTGGAAAAAAGATGTTTTTATACAGAAAAAAGATCATAGACCATGAAGCATAGTTCAAATACCGTAAATAGAGTACACAGAATAGGGAATGAAATTAGAAAAAAAGGATTTTAGAATAGCAGCTCTATACATCCTATGGAGCATGGTATATAGATAACATGGAGAAAAACATTCATTGTAAGTATTGTAGTTTTGGGGGGGAATAGTTCATGAGAGTTGTTTTGTCTGCGGTTGAGAGGCAATGATTCGTTTGCGAAAGGCATTGGACGTTAGTATGAAATTAAAGCACTATGAAAACCATATATCACAGTCTAAGGTGAAGGCTATAACACATAGAAAGTTTGGGAAGATCAGATTAGTTGTATTTTTGGAACTATTTTTCTATATAAGGACTTCTAGTAATATCGTTAGGTAAAGCGATTTTCATTAGAAAAATTATTCATTCCATGATGAATTTAGAGAAGTTCAATGTAGTTCATGAGTGAGGATTCTATGAAAGGGAATAGGTTAAAGAGGGAGGAATCATTGAAAGTGGAAAGTGTTCCATGAATATAGTCTATGAAAGGGGTTTTATGGGGAACAATATACCTAAATGGAAAAGGATCCCTAGAGTTGAAGTAGTCCACAAGGCATTATCCATCTCTTAAATAGGCATTTTGTGGAAGGATAACCCGTCTAAAATGAAAGGACGGTCCATAGAAGAATATGTGGTCTGTGAAGCACTCAATCCATGCAATAGAAGGTAGTTCACATAGGATGTAGGGAAGTATATACAGGAGTGAAGAATTCGTTAAAGAAATTTGCACAAGCTAACAGTTTGAAGAATAGTGGATTTTGTCTATGGGTAAATATGAGACTTCAATAGATCATCTACCTATAGCTTAGGATGATTTAATTCTTGGAAATGAAGGGACCTATAAGTCCACAACCCTATTTGTGGATACCATATGATATCCATGAGAAAAGGAAGAGGAAGACAACAATCCTTTCCACCAATAGTGATCTAGAGAAAAAGACATAGGGAGTGATGCTTGGGAAGGTAGTGGGATAAACCTAATCCTTGTAAATATAGTGATCCTAGGCATAAAAGTGATGTAGATCAAACAATGTAATTTGGCAGTGAGACTTAGTGGATTTGGTACATCGATACATCACCTATGTATTCTCCTTGGTTGTATCCTAGTGACTATGAACCAAGTAAACTTTTTTTGTCTCATGCCTGATTTAAATAATTTTCATATATTCCAATATTAAAGACAAAGAATAGTATTTTGTTTAGTAATGGAAAAAGATACAAATGGGTGGTTATTTTAATCTATTATACCATGATTCACCCCCATCTCAGGGTATTTAACCTAATTTGGATAACAATCGATATTAGAGCTAAATATTGATTTTCATCCATTCTATCTTAGTATTAGAAATAGAGGTTTCCAATCAAAAAGGGATTTTGTTCATTTTTGGGAACAATTTTCCATTTTTGAAGAATTGGATGCATCACTAATTTCAATAATTTGGAATGTATGATCTTACAACAGTGATGCATGGAATTTCAGAAAATAAGGATAATGGTAATTTATTAGAAACTAACTGAAGGGAATTGGATGTAGACTCCCAAGGAATCAAGGATTTAAGAGGATCCATATATAATCCCATATATGTGAACATTATTTCTTTTTAATTTATCAAATTCAATGTGGTAAAGATTATTGAATATTTTTGAGGGTGACTCAAAAGTGAGAGGAAAAAGATGTAGCTTTTATGGAACATGTATTAATATTTCAGAATGAACTCTATTGCATATGTTGATACATTCATTGACTAGGGAAATGTTTTTTTGGACTACATGCATGGTATTGGTGAAATTATTTATGATATAAATATTGTTAAGAATATCTTGAGAAAAATTACACATCTAATTAATCTAAATGTTTCTGTATTGGAAGATAATGATATGAAGGATCTTCCATTTGATAGCTTTCAAAGTACTCTTGTTTCATATAATATGTGAAATGATGATTTTGATGTTGCGAAGTAGGGGATTTACAAATAATTTTCAATCAAGGGGATGAAGAAAATCCCTATTGATGATAGTCAGGAAGAAGATAATTTGGATTATTTTATGTCATTTATCTCCTCAAATCTATAAATAAGAATAAGAAAGATCAAATGCAAACATACACTTGCATAATTTTGATATGGAATGATTGTACATTTTATAGAAAAGTTTCCTCAGAAGTTTCACGATAATGATGAGATTACATGGAAGAAGTATTTTGTAATGTGAATGGTTGGAGAAGAAATATGAAAATTTTTTCAAAAAGAAAATTATTTTTTAAAAAGACGATGAATGTTCAAAATAATCTAAGGAAATATATTTGGAGGAATTTAATGATCATGAAGCATTTGATATGATATATGTTGATAAAAATTCACCAAAAAAGGAAGAAAGTGATAATGATGACGAATAAGCTGAAGGAAGAGTCGAACTTTTGGTTGAATTAGAAGCTTCACTTGAAGAGATAGACGTTTGTAGATCAAAAAACATTAAATCCAATAAATTTTTTCCTAAATCCAAACATTATATTTAGCAATAATTAGAAGATATGTCTGAGCTGAATGATGAAATTAAAAATTTAAAGTCATCAATGGCATAGATCTCAGAAATTTTTTTGAGTACAAACCTAAAATTGAATAACTGAAAACAGGGATCAATATTTTGACCACTATTGGAAAAGATCAAATCAAATGAATCGAATATCTTAAATATGATGTTTTTTGTATGTGAAGGAAAATTGAAGTTTAAGAAAAACTCTGGATTCCTACAAAGCATTATATACCAGAAACAGAAAATGGAAAATATGAATTCCAAGTTCTAGTGAAGCATACAAAAGAGTGTTAGGAATGGAAAATGACTGATCATAATGATACAAATAGTATGAAGCTTGATCTCAAAGAATGAAGTAATTGTTGAAGTTAAACCATAACCTCCCACACTGAGGATAAATATTGATTTGGGTCTAAATTATAATATGAATCATCATAGAACCCATGGGAGAACTAGTATTGTAATATTACCAAACAAAAATGCACCTTACATTAGATGTTATTATTAGGAAAAAATGGGACACTCACAAAATGTATGTTTCATAGCTAAGAGGTACAAAATGGAAAAAGATTAACCCGAACAGCTATACAAAACTCAATTTTCCAAAATATCACTTGATGGTCAATGTTTTAGGTGTGGTGGAGTTGGGAACATGGAAATATACTACTAAAAAATAATTTAGAGAAATATGTCATAATAGAATGAATTTTTCATAAGAAGAAATTCAATGCCTCATTAAATGCAATGTAGATGAAAAATTAGTTTGCAGCATTTCAAGAGGAATCTGATACATTATACCTCGAGGAAGATCAATATTATCAATCGATAATGAGTATCAATTCAATAACATGGATAAAAAAAAGAGACAAAAAGGAATTATTGGTAGATATATTTTTTAACGCATTATATCGTACTAGACTGGATCATTGACATTGGATGTGCCTCACATAATATAAGAAAAAAGGATTTGGTGATAGGAATCTAGTACGATAAGGATGATATTTTAATATTTGGTAATGATAAAGTCTTGAAAAATATAGTCACTAGAAAATATAGGTCTGGAGGAAATAAAATGATAATTTCAAACATCTTGGTTATTGATGGTATGAGTCACAACATATTAAGATTCAATCAGATTTGTGATTTAAAAAATTCTCTAATCTTTACAATGAAATTGCATGTCAGCAAGAAAAAAATTGGGGTAGTTTTTTTTGTACGAAAAGAATACGAACTGAAATATCAACCTAGTATGTGGAGAAGAGGATATGTATTTTATGTCCATGGGAATGAAAATAGGTTATGGAATAAATGTCTTGGTCATTTGAGCCCAACTTCATTTAATGATATAGTGAAATATATTTCTAATTGAGACTTCCCTAGATTATCAAATGATCTTACCCATACGTTTGATTCTTGTCAACAAGGTAAGATCATTCAAATTACATACAAGGAAAAATCGAAATGGAAAATAATGTTTATTGAGTCGGTCCATATTGATTTGTGTGGAAATATTTCAGCAATAACTAATGATTGTAGGAGATTTCATGTTCTCTTCATTGATGATATTATAATAATGGAATGAGTTTCAATCATCACTCACTAATCTGAGGTGTTTATTTTCATAAAAACTTATTGATGGGAAATTGAGAAGATTTTGGGTCAAACAATATGGATGATCTGAATAGATAATGGATGAAAGTTCCTAAATATCAATGTAGAGGGTTACCTCTAGAAACATGGGATATGTCATCATGTTTTACTGATAATAAATCTATGGTAGAATTGAGTAGTTGAGAGTAGAAATCGAATTATCAACACCATGGATAGAACAATTCTCATTGCGAAAGTATTTCTTGAGAATTTTTTGAAAAATGTAGTGATGAAATTATTCTATACATAAAATAGAGTATTATTATCTCCAATATAAAAGAAGACTCTAAATGAGCTATGGTATTAATGGAATACATCATTGAAGTACTTTTGAGTCTTTAGAAGAAAATTTTTCATTATCAATAAGGGGAAACACAATAAGTTTGAATCCCATGGAGATGAAGGGATATTTCTTAGATACTCAAAAAATAATAATAGCATATTAATGCTTTAATAAGAATATATGGAATATAGTCAAAATTAATAATGTAACCATAGTAGAGAATGAGAATAATATTCAGAACATACATGATCAGTCATGGGAAGATAGTGATGATGTGATTATAAGATAACGGGATTTTCAATTAAAAAGAATGATTTAGATACTTTTTAGATGATGAAATGGATTTTCATAATTTAGTATTGAAAAAATACTAAATAGAAGAGTCAAAATTGTTAAACAAAGAATAATTGGTCATTAGGAAGCACTAGTGTATAGTAGGAGGATAAAAAATCTACTACAAGCGTCGTACTTATTACAAGTAGAGCCCAGATTTTTTGATGATGTAGCTAGAGATGATTATTGGGTGCAAGTTACGAATGATGAGCTTGACCAAATTGAGAAAACTCATATGTGGGATATTATTTCAAGGTCAAAAAACATGAATTTCATTGATACTAAATTGGTCTTTTTCAACAAGTTGAATTAGGACGATGTTGTGATTTGAAAAAAATAATGACTTGTATTCAAAGGTTACTCCCAGATTGTGTGTATCGATGATGATGAAACATTTTCACTTGTTACGAGGCTATAGACAATCAGATTATTCTTGACCATAATAGTCAATGAATGTTCAAAGTTATCCAGATGGATATGAAGTAATCATTTTAATTGAATCTATATATGAAAAAGATTAAATCGACTAGCCATATGTTTTCCTCATTGATGTAGATGATAATAGATTGTTTCATCTAAAAATGGATTTACAATGGTTGAAGGAAGCACCAATAGCATGAAATTGAAGGCTTGATTAGTTATTGCTGAAGCTCGGTTTTCTGCATGGTGGAGTTGATTACAATCTGTTCGTTAACAATGATAGTAATCAAAGAATGATGGTACTAATATATGTCAATGAAATAATATTTAGAGGTTTATATGAAGAGAAATGCAGATAATTTATAGAATTGCAGAAAAGTAAATTAGCAATGTCAATGATTAGTGAAATAAATTATTTCCTTGGTTTACAAGTGACAAATGGAAAGTATAGAACATTTATTTCTCAGTATAAATATGATAATAATGTTTGGATAATAATTTGAATGGATACATTCATGTAGATGAAGACTCCAAAAGCTACCTAGATTAAACTATCCTGATATGATGAAGGCAATGAAGTTAATGTCATAGAATATAGAGAAATAATTGGAAATCTATTGCAATTGTCAATGAAAAGAACTAATATTGTTTTTGGAACATTATAAGAAGCACAATATTACAGAAATCATAATGAAATCCTTGTTTTTTACAGTAAAAATAATAATTCTGTATATGAAGGCATGTTGAATTTCATATTTCTATAAAATGAAAAATCACAGCAGTATTTATTGGGATATATAAATGTAGATTGGGCTAGTTTAGTAGATGATAGAAAATCAACATCAGGTAGTGCATTCTATCGTTGTGGATTTTGTATTTCTTTGATAATCGAGAAACAAGATTTCATTTCATTAATCATCGTAGAACATAAATATATTGCATCTACTAAAGAATGAAAATAGTTATTGTGGATGAAGTAGAAGCTTTATGATAATGGAGTTGATGTGAACCATCTGATTAGAATACATTGAGATAATTCATGTGTCATAAATATTATAAAAAATCAAATCCCTCACTCAATGGAAAAGCACATTGAAAACAAGAATCATTTTATTCATGAGAAGGTGGACCAAGGGATTATGATGTTGGAGCGTGTTCCTATAGAACTATAGGTTTAAGACAATATTAAAAAGACCTTAACCAAAGTAGCATTTGATAGGCATCTTCTGGATCTAGGAGTTCACTCAAATCCATGAAGTTGAAATTTTGTGTTTGTGGGACCCCCTCTCCCCGAGGTATGGTGTGTTTTCCCAGAATGTGCTGATCTGAGGATTTACCTTCAGTTTCATTGAAATGGGGGAAACATTATGGATTTATAAGGAAGACAATGTCGTATTCATGAAATAGAGAGAAGATTATAGGTGGTACAGTGATATAAGAGGATTTTCAATTCAGATGATGCTAAAGGTGATCAATCAAGTATTATATAACAAAATAGATTAAGTTTATGATGAAATAATATGGGTGATTTTGGAATTGAATGATTGATTTATTGATGAAATGTGAATTATATACATGTTTCTCATATCGAGCGTGGAACATGTGGGCTTTGATTGTGTGTTGATTTAATCCTTGATCACTATCCTATTCGCAATAAGTACATGATGGTAGAAGATGGAAGAATATTTAATGATGTATCAAATTGAGAAGAATTTTCAATAAATCCATAGGGGAATAATTTTGGGGAAAACATACATGAAAAAATTCTCTCAGTGTTTTCATGATGATTGTTTTTGTTGATAAAACAAGATGACTTCAACTGAGTGTGGTTGGTTTTAATGAATATGGTGTTTAAGGTGGGGTAGTTTCCTACTAGGTGCCTAATTTTGGGCCTCAACATCAGGAGTTTGGTTTTTAAAAAAGGGTTGTTTTTTGTAGAACACAGGTCATAGACCGTGAAGTGTAGTTCGTGGACTGCAAAGGGAATATGAGTAATGGTGAAAGAAATCAAGAAGGTAAGAATTTCCATATAGAAATGCTATGCATATCACAAAGTGAGGTAAATAGAATGAAAAGAGAATATAGTTTGTAGAAAGTCTTACATTATTTCATAGATAAATAGTTCATAGAAGGCACATCATTTGTAGATGACAGGTAGTGATCCTTTTTGGAAGGCATTGACCACCATGATGAAAAAATGGTGCTATGCAGACTGCATAGAAGAGTCCATAATGAAGGATGTACAATAACAATAGTTTGGTTAAATCATATAGTGAGTTTTTTGATCTATTTTTATATATAATGACTTCAAAACAGATCATTATGTATAAAATTTTTTATTAGAAAACATCTTCGATCTAGGAAAGATTCAGAGAAGTTCAATTTTTTCATTAAGGATGATTACAAAAAGGATAAGATATTCATGAGGAAGGATTCCATGAAAGGGGAACGATTTCTACAGAGATAATCTATGGAAGGGGTTTTTTCTAGGCATTGTGCTCATAAAGGGAAAGGTTATACAGATTTGAAGTGGTCAGGGGGAATTATATGACTATAGAAAATGAGTTATATAGACGGAGAAATTATATGAGAATTAAGGGAGATCCATATAAGAAGAGGTGGTTTGCGTAGCACTCATGATACATTGTTCAAGGAAATTCGTGGAGAAAGTAATATAGTTCATAGAGGATTCAAGATTTTATGTAAGTAATTTATGAAAAACAATAGTTAATGAAAAAGTGAATTTCATGTATGAGTGAAAATGAGAGTTCAATAAATAATCTACCTACAGTGGACGATTCTTGCATTCATGAAAATCATGGAATCTAAAATTCCATAAAATGTGTGTGGATCCATTCCAAGAGCAGTGAGAAATGGAAAAAAATGATGGTGATCCTTGTTGTAGTGATCTAGAGAAAGTGACATAGGGAGTGACCCTTGGGAAAGTATTGAGATGACCCTAAACCTTGTAAATGTAGTGATCTTGGGAATAAAAGTGATCCAACCCAAACCACCTAAATTGGCAGTGATCCTTTGTTCATTTTGGACATCGACACATAACTATTTTATTCTCCCTGTTCATATCCATTTGAGGGTGAACCATGTAAAATTGTTATGTCATATGCCTGATTTAAATCCTGTTCATACATTGCAACCATAAAAATAGAGAAGTATGCTTTTTTACAAAGAAACAATATCTGAAGGGGAAGTTATTTTAAAATATTATAACCTAATTCACCCCGATTAGGGTATTTAGCCTAATTATGCTGACATAGTTTCTTGTGTATCAAAACTTATGGTGGTACGACAGGACCATAATGTGGGGAGTATTTTATTCATCCCGTACTTCTTGTCTTTATTCAAATCTTCTATAGTACGTTTGAAAATGTATTTTAAAGGATTCTATTTATACATATTTTATTTTATGATATCGAGGTGATTTATTGGACTCTATGTTTTACTCCAACTTCAATTTCATTAATTACATTGAACATAAGTTGGTTCCATTTTCATTCAATGTGGTGCGAGGGACCCAAAACCTGGAAATGATATGTGAATTTATGAATTTTATAATATTCATTATCCCGAATACCTTAAGGGGTATTGCCTCATCTCATTTGGAGAAGTATTAGGTAGTAAGAAGAATATACTTGAACTTCTTCATTGTCACTTGGGGATATTTCCCCACATCACGCGTTCCAAAAATGGAAAATTTCAAAAAATATTTAGCTCTATGTAGATATTTCAGGGGATGATGGATGAAGTATTCATGGATTGGGAATGCATGAAATTTTCTATTTAATTACACATAGCCATGTACCATGTTTTTCTTGTAATAACACAACCTTCATGTTTGGTAGGATAACCTAGTCTTGAACTAATGATTGCAATTGGATCCTGCATGAACTTCTTTCAAGATAACATTATTCTCTCTTTACGATATGACTATAAGAACGACTCTATCCAAGCCATTACATTAGAGGGGTTTTCCCATTTTGTTCATCCCATAGGGTAAAGTTCATTCCAGGGTGTCGAATTGTTTCCTTTCAACTCGGTCTATCAGGAGAGTCCCATTTTTGAGATAAACAATTATGGTCTCTATCCATTATGCAGTGGATACTATTTTAACATGATCAAGGGTGGTGTTTACCTGATAGATTTATTCCATATTAGATATAGTGATTGACGATACAATTTTTTAGTTCATGGTATGAAATATTTCTTCCTCTCCAATAGGGTTATCCAGGACTATGAATTAGTTATACTATGTGTTAGAACGAGCATTCTATTATAAGAGAACCAGTTGCAATGTGGGTTCAAAAAGGAATTCGACCATTAGTCACATGATGTAGCCACTAAGAGGATCCAATTCTTACTTTTTGATGGAATATTAAACATTGATATAATTTATCACTGGAAATGAATCCTCGTTGATATTTAGGTAGTATATCTTTAGGGATATTTCTAATCCATCGATGAGGGAAAGGTATTCTACCTCATTATTTGTGAAACCTTCAAATAGGGATAAAGACAGGGGAAAAATGACTCTGTTTGGAGAAATAAATACAATCCCTAAGACATCCTAATTTAGCATGGGATATTCCACCCTTTTTTCAATAGGACATCAGTTGGTTCCATAAAAATACATCTCCCATGTCTGTGTAGTGTCTTGGGTGTATAAAACATCTTCATCTAGAAGTTTGGTGTCTGCTCGTTTAATTTTTGTGGTGGTATGTGTCTTGAGTAAATAAGGCAGGGCATTCCCTTTCACCACTTTTTGTGACATGAATAAGATGTCATATGGTGGAAAAATTACCACCCATCAGACTAGATTCCTTATATGAATTTGGAATCCAATAACGTACACGAGGTGATAAATAAAAGATACTAATGGACTCCATGACGATGAATGTAAGGACTCAACTTCTTCACCACAAAGATGAGGGTTGGGAAGTTGTCTCAACATCAAAGTATCATATCTCAGTACCTATAATTTTTCATCTAAGGTAATATTTACTGTCCCCACTCCCATCATCATTCTTATATGCGAGGAGGGTTCCATGTGAGCATTAGATGGAGGCCAAATATAAAATGAGTGAATTTTCTTTCGCTAGCGGCATATGGACTTGCAGGTTCAGTAGATAATTCTTCAGACTGTTGAAGGATTCTTGGAAGTCCCCACCCCATTGAAAGAAAATTAATTTCCTCATTATAATGGTGAAAGGAATATATTTTCCATCCATTATGGATACGAAATGTTGAATGTTGGAATGGTTCCCTTGGATTCCCCTCAGTTATTTGAGATTTAGGGTGTGTGAAATTGCTATAATAGAATTATTCTTCTCTAGGTCAACCTAGATATTGAGGTGGCGTTAAAAAAGACATGGAACATTTCTAATGTTAGCATAAAAGTGAATTTTAGTTGATTCATCATCATAATGTGCTACTATAACTTGTTGAAGACTATTTGATGACCCGTTAAGTGATCACATCGATTCCAGGATTTATCAACCATGTTGTCAACAAAAAAATTCATTTTTTTGTTCCTAGTAATGGCTTAAAGATATGATGCATTACACATTTATAATTTTAATAATCGTTCTTTAATCCAAATTTCATGAACTAATAAACAATGATCCCTATGTTCACTTTGAATGAAGTAGGGTTATTTCCATACAGGAAACATCATTATTTGATTGTAAAAGAAAAACCCATCCATGAAGGAAACAAATTGAAATATAGTAGTTGAATCTATCATGATTTTTATGACCAGTAATGGGAATTAGTCCTTCGATAATTGTCAATTAAGGTATTTTAAATTTTTGAAGACCCTAATCATCCCAATTTTTTACGATGGAGACAATATTGGAAATCCAACTGTGGTATTTCACTTAAAAGGAAACGTTTTATGACCTCTACGTTTGTAGAGTGAGAGGGGTTCATCCTTCTACATGACTTCTTGAGGGCTCAACGGTCATTGAGTGATCCAAGATGTTGCATTTCCATGTATATTTTTAGTCTAGTCATTTTTGTATAGTTATGAGAGAACACATATTAGTGTTTCTTTATAAAGGTGATGTACATATTTTTCAATTTGAGGGGCATGGTGGTGCTAATCAGTGTAGGCGATGAGAATTATTATGTTCCCTGGTTTATCTTCTAGAGGATATCAATGGTGTCAGATATTCCTTATTGAATTCAGAATGGTATTTCCTGAGGTTTTACTCATCTATTTCAACCATAATGTTTTTGGGGGATTTTCGGATGAGGATGAAAATTTTGGGGTATCTCTGTCACTATCTTGGTGAGAGAGGCAATGAGAAGAGACATTAACATCACACAATTCCAGAGTCCTTACAAAGAGACCCTAGAAATGATTGTATTTTGTGTTTTCAATGGGTACAGAAGGGGATTGGACATCTGGTCTTGGGTCTATTACCTCCAATAGAATTATTAGGGGAACATATTCACTATTGATCATACTCCATAGATTCACAGGGGTGGTTCCCAATCTAGTTGGTACTACAACCTATATATCATCATCCACCATTGGATTATTTCCTCCCCCTTTTTTAGAAACCTACCTCATCATATTTGGCTTCACAAGTCTCAAAGGGTGAATTGTAACCAAGTAGTATGATGAATTTTCCATTCATGGGGTACATCAGGCACTAAGGGAATGCTGAAGGTACTACAGTGTGACTATAGCATAAAGGCCTTTTGAGACGGACATTCTATGTTGTGTATTTATATATAACCAAAAAATCAACATCATATGTGAGATTATTAAACCATAATTTGTGTTTTATCTTATTAACAAGTCTCTGCTTAATGCCTATCATAACCTTGGATGGTCATCTTTATAGGAGTAAAATACCCTTCACTATATCCCAAATACCAGTCTTTCAAATTGGGATGAGATTAATCATTGAACCATTTTTAATTATAGACCTTTATATATAGAAATTATCCAGTATACTCAATAAAACATAAGGTTTTAATGTGTCCCCAGATGACCTCTTCTTAATCATGTTCTCTGAATGATATAACAACATTTCATTCTATTGACATTGTCTCCATTCGATATACCTCTACTATAGTGACTTATATCATGTATTCATGTGGTATTTAGAGGGATTCAACAAGATCATATCTAACTTCTTTTGAAATATGAATTACATCAAGGATTGACAGCTTTTCTAGACAACCACTAAGTATTTCAGAATGATGTACATTTCTTGTAGAGGGGGGTTCTTCTTGAGGTGTGTTTTATCAGTTACATGTAGATCGACAGTTGAAGAATTTCAGGTGGATGGGCCTGGTGCTTATGTAAAGGATGATGGAGTATCTTATTATAGTGGAATTTTTTGTGTCATCCTTTCCCATTTCTAGGGCTGATCATATAATTATACCCCCACATTCTATTCATGAAATACAACTGGTTGAATTATATATGTTTCAAACCTCTCCATCTATATCTTAATGCCCATTGTCTATTGTGTTAACTGTGATGACATTCATAGAGGTGTATCGAGATATGGTCATAGTCTCATTACATTCAACACAATAGTATGATTCAACACAGACATTGTTAGGGTTGTATCTTGAACCTATGTACATATTGGGTTCTTTTGGCATGCGACCCTGGTGGGGTGTGATTTCCATCTCCATTCACTCCACTAGTCATGACCTATTAGTAATGACCTTGAGGGAGTTTGTCACCGTGATTTCCAAATGGGCCCCAAATAGAATATGTTTGTCTTGAGATAGGGGGAATGGATGGGATGTAGACCATAAATATTTACCTCCCAACCTATAGAAAACTAATTGTCTCTATGGTGATGTTGATGATGAAATTCCCCCCATCCTAGAAGGATTGTGGTTATCCAGGTCTATAATTGGCAATGATTGATCTTATTATTGAGAATCAGTCATTCCATCAGAGGATTTGATGATTTATTTTATGGTATTTGATACATAAAATCCCCTATAATGGTGGTGTAGGGTTTATATGTATTCACCATTGATTTCCACAATACCCTCCCAAGGTATGATGAACTATGTGATGTCAATTGAGATATAAATTCATCCATCCCAGTTTATTGGGGTATGCTTGTAGTAGCTACTAACATGTCCAAAATCCTCTAAGGAATTGATGATCCCAGAGAAGGAGGTGGTGTTATAACTTTCCCAAAATCAATGGGATGTAATTTCTCTTAGACTACTATTATAAAAGCTACTATTTTTGTCGGTAAAGTGTGGCACAATTTTTCTCATATAGGTGTTGGGTGCAATGGAAGCCCAAGAATGTAATCAATTAAAATAGGATGTCATCAGTTTGATTGGATCCTTAGTTTATATGTCTGAAATACATTCTCATAGCTTCAACATTGATTTTTCAAATACTTTTTGGCTAGCTACATCATCTATTTGTGATGTATTGACATTTTCAAAGTCGTATCGTTTCATTGTAGTGACCATCTGACCTAAGCATTACTCAGTACACTAGTTTCACAAGAGTATATGAAATTATAAGATGTTTTAAATGAGGTTTTTACTGTTCTAGTGGTGTGGTGAAGTGCAACACTTTATAAATTCCCCAACCTCGAATATGGATACATGATGTGTCCTCAACTATAAATTTCTGAATAGCTGTGATGAATTTCGGTAAATATGTTATAGATTTTCACTATGATTTTATAGTTTTGGATACTAGGCCATGGAGATAACAAGAAATTCTAGCTTACAATACTCTTTATTTTTGGACTATAGGTAACCCTTGTATCCTAGATAAGGGTGGTGTCTAGTATTTATTCACTAATGAGCTTACCAAGTATTTTTTCATAGATAAGGAATGAATTCCTTCTCTAGCTTGTTTGGGATATCATAGTTAGATGTCGATAAAGGCTTGAACATAATGGGGTTTTTTTCTATCTAACTCTCTCCATATATCAATTTTTGATTCCACTTCATCAGACATACATTCCTCTATCATATCAGAACATTGAAGGTGATTATTTGGGTCTCATGCTTACCAGAGTGGCGTGTTAATGGATGTTCATAAGGAGAAATATATTGACACTAATGTTTCAGTATCCTTTTTATACAAAGGTTTATAATTTTTAAACAACTATCTATATGGAGGTGTCTTTTAAGGGGAGTATTTTCTTTTCCATGGGAGAAATCACCGTGGAGAGGTTGACTACTACAGATGTCAGGAGTGGATTCCCTATGATCCATATCTACACTACCACTTATAAGATTATCATGGAAATGATCTTCTTTTACATTGGTCATAAGGTTGAAATACCCTTGGGGTATTGAGAATGTGTCTCAAAAAACATATAGGAAACTAGCATCGATCATATTAAGGATATGAGACTTGTTCTTCATTGTGGTTGGGATATGATGAATCTCCCTATGGAACTGTGAAAGGATATAAGTATGTTTTATGATGGTTTTAGAACCTTTTTTATAACCATTTGGTGTTGTGGGAGTTTGATCCCACTATAGATAAGCTTCTTGAATATTCCAATAATATTCCTCATTATTGATAAAAATATCAGCCTATTCCAAGGCATGTGCGATTCTCACATGCTAAACCTCAGTCAAAATGAGACTATGAACATGATCCTGAGCCTCTAGAATATGCCACCAGTCTTTTGCGGTTGGGATTTGATCTTGGACTAAGGTATATTCCATTATCACATGTTGAGACTCAGTTGGAACAAGAATATGAGGCTAGTCCAAATATTCATTCCCCACCATAATATGCCAATGGGACTCTGGAATGAGAGAAGTAATTTGAGACTACTCTTGTATTTACTTAAAAGGATGTTGGTACAATCATTCATCAGCAGATGTTGGAATATGTGACTAGATTCTTTTATCTTCTAGAATATGTCAGGAATATTTACTCATAGGAATATGAGCCTACTACAATGAATGTTCCATTATCACTTGATGATCCCTATCTTGAGTGGGGATTTGATCCCAATCCTCGGCATTTGGTGTATGCATATTGTCATCTTCTACAGAAGTTTGAGCATATCCTGAGGTATGAGCCACCCTCATTTGGTGTGCCCCTTCGAGAATAGAAATATGATCCCGATCCCGCACCTTTTGAATTTATATTCAAACTTTTGCGATAGGTATATGAGCATATCCTGAGGAATGTTCCGCTCTCACTTAGTGCACCCATTCTAGAACGAGGATATGATATTTGTTCGACACCTCATACTTTACTAGAATTTATTGATAATACTCATGGATTGGAGAAATAATCTATTCTTTCAATAGTGTAACCACATTTTCATAATGATCAGAATTTCATGCTACCCATTCTATAGGGATATGAATATTAACTTGTACTAATATATGTAATAGTTTCATGATATGTTTGTGGAGTTATTCAGATATTTCTATGATGGAATGGAATTTTAGAAAAGTGTTTGTAGGTATATAAGACATCCCTTTTTTGTATCCACAATATACTAGAATAAATATTCAATTGAAGTGAAAATATAGTCCCACATTTTCCACCATGTGCCACAGGATTATGCCGGTATAAGTCATGAATGATGATAGAAATATTAACCTCCCCCATTACTGCTATAGGAATATGCCCAAATATTTATTCTTATTGTGAAGGTATATGAGTCTTCTCTATGGATATTTTAGGAATATGTCGGAAGAAAAATTCTCTAGGAGAAAGGATATGATCCCACACATGATCATCCAGAACCATTTTCACTCGATGTGTATTCGTTATTTCTCATTTATTGGGGGAAGAGGTGACAATGTTCCAGGTGGTTTCCCCAACAGGTGATAAAAGGGTACCGGTGGGATGGATCTAGTGATGATGGTTGAAAGGATCCCTCCTATGTGTCCCTAAAACTTTAAGGGAGTAGTATCTAGCTCCATGATCCACCTTCATTAGATAATGAAGGTGGTAATTGTCACTCTTAGTGGATAAAATTTTTAAGTGGTTAGATTTGGCAACAAGGGACACTAGAATTATTGAATATTAATTTGGATGATGTAGACACATTAGTTTTAGTATATTATGACCCTCATGACAAGCCTTAATGGTCAGAATTTTACGATGTTGACAAAATTCTCATACTATTACATTTCCACATGATGCTAAAGATGTCAGGAGAGTGTGATAATTATAAGGCCCATAGGGGATGCAGTTGCAATGGAGTTTATAGAATGGATAAGGGATGAAGACATGTTATATCTGGGTGTTGTTAGAGAGAGAAGTGTTTGAATTCACGAAGACAAGATGGAACAGAGTAACATATCAGTGTAAAATTTCAGGCATGATATGTTCTAATTTAGATATGCATGGGTGACTTAATTTCCATTTTATTCCTCATCCAACAATTATTCTCACATGAACTTTTTTAGGAGAATATGGACTTATTTCATGAGAAACCTATGTATAAAAGATCAACCGCAATATCCATGTCATGATCAACTCAACATCCCGTCATTTGGGAGTTTCACATTGGTTTCACTAGTTATTTTTCATAGTAAATGAAAAAATGTCCCCATGGATAATAACCAAATAGTTTATTTAATAGATTCACATCATGATCACCATTTTTCTCTCCCAGGTTTTTGGGGATAAGGGACGACAAATATTAAATTATATTCAATGGTTTGACAAGAACAAGGAAGTATGTCCATTTTTTCTTACCAAAGAGTTGTCATGGTTAAATAATTTCTATTCTAGTTTTCCATTCCGGTTTCATTGGAAAGACACGGATGGAATTACCCGATGGATTGATTATAGTAGGGCTTCAATGTCTTTATACCATCATTAATATTAGACCTACAATTTTTTTACTCCTAAAAAAACTACCAATGAATACTACATACATAATTGGGTACTAAAATTCTTTCCAAAGGCAAGTGGTCATTTTGTGATTCAGACCCAACTACAGTTAGGAGCTCACATTGGTCAAGAGTATGGGAGGTCAGGCTCCTCATAGCCTTTTCAAGGGAATTTTTCCTACTACATGACTCTCTTATAGATTTAATATATGTTTGATAAACTCTTACTATTCCTAATGTAGGATCAGTTACCCTAACCAAATAATTACCGGTCATGACTCATTAAATGAAAAGAATGGGGATGGGTCTTGTTGGTGAATCCATATGTATATATCTAACGTTATTCATCCATTTCCCTTTATAGGGTAGATACTCAAATAAAAATATGTATAACTAGGAACACTAGTGTTTTTTATTATCAAGGAGGAGGTTAATATTTCGAGGATGGGATTTAAATATTATGAGGAATTAGGTGTATCATATTTTATAACAAGAATATAAACCTATGTAGTTCATCAAAACCATGTTGTTTAATATCCCAATGAAAGGAAATATATGTAGTCACTTGGGAAATTGGTGTTGAGATTAATCCGTGGGATGGCGTCCTATGTATCCTGGTTATAGAAGGAATTAGTGGTCTTGTAGTTCAGTAATTACCTAAAGACTGATCCCATGGAAGGTACCCCCAATCTTTTGGGTAATTATATCATACCACTGATCGTGGCATACACACTGAGGATTTCATGGTGGGTGGAGATTCATGATTCCAGTTAAGTAATCATTATAGATCCATAATACCATATGAGCTATGCTCTGTGTGAGAAATAATGGATATAATGTAATCACACTCATAGTATATGGATGTGAGGATTAAATCCTAGGAATCTCCATTGGATGGTTAATATAGGTCTTGGGCCTTGGTATGTTTTCATATGTATCCTGGTTATTGGTAGAAATAGAATCATCATAGTTCTTTTATTTCTCAATCCATTGGTGGATGAGGAAGGATCATTATCCCGTGTGAATGAATGATTTCAAATGGTAAATTCTTTTTGAATCATGATGATACTTACACTAAAGTAGATTCCCATTTGATATCAGGACTTAGGATAGAATCCAACATATCCTTGTTATGGTAGGAATTATATTCATCTTAGTTCATTTGGTGGATGCTTACGCACAGAGGAAGCCCTTCGTAAATGAAATGATCATTGAAATATTCAAATCCTACATGAGCTATATTTAGTGTGGGAAACGAGGGTGGGAAAATGGATAATCTCACTACTTGTGGATGAAGGACATATGTGATGGGACTACCCTTTGAATGTTTATTATAGATCTATGTACTTAAGAAGGTGTCCAAAATATCTTGGTTATAGAAATAATTATATCCATTTTAGTTAAATAAAATGAGGTATTTCATAATATTATATAACCTAACAGAGTCTTCACAAGGATATCAAATCCCGAGATGCATGATTGACCTATCAACCTTTTCACCCTGACATACATTTATATTCTACTCTACATGACTTTAGTATCTTCTTAACATTTCGTAGGATGTATTCTGGAAATTTCTAAAAAATTTCACATGATGTATTTGAATTTTTCAAGGGATACCACATATTCAAGATGTGATGGGAGAAGTTCATTGAATGAAAAAGGATTACATGTGTAGGAGACATCACAAGACATGGGTGGCTGAGCCTAAAATATATCTCATGATCTTGACTGATTTTCTTGGAGGGATTTATATGATCCAACCGACTTGACCTGGTTTCATTTCAAATGTTTTATTTCATGCTTATAGGTCATCAAAATATTCAATGGGACCTATATTTAGGGTTATATATGTCCTAGATAACTTGTTCAGGTTTCTTCATGAAAATCTGGCTGACATGTCACAAGGACATTGCAAGATCTAGCTGGCTTTTCCAGAGGATATTGTGAGATCCGGGAAAACATTTTTAATACCGTTAAGAGACATAGAAGAAATATACTGGTTTCTAGATATGATTAGGGAGACATAATTAGTTGAAATTGTGAGGTTTGGACATTGATCCCATGAGACTTGGGTGGCATAACTAGTTGGTTCAATGTGACATAATATGAAACTTCGAGTACACTTTTCATGATCCTAATAGTAAACCAATAGTGCACCATTTTATATGTGCAATAGGTCTTAGTGTTTTCGTATAACATGTGTGGTTTATAAAAAGTTTTTGAGGATTAGTGTATGTGTTCTTCATATAAGTCTCCCATATTTTTGGCCTTACTCCCATCAGTTTATTGAATATGACTTAAATTTATTCTGTGTTATATGGTTTAAGTCCCATGTGACTGAAAAAGTATGTGTGATGTTCTTCAAATATCCCTGCATAATTCCTTCACATAATCTATATGTGACCAAGAGAAGTTCCTATGCATGTCACATGATTCTATTATATAATTATCCAGATGGGAAAAATTTCTTATAGTGAGACCAGCTGCTCTAAAAAATCCACTTTGATGCCTGGGTATGCTGATGTGAGGATAAAAGGATTCATTTTTTGATGATGGGATGAGGGATTTATTGGCCTCTCCACCACTCTTATTTTCCTATTTGAGTGGCATGTATTGAGAAAATATAGGATGTAGTCAGTGGGGGAATTAATGTCATCTGTTTCATGAGATCCTATTGTTGGTAATTATGTGGTCATCACATGATGTTTAGTGACTGAAATAGCATCCCATAAATGCCCCAGTTGTTGGATTATAGTCAATTAATGGGGTATTGCCTTATAATATTGGCATGCCAAGATACTTTTACATTGTAAGACTAATAAGTCCAGGGGCCATTGAGAGATCTAGATTCCTATTGAAAGGCCTTCGCATGATCTCATGTGACTTTTCATGGAACATTATTTACACAAGAAAAGCAATAAGGGGATTTCTCATGATCAGGAAATAATTACAAAAAATATATTCAAGGTATTATATATTTCATGAGATTGTCAAATTTATTTTATGACTGCAATATGATCATGCATTTTATCTTTTTATTTCCATCTTTTATAAGTAAAAGTCTTCGGACTCTTATAGTATTTCATGACTGATATCGAAGAAAATGACTCCTCCCACTAGTGATGTTTCATGTGACCAACAAAGGGTCTTGTAGTGATGCATGGGTATTTTATGAAAAAACCATCAGTTTTTTGTATAGAGCCTAAGGGGGGGCTCAAGACTGCTTTTACATGTCTGAAGCCCTTATCTTGGTGAGGGTGAAATTCATGTGGGGTATCACATTAAAAGGGGGGACATTTCACCATGGTCTTGTGGTTTCGTGTGAAAAATATGTGGCACATCACATGATATTTATAACCACAAGGGGATCATGAATTTTCTCTTTTATTTCCTTCTTTAATTCATCAAAGGCTTGGGTATCTTGAGGGTTTTCTTAAGTGTTGTCGAGGACATCAATTATCCCGATCAGCGATACATCACATGACTACCAAAAGGTATTATGGTGATGCATTATTATTATAAAGTAAAAATCATTCTTCTTTTGTTTGGATCTGAATGTGGATTGTGATTCCTCCTTAAACTTGTTTGAATCCCTTCATGTGACGGTGGTGGCATTCCAGGGGACTCTTGTGTGACTCATCACACATGTCACAGAGGATTCCATGGTGTCTCACAAGATGTATGGGTAGGTAGCATGAGTTATTTGTCTCTAACAGGACCTCTTATTTCAGATATTTTTCACTTATATTTTCAAATTATTTTTGGATGTCTTATCAGGTGCCTACTGTCTGACAATTTACGTGACCTAGTGGTGCTTCTCTAATATCCAATGTGTGATCATCAATTGTATGGGATTCCTTCACTAGAGACGAAGGAGTTGTCAATGTGGATACATTGAATATTAGATAGGATATTCTCTTCACAAGGATCCTCTTTGTGACCTTCTAATGGTCTCACAATCAAGTGCCTCTTAGTGGCTTTTACGATCAGTGAGTTCCTGTCAACTTTTCTTCACTAATTTTTTATTAGGAAAATAAAACCCATATTCAGGTATTTCATCCCTAGTTAATTTTAAGATTCTTATTTGGAGGGTATCAACATTGAGATATATTAAATAATTATTCTTCTAGAAATATAATACATCTTTTACCTTATTATCCTTCCATATTTTCAAAAAGGTTAATGTTGTTAATTTATACATGTGGCATACCACCTCCATGAAGCGATGTGATTCATTTATCAAGTCCACCTTTCATGAATTATTAGAATGTTTTTTAATGTATAAAAATAACATTTATTTCTTGATGAATTTTCTTGATATTTTGAAATCATTACTAATATTCACTTAATGGAACTATTAAACTGAAATAAGTTTGAAAAAATGAATTGTCAACACCCAAGATGATGATATTAATATTGAATTGTGAATAAATAAGTGATATAATGCTTTAAGTGAATCATATATATTATGGTAGAAATAAATATGGTAATTTAAAAGATATATAATAATTGTAATTTTTTTTATATTATTTTAATTGCTAATAAAAATTAATTTGGACTTGAGGTTTGTTGTTTCATAACTCAATTTCCTTTTATTGGGTTATAACACTACTTCATTGAATTTTTATTCCATAATTATGTGTGAATTTATCTCCAAATTATTTTATATTTTATTTCCAATTGTTTATGAGTATTTAATTTTATTTAAATAATCAATTCATAATTTAATTTTTACTTTAAAAGTTAGTATATAGGCAAGGGTTTCTCATCTCAAATTTTCTTCATTGGGACATATGTTATGTTATAGACCTTGATTATTTTTTGTGATTTATGTACATACCCATTGATATGTTATATCATTAATAATTCATAAATTAAGATATTTAATGTTATAATTCAATTTATTTCATCCAATGGGTTATCATTAAAAATTTACCAAATATATATATGATTTCTATTACAATATTATTTTATTTTGAGATAATTTATATTTGGATTTCATTATGAAAATTTATATGATATAAATATCATAAAGCCCATGTATTTTCTTATATTTTAGTAATTTTGGGGTTTATATGTTTAATTTTTATTTATTATCTTTCTTATATCATGAATTGCATTGTAAGTTAAATGTAAGGAACTTTCTTTTAAAAAGAATATTTGTAATATTTCCCACAAAAAAACATTTCTTCCATGTAAATATTATCTTCAAATTAATTCCAATAATTTTTTATCATTCTCAAAATATTTTTTGATTTTATTTTAACCCATTTGTAAAATTATATAAAATTGTTTAAAATTAATCGATATATTGTTTTCTGAATGAAGTACTTTTACCAATGTTTTTAATAGAATCATCATTTTAATGTACACCACATGAATATATTTTCACATTTTCTTGACTAATCATTGATTTAAATCTTCCAATAAATTTATTCATGTATGTTTTAAATTATAATATTTTCCCAACATTTTGAGAAGTTTTATTTAAATATATATCAATGTAAATTAATATAATTATCTTAATGTAATGAAATGAAGTTTGGAAAGTTATTTATAAATCCATTCAAACATGAAGTTATAAAGATGTTATTTTTAATATATTATTTCTATTATATTTTCTAATGGTCTAGTTTTTCAATAAAAACATCATTTATAATGAATCAATGTTTTCTATTACCCTTCAACAATATTGGATTATACATTATCTTATGAAAATTCACTTTCTTGTGATGGTGTTCTCTATCTCTGTAAATTTTTCATTGGTTATTATTTTTCTCCTTCATATCCATGTTTTTAATATCATGGATAAATTTTGAATCATTTCTATTACTTTGATGATGTTTAACCCGTATACCATTTCAATATATGGTATCATTTGAGGGAATACTATTCATTAAGTTATTTCATTTACTAGGGAAACCCCACTATTTCATATTTACAATTCAATATATATAATTTATTATTTATAATTAATTTTTCAATTAATTTCATAAATCATTAAATATATAATGAATTCATAGTAAGTGAAAGTGATGGGTGGGGCCTTTTTATATATATATTCTCTATGCATCAACATGTATCTTGAGACAAAACATGTGTTCACATTATATGGGTATTTTTTTCATGTTCCCATTTATTAAGAATAATTTCATAGTAGTGGTGACATGGAAATAAGATTCATTATATCGTGGTAGAGGGGCCTTGATGGGAAGTTCATGAATGTGTAGATTGATCTATTTTATTTATTAATGATTTTGTTTCTATTATCCATGTGATTTTTATGATGATATTCGCCATGGATGTTCATATAAATAAAGTAGATTATTTGAATGAAATATTGTTTGATTATCCATTATGAATTAATGATCATGCCTTATTTACTCATGATATCTTCTATTATATTTAAACCATATTGAGCAGTTGACCTATCCATTTATTTATTTTACTTTCCCTAGGATATGAAGAAGAATATTGGGAATTATTTCATGGTTGAATTAATGATTACAATGTTATGTTTTTTATACGCACAAAGTAATATGGAAATCAAATATTTATTAACCTCTATAAGACAACTAAACTGATCAATATTGGGTGGTAAGATCCATTCTATCTTTTACAAATGTAATATGTATGCACTATATTTGGGTTTTTAGAGATGGGGTGTTATATTTGGTATCATAGAACATTTATTAGGACCCTACAGAAATATATTTGGGAAAAATAGATTAGATAAAATACCCCTATGTTAGATTCTATGGACAATTCTATGAATAGGTTAATACAATGTATCATTATTAAAGTAGATAATATGTGTTTTCCTATAAATGACATCCATGTCCATATACTATCATGTAGATTTATTTTTGGAAGATATAATCCTAGGGATAAAAACTCCAAAAGGATGAATTGGGAATTAACTTGATCATCACCAGTGCATGTGGAGTTGGCCTAATACTGCACACCTAGCTAAACAATCCAAGGGGGTATATTATGGTTAATTTACATTTTCATATTGAAACATTATGTTGAATTATTGAATAGATCCAATAAAATCCTAATATATTCCATCCTGATATGGCATAAACTTAAAGATTCATTGATTGATAAGTCTCAGATTAATCATTGTTTTAATGGCATAAACACCCCAGTTGAGGTTTTATCTGATTGGGGTATAAGATGATTAAGGATATTTTCTCATATATTTATAGGGAATAAAACCCTTTGGTTTAGTATGTGTTTTAGTGAAAATCTAATTTTTGGAAGAATTATTTTATATTTTTAATACATAAGTTGAAAGGTAATTATAACCTTTAGGATTAATATGATCTTTTATATTAATTTGGGTAATTATAATAAAATGGTTATTAAATTTTGGTAATGTATTATTTATCTTATATATTACCATAGGATTAAAAAGTGATTTGGAAAAAGTTTATTAATGAAATTTTTAAAGAAGGTCACTATATTTGGAACCTTATATGATTAATGTAATTGAAAGAAATTTTTTTTTCAATAATTTGATTATATTTCCAAAATAAACATTTGAGTTATAATTAGGAATAATATATGATTTTTTACGGTTTTATAGTGATTCAATTTATTTATAGTATAGATTAGAATATTTTTTAGATTATATGATATGGAATATAAATTTTTTGTACATTACTATGTGGGAGATTTATGTTTTTTGGGGATAAATGTTAAATTATACTTAGAATAATATATGATCAAATATGTCTGATTATTGGGTTTCTATCTTGGCCTAGAATATTTTTTAATAGTTTTATGGTTAGATACTTATAAAATGATTTAAGTAGAACTTTGAGTGTTATTGTTTTGGATTTGGAGATTAATGTAGTATTTCTTAATATGAATGTTTATTTATATTGGATATTATTTTATACTATGCTAACCATTTCAGTTTTAGACTAGGGGAATAAATTTACATCATTTTTGGATATTTTAGTTCGTTAAAAGATGATTTTATTCTGTAGACATAAAATACATCATTATCATGATGATTCATATAAAATTATGACATTATTCTTATTAAATTGGAATAAATCATATTAAAGTTTGTCATATTTTATATCCTGAAGTTAAAGTAATTTGTCAAACTTAGGAAAGATAATGATAAATCTATTTAGTCATATGTGAAAAGTGACACTCAACTAAAAATTTATGTTTTTATAAAATCATTATAAAGTATGATTCTTATATATATACATGAATAATAGGTTTAATAGTTATAACCTAGAAAATATTTTTTTTAAATTAATACCTCATTTTAATATTATGTCTTATTATGTTTCAAAAATTAAAATTAATAGAATGTTATAACAGAAGACATTATTTTATAGTTTGTTATAAAAATTACACTACATTTAATAGAATATAGAATACCCAATGTTGATCTTAAAAAACAATGAAATTATTTTATTTAAATATAACCATTATAACATAGCTGTTAAATTAGTAGGTGTGAAAATGAGTAATTGCATTATGAAAGACACAAACACACACACACAAACTTACTTCTCAGTAAAAATTTAATGACTAATTATTTGGAAAAAATCAATCAATTTTTAGTAGTCATTTTATGCTACAGAAATAAGTTTTCTTCAAAATTGGTTTTTATCTATTTCTGTGATCAAATATTCTAATTACATTATACCAATTTTAGAATTTGTTTTTATAAAAATTATTTCATTTTTCAAATCACTGTATCAATATAATATTATTGTAAAGTTTTTGTATTTTTGTGAACGTATTTTTTAGCTGAATTGCGAAAAAAATTATCATTTTTAAAAAAAATACATTTTCAGTTAATGTATATAAAATGTAACATTTTTTAAACGGTTTTATATTATAATTGATTAATTTTGATTAGAAAAATCCAAATAATTTTTTTAAAATCATCATTTTTAATATTTTTATATAAAGACCTTTTTATCCATCAAATTACTTTTTCTAGAAAACTGTTTTTTGTTTTGTTTTATAGGTTTATTTTAATACTAATTTAAACCACTTATAGGATTTGAAAATTAAAAAATGGATTGCATATTTGAATCAAACTTTCTATTCTTATTGAATATTTCATCATTATTTTTTGTCATATTTAATAGTAATTATGGTAAAATTGATTACCATATTAAAGGGTAAATTTAGTTAACTTTGGTTAAAACTAATCTGAAAATACATTAAAATTATCCTTATAGTTTATTTTAATATTTTTATAAGTGTATTTTAACCTATGAAATAATGTATTCTAAAATACATCATTTTGTGCCTTTATTCTTTTATTAGGAACATTATATTATTTAATGTAATGAATAATTCTTAAGTATCAAATTATTAATTTTAATATCTATAATATGTTTTTACATAGATAATAATAATTAATTAATGATTATAAAATTATATTTTAAATATTAATAAATTTTCTTATTATGGTAATTTATTTTCATTTTTAGTGATAAAATAACAATATTAAATACTTACCCATCATTGGAACAATGCTTGTGAAAGCAGCATAAAAATTAGGAAAATGATATAAAAAATTTATAATGTAATATTTTTTGGCTAATCTATAGGGTTCCAAGAATTTTTTAGATATATAATGTATTAGATTTGTTTTAAATTTTAAATTATAATTATATTATTATCATCATATTTTTTTTATGTCAACTATATTAATAGTCCTTAAAATTATTTTAATGGAATCTTATGTTAAATAATTTTTTATTAAATAATTTAATTTTTTTTAAATATTATATTCGAAAAATGAATAGGATATGGTCTAGAATATCAACAATTTTCCATTTATTGGAAACTTTTCCTTTAAATGTAACTTTCTTAACCCCTAAAGAGTAAAAAGTTAGGATATTGAAGTAATCGTCAAAAGAGAAAATGGGTGTGGGGGTTGGGGGGGGGGTTAAAATTAGTAGATATGTGTTAAAACATCACCTAAAATTGCCTATATTTTATTTCATGATATTATTTGTACTTATATTAACATTATATTCTAAATATATACAGTTTAGTCAAATTGAATATGAAAATTAATTTATATTAATTTATCACTTTATGTATGTCCAAGGATTCCCATGTCATTTATCATACAAGGGCACCACCCTACACTATTACTCATATTAATATATCCATATAGATAAAAAATTCCTTAAAAACATTGAAAAAATTCCTCCTCACTACCCATAGTCTATTTTCTCACCAAATTACCATCCCAAAAGGATTAAGGTTTAATCCAAAGGTGGTTTTTTAAAGAAGATGTATAACTCTTAACTTGGTGTATTAATTTTATTTCCTATTATACATCCATAAAATATTATATAACTTTTATAATATAAAAAAATCTGTATAATTCATATAATTAAATTTTATTATGATGGGTTCCTAACCATTATTCACCTATTTTCCATACTATGTAAAATGAAAACATCACTTGTACACAAGTACAACATTCCATCTCCACAAAGCTATGTAACATGTTTTTCATCACTACATACATGGATGGTTATAAATGTGTAATTAAAAAATATTTAGTATGTTTAAGAAATAATAATGACTTTATAAATATAAGATATAATCTCCCATCTTACCCTTATATCTGTTGGAAAATGATAATTCCATTCGTACATATGTGTGGGTTACCACCACTTAGAGGTGATGAGATTTGTTTCTCACATAAATTTAAAATGAATGGATATAATGTTTTATTTAATTTATAAAAATTATAATTATGTAATTATTAATATTATTTATATTATTGAATTGTGAACATGATGTTGGTAGCATAACCACCAAACCGAAACATGTATAAAAACCGAACAATTAACACCTGGGTTGATGATGTTAAAAATGAATTATTAATAAAATAGTGATAGAAGATTATAATTGAATCATATATGGTTTGATATATGTAAATAAGTTTCTATTGTATATAAAAGGACCCGACCTTAAAACATTACATAATCTTGAATTTAATGAATAATTCACATAGAGGATCTTTTCAGGTTTAGAGTTTTAGAGAATTAGGACATAATTATTACATCTCAAAAGTTTAGAAAGTAGACACTTCTATTAAGTTTCCATAAAATAAAAACTCATAAAAAGAAACATGTCTAGTTCCATGTTTTAGATAGCATGTATTTCCTTGATCCCATCCTTGACCCTATTCATATTTAAGTCCCGTGGAGAACATTTCAAAAATGTGGGATGAGCATAAAAAGCCTAGTAAAGGATACATAAAGAAGGAAAACTGTTAATTTTTCAAAACAACAAGTAAACCATGAATATGTTATCAAAGTAATAAATTTCACCTTTACGAAGTATAAAATACTCTTCACTAAATAAAATATCACCACCTATCTTTTTTAACCAAAAGATTACCATAAACCCATATAAAGAACACCTAACACGTAAAGGTAAATTGGGACATAAACATACTTAAATGGAATAACCATACGGTCGACATCCACACATATCACTAAATTGAATAGCCATACGGGTGACTTCCATACCTAATGCATTGGAGGTTATAATGTAACCACCCGTCCTAGTATTCACGGAACCACCTATCATATGGTTTATCATGTAACCACCCGTCAAATGTCCAAGTACCATTATAAAATCATAACACATAAAACAATTATAAAGGAAATAAAACATTTCAACATTTCAATCAAAATATATCACATAAATATATTGACATAAAAAATCCATTATCAAAACCTTTTTCAATACCTAGATGCATAACAGATTATATGGTATTTATTTACTTTTAAAAACATTACGGTTTGTTGAGGAATCGATAGATCAAATAATACTCATGGCGGCGAAAATGTCATTGTCACCGCATACGTTAAAAAGAAACATAATTTTTGTCATTTAGTAAAACACTTAGTATAGAAAAGAATCCTTTTGAAAAAAAGTAAAAGTAAAATGGGTTTATACAGCATATAAAATAATATCTTGAATTAGAACTAAATATGCCTCAATGAAAGGAGATGGAGACAGAGTCCCATACAAAGTCGGTATCCTTAGATTAAGGTTAAATCAATTACATAATTATGGGTGAAAAATATAAATACAACCAATATAAGAGGATATTAAGTGTCAAAAATCATATTTCATCCACAAATATTCATATCATGACATAATCAAGAAGTAGAGGTTTAACCCAATGAATTGAAATTGGGTTAATAAGTTCCCTTACAGAAATTCAACAGCCTAACAGAGTCACTTTAAAATTCAGAAAATGAGTTGATGAGAGAGAACATGGTATCTCATCACTTGGACATAAAATTCACATCAATAAGGATATATAAGAACATATACCAACATAATAAGAGGTAAATTAAAAGGCATACCAAAATAAGTCTTTTTAAAAAGTGGAGGGTGAAAGGTTCCTTTAACGATTTGGGTAACTTTCGAAACGTTCACCCAATGATAGAAGAACCGTACAACATTGATGTAAATACCCAAAAAAAAAATTATATTACACAAAGAGTAGAATTATGGGCAGTACATACAAAACTTAAATAAAATAGTGAAAAATCTTCCAAAAATCTCACGGGAATAATGGTGAGATGAACAATCCCTTACAAAAACTCAGCAGCCTAACGACGCCACTTAAAGAATCCAAAAAATGGATTGATGAAATCAAATAGGTTCTCTCATTATATGAAAATAGAATTTAGAGTAAGATGAAAATAAAATAACATCCCCCAAAATAAGAAATATGAGCATAAAATAAACGACATAAAAGAGAGTACTTAAAAAGAAAGCGATCCGTAGGATCCCTTACCTGAAGTCCGATTTGTCTTGTTCGTTTCTTTATATTCCTGAATAACAAACTAGAGTGAATTTCTACTTGCATAAGAACATTTTTCAAGTTCATTATTCCTTTTATATCACTTATTACCATGCTATGAACATTATGTAATTATTTATGTTTATAACGGTGGTTTTGTAGATCATTGGTACTTGAGTCAAAAATAAACTTCTTATAATAACAAGTTCTTCATGTGGTAAAAAACCCATTATATCCAGAATTATATTCATGATGTAGATATAATATATATAATATATATCTAGTATATACTTGCATTTATAATATTACATAACATTTAATGGTAATAAATAAAATTCACCGTTCATTGAGACGGTAAGTTGTACGTACGCATGAATTCTACTTTTATTTCTATTTCGTATTTAATAGAATTAATATATATATATATATTATAATTACAGTATAATATATATGTTATATAGATCACATTTTTCATTAATTTTATTTTTATACATTCCATGTATTGCATGAACGAGTCACGTCACTTGAGGGGGCGGTAGTCCACACTTCCTCAAATGAAATTATCGCATTTAAAGAACATGAAAAGCATAAAGGTATGTTTTAAATGTTAAATACAGAAGCATAAATAAAAAATAAATATAATATATATGATAAATAAATATTGTTCCATCATAATGGACACCATGAGAGGTGGTAGGAGAAGATAGAACAATCATCGTTTCGTGAGGCAGTAATTCGCCATCCACAGAAACAGTATGTTTTTTAACAATTAGACGGAGGTTTGTGTAAGTGTAGCTCGAATAATTCTCATAAAAACATTCTAGTATATTTATGATATTGGTGTTGTTACAAATTTAATTAATAAAAATCATTTAGTGGGTTGGAAAAGCAAAATAAAACAAAAGAACATAAGAGATAACATTACCTTTAAATCGGGCAACTCCCTTTTGTTTGAACCAAAAGGGTTTCTTGAAGAGCTTTATTCCTAAGGTAAGGCTTCTAGGATTAGGAGAGGAATTTGGAGAGAAAAAATGAGCATATTTGGGTCAAGATAAACTCTTGAGAGGTGTGTGTAAAGAGGTATAGGTGGGGGCCTTTTATAAGAGGGAGGAGGGGCACTCTTGGAAGGTCTTGAAAAGTTACTTTATTTTAAAATGATTTTCGGATATCAAAGGTCCCGCAATTATTTATTTCGAGGATAAGGTGATAAGGGTTCGAAAGACACTCATCCAATATGTTTTTGACATGTGTATGTATTAGATCTTACATTATCTTTTCATTTTATTTAAACCGGTCATTAATGTGTTAATCGCTGCATCATCATGGTGTCACAAATAAATCAATTTATATAATGACTAAATTTTATTAAAATATACTATGATGTAGGAAATATTTTTAGATTTCCAATTAATATTTATACTCAAATATATGACCTGTATAACCCCATGTGAAAATTGTTTTAGTAAAACAATATATGTTTGTGACATTTTAATTTTAACTTTAAATAAAAAGTTATTAAAGTCAATTTCTTACCCAAGTGGATCCATGGGGTCCCCAAGATGACCCATGGATTTTCTTGGTCGGATATGACTCATACAATAAGGGTAGGACACATGTCAAGGTAATTTAATATTATTATAACATTATCTTTACCTTAAATTACACTAATTACCTTTAATCGCAATTAATAAAACATAAAAGTTACTATTCACCATAAATTATTTTCATTCCATTGAACCACATTTTACATCCTAATGAAAACCATGTATGTCAGATTTTAGAAATTCAAATCACACAGGTGGAAACATTTCATTTAAACAAAAAATTAGTTTTTTAACTACCAATTAGTGGTTTCACTATTCATCAAAAATTGATGTTTTTAAGAAAAATACCAAAAAATCACCCTAAGCTATATTTGATATTTCGAATTCAAAAATGATGTCTATTTTAAAAAATTCAAAACATATAAGTTGAATTAATCAATTTAATAATTAATTCCCGTTGTCAAAACAAATAGTGTGTTTTTATGAAACAAAATATATCAAAAGATTGACACTAGATTAAGTCAAATTTCAAAGTGAAATTAATTCCAATGACTAAATTTGGAATAAATTGTAAAAATATATTCTAACTACACTATAAACACAATTATAAAAAATCTATCCATATAAATAAATTAGATTAAAAAGTGGTTTTGAATTAAAATACACTATTTTCACTAAAAATGATCATTATCGGAAAAATAACAAAAATTAACACTAAGTAAATTTTGATATCCAGATTCTAAAAAGGCTTTTATTTGGTACAATATAACATATAAAATTGTCCAAAAGTTTATTTAAAAAGGGTTCGCCAACAAAAGGCGGTTAATCAACCTTTTAAATAATGTTCGAATATTTACGCTTAAAATTGGATTCATTCACATTTTAAGCCTCTAACATTTATTGTTTAAAAGTAAAAAAATTTGAAAAACATATATAATCATTTTGTAGCTAGTTTTTTTCATTCCAGCCCTTACAACGGCTAGGAATTATCTTCCATTTAAAATAATATTATTTTGTTATTAGTGTACAATGTAAGATTTCAAAGAAACTTACTGTAGAATATTGGGTACACCATTGAACATAGCATTCCCTTTAAAGTAATATTAATATTTTATTCAAAAATATTAATAAATATGAAAATGAAATATTCTTTATTTAATTGGGATGTTACATTCTTCCCCCCTTTTGGGAATTGCGTCCTCGCAATTTTAAAATTGGGCTCGGAAACTTCATTGAAAGTCCCACATCGGAACAAGAGTCAGTAAAACAATCACTTTAAAATAAAGAAAGAGAAGTAAACAGGTCACAAGAGTTAACCCATACTAGTATACAATGAAAATATGGATATATAGGAGAAAAAAAGGGTCATGTTCTGATGGATAGTGATATAAAACATGATTAGGAGAAAGTTAACCCCAAGAAAACCACAAACTTATGATGGGTTAAATAGTATGTGATTCCCCAGTAGGAAAAGATAACAGAAAACATTTTTGTTTTATGTTACTTTTTAAAGAGGAATTTATTTATGAGCTTAACTAAATTATAAGGAAGCATACTTACTTGTCATGTAGACTCTCATATCTTACTAGATTTCTTACACAGATTCATTTTTTCCTCCAAAAGACGAGTATTTAGGATGACTTGTTCACATTAAGAGCACTATAATCAACATCTAGAGAATCACCTAATCCACAAAAGAGAACTATATATTTCCCTTGTCTTTAGACCTTAACTAAAACCAAAATTGTTAGAACAAGATCAGATAATCCACAAAAGGATACTCCAACATAAAAATAAAATCTATTATTAATCTCCAAAATTTTTCCAACACAACCCAAAGTTCAACGAAGACCATTCGATAAAAAAAATTTCCATAAAATTATTTAAAGTAAACCAAAATAATATTGAAACCCAAATATTGGAAGGATTTAATCACATTGTCTTCCAAGGTACAGATTAACATTTATCTCCAAATAACATCAGTTGCTCTTAAAGTCTCATATTGAAAAGTAATTGACATAATCATATATCCTCTATGATAGGATAATCATTCTCATATATAACCCAAAATCAACTTATTCCTGATTTATAAGATTGTCTAACTAAAAATAATTTTTCATACTAACTAGGGACTTCACAATGTCCAGTGGTAGGCGATAAATACCAGTCGCACTTTGGTTGTGGGTTTGATTATCACAGCTTTGTCCGACACGACGGGTTGTCATACGGTTGGTGTGTTGTCCTTTTTCCAAAACTATATAATTCATAAAACATTCCCCAAACGGAGATAATATCATCAAAAATTACCATAACATAATTTAACCCCAATTTTATCTCATGCCTTACATTTTCCATCATAACATATATTAACCCATAATTACCACAAAGTAAGGATAATATAAACCCTAATGGTTAAATTTATAATTATTACCGGAACATCCTCATCGAGTTGGTTATCTCATACATGATGCGTTAGAGAACTCACCAAGGTTAAAGTGGTTAATCATGACTCCATGATAGTTGTTTTAGAATAACCACGAGATCCATCATTGAATCCCCCATTATATCAGGTCTCTTAATCAGAGAACCACCATAGTTTCCTTCAAACCCATTGTTACTTTGGTCCCTCCTAGATCCATCCATTTACTAAAACCAAAAATGTCAGTTTGAGTATATCAACATAATCATCATGTACTAATGAGTAATATAAACACTAAGAAATACTTACTCATTCACATTATCTAAAAACAATGACTCTTTCTAGAATCCTAGCTATTATGGTAATGTCACTTATGCTTAAAAAAATACCCTAAAATATAAAGTTTCTAAACCGACCTCTGATACCAACTATAAGGACCCGACCTTAAAAAATTTCATAATTTGAATTAAATTAAAATTCACATAGAGGATCTTTTCAGGTTTGGAGTGTTAGAGAATTAGGACATAACTATTACATCTCAAAAGATTATAAACTATACAATTCTAAGAAGTTTCCATAAAATAAAAACTCGTAAAAAGAAATATGTATAGTTCCATGTTTTAGATAACATGTCTTTCCTTGACCCATCCTTGACACTAATCATCTTTAAGTCATGTGAGGAACATTTCAAAAACAAAGTATGAGAATAAAACGCCCATTAATGGATACAAAAAGAAGGAAAACTGTTAGTTTTTAAAAACAACAAGTAAACCATGAATAATTTATCCAAGAAATACTTTTCACCTTTACGAAGTAGAAAATACTCTTAACTAAATAAAATATCACCACTTATCCTTTGTAACCAAAAGATTACCATACACCCATATAAAGAACACCTATCATATAAAGGTAACATGGGACCTAAACATACTTAAATGGAATAACCATACGGTCGACTTCCACACATATCACTAAATGGAATTTCCATACGACCGATTTCCATACCAATGCATTGGAGGTTATAATGTAACCACCCTTCTGGTATTCACAGCACCACCCGTCATATGGTTTATCACGTAACCACCCATCAAATGTCCAAGTACCATTATAAAATCATAACACATAAAACAATTATAAAATAAAGAAAACATTTCCAAATTTTAATCACAATATATCACTTAAATATATTGACATTACAAATCCATTATCAAAACCGTTTTCAATACCAAAATACATAAAAGAGTATATGGTATTCATTTACTTTTAAAAACATTACGGCTTGTTGAGGAAGCCAAATATGAAATAATACTCACGTCGGTGGAAAGGTCATTGTCATCGCGTATGTTAAAAAGAAACTTACTTTTTGTTTTTTATTAAAACAATTCGTATAGAAAAGATCCATTTTGAAAAAAAAGTAAAAGTAAAATGGGTTTATACAGCATATTAAATAAAGTCTTGAATTAGAAAAAAATATGCCTCAATGAAAGGAGATGGAGACGGAGTCCCATACAAAGTCGGTATCCTTAGATTAAGGTTAAATCCATTACATAATTATGGGTGAAAAATATAAATACACCCAATATAAGAGGATATTAAGTGTCAAAAATCATATTTCATCCACACATATTCAAATCATGACATAATCAAGAAGTATAGGTTTAACCCAATGAATTGAAATTTGGTTAATAAGTTCCCCTACAGAAATTCAACAGCCTAACAGAGTCACTTTAAAATTCAGAAAATGAGTTGATGAGAGAGAAAATGGTATCTCATCACTTGGACATAAAATTTACATCAATAAGGATATAGAAGAACATATCCCAACATAATAATATGTAAATTAAAAGGCATACCAAAATAAATCTTTTAAAAAGAGGAGGGTGAATGGTTCCCTTACCGATTTGGGTAACTTTCGAAACGTTCACCCAATGAAAGAAGAAACGTTCAACGTTGATTCAAATACACAGAAAATAAATTATATTACACAAAGAGTAGAATAATTGGCAGTACATACACCACTCGTAGAAAATAGTGGAAAATGTTGCAAAAATATCACGGGAATAAAAGTGAGATGAACAATCCCTTACGAAAACTCGGCAGTCTAACGACGCAACTTAAAACATCAAAAATATGGATTGATGAAATAAAATAGGTTCTCTCATCATATGAACATTGAAATTACAGTAAGAGGAATATAAAATATCATCCCATAACATAATAAATAGGATCTTAAAATAAACGACATAAAAGGGAGTACTTAAAAAGAAAGAGATAGGTAGGATCCCTTACCTCATGTCCGACATGTCTTGTTTGTTTATTTATATTACTGAATAATAAACTAGAGTTAATTTCTACTTGATTAAGAAACTTTTTCAAGTTCATTATTCTTTTTATATCACTTATTACCATTTTATCAAAATTATGTAATTATTTATGTTTATAATGGTTGTTTTGTCGATCATTGGTACTTGAGTCAAAAATAAATTTCTTAAAATTACAAGTTGTTCATGTGGTATATTACCCATTATATCCAGAAATATATTCACGATTTAGATATCATATATATCATATATATCCTTTATACACTTTAATTTATATTATTACATAACATTTAAAGGTAAGAAATGAATTGCACCGTTCATGGAGATGGTAAGCCGTACGTACGCATGAACACTACTTTAATTTCTATTTCGTATTTAATGCAAATAAAACTAAATGAGAGAGAAATATATATATATTATAATTAAAGTATAATATATATGTTATGTAGGTCACATAATTTCATTAATTTCATTCTTTATACATTCCATGTATTGCATTAACAAGTCACATCACTTGAGGGGGCTGTAGTCCACACTTTCTCAAATGAAGTTATCACCTTTTCACAACATGCAAAGCATAAATGTATGTTTTAAATGTTAAATACAGAAGAATAGTGAAAAAATAAATATAATATATATCATAAATAAATATTTCTCCATCATAATGGCCACCATGAGAGGTGGTAAGATAAGATAGAACAATCATCGTTTTGTGAGGTAGTAATTCACCATCCACATAAACAGTATGTTCTTTAACCATTAGATAGAGGTGTGTGTAATTGTAGCTTGAATAATTCTCATAAAAACATCCTATTATATTTAATATAATGGTTCTGTTACAAAAGAAAGGAATAAAAATAGTTTAGGGGGTTGGAGAAGAAAAATAAAACAAAAGGACATAAGAGAGGACATTACCTTTAAATCGGGTAACTCAGTTTGGTTTGAACCAAAATGGTTCTTGAAGAAATTTCCGCCTAAGGTAATGCTTCTAGGATTAGGAGACGGATCTGGAGAGATAATATGAGAAGATTTTGGTCAAGAAAAAGGCTTGAGAGGTGTGTGTAAGGAGGTTGAGGTGGGGGCCTTTTATAAGAGGTAGGAGGGGCACTCTTGGAATGTCTTAAAAAGTTACTTTATTATAAAATGATTTTCGGATATCAAAGGCCCAAAAATTATATTTTTCAAGTATAAGGTGATAAGGGTTCGAAATAATCTCATAAAATAGGTTTTTGAAATGTTTATGTCTTAGATTGTACATTTTCTTTTCATTTTATTTAAATCGTTCATTTTTGAGGTAATCACTGCATCATTGTGGTGTCATAAATAAATTTATTTATTTAATGTCTAAAAACTATAAAAAAATAAAATGATGTAGGAAGAACTTTTAGCTTTACAATAAATATTTATAGTAAAAAATATGACCTGTATAACCCCATGTAAAAATTGTTTTATTAAAACAATACACGTTTGTGACATTTTTATTTTAACATTAAATTAAAAGTTATTAATGTCATTTTCATACCCAAGTGGATCCATGGGGTCCCCAAGTTGACCCATATATTTTATTGGTCGGACATGACTCATACAATATGGTTAGGACATGTGTCAAGGTCATTTCATATTATTATAACATTATCTTAACCATAAATTACACCAATTACCTTTAATCGCGATTAATAAAACATAAAAGTTACTATTAACCAAAAATTATTTTCATCCCATTGAACCACATTTTACATCCTAATGACAACCATGTATGTCAAATTTTTGAAATTAAAATCACAGAGGTGGTAAATTTTCATTTAAACGAAAGATTATTTTTTTAACTACCACTTAGTGGTATCACTATTCATCAAAACTTGATGTTTTTCAGAAATATACCAAAAAATCACCCTAAGCTATATTTGATATTTTGAATTCAAAAATTATGTCTATTTTACAAAATTCAAAACATATAACTTGCATTAAACAATTTAATAATTAATTCCCATTGTCAAAATAGATAGCATGTTTTAAAGAAATTAAATATATCAAAAGATTGACACTAGTTTAAGTCCAATTTCAAAGTAAAATTCATTCCAATGACAACCATTGGATAAACTGGTAAAAATATATTCGAACTACACATTAAACCCAATTAAAAAGTTAATATATCCATATAAATAAATCAGATTAAAAGGAGGTTTTGAATTAAAATACATCATTTTCACTAAAATGATCTTTATCGGGAAAATAACAAAAATTAACCAAAAGTAAATTTTGATGTCCAGATTCAAAAGAAGGAATTTTTTGGTACAATATAACATATAAAATTGTGAAAAAGTGGAATTAAGAAGGGTTTTCCATCAAAAGGCGGTTAATCGAAATTTTAATGAATATTAGAATATTTATGCTTAAAATTGGATTCATTCGCATTTTAAGCCTCTAACATTTATTCGTTAAAAGTAAAAATATTTGACAGACCTATATAATCATTTGGTAGTTAGTTCTTTTCATTCCCACCATTACAACGACTAGGCGTTAACTACTATTAAAAATAATATTATTTTATTATTAGTGTGCAATGTATGATTTCAAAGAAACTCATTGTTGCGTATTGGGTACATCATTGAACATAGCATTCCCTTAAAGTAATATTAATATTATATTCACAAATATTAATAAATATGAAAATTTAATATTCTTTATTTAACTGGGATGTTACAATATATGTATAATAATTCTAAATTTAGCATACCAGAGGATAAAAATACATACAAATAAATGTGGACATGATGTAAGGGGTTTCTAAAAATAATTTCCTTGCATTAGGTGACAACACTTTTTCATTGAATTCATTCAGCCATGATTATGTGTAAATTGATATCTATATTGTCTTATAATATTTTTTTAAATTTTTAATCTTTATTTAAATATTTTCAAATAATCACTTTATGTATTAATTATCACTTCAAATATTATGATATCTGCTGGAGTTTATCATCTCAAAATGTCTTTTTTGGGATATTTGTTATGTTATTCACCGGTATTATATTATGAGGTGTTTATAATCCCCCTTTAAAATTTTATATAATGAATAATTATTACATATTAATATTTAAATATTAGAATTCAAGGTATTTAATTGAATTTGATCTTATTTAAAAGTTACCAAAGTCGTATGGGATTTATGTCGCAATCTCATTTTATTTTGATATTCTTTTTATTCATATTTCCAATGGGAAATCTATATGAATACGATGTTTTAAACCCAATATATTTTATTATCATATGGTATGTTTGGGTTTAAATTTTAATATTCTAATTCTTTTGTTTTTTTATAATTTATTAAGAAGTAAGTTGCAGGTATGAGACTTTTTAAGAAAATACTATTTTGATGTTTTCCTTCCAAAACATTTTCTTCCACATAAATATTCTCTTTAAATTAGTTCAATTATTTTATTAATATAATCTAATGATTTATTAAATTATATTTCACCCATGTTTGAATATCTATTATAATATTTTAAAAGGATACTTTCTATTGAATATAGAACTTTTACCAAAGGTGTGATCAAATTCTATTTGTAATAAACACCAAATGAATATATTTTCATTACATCATGAAATATAATTTATTTTAATATTAGTTTAAATGTTTTCAAGGTCAATTTAAAATAAAATATTTTGTCAAACTTTTTTATGTTTATTTAAACTAAATCAAAAGAAAATGATATTATTTTTCTAAAGGATTGGAAAATAATTTTAAAGGTTATTTACAACATTTATCATACATGAAGTCATAAGGGACTTATTTTTTATGTATTGGTACTATTTAATTATAGAAAGAACCAATTTGTCAATAAATTTTTCATTTATTTAAAATCAGTGAAATTATACCACCCTTTACTAAGAATACATAATGTAGTATTTTTAGATCATTAAATTTCTTATGATCATGTTTTCTATCACTCTCGAATATTAATTGTTCATTATTTTTACCCTTTATGTACATATTTTTAATATCATGGATTAAACCAGAATAATTTATATAAATTTCACGATGTTTAAACTATATACCATTTTTATATATGATATCAATTGAAGGAAGCTTATTAAATAAGCTATTTCATTTACTGGGGAAATATTGATATTATATTTTCCAAATTCAATATATATAATTGTTGCTCTATACATGTTTTTGAAAAATAATTAAATTGATCATTAAATATTTCAATAATTAATAGTATTTAAAAGTGATTAGTAGGGTCTATTTATATATGTACCCTTGATGCATTTACAATTCTCATGTGACAAAATATGTTTCCATAACAAATGGTTATTTGGGTTACACCTACCAATTTATAAAGAATTATTTCTTGGGTGAGAGGACTTTATGATAAGATTCAAAATGTATTTATTAATAGGTCATGAATAGAATGTGTTTTTTATCCACTATTACTTATTTATTATTCTATATTTACTTATGATAGCTTTTTTTGTACGTAACCCTTACTAGGAATTTGAGGTCAACCTTTATTTTATTTTCATTCACCATGTTATGAAAGAAGATATTATGATTGATTTAAATAATGAATAATTTTTTTTCATTTTCAAGATTTTTTTTATTTTTTTATTGTAATTTGGTAATTGTGTTTATATATAGTTTTCCAATATAGATAAATGGATCAATCTCGAGTGATGTGATATCTTGTATCTTGTACCACTGTAATAAGTAACCATTAGCTTTCGGTTAATTGAGTCCAGGTGTTACAAATATTTTTTTTGAAAATAATTCTTAGTATATATGTTCACCTCTTCTATTGAAAGAATTATATGAGTAAAAGAATTTATTAATGAAATTATCTATCTATATTTGAAAATATTTGATAAATTACAAGAATTATTCCCTTATATCAAATTATTAATTAAATCCTCACAGAATAATTTAATGGGTCTTGATAAATTTGGAAATGGAATTAATTAATTTTTATAATTGTGGATATAATTTTTTCGAATATCTTAACAATTATAGCACATTCATCAACAATATGGAAAAAACCCACCAAAATTCCACACTAGAGGTAGGGCACATCAATTCAATGTTTTGAATGAAAATTCAAGTGGAGAGTCAAATGAATTAAGAAAATAATTGATGAATTAAATAAGGATAATGATGATATAAATATTTATAAATGTTACTCCTCATCCTAGTTTATTGTTTAATCCTTATCCGGGTTATTAATTATTTGTGATATCATCTATTTCCCCATAAAAATGTTCACATGTCCATCCCTCCCATTCCATGTAATTAATTCAATCCCAACCATCATTTTAACCAATATTACAACTATCAATCCAACAAAAAAAATATACATTAGTCTCAAAATATCCTTTTGGAAATTATTCATTAAATAATAACCCAACCAATTATTAAAATTATTAAAAACCCAATAATAAAATTAACTTGAAAATTTAAAAATAATATTATTTACGAACATTGAATTAATTATTTTAAAAATGAAAATTCTATTTAACCAACCTATTAATAAAACATTTCCTAAAAATTATAATGTTAAATCTATATTTATTATTAAAAAAATCAATATGACAAGATAATTTACTCAAAATAATCATTGATCTAATAATAAATATAATATTACAAACAATCTGAATGTTCAAAACATTAATCTAAATCAAAACAATATATATAATTAAAATATAAATCATTTTATTTATTCAATAAGAAATAAATTTTCTATAATCCATTGTTCTGTTAATGAAACTAACAATAAACCAACCCCATTTTATAAAAAAAATCTCTATCTAACAATTTTAACAAAAATGAATTTAATGTAATTAAAAAAACCAAATAACTTCCAAAAAATAAATATTAATAATAATGATGATGATTCATCTATAAGAAATTTTTTTGATTATTCTAGAAAATAGTTCATTAACACTAAAAAATCCACTATAAAATGTGTTAATACTTGATTAAGACATATTACTTCAACATTAATCTAGTTGTTTAAAAAAAGAATCAATAGCATTTTCAAATACTTCAAAATATAAAAGTAATTGTAAATTTTATAAAACAAAGGTGGGGAAGTCATTAATTCCAACTAAAAAGTATATTAAAATTAAATATAATGTAAATATAGAGGTGAAAATATAAAATATTCTAATAGTCCTATAAGAAATGAATTGGGATATGAGCCTACCTTTTGATCACTTATATGATATGATGATTGGATTATTTGAGGGTGAAAGAAGTTTAATCATGTTCTTCAGTGGGAGTGGTGATATATGTCAACTTTATTCCTCTAGTTTAGATTGAGATATGTCTATGGGATTCTTGTGTGGGGGAAATTAAATAGTGTTTTCACCTGATTTCTATCAAAATATGTTATCTTGATCCTCTTGATATTTCCAAAGTACACTGGAAGACATGAAAAGATGGTTGGGGAATATGGGACCACCCTGGTGGATGTCAAAATATACCAATATGGTTTTGTTTTTGATACTATAGTACAATAGAATAGTTTTTTGTGTGTGAATAAGGATAGGGGAATTTTAGGTACTTTTCTTCAAATTATGTTGGTGGAAATCTCCAGTATATGTGGGGACATAATCCCACTCTATATGATTGGTGGGTTTTCGACCCAAGAGAGATCTCTTGGGAGCCTGGGTCTAGGTAAATAGAGAAGATACCTAATGGGTGATGACCTCAATGTATTATTTAGGAATCATGGATGTGTGATATCTATGAAAATGGCTATTTGTGGGAGCCCTCCTTTGATATTCCCAATAAGTAGTGTAGAATTAGTCAACCCCTTAATCATCCTCCCTAAGATAAGAGTCATACTAATTATTTTTCTCTAATAATAGGTTCCTAAAATGGTTCGAGGTGTCAATGAGAATCATCGACATCTTCAGCACCCATCATTATGTAGATGGTTGGTGAGGTTTCATGTCTTAGAGACCTACAACCTTTAAAGTCAGGAAAGTGTAATTTTAATAAGAATCTTGTATCTACTCATCTGTCACATATTACTAGATACGTTGTGTTAGTGACCACGTTTCCTTATTCAATAGTTTATTAGGACAAGGAATAATTATAAAATTAATATGATTCCATTAGTTCGGATTGAAGGTGAAATTTTTTCTAATGGTCAACTTAAGATTGAAAAAAACATAAAATACCATCAATGTATAATCATAATTAAATTCATTCTTCAAAAATATTTTTAATGGTTAATGGATTCATATTGTGTTCGCCATTTTTTAGAGGAATCCTGTAATGTTCAATCCATGTTGAGATCATTTTGTGTCCGAGAAGACCTACATTCTAAAGGATGGTAATCACTAGTTTCCCATGATCTATTGGTTTTTTGTTAACATTTATCAGTGAAAATATCTATATGTATCAGACGTTCATTGGATTTATTTTATTAATTACTTGTTCTTTAGATTTAAGTATTATTTTTGGGAGATCTAGAGTTTATTTCCATTGATGAATTCAATAGGTATTTATAGAGTTGGGACCATACCCTTAAAAAGGATTTCTATATATCCATATGAAGGGAATTGGAACCCACCTAGTTTCATTCCCCTTAATGAAATATGATGCATCTTTTACAGCCATGTGATAAAGACCACATCCTTGATGTCTAATGCAATATGGATTGGATGACTGGAAGAATGATATCAAAAAATGGTTGGTGTGGGATTTAGTAACATAGTCCATTTCTCACTGACCACAATGGGAATGTGGCCCAATGATGATGAATTTTATTATGAATATATCCCAGTGAAGTATATGGTAATACACATGGAGGGAATATGTATCTCCAAATAGGGGCCATGATTTAAGTTTGGATATGACCTAGATAAAAGATTATCCAAAGCTGACCAATGTGAGGGTGATCTATGAAGGACCAATGAGTTGATGATCCATAATGGATATGTCCCAAATAGATGAAAGAATGGTCTTATAAGGAATATTAGCCTATGAGTGAGGGTGCCTAGAATCATGGGGAAAATTGATCGACGAGGTAAGAAATATGTGACTTAATGACGAATATGGTCCAATAAGGATAGATATGAGTGGTTGTAGATTTTGGGTTTGATCTTCTTGTAGATGTCGTATATATCCTATCTAATAGAAATAAAATCCCACATAGTTCATGATGAATAGTTTAAGATCATGTGATAAGAATGTTCCGTATAGTTTAACGTCATTATGTATGGATGTTATTTAAAGGAATTGTCTTTTTCTAGTTATGTACAACATTTATTTTTTCATAAAAACTCGTTTTTTGCCTTATCATTCATCCTTTTTGGTTGAGCTTCGTTTAGAGATATAGATCCTTTTAGGGGTAAATGACCTAAATTTTGGGTATGTAAGAATGTTTTAATTTATATATTCTAGGTATAAACATATAAAAGGGTCATACGAGGGTTTTCCATGGTTAGGAAGGCTTTGGATGTCATTTAAATGTTTTACGTAGGAACAAGATTGAAATATATCTATAGGTAATTTATACATTGTTTAAATGTACTACACGAGGATTAAATGTTTCTACACACATATCATGATTGGTTATAGAGCATTAACTGGTTCATGGAATGTAAAGAATACATTCCATGAAAAATGATTAGATTACATGAAATAGTAGATCAGAATAAATATTAAACTGAGGTGATTTGTTTTTCATCATGACTTTAGTATAGAGAAATACACGACCAATAAAACTACACACCATGTAATTCTCATGGAAAACATTCTTGAGAGAGGTATCATGTATGATTTATTTTTGATTCATTTGTAACTTCTCTCTCTTATCATAGAGTGATTTCAAGGAAATCAAATATTCCTTCCATCCATTACAAACATCCTAATAATGTACCCAATCCCCAATGAGTTGTTTTTTCTTAGGAATTACCCACTATTCCTTAATTCTTCCTCATTGTAGTGTAAATTTTTGGACCTTGTTTTTTTGGGGTTTTATCTCATTGTTTCATGATTTAGGTTCCTTCCTTTGATATTACCTACCATTAGTTTTTTTAGTATTTTCAATTGAAAGAATTTATTAATCATCGTATAATGGTATGTGGTATAAAACCTAACCCTATGATCTATCTAATTTTCAATTATGTACAATATTGATATTTCACCAACATTAGGAGAACGTTAATTAATTTAATTTTTATAATTCATGGATTGGATTATTCGTTTGATCCCTTTGGATTCAATTTATGTTACGACCTAGCTTGTGGCTACTAGTTGGGTGTGAAAACAATTGATTAAAATTGAATTGGATAATGTCTGAGAGTGTGTTTTTCATGATATTTGAATTTAATTTATTTATTGATATAGAATTTGTATGGTAATGAATTTTATATTCTAAAATCAATGGTGATAATTTGATAAAAATATGAATGTGAAATTAAATATCAACGGTAATTTACATAATTAACCATTGAGTCTTATGATTCCATATTATTATATAGTTGATATTTGAAATTGTGATGTATTTGTTGTTTTAATTCTTATATAGCTAGTTTTTCCAAGTGATACATTCTAAAATTCTTATATATTGGGTTATTCCTAGTGACACATGCTAAAATTGTTATATAGCAGGATATACCCAATGATACATGATAAAATTCATATATAGTGGGCTATGCCCAGTGATACATACTAAAATACTTATTTATAGGGATATTACTAGAAATGATGAAATGATTATATAATGTGGTTGGACCAGTTTGATTGTGAGTTGATTATATATGAGGATTTTTCTGGAGGATGAAGTGATTATATAGAGTGATTTTCTTATCTTTAGTACTGTGATAGGATTTATGGTTATTGTTGGCATGGTTATGCTAAATGCTCAGAGACATTTCAGCATGGTTCCGAAGTAGGTTGAATTATGTATTGTATTAAATGATTCATTAATACACTTATTTATAACATTATTGCATGAACTTAATATCATACTAGTATTTTTTTAGACATAGTGGTGTTGACCCATTGAGTTTTACTCACACCCTATTTGGGTTTTTGTTTGGTACCCAAGAAGAATACATGGATGCATGTTTGGACAAGTGAAATGGACCTTGATGCAGATTTTTTCTTGTCATATAGGATATAGATTAGAGACAATACTAACATGGGGTTCAAGACTGGGGCCTTTTGAGATTATTTATGTTAGTAGATTATTTTGTTTTTATTTACTTTTGTTTAACAATTATATACATTTCATAAAATCATTACATGATTCATATTACTTTTTCTTTATTGTTTTCTCCATTACTACCCAATTGTATGATATATTGTTTATATTGTCATATATTGTTATTGTATTTATTTTTGAGGTTTATTTCAAAATTATTTTGACTCTATAAAAGGGGTAATAGTCTCTAAACTATATTAATCACACCCCCACTACTAGTTGACAGCCATTGGCATATGGGGAGGCATGCTTGAGGTCCCGTAACAAACCCGATTTACCATCGTGAGAGAGTTCCATATTGAGGGTATGATAATTTTTTTAATTAATATGATGTTAGGTTTTATTTATATATTTACAATTTTAGAAATATATAATGAACATTAGGACTTGTCATGACTTCATAATGTGTTTGTGTATCGGAGTAGATAACCCTTGTATGGTGAAAATATGAGTGCCTAGGGATGTGACTATTGTTCATGATGTTTTTTGATTTTTGTTAATGTTATTTCACCAAGGATGATTCATAGGTAATGTTTTGTTATTGTTTCTTGAGATTAATACATTTTTTGGAATGTAATGAGTTGATTATTCATGCATCATGATATACACATAAGGATACATATTGAAATTTCTTAGTCATGGTAAGTGCATATTTATTTCATGTGATATATACCTTCCAATTTTTACATAAAAATTAGATACCTATTACATATGATAAATCAAATGGAAGATCAATTTTTATAATAAAAAACATGTAATCTATATTTAGAGATACCAAGAAAAGTTGTTCTATATTTTTCCACCTATTAAGATTGACCCTATTATTATAACCAATGTTTATAGGAGTGTGTTTTTCATATAGAGAAAATGTATCCTCTTTATTTTTTCTAATAGATAAAATTCCACCTTATTATCTTAGAATTGAGCATCAGGGCAATATAAACCAACATGACTCTAATACAGTTGATACAATGATTCTTATACCTCTTGAGGATAATATGGATGTTCAGCTTCAGGATAGCTTCATGTGCATCATTCAATCTATGGAAAGTGATACTGTTTTGATCGATCCCTTGATATCTGATCTGACGAATGAGTTTCAACTATAGCGTCCATAAACATTTACTTGGGATAGAGGCCACTAGGAAGATGAGTTATAAATTATGTCAATCTAGAAAATATTTAAACACATTGAGCAACCTATAGATAGGAGGGTGATACATTCTGTTTATATTCCATGAGGACCTTCTGTGTGATGGTAGGATATTCAATAGAATTATTTGTTGTAGGAAAAGTTAACATAGAAGGAATTCAATGAAATTTTCTAGATATGCTTCTATCTATATTCATTGGAGCATGATAATTATTTATATGGATTTTCATGTGCTTATTGGAGGATGATAAGTCAGTTCTTGTTGGATATTATCTTGGGAAGGATACATTTGATTAGGTTCAGTTTATTCGGAGGCAGTTGGTGACCATATTTATTAGAAAAAATCATATGATAACAATCATTGATGACCACTAGAGTTTTAGGATGGTCATGATTTTTTCCTTAGGGTGTTTCTAGGTTAGGGAAATAATTTATCATGAAACGTGGAGTGTTATTTCTTATATTTCCAATACATTTGATATTATGGAAATGATAATTTAGTGGCGTACCAATTTCCTCTTTCATAGTGATATGGTTCTACACATGACATGTTTCATGTGCCACAACTTTAGAGATATCATCCAGACACATCTCATGTGGTAGATGTTGGGGATGTAAATATTTTTATAGATTCATCCTTTGATTAGAATCCATTACAAAATTTAAACTGTAGTGGTAGTTATCTCTGGGATAAGACTATACCGATTGATTTAGTAAAATGGATGTATGCATGTGTTCATGAGGTGACCTAGGAGATGGAGTCTAATATGTGAGAAAAATATATAGACTTGTTTGTTGTGACCCACAATGATGGCTGGAGCTTTTCATGGATGAGTAGTTATATGGTGGGGTGATTGTAAGATCAAATCTTTTTCAGGTACATTACTCATTTATATCTTTATTAAACAAATTTTGTTTGGATTTCTATGTCTCAAAACTTTGTTGATTGAGTATATTTTGAAGAATGAGATACATTATGGGGTAAAATAACCTATTGTTCAGAAATGCATGTATATTTAAATTAATGAAATCTGGATATAATTGCATTTAATGGTAATACAAATGTTTTCCCATGTTTGGAAGGATATTGAGTTGGTTCAGATCTTTTATGAAGTAATTAGGCTAAAATAAATTTATAAGTAATTTACACATACTGTAAATGTATTATATGGCATGTAAATGTCCCCAGACACATGTTGTGAATGGATCTATGGATGAACTTTTTCTTATCATTCAAAGAATTCTTGTCATGAAATATGATTAAACAATGTGTAATAATATATTGGGAAAAATATTTAACTTAGTTGATTTATTTATTATGCATAACATGATAACAGATAAATACATGGAGTGCAATAATTACACACTATTTAATTCTAATGCCTAGTAGTTTTATGATGGTTAACACATATAATTTATTTTCCACCCACATTTAGCTAACTTGTCTCGACCCTTTGGAAATTTATATCGATTTTTGGATCCCTACCATCCATTCTAGATGTTCTAATCAATATTCTTATCCTCAATGACTTTTTTTATTAGGAATACTCTTCTTCATTTGTTTCTTAATAGTTTTAGAGTAAATATTTTGACTGCAGTTTTTTGGGGAATTGATCTCATTGTTTCATGATTTAGGTTACTTCTTGTTGTCATTCTCACCATAGTTCTTATTGTTGATTCTGGTTGGTTGTGTTTCTTAATTTCCAAATAAGGTTAAGTAGTTTAAGACCTAACCCTATTGTCGGTTTAATTGTAAATTATGTGAAATATTTTTATTTCAGCAACACAACATGAAAATATATTTTCAAAATGATTATAATTCATGGATTGTATAATTGGTTGGATCCATTTGGATTCAACTGATGTCATGACCAAGCTTGTGGGAATGAGTTGGAAAATAAAAACCTAGGTTAATATTTAATTGGATATGGGAATAATGTGTTTTTATCATGACATGGGAATATAAGTGATTGCTTGATATAGAATCACTTTGGTAATGACTTTTATTTATCCAAATGGATGGTGATAATTTTATAAATTAATGATTGTGAAATTAAATACAAATGGTATTTATCATAATTAACCAATGAGGAAAATTATGTAATGTTATGATATCATGGATTAATTAAATTTTTTTATTTTTGATGTTGTAATGATTATATAGTGAGATTGATCCAGTAATAAATGATGAAATAGTAATATAAAAGGCTATACCAAGTGATACATACAGATATAATTATATAATGGGATATTCTAAAATTTAAAAGATGAAATTATTATATAACATGTTATTCTCAATGAAAATTTCTGAAATTATTATATATATAGGCTGCACCTAGTGATGATGAAATCCCTATATAGCGGGTATTTTCCAGTATTGACGATAAAATTTTTATATATAGCCTTCTCTAGAAGATGAAATTATTATAAAAAATTATTTTCCTGATTTTTTATTCCATAGATAATGTTTATAGGTGTTATGGTTGTGCTACATGATCAGATAAATTTTGTAATAGTTATTATGTAGGTTTATTTATGTATTATATTTATTGATTAATTAATATGCCTATTTGTTGATTTATTTCATGCACTTATTATATGACTAGTTTGTTTAGACACGGTGGAATCAACGTACTGAGTTTTACTCACACCCACATTGGGTCACTATTTGGTACCATAGATGAATAAATAGATATAGTTTTGGACTAAGGAAAGGGACCTTTTTGCTCATTATTTCTTGTTGGATGGGCAAGAGTTTGGAAGTAGGAATGATATGGGGTATGTGATCTGGGTATTTTGAGATTATTTGTGTCAGTTGATTCTTTTATTTGTATTTCTTTTAGTTTTACATTTAAATACATTTTATCCCATCATTATATGATTCATATTATTTTAGGCTTATAATTTTCTCCATAACATCTTAATCATTTGATTTATTGTTTCTGATGTCCTATGTTTCTCTAAAATTTATTTTTATGCTTTACAGTCATTGTATTATTACTCTATTCTATGGGGTATATTCCCCGCACTATATTCATCATAGCCCTATGGATAGTCAGTAGCCTCTGGAATATGTGGAGGCATGCATCAAATCCAATAACCAACCTGATTTGGCTATGTGGTAAGGTATCAGGTTAGGGGATGTTACAATTTTCATACTATTTTACAAAATGCTTTTTAGGATATTGTTCACATATATTAACATCATGCTATAGGTATATTTTTTATGTGAAAGGTGAATCAATGGAGGATTGAGTGGTGGTTACACATTACTACTTCCCTAACAAATGTAACACATTATTGGATTGTTGGAATGATATCATAAATATGGGAATGATAGATAGAGGATTAAACCTCCGGGAGATACCTAAGTGCCTGACATAACTTGTGACATAGGATAAGGAAAAGAGTGATTTTTTATTTCATCTATTAAGATCCCATAATGAGTGGGATTATACATGAGTGGGTATTATGAATGAATGAGTACTTTTTACCAGTTTTGGAGTATAGCTGGAATGGATGCTTCCAAAATACCATCATATCTCTATGTCTCCCTTAATGATTTATATTAATGAAATCATAAATGGGAACTATTTTAGATATATGCATGGGAATAAATAACATTCTTACAATATTCATCAATTTGAATCAGGATCCATAATCTTTATGATGAATTGGGAGAGCTATAACTATTATCTTTACAATTAGGGGAATAATTATATAGTGGACGTAAAATTGTCAATCTCTTTGGCCCCCCATCAATTCAGGTGGGAGATAAGGATGTGCCTTTTACCAAGGGAATTCACAGTCAAAGGAGGGACACTATATCATTTTATATAGCCTAATCATGTATATTTAGTGGAATTAGATGTGGTATTAGATTTTTATTTTTCTTGTTTCCTTGGAAATGTGGTCAATATACTAATTGAATAACTCAAAAAAAGCATCAGTAGGTAAAATAGTTTAGACACCCCAAAATGAGGTTAGCCTCCATGGTTATATAACTTTGGATGATCTTGTGCATAGAGTGATCATGGTGGAGACTGGAACATGTGTTTTGTAGGATTGTGAAGGGTAAAACCTTACGTAAAGATGAGCCTTACAGGGACCCCAATATAGATGTGATTTCACTAGGGATCTACACAGATAATATGGTGAGGGTGGGGAATCCTTATTGGGTACTTTATAAAGGATATTGGTAATATTGGTAGTCTTGTTGTGGATGTTGATCTACTAAGGGGATGTAGTATGGATAAGGCTCATTGTAGTCGTCGAGAGAGTGGGATCTAATTTCCGTCTCCATAGAGCAGGGGAGCATTTTCAAGAAATTCATGTTTTAAGGTTATCTTGATTCCCCTAGTTAGGTTTTAATGAAACATTGATTTTATTTTCTACTTTGATACTCTCCACCGCCCAATTTTTCTAGGATCTCAACACTCAAATGTTTTGAGTTCTTTGTTTTTTCTCCATCATCTAGGTTGTCGAGGGAATGAAATTATGAAAACTCTTTCCTCGCTCTTCCTTTAGATGTTTCATGATATGTCGATGTATCCAGAATATAATGCATTATGTTTTAGGGTACATTAATACAATGTCTATGAAAACTATAAGTTTTAACAATCATGTAGATATGATAATTTTTGGCTTCAGGTTATCACATATTTATTTTTTATAGTTGTAGTGTATCTGGTTTCCCCATGTGTACATGAACAAGCTCTGATTGCTTTTGGTATAACACATCATACAAGGGATATGGTGTTTTTATAACACAATTCATGATTATGGATTTTATAAGATTTGGTTCAAATATGTGTGAATAATGTACAAAATTTAATGATGTTATGACTATGATATGGATGCTTAGATGGTCATGATTACATATTTAAGGGATTTTATCACATGAATTTTGGTGTTGGGGTGTGAGGATGATAAACTAATCAAGATGTGGATGTGGGGTGACATTATCATATTTATTCTTTTGATATATAATTTCTCATTTATGAATTACTTAGGGATTGGGCCTTGGTTAGGATGACATATTGTTTTACCTTCTTAGGTAATGAGTCGGGTTTTCTCTTTATTCTACGATATTTAGTATGATTTTATCACATTCTCATTATAGGTTCTGAGGATGAACCAATGAAGTATACATATCTTCTATCCTTGTATATATATATTTTTTAGGTCTATAAGTACTGATTGACGATTGAAATGGGAAGTACTATCTCATGGAGTGTGGGAGTTATTGGACTTCATGGTTACATACATGGTAATTTTATTTGTAATTAATTTCTCTTGATTTGTAATTTATCAATTTCATATATTAAGATGTTTTATATTTTTTATGTGATTTTTTTGATTGATTGATTTTTCACATAACTTTTATTCATTTTTTCAGGTTAATTCTTACCATATATGCATTTATACCCCTGGTGGTAGTCATAAAATTTTGGACTATTAAAGGTAGGAATCAGGGGTAATCCCACTTTTTCACTATTAGTCCACGATTGGTACAAGTGGAGGGGGGTTCATGATATAGTGGTACAAATGATTTTGGTTGGGAGTTACATTGATGCTCAGGTATAAGAACTGGTCTGATTTCATGACTTGTTATGACAAAAATATTAGTTAAAATTTTCACACGACATGCTCAACAGAGATTATATAGGACATAAGATTTCAGGACCCCCTTTGATATGACATAAGGAACTCAAGTTTACTAAATGTACTCATTGATGTAATAATACTTGTTTGGTAGAGACCTTAGTATGGATCATATATCATAATTTCCAGAACCAGTGATAATAATTGAAAAGACATGGAGCATTAGTTAGAATCTTTATTAAATAACACTAAATATTATATATTTTACTTGTTTAAGGATTCTCAAAAAGTTTTTTTTTCTAGGTAAGTCTCTAGGTCGATATACCAATCTATTTTCAATAGATGATGTTTAGTCGGATGTACCAGCTGATTTCCTTAGATTTAAGATGAGTGATGATGATTCTTGGAGGAAGATTCTTTGAGAGTTTCACTACCATATCCATCAAAAGTATGATGGATCTATTTGAGATTAAGATACTATGTCTTTGTTGAGGGATTTGATGGTTTCTATTATCATGTTTGGTGGGGAGGCTCAACATTGATGGGTTTTGTTCCTTTGGTATTGAGGATTCAATCAATTCATTTTAGAAGTGTTGTGATCAATTTCATAATGAGTTTCTTTCATCAACCATGAAGGTATAATACCCATAGAAGATTCATAGCCTTAATCAATGGAGTTCCAATGTGTTGGATTTTGGTATTTGGTTCAATAACATCATACATTATGCTTCTAATATTTTCAAAATGAGGAAGATGGGGTAAGACATATCTAAGAGGCTTTTCATCTAGAGATATAGTTCTAAATCACCATGTTCAAATTTTAAGTACACCCTGATGTGCTAGTGAATGATGAGGTCATTAATCGGATGTTCATTAGGCCCAAATCCTCATATTATAGGAGTCACTAAGAATATATATAGAATATATATATATATATAATGAATCTCTATGTTTCCAAGTTAGATGAAGTCTCTGGAAATAAAGTGTTCATTCTAGACATCTTCATCCAGTTTTAGTATGGCATTAAATTTTTACTCTCATACCAGAAGATTGAGCATGGTTAGTTTCAATGTATAGGTCATGGACACTATAATATTGAGTTTTTGACCATACATAGCCATCTATATAGAGTTGAAGACCCTCCTTTGGCTCATTTATTCAAATATTATCCTCATGGGTACCAAAAATAACATGGGGTGACGTTATTTGATTTGAAGATGGGGGAAGAGGTTGATAGAGGAAAACACTATGATCCCCTCATCCTCAGGGACATGGAGCATATCATGACCATGAAGGTGGCTACCATTAGGACTAGAAGACATGTGTAGCTAAACATGGTCACGTACATGCATTAGATATTCAAATTTATGGAAATATAGATGTCTTGTGAGGTGTTATCTTTATATATTCCATCAATGTTTTATATTTTTTTATTTAGGATCCGTGGAATACATTATTTCACCTATTCTGTTCCATGATTTAGGAATTTATGTGTAGAGTCTTCCACTTCCATTTCTGTTGAAAACACATGTTAGATGTCAGGCTAGCATGTAAGATGTGTGTTGATATTGTGAGTTGATGTAATATCGACATCACTCTTGGGGAAATGTTATCTATTTTTGGATACATTCATATAATATTATCCTTGGAATGGATTGAAAATATTAAATATATGTTATTGTTGACTTTTTTAGGAGTTAGATTATATCCTATGATGCTGATAAAGAGAATTTTGTTCTTTTTAGTGATCTGGAAACTTGAATGGGATTCAATCAGGTCATGTACTTATCTTACTATATAGAAGAGATAACACTGAATTCTATGGAGGATGTTTTGGTTGTGTAAAAAAACATGTTTTTGGACAATAAAATTTAGTATAAATTTGATATTTATTACTTTTGAATGTTTATGAGAGGTAAAATGGTATTTTTCAAATTAAAATATGATATTAAATAATTTTTATTACTACTCTATTGGTCTCAGAATATGTAGTATACCCTAGGGTATGATTTCTGTGGAATGTTTTGCAGTTGGATTTTTCACACAATAATAAATATTTAACATTTATTTATTTAATTATTAATTTATTTTTTCCATGTTTATTTGGTGATATAATTTTAATGGAGTGTCATATTTATTTTTTAACTCTAAAATTGATTATTGATTTTAGGGTTTTTTCTATGTGTGGAAAAAACTTGTGGTGGGCACTATTCACGGGCCCATGCCCATTTTTCTTTATCTCTTCTTTTTCTTCCTCTTCTTTCTCCATTTTATTTACCTTCTCCCATAAATTCCAAAAAAGTACCCATTTTGAGATTCTAGTTTCTTTGATCATGAGAAAAGTGTGAGAGTGAGAGATATAGATAGATATATAGAGTGTGGGATTGATAGAAAAAGGGAGGTGTTGCCACAAAGGATAGGAGGAGCCATATCATCATGCGACAACTAAAAATGTAAATGAAGGTGATACATTAGTGGATTTCACCAAATGGTTGGATATTTTTATGTTTTTCTCCATAAATTAATATGAATAGTCGTAGTCCATGAAGCCTTAACATGAAACTCTTGTATATCCTATTGACTTGGTCAAGGGGTAAATAATTTATGATAGAAATTAAATATGCCGGAATTTTAAGGCATTCGACTACAACATGAATTTAATTATTAAAATTAGACATTTTGGGAAGTGTGATGATGAAATACATGAGGTTATTTTTCTCATTTCCATAATGTTATGGGTAATGGTTGAAAAATAACATCAGACTATTTTTTTCACCTTTATTATTTTAGTATATCAACCATAAAATTATGTATTCTTCAAATTATCCCTTTTCCTTATCCCACAAAAAGTTTCTATTTAGATATTTATACATCTTCATTCATTATGAATAAATAAATAATGATGAGTTTGGAGTATCATCCAAAATATATATCATTAGTTCTTATTTTTTTGCGATTGATTTCCAGGTTCCAAAACATATAACTCCATCATTATCAAAGTTGAACTCTATAATATTCTCAATATTTTATTGTATCTCTACATCATATTCTTCGGATTATATGATCATTATGTGGATGAATTTCAGAGTAGTGATCAGGGTAAATTATGATTTATCTCATCGCATTCTAATATTAATATTCATCCTATAAAAATACACGAGTTTGTATGTTTTTAAATCCTCTACATGGATATAGTATCAAGGACTTTCTGGCTTAGAACATCAACCACCTTATTCACCATACTAGGGTGGCCATGTGTTGGGAATTCATAATATTTTATGAATTACAAAAATATACAATAGTTCAAATTCAATTCCATATATGTGAATTTATATTTCATGCGATTTTGATAAGTATATATATCAGACCTTCCTCCATATATATAATATCACAAAATATTCATAAAAACGATCACTACTACTAACTCTAAATCACGAGTATTGTTATTTTTCTCATGATTTTTTAAATTTAACGATTAATAGAAATTTATGTTTCATTTTTCATAAGTACGCAACCAAAAAACTATTTTAATTCATCAATATGTATTACAAACCCATCCCCACTACACTATAATTTAATTATATGTACTTTCTCCAATATATTCTTATTTTCTCTATTAAATTATTTACATTCAACCATTCATAGGAACCTAACACCCTTATATTTTAACCTTATTTATATATTTTATATCCATATTTGTTTTCAAATATCCTCAGTACTGTAAAAAAATCATAAGAAAAATATGGATCTCAGTTTTCTATGGTCGGTGTTGGCTATTGTTCAATATGTTATTTTTTAAGGATCTATATATATTTCGTTTTTGGTTATTACATGACCCAATAAAGAAACCATTTTATCCAAAATTCCCATTTACTAAACTTGGTATTTAACATCTCCTTTCTTAAATTCATCAGTATAATCTAAAAATGATAATCATGATCTTCATTCCTCATTGAATTTATAAGAATATCATCTATAGAGACAATATAAAATTAATCATGTTAGTCCCAAGAGACTGCACTAATTACATCCATGAAGATGATGGGGTTGTTTTTTTAAAGTGAATAGTTTCACACTAATCTCATAGTTCCCATGCCACATTCATAATGTTTTTTTAATATCCACTATTTTGACCCTTAATGGATGACATAAAAATCTAATTTTGATATTTGATAAGTAATGGAATCCTTTATGTTGATATAACATATCATAAATTCGGGGAAATAGAGCTTTGTTATCAAATTTGATCTTTTTAATATCATGATAGTCCATGAAAACTCACAAACAACTATAGTTCTTCATAAAAAAGTAAAATGGTGCTCTCTATTGGGATGCATGGGGGTAGATTAAACCCTAGACCTAATTCACAATTAGTGTCTTATTTAATTAATCCCACTCAATATGATGTATTCAATATAAACAAGGTTTGATAGAAATAAATCCATGTATAAGTTAAATTGAGAACTCCGACTTTATCTTTGGGATAAAACCAAGTTATAAATTCATAAATACATCAATATATTTCAATAGAGTAAGAATGTAATCAATTTTGTCTCTTTACTCAATCATATGAGTAAATAGTTATACCTTTTTAGGCATTATAAAACATATAATTTAATATTATTCCGAATGGATATCATACTTATTTTGTTCTATGGGAATAATATGACATAAAATACATAATAATATTTACATCTCATGGCAATTCTAATTTTCACTATGTAGCGATATCCAATCGATTTTTTGTGAAATTCATCCAAAGAAAGAAGAAATAGATATACTGAGGTATACTGTCAAAAATCCAAATTGCACTAGATTTTTCTATATTAGACATGATAATTAACCCAACATGTCATTTCCCATATAGATTTATATACATTTATTGAGTTGGAGATTCCATATTGTTTGTAACACTTTTTTATATAATTTAATAGGATAAAATAGAAACAATTAAATTACTTATAGATATAGAATGGATTCTATGTTTACATCACATCTCTCCATTATCATAATCCATCTCATTGGTAGTGGTCATGGAATTCACTTCCATGATCTCTCTATTTGGGAAGTTATTAGGGAATATTTTACTCTTTTTCTTGTGAGTTGGGGAATTTGTTCTCAAAGATTTCATACTCCATGAAGATAAAGCATTATAGTGTATAGGGATCATTTGTGTGGAATATCACCATCTCTACTATTTTAACTGACCTATTTTCCTTAGATAGTTTATTTTGGGCTTGTTTTACTACTTTACCACACATGAAACACATCCCTAAACCTTTTTGAAAATTAAATAAGTGAATCCTCCAAAAACAATTTAATGTAGGTCTTGAAATTTCCCCTCATGTGACTTACCATCTGAGATCACAAGGATTTTTCTTCTATTTAAACCTCTTCATATGAATCAGAAACACAGTTTTTCATCCAATACATTACCATACATAGATCAATATATTAATATATTGCAATTCATATTATGGATATAGATTTTGAATTGACTTTTTCAATCCACTAATGAAAATATGGATTTCACATTTTGGATCAGACATAAAAGGAAAGGCTTATGATGAAAGCCAGAAGATATTTATATCAAATATCCAAATTTATTTATCCTACTTTTTCACACTCCATGAATTCAATAAATATGTTTATTAAATGAATTCATGGAAATTATATGGTTAATAAATACTTTCACAATCTTTTCCAATAACACTAAGTCTACTTCTTTTTTCATCATTAAATTATGAATGATATTCCAATATTTTTCATCCTCTCCTTCTAATTGATAAAAATCCTGTAGAACCTTCTCATTTTCTAAGAACTAGAGAAATGAAAATATATTTTATCTCTCACTAAAATCATACTAGTGATATGGGTATTTTGATAGATAGGGAAATATTGTGGATGTTGTCATATGAAATTATAATTTAATGTTTCTCCCTCCTTGGTTCATTCAGGAGCTCAATATGATTTGTGTTATTATTCAAAACCTGAGATATTTGAGTGAGTATTGACAAAAGTGCTTCTACTCGATACCCTATTGCGTTGAATTATTTATTGAGGAAACTATATTTTTGGATTTCAGACCCACTGTTACCAATATTTCATATGCATCTTGGAAATTCTAAAACTGAAATATAGTTAACATTACTGAATAATAATTGAGATCATAATAAAAAAATAACATAAAAGAAATTTAACCATAAAATTTATTATTTATTAACATTATAATTTTAGTATATAATTATTTTTCTTAAACCTATATAACTCTAGGATAATAATTATATTGGTATCTATTATTTCATAACCAAATCTGTTATAGTAACTAGAAAATTAGTCCTTCAAAAAGTTTCGTATATACATTGATATAAACAATTAAAAATCCTCCAAAAATTACCAATATAGGTTTGTAGTTTTAATTCTTTTTCATACACCAGATTATAGTATAGTTAATATAAAAACCCCTTATTCAATGTTATTACCCCTAGGTATAACTATTCCATAAACTAAACCAAATTTGTTGTATCAAAATGGTGATGATTTTATATGAAAACCACCTACCAAGGACATTACCAATATTTCATTGAATCATCCTATATATAGACATATCTTAAGGTATTTCCAATTAGCTCATCTAGCATATATTATCAAATTATTTTTATAATTTCCAAAGAAAGTAATCATTTCTTATAATACTGACTAAATGGACCCACCTAAAAAACCCATTTTTTTACTTATTTTAATTGATATAAAAAATCCCTTATAAATTATAATATCTCATGTACTGATAAAATTAGTTCCTCTATATACTAGAAACATAATAATATTTATTTTTAAATATATGTTCTCACTTCTTCTTAATGTCACTATTTTGTACCATCTTATCGTCATCTCAATAGTTAGACTCATCCTCAAAACATAGGAAAAGTAAACATAACAATAGTAAGATATCAAATTCTTAGTATGTTATGAATAAAAATTTAATCAATGATGAGTATATATGAATAATTAAAAAAATGTTAAAATAAGAAGATTATAAAATATTGAGTTATAACCATAAAACATAAGTGATCTTCAATGTTTTTATAATAAATATGTAATTCCACAAAATATCATCATGGGAATTTTATTTATATATCATGGATTAAAACTATTTTACATAAATTGTAATCATTATAAAAAAAATATCATAAAGAATAATATCTTCTTAACTGTGGAAAAAATAGCAACATGGGGAAAAATTATATTAATAAGACCATCCATTAGATCGTATGATTATAAGATACATAAATGTGATTATGAATACAATCTAATAAGATATAACTCTTGACCAATGCATTGGATGGCGAAATTGTACCCCATACATCAGTCATCCATATATACATAATAAAAAAAATCATTCTCTTCTCACATCATAAAGTACCCATGGTTTTAAAAATGGTTTAAAAAAACATATAAATTGAAATAATTCCCATTGCATAAAGAAAACATAGAAATAAAAATGGATTTTATAAAACATCTAAATGATATTTAATGACATTAGGAATAAACTCATTTGGAACCAAAAAAATATAAAGTAAAATAATAAAATACGTAATGAAATATATTTTGAAAAACATTAAAAATAATTCCTTTGGAGATAAATCTTTTGAATATAATGAAAACAAAATTATGAGTATTTTTTATTCATTTTTTTTCATTTATTTGAAAATCATTATTATAAATCACTTTTCATTATGTATCATAGTTTTATAAGTCAAATTTATAGAAAAAATTGCATATAAATGAATTTTTTTATAAAATTATTTTTTCCCAGGAACCAGGATTGAATAAGATTAAAAGATGAATTTCTTTGAAACATGTAGTTAAATAAATTATGTTATAATTGGAACAAACATGTATGTGTTTCCAATTCTGTTTCCTTTACCATTTACATCCAAATATGTTCTTTAACCCAATTTATAATAAAATTTACTATTAAAAACACATATTTCAAAACCATAATATAAATTTATTACCATTTATATTATTATTTTATAACTACATATTTTAATTATGTGATCCAATATAAATTTATATCCATTATCAAGTGTTTGATATTTTAATTTCTTATTTTGTAAAAAATATTACAGACGATATAAATTTCCACTTTGTGATTTCAGGTTAATTGTTCATATATTTTTCAAGATAGAACAACATTTTTATTTCAATGATTTCATATTTCTCATTTTCATTATTATAAAGACATGAATATGGATTATGAAAATGGAACTCACAATAAACTAGTTTTCAACGTGTTTAATGATGGGATGATTATATATTAATAAATATTTTATATATTAAGAAATAAAATAAATAAGTATTAAAACATATTAAATATTACATTATTATATGATATTACCATTATATGAAATACCATAATCATTTATGACCTATTTGGTATAACATTATTTTTAAAAGTTAGTTAAAATGAAAAGAATGGTAAATTATTATCATGATTTCATGAGTTATTGAATATAATGTCACGACCCCTCCCCTGGGGCTAGTTCCGTGACAACCCGAAGCCTGCTTTCCATAGGCCAGGGGCTGGCGACTTGCACCAAAGGTGTAAATAACTGAAACTAGGATGGCATTAACATAATAATCAGTAAACACACACAAAAAGAGTATAAACTAGAACAAAACAATATGTAAAAATTGTATACAAAAATTAGTGTTGTAAAGTAAAGGGGCCAGAAATACAATCCCAACTGTAAAGTACAAGGAAACTGATAAACAAGTGCAATTAAAAAAAAGTAAATAGATGCAAGATTGTCCACCAGGAAGTCCCACATGAAGGGTAGGTACAGAAGGCCTCCACAACACTCCAAATCTGTGCATCTCCACCAAGTACCGTCATGCTATGTGGTCCACCTACGGTTACCATCCAGTCCTATCCACTCATCCTTGGTCAGCGATGTCCGTCGTCTGCAACCAACACACCGATGTGCGGGCATATCCAATGTAGGGATGAGTATAATGATACTCAGTAAGAACATTGATACCCTAAAGGTCTCACAAAATCCAACAAGGATAAACCATAAAGTATGAAATCAGAAGATAACCCCACTTAGGTATATGCTCATACATATACCTAAGTTATAAAGTAATCCATCTCATTCACAAGGAAACACAGAAGTTACTGACCCTGATGACATAGGTATACAACTTTTGTAGAGTGACATAGATGATCAGATGTAGTCTCTGATTCATCTAAGCTGTTGGACCCACACAGGATCTAGGACCATCAGTTGGAACATTCAGACCCACATAAGATCCATGAACAGTAGTTAGAGCTCTCAGACACACACACGATCCAAGACCAGGTAAGTAGTCAGTCCCACATAGGATCCAAGACTATATATTCTGTCGTACCCACATGTCACGAACCGAATCTGGACGCCGCCAAAACCGGCACCAAACCCAGACCGTGACAAGTCCCGAAGGGTGTTCCCGATCCCCACGGGCTGGCACAAGTGCCCGGGTATCATAAAATGATAATTGGGAACGAATTACCTGAGTTTATAAACTTAAAACGACAAAAGAATCCAATGAAACGAATCTGGATTTTTTTTAAACCAAATAATCTTTTTTAAAAATTAAGAACTGAATTACACAATTTTAAAAAAAATTTAAAGACCATTACAAAGGTACAAACCCAAGAAAATACAGCCCAAGAACCTCCACATGGAAAGAGGCACCGCCCTCAAGACATCTCCACGACACTCCATCACGATGGACCGCTAAAAACCCGAACCAAAGGCATAAAACCTGTTCCCAAACCTGTGACATAAAATAAGCAAGTCTACTTACACCCAAAGGTGTAAGTAGGGTGTGAGAGAAAGCCCAGTAGGATACCACCTCTATGAGATTCCATGTGATAAACATTTCATGACAAAAAGCGTTGCATGTTTTGTAAATAATAAATGCTAGTAACAATTTTCTAAAGGATGAAATAATAAATGAAAACAGTTTTCATGTGAGATAATTTTAAAGGAACAACAATTTTAAAATAAATGACAAAGCTACTGAATTTTCCAGCCAAAAATACCGTATACCGATGGTAAGTACAAAGGATCTAATGAGCACAAGTAATAGGAAATAACCCCTAGGCACTAGCTAGCTGTGGGTCCCAGGTACCTCGTATCTCGGTGAGAGTAACCACAAAAAAAAATATCTGTTCTCGTGCACGAGCCACTAGTAGGGATCATACCCATAACCTAGTGGTCCCCAATCATCATCATCATTGTTTAGTTAGAGTTGTAAGCGTCAATCATGCTAAGTGAAACTGAGGCCAAACCCCACGGATTCACTAGCATACTAGTACACGTCCACCCACCTAGATACTCGGGTTTTCCCTTTGTGCTCAAACAAGTTCAACAATCCAAGAAGTGTAGTTTTCACATGAAAATATCAATTCCACATCACACATTAACCAAACAGACCCATGTACATCACACAAGTCACAAATTCCACTATTCATTCAAATGCATTTTGAAATCAAACTCACACCAAAATTCCCTACAACACTTTTCACATTTCTTTAACACTTACACAAATCATTTAAACGATTTTATAAAACCATTACAAGTTATTCAACTCACAAAACAGCCCACACACATGTCACATAATACCCTTCTCACCTTCACAATTCATTTTATCAATAAACTCACATGAAACATCCCACACCCGTGTTTCGCACACAAAACACAATTTAGTAAAACATTTCGGTAATTTATAAAACATTCTAAAAATGTTTGACATCTCAAATCACCACTTTACCATTCAAAAACCCACATTAGGTGAACACACTCACCCAAACAGTACATATACACCCTTTCCCAACTTTTTTTGACAAAATAAAACATTTGCAATTTTTATAAAACAAACCCAAGAGGTATAACCATTGTTTGCACTCTAAACCCATTTCAAACCCCTCATTCAAAACCAAAATCATAAAAATAACAATCCAAAACAGAATTTTCAGCCCTAAAACAATTATTAAAGCACCCCCAAATGTTATAAAAATACATCAAATAATACCACAAAGATACACATGAAAAACACACGTTTTCATAAATCTCCTTCAAAAAGTACAACACGGTTTTACAACTTAAACTCATTCAAAAAACCTATTTTCAAGGCCCACATGATAATAAGGAATTAAAAAAACAGAATTGGCAGCCCCTTTCAAGACTAATAAATCACTTTCATATGTTATAAACTAAATCCAAACATTACCCCAAGAGTCACACATGAAAAGTACCCAATTTCAAGCTAAAATACAACTAAAAATGAAATGTTTAACCAAATTCATCAAAAACAGTTTTCAAACCACACAAGACAGATTATAAACATACTAAATTAATAAAACAAGCAAGCTAACTCATCTTAAAATGGTTACACATGGAATCACCTACCTTTTGAGTCGAAACCCTCAAAACTTGGTGCGAAACCTTAAGCGCACCACCGCCGCACCACAAGGAATATGAATCCAGACCTAGACCACCAAAAATTGACCCAAAAGATACCAAATCAGACCTTAGGATCTAACCCTAACTTCTGGACATGAGGAACTTCAAGAAATAGGAAATAAAACTAAAAGAGGATGGAAGGAACCAAGAAGGAATTGACTTACTTGAAATATCTTGAAGAAATCAGCCCCAATCCACCAATATATTAATCTCCAAGTACCCAAAACGGATATGGAGGTCCTAAGGAGTCATATTAGGTCATGTGGGGACTGAAATGGGGTAAAAAGGATGACAATTGAAGGAGTTATGAAAGATTCATTTCACCTCATCAAATCTGGTCGATTTGAGAAAGATTGAGAAAGATCGTCCAACTCGGCGGGGTATTTGAGCTCCAAAGAGGAAAACGCGATACAGGGAGTGAGGCTGAGGTGTTTGGCTTCGATTGGGAGGTGGAATCACCGAGAAACAGTAACAAACAAATGAGATATTGAAATTTTAAAAAAAATAATTTAAAGCAGGAAATGGGCTTACGGGCAGGCCCATTACCTTAATTAAAAACCCAAATCCATCATTATTTAGGATTTCTATGTGGTTCAAAGGGATATGGTGATTTTAATATATTAGGGTATGACAATTGGGAAGTGGAATGAGTATAAAATAGTAAAAATTGAAGGAGTTATAGAAGAATCAAAATTTATTTTTAAATCTGGATTTGGGCTCAGAGTTTGGCCCAAAATTTCAAAACCCACTATTTTCAACAAAATGAGTGGTAAACCCCCAAAACAAATCAGGAATGGAAATTAAATGAATAATTAATTAAAAAAAAGTCATGGGTGTGACAATTCTCCCCACCATAAAACTTTCCGCCCTCGGAAAGCCACATCACGGATAATGCAAAAACCAAACCCAACCGAAAGGCATAAATGAACTCATTTGCTAAGCTTCGCCCCCAAAGGTCAAAACACCTCCAGTGATCAATTAAGGAAGAAATACTTCACAACCAAAACATACACCTCATTAATGAAATTATGAAGCACATTCAAGATTTATCCTAAAACAAAACTCCTCAAACACTATCTGAACAAGGCTCAAGAAATTTACCCAAACAAACAAGAACATCGAACAAGGTTACACTTACCTTGATATAACTAAACAATTGGGAAATCTCCAATCCCAACGTTTACTCAAGGAAGATGTATGTGGTTATATAGCTCCGAACGAGACTACCCACATCCAATCCAATACCAAGTACAAAAGTGAGTTACTGGTACAAGGATACAAAAATGGGCTCCCCAACCATAAGAGACAACTTAATTTTTTTTCTGATAAAGAATCAAGACACTAACAGGGGAGCCCTGAACAAACTCCCTAGTACAATGGGTAGAATCCCATTAGGAATTTTCAAAATAATATACATGAGACTCATAGTGGTTCTCCCCACCATAAGAACCATCCATCTTAACTGACCAATATGGGCCGGCATAGAAAAACCCCAAAACATAAAGAGTTGGGACGACAACACGGTTAGCCCGCACAGTTTGGGAAACTATGTGCTAACCATGTGGATCCTTATACCTACATGGTTTTCTAGGGAATGGTTACTAATAAGTGTTCACTCAACATGTCTAGAAATATCTAAAACCTTTCCCCCAAACCCAAAGGGAACCAAAGGGGAAAAGAAAGTCATTGGGAGATAACATGGGGATGAGGCCCGCCACCTCTTTCCACCGAACGTGAACAAATGAAGCAAGATGACAAAAACAAAAGTTTAAACTATTCTCTTCTCTCATACTAAGAACATTTATTTGTTCAAGGTTAAAAACTGCCCTGGGATTTCCTCTGACTACGTGCCAGCTTCTCTCCGGGACCTATGGCTGGAGCTGGAATGATTGAAGCATCTTCGGCCTCATAGTTAGGATTTAGAAACCCCCAAATAGAATTTCTTCTTAAGATTATACAAACAACTACATGTAATCCCATATGGGTTCACCCAGACATAACACACTCCAGAACTCACTTTACCCTAACTTTTAAATTCACTGAAATAAGGGTTTAGAGGATGCACTCACATCACACCCTGCTTCTTCGGGTGAGAAACAACAGAAATAAAGGACACATATAAACACATTCCTCTAAAATAGAGGATGTCGAGATCTCCCAAAAGGAAAAACAGTTTTGAAAAAAAAATAGACTCACATAATATTGTACAACTTCACCTTCGACGAATTAGGTAGCTTAAGAAACTAAGGTCTCTTTCAACCATCCACGAGCACTCTTACGCAACAAGAGGATCCGAAAAAAACCAAGAAAGTAAATGGTGTAGAATCATTCTAAAAATCTCAAGAAAAGATTCCTTACATTGATCAACTGGAGGATTTTCCAATGGCAAAACAATCCGTGTTGCCCATCAGTTGTGCACTAAATCTTAATGGGGGAGCACCTTATCCAATAAGAGAACCCAAGGACCCAACCAAGCTGGTTCATTGGTAAAAACATGCAACAAAAAAGATCCAAACTCATTAATGGAACCATCTTAATGGTGTCCCGAAACATATATCATAGGAGACTTCTAACCTGACCTTTTACCCAGCTTTCCGACCAAACACAAACCCAAAAAAAAACAGTTCGAACAGGAGGGGATCTTGGACTCAAAACATCCCACAACATCAACATTTTCAAAAACCCATAATAAAAACCATCCCAAAATATTCATCAAGAAAACATGTTTTTCTTTAAAACCATTTCTGAAAAAAAAATGGTTCAGCGGTGAGCGTATCCACTAATGGTACCCCATGGGCCTCACACATGCATGTTTTTGTGCCACACCATGCACCCTCCTCATATCCGTCCTGGCACTCATCCAGTCATGCCATCAACCATCTATCATCCCATATAACCCCATGCATGTGGTCACTCTTGGAAATACCAAAGGTCAATGCACTGATTTCTTTCATCTTTTCAAAAACCAAAACGGTCAACCAACACATCATTCTTATCAAAACCGCTAACCAGGAGGTCGAACCCAAATTACCGCATTAAAAAAAACCTTTCAGAAAGGCACAATCGCTCCAAAGAAAACTCACATTCAATTTATTTACATCAATTTCAAAACATCTCATCACATTAAAGAAACTTTTAATAGTTTAGAAAACTCTAATGGGAACTCTTTTTCAAAACCAACTTAAATATAGTTTCTGCTTTCAAAAGAGGTGTAAGAACACAATTTTCCATTTCAAAATAATTCTGAATATTCAGTTATGCCATTTAATAAATCAAACCATTCCATATTTATTTGAAAATCATTTCACAAAAACATTACACTTCCTAAAACCAAGTCACTTTAAAACCAAAGTTCCAATATTTCAAAACTAAAGAACACCAGACAATGCGAGAGGAAACTAGTTTCAGTGGGTGACTTGGAAATATGGTTGGCGGCCATATTCCAATCACTTCACTGTCACAGAGAGTGTTCTAGGGAATATCCCCGGCACCACATGGCTTGCCAGACCCTGCGAGCTCATTGAGACCATTAACCCAACTCTCTTTTCATTTCCCCTAATCATCATCAAACCAAGAAAACCAAAAGACCTAGACAAATCCCAACTTCCCCTGGTGACTTGAATCCGGAAATGAGGTGTGGTGATCAAGCACACTACCCATAACCAGAATTCCATGTCCCAACAATCCTAACTCTAGACTATCCCGACTATTTCCCAAATAACATGACTCCAATGGAGCGAACCTTCTCTGATACCATTTTGTCACGAACCGAATCTGGACGCCGCCAAAACCGGCACCAAACCCAGACCGTGACAAGTCCCGAAGGGAGTTCCCGATCCCCACGGGCTGGCACAAGTGCCCGGGTATCATAAAATGATAATTGGGAACGAATTACCCGAGTTTATAAAATTAAAACGACAAAAGAATCCAATGAAACGAATCTGGATTTTTTTTAAACCAAATAATCTTTTTTAAAAATTCAGAACTGAATTACACAATTTTAAAAAAAATTTAAAGACCATTACAAAGGTACAAACCCAAGAAAATACAGCCCAAGAACCTCCACATGGAAAGAGGCACCGCCCTCAAGCCATCTCCACGACACTCCATCACGATGGACCGCTAAAAACCCGAACCAAAGGCATAAAACCTGTACCCAAACCTGTGACATAAAATAAGCAAGTCTACTTACACCCAAAGGTGTAAGTAGGGTGTGAGAGAAAGCCCAGTAGGATACCACCTCTATGAGATTCCATGTGATAAACATTTCATGACAAAAAGCGTTGCATGTTTTGTAAATAATAAATGCTAGTTACAATTTTCTAAAGGATGAAATAATAAATGAAAACAGTTTTCATGTGAGATAATTTTAAAGGAACAACAATTTTAAAATAAATGACAAAGCTACTGAATTTTCCAGCCAACAATACCGTATACCGACGGTAAGTACAAAGGATCTAATGAGCACAAGTAATAGGAAATAACCCCTAGGCACTAGCTAGCTGTGGGTCCCAGGTACCTCGTATCTCGGTGAGAGTAACCACAAAAAAAAATATCTGTTCTCGTGCACGAGCCACTAGTAGGGATCATACCCATAACCTAGTGGTCCCCAATCATCATCATCATTGTTTAGTTAGAGTTGTAAGCGTCAATCTTGCTAAGTGAAACTGAGGCCAAACCCCACGGATTCACTAGCATACTAGTACACGTCCACCCACCTAGATACCCTGGTTTTCCCTTTGTGCTCAAACAAGTTCAACAATCCAAGAAGTGTAGTTTTCACATGAAAATATCAATTCCACATCACACATTAACCAAACAGCCCCATGTACATCACACAAGTCACAAATTCCACTATTCATTAAAATGCATTTTGAAATCAAACTCACACCAAAATTCCCTACAACACTTTTCACATTTCTTTAACACTTACACAAATCATTTAAACAATTTTATAAAACCATTACAAGTTATTCAACTCACAAAACAGCCCACACACATGTCACATAATACCCTTCTCACCTTCACAATTCATTTTATCAATAAACTCACACGAAACATCCCACACCCGTGTTTCGCACACAAAACACAATTTAGTAAAACATTTCGACAATTTATAAAATATTCTAAAAATGTTTGACATCTCAAATCACCACTTTACCATTCAAAAACCCACATTAGGTGAACACACTTACCCAAACAGTACATATACACCCTTTCCCAACTTTTTTTGACAAAATAAAACATTTGCAATTTTTATAAAACAAACCCAAGAGGTATAACCATTGTTTGCACTCTAAACCCATTTCAAACCCCTCATTCAAAACCAAAATCATAAAAATAACAATCCAAAACAGAATTTTCAGCCCTAAAACAATTATTAAAGCACCCCCAAATGTTATAAAAATACATCAAATAATACCACAAAGATACACATGAAAAACACACGTTTTCATAAATCTCCTTCAAAAAGTACAACACGGTTTTACAACTTAAACTCATTCAAAAAACCTATTTTCAAGGCCCACATGATAATAAGGACTTAACAAAACAGAATTGGTAGCCCCTTTCAAGACTAATAAATCACTTTCATATGTTATAAACTAAATCCAAACATTACCCCAAGAGTCACACATGAAAAGTACCCAATTTCAAGCTAAAATACAACTAAAAATTAAATGTTTAACCAAATTCATCAAAAACAGTTTTCAAACCACACAAGACAGATTATAAACATACTAAATTAATAAAACAAGCAAGATAACTCATCATAAAATGGTTACACATGGAATCACCTACCTTTTGAGTCGAAACCCTCAAAACTTGGTGCGAAACCTTAAGCGCACCACCGCCGCACCACAAGGAATATGAATCCAGACCTAGACCACCAAAAATTGACCCAAAAGATACCAAATCAGACCTTAGGATCTAACCCTAACTTCTGGACATAAGGAACTTCAAAAATAGGAAATAAAACTAAAAGAGGATGGAAGGAACCAAGAAGGAATTGACTTACTTGAAATATTTTGAAGAAATCAGCCCCAATCCACCAATATATGAATCTCCAAGTACCCAAAACGGATATGGAGGTCCTAAGGAGTCATATTAGGTCATGTGGGGACTGAAATGGGGTGAAACGGATGAAAATTGAAGGAGTTATGAAAGATTCATTTCACCTCATCAAATCTGGTCGATTTGAGAAATATTGAGAAAGTTCGTCCAACTCCGCGGGGTATTTGAGCTCCAAAGAGGAAAACGCGATACAGGGAGTGAGGCTGAGGTTTTTGGCTTCGGGTGGGAGGTGGAATCACCGAAAAACAGTAAATAACAAATGAGATATTGAAATTTTAAAAAAATAATTTAAAGCAGGAAATGGGCTTACGGGCAGGCCCATTACCTTAATTAAAAACCCAAATCCATCATTATTTGGGATTTCTATGTGGTTCAAAGGGATATGGTGATTTTAATATATTAGGGTATGACAATTGGGAAGTGGAATGAGTATAAAATAGTAAAAATTGAAGGAGTTATAGAAGAATCAAAATTTGTTTTTAAATCTGGATTTGGGCTCAGAGTTTGGCCCAAATTTTCAAAACCCACTATTTTCAACAAAATGAGTGGTAAACCCCCAAAACAAATCAGGAATGGAAATTAAATGAATAATTAATTAAAAAAAAGTCATGGGTGTGACACACACAAGATATAGGAAGAGATGTCAGAACTGTCAGACCCACATGGGATCCAGGAACAGTCGTCAGAGCGTAGGCATCCGCATGGTTACTAAAAAGCGTGCCTTATTCCGGGAGGGTCTGCTGCTCAAGCCAAGAGTCGATATGTCAACTGCTACAAATTCACATGAAGAAGTATATCAAAGTTCCGCCTTGTAAAAGGGGTCTAAAAGAAACAGACAGTGTGTCAATCAGATGCCTGGTCTGTGATTTATTAGCTTTTTAGTCCCTGGTGCCCAATTAGATTCATGTATGATCCAACTTGACAATATCTCAACTTCACCCTGAACTCCAATGGGGTTTTCTAAAAGAGACCGTCATGCTCCATTATTACCAGCACCACTAAAAGTTCATCAATCGGACGTCTGGTGCCCATGATATGGCCAAAAGAAAGTAAAGGGTCAGAAGTGGGCCTAGGTCCGTTTCGACCCGGTCGGACCGACCCGACCCAACCCAGTCTGGATCGTCTCGATCTGGGTCGGCCCGGATAGACCTGTTGGGTCTGGCCCAGCTCGTTGGGCGGGTCATGCCATTATGTTCATCCTGGTTCGCTGGGCACGGCCCAGTGAACTGTGAGGGTGGTTCGGCCCGAAGGCCGCTACGTAGGCGGCTCAGCCCGAAGGCAAGGGGCGGTTCGGCCAACACAGCATGGGGCTCAGCTCAGAGAATTATCCTGAGAGGCAGGTGGCTCAGAGGCCGGTGGGCAGGCTGGCAGGGTGTAAGCAGGCCGTAGGCTGGCGCGGGCATGCGCGGGCAGCGCGCCGGGAGACAGCGGGAAGGCGGCCTCAGTGTCGGGCAGTGTGTCGTGAGTTCGTGGGCAGGCGGCCCAGGCGCCGCGCAATGCGCCAGGAGGCCGCCGACTGGTGGCCGGGGCACCGGGAAGTGCGCCAGGAAGCTGCGGGTAGGCGGCCTGGGCACCGGGCAGCGCGCTGGGAGGCCGGATGGGTTCCGTGAGACTTTGGGCAGGCCGTAGGTTCGGCCTGGGTGCACGGGGCACCACGGGGGTGGCGTGTTTCCCCGAGGACGGGGGTAGCGCGTCCTTGTCGTTGCCACCTCCGTCGCCCCATCGATCTTATGTTGCCATGCCAAGGAAACATCACAAGGGATCAGTGGAAGGAGTCGGCCCATGTTAGTTGTCCCGTACCCTTCCTGGTTAGGGGTGATATCAGAAGACACATCAAGGGAAGAATATGGTCAACAATTCAACCGCAACAATTCCTTTCTAATCATTAAAAGAGATATGGAAAAGAAAAATCTACACATAATATAAACCTCTACCTTTTTATTATCGGTTGTCTGTCTTTGACGGAGCCGCATGAAGTGGATAAAGAGAATCATCATTCGTCGCACCTGGTACATGTTTCCAAATCCGAGCTGCGCTAGCTCATGGAAGATGCACCACATCGGTAGGATTTGAGGAAGGAAGTCAAATAAGAAATCGTCGCCGACGTTCTTCACATTCTTCTTTGTGAGCCTTCTTCCAATATTTCTCCCAAGTTCCACCGTCCTACATATCCACCAAAATTCCATGTGAAGTAATATTATATTGGGTTTCCTAATATTACTTTTGCACAAAAACACAAATTTTAGAATTAAAATTAAGTGGCTCCACTTAATTAATATATGAGAGTTTTTATGGATTAATTCGGGGAGTTCAAGTGGTTTCTCCCCAATTAATGCGGGGGGGGGGGGGGGGGGGGTTGAGTAGGTTTTATCCTCCTCCATCAATTGGGTTCGGGTGGTCCACACCTCTGTTATTCAAAAGAGAGGTTAAGAGATCTCAGGTGGACCCCACGTCGTAACCACTCGTGGGAGGTTATTTTCGGGTGGGCCCCACCACTATAACCTCTCATGGGAGGTTAAGGTGTGGTGGCCCCACCTCCAACCTCCATGAGGAGGTTTTAACCACCTTACACCAAACAGAAGCTCAAAATAAAATAAAGTGTTTCACACTTTATTTTATTATTTTACATTTTTCTGAAAACGCAAAAACTATCTACAATTATCGACCAACAGCTGTCGAGGTGAAAGTTTTCTTAAGAAAATATCGATGTTATGAGTTTAATGATGTCCTCAGATTTCAATTCCAAGCAACAGTTCAAATATTATAAAATCTCACCCGTATGTTTACCGAATGTACCCAAACCAAACATCAGAAATTGATTCTGGGCACACCGGGCCTCAGAATCAAGCGCCGTAAAATTTTTGTGGACTCGTAAAATTCAAATGTATTTAAAAAATAATTTCACAAAATTTATAGGTCTTTACATATAAAATTATAATATGAAAATTTTTGAACAATAAAATAGTCATTATCATAATATATACTATTTCAATCCTTCTATAGATCCATCTTTGATGGGTGGTGATGAAAATAAAATATGTTGTTGGTGGAGGTAGTTTACCACTATAACAATGATTAATGATCCCATTTCTCAATAAAATATTTAAAAAATGATATAAAAAAATGAATATTTACAGATTTTATTTCATACATATATTTATTATTTTTCATGAAAAACATCCTTTATTCCGAAATTTAGTTCCATTGATGATAAATGAACATCATCACCATGTGAAGAGGGTAATCTGTATGTACACATGATCTATTATTTTTTAACATAACATATGTAAATGATTTGATATTTTGTTTAAAATTAATATATATTTATTTTATAATTTCATTTTATTTATTTATATTAATTATGTTATGGAATTATCTGATAGTTGAATATAACAAGGATATTAAGATTAATTGGATATAAATGATGATGACCAGAATTATTTATATTAATTATACTATGAAATTAAGGTCTTATGATAAGTAATAGTTATCATGATATTTTTTCAAATGGGATAAGGTTATAGGGTGAAACATTTGGAATAAATTCATGGAAAATTATAAGGTAATATGATTCATTATGTGGTGTAACTGTTAGCTTTTTATAGGTGAATCTAAGTGCAGTTTTGCATGTAACCCTTACATTTTTAGTAGTGTAAAGTCACTATTAAATGATCAGTGACAACAAAATGGAAAAAATTGAGGAAAAAGTTGGTGTGGTTTGAATGTCACCTCAATAATTTATATGAAATTAAAATTAACATGTTTTGGGATTTCACCATTTTTTAAATGACTTTTTAAATAATTTTACTATTTTAAGGATTACTATTTCTTAACTATAGAAATTATATGGGATAAAAAAATTAAAATTTAATATATTACATAATTTTAACTTCTAATTTTAAATTAAAAAATCAATTTATTATAAAAAAATTCATTATGAGTGAGAGGTAAATTTTAAAATAAATACACTTAATCATGTTGAAACAGTTTATAAGAAGATGTTTATTTCAACATAGAAACTAAATATAATATAAAATTTACTTTATCATTAAATTTCATAAAATAAATTGAATAATTATAATAAAAATTAATTTCATGATGAATTAAAGGAAACCCACAACTAAACACCACATTGAAATTACATTATTCAATGAAAACATTGTAATGAGTTTTTACTACCCATATATTTTTATTTAGTTCCAAATTTGTTAAATTTATGATTTATAACATCAAGGGTTATATAAAAATGAAAAAAGTTATTATTTATGTATATCTTTTATTTCAAAATATTTTTTCATTAATAATCTTGGATATTCCTATAGAATGATAAAAGAAAATAATTACAATTTTCGCATAATTAGTATTTTTCCAATAACACTCAATTTTTAAGAAAAAAACAAAATTTAATACCAACTAATTTTTATAGAAAAGAATTAAAAGATTAATTTTATTTTATTAAAAATAAATTATAATATTTATTATTACACTCTATTAATATTATGAGATATAAATAAAATAGCTTTTATTCAATATAAAATTTAACAATATTAATTCATAATGATTATTTACATTTTAAAATTAATATATTTTAATGGTTTTTCATATTATTTTTTATTATGTAATTTTTAATAATTTTCTTCTAATATGTTGTGGTACATTTATGTTGAATATGTGATATAACATAAATTAAAAAAACATTGATTAATTATGGATAAAATACTTGAGTCATTACATTCTATTCCACATTATAATAATTTCATCATTGAAATTTTATTTCAAAAAAAGAAAATATTTAAGTGAAAATTTCACAAATTAAATTTTCATCATCATAAATACCTTCTTCAAACATACGATTTCACCATTTAATTTTTACTGGATGAGTGGTCTTGGTTTTTGGTACAATATCTCTGCGATCAATAATTTCAAATATTTTTTCCTCAAATGAGATAGATCATTCTTATTGAAACTTTTTTAATTTAATATGTCTGAAGAATATTTTTTTACTTTATAAAATGTGATAAATGGAATACATCATGTTATTGGGAGTGGACAGGCTGGTGTTCTAAACAATAGGCTACATCCACGAAATGATCAATAGTCTTGAAGGGACTGATATACCTAGTAATAATATCCCATTCTTCCAAAATATCATAATGTTATTCCAAGGAGATATTCAAAAGAAAAACTTATCACCAACATCAAACTCTATATATCATCAATTATTAACTTATTAACTCGTTTATCATCATTTTTGTATATTCCTATGTCATAATATTTGTTTGAAAATTCACTATCATTTGTTGTATTAGGTCCTGACCTATTATGTTCCCCTCTCAAAAAAAATCAACAAAAATTAGTATTACATGTATTTCCATATGGATTATCTTATGTTGAAATATGAATACAATAATGGATTTTTTTTATATTTGAACTCTACCATGTGAAGGTGTTTATCCCAACATATTTGGAAACCCATCCAAAAAAATCTCAGCATATCCAATGGGGTTTGAATTTTCCTCTCCGACATACTATCTTTCTACAGATGAAATGTTGCTCTAAAACATAGGATTATCTCTAATAAATTCTAAAGGATTCTCCAAAATCCCAAGATAGTCTTTAAATTCCATTTAGTTATAATGTATAGTGATATTTAATTCTATAGTATCAATTCCCACATGTATATCATAGAATTTTGGTTGAATTAGAAATAATATATCCTATAATTAAAATTCACAATCCTCATATGGTGATTGACTACATCTAAAATATTTTTACAGACTGTAGATGTTATGGGATTCCACATGGAAAAACATGTGGATAAGTTTTACAATTTATATAATTACATGTGTCATTTTTATAACATCCCCATATACTATTGTTATCCATAATTAACCTTCCACCATAACAATTTTTAAGTTATATATTGTAGAATTTATCTCCTCATATAATTACACCAAATGTTTTTCCAAATATCCCAATAAATCTTCATGATTACTAGATAAATAAATACGCACAAGTTGTCAGTATTATCCAAAAGTTCCAACATTAGTTTTGGTATCTAAGGGACCCATATTTATGTTCAAAACTACATAAATCCATCTTTATCCAAGTTAAAATTAATAATATTTGAATCCATTGTCTATAGATCTATATAATAATTATAGAATTTAACTATATTTACATGAATATAATGCTAACCAGACAATTAGGGAAAATATGATTTCCTCCTCCCATTTTAACTTCAATTCACCCTATGGACATCCATGAGTATTGGGTATTTTTAAAAACTCATCATGGACAGAGTATCATGACATTTAATACATATAGAATCATCCATATTAATTTCCTTCTTTCTGATGGTAATGTTTTAATAGATCGTCAACTTTAATAAATATAAACAATCTTTTTATGTTCATATTAAATTTCATATATTTGATTATATATTTTCTAATATTTTTTAGAATATTTATCAAATTTTTTTCCATAGTGATTATGTTTTCAATCTTCAGTGAAAATATCTTCAAAAATAGCTCAAAATCATGCATAAAGTATTTGTTTCTATTGAGAATTTAATTTTTGGGATACATAATCATTTATATTTTCATTTTTAATGAAATAGAAACCCAACAATACTTATTTTATGAATCATTTTATAATAGACACACATCCCCATTATAGATAAATGTATATATAAGTGTTGTGACAAATATCTTCTCTGTTTCATAAATCATTCTTTAAATTCATGAAGATAATGAATCTTACCTTCCATATGTGTTGATTTAGGTATTGTATTAAATAATCATCATATCTTTTTCAAAACCCTTTATAACATCCTATAAAATCAAGAAAATTATGGATATTAGTTAAAATTGTTGTTCTATACCATTGTTTAATAACATATTTTTTACAACATCTATAGATATAAACATACTTCTGATTACATAACCTAAGAATGTTATATTTATATCTAGAGTCCTCATTTTTTAAATTTTGGATACAGTATATCATTTTTAAGGTTATCAACAAAATATATAAATAATATTCTTGCTCTTAATTGAATTTTGTGTATATAAGAACATTATTTATAAATTAAAACATAGAATGGTATGGTTAGTCCCTAAAAGAATTCATAATTAGATACATGAAAACTGGGGGAATAATTCATTATGAATTGAAAAACTATCAATTCATATATTTTATTCATCATTCAGAATTTTATTATTTAAATATCCTCCATTTTACCATATAACTAATGGTATCGATATCAATGTTATATATTTGAGATGCAACGAGTCCCTCTGATTTCATTGAACTGGTTTTGAATATATGCTAAAGTATTTTTATTCTTAATTTCTATCTTGTTAATATCAATATTTTCAATGAAAAATAACATTCTTAATTATTTCTTCTTAATAAATAGGATTGGTGGACCCAGTGGAGAAGAAATGAGGATGATAATACCCTAGTCTTCAATAAAAATTAGCTTCTTATTTAATTCTTCCAATTAAATAGCATCCATACTATATAGACACCTTATGATAGGCATAGATTCAGGTATAAGTTAAATTAAGCTCCCAACCTTTTACATTAGGGAAAAACCAAGTAGTTCATTTAGAAATGAATACGTATATTAACATACAATTTTCATTTCATCTTTTTTAACATCATCTCTAATTAATTTAGTCAAGATTCCTAAATTATTAGATATGAGAAAAAATATTATAGAATTTGACTTCATGGGGAGACCATACTTATGTAATTACATGAGAATAAGATGAACTAGAATAAAAAATTAGATCCTATTATACCAAAAATAGGTATGATATCTAAATAGGGGTATCAAATCTATACCAAATATTTGGTAAAATTCTGTCCAAAAAAGAAGAATGTGATTCGTAAGAACTATCCTGGCCGAAATCTCAATTAAAGAATATTTATATATCTTATATGTGATCATTTATCCACCATTAATTTTCATGGATAGTTTTACATATATCACTTTAGGTGGTGATTATATATTCCTAGAAAAAAATGTGATTTAAAAGAATGCGTTTATTGAAATAAAATAAGGTAGTTACTAATCCAAAACAAAGAGTATATGTATCCCACATCACGTTATTATCTTGTTCTACCTTAGTGGTAGTTACCACAATTTCCTTTCATTAATCCTTAAATTTGGGAGTATATTAGGGATGATTTTATTCATTGCCATGTGGGTTGGGGAATTGATTAGTGCACTATCCAAACTCTTTACACATGAAGCATTCTATTATAGGTAGATCATTTCGTAGATCTTTCTCTCCCTAAAATGTGGTAACTAGCCACTTTGGATTAATTTAGTAGTTGAGAATTTTTTTCCTCCTTTCCATTTCATAAAAAAGTATTTATACCTTTAAATAAATTATACGTGTGCCTCCCATCACACTTTTTTTAAGTATTCAGATGAAATCTCCTCCCCACTATATTGATTACTATTTGGGATCCCATGAAAATTTGAATTCTGTTACCCCTCTATGATGTAATGAGAACACCCAGATTCAATTTATACTATTAAATCACATCCATAAATATATTTTTAGTATCCAGTTTTGTTTATGAAAAAAATGATTTTGAAGACTATGTCTTAATACATTGAGGAAATGAAAAATGTTACTTTTGGGATGAATGATAAAACTAGAGTAATATCCTTAAAGACTAATGAATATTTAATATTATGTGAAAAAATATTAATATGAATTTAATTTTAACTTCATATATTTTCACTAAATAATTGCGTAAATAGTTTTTGGCAAATACCTTGAAAATAAAAATTTCTTATGTTCTTCTACTTCTTTTGAGTATACTTAATATTTCTTCATTGTATTCATAATAATAGTCGACCATTGGTCGGACTCACCATCTAATTGTGAAATATCCTGAAAAATATTATCATATTCAAAGAAATTGAGAGTGGATAATATATTTTTCTTGGAATTGATCTATTTCTTAGTGTGTTTTAGATTAATAGAGACCATAAATGAATATAAAAGTTTCCTTATGAAATACCAAAAATAAGGATGATCCCACCTTGGTCCATTAAAGAGATTAATGAGTATCAAATTATTATTCATTTCTTGATATAGTAGATTATATATTTATGTGAGGTTATATTTCCAAACACCCATTAAATTAGGTTTTCTATTAGGGAAACTATCTATTTATTCCATATACCCATTTTCAACTTGATTCTTTATAGATACATCCATTACTAATTCCAAAATTTAATTACCATTTGTGAAGAAAACATTCAATCATAATATATTAACAAGATATAAAGACATAAATTTTTAAATGTATTATACATTGACATTATCAAATTGTACTATAGTTATTCAAGTTTATCCTATATCATTCTTGGATAAAATATAGGTTTATTTATTGAATAGTATTTAAAGTAGTCCCTCAATTCATCTACAAAGACAATTCGTAAAATTAATTGTATGGAGTATGTTATTAACTAAATAATATCACTCAAGAGTGTCTATATAGTTGTGTTGTTAGCATTCCATTTCATGAACTACATTGTAGAACTCAAATGGATAATAAAGGGAAACTGAGAGGAGGGGATAATCCATGCACCCAAATTTAACTATGTATTATATTTTTTGTCATCTAGATCCTATTACTCGAATACAACTAACCTAGTTTATAGGAATTGATCTTTTGTGCATTATCAAAAATAAAATACTCCTTTAATACATATAATTTATGATATAGTATCATGAAAATATTTTTTTAGGGTTCTATATCTGTGTTAAAACATAACACTTATTGTAATATACATATGATAGTTTCATATATTTTCATATCACTATAATTTTTCATTGAACACAGATTCCTAGAATCTATATACAATGTTTGTGTATGAAATAAAAAATCATTCTATGTCAATGGAATTTTTTATAATGGTAAAAATAGTTTTTCAATGGTGTTTTTATAAATTTAAAACAAGTTATTCAATGGTTTTTTATACATAAAAAAATGTTTCTCTAATATATATTGAATGATCTTTATAAAGAAGATATGTTCACTACACCGGCTGTATTTTGGTGAAATAATTACCCTTGTTCCTTGAATAACATATCATGAATATCCAAAGTAATTTCAATAATATTTAAATATTTTCAATTATTCTATATGAACTCTTTATCATATTAATAATCACTTGTAAATTAAAAATTAATCAACACTTCATTAATCCTCAATAATAAAAATATTTGGAATTTACTCCTATAAAATATTTTCTCATGCTCATTCAGCTTCTTTAATCGATATATCATATTATGATATTGCATAATTATATCAAATATCTATCCAAGAATAATAAACTTTTATCTATTTTATGACTATGTTAATAATGAACATCCATTCTCATTATGATATCATATATATTAAATATATATGAAAATTATCATCATTATTCTGATCCACTTTATTCTAAACAATTCGTATTATATCAGGTCATTTTTTACCAAGAGGTTTGTATTCATCAGTGAGGATTGTCGTCAAGTGGGTATAATCATCATCATAAATATAAACATGAACCAAGATCTCACCATTCAGATATCAACCGATTTTGCTTCGTATATAAATAAAAAGAAATATACTTGTTTTTTGAACCAATATATTTATATCCAAAAAAATCCTTCTATTTTTTCATTATTGTAAACAAATCATGTCACCTCATATTTTAGAAATAGATATAAAATTTATGAAATGTGAATAATTATTCAAAAATTATAGTGATTTTTAATTTAATATAAAATTCAAACATGTATTTCTTCTATAATTTTCAATATCACATGTTATTGTGAATCAAGGTGACATTGAATCATCTTCCTAAAAATTCTCATATGCATGTTCATATACTCTAATGCATAAATATTGTTTACATAATTCAATGAATGTCAATATAGTTTAAGTTTAAACCCCACTAGAATGGATATAAATGTTTTATTTCTCACCACATAATGGAATACTCATTTGTGGAGAAGTGGTTTATCTTCTCCGTCACTAAGTTGTAGAGAAAGTTTTAGTGGAATGGAACCCAAAATATTTCAAAAATATTAAATGCTGAGAAAATTTTATAATGGAAACAAATCAATCGAATATGGTGTTTCCCACTGTATATTGAATTCCATGATAGTTCTGAATTTGAACCCTCCAAAATATAGGATGATGTTATGTCGTATCAAACTAAAAATTTCTTAAGCTAATAAAATATATTAAATTAATTTTATGGAATATGAATATGTATTATGGTTTTTCCTACAATGTACCCAAATAAACTTATCTATTGATTTCAAACTCTCCGTGGTGTAGGGAGAAGATATAATGTGGACATTGCGAGAATCTATAGATTACAGAATGTTTTAGCTTATGGGGGTGTAGCCAAGGTGGCGTCAGGTGATTCTACACAGAAACCTCATTTGATAATGTTGATGATGAGCAGTTTATATTATTAGATGCATGGTATTAAAATAGTTGAGTATATAAAATTATATGTGTATGTTTTTTAATGGAGGAACTATACTCACAAGTCCAACATCGCACATATAAATTCACTTTGGTTGAGAATGTCATAATAAGTTACTATCTATCATCTTCCTCTTGAATTATTATTATGGTTGACTCCCTAAACATTTCACATACAACTATTCTCATAGTCCAGTTCATACCCCTACGTGATCCACAAGAACCCCTTTGAGCACTATGCACCCACCGTTACACATGGAGTCATGTACACTCCGTATGGAACTATGGGATCTCAAATTCTCTCCCACAACCCATGTTTAGATATGTTGAACTCCCCCACATGGATTAACCCATTGGTCCCACTTATGTGGAAGAGTTTTCCCTTCTCTACCTAGGTTTTAGTGAAATTTTTTTCAAACTATATGATAAAAGTGTATCAAATTTTCAATATAACATCACTCCAAATACTATCCGTGAAATACATCTCTAAGAGTCCTTTCATTAAAAATACATGTAATATCCCTTTCAGTATGAACATAAAATAAGCTTCTATATAAAATTATTTTAGTTGTATTCCAATGATTTTCAACTTCTCTAAATCCACAAAATGTATAGATTTTCAATATTCCTCACTATTGTTGAAAATTTGCTTTCACCAAAAACTAATAACACTCATCCTTTATAATGTATAAATGTTTAATAATCCTTAGGGATAACATGAAGAACTATTTTACCAAATTAAATCCAATTAATCCATATCAATTGTTCAAGAATCATAACCAACATTGATAATTTTCATACTAACTAACATTCAATTAAAATATTACATTTCTCCAGACATCAATACATTATCCAAAAAAATTATATCATCATCGATCATAAAATGGATTGAGATTCATATAAACTTATAATATATTAAATTTTTATTTGATTTACTTATATTTAGATTCTATGAAAATTATTTGGATGTACAAAAACACATCCATGAATTATCAATCAATGTTTGCACTTTACAATTTATGTCTCAAATTATTTCACATTATTCTATGGGAACATAATTTCAGTTATCAAAAATATTCTTGGAAACATCAAACACATTCTTAGGTTTTCTTATTAAATAAGACATATAGAAATTACACTTACACACTAATGATATATTATACAAACAAAATTTAGTTTCATAAATAACCCCTTTTATATTCATTCAATACCAATAGAGATTTCGGAATAAATATGATCATTCAATTTGAACATATGATTTACATCTTTTCCAATAAATGATCCTTAACATTTCAAATTTTCTTATATCACCCTTATTGATAATTAATTCAAAGTAACCAAGTTAATATTATATCACTTAATTAATGTGAAATATTCTGTCAATTATTCCACTCTAAGTATAATTGTGATAACCCATTGCAGAATACAAGGGGTATAATTTTGAAAAAAATGTTGTCCATTAGTACCTAAAAATATGATACCGAATGAAATGAAACATAATATTCTTCAGGTAATATTCATATATATCTAGGATGAGAGAAATGTTAAATACTAATAATATAATATCAACCTAAAATTATTTCACCAACATAAAAATGATAAAAAAACATTCAAGAACAAATAAAAGGATTTGATAAAATCCATTTCAATTATTCAAATATCCATTTTTTATTGATTAAAATTATACACATTTATGAAAATATCTGATTTTGATTATAAAGGATGAATAAATATCATAATATAAATTTTTAGTGATAGTATTTTCATTCACATTCAAAAAAATTAATATTTTCATGAGACAAATATATCTAGTTTCTTAATAAATTTAATTTTTTATACATCTAGTGAATCAAAACTCTACATCTCCATAATGGTGAATCTATTTAACAATGAATGTAATTATTTTATAATGTAGAGAATAAAAAAGTGGATCTTTAATTTGTGGATATCAAGTTATGACTACATCTAAAACATAATTATGGATGATATTCGAAAATATATTCTCTATAAAATACCAAATTGTATGATTAATCCAGCATGTGATCATCATCCTTATTTGTTATGTATATTTTATAGAATCATTTTCTATATTATTAGTTATGATTCTAAAACATACTATTATTTTTATAAAAATTGAAAAATCATAGGATGATCAGGACATATTTATATTTATTGTCATGTACTAACATAAAGATTAATCTCTCACCCCCCCTTGAAATAATGATTAACCATTAATTACCTGAATTATATGTAAAAGTAATCTTCATAAGTGTTAGGGGAATAAGATGGGATACATATGTTATTATTATAATGTGAAACATGGATGATAATTTTCTCTGAAACTATTTTCATTTTTTATAGAAGCTCTAACGTGTGTGGTACTATTTATTATTATATAACCTTTACATTTCACATTATGATGTGTCATTTATAGCATGTACTCTTTAAATGTATTCACCACAATATTTTTAGGAATACTTATCTGTACATCTAGTATTAGTGTGATAGAGGACATAGATATATATATTTTTTCTATTTTCAATATCTAATTTTGAGCAGGAATAAGTGTCATAAAATTTGTTCCATTTTGTCCATACATCGTGATCTTATAGAATTTTTTTTAACACTTGTCTTGTATTTTTTTGACAAACTACAATAAATTTAGAAATATTCATTATATGGATCAACCTATTTTCCATTTCCCTTTAATCAATATTATACATTATCTTTATCATTTTTGAATTTATTTTGCATATATTTCATGATGATGAAAAATTAATATGAATACCTTCTTAAACAATTATAAATTGGATATTACACATGGTTTCTTCAATGTTTTTTACAAAAAATTCTTAATTATCTTATTAAAATCTTCATCATGAATGTATTCAGTAAATAATATCTTCTTTTTCTTCTCATATATTAACTATCATATTGAATTTTTATTGATTATGTTGTTTTAATTTTTATGGAATTTTTCATGTGGTCTATGAAAGGAACTATATTACCATAGAAGAAGCAATTTTTTTTGATTGCATGAGATTATCAAAATGAATCTTATATATTTTATTAGGAATTTTTTTTAGTTATTTTCATCTGTTGATCACATTATTTCAGATGTTTATATCACATGATATATTTTTATCTTTTCTTTCTTACAAACTTCTTTCTTTGATGCGTTATTCTTTTCAAATTTTTATAATAGGTGTACCTGATGGGTTTATACATCAACACATTATTTATGTGAAAACATAAGTTTATTTACTTATAATAATCATAAAGATATTAGAATATATTTATTGTATAGTTAATCATTATGTTTTGTATAGTATGTGTATTTTTAGATGGTTTCATCATATATTTATATCTACTCCTACTGAATGTTGGAATTATTTAATATTTATACATTTTCATGTTTTTCAAAAACACTACATATTGATTTCCAAAAATATGAAAGCATTAATAGTATCTAATAAATCATATTCATTTTATTGTTATACCATTTTTAATAGGTTTAATGCCTTGTTATTTTATTTGTTTTCATACCTTCTTTAGAAGAAAATTTTAAGAGTTATCTTTCATTATCTTCCCATTACTCTCCATTGATGTTTCTGTTAATTTATAATTATTTTTAACTACCCACATATTCCCAAATTTTGGCATTGAACCTCCACTAGATGATAATACTATGTTAGTAAAAACATAATTATCTTTGATATGGGTTACCTTTATTTGAGATATTGTAGTAGTGCGATGAAGATATGATTTTGATCAGTTCATCCAAATAATTTGTGACTCCTTAGAGAGATGAGTCTCATCATAAAAACTTATATAAAACTCTTAATTTGGGGATTTAATCTCTTCATATATTTTTTTGGAAGAATTGTGAATCATAGTAACATTAGATATTATTGCATTTCTCTCCATCAAATATCTCAAATTAACTTCTATTTCATGTAATTTCAGGATAAATGATATATTATAATTTTCAATGGATTTAATACATCGTACCCATTGATATTTCATTTAATTAAAATAATAATCATGTTTTATATTATATTCATTCAAAAAGTTTTCTGGTTATTTGATTATTCTCTCTTTGACATATAAATTTCTTCTCCTAGAAATTGAAGGTATATTTATATGATTTTTTCATTTCATGGATCATATAGATATATTATTAATGTAATATAGTCATCTATTCCTATAACATATAAGTATCATTTACCATACATGTCTTTCCTTCCAGTTGAGAGTCTATTACATTTTTTGAATCATTGATTTTTTTTCAGGTGCATGGATTAATTAACCATAATAATTTATACTTATAAACCTCTAATAAAAATTACGTTTAAATTAATAATCAATTTTCGAAATAATTTTATTATAAAAGGAAAAATATTATTTATGTTTCTTGGTGATCTGTATGAGAATATCAGACCTTTTTAATTTATAAACAAATGAATCCACTTTTTTATTAACTTACTCTTTAGGATATAATTTCTAATCACAAATACCCTTGAAAAACAAATGTATATATGAATTCACATACTTGTTAACAATATTTTTATAACATTAAAATGTGTAATTTGTGCCTTCACTTATTATGATAGAATCGTGTTTCTCATACTATCAATATCTTGAGATATTTTCTTCAAACGAAACCTTTTCAACTAATTTTATTAGAGATAAATGGACCTTATCTAATTTTTTTGAGATTTTAAACATTATTAATGATTTTATATTACTCCTATATCACATTTTCTTGGAAAATAATGTTTTTTATTATTCAACGGAGGTGGATCACATGTCTTCCACTTGAGGTACATTATATTTAACATCAAATGTGAGTATCATATACTCTATGTGAATAATTTTATCCAATTAGAGTAAGATGTATACTCTTATACCACATGTATAACTTAGATGAATAACTAAAGGACACTTTGGGGAGGGAGTGAATTACTATAAGTATCTTTTACTAAATTTTAGTTTCATTTCAATTAAACCCACTTACTCATTGGGAATGGATCTTTTATCATCTCTCAACAATGACATACACATGTAATTCTTATTATTAAATAAATAATAGAACACAAATATTTTTACAAGGAATGATCTTGATATTAGAACCTAAAAAATTTCAGGGTTAACCATTTTTAATTTCACATATTTTCCCATAAAATGATTTTGGAGTGTTTAATAAACACTCAATATGGTACACATTGTTTTGAAAGGAAAAAATCAATATTCCTGAGCTAGTGGCGTTTTTTGTACTAGTACAAACAATAATTTCATTTCATTTTGTAAAGAAATACTAAAAGTTATAAAATGTAAATTTTTATAAATGAAAAACCTATTATTAAAAAAATCTATAAAAATTATGATCAAGAGATATTTACTGCATTATTTATCTTTGAATTTACTGAATTACAATGATCTTTAAACACTAGATAGTAGACATCAAATGTAATGTCAATGACATTATTTTATTGATTTTTTATTATATAAAATATATATAAGAATAAAAAAACAATTGTATAATTTATAAAAATCCATCATTATTCATTCCTTAGTAACGATATTCTTAGGATGCTACTCCGGCTATCAAATAAGTCCATGGTGTTCGGAATCAACCTAAAAAATTACATAATCTAATAAAATTAAAATAGATTTCATTTTCATCAATTCCAAAATATCCAATAATTTCAGAGTTTTAATTAATTTTGAAAAAATCATATATTAAAAAAAACTAGGGGACACTTCTCCTTAATGTCTATTTATTTTCAAAAAACCCCACCCTTTATAAAAATAAAAAATTATTTCATTTCATATAAAATCTTGTCAATTTTTATGACCTCATTCATGTCCCTTATCATTCATAAAACCTATTGAAATTTTTTTGGAACATTTAATGTGAACAAAAATCTCATTATGGGACATAAAAAGAAAAAAATAAATTGTTATTATAGGAATACATATAATGTGTTTTTTTCCAAAGTAAACAATTTTTTTACCCAAGTAATCACCCATTCTTTACAAATAATTCCATAAAAATTTTCATAAAAAAAATAATGAAAATATAAAAACCATAATTTATTATTATAAAACATAATGAACAAATGAAAATCATTTCAAAAAGTTTTACTCTTCACCCTTAAAAAGAAACATATAATTTCCCTTGAATAAAATCTTATTAACATACTATGCAAAAAACATTATATATCTATAAAAATAATTAAAGAATAAATAAATATTATTTTTATATTAGCGAATAACTTTCTTATCATACATAATTATGGAGTAACCCCTACAACTATACAAGATATAACCTTCATGGTTATAATTTAAATAACCCACTATATGTGGAGTAACCATCTCAGTTCGACTTGGAATAACCATAATGGCCAACATTGAACTTAAACATACCAAATGAATTTGAGGGATATCAATAACCCACATTATTTTTTTATAATATAACCAAATATCATCATAAAAATTTACCATAAACCACAAAATAATCACAATACATTAATTCTTTCAGTATAAAATAATTCCTTCAGGAAAATCACTTATTTAAAAAGTAATCTGCACACATACAAATAAAAATATTTTATTTGAAAATAACCATTTTATATTTTAAATTATGAATCAAGGAAAATATTAGTCACGAAGGACGGAAAATAATCTCATGACTTATAAGTTAAAAACAACTCACATCCTTACATTTTTTTGAAAATTTACAATGTACCTCATTTGGAAAAGGAATAAAATATTCTTTTTCATCAATTTTTAAAAAATTAATCCTGACTAAAAATGACCATAAATACTCATATTTGAATAATAAAAGTTTCATTTTAATTTTTTTAAATAAGAATATGCATTTTGAATAATTATAGAGTTTTAAGGTAATATTTAGTGGTAAGTTTTTAAAAGAATCTCCCTGACCACTTTTGAAACAATTGAGTCGTAAGACAATTGAGAGAATATAATTATAAAAAACATTAAATATCGTGAATGTATATAAATTATTGATATATCAATTCAATTATTATATATTTATATACCCCATTAAATAATATAGGTACATAATATCAACAGATACCTCGACAAAAAGATATTGAGAGGATGTTAATTACACTGAGTTCGAATCATCATGTACATTCATTATATTCTATCATAATAAACATAGGTTAATCTATAAATTCCTATGTAATTTTTTCAATGTAACTATTAATTATATATCACTTATTTAAATATAATATAATTTTATTTAATTTATTAATTTCGATTCAGATATTTTGATGATATTCGGTACATAAGTCTAAATTAACTTCAGTAATTTGACAATTATCATTGAGGAAATTGTGCCACTATCTGCTAAATAATAATAATTAAAAAGTTATCATTTTTACCAATAAATTAAACTTCTTAATCCATGTATTAAATATAGTGATGAAAAATTAACTACATTAAATTAATAGAGATGTAGGTCGTACATACACATGCGTAACGTCTCTATTTTCAATGATAATTTCTGAAAAGGAAACAGTTATTTTATCTTTATAGAATGATCATAATTTAAAATATAATATTTTAATTTTTTGAATATGATTATATGTATCATAAATTAATATGGTTATGAAAACAAAATTGCTTCACTTCATGGATGTGGTTGTCCCCACATAAACAGGAATATCATTATCATTTTTATTCTCTTTGAAAAGTAAAATTTAATGATATATTATATTTTATTAATGATAAATATATCATGAATATCATATATCTAAATTGATTCCATCATTATACCCACTCTAGAGAGATGGTGATGGAAAACTATATTCATTTATTCGAGAGGTGGTTTTCCATTGTACCCAGGAATGATGGTTTTGTTTCCCGTTGGATGTAAGATGACATGAATATATTCGTGGTAAATTAACATAATAATAACTCATTATATGTAGGTTATTATTTTTGTCATTTTATATTATTTTAGTATTTCATTTATGTACGCCTAATAAGAAATAAATCTTAAACATTCTTATTAAAAAAATATATCTTCTTTTAAAACCTCTACTAATTAACACATTAAGACCTCTAATAATGGTTTTGTACAAAAACAATATAACACTATTATGAGTGGTGGGATTACATGAAGGTATTTTGAGTATAATTTTCTAAGAAAATATGGTTTTTTATGTTTGAGGGAATGATAATAATATTATCCTATTTGTGGGAGAGGGAACAGACACTCCTTGAATTTTTGAAATTATTAAATTAATATAAATTAATTTTAAATAACATATTTTTCAAAACTAATTTATGAAAAATATATGTATATTATGGTTATTAATTATCTTATACAATAATTTTTGTATATTTATAGGTCACTTTTTGTCCATTATCATTTAGTTTTAACACATCCTTAACTATTTTAAAACATACCATGACAATAAGAATTTTAACTCTTTGAGGTCAAATTTAGTAACAATAAAATCAAAAACTACCAATACATTGACCACTTTTGAAAAAGTCAATGTTATCATATTAAATTTTTGGAATTTAATATTTTAGGAAATTTATATCATTTAATATAATATTATGTACTATAAAATATTAATAATTACAATGTTTAGGACTAATAATTATAAAGAATTTAATAATGTCCATAAAAAATATAAAATGATAAAAAATATTTTATTATATTCAGAACAGCTTATGGGAATATATACAATAAATTGATCATGTAATTTTTTTCCATATTATACATATTTTAATATATTTATATCATTTAATTTTTCATTAATTAAATAATTACCGCATTAGAATTGAATAAGAAATTAAATTTATAATTTATTCTATAAAAATTATAAATAAATTATAATTTTTAATATAAATCCTTTTATATTTTAAAATACTATTTATAGTGGAGAATATGCACTAGATAATGCTATGTTTAAAATATTTTTGTTATTAAATAGAACTATGTCACATATTTGAGTTTCTCTTAAATAAAATAGTAAAAACGTCATATATCATCCAATTTGAATTTAAAGAACATATATTCACCGTTGGTATGATTATGCATAAGATATAGTCATCCATTAAAAGTTAAAAGCATTTATTTTAATTTTATAGAACTTATTATTTATATTTTAATATTTATTTATCTTATTTACCCTTAACCATGATATCAAATATTACTATGGTTACTATTCATGTTATAAAAAAATATAAAGGACATATTTTAAAAAAATTACATTCAAATTACAAAAATTTAACATATTTTATAAAATTTATATCCTCGATGTTATAAAAAATAATTCGAAATTAAATCAAAAAACACAATGGAAATTATTTTATTTAAAAAACATGCCTTTTAAATATACACATTTTTTATACTAAATTATAGTATTAAATAAATTTAATAAAACATTATTTTATTTTTTAATCGAAATTAAATTAGGTAAAATTTAAATCTGATTAGAAAGATAATTTTACTAGGTAAATACTTTAAAATAAAATAACGTTTACAAAAAATATTTTTCTCTCATCGTTGGAAAAAAAATGTTTTTAGAAAAATATTAAAATTTAGTTGTAATATAATATTAAAATTCTGAACTACAAAATGAATTTTTTTTAAATACACTTTCTAAAAATTCCAAAAGTTATTTATAAATCAATCCTACCAAAAGAAATAAAAATCATTTATGAGGAAAGTATATATTTTGGAATAAAAGGAAATTACTAAAAATTAATTGATTAATTCTCTATGAATTAGTTACTATTTTATAAATTATTATGACAACTATATATTTCATTATTTCTTTAATATTATTTATTACTTCCAACATAACAAATATTTTATAATGAAACCATTTAAATAATAATGCCTCATTGTCTCTATGGATCAGTGTTATATATGTTGTACACTACAAAACATAGTCTTTACATTTAATATTTCTTGGTGTTACATTCTTCCCCTTTAAAAAATTGAATCCATTTTAATATAACTTGTGTTTGGTAACAAAGGATTTAATTTTCACAATACCTTTGTTGAATTATCACATAGTAAAAAGGACTTATACAACAACCAGTTTATATGAGTGAAAAGTGAAATATATACATTTTACGGAGTTACAAATACTGGGCTTCCATGTATGTGAACATAATTTTGAAATTAAAAACTACATTAATCATTAAATTTTTACTATAATACCTAAAGTAAACATAGACCATTTAATAAATAAATAACCTTAAAATGCATCAAAACTATTCCTAACTAATATTAAATCCAAAAAATAGAACGATTTGATCAAATAGTCATCCAATATTAACTATAACATTTATCTTCAATTAATATCAATCAATCTAAATTTCTCATAAAAACACGTAATTTCTCAAATTATAAAATATCCGTGATATGTTAATCATTTCCATAAATCATCCCAATCTCAATAAATCCACATTATAAAAATATAGTTCTACAATGACTCATAAAATTAATATCCCATGATATTATATATAATTTTTTATTAACTTTCTCAAAAAATTATTGTTGTCTTCATAGAAAATATCATTATTTACTGAATGAATTAATCATATTACATTAATTATGGTAATATATAAGATAAAATTTGTGTTACCAATATCAAATTTCTCTTGATCCACAAAATCGTAAAACAAAAATGTAAATATCATACTCTCTAGGACATTACAAAGGCTAGTGGTAGAATTTTCACCCTTATCATAATTTTGTTCTATGTTCATGCCTCACGACCATTCAGGATGTGACGAGTTGTCACCTGAACTTCTAGTTTTAATTTTACTAAAACTCTATTAATGAAATTCTAAAAACATTATCAAAATATGATAAACATCCTAAAAAATACAATAAAACATAATAACTAAAAAATCAATAATCAATGAAACATTAAAGGTTATCCATACCATCAATCTCATTTCTACATAATTGAAAAAGATACCTTCATCAAATAACCTTTTTAAAATCATAAACTAAAGGGTTACATATACCTCAACCCCATAAAAATTCACACATGATCTCATTAATCACCATAAAATATCATCGCATATATCCCAAAAATGGGTGTCTATAACATTTAACCTATAATAAGCCAAAAATATAAACTATTGATGGTATCGATAACTATTATTAAAACCTCACATGAGAACATCATAATCTCAAATTTTATTTAAACCCAGCTATATTACCAACTATAATGACCCAAACATAAACATTAAATATTCTAATGAATTTTTTATAGTTTTCACCCTACTACATACCCATTGATATTTTTGATTGATATTTTTAGATAATTAATACACACTCTTAAATAGTGAACCCATACATTACATGTGGACACTTCTACTATATATATGTATTTCACAAAGAAACATTCCGTTAAAAATAAAAAAAATTATTTATTTTCTTGAATAGTCTTATAAAATATCTTCTCAACGTCATCCTTATCCCTACTCATCATTAATACAAAACGAAAACATTTTAAAACATAGGACGAGAAAAAAAGATAAAAAAAGATCATAAAAAGAATTAATGAAACTGTTAGTCCATGAATACTTATTAATTTTTACCATTTCGAATAACCATTGTGATAAATTGTTTTTAATAATTTTTTTGGTATTTGGGAATCAGACCAAGTCCATTGTAATGAGGTCTGTTTTCAATCACAAGTTTTTGATCCTATTTTTTTTGAATTAAGATGCGAAAAATAAAAAAAAATCACAATGATGATGTTTTTGATCAAACACATTGTTGTATCTAGGTCCAATAGCATGAAATTGAAAATCATTGAATTCAATATAATTATACGTAGAATTTATTATTTGATGGAAGATTTTATGTACCATAATCCAAGAAATATTGGTGTTGTTGAGATAGAGAGAATGATTTCCATGAGTGAAGAAGTCATATTATTTCTGAAGATATTTTAAAGAAAAATGTAAAGTCAGAAGTAAAATGTTTTTATACATACTAAAACAAGTTAGATAATGATTATAAAATCATAATGTTCTCAAAAATAATGAAAACACTTGTGGTAAAATCTTTTGATGAAATGGTGGGGTGTTCTGAAGAATTTCATAATTATAGAATAGGAATTCCATCGTAATGTTGAATTCCATCAAAATGGGATTTCCATTGAAATGTGAATTACATCATAATAAACTATGAACGTGAAATATGTTATTTATCTTGAGGAAGAAAAAAAATCATACAAGGATTTTTGAATTGATATTTTTCTACTTGTATTTTTGTTTTAATATATTTTTATTAGGTTTTTCATATTAGGATTTTCATACTAATATTTTCATACTAGAAATTTCAAACTGACATTTTCATACTCAAATTTTCATACTCGGGTATTTGTACAGAGGAAATCATATTAATGTATTCATATTTGATAATTTATACCGATAATGAAATAGATCGAAATAAAAAAAAATTGTGATGATCCAAGAAAGAAAAAAATCATAATGATTTGAAAATGAAACATATTTTAATGAGGTGATAAATAAATATATCACAATGATTTGAGATAGAGAAAATATTAATGCAATGAGAAATAAATAGATCAAAAATAGTTGAGAAAGAAAAAGATCATAATGATCAGAGAAAGAAAGAGATGTTAATGAGTTGAGAAAGAAACAAATCATAATAAGTTCAGAAATAAAAAGGTCATAATGAACTGAGAAAAAAATAATGATATGAGAAAGATATGAATATTTGAAGAGTTCAAACATGAATTTCAATTTTTTATAAATCATTGATATGTCTAAGGATGATTCAATAAGCCAATGCTGAATTTTAAATGCGATATATTTTTGGTGTTTATAAATTTGAGGAAACAGGGTATGTTTTCAAGTTTCCAACTTTTGTTTTCTGAGTTTCCAATAAATACATACTCAGATCACTTATTCATTTTCAACATTTCACATATGCATAAATAGTGGATTCGTGGAGAATTATATGTTGAATTTATTATCTAATTGAAGAAAAGTTGTATTTAAAAATCTAGGAAATTTTATGTTTTCAGATGGAAGAATTAGTTCATCACACTAAAAATATCGGATCTATAATCATCATACTAAGAAAATTAAATCCCTCATCATCATATTGTGAAAATCAGATCCAACATCATCATATTAGGAAAATTAGATCCATCTAAATTGGACTGAGGATTCATCTGAGCAATTTTGGGGTAGTTTCAACAAAGTATTCATTATTTGGTTTGGATAAATTATATTATAGGAAAACAATTTAAACTGATGGAAGTAAATATAATATTATTTATTGGAATATAGAATAATTATACTAGGATTTGGTAGGAGTTGTATGAAATTATTCACAATAGTATATTTTTATAGACCTATGGGAGATGCTATGGAAATGATATTGGTTTTCATTTCATGGATGACCCTTGTAAATATTTTGTGATTTACATGCCCTCCTACTTTTTTTATGCATGATTATTTGAAAATTTTTCATAAGTTAATAAGTCTTAAGAGGTTGTATGGGTTTTGTTTTGAAAATTATTAAGACATATAAAAAGTTAACAACTAATTCACCCCCCTCCCATCAGTTGTTATTAGATATTTTGGATCTTTCATTATCAAAATAAGCATTGAGCATAAAATAAAAATTTTCTAACCCAAAAAATAAAAGTTTATTCTAATATAATTCTATAAATAATTTTATGGGAAATATTAAAGAAAAAATAAAAATCCTAAATTTTTCATTGATGAAATGGATAACTCATCAAAACATTTTCTAAAAGTATACATATCACACTTAAAAATTTTCATATTTTATAATTATAATATAAAATTAATAACACACTAAGTAAAAACATGATATTTCTATAAAACATTGAAAAAATAAACAAATAATATTGGAATCTTGGGGAATAGTTTTATTATCTTCATTAATTATTCTGTAACCCACATAACTACACTTGGAATAGCCCTCATGGTTACACCTTAAATAAATCTGATGGATATACATAGATTATCTATCTCTATAACAAATTGAATACACATCATTGTCAACTTCCAGTATAAACATACCCAATTCATTATTATTTTAACTCACACCCACCTGAATTTGATTCATAATAGAACCAACCATCATCATAATAAATTTCCAAGAACAAGAACATAATCATGAAACCTAAATCCTTGCATTATATAAACATTCCTTTAAATAATTCATAGAAAACATCAAAATTAAAAAGGTTTATTTAAATAAAAAATAAATCCTGGAACGAATGATTAAATTAAACTATTATTTATTATTTTTTTTAAAATATTGACATGATGTTTTTGTTTAAAAATATTAATTCTATAATTTTTTTTGAAAGACACAAGTACCTCATTTTGAAAATGACAAAAATAGTCCATTCCATACATTTTTAAAAAAAATTATTAAAAATAACTACAAACAATCATAGAAAAATAATAAACATATTCTGAAACCATTTTTAAAAAATGATCATATGGATATAGAAGAATAATTTATTTTTAATGAAAAAATTAAAGAATATTGGTTTAAATTAAAGTCTCTTACCACATTAAAAAAATTTAAATCATAAGAGATGTAAAATGTTATCATTATGAAAAACATAATATATCATAATAATAGATAATTTTATTATATAACATTTAAAAGTGTGTATATATAAATTATAAAAAATAAAGTAGGTACATAAAATCAAAACATGCCTCAATGAATAGAGATGAAGGGGAGGTCTCTTATATTATATCTGTTTTTGAATAATAAACATATGATAATTTTTACTTTCCTAATAATATTTTAATGTTTGTTATTATTTTTATATGAAATAGTTCAATGTTATATAAAATTTTATAATTAATTAGGTTCACTTCAAATATTTTAATCATATTCAGAAAATAAGTATAAAATGACATCTGTAATTTGACTATGGTCATTGATTCAATTATTAAGCCCTATAGAGAATAATAATAATTAATAAATTATCATTTTTATACATAAATTATACTTTTAAATCCATATATTATAAATTTTTTTTAAAAATGAAATACATTATAATAATTCAGACAATAGATTATATATATGCATGAGTGAAATTTCCATTTTTCAATGATCATTTTGGGAGGAAGGTAAGTATTATTTTAACTATAAATAATTATCATAGTATAAAAAATATCATGTGGTTTTTTTAAAAAATCCCAATATTTTATATTACTTGTGATGTGGTGATCAAAGACCAATCATACGACATTATGGATTTGTTAGTCCACACATACGCATGAACAACAATATCATTTTATTTGTTTCTGAGACGGTATGGAAATAAATGATATTTTATAAATTAGTAATTATATATATTTAATTAACTTAATATATAACCATTAAATATATCATTATAACTTCTATTGAGTGAGGGTGATTGAAAATGATTTACTTCGGTTCGTGAGGAGGTAGTCTTTGATACACAAGAATAATGGTTTTATTTCCCATTTAATTGAAGTGAAAATGGATATAGATTATTTTGTTCACATAAAAACACATATTTAAATGAATTATACTATTTTAATTATTTTCTCATTTTTATAATTCTTGAAGGATGTGGAAGAATAAATAAAACTAAAACATGAAAAAACAATTATACCACTTATTTGGAAACCCTACCATTCATAACATCTTATGACCTATATAATTGTCATTATTCATAAAAAAATATTAGTATAATGAGAATATTTATTATAGGAAGATAAGTGATCAAGTCATGGAAAAAAAATGGTTTTTATGTGTTAATAAATGTTATGAAGAGGATCCCTTTTATATGAGAGGAGAGGAACACTCTTGGAATTTCAGGAAATATTAAATTAATATTAATTAATTTTCATTTCAAAATGGATCCCAGATAACAAATTTAGAGTGATTGATAATTATGATTATAAATACTGAAATTAAATTATATGTATATAGGTTTGAGTAATATTTTTTAGCCTTACCATTTAGTATTAACCCATAGTTATCCCTTTTTAAAATTATCATGACAACAAACATTTTCACTATTTGAGGGTCAATATTGTTACTATAAAATGAGAAAATCCAAATAAATGATCCATATATGATATTTTAATCCTAATCTTATTCAATTGTATGAATATAATTTTTTTTGGAATTTTATTTTATTCAATAATATATTATTTACTATAAAATATTGATAATTTCAATTTTCAAACTATCCATTACTTTGACTATAATACAATCACAAAACATCTAAAATTAAATTTTTTTATTATATCTCCAACATTTCATGGTAACAAATATAACTATTTTTAACGTTATTTATCTTAAATTATATTTATTTTAGAATTTTATAATATATTTAATTTTATTTTATTCATTAATGGAATAATAAATACATTAGTGTTTTGTAAGTATTTAAGTTTGTAATTTATTTACTATGAAATAGAAAAAATTAAATTATAATGAAAAATACTTTAGATATAAAATTATTATTTATAGTTAATCATATCTTCTATATCAAATAATTTTTTAATTATTTTTTAAACACATGAGTGTGAGTAGTTTTATTTTTCATTAAATAAAAAATTAAAAAAGTCATAATCTTTTCAAAGTAGCATAAAAAAGACATAGTTTTGAAATTTTTAATATCATAGATGATGTATAATAATCCAATAAAATTTATTAAAGTGTTATGGTTATTTTATAGTCCTTATCATTTTATTATTGACATTTAATTACCTAATTTACCTTTTATCAAGGTGGAAAAAATAACTATGGTTGCTATTAATATTTTTAAAAAATAGAAGTTTGCTATTTAAAAAATTTATTCCTCCTAAATTAAAATATGAAATCAATTTTTTTATTTTAAAATCACATAATTTTTATAATATAATTTAAATTTAAACTGAAAAATGCAATAAAACAATTTTTTAGAAAAATTGCCCTAAAAATATTTTTTTTAAATAATAAACTAATGTATAAAATACTTTTAAATCCCCATAATAGAATTAATTTAAAATAAATTGAACTAATTAAAATTTAAAAATAATCAATAACATAATTTTACCATAAAAATACTTAAAATTAAATACATATTGAAAAAATAGTAGTTTTAACTATTCCTTAAAATTGTTCTTCTCTAGAAAATACATAAATATTAGTCCTAACATAATATTCAAATTGTGAACTAAAAATGAAAATTATTTTTACCAATGAATTTTGTAAATTATCTAGAAATTATTTACAATAATTTCCTTCAGAAATAAAAAGACTTATTTTTTAGTAAAACCTAATTTCATGAATACAAAGACATTAACAAAAATCAAGTGATTAATTTTATAATAGTTAATTAATAAATTATCAATGAGTAGGTACATTATATATTTCATGACATGGTTAATATTATTCATTATTGTCAATTTGATGACTACATTATAATGGTCACATTTAAATAATAAATTTTCATTGTTCATTTATGCTAGGTGTGGATTATCATATACACTATCGAATATCAAATTTACTTTTAAAATATCTATATGTTATTTTATACACCGGTTAATAAATTTCTTCATCTATATTTTAACTCAATTTTTGTGATCAAGACTTGATTTTTGAAAATACCTTGGTTGAAATCCCACATCAAAGGATGGATTAAAAAAATATTCCATTTGATATGAGTGATAAGGGAAGTACCATGGTCACATGGATTAATACATAAATTTTTTTAAAATTAAGAGAACATAAGTTGAATGTATGAAAATGGACATCTAAGGGAAAACTAACTCTCATGGACTACTATTGTGTGATAGATAACACAATCAAGGGAAATTTAACCGTCACAAATAGTAAATTTGTGATTGGTTTAAAGTACATTGATTTCACAATAAGAAATGTAATCATATAATTTTTTTCTTTGATATATTTTTCCTAATTTTAAGGATTTATTTTACTAACTAGAATAAGAACATTAGTTAATGTACACACCTGAAAATTATATATTCATTGGTTAATATATTTCCATCACAAACTCATCTTTTTTTTTTCTCTAAGTGATTTGTACTAAAAATAAATTTTTCAACCCTGAAGGATGAGAATAAAATTTATTTAATAAAAAATTTCACAAAAGGATAATAATAGATTCTTATACTATTTAGTCATTAGCCCTTACAAAAATGGATTGAACATGCAATGATAAACATTCAGAAAAATAAAATATACACAAATAGTTAGAATTTAAAGTAACAATAATAGTTCAACAAAGATAATTCGATAATTAAATATACATAAAATTAAATATAAATATTATAGACTAAAATTAAAACAAAAAATTTCAAAGTATTTTATCACATATACTTATAAGTTTACATTTATGATTTATATTAAAATAATATCAATCACTCCAAAATTTTCATGCAATAATTTATTTTCCCAAATAACATTATCTCAATGATATGATAATAAATTCCATAAATAATCCCAATAGCCCTAAATCCAAATTCCATAAATATAATTAATATTTGAATCATAATATGAAAATACTATAATATTCCATTTAACTTAATACTATAATTTTCTCCAAAAAAACAAAGTGATCTTATTTAGAAATACTATTAATCACCTAATAACCAAATTATTTTCCTTTCACAATGGTAATCTATAGGATAAGGTGTAAAATCCTAAAATTAAATCACTATTAATCCATTAAATAGTAAATCAAAAAATATAAATTCCATACTAACCATTACATCATGTAGACTAGTGGTAGGTGATACACCCATGTTTCAATTCTGTTGTGGCTTCAAGCCTCACAACCTTTCCAGAAAATATGAGGATTCACCTAACCTATAGGTCTTCCTTTAACTAAAACTATATGAATATAATTCCAATAAAATTTAAAAAAATTGATGAATATCTTAACAATTATAATAACCCATAATTACCATAAAATCAATTATCATATGAACCCTAATGGTTTTCTATTCCATTATATATGTTCAAAAAAGGAAGAGTTCATCTGCTCTCATATATCATTTAAAACATGATAAACCTAACGGTAACATATACATCAACCCAATAAAATGTATCCCAAAATCTCATTAATCACCATAAAATATCATCACATGGAGCATAAAAAAATAGGTGTCTAAAAAAATGAACTTATAAAAAACCATGAACTTATAAACCCATGATGGTATTAAAAAATATTAAGAAACCCTCACCATAAAAAATCCTTATCTTTAAATTTTCATAAACCCTGATATGATACTAATTGTAATGACCTATCCTTAAATAATACATATTCATATAAATTTATACTACAATTTACATTCTTTTATTCCCAAATATATTTTTAAATTAATGTATTAGAGAATTATGGAAAACTCTTACATCATCAACCCATATATTAAAAGTGGAAACATCTAATAAAAATCCATTTTTTTCACAAAACAAAACATATTAAAAATAAAACATGATTTCTTTTCTTAATCATTTATCCCAATTTTCTTCTTTACCGTATCCTATCCCAAATCATCCTCAAACCCTATGATAAACATTTTAAAATGTTGGTTGACAAAAAACATATATGTATTGTACATAAAACTAAATTAAGAAACCATTATTCCATGAATACTTATAAAAATAAATTTTTTTAAAATAATCATTGGGACACAAATAAACAATTAATAACCTAGAAGTAACCTTTTTTTATAATGAATTCCATATGAAATATAATATTAAAACATAATGGAAAAAATAAAACCAAAAATTTTTCTTTGATAAAATGATAATCTCATGAAATAATTTTCATAATGTTATAATTTTGACCCTTAAAAAGTATATTATCTTTACATTGACGATAGACTCAATAAACAAACTTCTGAAAACATGATATTTCTTACAAGTAATTTCAATAATAAATAAATGATTTTGAAATCCTATGGTATAATTTTTTATTCAAACTTACTTATTGATTAAGCCTCACAACTACACATGAAAAAAATACAACAATTATACATTGAGGAACCATCACAATTACACATTGAATAACCATCTTGTTAAACATAAGAAAAAAGATACCTAATGAATTAGAGGTAATGAATAGACCCACCAGTGTTTTTTTTATAATGGAATAACCCGTTATCATAATCAATTTCTAATAACCATTACACAATAATTAAACATTAATATATTCATTATAAAAACATTCATTGAGTAAATTAATTTATTTAAGAAATCAATTTGTGAACGTAGAATAGAAAATAAGTTAAATGATTAAAAAATATGCCTTATTGTAATGGAATAATCAAATAAAATATTAGTTATGAAGTTCATAAACGACTCTCATGTCATATATTTAAAAAAAATTCCTTATATACTTTTTTAGAAAATTAACAAATTAATATGTTTGAAAAATAAAAAAAATCCAATAAAACTTTTTCATTTCCTAAAAATTATGAAATAAATAAACAAAATAATTCCACCAATTTTAAAATGGAGTCAAAAAAATCAGAAGCATAGATTGAGGAAGTAGTTTCAAAGGGGCGATACCATGAATGAAGAATTGATCTTGAAAAAAGAAATTATTTTTGTAGGCCGCTGCTCCACATGTAGTTTCACCACATCAAGAATAACCCACATCCAAAAATAGTTATAGAAAAGGATGAAACTAACAGTGGCCAAAACATGAAACAAATTCATTTTTTTGGTTGAGTAGTGATTTACACCTAATGAATGACCACCCCATGAACTATTTCCCTAGGAACTAAAATAGTTCATGGAACAAGGCATTAATTCCATCACTTGTAAATGAAATGAACTCATTTCTCATTCTACGATGTTATTTCATCCTTAAAAAATGATGGCCCCCTACACCGATGATCACTCCCCAAAGGCTACGTCCTTCATGGGTTGGGGCATCTCCATAGTCTTCTGCTAAAGAAGGTATACAGCCCAGCATGGATTCCCATACATTCTGATATTCTATCCCTCCACTATAAATATACACCAAGTGGAACCAAGAAGGAGAGGATAACAAACCGAACAGCAGAGGGCATAATGAGAAGCGAAGAGTAAACACAAAAAATCAGGGCCTCTAATATATCCCAGTAGATAAAAATCCACAACATAGAACTATTTATTAAATGATTAATCATCCAACCATCCATGAACTCAAAACCCTATGCAAGAATCACTTCTGTGGTGAATAAATGTATGGTCACTTTGTGGAAAAGAACACCGCATATCAAAACTCTATGTGGGAGGAACCCTTCCCCGTGTTGAAAAGAACTACTCATAAAGAACATGAACCCACATAGAATTAGACGATGTAGGTGGAACTAGGTCCCACATAGCAACACACTATGTGGGAAGAACCACAAAACACATAGAATAACTTTACCAGGATGGTTACTTAAATCATGAATACTAAATAGTGGTAAACCCAACCCTTCTAAGAACATTATATGAGTAATGGGAAATCATAGTGTGTTAAACATTCTAGATTCCATCAATCCCGTCGCGCCATCAGGCCCCATGTTTCCCCCCTTGTAGATGAGTGTAACACCATAATAGAAATTCCCATTCTAAACCCACCTGACATGTATAATAGGATCATCATGAACATCATCATTACCATTCAATATATATACCTATGGTATGAAGATTCATGTTTGTAACCTCTACAATATTGAATCCCCTTAGAATACTCTCAGGATTGAATTCCTATAGTAATGTAGGTTCTGACCATGGGGGTATCCTATGAACCTCCCAATTCCAGGAAGAAATAGATGGGATCATTATTTACATTAAATTTTATAGGGAATTAGGCCCATCCCTCATGAATAAATTTTAGGGAATCACCCCGTAGAGTATCCCGAACAATTTATTATTGGAGGAGGCACTCTTACATCACTTCTCCTTAGACTGTGAAATATCTTGATTGATCCTTAAATATGACTATCCTAGCTATGATAACAAAAGGAAAGGCAGGAACACTCAAAGCCCTCTCCATATCCCTTTTTCCATCACCACCTCTTCCATTAAGTGAGACATTGGATCATGTGATCTTCATATATATTGAATTCCATTTTTTCTCACACCGAGCATGGATCATGAAGGTGTAGAGGTTAGTAGAGATCATAAAAACTGCATGATCCCACACCTTTAATGTCAATATTACAGGCATAATCCCCAACAACATCCACTCAATGGGCCTTCTCCATATATGTTATCCCCAACATTAATTCCAACGAGCTTCATATAAGGTGTATGCCCAAATCATGTTCAAACTCAAATGGGACCTGTCCACATTTAATCCCCAATCATGTCCCCTCAAATGGGAATCCTAACTGGTGTAATCCCCAACCAATCAATCTACTTTAGAATTGATACCCAATGAATTGGTATATATAGAAAGCCTACTTGAGGACCATACACAGAACCCATTTACACCCTAAGGTTCTCTGAGCCATATCCCTAATATGTTCATATCCATTAATGAGACTATATCTCTACCTAGTGCTTCAAGACACCTCAACAGAAGCCCCAAACCAAACATTGACAAGGAACTTTTCTCCTACACATCCTTTGCATATGATGTTAAACTACACAGTTCAGTCCTTGTCACATGAACATAAAAGGTGGTGTTCCATGATATGTGATACTGAACTATGTTGATTTTGATTCCTCTCATATAGATATATAGGAATCCCATCTTATGGGTTTTATATCAATATAAAAACAACTCTTAACCCCATAGATGATGGTAAACTCCGGAGTTCTCCAGCAGGTGTCTTAAAACCATCTTCATCCTAATAATCAACCAAGGAATCCAAGATGTTTCAATAAAAGGGTAACATTGATGAAGAACCATGGATACATACAGGTCTATTCATTGATGGATAACCTATAATCCATACAGATTATTCAGAACCTAGGATTGTTTATTATTAATCATTATAATAGGGTAATTCTTAATATACCAACATGCCAATGAACATAGGTTTCCTAAGATATATTAAATATATAAGAGAGTCCCAGAATAAGAAATAATTATCCCAAAAGAGTTTTACGATCCCAAATCACCATCCACTTGAACAATGTTAGTTCTTATGTATTGTTGTTCAAGTTCCTCCAACGAACATCTACCATTGGAAGGTAGGACAAATAGTACTCATGCATATAAGAGTTGTTTTCTCTTTTCAAATCTACAAAAAAACTCGTGGTGACTATTCAATGATGTTATAGTTGAAATAAGTGAATTCACACCATCTAGCCCCTTGTAATGGACCACTCGGGTGAAAATAGTTTTTGTCAGAAACAAAATGCTAAATCTGATGTGAAATACTTGATTGTGGTTTCTCTTTCATTAAATACAAAACGATGAACATGCTAGTCCTAATCAGACCATTTTGTTCTCGACCCAAACATATATTTGAGGGAAACAAATGGTGAACTCGACATGAATAATTAACCACGGTGTTCATGTTATCTCACGTTAAACCAATTTTGTATCCAAAATTGAAGAGAAGAAAACAAGAGCATAAATTACGCATGTGGTCATGACATGCTTCTTTGATGAGGTTTCTCTGTGGTTATTTATGAAATATATTATTGGAACTCTTCAATGATTGGTCTAATATAGTGACATATTAGCAGTTTGTGCAGACACATGCCTCATCCACTACACTGGACATGTGTAACGACCCAATGTTTTATCAATAAAATTTCCCTTTTTATTATTAAGTCACATAATGTTACATTAGGAAACAAAATGACACATCATTATTAAATGAAAAAATAAATACTATGTGACCATTATATCGTATCCATTAAACATAATTTATATACTTATATGTTTTGAATTTCAAAAATCTAACATACACGGTTGTGATCAGTTAGATATTTTGAGTCTGAAACGGAAAACTTAGTTTTTAGTGAACAGTAACTTACCATTTTGAATAGTAATGTTACACTTATGAATTTTAATATGACCCTTATGAATAGTAAATATTCCAATTGAATAATAATCATAAAAATGATAGCATAAATAAATCTTATCAATATTATAAGTAACAATTTGACATAATTCTATCATAATATAAGTAAATAATTATTTTAAAAATTATTATTTAATTCTTGGTTTTTTATACCTCATATATATTTTATGATTTATTTAAAATAAAATTTACATTCACAAATTTTTTTCATAAATTAATATTTTTATGTATTATTTTGTAATTATAATTTAATGAGACCTAAATTAATTTTTCAATGTGTTATAAAATTAGTTTTAATTTTAAAATTTTCATTCTGCAACTAAATGATTATTTTAATTAAAAACTAAATTAATAAAATTTAAAAAATAATTTTCATAAAATAGAGTCTATTTTGGAATTATATACATTGAGAAATGGTTGTGTTGAATTTTCAGGGTATTTCTGAAATACATGATTTTTTTGTGAATAGTAAAATACGATAATTTACGATAAATGCTAGAAACCTTAATTTTTGAGTCATTCTTGAGTGATAGATGATGTAAGTGACATCTAATTCAGACTCACATTCAATAATTACTGTATTTAGTCACAATAATCCTCAATATTTATTGTCTTGAGAAAAATAATAATATAACGATTAAAATAATAAGAAAATACCCCTCTCCTCCACTATAAATACCAACCCTCACACCCTCTTCTCCATACACCTACCATTCTTCGATAATTGCCTATATTATATCGAATACTCTTCCCTAGTCCCTCCCCCACATCCATGATCTCTTTTTCTATTCAAAAGTCCAACCATAGGTTCCTTGAAGAGGCTCTCAATAGGAGAATTCATGAGGTGAATACTCTCTCTTTTATTTTAATTTCATTTCAATTTGAATTTGTTTCATATTCTATCATCACATACCTTAATAAAAATGGATTTATGACTCTTGTAACATACATATACTATAATTATATCATTTTAATGGAATATCCAACATTAAACCCCTCACTCCATTGCTCTCTCTCTCTTATCTTAAAAATGAAATCATCACCCGTGAAGTGTCAATTTACAGACACTGTGGGTGGTGAACATTCATTTTACACAAATTACTTCAAGGATGATAATAAATACAGTAAATGATGGGAAAAAATATTGTAAATTTTATTTCTATCCCCTTCAATATTCTATAACTATCTTATACAGATAATAATAAATGATAAAACAATAGATGTTTGTTGTGATTAAAAACCACCAAAATTAAACCAAAATGATCATCATTAGCTATTATGTATTGAATCATCCTCATGGAAGACAACCAAATCCTTTATAATATTATTTAAATTTTTTTAATTTCATTAAGAACATATAATAATAGTTCTTTATGATGATATTCATCTTACATGAACTTCCATTCATGTATACAAGTGAACCGATCAATAAAAAAACAAAGAAAATGAACACTCATGAAGAATGAATTTATACTATATAACTCATCCAAAGCCCTGCGAAAGAAGATAATAAAATCATAATAAATCCTTTTCATTTATAACAGATTTTGGAATTTTTAATTAATGAATCTAATGTGATTATATAGTATATTATTTTGAAAGAAGATTTCAGGAAAAAGGTAAGGGGATTTCCCGAACCCAAATCCCTTTCTTTGAGGTTTCCCTCCTTAATCCCATTTTCAATATGTTTAATCCTTAAATAATGTTTCTTCATAATTTTAACATTTTTTATTGTGTATACATGTTTTCAACAATATTTTATGATAACAAAAATGCTTTCCAAAAGAAATCGTCTTTCAAAACACACCTTTTACTTCGAACAAAAGGTTGATGATTCATATATTAAGTATTTTATTCCCCATTAATTTAAGAACCCAATGTGTATGAATGAATGAATATGAGATGAAAACCATTACATTATATGGTTTATTTAGGTTCATGGTTGATATATCTTCTATGTGACATTCATGATAATGTAAATTTTATGATATGATCGGTGCACCCAAAATTATATAGCGCTTCAATGCATTCGGTAATGTGAAGAACCTCATGAAGAATGTGAAATCTGTGTGAAAATTATGCTATATTTGTTCTGAAATATGTGTGGTAGTTGTGAACTAAGATATAATGTTTCAATTTTATGAATTACCACATTCCAAGTCTTCTCTTGATGCTCCCTCTCATGTTTATTATTATATGCCTATGTAATAATGATAATGATTATGCTCACCCTATATTGTATTGTTTCATGATCTTATATATCCTCTTATAGGGATTTTATCCCACCCCTTTTGATGTATATACTCAGGTGACTACTTGCACTAAGGATAATTCAATGTCTTATAAGAAACCAGAGAAGAAAGAATTAAATAAATGTTTATGATTCATTTTGTAAAAGTTATGTATAGTCCTCATTTTTTCACAACACAAAACTATTGGATATTCAATTTGTAGTGACTTTTTTTTATTATATTTAATGTTATATAATTTTACTATATGAAAAAGTAGGGTTTCTATAATTGTTATCATATTATCCTTTAGTTCATTTAGGAATTAAGATTACAGAACCTTAATAAATACCCATAGTATGAGAGTAAGTATAAGTGAGCAGCCAAGATTCCTTATTTTTGAAATTGTTAAATATACGGATTCCATAAGATATGTGTTTAATGTTAATTTTTTAAAGGCATAGATTTTTGGTGACATTTGTACTTATATTTTGTTCATCCTTTTATATATAAGAAAATGGTGTGAACCAGGAGAAACCGGGCCAACAACCCATGCGTTGGACAATGTAGTGATTGCCAGAATGAAATCCCTAATGCTTTGGGAGGTGGAGTTAAAAATTTAAAGGCAATTCTGACCCAACTATGTTAGGTTATGAACAATAACAAAAATAATGTGAATCATATTTTTTCTCCAAATTGGTAGAAACTAGCTATCGAGTGATTTATGTGGAAATGACCACTATCGTTTAAGGGATCTTCAAAACCACTAGTTATGGAGCAGTGGGTCAACTCAATGGATAATATCTTTTCAATGATTCATTATTCTGAGATAGAGAAGGTGAATCATGTTGTTTATCATCTAGATGATTATACTGATCAATGGTGGGATTTTGTTAAGAACACCCAGGCGGGGGACAAAATTTTAGAGATGTAGTGGGAAGAATTTATCATTATGTTTCTTAATAGGTATTTACCTCAAAATCATCAATTTAAGATGGAGATATAATTCGTAGAGATTAAATAAAATTAAGGAGAATCTATCATGATCTACAAAGTAAATTTCATAGGGATTTCAAAGTATGATTTGGGTTTTGTTATCACCATTGATAAAAGAGTGATATAATCTTTAGTGGTTTAAAACTACTACTTCGAAAGGCTCTTTAACTTTGATAGTTTTAAAGTTATAAAGAAGTTGTTTTATATGATATGTATAGATATATTTTAAAGAATGGTCCCATGTCTAATGGCCCAGTCCTTTTCAATATATTTCATTGCTCTTATCTAGTGTATGAGGTGTTTTGGGGGGTCATGTTGACTTATCCCCAACACTTTTCCAAATTTAATGTCTTGTGAACTTTGTTTCTAGCATCAGTAGGTGTACAGTTTTTTCAGCATCATTAGGAGTAAAATATTTCGAGCATCGGTAGGTTTATTGTGATTCCAACATCGGTACGGGTATAGTGTTTATAGAATTGGTAGGTTTAAAATGTTTCTAGCATTGATAGGTGTACAGTGTTTCAAGCATCGGTAGGTGTACAATGTTTCCAACATCGGTAGGTGTATAGTGATTTTAGTATCTCCTGTTGTATAGTGCTTCTAGCATTGGTAGGTGAATAGTGTTTCTAGAATTATTATGTGTATAGTGTTTCCAGTATTGGTAGGTGTATAGTGTTTCTAGGATCGGTAGGTGTACAATTTTGCTTTCATCGGTAGGTGTATAGTGATTTCTACTTCCTGTAGTTTTGCCCCTTTAACATTTTCATTGACGTTAAACACGTTCAAGCATTTTTTTATGAGATTTAAGGTCAATTCAAAGCCCATATCTCCATTATTCATTTTTCAATGGCATAGGATTCGTTTACATGGTCAAACCATGTTGTTGAATGTGATCCTCTTTAAATGGAAAATCCATCATCTCTTAAACTTTTGCTACATAAATCATCTAAAGGGACAAGATATCCTCCTCCCTTGTTATAATTTCTTGTTCCAGGGTGTGAGACACTCGAACCATTCCTTATTCCCATAATAAAAGGTGATCGAACCTTAATCATTGGATTGATTCCCCTTGATGTTTCTTCTGGCTCCATCCGCACCCCTATTTTGGTGGAAGAAACAAGTGTCGATCCATCATCGATAGAAGGTATGAGATACCCCTATTCTTTTGTTTTATTTGATCTTTTCCCCACTATTTTCTCCTTTCAATGTTTTGGAATGTGATATCTATGCTTCTAATGGAGTTTTATTGGGTGTTGGTTGGTGTGGTTGTGCCGCAGTGTCCTTGAGTGGATGCAGTTGTTATGGGGTAGGTGATCGTAATCCATTGTGTGGATCGTTCTCATTAAAATAATTTCAATAACCTTTTGTTGTAGGGGATTCATTTATTCTCTATTCTTTTACATGAATTCGTAGAGTAATAATGATTTATCCACTGAACCACAATGTAATTGAAATAATTAATATTTGAACAAGATAAATCAATTGGTATCGGTCGTACATTATTGCCTCTTGTTTTGATAGATAGTGTGATATATATGATTTACTTGTTTATAATTTAATTCATGATGGAAATTTGTAATTAATGTATTATGGTATTGATTGTAATTATTTTTCCAAGATAAAGAGGCATGTAAATGAATCCGGTTGATGTTGTTGTAATTTGATTTTAATCAGGCTGGTGTAGTAAGCTTGAATAAATTTTTCATAGCAATGATAATTTTATGTTTAGGTTTCCCATAGTTTAAAAATACTATTAATGAACCTTTTAATTAAAGATGTATTAAAGAACTGGTTTTTTTATAAAAGATAATTTTTTAGTGTTTTGAGTTACCCTCTTTCTTGTAAAGGCCAATAGCCTTAGGCTTAGAGTTGAGAGAGCTCATTGCATGTGAAGGAATAATGTCTTCTTTAAGGTCCAAGATCCTAACTGATATGATGTTTTTTCTTGTTTATTATGCTATGATGTGAGCTTGGATGCCTGTGGTGATATGTGAGGGTGGGGAGGCCCATCAGTTGTTGCCGCATTTCATGTCTAGAGTGGTGAGATGCATTCATTTATGCATGTTGGTGTCGGGGAGGACACGAGAGATGATGAAATAGTTTGTATTTTAATGTTTGGATGCTTATGCAATATTATTGGTTGTTTCTATACATTACTTTTTCCACTACTCAGTACAGATAGTTTTTCATTACCTCCTTTCAAAAGGGGCGAAGATGAATGTGATATGCCACATGGTTTTTGTGTTTATCTTCTCGAGGGAGGACGAGTCTACACTCTTACTATTGGTGGAAAAAACATGATGGGTAGTTCAACAACCCACCAAGTTGATCCCTCTTGTTTTTATTTTCTTAGAATGTTTATCTAAAATTCCTAGTAATATAGGAATGTAATAATTAGGTTAATAAATTATTGAATATATTATAGTAACCCATTGGATTAGAGCTTACTGGGATGCAATGTTGAGGTACTATTTTCTGAGAAGCTTTGGACTTGGGTTGGTTATTCCCAGAGGGAATGAAACTATGGGTGTGATGATAATGAAATTTAATATGGAAGTTTTAATGGTAAATTAATATCTTAATAATTAATTAATGTAATGTGCGACTGATAATAATGGAATGAAGTAATGTAATGAAGCTCTTTAAATGGTTGTGTGCTTACAGCATACCAAGTCGTAGGAGTGGCAGCCAGGAGCCCAAGAGATGTTAGCTACAGTTGATTATAATACTAGGTTATTACCATAGTTTGGGTGTGAGATATTGTATATTCTACACATATTTTGTTTCTATTCCCTACTCCACCCTGTTAGTTAGGGAAACTAACAACCCAGGGATTCTGAGCCTTGGGGGTGTTTTCCCCAACATTCTGGTGGGAGGATAGATAGCTGGATACCCCCTTTGGCCCCACTCTCTTCTCTTGGTAGTTACTTTTGATGGTAGGAACAACGGTTAGTTTTCCCTATATATTTGTGTACAGGGTTGCAATGGCTTTTGGTTATTCACACACATATATTTTGGATACAGTTTCTTATGGACTATAACAGGGGTAACATGTAAAGGCTGTGATGGCTTGAGGATTCTTACATAGTGTATGGGCTGTAATGGCTTAAAGTTTAACACGTAACGTAAGATACATGTTATGAAATATGTGGTGTCTCTCATAAAATACATGGTTACTTTGGTTACATGGATGTGGTGGTTGTGCTACATGAGGTGCATGTTGTGGTTCTTTTCCCAGGTGTCTAAAAGTAAGCCTTTTAGAGAGAGATGAATTAGGACGTGTGATGTTGGGGAAAATCAGAAAACCAATGGCGAAGTATTAGGAGGGTACCATAGATTTTATTTATTATATTATATACCCTTGTATGAGATACTTGGTGAGAGTATCCATGATGAGGCTTGGAACATAGTATACTTGTTTAGGTGATGAGTTGGTTTCACCTGTTGTTCATTGTGCTTCAGCATGTTTTCTTTACATTATCGTGAAAGGGTCTACTGAGGATCATATTGAGAGTACTATTATAGTATCCCTAAATATATATAAAATATTTTTCATGTCACTTGGAGAAGGTTGGAGATTAGTATAGTTAAAACTATCTTGGGGTTGTAGGATCTATTCGAGCATTGTGGTAGCTGTTGTTTTTTAATTTCTTTTGGTACATGAAATTTTCCCATTAATTTGTATTAGTTTTTTCATTAAGTTAAATATGTGTACTTTTTATTTATTAGATTGTGTAGTTTGAGTTGGATTTGGTTTGTGTCAGTCTTAACTCTCTCTCTCTTTCGCATGTGTTCTTTAGAGGTTAATACCTCCCATTTATGTGTTTACCATACCCTTAGTGCTAGTCGCCAACCTAGTGCCTACTAGAGACGCGGCTCATGGGTCACTATCTCTCTTCTCACATTTCCATCCTAGGAGGGGTACACATTGTGGGTAGGTGGTCGTGACTCCATGGCTATGGTGATAATAAATGAAAGATATAGTTTTAATCTGGAGGATCTAATGAAAAAGGTTGAATGAAAACTCAACCACACATATGTAAAAAATATGGGAAGAAGAATCATGGGAATTACATAAAAGTGATGGGGAAATGCTTCAAATTTTGTAGAGAAGGACAACAATCTCATGAATGTCGAAAATACCAGAAAAATCTGAACAATGTGGTGGAATAAAGGCGAGCAGCATCCATGGTCCAGTGATATAACTGTAGGGAGAAAGGGAACTAAACAAGCTAGTGCACTAAACCTTGACTTATCAAGGGTTATAACCATCTTAATACACCAAGGAAAAAAGAGAAAGGGGGAATTATCCCATCACTAATGCGAAAGTGGAGCAAACATATCATTTCATACAAGTTACACTTCCTATTCACTCAAAAATAGAAAAAGTATTATTTGATTCTTATTCTATGTATTCCTTTATATCTCACATGTTTTCTTGAACTATTTAATCGAATCCCCCAAACCTTGAAGTAGAGATATCCATAAGAACACTAAGTATTTCAATCAAGGCAACCCAGGTGTTGGAATCTTCACTGGTTAGAATTTTTGGAACGATTCTTACAGCAAATACAATGATACTCCTCTTTGTATGATTCGATGCTATACTGGCGATGGATTATCCATGTTTATATAGGGAAAATAAAATTTTTAAAAAATAAAATATCATTTCATATTCCAAAGCATCCCATTCTTCTCTAAACATTTAAGGAAGCTTATGAATTTCTTTCGAATAATCCTTCAATGGTGTGGATGTTGATTCCCCGTGATGGGGCATACCTCAATCAAATGGTTTAGTCAAAGGAAGTAATCCACCAACGGGAAATTCCAATCACGAGTGAATATAATGATGTATTTCCAAAAGAGTTACCTAGACTACCCCATGATCATGACGTAGAGTTCTCCATAGAACTAATACATGGAGCTAATCCTCTCTCAAATTTTCCATATAGGATGGCTCATATTGAACTATAGTAGTTAAATATTCATATATAACATCATTTTGGAAAAGGGTTCATTGGCCCTAGTGCATCACATTTGGGTGAGATAGTTCCATTTGTCATGAAGTAGGATGGATCAATGTGGTTGTGTATTGAATCTCTATAACTCAACAAAATCACCATAAAGAATAAGTATCCTCTTCCAAGGATTGATTACATGTTTGATCAGTTAAGAGGATCTTAGTACTTCTCAAAGGTGGATAACCATTCTGGATATCAACAGCTAAAGGTTAATAAGTAACATATTCAGAAGACTTCCTTCCATACTAGGTATGGGCACTATGAGATTCTTGTGATTCCTTTAATACTTAAAAATTCCACTAAAATTATCATGTATTTGATGAATAGAGTCTTTAGACATTACCTAGAAATTTTTTTGTAGTGTTTCTTGATAGAATTATAATCTAATCTGGGAGAAATTAATAATATAAAGAATATCTAAGACTAGTGTTGGAGAAATTGAGGAATGACAAGCTGTACACTATGTTCAAAAAGTGGTACTTTTGGATGCAACATGTTGTGTTCATGGGACACGTGATCACAAGTGAGGAAATTTCTGTGGACCCTTCAAGAACCAGGTCAATTGGAAAATGTCATAGACCCTCACGTATCACTAAAATCTATTGTTTTCATAGCATAGCAGGGTATTATCAATGTATTGTGAAAAAATATCAAGATTTTCAAGACCATTAACTATTTTAACTAGGAATGGATTAATGTATTTATGGATGAAAAAATGTGAATACATCATCAATGAGATTACTATAAGGCTGATAACTGCACATGTACTCTCATTAACGAAAAGTGTATAATTTTTTGTCATATATATTTGTTCTTAAAATAAATTATTAGGTTATCTACTCATGAAAAATTATAATGTTATAGCCCACGCCTCATGAAGGTTTAATATCCATGATCAAAATAACCCTACCCATGATTTAGAGCTAGCAGTTGTAATTTTACCCTAGAAAATATAGTGGAATTACCTCCATGGTGAGAAGTTTGACATATATACTAATCACAAGTTCCTAAAGTATATACACACACAAAAGGATATTAACATCCATAAATAGAGATGGTTAGAGATAATAGAATACAATGATTTCTCTATTCACTATCATCCCAGAAAGATGAACAAGGTAACTTATACTATAAGTAGAAAAGAACCTACAACTCTATCTATGTTGTGGATTGTTCAAGACACTATCTTCATGGATATTCAAAGGATGGATTTGGAAATTATAATTGATGGGAATAAATCATAACTTTACGACATGATTTTCCAACCATCTATCCAATATAAGATTAAGAAGGCACAAAAGAATTATATAGGGTTGAAAAAAGGTGAATGTAGTTAATGAAGGGAAGATGCAAGAGTTCCATACCAATGACGATGGTGTAATTCAGTTTAGAACATGTACCAAGGTGTCTTCATCACATGGGATAAAAAATGAACTATTGGGAAATGCACATAGCTCAAATTTCTCTATCCATCTTGGTAGTACACAGATGTACTGTGATCTCAGAGAAACCTTTTGGTCAGACAAATTCAAGATGGAGATAGTGAAATATATCTCAATGTACATGGTATGTCAAAATGTTAATGTATATTGAAAAAATTACAAAGGGATGATTCAACTATTTCCTATACCCATATGGTAATGGGAGACTGTCACCGTTAGCTTTTTTCATGAGTGTCTTTAAGTAATCCAAAGGATATAATGTGATGTGAGTTGTATTGGACCAACTAACTAAGAACTCTCACTTTATCACTATTTTGGAAGATCTATTTCTTTAACAACATGCGATGATATATGTGAAGGAATTGGTGAGATTACATGGGGATATACGCTTGATTGTCTTTGATTGTGATACCATGTTCAAAACTAAAATCTGGAGGAGTATTCAATATTCCTTGAGTACTGAACTGAATTTCACCATAGCCTTTCACCACCAATGGGATGTCCAATATGAAAAGTCTATTTTGATGCTTGAAGATATGCTAACATAAATCTCATTATAATTCAATGTTGGATGGGATCAACATCCCCCATTGGTTGAGTTATCATACAACAATAGCTTCCACTTGAGTATTGAAATGGCTCTATATGAGGCTTTGTATGGAAATAGATTTATAAATCAAAGATGTTGAGATGAAGATGGTGAAATAAAGCTACATTGACCTGATCTAGTGTAAGAGATGATCAAAAAAGTTCAAGCTATCCAAAAACATATAAAAGATACTCAGAGATAGAAAAAGACCTATACTGACAACCGTGGAAGGGACATGGAGTTTGATGTTGGAGATATAGTCCTACTTGAAATATCCTCATGGAATAGAGTCTTGAGGTTTGGACAGAAAGTTAATCTAATACCAAGGTACATTCGCCTCTTTGAGATCCTTGATCATGTATGATTCATGGCCTATTGAATTTCAGTTCTACTAAAAATGGTAAAGTTCACTATGTGATCCACATATCACATTTATGTAAGTACATAAAATATTACTCAAATGTACTAAAATCCTAAGTGGAACATCTGGAAGGTGATTTCTCTTATGAAGAGAAGCCAATAAGAATTTTGGACTAGAGAGATAAAGTTATACACAACAAGAAAACACAACATTTCAATGTGTTGTGGAGGAACTATATGTATGAAGAAGTAACTTGGGAATCAGAGGAGTAGATTAAGGAAAAGTTCCCACACCTGTTTTTGTAAAATATAATTTCAAGGGATAAATTTCAAAAGATGGGCTGAATGGAATGACCCGATGTTTTATCAATAGAAATTCATACCTTATAATTATGTCACATAAAATCACATTAGAAAACACGATGAAAAATCATGAATAAATGAAAAACTAATTACTATGTCACCTTTATATCCTAACCGTTAAAAATAAATTTTCCATTCAATTTCAAAAATATGACATTCATGGTTGTGATTAGTATGATATATAGAATCCGATAGGACAAAATTAATTTTTGATTAATAATAACATGCCCTTATGAATTGAAATGTTACCCTTATGAATTAAACTATGACCCATAATAATAGTAAAACATCCATGTGAATATTTATCATACCCATTAAAGAATAAATAAATTTTTTCTATCTTATATTTGACAATATGATATAATGATAACATAGTGTAAGTCAATAATTATTTTCAAAATAATTAATTAAGTGTTGGTATTTTTATAAGTCATAAATTTTTTATGATTATTTTAAAATAAAATATTTTTTCACAAAATGTATTCATATATTAGTAGATTTATTTCTTATGAATTTAGTACATTTTTATGAGACCTTAAGTAATTTTAAAAAGTGTTATAAATTCAGTTTTAATTTTAAAATTTGTTTTTTCCATGTAAATGATTATTTTAATTTATAAATAAATTATTCACACAAATAAAATTATATTCATTAAATAGAGTTCATTTTATAATTCCACACATTAAAAAATGGTTATGGTGTTTTATTGGAATGTTTCTGAAAAACATGATTTTTTGGTGAATCATAAAATACGATAATTTAAAATAAATGTTAAAAACCTAAATTTGTTAGTCATACTTGAGTCATCGATGATTTATGTGACCTTTTTTTAGAACTAACATTCATTATTTATTGTATTTATTCACAATAATCTATAATATTTCTTGTCTTGGGAAACATATGAATATAACGATTAAATTAATAAGAAAACACCCCTCTCATCCACTATAAATACCACCACTCAGAACCTCTTCTCCTCACATCCCAAAAGATATGAGCCTTCCCTATAATCTAACCAATACTCTTCCCTATTTACTCCCCCAACACCAAAGATCTCTTGGTCTCATCAAAATACCATGCCTAGGTGCCTTTAAGAAGATTTCAAGAGGATAATTCTAGAGGTAAATTTTGTCTCTTCTATTTTAATTTCCTCTCAATTTCAATTTCTGTTCTTATTCTCTCTTCATCTACCTGTATCCAAATAGTAAGTTAACTCTTGTAAATTACATATACTATAATTATACCATGTTAATGGAATATCAAACATGATACTCTTCTATCTATCTCTCTCTCTCTCTCTCTTTCTTATCATAAAAACAAAATCTTCACCTGGGAAGTGTCAATTTGCCATCATCGTCAGTGATAATAATTGATTTTCCATAAATTCATTTTATATTGTTAATAAAACCATTAAATGGTTGAAAAAAATTATAAATTTTTTAATTTGTTTTTTGGAACTATCTTATACCCATAATTCTAAATGATTAAACAAAAGAAGTTCATTGAGATAAAAAACAGCCAAAAGTAAACAAAAACGATCATCATTAACTGTTATCTCATCATAATGAAGTAATTTTTTATTAAAGGGAAAAAGAGGAAAATAAGAGAATGACCCGTAATGGTACGAAAAAGGAAAATGGGAATATGGGGGTCTAAAATGGTGGACAATAAGGGAATCCCTGCATATGATATTGACCCCATTGGTATCAATCAATTCAAATTATGAAAAATAATATATTAGGGATGGGGATATCTAGTGTGGCCAGGTAGTCTGTGAATTTATTAACATACCCCTTGGTATGTATCACTTTTATGTTTTTTACCACGATTCTGGGAATTTTATGATCATATAGTGAATCGACCAGGGGATAACTATGAGGCCATTCAAAGAATTAATCAGAACCATTGAGTTTGTTTTAGCTTCTGAGATATCAATCCTTCCCTCTCTACACACAATAATCCCCATGATCATGGAAATATCCTCTACTTGGAGAGATGTTTCCCGGCCCAGCCATATAGTAAATTCCATGATGATTGACCCATTGCTGTCTTGGACAACTCCCCCTCAATGAATAACACCTGAGGTGCAAGATCTATCAGAGTTGATCTTCAATCATTTAAATAGAGGATTCCAATAGACCAAGTTTTTCCTAGAGGTACTACTACCATGTTAAGGATACCTATTTTTAATCCACTAAAAATACGGGTCCTCCATCAAATTTCTCAAGACCGCAACCATATCGATGTGTAGTTTTTTAGTTTGAACAACGATAGAACAACCAGAAGAGGGCACCCCCTCCAGAATCCACTTATTTCCCACCTACTGGAGACACCATAAGTCTACATTAAACTATTTAGTTCTATCGATTCTATCCAAGAACCCATTTACCAATACATTGTACCATCATTCTAGAAATATTTGAATATCCTTAATAAGATTAGAGGTTGAAGTGAACTCACAGAAATAATTACATTCCCCACCTACCCACTCACCCTGAAAGAAGTAGTGACCTGAACTTTCCTAACTATGACTCCTAAAACAAGCACACCTAGAAGTGATGTTGACTCCACACCACATAATATTCTCATTGATTGGGACTTCCTTGTTTCTTAATCTCCAGGTTAAAAATTTATTGTTAGAGGGAATACACTTGGCCCAATGAACATCATTCCCTGCATCCATCTAGATCTTTCATGGAATTAACTGTTATATAATGAATCATCCTAATGGTATATAAACAAATTCTAAATAAAACAATTTATACCTATATAATATCATTAATTACATATAATAACTAATATGGATGTTTTTCCACATCTTACATGAACTTCCCTTCATGTATACAAGTGAACCGATCATGAATACTTAGAAAACAAACATTCTCGAGCAATGAATTTAAAATCTATAGCTCATACAAAGGCCTATTAAAGAACGCAAAAAAACCATAATGAATCATTTTCATGTATAAAATTATCTGAAATTTTTAATTAATAAATCTAATGTGATTATATATGATATTAACATGAATTAAGTTTTCAAACTGACGGTATGTTGATTTCTCGAACCCAACTCACTTTTATTGGGTTTTCCATATTTCACCTCATTTTATATGTGTTTATACCTTAAAAATAATTTATTCCTAATTATATAATATTTTTGAGATATACATATTTTCTGTTAGATTTTATGAAAAACATATTTTTTTTTAAAATAACTCTTCTTTTAAAACACACCATTTAATTCCAACTCCTGGTTGATGATTCTTATATCAAGTATATTATTCCCCCACTCATTTAGGAACCCATAATTTAAGAATGTAATCTTATGATTTGAAAAAAATTCCTTTCCATGGGTTATTTATGGTCATTATTGATTTATGTTCTATGTGGAATTCATAATAATGTAAATTTTATGACGTGACAAGTTCACCTTGAATTATATAATGCTCTAATGCATTGGGTAATGTTCAGAACCTCACAAGTAAAGTGAAATATGCATGAACATGATGATAGGTATTTTAAATACTATGCATGGTATTTTACTAATAAAACATGATGATTCATTTTAATACATTTCCCCATTCCAAGTATTCTCTCAATTCTTCTTCTAATTATTATTATCCTATGCCTATGTTATGAAGATAATGATTATGATAAACCTATGTTATATTGTTTCATGTTCATATATATCCACTTATTAGGCTATTAACTCACCCCATTTGGATATATATCCTTACGTCACTACTTGTACTAAGGAGAATTCATAGGCCGATAAGAAGCTAGAGAAGAAAGAATTAAATAAATGTTTATGCTTCATTTTTTAAAAGTTAAGTATGGTCCTAGTTTTTTCAAGACACAAAAACATTGTATCCTCAATGTGAAATGAAATTATGTTGTTTAACTATAAATTTATTTAATAGTAATTTAATAAAAAGTATGATTTCTATAACATGTCCTCCACAAAGAATCGGACACCGATAATGCACTGATCATGGAGTACTGCTAGAATAGTACTCCCCCCCTTGGAGGTAGATCAACAGGACCTCTAGACAATGAATCCCTGCCAGCCATCTACCCTAAGATGGTCGCTGTTATAGAATCCAATTTCCCATTAACCGTCTCCAACTGTTTTGGGAACCTATCCCAAGAACGTGATAATGAGCTCCTCCCTTATAATGAACTAAAATTTTATCATGTGAAACTACATTCTTACAATTTTTTTCATATAATATAAATATCATAAAATCACATTAAGAACACAATACAAACATTATAAATTTATAATGAATAAAATAAGACATATTCTTTGGTGTTGAGGAACCTTTAATAGTGGAATAATAACTTGACCTTTAGAATATTAATGTGACCCTTATAAATAGTAAAATAGACAATAGAAAATTAACTTCACCTATGAATGTATAAACAAAAATTAGTCATCCTATAAAATAATTTATTATATAATTATATCATAATATAAATAAATAAATATTTTAAAATTTATTAATTGAGGGTTGGTATTTTTGTAAGATGTAAGTATTTAATTAAAATTTTAGAACTAATATAATGTTTAAAAGAAAATTTATTTCCATGAAATGTATTATTAAATTAATTTTTTTATCTAATGATTATAAGATTATTTTATGCGACCTTGATTAATTTTTCAATGTGCTATAAAATCAGTTATAATTTTAAAATTGGTATTTTCCAAATAATTTATTATTTTAATTAAAAATTAAATTTCTCATATTTATAAAACTATTTTCAAAAAATGGTGTTAATCTTTGAATTATATATGTTAAAAAAATGGTTAGAGTGAATTTTTGGGATCTTTCAAAAATAATTAATTTTTTGGTGAATAGAAAAATATGATAATTTATGATATATTTTAAATACATGAATTTTTGAGTCAGTTTTGATGTAAGGATGAGGTATGAACAATTATTTATAACTAAAAAATACTATATACTTTATTTATTCACAATAATAAACCCAATTTCTTTTATTGAGACAAAATAATAATTTAATGATTAAAATAATGAGAAAATGGCCCTCTCCTCCTTTATAAATACCACCCTCCTCACCTTACACATTATATGAATTGAGACTGATCAAAATTATACTAAGATAACTTCCCAATACCATCCCCCACATCTATAGTCTCTTTGTCTCATAAAAAGTTCAAAACCTTTTCCATAATGTGGTTCTCAAGGAGGAGAAATTCAACACATAAATTCCACTATCTTTTGTTTTAATTTTATTGATGTTCTTTTATATTCTTTTTATCTCCTCACATACACTCATAAAAATTAAGTGATAACTCCATTACCAAAAATATACTGAATTTATATCATGTCAATGGAATATACATCATTAAACTCTTCCACCTATCACATTTATTCTAAAAATGAACTCATTGATCATGATGTGTCAATTTACCGACATCGTGGAGGATGCATATTCATTTTCCTTTAACAACTTCAAGGAAGTTAATAAAACCATTATAATGGTTTATAATATTTTAAAATGAATTTTATAACCCTTTTAATGTTCTAGAACAAACTTATTTACATAATTCTAATTGATAAAACAAAGGAAGTTTATTGTGGTTAAAAACCTCCAAAATTAACCCAAATGATTATATTTAACTATTTATGAACTTATTCATCATCATGACATATAAAAAATGATATATAAGAATAATGTAATCACCGTAATATAATTAATAATATATAATTTAAATTTTTGGTAATTACCCCCACTTTACATGATTTTTTATAAAAGTAAACAAGTAAACCAATCATGGAAACCATGGAAATGAGGGCTCTCAAACGATACAATAATATCTTATAACTCCAAAAAATACTAAAAAGGAACTAAATAAAATTATAATAAATTTGTAATATTTATAAAATGTTATTAATTAATAAATTAATGGATTTAATTTGATTATCTAGAAAATTAAGATAAAGTGTCGAACCATTTCAGACAAAATGATTGGGATTATACACAAAACTCATTTTTTCTATCAGGATACTCTTTATCTCTCATATCACAAATGATATTTTTCTTATTTGTATTTATTTATTCTATATTATGTTCATATGTTTTAAAATCATTTATTAGGATCATATCATTCTATTTTGATGGAGAAATACATGTTTTAGGATGGTTACCTTCTAAATTTTTCCAGATAAGCAATCCCAAATAAAGGGAGATTCCCTAATTATTACCCATTTTTATTTACCATAAATATTATGTTATAATACACCATTATTTTTCTACAATCACTAATTTTATCATGAATATCTATTTTGGTTCATTTTGGGTTTTGTATAAAAATTATTCCATTTCCGCTTTAAGGAATATTTAATATTTTCCATAAACTCCACTAAAATGTATAATCTATAATTTTTCTTAAACACAATTTTTACATTTTAACACTTCTGTTTGAAATACCATATTATGATTTATTCTTACCTTCACTTAGGAATGTCCATGTATGATATCGATTAATTATTTAATGGAAATTTTTATAATATTCTCTTTTTATGCATTTTGACAAGATTATGGTACCCAATTCTTTCCATGGTTATCCTTTGTAGTTTTGGTTAATTCCTTATGTATGATTCTATATGTTCAAACATATTCATGAACATGTTACAATGGGTGTTTCCAAATAGTTCTTCAATGTATTGGGTAATGTTTTGTCTCATGATACATCATGTTGGGACATGAAGTGATACTGATTTCTTTATGGTACTTCATCAACAATTTCATGGAATCTAGTCTTGACTCATGTTAGTGTCATGTTTTATGATGTTTCCATATTCCTATTATGTAATGGTTATATGTTACCTTATTATAAATGTTATTATTTTTTATGTTTATTCATGTTCCATGCCTTTATGTCATCATGTTCAGTCTTTCAAACCATTCACTATGTTTTATTCCTATTCTTATTCACTTACTAGGATTTTTAGCTCAACCGTTTTGTTCATGTATTCCCTATTTTATTCAATATGGATTATAAATCTCAATTAATTTTAAGAGATCATTGTTGAGTTTAAATAAAATATTTTTTTAATTTTGGTTGCATGATATTTAGTTATGAACCTAATATTCCAAAAAAATATACATTACAATCCTTGGCTTGCAATTATTGGTTAATTATGAAATAATATGTTAAAAATATATGCTCTCTATAGATGGTATTAGATGAAATTTTTATTTATTTTTTGGATTATGACTATAAAAATTTAGTTGAGTCATTAGGAATAATATTAAGTATTATAAAAAATCCATATATTTTTGTTAGTACAGATTAAGTGGGTTATCTTGAAAATAAATCCATGTTTGGATATTGCAAATGGATGTGGTTCTTGAACATATTTACATTGGATTAAAATCTCTGAAAATGTGTTCTAGGTATTACTTAGGGTATCTTTTTTCAAGGATATGGGACTAACTGTACACATTATTTAACACTCTTGAGGGATATTTTTAGGAAAATTAATAAGCTCATTATGAACCATTGTTAATGGAAAAGTGCCCATAATAGTATATTTTTTGAAATAAATCTTGGATATCCTAGATTGAAAAATGGGAATCATAAATTTGGATATACTATTCCTTTACAATCTTACCCTTTTATGTAAAATTTTTTACATGATTATTAGCTAAGTATCATATTCCCCTAATTGCACATTATTTTTCATAGTTAATTGTAGGAAATAGAAGAAAACATTCCAACAATAAATGTTATTGGATATGTGAGGATTTACTTAATTAAATACAAAAATGTGATGGGAATGGGAGCTTAAAACCTGAAAATACATTGTCAGTGGGCTCATGTTATGAATAATAATGTTGATCTTATGGAACTCCAGATTTCTCCTTTTAATGATAATGTTTCTATAAAATTATTCATGAAGAAAAGGGCTCTCATGTTTAGTGGATCTTCTAATACCCTCCATATGGAACAATGTATTAAATCCTTTCATAATATATTCGCTATCCTTTTGTTCTTAAAAAAAGATAAAGATATAAGGGGGGTATATCATTTTGATGGGTATGTTTATCAATAGTAGGCACTGATCAAGAACATAATGTCCAATATGGAAATTTATTCCATGGACTGGGAGGAATCCATGAAAAAAAATTCAATAAATTTTTTCCCAAAACCTACCATCTCGTGATGGAAGGGGAATTCTTTGGACTCAAGAAGAAGTATGAAGAGTCCATCAGGGAATATGAGGAAAACATCACAATGCTTCAATGATATTCCTCTTGATTCAACATGAACATCGAAGGCAAGATGGATCACTTCTTTAGCAGATTAAAGCCACGTATATGAAAATTGTTTGCGATTAGAGACATTAATTGTTATGATGATATTTTCCATTGTTCCATTAATTTTGAAATGTAAATCGGAGAGACTTATTTCTCTCATATGTCCAAGGAAAAAAAATATAAAAATAGAGTTTAATATGGGTGGATCGATAGATAAATTCCTTGATAGAAAGATGACTCAACATCCAATGTGTCAAAAGTTGGGGGATAAGCATCCCAGAAACTAATTAAAGGGGAACAAGATATTCTTCAAATGTGGAAGAGAATGGAATATTGTATGTAACTATTAAAGGTATATGAAATATCCCACTAATGTGGAACCTAAAATTTATTTGGTGACAAGTATGCAAGATATTCATTCAAGAGTACTTAATGTAGTACTTGATTTTGGTTCTATGCATTCATTCATGTATTTCATGTTTAGTAGAACTATTAAATCACCACATGAAAATTCGTATGTTTAGTTTTCTATAAGAATAAAAAAAATGGATCATTATTGTATCTAATTTTTATAACTCCTCCCTAATTACTGTTTTGGGAATGAACCTCCCAAAAAAATAGGTCATACTTCCATTGGTAGATTTTGATGCTGTATTGGAATTGTATTTTCTATCTTTATACAAAACCAACATCGATTATTGGGAATGGGAGATCACTCTTCACATCCTCAAGAATCCTCAAATTTATACAAGTGTAAGGAGGAGGTTAAATATGCATCAGAATCATAATATCCATTTTTGGTATTGTGGACTTACGATCCAGCATATCCATCTCAAATGATTGAGATAAATGAGAGAATCATGATTGAAGTCATGCCCATTATGAAGGATTAAACTGATGTGTTCCTCGAAGAGTTTCTTGTCCTTCCTCGTTACCAATAGGTTGAGTTATCAATTGAAATTATTTCTATATCTCTTACTAGATCAAATACACCCTATAAAATGGATGCTATTGAACTAGAAGAACTAATCAAGCAATTTAGGAGAATCTAGACATGTGTTTTATACACCCGAGTGATTTACCATGTGGTGAGCCAATCATTTTCATAAAGAATAAGTATGGATAAATTATCCTCTTAATTGATTATCATAATATCAACAAAATCACGATATAAAACAAGTATCTCCTACCACAGATAAATGACTTGTTTGATCAGCTATATGGGGACAATTATTTATCCAAGGTGGACCTTTGGTTGAGATATCACTAATTAAAGTTGATGAATGAAAATATTTCCAAGACTACCTTTTGAAAGTGGTATGGAAAACTCGAGTTCAGAGTGATTCCCTTAGGACTCAGAAATTCTCAAGAAATTCATATAGATTTAATGAATAGAGACTTTAGAGATTATCTCAACAATTTTTTTGTAGTATTTATCAATTATATTATTATATACATCAATAGAAATGATGAACATTAGGTGAATTAGAATAAAATTCTAAAGACTTTGCTAAGGGTGAATTTTTATGCAAAGTAAATTAAATGTGACTTCTCTATGACTAGAGAATCGTTATTGGGGAATCATATCACTAGAAAGGGATATCTATAGACCCTACTAAGATAATGGTAATTGATGAGTCACTACCATAAAACATGTCAAGGGAAGAAACTTGTTTGATTAGTGCTATGCATGAAGTGCTGATACAGTGGTGACGGGCTTTATCAGCGCAAAAAATAGTGCTTATAAATTTTTCTAATAATAATTTATATAAAATTATAATATTTATTTCCAAAAATAATGTTTATTTGTATACATTAAATAAAAAACATGTTTATAATTAATATATATATTTTAATAATTAAAAAATATATATAATTTTTAAAAAGAGTATTTCTAAGATTATAACTAAATAAATAAATATATTTAAATAATTATAAAATTAAAATTAATTTCATTAGATAATAAATATATTTATCATATTTAGTAAATTTATATGATTTATTTGATTTATTCGATTTAATATAGATTTAATAGAATTATATTTTTTAAATTTATTAGATTAATTAGTTAGATTTATTAGGTTTACTAGATTTATTAGATTTATTAGATTTATTAGATTCATTATATTTTTTATATTTATCATATGTTTTATATTTAATATATATTTTATATTCATTTTATTTATAATATATAAAAACACATTTTCAATATATATATATATAATATAATTATTTAATAAATTAGTCTTTCCAATGAATTTAGCCAATTATGATATTGATCATGCTTGCATATATGTTATGTATCATCAGGAAAGTTCATTTATACATTACCCCCTTCTTATTATTCATGTTTTCCATTGATGGAACGTTTTTTATTATTTAAATTTTACTAGCTAGGCATATAATTAATTCATGTTAACCATATATACATTTATGTTCTAAAAAATAATTATAAAATTACATTAAATATATTTAAATAATAAATATATTTATTATATTTATAAGTTTGAAATTTTAATTATATATATATAAATTTTAAATATATTTATTTGTTATTATAATTAAATATATATATATATATTAATAATTATATAACTATAATATATACGTATATTATAATTTTATGAATATATATATATATATATATATATATTTATAGTTATATAAAAATATTTATAAAAATATTTATTTATAGTTATAATTATAACTATAAATAATTATGTACACAAAATAATTATAAAATTATAATAAATATATTTATTATACGAATTATAATGTTATTAATATATAATTCAATGAATATATTTAGAAATATATAATGATATTTATATATAAATAAAAATATTTATAATTCAAATTCCTAAATAAGTATAGATATATTTAAATAGTTAAAATATTATAATAAATATATTAATTATAGATATTTATGTAACAATATTTATAAATTAATACAAATAGTTATAAATATAATTCTAAAAAATGTAGATATATTTTAATAATTTAATATTTACAATTAATATATTAATTATATATTTATATAAAATTAAAAATATATTTATTATAAATTTATAACTATATATATATATTTATAATTTCAACTATAAATAAATATTTATTTATTGTAATTTTTAATTGAGAATAAATATATATTTATTTATTACCTATAAATTTAAAAAATTATTTATTTATTTGAATAATGATTAATTTATTAAAAAATTATAGTTATTATATTCATATATAATATTATATATAATTATATAAATATATTTATAAATATATTTATAATTATATGGAAATATTGATAAATAAATACCAATATTTATATTGATAATTATAAATATATATATATATATTTAAATATTTTTAAAATTACAAAAATATATTAATTATACATATTAATAAAATTATTAATATTAGAAATATAAATTTTTTATAATTTTATAATTATTTAAATTAATAAATATATATTCATTTATAATAATTATTATAAATAAATATATATTCATATAAATAATTATATCTTCATATAAATAAATATATTTTCATATAAATATTTATAAAATTTGAAGAAAAATATTTATATATATCTATAATCTTACAAATATATATAATTAATATATTTATTTTATATATTTAAAATATTATAAATATAATTATTATATTAATATTCATTTTATAATTATTTTAATTTTCATTATATATATATATATATATATATAGTTATCAGTATATTTAAATAAAAATTCATTAAATAAATAAACATATATATATATCAAATTTATATGTTTATACATATATATAAAAATATGAATAAATGATTAACATTATATCATTATCAGCGATTTTTAGCACTGATATAGGCCTATCTTTATCAGGGATTTATATTTTAGTGGTGATTAAACATACCTTTTATCAACGCTTTTTGTATAATGCTGATAAAAGTATCACCAGGTTTTAAAAAGAAACCCTAACTTTCTACTCCTTCCTCGCACCCCTATTACTCTCGCGGAAGCTGATCCCTGCTACCACCACCACCTCCTCCTCATCTCCCACCAACACCACTTTTACCATGAATCCCTCTACCATGTGCCTCACCTATACTACACACCTCTCATCTAATAGAGGACTCCTCCACTACGCGCCTCTCCTCCACTGTGAATGCACCTCCACTACATGCTGAACCACACCTCTATGATGAGTTTCCTCATCTTTCTCATCTGTTTCTGTGACACCCTAGGTAAATAAAGAATATTACATCTTTATATTTATCCATATTTGTGAATAAAATATTAATATTACTTTAAAGGGGATGCTATGCTCGATGGTGTACCCAATACGCAACAACGAGTTTCTTGGGAATCTTACATTGCACTCTAATAATAAAATAATATTATTTTAAATGGTAGTTAACGCCTAGTCGTTGTAATGGTGGGAATGAACAGAACTAACTACTAAATGATTATATATGTTTTTCAAATATTTTTACTTTTTACAATAAATGTTAGTGGATTAAAAATACGAATGAATCCAATTTTAAGCGTAAACATTCTAATATTCTTTAAAAGGTCGATTAACCGCCTTTTGATGGAGAACCTCTTTTAAATCCACCTTTTGACAATTTTATGTGTTATATTTGACAAAATAAAATTCTTCTTTAGAATCGGGACATCAAAATTTACTTTGTGTAAATTTTTGGTATTTTTCCGAAAAAGTTCAATTTTTAATGAATAGTGAAAAATGTTGTATTTTAATTCAAAACCTCTTTTTAATCTAATTTATTTATATGATTAGATTATATTTTTAATTGGTTTTAAAGTGAAATTAGAATATATTTTTACCATTTAATCCAATTGTGGTTGATGGAATTAATTTCACTTTGAAATCAGACTTAAACTAGTATCAATCTTTTGATACATTTTGTTTCATAAAAACACGCTATTTGTTTTGACAACTGGAATTAATTATTAAATTAATTAATGAAACTTATATGTTTTGAATTTTTTAAAATAGACATCATTTTTGAATTCGGAATATCAAATATAGCTTAGGGAGATTTTTTGGTAATTTTCTGAAAAACTTCATTTTTTGATGAATAGTGAAACCACTAAGTGGTACTTATAAAAACTGATTTTCCATTTAAATGACATTTTTCCACCTTTGTGTTTTGAATTTCAAAAATCCAACATAAATGGTTTTCATTAAGAAGTAAAATTTGGTTCAATGGGATTAAAATAATTTTTTGGTGAATAGTAACTTATTAAGTTTTTAATCGCGATTAGAGGTAATTAGTGTAGTTTATGGTAAGAATAATGTTTTAATAAAATGAAATGACCTAGACACATGTCCTACCCTCATTTTATATGTCATGGCCGACCAAGACAATCCATGGTCCAACTTGTGGATCCCATGGAGCCACTTTGGTTGGAAAATGACATAAATACCTTTTTATTTAATGATAGAGTTAAAATGACACAAAATGAGATGTTTTACTAAAACAATTTTTACATGGGGTTATACAAGTCAGATATTTGACTATAAATAGTAATTAGAAATCTAAAAAGAGTTCCTACATCATATTATTTGTTTTATAATTTTTATACATTAAATAAATTAAATTAATTATGACATCATGATGATGCAGCGATGACCTCATTATTTAATGAATTAAATAAAATGGAAAGATAATGTAATATCTAAGAACTACACATGTAAAAAAACCTATTGGATGTATGGATTTAGAACCATTATCACCTTATCCACTAATTATATCAATGTGGGACCTTTCAAATCCGAAAATAATTTTCAAATAAAGTAACATTTTCTTACTTTCCAAGAGTGCCCCTCCTCTCCTCTTATAAAAGGCCCCCACCTCTACCTCCTTACACACACTTACAAAGCCTTTGTCTCGGCCAACCGCTGCCCATTTTGTGTCTCCACATCCCTCTCTAACTCCTTGAAGCATCACTTTTGGTAGAATCCTTTCCAAGGAAGCCTTTGAGCTCAAATCAATGGAAGTTACACGATTTTAAGGTAATGTCTTCGCTTGAGTCCTTTTGTTTTATTTTGCTTTTCCAACCCCCTAAACTCTTTTTATTAATTTATTTTGTAACAAATACAGTATATTAAATATACTAGGAAGTTTTTATAATATGTTTTAGAGCTACACTTACTCACACCTACATCTAATGGTTAAAGAACAGACTGTTTCCGTGGATGGTGAATTTCTGCCTCCCGAAACGATGATTTTTCAACATTATTCTAACACCTTCAAAGGTGGCCATTAAGATGACACTATATTTATAGATGATATCTAATATGTTTATGTTTTACTTATGCTTATGTATTTTTCATTTATGGCATACCATTATAGTTTCCATTATGGGTAAACGCGATATCTTCATTTAAGGAAGTGCGGACTACCGCCCCCTCAAAGTGATTTGATTCGTTAATACCATATGTGGTATGTATAAAGGATATATTTAATGATATTATATATTATACCTACTGGAATTAAAATGCAATTATGTATCATTATGTTTTAATTCAATTAAATATGAAATTGAAATTGAAGTAGCGTTCATGCGTACATACGGCTTACCGTCTCCATGAATGGTGAATTTCATTTCTTAACTCTAAATGTTATGTGATATTATAAACGCATGAATATACTGGATATATATGATATATATGATATATAAAAGATGAATAAAATTCTGGATATAATGAACCTTTTACCACACGAATAACATGTAATTGTAAGAAGTCCACTTTCGACTTAAGAACCAAGTATCGAAAAAACAAACATTATTAACTTAAATGATTACATAATGTCTATGACATGGTAATAAGTGATATAAAAGGAATAATGAACATGAAAAAGGTTCTTAAGGAAGTATAAATTAACTCGTGTTTATTATTCAGGATATTAAAGAACGATCGAGTCAAGTCAGACCCGAGGTAAGGGATCTTACACCTCTCTTTCTTTTTAAGTACACTCTTTTATGTCATTCCTTATAAAGCTCATAATTCTTGTTATTGGGATGTTATTTTATATTACTCTTACTGTAATATTTATGTCAATATGATGAGAGACCCTATTCTCTCTCATCAATCCATTTTGGAAGTTTTGAGTGGCGCCGTTAGGCTGCCGAACAAATCAAACCCCTCACTTTCTTTTAAAGTCCTCCCCTTTATGTCACTTCTTTTAAGCTCCTCTTTGTTATGTTGGGGGATGTTATTTTATATTCATCTTTCTGTAAACTATATTTTAATATGATGAGAGACCCTATATGATCTCATCAATCCATTTTTTTATGTTTTATGTGGCGCCGTTAAGCTGCCAAGATATCGTAAGGGATTTTTCATCTCACTTTTATTCCCGTGAGATTTATGCTACATCTGCCACAATTTCCTTTGAGTGGTGTATGTACTGCCCGATATTTTTCTCATTGTGTAATATAATTTCATTTATGAGTATTTAAATAAATTTTTTATTTTCCTTGTTTCGCGGGGTGAATGTCTCGAAAGATACCCATGTCTGTAAGGGAACCTTTCACCCTCCTCTTTTTGTAAAAGACTTCTTTTGTTATGTCTTTTAATTCACATAATATTATGTTGTTATATGTTCTTCTATATCCTTAATGATCTAAATTTTATGTCAATGTGATTAGATACCCTTTTTATCTCTAATCAACTCTTTTTCTGAATTTTGAAGTGACGCCGTTAGGCTGTCAAATTTTTGCAAAGGAACTTTTTAACCCAAAATTGATTATTTGGGATAAACTTGTACTCCTTGAATATGTCATTCTATGAATATGTATGAATAACCTCTGATTGTTTTACACATAATATAAACTTATATTTGGTGTATTATTTTGTCACACATAATTATGCAATTGATTTATCCTTAAACCAAGGATACCGTGTTTGTAAGGGTCTTCGTCTTAATCTCCATTCATTGAGGCATATTTTGTTTTATACACAACCTTCTTTTATACGGTGTATAAACCCCCTTTGACTTTTACGTTTATTCAAAAGGAATATTTTTTCTACGAAGCATTTTACTAAATGACAAAAAGTAATGTTTCTTTTTACGTACGCGGTGACAATGACCTTTTCCGCTGCCACAAGTATTATTTTATCATTGGCTTCCTCAAAGAGCCGTAATGTTTTTAAAATATAATAAATACCATATAATTGTTTTTGTATTTTGGTATTGAAAATGGTTTTGATAAAGGATTCTATTATTTCAATATATTTAAATGATATATTGTGATTGAAATGTGGAAATGTTATCATTCCTTTATGTTGGTTTTATGTGTTATAATTTTATAATAGTACTTGGACATTTTACGGATGGTTACATGATAAACCATATGATAGGTGGTGCCGTGAATACCAGGACGGGTGGTTACGTTATAACCTCCAATTCATTGGGTATGGAAGTCGGCTGTATGGCTATTCCATTAAGTATGTATGGAAGTTGGCTGAATGGCTATTTCATTAAGTGATATGAGTTGAAGTCGACCTTATGGTTATTCCACTTAAGTATGTTTATGTCCCAAGTTACCTTTATATGTTATGTGATCTTTATATTGGTTTTATGGTAATATTTTGGTTACAGAAGGGTAATTAATGAACTTTTATTCAGTGAAGAGTTTTTACTACGTCGAAAATGTGAAAAGTATTACTTTGTTAAAGTATACATAGTTTACTTGTTGTTTTGAAAAACTAACAGTCTTCATTCTTTGTGTATCCCTTACTGAGATTTTTATGCTCATCCCATGTTTTTGAAATGTTTTTTACATTACATAACGTGGAATAGGGTCAAGGATGGGATCAAGGGAACGTCATGCTACCTAAAACCTGGAACTAGTCATGTTTCTTTTTATGTGTTTTTATTTTATGGAAACTTAGTATAAGTTTCTACTTTGTAATATTTTGAGATGTAATAGTTATGTCCTAATTCTATAAAACTCTAAACCTGAAAAGATTCTCAATGTGAATTATTCATTTAATTAAATATTAAGTAATGTTTAAGGCCAGGGCCTTATAGTTGGTATCAAAGGTCATTTTAGAAACCTTTAGGGATTAGGAGTTCTTGTGAGACACATGATTCGTCCCTATATCAATTATTTAAGTTAAATACTTGTTTTATAACATTTTTTCAGGTCATGTAAAGTTGGTTACGAATGGAAGGAGAATGATCTAAAATGACATTACTATCTCTTCCTGATGTCATGCTTGCAATAATTATTGCAAAGTCATCTTCAGATGATTGTGGAACGTTTTCTAGCATACAAATCACTTGTAAGTAGTTTTTTGAGATATCAAACACCTCCACAATACATCGTTATCATCGTGGATCATGGGTTGTTTTTAGACAAATACTATTTTCACAATATTCTCATATTATCAATAAAGGTAAATATTATCAAGGTATTTTCAAATATTTTACCTCATCACAAGAATTTGAAGAATATTATGATTTAAAAAATGGTGCTGAGGAAGGAGACCCTTGCACAACCTATTTATATTTTCTTTTAAAATATAGTCTCACATCACATACTTGTGGTATTTTAAAAAATCCAATAATAGAAAGTTTCAACTCAATTTCAGTCCGACTATTTTATAGAAATCATGTTTTATCAGATGTTTTGGAAGTATACATCATACATGATTATTTTCCAAAATATTTTTTCTGTGAACACCCATATGACCCATGTTTTACGAGGTGTATTTGGATGGAGGAATAAAATGATTTTGAAGGATCTCTAAATCATTGTTGTAATGCATGGGACTTCTACCTACGTGAGCAAGATGACGATGAAACCGAGTGGACACCATGATCAAGGTATGATGTTATTCATTTTGGGAATCATTTTATATTATCTTATGGTGGTGAAATAATACTTCAAGAATTAAGATGTTGAGATCGTAACGAATTCGGATGAAAATTAAAGGTATACGGAAATGATTGAGGTTAAAACATGTTAGGGTTATTTTTCAAGTTTTTTAAAAAGGACAACACGCAGACCGTGTGACAACCTGTCGCGTCGGACAAAGCTGTGGGAATCGAACCCACAACCAATGTGCAACTGGTATTTATCGCCTACCACTGGACTACATGAAGTCCCTGGTTAGTTTGACTAATTATTTTTAGTTAGATGATTTTATGAATTAAGAGTAAGTTGATTTTGGGTTATCTATGGATATTTATTAACCTGTCATGAAGGATATGTGATTAGGTTAATTACTTTTCAATTTGATACATTAAGAGCAACTGATGTTGTTTGGAGATAAATGATACGATTTAACTTGGAAGAATATGTGACTAAATCCCTCAAATATTTGGGTTTCAATCTAAGTTTGGTTTACTTTGAATAAATTTATAGGAAATTTTATTATCGAATGGTCCTCGTTGAACTTTGGGTTTTCATGGACAAATTTTGGAGATTAAGAATAGATTTTCTTTTTATAAGGGGTTATCCATTTCTGGATTATCTGATCTTGTACTAGCCTTTTTGGTTTTGGTTCTTGTCTATAGACATGGGAAGTATATAGTTCTCTTTTGTGGATTAGGTGATTCTATAGAAGTTGATTATAGTACTCTTAATGTGAACAAGTCTTCCTAAATACTTGTCTTTTGGAGAAAATATGAGTTTGTGTAAAAGTTGAAAGTCAACATGATAAGTGATTATGTTTCCTTATGAATAAATTACTCAATAAAAAGTAACTTAAAAAAAATGTTGTCTATTAACTTTTCCTACTGGGGAATCGAATACCGTTTAACCCATCACAAGTTTGTGATTTTTTTGTGGTTAACTTTCTCCTAAACATGGTTTCTATCACTTTCCATCAGAACATGACCCGTTGTTTTTTCCTCCATGTCCATATTTTTGTACTTGGAATCCTACTATGGGTTAACTCTGGTGACCTTTGTACTTATCTTTCTTTATTTTAATGTGATTGTTTTACTGACTTTTGTTCCGATGTGGGACTTTCAAGGATGTTTCCAAGCCCAATTTTAAAATTGCGAGGACGAAATTCCCAAAAGGGGTGAAGGATGTAACACCCGAGGTAAATAAAGAATATGACATCTTTACATTTATCCATATTTGTGAATCACATATTAATATTAATTTAAAGGGGATGCTATGCTCGATGGCATACCCAATACGCAACAACGAGTTTCTTGGGAATCTTACGTTGCACTCTAAAAATAAAATAATATTATTTTAAATGGCAGGTAACGCCTAGCCGTTGTAATGGCGAGAATGAACAGAACTAACTATCAAATGATTATATATGTTTTTCAAATATTTTTTACTTTTTACAATAAAAGTTAGAGGATTAAAAATACGAATGAATCCAATTTTAAGCGTAAAAATTCTAATATTCTTTAAAGGGTCGATTAACCGCCTTTTGATGGAGAACCTCTTTTAAATCCACTTTTTGACAATTTTATGTGTTATATTTGACAAAATAAAATTCTTCTTTAGAATCGGGACATCAAAATTTACTTTGTGTAAATTTTTTGTATTTTTCCGAAAAAGTTCAATTTTTAATGAATAGTTAAAAATGTTGTATTTTAATTCAAAACCTCTTTTTAATCTAATTTATTTATATGATTAAGTTATCTTTTGAATTTGTTTTAATGTGAAATTATAATATATTTTTACCATTTAATCCCATAGTGGTTGATGGAATTAATTTCACTTTGAAATCAGACTTAAACTAGTGTCAATCTTTTGATACATTTTATTTCATAAAAACACGCTATTTGTTTTGACAACGGGAATTAATTATTAAATTAATTAATGCAACTTATATGGTTTGAATTTTGTAAAATATACATCATTTTTGAATTCGGAATATCAAATATAGCTTAGGGTGAATTTTTGGTAATTTTCTGAAAAACTTCAATTTTTGATGAATAGTGAAACCACTAAGTGGTACATATAAAAACTGATTTTCCATTTAAATGAAATTTTTCCACCTTTGTGTTTTGAATTTCAAAAATATGACATACATATTTTTCATTAAGAATTAAAATTTGGTTCAATGGGATTAAAATAATTTTTTGGTGAATAGTAACTTATTATGTTTTTAATCGCGATTAGAGGTAATTAGTGTAGTTTAAGGTAAGAATAATGTTTTAATAAAATGAAATGACCTAGAAACATGTCCTACCCTCATGGGATGTGTCATGGACGACCATGAAAATCCATGGGTCAACTTGGGGACCCCATGGAGCCACTTTGGTTGGAAAATGACAGAAATACCTTTTTATTTAATGATAAAGTAAAAACTGACACAAAGATGAGATGTTTTACTAAAACAATTTGTACATGGGGTTATACAAGTCCGATTTTTGACTATAAATAGTCATTGGAAAGATAATAATATTTCCTACATCATAGTAGTTTTTTATAATTTTTAAACATTAAATAAATTAAATTATTTAGGACATCATGATGATGTAGTGATGACGTCATTATTTAACGATTTAAATAAAATGGAAAGATAATGTAATATCTAAGACCTACACATGTCCAAAACCTATTGGATGGGTTGATTTCGAACCATTATCACTTTATCCGCGAATTATTTCAATGTGAGACCTTTTAAATCCGAAACTCATTTTCAAATAAAGTAACATTTGCTTACTTTCCAAGAGTTCCCCTCCTCTCCTCTTATAAAAGGCCCCCACCTCTACCTCCTTACCCACACATAAAATGCCTTTGGCTTGGCCAAACCATGCCCATTTTGTCTCTCCAAATCCCTCTCCAACTCCTTGAAGCCTCAATTTTGTCAGAATCCATTCCAAGGAAGCCTTTGAGCTCAAATCAAAGGAAGTTACCCGATTTTAAGGTAATGTATTCGCTTGAGTCCTTTTGTTTTATTTTGCTTCTCCAACCTCCTAAATAATTTTTTTTCATTTATTTTGTAACAAATACAGTATCTTCAATATACTAGGATGTTGTTATAATAAGGTTTCGAGCTACACTTACACACACCTACATCTAATGGTTAAAGAACATACTATTTTCGTGGATGGCGAATTTCTGCCTCCCGAAATGATGATTGTTTAACATTCTTCTAACACTTTAAAAGGTGGATATTAAGATGATACTATATTTATATATTATATCTAATATGTTTATGTTTTACTTAAGCTTCTGTATTTTTCATTTATGGCATACCTTTATGGTTTCCATTATGGGTAAACGCGATATCTTCATTTAAGGATGTGCGGACTAGCACCCCCTCAAAGTGATTTGATTCGTTAATATCATATGTGGTACGTATAAAGGATATATTTAATGACATTAGATATTATTCCATACTAGAATTAAAATACTGTTATGTGTCATTATGTTTTAATTCCATTAAATATGAAATAGAAATGGAAGTAGCGTTCATGCGTACGTACGGCTTACCGTCTCCATGAACGGTGCATTTCATTTCTTAACTCTAAATGTTATGTAATGTTATAAATGCATGAATATACTGGATATATATGATATATATGATATATACATTATGAATAAAATTCTGGATATAATGATACTTTTACCACATGAACAACATGTAATTGTAAGAAGTCCACTTTCGACTTAAGAACCAAGTATCGACAAAACAAACATTATTAACATAAATGATTACATAATGTCTATGACATGGTAATAAGTGATATAAAAGTAATAATGAACTTTAAAAAGGTTCTTAAGGAATTATAAATTAACTCAAGTTTATTATTCATGATATTAAAGAACGATCGAGTCAAGTCGGACCCGAGGTAAGGGATCTTACTCATCTTTTTCTTTTTAAGTACACTCTTTTATGTCATTCCTTCTAAAGCTCATCATTCTTGTTATTGGGATGTTATTTTATATTAATATTACTGTAATTTTTATGTTCATATGATGAGAGACCCTATTCTCTCTCATCAATCCATTTTGGAAGTTTTGAGTGGCGCCGTAAGGCTGCTGAATTTTCGTAAGAGATCAATCCCCTCACTTTCTTTTAAAGTACTCTCCTTTATGTCACTTCTTATAAGCTCCCCTTTGTTATGTTGGTGGATGTTCTTTTATATTCCTCATTCTGTAAACATTATGTTAATATGATTAGAGACCCTATTTGATCTCATCAATCCATTTTTTTATGTTTTATGTGGCGCCGTTAGGCTGCCGAGTTTTCGTAAGGGATTTTTCATCTCACTTTTATTCTCGTGAGATTTATGCAACATCTGCCAAAATTTCCTTTGACTGGTGTATGTACTGCCCGTTATTTTTCTCATTGTGTAATATACTTTCATTTATGAGTATTTACATCAATGTTGTATTGTCCTTCTTTCGCGGGGTGCATGTCTCGAAAGATACCCATGTCGGTAAGGGAACCTTTCACCCTCCTATTTTTGTAAAAGACTTCCTTTGTTATGTCTTTTAATTCACATAATATTATTTTGGGATATGTTCTTCTATATCCTTATTGATCTAAATTTTATGTCCATGTGATGAGATACCCTTTTTGTCTCTCAACAACTCTTTTTCTGGTTTTTGAAGTGACGTCGTTAGGCTGTCAAATTTTTGCAAGGGAACTTTTTGACCCAAATTTGATTCTTTGGGATAAACTTGTACTCCATGAATATGTCGTTCATTGAATATGTGTGAATAACCTCTGATTGTTTTACACTTATTATCCACTTATATTTGGTGTATTCGTTTGTCACACATAATTATGAAATTGATTTATCCTTAAACCAAGGATACCGTCTTTGTATGGGTCTTCGTCTTAATATCCATTCATTGAGGCATATTTTGTTTTATAAAAAACCTTCTTTTATACAGTGTATAAACCCCTTTGACTTTCACGTTTATTCAAAAGGAATCTTTTTTCTACGAAGCATTTTACGAAATGAGAAAAAAGAATGTTTCTTTTTACATACGCGGTGACAACGACCTTTTCTGCCACCGTGAGTATTATTTGTTCTTTGGATTCCTCAACAAGCCGTAATGTTTTTAAAATAGAATAAATACCATATACTTATTTTTGTATTTTGTTATTGAAAATGGTTTTGATAAAGGATTCTATTATGGCAATATATTTAAATGATATATTGTGATTCAAATGTGGAAATGTTATCATTATTTTAGGTTGGTTTTATGTGTTATAATTTTATAATGGTACTTGGACATTTTACCGGTGGTTACGTGATAAACCATATGACGGGTGGTGCCGTGAATACTAGGAAGGGTGGTTACGTTATAACCTCCAATGCATTAGGTATGGAAGTCGTCCGTATGGCTATTCCATTAAGTATGTATGGAAGTTGGCCGAATGGCAATTTCATTCAGTGATATGTGTGGAAGTCGACCTTATGGTTATTCCACTTAAGTATGTTTATGTCCCAAGTTACCTTTATATGTTATGTGATCTTTATATGGGTTTTATTGTAATCTTGTGGTTACAGAAGGGTAAGTAATTAACTTTTATTCAGTGAAGAGTTTTTACTGCTTCAAAAAGGTGAAAATTATTACTTTGTTAAAGTATACATGGTTTACTTTTTGTTATGAAAAACTAACAGTTTTCATTCTTTGTGTGTCCCTTACTGAGCTTTATATGCTCATACAATGTTTTTGAAATGTTTTTCACAGGACATAACGTGTAATAGGGTCAAGGATGGGATCAAGAGAAAGTCATGCTACCTAAAACCTGGAACTAGACATGTTTCTTTTTAAGTGTTTTTATTTTATGGAAACATAGTAGATGTTTCTACTTTGTAATCTTTTGAGATGTAATAGTTATGTACTAATTCTCAAAAACTCTAAACCTGAAAAGATTTTCAATATTAATTATTCATTTAATTCAATATTAAGTATGGTTTAAGGCCGGGGCCTTATAGTTTCCTCTTTCCACCCCAAAGTCACTACAGTATTTCAGTTTTACTTGAGTTTCATGTTTAGTCAGTGTTTTGATAATATTCGGGTGTAGAATAGTTTGATCCATGTTTCCAGAGGTGTGATTGTCAGGTAGGGCATCCTACTTTTCCTTGAGGTAAGAAGACGAGTTTAAAAAGTTCATTGAAGCAGTGATTCTCCTTAGTTTCTCTTTGTTTGTGTATCATGAGGGAGGGATCTATTTCTTTATTATGGTTTATAATTGTGCCACAGAAATCAATGGTAAGAAATGGATAATTAAATAGAAAGGGGTAGTGGGGTTGTTCTCTTGTTATTACAGTTTGATATTGATGATGATGTTGTGGATTGTATGGTCTAAACGCCCTTCTGAAATTCATGGCCTTTGGTGGTCCTTATTTGCAGATTAAATTAAATTCATAATTTTTTGTTCATTTTTTACATTTTTATATGGAAATTGGTAATTTACGTATACATGGATAATGAATGAATTCCACATGATAATATTTCTTATATGATAACCCTTAAATTAACAAGTGGAATTGAATGATGGATGCTTTGTAAAATATGAAATTGTGTTTTTTTGGTTTGTATGGTGTGTTGGTTGTGGGAATGGTTGTGTGTTGTGGGGAATTTCTGATGTTTTAATGGAATCATAGGTCGAGAGATTGATTGATTATGGAATGGGTGAGAAGTGTTGTGCATTGGGGATGTGACCGGATGGTGCTATGTTTGTTTTTCTATATGTGATATATTTTAAAAATACAGTGCTTCAATATTGGATCACGGTAGATTAAACTGAGGCATTCTACATTTGAAATTACTTTAAACACTGACAAAATACTTCACTGAACACCAACCCATAAATTATATTCTTGTTGTCTTCTATTATTTAAAGGGCTTTCCTAATTTAAATAAGTGTTCCATTTTTTTGAATTGAGACATATGTGTTAATTAATTATATACAAACAAGTCATTTTTTTATAAAAAAATACATTATTTGATTGAGGGATAACCATATTACAATGTTAAAGGCTGATATTGGTATGTGGGTTGGAAAAAATGGAGGCATTAAGAATTTAAAAACATATTTGTATCACATTATATTTTCTTCTCAGCATAATTTTATATCTAAATATATAAATTATTGTTTAATTATAACTTTAATAAATTATATGAATGAGTTAATAACTATTTATATCCATTTTTATGATGTGGTTGTGGTATTTAGGTTGACACTTCCATCAAGAGTACCTAACCAATATTTTATTTATGAAATTTTCATTAAAAGGTTTTAGATTATTTCGGGACATGAAGTCGTAAACTTCATGAATGAGTTTTGGTGATTTAATAATTCTCTTTAGATTTTTAATGATACACTCATGACATTTATTCTTGAGGTTACTTATATGAGTTTAGTTAATGATATTTGAATGACTAGTCTTTTTAATTTCATTTATAATGACTTTTTTATGATTTAAGAAAACAGACTATGGAAAATCATACCATTTATTAGATTACTACCATAGTTTTGTTCTTAATTTAATGAGTTATATGATATGTAGTCTCCATGAAGTACTCTTCAAGCCTGAAAAATATTTGGTATGTGAATCATTACTCATTTTTTTATTAATTCAACCCCATGAAGTGGCTGCAGAAAACGACCTCAATTTTTTATATATAGGAAGTAGTTAATGAAATATCCTAAAGATGTGGTAATTGTGAAATATATTATTATTATAAGTGTATGGCGTAATGTTATGTAGTCCAAAAGTTATGAATAGATGTTGTGGTTTTTTAAATATGGGGTTTTTAATGGTGATATATAAATCTGTCTATCCATTGTATTGATAAAATGTATTTGTAATGTAATATCCATTCATTTTAAAGTAAGAGTGAAATTAACAATTCATTAAAAGTGAAAGGTTTTATCTAGAAATTATATAGGTCTTAAAAATTACACATGTTCAATGGGGAGGCTTGCATGAAATTTTGGATATCGGTGAAACTGGACGAATGACTAATAATTAAATTAATTGGGACAACATGCACAAGAAACATTTTATAGAGTTGTTTTTGGAATACTCATTGAGAAGAAAAATCATTGTACAAGAATATTTGGAACATGATATGATAATTTTATTATGGTAACTTTTAGGGGTTCACTTTTATTATTAGAGGGTGAACCGGGATTCTTTCTGATTGGATGCCCTAAGATGTCCTTAAACAGGAATGTGGTATGGATCCTATGTGTAGATTTTCTTGAGGGATCCTTCTATGATATTAATGTTATATTGATTAAAACACCAATATTAACCATAATTGAGATGGGTAATGAGTATGTATAATATTTTTATGTATAAAGAATTAGTATTTGAACAATTCCAGTCCATGATGGTAACATGGTTTCTTATGGGCGAAGACAATTAGGAAAATAGAGAATCTTCACAAAAAATTTCCCATATTTAGAAATAGTGGTGCTTTCCATTAGGTTTTATTAGAATATAGTAAAAAAGTGTTTAAAAATATATTAATCATAAGTTAAAATGAACCACCGAAATAAGAGAAGGTATGATTACCTATAGTCCTTTAACATGAAATTAATTTATACACTCAAGAATGTGAATTTTTATTCTAATGTACCATATTGGAAGGATCAAGCTCCGGTAGTATAGGATTCAAGAATCAAATGGAAGATGGTAACCCATGTGGAAGATATATGACTTTATGTTCAAAAGTATCATTATAAGGTGAAAATTTTGTTATTTTCAATAACTTATTCACTCCTCAGTAGCATTATGAGAGTTAAATAAAGGATTCATACTATTTATTCATGACATACATGATAAACATTTTATATCTTTATATATTATAAAATGTTGGTTATTTTTTATTATTGTATCCTTTTTAAAGTTCCTCTCTTGGGATTTATGTATTTCTTAAAATTCCTAAGTGGATATTTTAAAATGATTAATGTTTTTTGAAATGTTTCTAAAAAAATTATATGTTATCAACATAGATTTTTTTTGTTTTAAATACCTTTAAAATGATTTAAACACTTTTCACGAACATAGGTTTGATGCCAAGTGTTTTTCAATTCATTTGATTGGATTTTGGAAAGGGATGTGAATGTTTTTAAAGCATATGTATTGATTGTTTCATTTTTTCAAGGGATGTGTGAAGTTTAAAACGAAAATTTATAAAATATAGAGGATTTTCAATGATTTTAAATGATTAGGATTGTTGGGTCATGAGGGTGCCTTGACTAATTTATAAAAAATAAATCCTGGTTTTGAGAAAGAGTGTTTCAAACTGATTTGTTTATTTTTAAAATAGAATGTTATTTTAAAGAGGAATTTGTATAAATGGATTGTTTTTTAATGGAATTTAAATTTTAATTTGTTAAATAGATTACAAAGGATAATTAATGTCCATATATTTTTTATCCTTAGTTGATTTTTATATCATCATTTTTTTTTGTTAAATACTGATATCATCGAATCAAATAGGATGTATTTGAATAAAAAATCAATAGAAGACAATCATTTGATGAAAGAGTATGTAAATAGAGTATAAGTGTTCATTATTATTTCAAAAGATAATGCAAATGAGCCTTCTCAAATCCTTTTTCCGTGTTTACACAGTTGTTATTCAAGACATCTATGTCCATATGAGTTGTAAGAGCTCTTGATATGTCATGGAATAGATCGAAGTTATAAATGTTTCAATAAACTTAGGGAAGAAGTGAATGTAGCTAGTGGGTGGGAAAAACATTGTGTTATGGGTCATCTAAAATGATTACAAGTGTATACAATGAATAATACCATATAAAGGATGTGATTACAGATTTAAATAATAATGAAGATCATATTGAGGAAATGACAAGGACCATTAAAGATGAATTTCGGGATTTCCCAAAATTTTTTTACTAGATAAAAAGTTGGGAAAAGACACCATTGTATGGTGGTTTCAGTAAATGTACATCATTTTTAGTCATACCGAAGCTATGTAATATTAAATTATTCAATTAATGGAGTGATGTCGCTTTTATGTAATTACTTTCACTCTGGATGGACATGTTTCTAGAAGACAATGAGCTCCCAATCCAAAAATATGATACAAAACAAATGCTACACTCGATGGGTATGTTATCAAAAAGAATACACACATCCTAGATTGTATATATATTGTTTCCCAAGGACCAAATTTCCTAAAGAGAATTCCCAATGTGTGGTTCTTCTCCACACAAAATGGCGAATCTAGTCCAATGAAACTTGTATGGTAGTTTATAGTAATTACATGGATTTGGCGCCTATATGGATGTGAGGAGACTACAGGGAAATTGATGTGGAATACAGATAGAAGAAATAAATGTGGGAAACTACATCACCTTGTAGACTCTCTTTATTGATAGGAAATTTAACATGAGTATCCAAACTTTGGAAATGAGTTGATAATCCTTCATCTTGAATTATCTTCAGATGGAGTGAATCCTTTTGGTTTTCAAATCAAAAGTCACGGTACATGGTCATTATGTTAGTAAATTATATCTTTCCACCATGGTTATGTATGAAACAAAAACACATTATGTTATCTTTTCATATATCAGGACGAAAACAACCAAGTAGTGATATTGATGTTTATTGGGATCTATTGACCGAGGATTTGAAATTATTGGGGGATTCAAGAGTTAAAATTCCTGATACGTATAGAAATGAATATTTCATGATAAGAGCCATGTTATATGTGATGAAAAATGTATTTCATATTTATAAAATTTTTCAGGATATATCAATAAAGGAACCGATGAGTATCCCATTCGTGAACAAAGTACATAGTCATTTAGGTTGAAGCATTCATAAAAAAACATGTTTCTTAGACATAACTGATTTCTACCGTGATGACATACGTAATCATCATGGATAACATCATTCTATGTATGTTAAGAAGAATATAGATCATCATTCCCACTTACATGTGATCAAATTTTAGAGAATGTAAAAGATGTGGACACTGCTTTGGGTAAACCAATTTTAAAAAACATTATGAAAACCATTTGGAAGAATAGAATCTTTTTTTTAATTTTATTTTGGAATTTTCTGTACATCATACACATTCTTGATATTATTCATTTGGAAAACAATGTATGTGATAGTGTTATCGACACATTTCTAAATGCATTAGAAAAAACAAATGATGTAATTAAGGCCAGGTTTTACATGGTTGACATGGGAATACGAGAAGAGTTAGAACTAGTGAAGGGTGAAAAATGAAATTTTCTTCCTCTATCTGATTTCACTCTTTCTAGGTAAGAGAGATATCAGTTTTTCAATATCTTGAATATTGTATAGGTTCTAGAGGGGTATTCATCGAATATCTTAACAACATGTCAATGAACAATTTAATGTTAAAGGGTCTGAAATAACTTGATTTACTTGTTTTGAAGATTGATATAATTCCTATATCTTTACATTTAATTTTTTCATGAATTATCATCATAAATTAAAAAAACTCTATTTATTCTTCAATTTTATATGTGCAAATGTTATACACCCAATGAAATTTCCGAGTGTGGAAAGAGAAAATCCCATCATATTATGTGAATTGGAAATGTTCTTCCTATGAACATTCTTTGATATGATGGTTCATTTAATGGTTCAATTAGTGATAAAGATTTGACTATGTGTTTTTGTACACTATAGATGGATGTACCCCATTTAACAATATATTAACATTTAGAAGGGGTATGTAAAAAATAAATTCCAGATAGAGGGTTGTATTGTGGAACGATATATTGTTGAGGATGCAATTGAATTCAATTCCTATTTCCTGTCCATTGGGGAAAGAATTGGTCTAAAGAAATCTTATCACACTGGGTAGCTTTCGGGTGAAATAATTTTTGGAAGAGATGATGTCACAATCAATATTACTATCGGGAGTCGACCCGCCTTTACATTTTTTTATAACAGTTTGGTGGTTTTCCCATTTTATGAAACCCACAATGAAATTATTATGGATTTGAATCCATCAAGGGATGAAATATTGATATCATATACACATGATCAATATTTTATAGGATGGTTTCATGATGATATTTTAAAAAAGTCTACTGAAAATCTAGATTCAATTTTAGAACGACTTTGTTGGATAGTTAGAGGAAAAAATGTGTATGTATTATCATAGAATGGTTATAAAACTAATGGTTATATGTTACATAAAAATGACGACCATGATGATAGTACCATGAAATACAGTGGAGTTACACTGATTGTTGAAGTGTTGATTGTTTCTTGGACTAAGGACATAAATCAAATTTTTGTGAATATGTCATATTTTGGCATCATCAAACAAATATGGGAGTTTTATTATATTACCTTCCATGTGTCGATTTATCAATCCAAGTGGGTTGATAATAGGAGTGACATTAATGTTGTTGAATTGGGATTCAAGAAAGTTGATATTAGTAAGGAAGGCTATAAAGAAGAACTATTTATAATGGAATCATAGGCAGTAAATGTATTTTATGTCATAGATCCTGCAAACCAAAAGTGGTGAATTGTTATATTATCAACCAAATACACTAAATCATTATATAAAAATTCAACTAAGGATGATTCTTTCATGGGGATTTCACAATTATTTCACAGCTTTCCTAACGTAGGCGAAATTTTATTTTCAGAGGTGACCACAATGACGGGATTTGGCTATTCTATAGAGGGTTAAAATCACTTCTTCCTTTAAAAAAGAAAAATAGAGTTCAATAATTAGGTTACATTTTTTCATAATATATATAATGTTATCTCATGATTTTATTCATTTAATTATATAGTTACGTACTAAAAATTAAATGATAAACCACTTTTTTATATAATAACATTCACATGTTCTAGTGCACCTAATTCAGAGGAACAACTGGTCTCCCAACTTTCTGCTACTCACAGTTCAAAGAAGAGACCATCTATTGGTACTCCCATTCCTAAGGAACAATAGGTTTCTTAACTTTCTAATAATCCCAATGCAAAGGTAAAACAACCATGTTCACATGTTGATGCCACCACTCGAGAAGAACATATAGACGATGTTGATTCTAGGGAAATAGTAGGTGATGAAGGACTAATGTCGCATTAAAAAATAAGCGAAATATATTGATGTTGTTAGAAAAAATATTTATCGATAAAGACACAGGAATCAATTATGTGGTTAGAAGTAATGCATGTCATCAATAAATTAACCCCAAAAGTCCATGTTCAACAGTTGTATTGGAATCATCACTTCGCAACATGTGTTGATTTATGTAGATTCATGGAACCATGTTGCAACTGAGATTATGACATTGACGTGGGTTGAGATTACAATAATATTGTGATGTCGTTTAGTTATTTTACTAAAAAATAATATAATGAAACATTGGCATACTCTTCATCTTCCATTGTAGAGTGAATTTTAAATAGATGAATACCACAAGAATAATGTATTAATACTTGTGGGAAGGATTAACAAACAGGGTCACCCAATCATAACAAGACATCATCTCAATGATTCTAAAAGGAAAATAAACCAGCACCCACCACATATCTATACACACCTAACAACCCATGAAGCATGTGATGCATTTACTGGCTATCATACAGATGTGTATTTTTAGTTACATTATGGCCAGTAATACATTATTTGACGATACATGTATTCATCAACAAGATCAACATGTTTTTATTTCTGAAACAACGACTGAGTGCTAAAAATAAGGAATGAGCAGCAAAATCCGCACACCACTACCATAAAGTAAAGACAGGGTATGCTACACTTGAAAAGAAATTGGTATGTATTTTAAATATATCATAATAAATTTATCTGACATGAAACAACAACGTAATTATGTTCCTCTAATTATATATATAATGATGACTCAAAATAGAAACCACTTCCATTCCCTGACATGTGCTATAGGAGGAGGCACATGTAAATAATGGCAGGTTACTAATTGATGGGAACATATAAAATGTGTGGCAATCATATTTAAGTATTAAATAATAAAAAATTTATTTTATTTAAATCTCTATTAAGTAATAATGATCAGTTATTTTCCTATATTTTCTATCTGACATAGTCATAGAAATAAGAAAAAATTATTCCAGATGAACACAACTATCAGTGGAATTGATGTTGCCAGAACAGTATTGCCACATCAGAGGTGTAGGTTTTGGTTGACACCCTAAACATATTTTGAGAAAAAAAATAAAGATGATGATCAAAGATAATTAATAAAATAGATGAGAGAAGGAATAATAACCCTTGAAGTAAAATTCCATTGGAAGAGGGAGAAGATGGAAAAATTAATGAGGGATGGGCAAAGAGAAGAAGAAACTCAAGAATAGCCACTATGTGAAGGTCCTACCCCACCCCCACCAACTAAATGGATAGCCATTCCCCTTAAAGAGATGTCTTAGTAGAGGTAATCAATGTCATAATAATTTTTTTTGTGAAATTTGAATTAGAAGGACACTAATAACTTTCTTATACTGCTATTCTACAGGGCGATAAGGAATATAATTTATGTCAGGAAACACCCACAAATCACTATTTGGTGAGGGATACAATGTTCAATATTCAAAAGGAAACTCTACACAACAAACCACTTCCAACAGGTCATATGCGAGTGTCGCTCAATGTAGCACATGAACTAAGTGTAGAGCTACCTGTGAAAATTCAAGAAGACGATATTAATATGGTTGAAAAATCAGTTGGAACATTCAACACATCACCATAATAGCTTTTAAAAAATATTGTGGGATGTATTCATTTTTAATTTACTTTTCATGGTAAACCATTAATAGTTAACAAAAAATTATGAACTAATGGATGTTATTAATAAAGGACAAAGAGAAGGGGATAAAATGAAATAAGTTCACAAAAACAACTAAAGTATGGACTAATCGATCAAAAAGATATACAGAAATATTAATTTCCTCACCCACTCTATATCCACATTTACTATCATTCAATGTTCATGTGAATACAATGTTAAAATGTGGTGGCAACCACATAGTTGAATTTGAATAAAATATGTATGGAGAGAATGATCAGGACATCATTGCTGTTGAGAGTGAAACGTAAATCCTTGAATATTACATGCTAGGTGACTCAGTTGTAAATATATATATGAGGTATGTTCTCATGATTTCATTTTCCAAAAGCTAATATACCGTGTTAATGATGACTAAATACATTTCATATTATGGGTAGGTGTATATATAAAAAAATTTAATGGCATTTCCAATGAGAATTTTTTTGTTATCTTTAGACCTAACATCACATCAATAGTAGAATCTAAAATAGATCCCAAGAAGGATGAAATAGTGGCAAGTTTGATCAAATCCTTTTAAATAAACATTTCAGATGATAGAATCTATTTAATACCAATGATGTTGGGGTATGAGTCTACAATTTAATAATATCAATTTTATTGTAATTTCATTCACTACATATTTTTTTTTGTGTTTTTATGTTGCATTGGTTGCTCATTGTTGTTAATTTGGATACTCCAATGATTTTTTTCCTAGATTAATTAAATAGATATCCAAAAAACCATCCACACTTGATGATGATTGTCAATTTTTAATACACTATATAAAATTTTTAAGAACTAAACATCATGTTGTTTAGTTTATATGATATTTTAATAAGGATTCTATTATTATAGAAATGTGCATCAGTAGCATATGAAAAAATAATGAGGCATGGGGATATGGACAAGGAAGAACACAAGTACTATGACAGGATAAGTATCAAGGTATATTTAATAATATTTCATTATCCATGCACATAAGGAATCTAATTACTTATTCTCACGAACATTTTTGTACTTTCAAAAACATACAATGGAAAATATTGTGGTTATTATGTTTTTAAATTTTGGACAGAGATCATATTTCATGAACAAAATAGCATCCCTGAAGAGGTATTTTGGATGATAATTTCTAGTTCATTTAAAATATTTACTAATCCTTTGGCTATTTATATTTTTCTAGTACTACTATGACCATATAAAAGACTCATATTCATAATATTATAAGAATACATTGAGATATGAAATAGAATCATACCTTATGAAATAATTTACACAAATAGCATGAAGATGTGACTTATATATGGAAGGTATGAATTTCTAATGTTAATATAACATTATATCATCTTTATTCTCATGTTATCCTTATATGATCATTGATATATCCATTTTATACACTAATTGAACATATATTATCTCCCATTATTAGGATTCATTTCCATTGGTAACTATGAGTGGTTCTAAAAATGATGTCTAAGAAGGCCGGTACAACTCAAAGTGTCTCTTTTTATTTATAATTGACAATTATTTTAGTAAAAACAAAAAGTGACTTACTTAAAACCCATAAAACACATTTATATTGTTTTTATATTTTAGGAAGAATATATATTAGTCATTTTTGACATGTAGGGATCCACCTCAAGTCAATACGACACATGGTGTGGACGGTATAACTCAAAGTGTCTCTTTTTAATTTAAAATTTTCATTAATTTTATTAAAAAAATAAGTGGAAAACTAAAAACTGAAAAAACACATTCGGATTATTTTGATAATATAGGAAAATTATACATATGTCATATTTGAAATTTAGGAGTTAATTGTACCTCAATCCAATGTATAGTGTGGCCAGTAAAACTCAAAGTGTCTTTTTTTAAAATTGACATAAATTTATGTAAAAACAACAAGTGGCATACTTAAAACTGAGTAAGAACATTTTGATGGTTTTGGTATTTTAGTATAATGATCTATTATTAATTATTGACATTTAGGGATCAACCTCTCTACACTACGACCCACAATGTGGCTGGTAAAACTCAAAGTGTCGCATTTTATTTCAAATTGACATTAATCTAAGTAAACAAACAAATGATGTAATTAAAAAAATGAAAACACATTCAGAATTTTTTGATAATTTAGGACAATGATACATGAGTCATTTTTGATTTATAGGACTCAAACTCACCTTAATCGAAAGCACGGTGTGGCCATTAAAATTTATTTTCAATTTTAATTTAAAATTGATATCAATTTATGTAAAAACAACTAGTGACATATTGAAAACCAAAAAAGACATTGATATTGTTTTTATATTTTACGAATATAATATATTCTTCAATTTTGATGTGTAGGGATCAACCACACCTCAATAAGATGCATGGTGTGGATGGTAGAACTCAACGATTCTTTTTATTTAAAATTGAAATTAATATAGGTAAAAACAACAAGTGAATTACTAAAAACCAAGAAAATGAATTTTTGTTGTTTTGATATTTTAGAAAAATGATCTATTCATCATTTCTAACATGTAGGGATCAATCACTCATCAATATGTAGCATAGTGTGATAGGTAGAACTCAAAATGTCTATTTTTATTTAGAAATGACATTAATTTTAGTAAAAACAAAAACTGACATACTTAAAATCAAGAAAACAGTTTAGAATTATTTTGATACTTAAAGAAAATGATCAATGAGTCAATTTTTTATGTATAAGAGTCACTCAAACCTCAATCTGATGCACAATGTGACTAGTATGATGTAATGTGTCTGTTATCAGTTTGAAATTGACTTTCTAGTTCAGAAAATGTCACTCACTAAAAACCAAATAAACATCCACCAGTTGTATTCAAAATTTTGTAAAGTGATTCATAAGTCAATTATAATGTGTTTGAAGTAGTCTCATGTCAAAATGAAGCATGATTTCAGTAAAAAAAGACAACTGACATACTGAAAACAAAGAAAATGCATTCATATTGTTTTGATACATTAGGATAACAATCCATCTGTAATTTATGACATGTATGAATCAACCATACCTCAATATGATACACGGTGAGGCTGATAAAACACCAAATGTGTCATTATTTAAAAATGATATTAATTTTAGTAAAATAACAAGAGACATTTTCAAAACCAAAAAAATGAATTCATATTGTTTTAATATTTTACGAAAACGATCCATACCTCATTTTTAATGTGTAAGAATCAATCCCACCTCAATAGGATGCACGAGGTGACTGGTATAACTCCAAATGTGTCATTTTTTTAAATTTTTCCATTTTTTAAATGTGTTCTTTCATATTAATGTTTAGTTTAATTATTTATAGCATTACTAACATGATATGTTTTTCATATATAGGTGGAATCTGTTGCTCAGATTTAGATTATCTGTTCAGAAACTGATACCATTGTCAGAGATTTTTGAGAGGGGATCATGTGCTTCAAAATATGATGTATTAAAGTGTTAGAATGTTTGTTAGAAAATTGGAAATATAATTATATAAAATTTTTTGTTTAAAATGTAAATAATAGTGTTTATTTTTATATATACCATGGGAAGATATTTTTGTATTCATAATTTTAATTTAATGTATATAATAGGATTGGTTATGTTGTAATATTTAAATGGAAATTTTATACTAGGTGTGTTGTGTTTAAATTGCAGGTTGTGTGTACTGTTATATATGTTAAAATTGCAGATTTGGCATGATTTTAAATAATCCACAAATTTCAAGTGAATATACCTTTACCAGAAAATAAAAACGACTACCTTTATAAATTATTTTATTAAAATCTATTTTTATCAATGTTGAAGGACATTTTACATGTATTTAAAATCCATTGTTGTAGTTTGTGGCCCAAAAAACATATGTAATGGACTTCCATAATTTCCTTGGACTATATGGGGTATTTCTGATGAAGAGTGAAGTACTTTTCTTTATTTTCATACCCACTATCCAAGATTACTCAAAAAGGTGTAATGTTTTTCTATAACATGGGAATGTAATGACTGCTTCAATGAGTTTAGGAAGCGGATTCTCACTGAAATTGTACTCCCCCTTCGAAAAAGTGGGGAACTCATTATAGTGGACAATGATGGTTCAAAAAGGTATTAGAATATTTATTAATTAAAAATGATATCTTGATGTCATATTCTTCAAGGTAGTTGATAATTATGGGGGAAAAATATCCCACACATAATCAGGAGTTGGAAGCTGTGATCCTTGTGTTAAAAATCTCTTGGCATTAAATCATTGGAATAATTGTGCGATATATATTAATCACAAGAGTATCAAATAAATATTTCCACAAAATAATAATAAATTCACCGCTGAAGATGTTTATATCTCATCAATGATTACAAATTCTTATCGTCTATCTTGATTAAGAAAATAAGGTCGTATATGATCTATGAAGAAAGGATCCATCATCATTATCAATGATGAGAATTCTAATGAATAAAATGTTCTTACACATTCAAAGGATGAACATGGGAATCATTATGGAAGGAACATCATCAATCCTCTCTCAAATGATTGCACAACCATACCTCATTTAGAAAATAAATGATTCCCAAAAAAGTGATGTGGAAATTCAAAATAAGGTGGAATCCTTTTGAAAAGGGAAATTATCATTCCTCAAAATGGATGGGGAAGGAGTTGTGAGATTTGGGTTATGATTATATGTACCATCCAATATTGAGATAAAGAAGGAGCTTCTAAATGATTCACATAGATCAAACTTCTATATTCACCCATGGGGCACAAAGATGAATCATGAAATCTGAGAGAACTATTGTCGGGACAATATTTTGAAAGAGGTCGCTGAATATACATCAATGTTCCTGACATGTCAATAAGATATGGATAAAAGGAAAAAGACTAAGAGAATGATGTAACCATTACCCATACCAATATAGAAATTGGAAAATAACACTATAAACTTTTTCACTGGACATCCAAAGACTTAAAGATGAAATATTGATATATGGGTTGTTTGGATCGTCTTACAAAGACAAGTCACTTTATACAAATTCGAGAGGACCTCTCCCTGAATCAATATGCATAGATATACATCAGAGAAGTGGTAAGGCAACATGGAGTCCCACTATCAAATATTTTGTATCAAGATATGATATTCAACTCTAGGTTATTGAAATTTATTAAACATTCACTAAACACTGAGTCGAATTTCATTATGGCTTATCATCTTCTAACTGATGTCTTATCTGGGAAAAGTTTTCAGACACTAAAAAAATGTTGATAGTGAAATCGATGGAATTCAATTGAGAATGAGTCTATCTTCTTCCAATGGTTGATTTCTCATATGACAATAGTTTGCAATCCATCATCCAGAGCTCCATAAGAAGACGTTTATGGGAAAATATGTAGAACACCAAAAAATCTAAGATGACGTTGGTTAACGTAAACTAGTATGACCAGAAAAGAGAAGTTGAAAACCATTTACTTGCACATAAAGGTTTCCCAAATCCAAAAAAATATTTATGTAAACAATCATCACCGAGAACCTGAATTTATGGATATAGACACGGTATTCCTTCACATATCTCCATGGAATAGAATCATGATATTTTGGGATGAATGGAATGCTAAGTCCCAGGTATAATGGATCCTTTGAGATTTGTTGACTGTGTTGGAGCTGTGGACTATTGACTATAACTTCCACCTACCATGTCTCAAGTGCACGAAGTATTCAACATATCACTCCCAAGGATGTACATACCAGATTCCTCAAATGTAATAAATTCAAAGATGGTACGGCTGGAGAGTGATCTCTCTTATGAGGAGGATCCAATGAAGATCTGGGACAATAGAGATAAGGTTCAATGAAACAATACTACTCACCTTGTCGATGTAATATGGAGGAACCATATGTATAAAGAGGTAACATGGGAACTTTTGGAAGTGATGAAGTAGAATTACCCTGACATATGTTTGACATAGTATGAAAAATGAAATTTTTAGGTGAAAATCTCATGAGGAAACAATATAATGTTCCAAAATTTTATCAATAGAAATTACATTATTAGAATTATTTCCTATAGTATAAATCAATCAAATTTAAATTAATAACAGAATAAAATCATTATAAATGAACAATTGATAAAACAAGAGTTATTTCTAGATTTTAAGTATCCTTTATCAGTGGAATACTTACTTGACATTTTGATTTCTAATGTGAACCTTGTGAATAGTAAACATGAAAATATAATAGTAACCTCGCCATTGAATGTTTAAATAAAACATAGGCATCCTATAAATGAATTTATTATATAATTTTATCTTATTATATGTAAAGAAATGTTTTAAAATAAATTAATTAGGTGTAATAATTTTTATAAGTTATAAATATTTAATTAAAATTTTATATTTAATATAATGATTTGAAAGAAAATTTATTTCCATAAAATATATTCATAAATTAACATTTTGTTATCTTAGGATTATAAGATAATTTTTTGAGACATTGATTAATTTTTCAAAGTGTTTTAAAATCAGTTATAACATTAAAATCGGAATTTTCTAAATAAATGATGAGTTTAATTAAATAATAATTTCTCATATTTATAGAATTATATTCATAAAATTGAGTCATTTTCTGAATTTTAAATTTAAAAAAATTATTAGGAGGATTTTTTGGTATTTTTCTAAAATACATGATTTTATGATGAATAGTAATATATGATATTTTATAATGAATGAAAATTACATGAATTTTTGAGTCATTTTTGATGTAACGCTATGGTAAGAACCGTTATTTCAAACTCACATGCAAGAGTTACTATATTTATTCATAATAATCAGTATAATGTGTCTTCTTGAGCCAAAATAACAGACTAATGATTAAAATAAAAAGAAAAGCCCCCCATCTCCCCTACTATAAATACCCCCCCTCAAAACCACACCACCTCACCCCTTCTAATATTTGAGTCTCATAAAAATTCTTCCGAAATATATTCTCAAGAGCCTACCAAACTTCCAAGAATAATTTTTCTCATAAAAAGTCAAAAAAACATTTCTGTAAGGAAGTTGTGAAGGTGGATAAATTCAAGAGGTAAATTCCTCTTTATTGTCTTTGAATTTATTGTCTTGTTATTTTATTTAATTATTCTCTCTTCAATACCACTCATCAAAATATAATAATAACCCCAGTATCATTCATATAATATAATTATAAAATATTAATGGAATATCCTTTATTTATCTCCTTCCTCCCTCTCTTTTTTTTCAGAAAAATGAAATCATCACTCATGATGTGCCAATTTACAACAATCATAAACGATGCACTATAATTTTAATTTATAGGCTTCATGTACATTAATAAAAACAATATAATGGTTGAAATATATTTTACAATGAATTTTATAACCTTTTTTATGTTCTAGAACTAACATATTAACAGAAAACCAATTGATATATCAAAACGAGTCAGTTGTGGTAGAAAACTGACAAAATTAACCCAAATGATTATATTTAACTATTTATCCAATGATTCAACCTCTTATCATAAAATAAAATCAAATATATGATCTATTGAAATTATAGAAGTTCATTAATAACATATAATTTATCATCTAGATAATTACCCACACATTACATGCTTTTCTATACAAGTAAACAAGTAAACTAGTCATGGAATCTAGGGAAACAAACACTTAAGAACGATAAATTTTTATCTTATAACTCCTCAAGTACACCATAAAAGATCATGAAAAAATAATAATATATGAAATAAAGTTATAAAATGTTTTTAATTAATTAATGAATAAATTTAACTTGGTTATCCAAGATATTAAGATCAAGTGAAGAACCATTTCAAACATAAGTTATGAGATTTTACCCAAACCACTATTTTTTCCTTCGGGTTACTCGTTCTCTATTTTTAACCCCAGTGATATATTTATTTATATTTGTTTAATTCATAAAAATTGTGTTTATATATTCCAAAATAATGTATCCAAATTATATCATTATTTTTTTTGTTAAAATACATGTTTTAGAATGTTTCCCTTCTCAATTATTCCAGATAAGCAATCACAATTAAAGTGGACTTCCCTAATACATACCCATCTTTAAGAACTATCCATAAATGTTTTTAAGATACCATTATTATTCTAAAATCATTAATTTTATCACCAAAATATATCTTGTTTCTTTTTAGGTTTTTTGAAAAAAAATACTGCCTTTTCAACTATGAGGAATCATTAATATTCTTTGAAAACCACTCTAAAATATCTTACTTATAATGATTTTTAAATAGTCCGTTTAAATTTTATCGCTTCAGTTTTTCATCGCTTATAATTATTTTTGAATATATTACCTTATAAATTCCCATGTATTTTGAAATCAATTATTTCAGGGTCACTAATATGATATTTAATGTTTTATGACTATTGAAAACATTATGATACCCAATTCTTTCCATGGGTAACTTTTATTTTTTTGTTTTATTATTTATGTATGATTCTTAATGTGGAACTCATATTCAAGAAAATGTTATCATGGGTGAACCCAGATAGTTCTTGATTGTATTGGGTAATGTTTAGTCTCATGAGACATCAGGTTGGTACATGGATTGAACCTAACTTGTTTATGGGACATTGTCTACTATGTCTTGGATTCTAGACTTGTCTCATGTTGGTGTCGTGTTATATGAGTTTCCACATTTATATGATTTCATGGTTATATGTATCCTATGATTTATGTTTTATTCATTTTTATGTTTATTCAGGTTACATGCTTGTATGTCATCAGGGTATGTCTTCTAATCAATATGATATGTTTCATTCCTATACTTATTCCCTATCTAGGATTTTTTGCTAATCCCTTTTGTTAATGTATTACCCAGGTCATCCTTTGACGATGTATGATCTAAATGGATGTTAGGATGTCATTATGGAGATTAAAAAAAATATTTTTTTTTAATTTTGGGTTTCATGATGTTTAATTACATACCTAATCTTCCGAGGACCCTAGACATTCAAATCATTGGATGGTAATTGTTTGTTAATTATGTAATAATATGTGAAAAAGGTAGGGTCTCTATATCCCTTACCTAAAGGAGGATATTTAAGTCATCACCAATGAATTCAACCTTGTAGAATAGTGTTTCTACACAAGGGCCCCTGTAGGAAATCATCATCACCAATACAGCATAACCTGAAATCTTCATCATAATGAAGGTTCCACCCTGAAGTCCCGAACTGAAGTCATACATACCCCGATCCTGAGGATTTCTCACAAAGGGAGATAACCGTATAGTAAAAAATTTTCCATTTCCCTTATTCTTTATAAATAAACCCTATATTTAAATACAATGGAAACCTATGAGAAGATTTATATTCTGGATCACTATCATCAAGACCGTTGTTCAAATATGGTGGAGGATTATAGGAAGAAGTATCTCTCTTCCAACACATGTCTATCTTGTCAGTCAAATATGATTGCAAACGAGCATATGGGAATACCTTCTTGTGAATATTGATCATATTAGTAAAATATGTTGGAAACCAATGAGAATAATAAATTTTTTGCTCATCTTTATCAACACTAAAATGAAAATATGGTCGTAACCAAACATAAAAGAAGATAAATTCCTACAAATTCATATTATGCCCATTAGTCAAATTCAATGGAATTCAACGAGAAAACACAAATTTCTCCTTGTCCATATCAATCCCATTAGTCAAATATGGAAGAAATAGATAAAAATAGTGTTTCCAAGTTTAAAATAAGAGGAAGACCCATATATATGCCCCCAAATAAGAGAATTGTCCATACATACTGACATGAAATGGAGGATCGAAGTAGTCACACATTTCTAATCCAAAATTAGAATAGGTATACATTCTTGTTTCATCCAATTACATCTCTCAACATTCCATGGAAATAATGGAGGATAAAATGTTAATTCTTGACAATATACATTACAATTTCCATGTTGTAATCATATTTTCATCATTAACAAGGTTTTTGTCCCAAAACCCCACCACACCAAGTGGGGAGATTGCTACACAACAGAAGATCACTCAAGAGATAAAATTCATCCCTGATCCTATATAGAAGTGTTTTTAATAAAATCATGATAAATGAATAAAAGGACATGACACAAATTCTTATTTCAATTGTATGATAATGGTTCTCTATGATGGATACTCAATGGAATGCATATATCCAATCCATAACTCAAGATTCTAGATAGTGTGTCCAAAAAACACAATGAGAGGCACTTAAACTTGAACCTATATACGATGTTCATCACCAACAAAAATCCACCCTAGTCATTAATATGAGATATTAAAAAACTGAATCATGCCAATAAAACAGGAAAATGAAGATCCAATTTATTACTCTTCTATTCTAAATTATAGAATTATGGAATCCATCAAACACATGTCAATGGTGGCATAAGATTCTAATAATCTACTACAAGATTAAAAAAAAGTAATAGCTTCAATTTTGCTACTCATAGCATTTATACCAACATCTCTGGAGGTCCTCCTCAGAGCACATACCACAAAGTCTTACTTTATGGGAGAAAACCAATTAATAAATAAATCATATCTCATGTCGATCATCAATGTATCACTCCTCATGGATAAAAGACCAAAAATCAATAAAGTCCCCCTTGCATTCATATTCCCCAAAAGTCCTCCCAGGGGTATATTCAATAGGAAATCCCCTATTATCAAACATAAAGATATGCTAGTAGTCCTCAACATTATTGTGTGCACTGGGAAGGTCCACCCACCCGGTAGTGACATCATACAACAAATAGGTCCTCCCCTTACTGTCATATTCCATAAAAGTCCTCCCCATGGTATATTATTAAAAAAATTCCCTATAGTAAAACTTCATTCTATGGTGGTAGTTTTTTCCAGGATGCACGTGTGATATAGGTCCTCCCCATGGTGTCATCAAATAAAAATAATTTCAACCACTAATTTTCATCCACCCTAAAAGACATCCTGATTGTATACACTATATAAATTCTCCATATAGTCAATCATAAATCTAGAATGGAATTCCTCCCAATAATATCACCCTCTGTGAAGATCCTCTACATTGTGAACTTTCATAATGATAGGTAGGTACTCTAATTACTGAGTCAAATATGAGAAAGACCTCCTATTTTGAGGAACTTGTAAATATTGGTCCAAAATTGTTTGATACCATATAAATGAATAGTGAAATAATTTCTCATCCATGGGATGGACTAGAGAAACTCTCATATTTTGAGCCATCCCCAAAGAATTTATATACCAATGAGACAACTAATTTCCCCACTAATTTCTATAAAAATAAAAGAAATATCCATGTGGGGATGATAAAGTAAAGTAGTATCTATTGGAAGATTAAAAGTATATATTTATAGTATGAAGAAAATGGTACATGAATGGAAGAAAAATTATATTTTGGCACTCATCCACATCACAGTTCAACCTACAAAGCACATTGTTAGAAGAATTCATATATAAAATCAGTATGAATCTCCAGAAAACTCTCCATCCCCTAAAATCAATATTTTTTCCCAATAATATATATGTAGACCGTGATAAGAAACATGGAGGGATTTATTAAAAAAATAAACCTAGAATCCCTTCTTTCTCGGCAACAATAACAATCAGAGAGGTGGATGAAAGATCTCCAAATAAACTACCTCCATGCACTACATAAGTTTCATTTTCAAATTACTAATACCCAACCTAGTGTTCATATATGGGGATATTGTGAACATGGATATTTGAGTTTCACCACACATCTCGTTTAACATATCCCACTAGAAAGCTATTATTATAATTTTATTATACCTTGGATGATATTAGGTGAAGCCCATGCCAAAGAAATATGAATCACTAAACAAGAAACATCCTTGAATATATCTCAAATGCATAATTCCCAAAGAGATAAGACCATGAAAAGGATACTGATCCAAAATACTAAGAAAACATAGCAAAATTATCAACTAATGGAAGCCAAACATCAAGCACTAGTAATGTGCTGGAAATAAATTAGTTCACAAACTGACCCAGTACTGAACCCAACTAATACTTAAAAGAGAATGTGTGAGATAAATAGATTAAAAATATTAGTAAATTTTTCCACGGAATGGGATTTTCCCTAGACCATAGGGATCAGAGAATTTATGACACAAAATTACTCATGGAGGCCAATAAACATGAATATAGGCACAACAACAATTGAACAAGAGAAACCATTTCCTACAGGGTTGGTGGCATTTTTACCTCAACTACCCCTACACTGAAATAAACCTTTTAACATTTGTGGAGGGATATAATTAAATAGGTTTCCCAATTATCCCCATCTCATGACACATTTAACCAATATGGTAAGCATATAAAAAGTATGCATAGAGGGTCCTTCCGAGTTACACTTCACTAAGAAGCCCATGGGTGATCCCATAAGGGAATGGAGAGGAACAATAGAAGGTAAAAAGAGTCATCCTACAATTTCAATGTTTTTATGACACCAACAATGCTTTATGAATCAGAGAACTTCATTGAAACCAATCATATAGGTGGATTTGAAAATGATTAAAATAATAAGGATGAAGGAGAAGATAGTTCTATCTGAAATCGGATCCACACATGGAATGAAGCTCTTCTCACCCAGAACCAGAGGATCATGATAAATCTTGGTATTCCTCATTCAATATTCCACCACCGCCTTTGAGAATATATACCAAGGAAAATAATATATCAAGTGTAGTATACAACCCTTATCACCCTCTTGGTGATAAAAATATCTCTATGCTAGAATAAAGAAATTATTTCAAATAGGAAGAACATAAAGGGTTGAGGAGAATCAAATATTGAGATTATTTGAGATAGCATTGATAACGAATATTCTCCATGGGAAGATCATCAAAATAAGCGTCTGGTTGATGCACCTCAACAATAGGGGTTCATCATGAAAATTCATGCAAGGCCAAGAAATCCACCCAAAATGGTGCACGCGCCATTAGTCTACCTAGAAAGTATCATGGATAGGTATCCATATTTCCCTATATTAATTAGATAAATAGGTAATGTCTAGGTAAAACCTCAAAGAAGATATCTTAGATCGATATCTACATCAAATTTTGAAATAATAAGCATGTAAAATATATCCTATTGTTTCACCATTATATTATCCTATTTAATTGAACTCTCATCAAGGGAATATTGACAATATACAAGTATTTGTATATTGATTGGAATCCATAGAGGAGCAGTGTAAACCAATGAAGCATGAAAGGATGTGATATAACCAAAGGGATAGAGACATCCTGGAAAGAACACACATCAGGATTCCTACATTTTTGATATTCAATGGATAAATTTATCTCTACAACATATGAAACACTATGCATCTCATTGTGATCAAAGGATGGGGACTAATGAGCAACCAGAAGTTGTGAAACTCTGATTCTTTGTTCGATCCCTCCAAGGGTCAGCCTTCATATGGTATTTTAGCTTTCAATCCTTGTAAATCATATGACATATATATCATTATTGTAAATTTATTTTCCATTTCAACTCAACATTTTAAAATACAATAATTAGTGACCTCCATAATTGTAAAAAATTTGAAAATAAAAGAGTATCATATTTCATTAATAGATAGAAAGGGATAACTTACTCCCCAAACAGACTGATTCCTTAGGAAGAGATTCTCACTATTAACATTGATAACCTTTGCAATGAGCTTTGAAAAAATTCTCATCCTAGTGTAGTATGAAAGTGGGTTTTTTATATCTCTTAAATTTCTCAATGAATGAAGTAATACATATAATAATGTGATATGATGTCCTGATTATCTCCACCAGTCTCATGGAAAAGGGTAATGAAGGTAGAGGTGGTGTCTGTCAGCCATATTATAGCATCCACACATGCTCTTGCACAGAAAATAGTTCCATATCATGTGGCACCCTTAGGAGTCAGAAATGACCCCCACCTAGATAGGAATAGAATATGGCACCGATGATAAATAAATTAGATTAGTGAAGGAATAAATTTTACTCATTCAGAGATGATCAACTCCTTGTATATTTTATTGACACTATAGACAATTATTTAATCCCTCTTCTATAGAAAAAAAATCAACCTGGAAGATATAAAATACCGGCAGAATTATCTACTCTTTCATTTGATAATAATACAAAAAATTCAGGGTTTATTAATAATTAATGGAATCCAATATAAAAGATAGACATCGAGTTGGTAAAGATGGAAAAACAACCAGCAAAAGTGGAATTTTTTCAAAAAAAATCCGCCAAGAAAGCAGGTGAGTGGAATGATGTTTTCAGTAGAATGAAACATAAATTTCATGGTTCTATAAATAAAAAACCATGTTCATGGAAGTATCCTATAATAGTAGAATAAAAAAACTCTTCCCCCCATATCCTTTCTTTTCAACAGGACATGGATACACACATAGAGGAATTTTAAATCCCCTAGGATATTGATGTTGATGTGGTAGTTCCTGATGTTAATCAGATAGAGACTGATCTAGTAGGTTTAAACAAAATTATATCCTTCACAAATCAAGATGAATATTACAATTTACAATGACATATTAGACACATTTATGTGTCCATAAGGTTAAATGATGTCGATATATGAAATGTTTTCATTAAAAATGGGACTAGATTCAATCTCATTCTAGTAAGAAAACTCTGATGGATAGAATATAAGGAGGATAACTAAAATCCATCCACCATAACTCTGCAAGGATATGAAAAAAATTAAAAGAAACATTTAGACAAATTCAAGATAAATACATAGTTTTGAGACCTCATAGAAGAATCTGAATATCTAGTAGTCTTGAAGGGAACAAACTTTTATGTTTTGTTAGGAAGTCCTGGGATTCATCAACACACAGTGATCCCCTAATCGAACAATCAAAGCATTAAATAACCTATTAATTGGAATAATTTGATGGTTTATGGTAATACGTCCATATTTAAATTCTACGAGTTTCAGTATATCAACGTAAGGTTTGAACATTTGAATGGGAAATGATCTATGGTTGATGGTGTTGAATGGGTGGCCACTCTGAATGTTCTAGAAATGATCTGGACCAACCCCTTGAAACAGCCCAATGAAAAGTATGATGTAACAATAAATATGGTTAGTTTATGAGTATAAATTCATTCCAATATTTGGTGATGTAAATTATTGAATTCCTAAACATGAAGTACAAAATTTTTTAATTTTTTTTCGAATCCTATAATAGTGTGGAATTATCAGATGAAATTATATTAAGTCTATTCACAGAGCTCAAATAAATACCATACTCATCAATAGAGACAAATTAGTTTATATCATCACTCAGTGTGGAATAAAGACATTTTTTACCTATCACTCCATACATTATAGATTTTCATAGAAATCCCCTACCATCAACCTGGTTAGAGGATGTCGCAACATCTTTTGGAAATCAATATATCGACTAGTTTCCAAACTATAGATAACCCATACCAGGACTATATTACCAAAAAATCCAATACAAATAAGATGAAAATGAGAATGAATAAGAGGAGGAGGACCTTAGAGACACCCATACAACATTCATATAAGGGGTATATACCACAATCTATTAGATCATAAAAATAAATATGGGTACAAAAGAAGACCCATGACACACCTTGAGTAGTGCGGCCATGTATTCTAAAGATAAAGAAGTATATACCTACTTCTTTAATAATTATCAAGTTGTATTCATATAGAATTACCCTGAGATGATGGGTCTAGATCCAGAGCTGGAAACTCACTACCTAGGCCAGTAGGAGGACCACCGGGGCAAAAAAACCTCTAGGAAGATTCACCCAACACATTATTCCAAGATAGTGGGTGATATTGACAAGATAATCAGATAAAAATTCATTTAGGAGGTCAAATATCACATCTTTCTATCCAATATTTTACCTATCAATAATAATAATAGGAAAATTAGTGTTTATATCGAATTAAGCGATCTCAAACAAATCTGTCTGAAGGATGATTTCCCAGTCCAAATCATAGAACTATGGATCAATGAAATACCTATATATCAGGGTATCTCCTTCATGGATAGATGTTTAGGATGTAAAATAATACCAATGGTCAATAAAGATGAATAAGCCACCACCATCAGGTCCCCCACGGTGTGTTTTAACACTGTTTAATTCCATTTCTCATAAATAATGCCAGTGTTACATACGAATGCGTCATGCATAACATATTCGAACACTCCCATGGAAGGTATTTAAAATTATATGTTTATGACCTAGTGGTTAAATCTCAGAAAATCTATAAACATATAGAATATCATGAAACATTATTAAAAAACTATGACAACACAACCTTAAAATGAACCCCTTGAAGCGTGATTTTGGATTTACCACACAAAAATTTCTTGGAATAATCGTACACCTTGAGGTAAAATGGTTTTCCATTACCAGGATAATTAACATGGTTGTTATTTATTAGTGGAATGTTGATTTCTTGGAATCACTCTACAACCTTAAAAAATATCCCCCAAAATAAATAATTCTGAGGAGGCATGTCAATGGTAGACCCCTTATATTATATGTGACATACTTAGTGCGATCACTATGTGCCTTCCTCATAAAGAAGAATGATTCTTGAAGTGAAAACAGCCTTTATTATCACATTAATACCATGATCAATGTTGACAACCATTATTTAGATGTCCATAAGAGTTGTATGGAACTAATATTTGTAGTCTATAAGATAAAAAAATATCTTCAAAATAATTAGGTCTAGTTTGACTCTTATAGAAACTATCTTAAATACATCCTTAGTTGTCCAATGTGGAACAAGAGAATGTAATAACTGGAAATCATTTTGCAGGAGTTAGAAATTATTTTCATGCCACATAAATAGATTAAATTTTATGCATTGGAAGACATTTTTGAAGATAAATCATATGTATAAATAATTCAATTGGACATTTCATTAAACGATTAAGTAGGTTTTTTTATTCAAGAGAGGTCCGAGATATGCGAAATTTATTATGATGGCGCACCAAGAAAATTGACACGGAAAAAAGATGGAACATCCCATGATAAACATAGTGGGGATAAGAATCATTTTAATAACTATTGAAATGGAAATCCATCTTTAAACTTTCCTTCAATTAGAGGTATTCAAGAATAAAGAAGCTAAATATCAAGCACTTGTTATAGGGATAGTACTAGAACTTCTAGTAAATTTCAACTTGTTTATAATAAAAGGTGGTTCAGAAATGGTCCTCAAGCATGTTAACTATTATTATGATATCAAAAGGGACGCGATAACCCCCGTTTTAATACATGTACAAGGATTAATGGAAAAGTTTCATTTTGAAAAGACATTGAATCATGTCCCACAATCGCAAAATGACCGCGCTGATGGGTTGGTGAATGAAAAAATAACACTAGTAGATATAGAGCATGATGGATGAGTAATATTTATTGTGCACTACCAAATTTTCTCACCATTTATTCAATCCAACATTGAAGACATTGATGAAATTAGTCACATCCTTGAACTATAATATCCCAAAATTGTATGGATGATACACATTAGGACTACCTTTTAAAGGGAGAACAACTAGCAGACAGAGTTGGGAGGGAGAAAATAAGAAGATGATAAATTAAAATTGTTCTCTAGGATGGCATGAATCACCAAAATTTTATCTATATGTGAAATATTGATGGCGTACCTCTAAGGTTCGTTGATGGAGAATATACAACTACTACCATGAAATAAGTACACACTAGATCATGTGGTTCTCGTCAGTCAAGATCCATGCTTTCTAATCAAACCCATAGGCTCAGGTATTACTAGACCACTCTAACATTGGACTATATCGAATTCACTAAAAACTGTCATTGCTTCTACATTCATTCCAAATTCAATAAACACATCCAAAAATTCATCCCTCTACTATGCAACAATCATATAGAAAATAGAGGCCTTCAAGAAGACCATATCAAACATACTCCATAATATGGTAGATAAGGATGAAAATTATTTTCTAGAAAATCTCTTACAAGCCTTGTGTTTCTATAGTAAAATTACCTGCACCTTCACACATGCGACACCATAATCAATAGTATATGGGAGAGAGGTGGTCCTACACATCAAGGTTTAACAACCCTCACTCTATGTTTCCATCTGGATTCAATTATCCATATAATAGTTATCCCAGAATATTCATTATGAATTAGAGTGACTATATGATAAAATATTACATATGTTGCATAATTTTGAAGTCCATATAAATCGAATCAGACCAGACTTTAAAAAAAATTCATCTATTGTATTTCTATAAAAAAAAGATGGTGTTATTCCTTAGGAACATAAGGATAAATGGAATGAAACCAACAAATATGGAGATGAAATAGGAGGGACCTTATGCCACACAGAAGTTCTACACCAATTGATATTATTCCCTAATTTTAATTGATGTAGAGCTTATTAGAACCCCCACTAATACAAGTTTACTAAAAAAGTATATCATGTAGTCACACCACCCAAAATCATCCCGATCACATGATGTTAAACTACACTATACATCATAATAATCTCATGAAATAACCTATATAATATATCATCCAAATCCCATGATGTTAAAATGAATGATTCATTATCTTGATATCATGATGTTTAACTTCCTGTTACATTGTCCTAATCATATGATGGTAAACTATGCGATAAATTATCCTAATCACTTGGAATTAAATTGAATGATACATCATTCTGATCGCTTGATGTCAAACTGCATGGTACATCATATTTGTCGAATGATGTTAAAATTCATTGTTAACATTTCCCTCATTAAACAATAAGCATCCCATTAAATTACATGATCATAGACACTCCACATAGTCTCATTTATGTTTTTATAATCATATGACAAAAAACTATATTGAATCAGCATTCTAACAATATAAAATTAAAATGCACGGTGAATACTCATTTTAATAAATGATTCAACACAAACTAGAATGTTTTATGTGGGAGAAGGAATACATTCAATAGTTTACACATGAGAGTTAGATCCAAATAAGTAATGTATTTCTCTAAAACTATTTGGGGCTTTATTCCTATCATCAAAGGATACATAGTGATGTTCAGACCCAATTTCCTTGTCCCCTCCATGACCAATGGGAAAACATCCCCCATCTGTGTATCGGTGAGACCTGCATGGATAATTCCATAGAGAAATACATGTGGATTGTTTCCTCTCACTATAGGATACTTAGTGATTTTCAGACCTTATGTAATGTCCCTGACTAGAAAAAATGAAAAAAATTCCACCTATGTGTATGGGTTATACATACATAATGAATTACCATCCAAAACATCATATGGCTTGATTCTATCCGAGACATAATATGTAGGGACACCTATATTTAACATCCTGGACCAACCACCCAAAAGGAAATATTTTCCCCGCTCTATGGATAGGTCACACCTATATTGTGATCTTTCATAAAGAATCATGTGTATCATGATTCTTATTCTATGGGATACACAATGGCACCCAGACAATATGTTCTGGGCCTAGCCATAAAATAATTTAAATTCCCCCATGCTTAAAAATTAAATCAGTGTAGGGGGAATAGAAGTGGATCTAATTGAAATTAAAATTTCATTAAACAATCCCCCTTCTTGTACATGATTCATATCTATGCATGGAATCACCATGAGAACTCCAAATGGATCAATTCTGTCTAATAAATTGTAAATAGTGATGATGAGGTCATTGATTGTATGTGGGCCAAAACATTCCGCCACTTTCACATTGGGTCACCATTGTACTTACCAAATCACATTAAACTGCAAGGGGTCTTAGTACTATATAAGGATTTATTCCTATCTATACCAGTTTCATAGCGACACACAACTTCTGTGACCTGTTCTAGACACAACAATCTCAAAATTCCAATATAATTCATTTTTTTTGCTTTTGAACGGTGGAATGATCCTTTTCCACCACTAGTTTCTCACACCAATCATAGATCACATGGGCCTAGGGATTTTTTGTATGGGAATCTTAATGTGGTCAAGGAGTATCATTCCACATTGTAGATTCCATGTTTCTAATAGAAAGACATTAAAATTATCAACCAACTATCCTTACTACATTAAATTAAACTTCACTGGTCTATTAGAACTATGTATGGCCTGATTGTTATGAAAACAAGTTACATAGTAAAGTCTAGGACATGTCTCCTATTACAAGACATATGGAAAAATGATATTTCCCCATACTCTATATGAATCCAAATATATATTAATTAGTTTTAAAATATAGGCTCCTCATTCATAAATATATCAAAGAAATTGAATTCCCACAATATATGAGTCAGATATATGTAAGGTGTTTCACACACTGTGACTGATTTTAGTCTAAATGTTTCTTACCAACACCAATACATTCCTTTAATTCATCACATTCCCTTTATAAGATATTTCTAGATCTTCTTAAACATCCGATGGAAATCGAAAATTGGTTATTAGTCACATGAGGACACCTTTGTTTTACCATGTGCATAATTTTCTAGTTTGATTTGAATGAGGTAACAAAAAATACCATTCAACAAAAAGAATACCCAACACCAGGAGAGGTTTTCCTTATATTTATACACCATAATGGATTCCATTCCAAATATTATTTCTCTGAATTTGATAATCCTCGTAATTATAGACTAAACCTTCTTCTCCCTCACATATGGGTTGTGTCAAAACATCCTAGCCTGATAAGCCTCTGATTATTCTTTTTTTCCGTGATATATGGTTCTATAATTATGAACAAAATTTTCAATAACTAATACCATATAGTTTCCATATACTTTTACACATATCATTACTTTACATTAACAATAATTCACCATAAAATACAAAAAATGATTGTAATGTCTAATGTATTGGGATGATTAGATAAATAATTTGAAAACATGAAACCAAACTATAAAATTATTTTATTTAATTTCCATAATGAAATACTAAATTACATTAAGATCTTATGAATTCATATAACAACATGGTGAATACATGAACAAAAGGGATGTTCTAAAAAGAATATTAAGGGTATAAACATCAGAATATGTCAAAGAACATGGGGTGGAAATAATAACAGAAAATAATGGAACATTAGAAAAAAGAAGTAGGAATAACATTTATAACATGGAAACATTTAATCATGGCATAATAGAAATATAGAAAGAACATATAACATGACATAAACATGATCCAAGTCTAACTTCCAAGACTATATCACAAGGTGTACAATGTACTATAAAGTAATCAGGTTCACTCCATATTCCAACATGACATCTCATGTGACTAATCATTATCCAATGCATTAAAGTGTTATCCTAGGACACCCAAAATAACATGTTCATGAATTTGTGCACCACATGATATACAGACATCAGGGTTACCCATGTAAAGAATTTTATATCATAATCATATCAAAAGCATTAAAAATGAAATATCATATTGGAGTCCATGAAATAATGGATTTAATCATACATGGATATTAATAAGGTAATAAAAGAATAGGAAATTATAAATTATGTCCAAATGAAGTGGGAAAAGTTTAAAAAAATGTTTAAGAAACATTAGATTTGAAACATTTTAGTGCGGTTTATAGAAAATATTAGTGATAATTAAATGATGAAAATGAATATATATTTATATAAAACTAATAATGAACTGAGATAGTTTTTCATGATATATATAGTTATTTAAAAAATTTTGTGTCTTAAAATAGATTATTTTAGGTTCTTGAAAATCTGTAAGAAATCCAGATGTTCCCTTTAGTCATGATTGATTATCGGGATGTTTTGAAGAGGGAACCTTTTTAAAACCTGTATTTCCCAAAAAAATAAGGATTATATGATCTGGATAAGTGAGTTTCGCTGAAATGAACATAATTTAGAAGAATTTTGGGAATATAAAGAAGCACTATATTGGGTTAATGAGAGATAAATTGTAACCCAATGGAAAAATAGTGGATTGGAAAAATATCCTTACCTTATGTCTGAAACAGTTATTCACTTTATCATAAAGTCTTGGATAATAAGTGTTAATCAATTTATTAATTAATATAGAAAAATTTATAAATGTATTTTATTTAATATTATTTTAATAAGTTTATTTATTCACTTCTTGATGGGTTAGGAGATTCAATTACATCGTTCGGGGGGTGTAGACATTCTAGGTTTTCATGGCCGGTTTACTTTTATACAGGTATGAAAAATCATATTAAATGAGAATAGTTCTACATAATTGAATTTATAAATTACAAATGAATATTTATGCGATTAAGTTTCTGTATAAGACATTTGTAAATATTTATGTGAGGTTGAATCATTAGATAAAATATTAGTGATAATCATTTAGATTGTTTTGGCTGTTTTTGGATTATCACAAATTAGTTTTTTTTCTATTAATTAAATTTTTGTTTAAAAAATAGTTACAAAACATTAAATAAGAATTAATAAATAAACTATAACTATTGTTAACCAAAAAATGGTTTCTTGATCATTATTTAATAATTAATGGAAATTGAAAACATCATCATCCTTCAATTTGATAAATTATGTCATCATGGATGATGTTTTCAATTTTAGTTAAAAATTAGAGGGGAAGATAAATGATAATGAAATATTCCATTAACATGATTAAATTCAATTAAATATACGATATTAGTGTTTTAATTCATCGTCAATAAGGGGAGGTGAGGGTAGGATTATAAAACAAAAGAAATTAAAAATATATCAGAATAAATTGAAATAGGATTTTACCACTTAAATTTCTCCTCCGTGAGAACCTCCCATGGGAAAGATGTTTGGACTTTTATTGAGAAAAAGGGATCAATTACCTAGGGGAGAGGATTTTAAATTTTATTGGGAATAATTAGGAGAAGGATCAATGCTTTCACTGTGCGTGTAGAAGAGGTGGTATTTATAATGGACTAGTGGAGTAATTTATCAAAATTTTATTCATTAGTTTTTTATTTTTCCTCAGGAATATTAATAAATTTATAATTATCACTCAATATATGAAAATAATTATTTTGAGTTTGATATAATTGTATTACAACTACCATACGTCATATATGACTCAATAATTTATGTATTTATCTTTTATCGTAAATCATCACACTTTACTATTAAAAAAAGAATATAGTATTTTAAAAACAATACAAAAAATTAACCCAGAATATTTGGTGATGAATAGAACTCAAAAATGACCTTTTTTTATTAAAATAATTTTCTATATATGTGAATCTAATTTTTAATTAATATTACCATTTACATGAAAATACAAATTTTAAAATTATAACTTAATTTATAGAACATTGAAAATATAATAATGTGTCATAAAATTATATTATAATCATAAGAGAAAATAATAATTTGTGAACATATTTTGTGAATATAAATATATTTTAAATCATTATATTAATTATATAATTAAAGATAAGCATTTATGTTTTAAAAAAATATCATAATTTAAATAATAATTTCAAGAAAATTTATTTACTTTTAATATGATATAAATTTATTTTTTTCATTTATAAGATGCCTAAATTTTTCTTATAATTTCATTGGTTAGTTTAATATTTTATTGGATAGATTACTATTCATAACGTTCTCATTACTATTCCAAATTCTTGGTTACTATTCCATTGGTATATGTTATTTAACTTCGAGAATTATCTCATATATTATTCATTCTACATTTATTATGTATTTTTTATTTTCACTATGTGATTTTATGTATTTTATACTACATATTATAATTATAAGAAGCTAATTTCTATTGATAAAATTATGGATTGTTACTTTCACCCCCGTTATGATATTGTTTTCTCAAAATTTATTTTTACATACTATGGTGAAAAAAAGTGAGTATACTTATCTTTCATTGATTTCTATGGTTTCTATGTGGCCTCTTCGTAATTATGGTTCTGTCATATTACTGTTACCTGGTTAGTAGTCTTAATGAAAAGAACATTATCTATACAATCAAAAATCATCCATGTAAAATCTTCATAAGAGAGATCATTCTTCAACAATACCACCTTTAAATTCAATACATGTGAGAGATCTGGTACGCACATCTTTAATAAGGATACATGGAAGAAATATTGTACTTGAGAAATGGTTGGTGGATGTACTAGTATACATGACATAGATCAAACACAATTATGAATCATTAATGGGATGATGTATGTAGTACTTAACTTTCCCATCTTCCCAAATGTCATGATCCTCTTCCATAGATATATGTAGTGGAACACCATGTCTCCACCCTTAAACACAAGGTCTCATCAATGATTGTCAGGACAAAACTTATGACAACATTGGGTTTCCTCGATGTGATAGTAAATGGTTTTAACATTCTCTACCATTTCTTCAATCATTTCTGGTCCTTGAAGATTATGTTCACCGACTTCAACCCATCATGTTTGTGTTATCTATATTTTCCCCTAAAAGAATTTATATAGATCCATTTGGATACATGAGTGGAAACTATTATTGTAACAGAATTTAGCAAGAGCAAGATGTTGGTCCTAACCTACCATGTTGTTCAGATACCATTCCGTCAACATGAATTCTAGTGTCTAAATAGTCCATTCATATTTTCCATCAATTTGAGCATAGTATGTCAAACTGATGTTCATCTCAATGTCTACATCATCTGAGAGGATTTTCATGAATAATATGGTGAATCTTATATCTTGATCATATACAATATATAGTGGTACTCTTAGCAACCTTACCACATATTTGATGTATATATGTGCATGTTTATCTCGTGATAAGTCCTTTATGATTTATATAAGCGGGTTTTCCTTATGATATGATCCACAACAACCCATATAACCTTGATTCATATGGATTCTATTGTATTTCTAGTGACAATGTCCATGTTGATGTTTTCCCACTTCAATATTGGTGTGGGAAATGGTTTCATCATTCCCATAGACCTTTTCCTTTAAGATATTTCTTACTAACTTATCATCTATGTATATATATATTCAACAATCTCTTTATTCATATTTTCCCACCTATAGTTATCTTGGAGAAATCAATACATATTGGTTCTTTCTAGGTGAGTATAGAAGGTTGATCTATTTGTGTAATTTAGAAGATCATTCTTTATCTCTTGATTGGATGGTGCACATAGACATGACCCATAATATCATGAATCCTTCCTCATCCATTTGTAACTATTAGTATTTCCCAATTATGATAGCTTATTTTTATTAATAACTTCTACACCATTTATTTGAGAATCCATTATTTTATCTATGGGTGACGATTAAGAATTATTTTGAGAAGGGAATATTGATGTTCCTTATTTAATAATTTCAATGTCCATCCATAGAAGGTCTAATAATATTGGATCCTTCTCAATTATTATTATTGATAAATCTGTAGGATATTTTCCACATAGAACATCAGCCAACTTATTTTCATTACCAAGATGGTATTGGATTGAGTATTCATAATCACTGAAAATATCTAACCATAATTGTTGTTTCTTATGATGATCTTTATATGAGAATATATATTTGAGGCTCTTATGTTCAGTATACATAGATATAATCCCATCAAATATGTAATGAAAAGATCATATCCACCAACACTAGATCATGTGTTGGATAGTTTTTCTTATGAATTTTTAACTACCGTGAGGTGTAGGTTATCACTTTATCATTTTTCATCATAAAAAATCCTAATACATTCTCTGAAGCATCACAATATTACTCAAATAGCTTCCCACGTATCTATAGTGTGAGGGATTTTGTAGTGATAATCCTCTTTTTCAAATCATTTAAGAATTCTTCACATTTTATGGTCTATTCAATCATTAGGCCCTTCATAGTGAACATGTTTATTAGGTTTTAAATTAGAGAGAAGTTATTAAAAATTCATCAATAATACCAAGTTATCCTAAGGAAACTATGGATCTCTATTACACATGTTATAATGGTCCACTCTCTGATTTACTTTATCTTGGACGGGGCCACAAATATTCCTTTGTTAGTGATATCATTCCCTATGATTGATACTTCATCCATACTGAACTCACAATTAATATAAATTTTATAATGATTATTCCTTTCAAATTCTTCAACATAGTATTCAAATTATCTTCATGTTCCACCTTTCTATTAGACTATATCATAATATCCTCAATAAATACTACCAAAAATGTTTTTAGGTAATATATAATGAATCTATTAATTAAATCCATTCAAATTTGTAGGGAACATTTGAGTTCAAAGGGTATCAATATGAAATCATAGTTTTTATATCTCGTTCGAAAAAAATTATTGGAATATCTTCCTTACTCACCTTTAAATGGTGATATCCAGAACGGAGGTCCACCATAGAGAAATAATTGACCGCAAGTAGTTGATCAAACAATTCATCAGTATATGGAAGGGGATAATTGTTATTTATCATGATTTTTTTAAGCTCATGAATAGGATCATCACACCCAATGGTGAAGCATTCAAACATACAAAACTCTTGTCCATACTCTCTTGTAACATATTCATTAGTTCTTCCATTTCAATGGTTTTCATTCTATAAGATTTATTTTATATAGGGAAACATCCCACAATAAGATCAATTGATAAATCAACCTCCCTATTAGAAGGAAGACCAAATAATTCTTCAAGGAATAAATCAATGTAGTCCATCAAAATGGGCATGTCTTCAAGTATGATTCTATCCATTATCAATTACTAGAGATAGTTACACATTCTCATAATGAAATAATATCCTCAATTGAGATGATGACTGTAATGGTGATTCATCATCCTTCTTACACTTATATAGAGTTGGTGGATACCTAAACATGTGAGGAGTAATCTCCCTTTCCCAACAACAGATGTTTGATTTTTATATAGATAGCCAATCCATGCCAAATATAGAATCAATAACCATCAAAGTAATTAAGATAATATTTTCTAGGAGGTAATTTCCACCAAAAATAATGGGGGAGGATTGATATTCATTAGATTCAATAATTTACCCATTTTCTATTCTCATAGATAACTCATCCTCCAAATTTTGCAGTGGTGTTTGAATAGGTCATATAAAACTACAATATATGAAAGAATTCATAGAAATAGAATAAAATAGTACATTATATATTATTTAAATAATAAATAGTGTACCTATCACAACATCATTATTGAGATCCACCTCAGTAGTATTGATAACATATTACCTTCCTCGCTACATTGGATGATTTTTGTTGATTTCCTCTAAAAAACCTTTTCTTATGGAAATGTATTAAACAATTCCAATGTTCTATATATAAAATACACTATACTATAGACATAGAGGTGATATAAACCTTCTTTTCTTCTTCTATATTAGTATAATTATTCATAACCCTTCAGCAGTTTTTATCCACATTCCTCTCTTTTCCATATTTGAAGCATCTATTGGTTCCCTATATGAAATTTATAGGATGATTCTTCCCATATTTTAAAATGGGGGATGTTGGGTCATCATCTCATCATGTGATTTATCTATTTACCCACCCATATTAACCTCCATTTTATATTTGTTTTTCTCCAGTCCCAGAAGACCACTGAGAGTCTCCGATCTCCATTTCAACCGTTAGAGAACAATGGAAATTCTCATCAACACTGTTGAAGTCTTGAATTTCCAATGATTTTTTTATATTATGCTTTAGTCCCTAAATAAGGGATACAACTTACTTTTAGTGTTCATGAAATATATAGAGGTGTATCTTGAAATCCTTGTGAAGTTTTCCTTGTATGCTTCAATAGACCCATCTTCCATTTTCTTCAGTCTAAGGAACTCATGTTCCATCCTAAGATGATGTATCCAAGGAAAATATTAATTGGAAATTATTTTCTTGAACTATTCCCAATCCATGGAATAAATATTCTATTTTTAATTCTTGTTCTTGATTAGTTTCCACCACTGATCAGCTTCCACATCATAATGATAGACAACCAACACAAATGTATATTCTTTTGATTAGTGGAGGATAGATAATATCTTATCAATGGAGTTAATCCATTTTTTTTGTTAGGAGGATATCAGACAATAAGATTTAATAAATATTATAATATAATTAAAATTTGGAAATTCATGATACCCCATGTCAAAGGGCAGTATTTTAACATTGAAAAAAATATTGTTCCATAACATAACATGTGTCTCAAAGAAATAAAATTGAGACAAAATTACTTTGGTGATTTTGTATTATTGATCCACTAACCACATGAAATAGAGATCATATAATAGATATGAAAATACTCATAAATTCTAAGAATAGGAATCATAAAATATATTCATGGGTACTATATACACTGATGAAATTAAATGATTACTGTACGAGGAATGTGTCCGATATAAATAAAAGCAAGACACAATTCCTTACTACTTGAGTAACTTTAGAATCCTGATCCACAAGAAATAATAACATCTATTAAAGCATATAGTATCATTAAATAAATAAATTATATGCTATAAAATGTCAAATGATAGTATATAAACAAGAAAATAGATGTCAATGGTGAATATAGTATGTATCTCAGAGAAATAATAAGTGAGATGAGATTCCTTTACATTATGTCTTGAATATCGTCAGTCTAATAAAAAATTTATGTATATTAACTATAATATTATTATAAATCTATTATATAACCATATATTATATATCATACCATATATGTCTTTATTATGAATATATATAATTCTTTTATTGACAATTCTATGTTAATGTTACTCTACATGTAATACCCACTTTGTTTTTAACTTATGTTTTTACTTGTTATCTTTAGTCCTCTTAAATTGATCATGATTTCTTCATCACCATAACTATAATCATGAAATAAATATAATATATATTTAGTATATACATAATTGTGGTGATTAATTAAATTTTGAGTTATATAATTAAATACACTATTTTTTGAGATGGTAGTTCGTATGTACACATGAATGTTTTAATTTTCTTTTCATATTAACAAAAATAAAATTATATGATATATTATAATTATAGAAAAATTCATATGTTATATATATATTATTTATATTAATAAAATTTATCCTTACTACAATCCATGTGAAATAAAAAAGAAAAACAAATTACATCACATCATAGAGATTGTAATTCATACGTATGCACGAGCGACATTATCATTTCCCAAAAGATTATATTGTAAAATGGTAGATTTAATATTATCATTAAATAAGTTTAATAATGTTATAAATATCATAAAAATCATTAAAATATAGTGTTTTCATCATAATCCATTCCATTAGAGGTGGTAAAGTAAAAACGAGCAATCATCATTTCGTAAGGCGATAGTCTGTTGTACAAATGAATAGTACATTCGTTACCAATTAGATAGATGATTGTTAAAGTGTAAGTAAAAATGTTAATATAATAAATATTACTATATTTATGATATTCATGTTTCAATATAAAAATTAAATTAAAATAATTGTGTTTTTTCAAGGAAGAATAAAAAAAACATTTGTTGATGAACATTACATCTTTTGTGTGAATCTCCTATTGATTTGTAGAATATGACTTCTTTGGTTGTATTTTTGCCCAAATAAGGCTTATTGGACGAATATAAGCATTTTTGGAGGATATTTGGTCATATTTTGGTGATCCAAATGGGTTTTAGGTGTGAATTAAAGAGAAGGAGATGATCCCTTTTATAAGACAGGGGAGACGTAATTTTGAAAACATTCAAATATATGAATTTATAATAAATAATAAATTAATTAAAATACTAAGAAAAACATATAATATTGAAATATATGAATAGATACTATTTTTTCTCATTAAAAAAATTTTATATAGGGTTTGATGTGATTTTTTACATTATATTTTTGATTAACCCTCTCTTAACCTATTTAAATTTTAAATATAGTAAAAATGTTATTAATATTAAGAAGATATAATTTTTATATATAATATGTAAATTGGTTCATAAAAGGTAAATTTATTATATTTTTAACACAATTTATAATTTTTTGGAACTCTTGGGTTTTTTTATTAATTTTATCAAATTTTATAATTTTTGTTTTCGTAATATTTCATTTGTATCATTTTTGGAAAAATTAATTTTATTTACCCTAATAAAATACATAAAGAATTAGATAATTATTTAAATTATTAAAATATAACTATAATTTACCATATTGACCTTGAAAATTTTTTAGGAACCCTAATTGACTCAAATTATAATTCTTTTTACAATTATAATGTCATTTAATTTATTGTTTCATTAATTGAATAATTACATCGTCATCATTGTATAATTATTTATGCTAAGTAGTTCTTTAATAAAATTTAAAAATAATTTATTTGGTATTTATAATCCAATTATAGTTCTGTATAATATATATATTCAATCATATCTTCAATATTTCCAAATATTAAAAATATTTTTCTTATTGAAATTTAGAGTGTGCTATTTTTCACTCCCTTTAATTTTAATAATATATAAGTTATTTTCGTATACAAGTGTTCATTAAATTATTCAAATTAGAATTAATACGTTGCATGGTTCAAAATATCTTTATCCAATAACATTTTATGTAGTTTTAGTGTTATTTTATTGTATTTATAATATTATTTTAACCTTAATTAAGAGATTTTACCCATAACCGTTGTAAAAAAATCAGAAATGTTACTATTAATATTGAAAAAAAATAAAAAGAAAAAATTTAATAAATTTGGGGATTATAATTTAAAATATTTAAACCTTTTTTCAAAATTAAAAATAAATAATTTTATAAAGTTAATTTAAAAAAATCTCCCATATAAGGAACGATAAAATATGGTTTTAATGGGATAACGTTCAAATGATTGAAATATTTTTATATCAAAATGAAATGTAAAATTAATTCCAATTACATATTTTGGATTAAATGAAAAAAATATAATTATTCTATAAATCCTATCAAAATAATAATTTATCACTATAGTTTATTTAAATGAAAAAGTTATTTTTCAATTAAAAATTTAGTATTTTCAAATACTAATCAGAAGATGATACTTATCAAAAAATATCAAAAAGTATAAAAAATTAAATATTTATATACCAAATACAATTAAGAAGATTATTTTCTCATATAAAAACAATAAAATTTGTAAAAAATATTTTTAGAATGTGTTCTCCATTAAAATGCTTGAAAATCACCTTTTAGAAAAATATAGGGTTTTTATACTTAAAATTGGGGTTGTTCTTGTCTTAGGCCAATAAAATCTACTGGATTAATATAAAAATTGTTTTTTTTAATATATAACATTTATATTTAATAAATATCATTCAATAATTATTAATAACTTATTTTAATAATCGAAAATGTCTTTGGGAACATAAAAATAAAAATATTTCTTTTATATTCAATATATATATATATTTGTTTGTTTCTAATTAATTGGTAACCAATGAATTCATCCTATAGAACATAGTTTTTCAAAAATATACATAATAATACTCATAAAATCTCATTATTAAACTAGGATATATCTTATTATGTTAAAAAAACTAATAATTTAATAATATTCTATTGTTCTATAAAACTCATGCTTTTGTGTAATGCATGCTATCAAAAGTACATGAAATTGTGTTTAACACACTCCCCACATAGCTTTGAGTGTACCAAAAGCTAGTAAAAGTGTTTTAATATAAAAATGTCAAATTTGTGTTTCATATAAATCCATAATAACATTTTTCTTTTATATAACATAAACTTATTCAATATTGTCGGAAATAAAAAAAATATCAAAATGAATAAATTAATTTGAAACAAATATTTTAAAAAATCACATGGAATTACATTCAATCCCTTTATTATTAAGTTCAACATTGAAATTCTTTTGGGTTATCAATAGATTAATACAATAATGAATGTTTTATAGAAACATACATTGTAAAATTGAATACTAAAAATTGATTTTTAATTGGGATAGTTGGAAACTTAATTGTTACATAATGTAACTAATAACCAAGTTTCCATATCAGAGAACATATGTGGGAAGTGAAAACGTGGACATAATAGACAAATATAACAATAAAACTATGACGGAGAGCGATAGCGAACATGGTTATGAGAAATTTAACAATCACAAATCCCTAAACTTGTGATTCTTTATGAGACCATATGATTAATTAGAAAAGAAGGTAATATGATAACATTGTTTTTAAAGATCCCTTCCCAAGAGTTGAATAATTATCATGAGAAGATAAACTTAATTTATTTTCGGAAAACCTCCACCTTATTTTGTGACTTGATCAATTTCCACTTAATCTCTTATTCTATGAAAAGATGGCATATTTTTAATTCTTGACGGGGTAGTATATCATGAGATCCATAAATAGAATAATAGGTCATTCCAACTGTCTTTATCAAAACAAAAAGGTTATCACATGTTATATAATATGAATGAATTCTTATATAGAGAGATAATAATTTAATCTCTAAATCATCATAGGATGTTTAACATAAATCATTTTAAAAATGTATATCCTTATAACCCTTCTAAAGTATTAATGTACAAAGAATATGAAATATAGAAAATATGTTTATAAAATATTTATTTTCATTGATTCCCATCATATAATAAAGTAATTACTGTTTTTAAAAAAATCATGTGAATACCATCATAATTTACTCTCTTGAATAATGAAAATAACTTCAATAAGTAGAAATACTTATTGAAAAAAGCATATATCCTTATTCTAAGGATTATTGGCCATATTCCTTATGTAAAAAAATTTCATAAACATAATCCTTGATAGGATTAACAACTTTTTAAACAAATACATAATAATTTACAAGGTGAGTATTTACATCGAATTTACCTATTCATATACAAAATATCCTTATCAAAATTCATTATACTAACATAAATAACATATTTAAGGCTGTAATTCCCTAAATAAATTGTTTCCTAGGAGCACCATATTTCAATTAAATATCTTTTTAATTCAATCAGAATCATTAAACATATTCTTGTAAGTCCTTATAAAAAACATAAAATGAACAATCCTTAAATAATTCACCATCCATAATTCATGAATTCAAATACCTAAATTCTTTTATTATTCTAATTCATTCTTAAACCATTAACAATACAACTTCATCATATTACTTAATACCTATTTTCATACATATTTCATCTATTGTATCATCATAACCAACATTATAACTATTACTTATATGACCTCAACACTTCCTTTTCGGACCATTTCTCTTAAGAAATTAGATATCTGGATGCCAATTCATTACAAACACAAAAGAATAAACATTGGTAATACATTAGGGAGGACAAAATTTCAATCCACTACATTAACTAAAATTTTTATTTTCTTATTGTTGGTACTTTCTTTCTATAATTATTTTCCACAATAAAAACATATTCCTATTACTTTGAGAAATTCACTTGGGTGTTTCATTCCAAATTTTTGACATGTATAAAATTGAATCTTCATTCCTTGATGATCTCCATTACCCAAATTCACAGTGAACTTGTTCATTAATATCATTGATGAGTCTGAGAGTTGGATAAGGTTCACCTTATTAATAATATTCTATGAAAACAGATTAAGAATGATCACAACAAACTTTTCTCTAGTGATAATCCCATTTTACTTTTCATCATATAATTCAAAGTCAATTAGGTTACTTTTTTTTCTATCCATTGAATAAAATCAAAAAAAATAATGTAATCAACACTAATCCTAGTAGGGAAACCTTATAATAAAGGTAAATTACCGTTAATATATAATATATTATGTATAATCCTAGGTTATTCATGATTGATATGGAATATCTGGGATTATAACCAATGAATAGACTTATCCTTAGAGACTTCCCTATACACATCCTTAGAAATATCTCTAGGGATCTCACTAATGTTTTATCATCAGATTTTCAAAAGAATGACTTAATTTTTTTAGATACAATATATAATGAACCTAGATTATAGTATATGGAAATTACATACTTTTTTGTAACATTTCATAGTGTACACAAACCAACACCTAAATACCATATTTGTTTAATTCATTTGGAAACATGGAATAGTAACTTCTTTTCTTGTGAATGATATTTTGTGTCATCAAAAAAGATATTTCCCATTAGTAATAATTCTTAAAACCATTCCTTATACCAAGGGAAAGGGAATATATGGGTGAGATCTGAGGGTCAATAATGGCACACAAGGGAGATATTTAAGCATAAACATGAGCATAAAGGGTATGGATATTTAATAACAACATTAGAAGATAAAAACGTTCATATCAATGATTAAAAAATGAATTATGGAATAAATATTGGAAGATAATTAATCAAAATATAATCTAGATCAGAAGACAATAAATCATAAAATAAAAAATTGAAATAAAATTTTTGGATGTCACATAAACATGTAATATAATTCCCTCTAAGACAAGGCGCATTTCAAAAACATAAAACAACACATCATGGGGACAAAAACTACTAGGTGAGACAATCCACCATCCCTAGTTGCAATACATTACTTATTGGGGATTTCATTTTGCCATCTTTCTATAGTGGTTATGGTGTCCCCATTTTCCACTAATAGATCAGGTTTCCCTAACATTTATCACGAATCAAGACCATAAACCAAACTCTCATCATTATATCAGGAGATATAAATCATTACCCAATCAATTAGAGGTAAATATAGGTCTAACCAATCACATAATTAAAACCACACATTTTTTCCATAAGAATATAAATCATATTCAAAATCATAAAAAAGTGGGATTCATAAACATTTTATCATTATATATGACATTGAAAAGAAAAAAATTCATAAACATCAAACCCTAATAAACATAAAACATTAATTTAAATAATATTAATCTTTTCATTGGGTTATATACCTAGTAAATCTTATTTAACATCAAATAAAATATTCTTAAATATAGAATGATTTTGAAATATAGCTTGAAATAAATCATAAGGAAAATATCATTTCTGTTTTGAAAAACAATTATTAGATCATAAATAGTTTAGAAAAAATTCATTTAAAATAACATAGAAAATATATAAAATAATTTTTTTAAGCTATTTAAAATATATTGGAAATCCATTTTCCTTAAAAATTTCTAATATATCCTTTAAAAATCATTTAATATTTTTTTAGAAATTGGAACACTGATTTCCAAACAAAGAGAGAATAACTTTCATGAAACTAATAGTATAATTAAAAGTATGACATTAATTATACATCATGTTATAGGTTATTTTATATACCTTGTAAAAATATATTGGTTCATAACATAACATGTTTCTCAAAGAAAGAAAATTGAGACAAATTTACCTTACCAATTTAATAATCATTGAACCATAAACCACATGAAAGAGAGATCACTAATGGATATAAAAATAAAATTAAATATTCATGATATGAATGATAAAATAAATTCAGGAGATATATATACACCACATAAAATATGAAGGTAGTGTATATGGAATGTCTCCTAAATAAATAAAAGAGAGACAAAATCTCTTAATACTTGAGTAATGTTAAAATCATGATCACAAAAAAATATCGTTAATTAATGATTTTAGTACCATTAAATAAAAGAATAATCATATAAACTTTAATATGGCAGTTACACAACACAATATAAGAAAATTTTAAATATCACATGTATCTCACTAAAATAAAATGTCAGATGAAATTCCCATACCTTATGTCCTGACTCTTGTCATACTTGTAAAAATATCTTGTATAATATATATAAGTTTATTATTAATCTATTACATAATAATATTCATATATATAATACCATATATGATTATATTATTAATATATAATACCTTTTTGTTAACAATTATATGCTAATGTTTTGCTTTGAGTAATATCTATTTTGTTTTTCTCATGTGTTATGAACTTTTATCCATGATAATCTTAAATAAATCATTATTTTATCATCTCAAGAATTATAAAAATTCTCTAGATATCATATATATATTTATCTATGTGTGTGTGTGTGTTTATTTTGATTCATAAAATTTAGAGGTAGATAATTAAATACATCGTTCATAGAGACAGTAGGAAGTTCATATGCATTATCATGGTTTTCATTTTGTTGTCATATTAATATAATGAAACGTATATGATATATAATAATTAAATATTCATTTATATGTTATATATGAATCATATATATTTCTAAAAATAATCCTCATGACCATCCATGTTAAATATATATGAAAAAGCACATCTCATCATGGATATGGTAATCCATACGTAAGCACGAGCGACGTTATCATTTCCCTAAATATTAGACTGTAAAAATGTAGATATTAAGATATTATTATAGAAGTATAATAATTTCATAAATACCATATATATCATAAAAACAACATGTAAATCATAATTCCCACCATGAGAGGTGGTAATGAACAAATGGACAATCATCGTTTCGTGATGCGGTAGTCAGCTGTTCACACAAACGATACGTTTTTTTACTATTTATATATAATCATGTGAAATTTTTAGTTGAAACCATAATATAAAAAAATATAATGATATTTAGGACAAGTATTATATTATATAATCATCAAATACAAAATAATTTGTGGGTTTCTAGGAAGAAATATAACAAAAATGATCGTTAATGAATGTGACATCTTCTTTGGGTATGTACATTTTATTTGAAAAAAATGACTTCAATGGATAGAATCATTCCAAAAATAATGATTATAGGATGAATAGAAATTTTGCCATGAGATTTGGGAAGATTTTTTCAAAGCCAAATTGGATTAGAGGTGTTAAAAAAGAGAACAGGAGGTTCCCCTTTAAAAGGGAGTTGATGGGATCTTTTGGAAACTGACAAAAAAATTAATTTTTAATAAATTATAAATCAATTTGAATACCTCAAAAAGTAAATATATTCAAATATAATATTATATCAGGTTATAATCACAATAACTAATAAATTTTAGATAGTTTTGGAAGATAATTTCATCATTATCTTTAAGATTACCCCATAACTAAGGAATTTTAATTTTAACAATGATTGCAATGTTTTTAATAGTAATGGGATTTAATTTTAACATATTAAGTGTTAATTAAGCATTAAATTTTCAGTTAATGATATTTTAAATCCCAATTTATCCTATATTTCTTCATTAATAATTTTTATGATTTTTATTTATTGTAATAAAATATTGTTTTCATAGAATATCTTTTGTGTTAAGTTTGAAACTATTCAATATATTAACATTAATAAAATATGTACAAGAAGATAAATTCGAAAAAATTTATATAAGAAAACCCTAACATGTAATATTAATATAGAAAATTTTTATGTACACTTAATTATGTCAATGTTTATTTGTTTTAATATTTATAATATCATTTAATTGATTGATTCATTAATTGAATAATTTACATGTCATTATTGTATAATTATTTATGATAATTTTATCACTACTAAATTTTTTAAATTTTAATTAATATATATATATATAATTATTTTATAATTCTGAATAATATATATAGTCAATCTTATCTTTAATTTATTCCCATATTAAAAATATTATATATATTAGAATACAGAGTGTGACATTTTCTCACTCCGTTTGATTTCATTATTACTTAAGCCATTCTCATTGAAATTTTCCAATTATATTATTCAATTTAGATTCCTTATATTATATAGTTAGAAAAAAGTTCATAAAATTAAATTTTGGAATGTATTAGTATAGTTTTAAAATATTTATAATATTTTTTTTATCCTTAATTACAAAATTTTACCATTAACTATTGTAGAGAAATTTTTTAAAGTTACTATTAATATTATCCCAAAATAAAAAGAAATTATTGAATAAATATTCAGATTTAGTTTCAAAATATTTAATCCATTATCCAAAATTCATAACATATAATTGGAGAAAATTAATTTAATAATAAAACCTTTGATAAAATGAGAAAATAAGTTATTAATGAGATATAGATTAAAAAGTTGAAATGTTTTTATATCCAAATAAAATATAAAATTAATTTCAATGACCTAAATTGGATTAAATTATAAAAAAACATTATTTATAATTTAAAATATTTAGAAATATATTATTTAACCCAAAAATTAATTTACATGAAAATGCTATTTTCTATTGAAATTTAATATTATCACAATTAAAGAAAACAAGTAATGTATCAGAAAAATAAAAAATGCTAATCCAAAGATAAATTTGATATCATGAATTAATATAAGAAGTTTATTTTGTCATTAAAAAAACTTAATATTTTTATAAATTATATTTTAAATGGGTTCTCTATTAAAATGTGGTAAAATTTCATTTTAGAGAAATATTGGTTTTTATGCATAAAATTAGGTTTGTTCTTATATTATGCCAATAAAATCTAATATCTTCATATGAATAATAATTGACTTCATCTATAACATATATATTTATTTAAAATCACCCACTAATTGTAATTTTTATAATTTATGAACACAAAATAACTTTTAGAGCATAAATGTAAAATTATTTCATTTATATTCAATTGATATATATTCTTTTATTTATAATTAATTGGTAAGCAATGGATTCAGCTTAGAAGACATATAATTTCATAAAGTTGGTTAATAAAATTAATAATATCTAATTAATCACCATGTTTATATCTTATTATATCAAATTAAAATATTTTAATAATATATTGTTGTTCGGTAAAACTTGGGCTTCTATGTAATGAAAGATATCAAAGAACTCAACATTTGGTGTTATTGAAGTCCAAAATAGTGTTGTTTGTACAAAAATATAATCTATTGGTTTTGTGTAGCATAACCTCGACTTGATGTTGTGTATAAATCAATAATAACATGGTTTTTTATATAACACAAGATATTTTCAGTGTTCTGTGAAATGAGAAAAAAATATATAATAGATTAATTTAATTCAAAAAATATATTCCCCAAAACCATGGGGTGTTATAGTAAATATGTCTCATTTTTTTGTATATGGTCTAGACCAGCATATGAAAATTTTGACATTGAAAATGCATAATGTTCAGAACTATGGGTGTCTTGATACTTACCGCTTCATGGTACATAGTGACACCAACATATCCAATCCTGGGTCAAGTAATAAAAAAAATTAAAAAACACACTTTCCATGTGCATGTGTCAGACTTGTGTGAGGAACCACATAAGAATTATGAACGACTTGACTCTCACTTCAATTGGATATGTAGGGACACACAGATCCTAGGCCCCATTTTGGCCACAAAAAATTCACTACTCTACTATATGAGAACTAGATTTGTTTAAGAGTGTATGATGTGATCCTTACCCCATTAATTAGTTCATAACTAAAGGAAAATTAACTTTTTCCTATATAAAAGTTTGATCAGTGCATGAGGGAGCCTTCCCATAAATATGAATGGCTTGATTACTGCACTCATTGGATAGGTAGTGACACCTATGTCTCAAATCACAGGTTTAGCAAAAAAAATATCCCACCACTATGATGGGGTCACACTTGCATGTAAAACCATCACACACATATATAAGGGAAAATTTTCTACCAATTCCTAGGAAGTTTCAACATAAAGTGTTCTTTTAATTTTGTGGTACCTTAAATTATGAAAACAAACTCTATGTTTATAATGGTATGCATCCTCATAATCTCCCACGTTCATCGAAAATTTGGGGGTCAGTGTCCTGAGGACACCTTTGTTTTACTATGTATAATGTACCCCCGTTTTCTCTGCATAAGTTTTCAATAGAAATGTTATGGGTTCCAAAGTCATATTGATCATCATGAGATGATTTTCCTATCTCTATACACCATAATTCCATTTACATCCCATATCACTCATCAGATTCATAAACCACATATATTATAGATTAAATTTATCCCCCTTTTATGCATGAACAAGATAGATCATTCTTATATCAATTACATTGAACATGAAAAATAGATTATCCATCAGTCAAAAATGAGTGACCCTAAATCTTAGACCTCGAATCTATTTTCCATAAGACAGTAAACGACATGGTCTAGGTCATAGTTTCATTATATTAAACTAGACTATGTTCTATACCTCCCTTACACAATCATAATCCATCTATGAGTGGTTTTCCATTCATGGATAGTGTCAATAATGATTCCCTCACCACTTTCAGATATCAGCCCCAACAAGCCACCCCTCATCTTCCTAAAAAAATATAAATATTCAAAAACCACATGGAAATCAGAAATGGAGGGTAATATTCTCGACGATAGCATTTTTTGACTATGAACAATACTCCTCAGTTATCTCTACACATGGTTCCAGAAAAAAAATCTATCATCCAAATGAATATTGTTTCCCAAGAGAGGATTATAGTACCTACGTACACCCTAGAAACATCATGTTGGTAACCACTCTTATGGATACTCCCCATGTACTTTCCTAATATCATATATTAGATTCAGAAAATACAAAACTAGTGTCAATAAAATACCCTCATTCATTTATAGTATATAATGGGCATCCATGGTTATTAAGCCTTATCAAGGACCTCAACCTATAATTTGTTGTAAAATCTATTCAACCTAAAATAGTATCTTCATTAGTTTAGTCATAAATACTTTTAAATGAAACAAAAAAAGTGATAAAAACTCACAACGAGGAAAACCCACGAAGGTCGCCATGGGTAAATGTTGAGTTCTAGCTTGCTAGACCCATGCTTCCAATGTTTTAGGAAAAAAGTGAAAAATTCAAAAAAGGAGAAAAATCATAGTAGGTCAAAAAATAGAAAAATGGAATCCTAAAAATCAAGTTATTCATGTTATGTTTTAACTATAGTGGGACTAGGAAAAAAAATAAGGTTATATCATAAAGTACATAATGTTTCTGTGGATTTCCATGTAACCCTAAAAACAGTAAAAAATATACTCAATGAGTCCATCGACTTTGGATAAAATAAATAATTACATGATCATGTAAATTTTATTATCCCATATGGTGATTGATATTGATATCTAGTGATGATATTATTCATGTCATCTGATAGATTATCTTTCAATTAATAATTTAAATTATAATTTATTGTAGTCATTGGGAATGATAAAAGATGAGAATTGAAAGGGAAAAGTGTTTTAATTTATTTGATAAATTATAATGTAGGAGCATCCACATTCGATAGTGTCTGTATAATTCTATTAAAATAGAGAGAATACAGAATATTAAACATGGTTATAATGATTCCAGAATCACTTTGGTCAGATTTTAAACTACTTCCTGGTGCAAGACATCAAGGGGATGTTCCAAACATGTCCATTTCTTGACTTATATTTCATTTATTTGGTATATTTTTCTAAAAATAGTAGTGAGATGTCAATCCCTATGTATGATGGCTTCAAAATTTTTATTTGATGATGCGAGTTGCACCTTTAACCATGATAAACAAGCCTAATATTCTCATAGATTCTCATTCTATGTGACCACGTGATTATAAAATTTTGATTCATCATCAACAACGTGGTTTAGTTCATTGGTAGTATCCCAAGAAGCTCTTGCATGATTATGAGAAGAATTAAATTGATATAGGTCACCTTCATAGGATACTAAGTCTTCTCAATCTATGAAAATATGATGGAGTAGTATTATTTGGTTCGAGTAAAAAAAACCACATGAGCCCACACAATGGAAATGTTGGGAAATGCTTTCTAACTTGTCATCCATTTCTGCCAGAGGGGTCTCTGTGATAATAGTTCAAATTTTGTGTCAGGATCATTTTCTCATAAATTGGTATATGGTTGTAATGTTAGGATATTGATCTCCATAAATTGTTCCCATGAGTATATAATATGGTATTTCTACCACCATAGATATGTTCTTATTAAATAATTACTATAAACTGAAAGAAGGTTCTTGTTAAATAATTACTCCAAACTGAGAAAATCATCCATACCCTTATCCTTCCCAACATTACTAACCAGGATGATTGGATAAACATTAATTTGGGAGGTTCCCAAGGACATCCCACTAGGACCAACACTATCTAGACAATACTCAACATTATTTGTGAAAATAAGATCCTCACCATCTTCATTAAGGATGGTCTTTGAGGATGAATCTCCCCTGAGATGAATACAATGTTAGGGCGTGATTCTTTCCCACATTGAAACCAATGAAGAGGCTGTGTTATGCTCATGAATGGAAGAGGTCACTGGTTTAGGTACCCTTTAGTCTACGTTCCCAAAAATCCCATTAGGATAATATTCTTTCCACATCATGACATAGTCCAGAGCTAAATTAATATGAGGCTACACCCAAGGGAAGGATATTTTCATACCACAATCCTCACATATCATCATCAGTGATAACTGGTGAAAAATAATTGGGTGTGGATCTCGAATATGGGGAAGGGGAAAAAATGAAACCCATTTCATAAGTCTGAACTATCATGAAAATCTATAATGAGTTTATAACTCATAGTTTGTTACCCCATGCATCTGTGAAATAAGAGTTCCATCACGCATAGAAATGATGTTGGAGAACTCCTATTAATTACAATCACCATTATCAACCACCATTCCCAAAGGGTAGATAAAGTGATGAAAATCCGGCCAAAAAAGACACTCAAATTTTCGAGATCTCCTTCATTACCCAGGGATCTCAATAAAACAGAATAAATACTAAGTAACATGGAGTGAAAGGCAGATCAAGGAATTTTTTCATTGTGCTGGTACACATAAAATAATATTTTTTGCACTACCAGTCCATATAAAAATTGGAAAGGCTAAATAGATGATTTAGAGGAATACCATTTTCATATGGACCAAAAACTTGTAATCACATGCAGGGGTGGGAATGACTAGGTTGATGATATGTCACTCTATTCATAAACACTCCAAACTGATGTTAGAAGATACGCATTGAAAAATTCTATATCCCCATGTAGAATATTGGCCCAATTCAAGAGTATGCTAATACAAACCCTATATGAATTTTAATTGATGAGTTATATGATACATACTAATGTAGACTCTCATCCTTGGATAATTAATTTGATAAAACAATATTATCAAATCATCGAACGGAATGAGTGAGAAGGCATGGAAGGGCTTACAAAGAAATTACATTGTGGAAGCCAACAAATCCATTGATAGAGAACATACGCGCTTGATGTCTTCCCAAGTATTAGTTTTAGCTAGAAATTCATCATAAATGTTACCAAGAATAGGGATTCCACCAAGCTGATTGACACACCAAAAGTTAATCGTGACATCACCATGTGATATGCAAGAATTTTTTATTCTCGAAATATAGAAGCTAATAAATCTCGAAAACACCTCTATTGGTGGATAAATTGAAAATTGAGCAACCCAAAAAGCCTCGTATATGAGTATATCCTATAATGGTTTATGGAATTTCTGGCTATTTGGGTTCACCCATAATTCCCTAGCCTATGTATTTGAGAAACTCCATTCTCACTGAAAATACTGTTTGCAGAACCACCTATTGTTGTGATTTACATGTGAAAGGTTAAATATTGACATAAAATCATGAATTGTTTATTTACAAGATATAAAATGGTTGTTTCATTCACTTAATTTCCATGAATATCCATTTATAATAAATACATTCTCTATAACTGAACCAGAAATGATAGGCCCTATGGTAGAGATGTTATAGCAACCCTATTTTTTCTTACATTACTATTAAATCATTATAAAGATAAACAATATAAAGTAATTTCAAACCAAAGATCCAAATGTTTATTATCTATTAAAAACTAAAATCATACAAAATATTTTTAAAATAAAACAAAAAATATTTTTTTAATTCCTTATTCTATAGGTTCTTATTAAACATTGAATTATCCTTAGTACAAGTAGTCACCTTAGGATTTGCATCAGAAAGGGGTGAGATAAAAGCCCAATATGAAAATAGATAAGAACATGAAACAATATACCATTGGGTGATAATAATCATTATCATCCTAAAAAATTCATAGGATAATAATATTGATTGTAAACAGTAATAGAATACATAGAATGTGGAAATGCAAAGAACTGAAACATAATTTTTTAGTGGTCAACTACAAAACATAGTAGTGAACAGTGATAGAATCACGTTCATGCATATTTCAATTTACCCATGAGGTTATTCTCATTACCAAGTGCATTAGAGTGCTATAAAATTTTGGGCGGCACACATCACATCATAACATTTACATTGACCTATATAATTCAGAGTGCACCCGTCACATCATACCATTTACATTAACATTAATTACACATAAAACATATACCAACCATGACGATAACTAATCTATGTAAAGGAATGGGTTTCACCTAATAAGTAAACATTCATAAACTCTATGTTCATACATGAAAGGGGGAATCATATTCTTCATTTAATAAATGTCAACATTTAGTTATAAGTAAAAGGTCTGTTTTGAAAGAAGAGTTCTTTTCAAGACATTATGCTTGTAAAAAATCCAATAGAAAAAATTTATATCCCCAAAATCTAATATAATGATTATTAAATGATTTTAAGGAATAAAAATACTAAAAATGGGGTTAAATGGATAAAACCTAAAGAAAGAGAGTTGGGCTCGATAAATCCACATACCTTTTGTAAGATAGCTTCCATCACCTTAATATAGTATATAATAAAATTATATTAAATAATTAACAATTAAAAAAACTTTTATAAATGAATATTAATCATTTTGATTTTATTATTTTCTTTTATAGGCTTTTGGATGATTAATAATGTTCAAATTCATTATTCAGGGGTGTTCGTTTTCTGTTCTTTCATGAACCTTTTAATTGTATACATGAATGAAAGTTTGTGTAAGATGATGATAAACATCCAAAATTTTAAATATTGGGTTTTAATGATATTACATAAGATTAAAATAACTTATGAAGGAGTTGGTTATATACCATGAAGATGATTCATTAGATAAAAGTTCTGGATGATCATTATCAACTAATTTTGGCGGTTTTTGATCACAACGAACTTGTTTTGTTTTATCATTTAGTAATATGTGTATAAGTTAATTATAGAACATAAAAGGGGTTAAAAAATTCACAATCAATTTTAAACCATTTTATTGTTTTATTAAAAACCATCAAGTAATTTATGGAATATGAAAGTTAATCGTCCACGATGTTGGTAAATTGACACTTCATGAGCGACGATTAAATTTTTAAGATCAGACAGAGAGATAGAATTTTAATGTTTTATATTCTATTAACATTATATAATTATATTATATGTAAGGTATTATAGTTATCATTCCATTTGTATTAAGGGAGGTTAAGAGATAATAAGAAAAAAATTGAAATCGAAAAGAAATTAAAAGAAAAGAGAGAGGATTTCCCATTGAATTCTCTTCTTGAGATCCTCTAAAGGAACCTTGCCTTGGAATTTAAGTGAGACCAGGAGCTCTTGGACATGGGGGAGGTTCTAGGGTAGAGTATTGGGTAGAATATATTCAAGTATAACATCTTCAGAGGTATGAGGAGAAGAGGGCATGGGGGTTGTATTTATAGTGGACGAGAGGGGTATTTTGTTATTATTTTAATCATTAGATTATTATTTTTCCCAAGACAAGTGATATTGAGGTTTATTGTGAATAATTATAGTAATTATTGAATGTGATTTAGAACCAAATGTCACTTACATATTCCTTTACTTAATCCTGACTAAAAAATTCATGTTTTTAGCATTTATATAAAAATATCATTTTTTACGAATCACCAAAAATTTAAGTATTTTAGGAAAATCCCTAAATAATCAACATAACCATTTTTCAATGTTTAGAATTAAAAAATTAACACCATTTTAAGTAAATAATTTTCTAAATATTAATAATTTATTTTTCAATTAAAATCTTCATATTCATGGAAAATACAAATTTTAAAATTAAAACTGATTTTATAACACTTTAAAAAATTACTTAAGATCTCATAAAATTTTCATAAAATAAATATACAAAAAAATATTATGTTCTGAATACATTTGCTGATAAATAAATTTTACTTTTATATTAATCATAAAATATTTACGACTTATAAAAATACCAATACATAATTAAATTTTTTTAAAATATATATTTACTTATATTATGATATAATTATATCATATTTTCACTTATAATATGGAAAAAAATTTATACAATAATTGGTATGATTACTATTCACTTGGTCTATTTACTATTCATAGGGGTCAAAATACTTCTCATAAGGGTAACATTAATATTCATAAGGGCATATTACTATTCACCAAAAATTCAGTTTATCTTATCCAGAACCAAATATATTATTGATCACAATCATGTAAGTTAGATTTTATAAATTCAAAAAAATGGTTGAGTTATGTTTAATAGATAGGCTATAACAGATACATAGTATTTATTAGTTAATTTAAGCATGAAGTTTCATGGTGTTTCCTAATATGATTTTATTTGACTTAATTATAATAAGAAAATTTCTATTTTTAAATCATTGGATCATTACCTTCTCCACCTTTTGAAATTTCACACTTGAAATTTCATTTTTCCAAAATAGGTGAGTGTACTTCTCCTTCATCGCCTCATCTAGTTCCCATGTTTCATTGTCAAACATATGGTTCCTCCACAACACTTGGAAAATGTTTGTTTCCTTATTGTGTAGAACCTTATCTCTCTGATTTGTAATCTATAATGGATTCTCCGCATAAGAGAGATTATCTTCTAGTTGTATCACATCTGAGTTCAGTACAAATTAATGATTTGGTATGTAAATCCTCGAGAGTGATACAAGGAAGACATCATGAACTTCATCCATATTCAGTGGAATTGCTAGCTGATAGTCCACGACTCCTATGGGATCAAGGATCTCAAAGGGGACAACATAACTTGGGATGAGCGTACCTTTCATTCCAAACTGTATGACTATCTTCCATGGTGATATTTGAAGAAATGTTTTATCTCCAATGTCAAATTTGAAGTCCCTTCAATGGTTGTCAAAATATCTATTTTTTCAACTCTGAGAAAATTGGATATGTTGTGGGATGGATTGAACCATTAATGTCATCTCTTGTACATAATCAGGTCCACGTATCTTTCTTTCTCCTAATTCATCATAATATGATGGAGTTCTACATCACTTTCTATATAGAGACCAATATGGATGAATTTGAATTCTCGAGTGGAAGATATTGTGGTATGTGAACTCAACCAATGGGAGATGCTAAAGCCATATTCATTTGAATTATAATGAGCACCATAATAACATATATTTTAGTGTCTGAATAGTCCATTCCTATCTTCCATATGTTTGGGGTTGATAGGTCATGGGGAAATTGAATTCATTAGTCAAGGCATGTTGAAGACTCTTCCAGAATTTAGATGTGAACCTGTGATCATGATCAGATACAATCATGAGTGGAACCCCATGTAATCTCACCACTTCTATCACATATATCATAGCATTTTTTGAAAACGAGAGATCTTCTTGAATAGTGATAAAGTGAAAGCCTTGTTGTATTGGTCCACTATAACCCATATCACATTAGTTCCTTTGGATGTATTTAGAATACCTATGAAAAAATCCATGGTTATATTCTCTCATTTTCATACTGGTTTAGGTACTGATTTCAAAATCCCTTTAGACCTTTATCAGACTGCTTTATCTTGATGACATATCAAGAACCTTGAGATATATTCCACAATCTTTTCATTCATGTTTTCCAACCAAAATTGTTCTTATAGATCCCGATAAATCATGGTGCTACTAGGATGGATAGAGAAAGTTGATCTTTGTGAATTTTCTAATAGATGCTTACATATCCAGGGTGATAGAGGCACACATATCCTTATTCCAAACCAAATTAAACCATTATCATTGATATGGAACTCTAACAACTTCCATTCCTTTACTACAATCACCTTCTTTTTCAACTCCATATCATCACCTTGTGGATTCGTAATATTATATTGGAATGATAATTGGGAAATAAATTAGAAAAGTTAGGATTTATTCCATTCCATTATGATATTGGAATACATACGCTACATATCCATGAATATATGGTCTCTCTCAATACACATCATAGATATATTCGCAGGTTATATTCAACTTATAGCATCAGCTACCTGGTTCTTCTTGCCGAGATGTTAGTGAATAGATAAAACATAGTATTTTATTAGATCTATCCCTTTTTTTATGCATTTTGAGCTCCTTTTGTGAGAATATATGCATTACAATCATGTGGTTGGTATATATGTCACAATTATAACTATAGAGGTTATTCTACTTGATATTAATTAAACAAATCATAGCTGATAACACTGGATAATGCGTATGGTAGTTATGATCCTAGATCATCATCTTTCATGAGGCATAGGCTATCACATTATCATTTTTCATGTGTACACAACCCAAAACATTCATAGAAGAATCACTATATAACACAAAAATTTATCCACTTTTATGTAATGTGAGTATAGGTTTAGTGATCATCCTTATCTTTAACACATTGAAGCTTTCTTCACATTCCACCATCCAGACATACTCTAACACATTCCTTGTTATTATATTTAGCGAGATTGAAAATAGTGAGAAATGTCTCAAAAACCCTCAATAATACACTGATAAGTGATGAAAACTATGGATTTATATTAAACTAGAGGGTCTGGGCCATTCCTCAATTGCCTTGTTGTTTGAAGGGTCGACATAAATTCCATCACTTGTAGTCACATGTCCCATGAATGTGACTTATGCATCTAAAATTCACACTTTCGGAACGTGGAATAAAACATATACTTCCTCAATGTCTCCAACACATGTTTTAGATATTCTTCATTTTCTTCCTTGCACATAGAGTAGATGATAAATCAATCAAAAAACACTACCAGAATTTTTTTGAGGTGATGTCTAAAGACTAATTTCATCAAATCCATGAATATATCTGAGGAATTAGTATGACTTAAGGGAACATAGTTTCCATAACTTGTACAGATGTCAGTCTTCTAAATGACTTCATTATTCAATTTTATCTAATGATATCCAGAATGGAGATCCACCTTTGAGAAGTACCGATCTCCTCTTAACTAATCAAATATGTCATAAATCCTCAGAAGAGGATAATTGTTATTTATGGTGATATTGTTGAGTTCCCAATAATTGATAGACAACTGCATTTATCCATCCCTCGTCTTGAAAAAGATCTCTGGCTCACCCCCAAGTTGATTAAATATTGTTTATGAACCCATTTTACAAATTCTCTTGCATCTTCTTATTTAATACCTCTAGTTCGATAGGATCCATCCTATAGGAACACTTTGAGATAGGAGTAGATCCGTGTATGAGTTCTATTGATAAATATACACCCTAATCTAGTGGTAGTCTGGGTAACTCTTCCGGAAATAAATCATTGTATTCTATAATGATGCGAATTTTCCCTAGGTGGATAACATCCTTTGACTCAACCATTTGAGGGAGGTATAGCTTATCATAGAAAATCATCACCCACACTATTGAAGTATTTTTCAATGGATAATCATGATCTTCCTTGAATTTGTATAGGTTCATGCGATGGTTTTAAATATGAAAATATATTTCCATTTCCCAGTAGTTTACATATACTTTATATAAAGAGAGCCAATCCATCCCCATCACAACATCAAATTCTACAAAGGGAATTTTCAGGAGATTTTATTGAAGAATATTACCAAAAATGACTATTTGTGAAGAGTCCAACACTTGGATTTAAAAGAATTCAAAACTAGGTGTTTTTATGGATATCACTTCTTAATTCAGGGCTACGATTCAATTATTGTAGAGAGGAGGCAAGATATAAAGGAATGTATAGAGCCAAAATATAATAACGGTTTCTCCATTCTTGATTGAATACGAATTGTACCTCATGGGAACTCATTTTATTTCTCCAATTTGGAAGTTGTGATTGAATAATCCTTCCCTTTATCATTTTTTTGGTGGATTATGATACTGATTAACCTCAAGCACTCGAGGTTTAGTGAAATGACTTTTATAGTTCCATTTCCCCGTATAGTTGTATCATTGGACCATGGGCGGTGCTCTCCTTTCCTCCACTACATTTTCAACCCTTTCTTGTATTTCTAACATTCTTGAGCTTGGTGGACTTCTCTCCGACATTTAATGCATTTCTCCATCACTTTTAGTTAGTTCCCATGATGCTTCTTCGCACATTTTTGACATGTGGGTGGTTAAGTTATCTTTCCAACTTTTACATTAGATCCTCCTCCATGAAACTCCACTTTTTGTTTCTTATCAATATAGATATATGACCATTCTCAAAACACCATCTCCACTTTTACAGCACAATGAACAACTTTTTCACAACTCCCAATGTCTCTAAATACAAGAACATATCTAAGGTCAAGTTTTTTAAAATAAAATATACAAATTTTTCTATCATTGTTCATAAAAAATCCCTGAGCATACATTGAAAACCTTATGAACTTCACTTCATAGGATGTGAAAAAGTATTATTCCTTTTGCTTTAGACTTATGATTTCTATATCCATCTTAGTTTTAAGATTCAATGGAAATACTTATTAAGAAACATTATCTTAATGTGTTCCCACTCCATCTCATTAATGTCATCCCTAATCTTGGTGTTCTTAATCAAATCAGACCATTGATCGACCTCTCCATGCAGACATCAACCATAAAATTTCACCTCTTACACCTCAAAATAGTGATGTATAAAAAAGATCTTCTCTATCGAGTAAACCCACTATCCCACAACTAGTGGATCAGAAGATACACTAAATGATAGTGGTTGTTGCTGTAAAAAACACTTGATATACAGTTTCTACCTCTTTAGTGAAAGAGTATTTTCAACATTATTTAGGTTACTGTTTATAACCTGACACAGTTGGGTAAGTTGTTATATGAAAATATTTACTGCACCTCCTAAATAATTATAGACTTTTTTCGGGAAATCACTGTATTGCACCTCACTTGGGTTGTTGGACTAGTTTCTCCTAGTTCCCACTATTTTTAAAATATAAAAGGTTATAAAAAAACATAAGTCCACAATTCATCAATAATATATCTCTTTTTAATATTAAATCTAATGTTAAATCATATAAAAATCATATATTTAAAATTTTTTAAAACAATTATTCATGGATGATCACTTATACTTAGTATCATATTAAGTGTTTTCCCTAAGGTTCTCTAATCCAAATTCCCATATTAACTAAACCATCCTATATAACAATCTATAGAAACCCTACATTTTATTACATAATAATTACTTAATTTTATATATAAACAGTATAAATTCATTACACATCAAGGATCCAATGATTTAGTGTCTTGGGAAAACTAGATCCATACATAACTTTTACAAAATGAAACATAACCATTAATTTAATTCCTTCGTCTATAGTTTCTTATTGGTCCTTGAATTCTCCTTATTACATGTATTCACAGAGGATATAAATCAAAAAGGGTTGATATAAAATCCCAGAAAGTGGATAGATAAGAACATGAAACAATATTACAATTGGTGATCATACTCTTTATCATTATAACATATTCATACGGTAATAATCATGTGAGGAAGCATTGAATTAAAACTTGGAATGTGGCAATGCATAAAAATGAAATATCATGTCTTAGTGGTCAACTACGACACAGAGTTTTGAAAAAGTATAACATAATTTTTATGCACATTTAAATTTTATCATGTGTTTCTTCACATTACCCATTGCATTTGAGAACTATATATTTCTGGGAGAACCCGTCACATCATAACATTTACATTGTGCTATATAATTATTGGGGCACTCATCACATCATAACATTTACATTATCATGAATGAAACTTAGAAAATATTTCAATAATGAACATACATAACCCATGGAAAGGAATTATTTTTATCTGATAATAATACATTCATAAACATTAGGTTCCCAATTGAATGGGATAATAACATACTTGATATAAGAATCATTTACCTTGAGATTGAAGTAAAAGGTGTGTTTTGAAAGTAGAGTTATTTTTGGAAAACATTATATATATCATAAACTATATTATCAAACATTTATATTATAGAAAAGATAATATAATGGTGTATTCATTATTTTAAAGTAATAAACATGCTGAAAATGGGTTGAAAGAGGGAAAACCCAAAGAATGAGTGATGGGTTCCAGAAACCCCTTACTGTTTGTCTGAAATCTTCCTTCACATTAATATCTTATATAATCATATTAAATTCAATAACTAAAAATTATAGAACCTTTTATACTTGATTATGATTCATTATGTTTTTATTATGTTCTTTGATATTCCTTAGGATGAGTTAGAGAGTTTATATTCATTGTGCGTGAGTGTTCATATTATTAATTTTTATGATCAGTCACTTTTATACATGAATGGACGTTCATGTAATATGAATATAAACATAATTTTTTTTCAAATGATTTTATGATATTACATATGTTTAAATGATATTATTAATTATTGGGTTATATACCATGAGGATGATTCATTCGATTAATGTTAATGATGACAGTTTTGGGTTAATTTTGGTTGTTTTTTGTCACAGTAAACTTGTTTTTCTTTATCATTTAGTATCATGTGTGTAAATTAGTTAATGTACATAAAAATGGTTATACCATAAAAAATTAGATAATTTTCATCCATTTTATGGTTTTATTAACATCATTGATGGTATTTCTGGAATATGAAGGTCCATCTTCCATGATGTCAGTAAATTAGCACTTCTCAGGTGATGATTTCATTTTTAAGATTAGATACAGAAAGGAAGGTGTTTAATGTTTTATATTACATTAACATGATATAATTCCAGTATGGGTAAGGTAATGGATTTTCCATTCCATTTTTTATTATTTGAGGTGACTAGAGAATAAAAAAATAAATTGAAATTGAAGGGAAATTTTAAAAAAGATAGAGAATTTACCTCTTAGATTTTTCTATTGAGGTCCTCCTCAACGAACCTAAGAATGGTATTTTAATGAGACTAAGAGATACAAGATGTGGGGTAGGGACTATAGAAGTGTATTGGTCAAAATATAGGCTTGTATAAAAGCATTTGATGTGTGAGAAGAAGAGGGTGTGAGGGGTGGTATTTATATTAGAGGAGATGGGTGTTTTCATAATATAGTAATCCATGGATCATAATTTTTCTCAAGACAAGAAATAATGAAGATTATTTTGACAAAATATAATACTTTCTACATGTGATTCTGGACCAATGGTCACTTACATCATAAATTACTTAAGAATGACTCAAACATTTAGGTTTTTACTATTTACCATAAATTAACATATTTTACTATTGACCAAATATTCATGTATTTTTGGGAAATCCCAAAAATTCACCTAATTTTTTTTCAATGTGTAAAATTACAAAATGAACACCATTTAATGAAAATAATTATCCAAATATGAATAATTTAATTTTTATTTAAAATCATCATTTACTAGGAAGATAAAAAATTTAAAATTTAAATTGATTTGATAAAACATTGAATAATTACATAAGTTCTAAAAAAACTATCTTAAAATCATAATAAATCAAAATATTAATTTATGAGAACTTTTTTAAAAGATAAATTTTATATTTCCTTATTCATAAAATATTTTCGACATATCAAAATACCAACACATAATTAATAATTTTTTAAATAATTTGTTACTTATACAACGATATAATTAAATGGTATTGTCACATATAAGATGGAAAATTTTGATTTATAATATCATGGTTGTGATTACTATTCACATGGTCAATTTACTATTCATAAGAACATATTACTATTAATATGGGTAACATTTCTATTCATAATGGTACGTTACTATTCACTAGAAAATATGTTTGTCCTACCAGACTCGAAATATCATACTAATTTCAACTGTGTATTTCAGATTTTCTAATTCCAAATATAAAAGTTGAAAATTATTTTTAACGTCTAGGATATAATTTTCACATATTATTTAGAAATATATTTTAGAATGAGGTGTCATGGTGCTATTTAATGTGATTTTATGTGATATAAATTTAAGAAGGAAATTTCCATTAACAAAACATGGGGTCATTACATATGTTCACATGGTGCCACTCTTATAACATCTCAGAAAAAGATAATGGGTTAATCCAACCAACTAGTGGAAGAGAAGAATAATTTTGATGACCGATGTTATAAATTGATTTTTGTTTTGATAATTGGTATGTTAATGTCTTTTTTGAGAGAAGTTTCTCCAGAATTCCATTCCAAGGGATAATTTGCCATCAAAAATCATCTTAAATATTTTTAGGCACGACATTTTTTCTCATGGTTTTATCCATTGAGGTAAAATCCAGTTCTATTTTTATACCTTCCATAAATTAAAAAAATTCATATGAAACCTATTGAATTAATAAATATCAAAATTTTGTTGTATGTTTATTTTCCCTCCTTGAATTAGTTCACAATTTCATTCACCTGGGAACCGTCTTTTGGCAAAGGCACTGGCCTATGAAACAATGGCTAGTGATGTGATGGTTGGTGAAAATATCTATAAACCAATCCTTATTCTTTTATTCGGATTATCATGAGTTACCATTTTCTGTTGAGATTTTTAGTTCATGGGTACTGAATTGCAATATGAGAAAATAGTCATTTGAAAAGAAGATTGTTCTATGGAGCAGTACTCGATCGATAGAGTGTGAGAGCCCTGAGTTTTTCAAGATGTCTTGTAGTAGAAAAATGATATGGGCCCCTATTTATCTGTATATTCCCCACATGTGGATCCACATGAATATTGAAAAATAGTTAAAAATAAGACCACTTTCTACATTTTAATAGCCACCAATTTTTATCTATGGAACTCATTCTGATGGGGGCATTTTTTGGTTCAAAATTAAAACTAGAAATAAAACACAAAATAATTCCACCAATTTGGAAAATGATGAAGATAAATAAGAATAATAGTTTGATCTTGAATGTTCAAACGGTATAGACTATGCTATAATATTCAATCCTTCAATCCAAAAATCACTTTGTGAACCACCACTCCACCTGCAATTCTTCGAATTCACTACGAACCCTTAAAAGACAGTAATTATAAGATAAGGACATCACCATCGATGCCAAAAAAACATCATTTGTGGGGAAGAACGATGATTTATGCCCCGTGAAAGATTCTCATTATGACGTATTTTCCCACGAAATAAAATAGAATATATAATAAGAAGATTTCGAAAATCTTGGAAATTAAACAACGAAGTTAATGGTCCACTGTGGTGATTTAACATCCTAAAAATGTCATCCCCATCCATGGAATATCACTCCATAGTGAATAATTTGACTTCGGGATGAGGAATCCTACATGGGATCCTACAAAAGAATGACCACGGCCCCACACATATGACTGGACACACTGGTATCTGGAAACTATGTGCTTCAAAAAATAGATCCCAAGGGGGGAAATGAAAAGAGGATGAATAACAGAGTATAATAGATCTAATGGAGAAGTAATGGGGAAACGTAAAAAACTAGATCCTTTGACAATTCTTATCCCGTAAAAACCTTCCACATAATAGAAAGGATGAAATTATAAATTTTATAACTCTCAATGAAAACAAAAACCTATGATAATATAACTTTACAGTGGAATTAATGGATGGTTCTTTTGTATAAAATAACCAAACATAGCCAAAAATTATTCGGGTGGGACCCTGCCCCAGGTTGAAAAGCACTATGCTGGAGGAACTTGACACTGTGTAGCAACATTTGACACATGCAGAACATGGTATTGTGTTGCATCATTTACTGTGGGAAGAAATCGAAACCTCATATCACAAAACTAAACTAAAGGAACCTTCACCCATGTATACTACAAGTATGTAACCCAATTATTCATAATAACATACTAAATAGTATGGGGCATCATAGGGTGTTATACACTCCTACTTCCATTACATCCTTCTGTCATGTCATTGGGACCCATGTTGGCTCCTCTGTGAACCATTCTAATGGAATTGGTACATGTACCCTTCCATAGAAAATTTACAAGAATGATATGATCATCAGAAACATCAGTGTGTCCTTTCCAGTTTACATACCATTGGTAAGTGGAAACACATGTCTAACCTCCATAATAAAGAGGGACCTCAGAATACCATTTGGGGAACATTATCATGGTAAAACAGGTTCAAACCCCGTTGTACTCACATGAACCTCCCAATTCCGGGAGGTAAAAGAGGGGATCATGTTTTCCTTTCCCTTTTATGGATAATGAGTTCCTTACACCCATAACCATTTTTAGGGGACCCCTAGAGTAATCCTCTCACAATTATTGTATTAATAATAACTCTTTCTCATCTTCTACTCATCTTGGGATATATCTGGATAAATCTCCATATGTAACTATCCTAAATATGGACATTAATTATGATTCATTAATATTCATAGTCTTATCACTCTCCCTTTGGGATTCAGCAGCTCATCCACTAGTGGGAAACATGGAACGTTTGACCTTTCGATCTATGAGTTCCTCTTATTTCCCATAACGACCATGAAATAATATTTTCATAACTTTTTTAAATAGAATAAGAATTGAAAAACATATGATATAACAAGTAAATTTATAGTATATTGACCTAAACCATTATAGGTTTAAAACATCAAAATATGCCTCAATGAAAGAATATTGGGATGAGGTCACCTGCCTTGAGTCAAACTCATTATGTACATCCCATATCATATATAATAATAATAATAGGTAAATTTATACTCTCTTGAGAAAAATTCCCACATTCATTATTCACTTTACACCACTTATTTTAATGTTCTATGTAATTTATTAATTAATTATCCTCAAATTAGATATTTTTATGATATTCAGTTCATACGTCCAAATTATAATTATAATTTGACAATAGTCATAATGGTAATTATTAAACCATTTCCAAAATTATAATAATGAAAAAAATTTCATTTTAAATATTAAATTATACTTTTATATCCATCCATTAAATATTTTTTATGAAAATTAAAATATATTAACATCATGGAGATGGTAGCCTCTATGTACGCATTAGTAACGTTTCCATTTTCATTGATCATTATTGAAGGAAATTATGTAATATTTAAACATTATTTTTTTAATATCATAAATATTATATTAATTCTTAAAATATACTAATATGTATCATTCATGTGATTTGGGAAATAAAAATGGATTACATCACTTTGTAGTAATGGTAGTCCACACATACAGACAAATGATGTTATCATTATCATATTCCAAGAAAGATAAGAATTTAAAGTATATATTTTATATTAAGAATGATTAATATATAATTAATGTCATATATTAATATTTATTACATATTTATAAATACACATAATAGATGGTGAAGAAAATTGGATTACATCAGTTTGCGAAGAAGTAGTACTCATTATACAAATATGATGGATTTATTTCATATTTGATGAAGAATAGATTTATACAGGCTATAATAATAACATAAAAATAGATGATTATATAGAGTATAATATTTTTCCTGTGTTATCAATATGGAATATGTTTTGGGTATGTGGATAATGAATTAAATCTAACACATGAATATAAAAACATTTCTTAATCTTCAGAATACAAATTTTTCATAACACCATAAGAATTCCTTATTTGGTATTGTGATAAATAAGTCCGTTATAATTAGATTAGAAATTTTAGGAATTAATTTTTGTTGGATTTTTCTGAAAATAGAGTTTTAAGGTTGGAAAATTTTAAAAGAAGATTTGTCCTTTTAGAAGAGAGGAGGGGACCTCTTGGAATTTTTCAAAATATTAAATTAATATACCTTACTTTCCTATGAAAAATGGTTCTAAAATAATTTATTTAGGAAATATGATTTATGAGGGTAGAATAACTATTTTAAAAATTATTTGGTCCAGTTTAGTTCACATTTTCAACTAATTCATTTAGTTTTACCAATTTTTAACCCTTTAAAAACATAAAATTACACACACATTTTTACTCTTGAAGGGTAAGTATATTTACTATAAAATTACAAAATAATAATAAATGAAACATGGTAGATAATATAAAAATTTTAGAAATACTTTAAATACCTTTATGATTTTTGAAAAATTATTTCATTTAATAAATTATTATTTATAATTAAATATTTATAATGTTAATTTTATGAAATATTCATTACCTTTACATTAATAATACCCAAAAAACAAATCAAATTCCAAAAAATATTATTATACAGCATAAATGCCATGGTTATATAGAAAATTTTTTCATCAAATTATTTATTTCAAAATTTATTGATTTTTATATTTTTAATATCATTTATATGAATTTTAACTTAATAGAATAATTAATGCATCTACATTTTGTAAGAATTTTTTTGTAATTAATTTTTACTAAATATTAAAAATAAGTTACCATGATGAAGACAAATCAATTATGTTTTTTAAGTAATATTTATATTTTGAGAATATAATCTATATAATACCATGTTTAAAACAATTTATTTATTAAAAACAAGAGGGTGTCCTATTTTAATTTTCTTTAAATAAAATAACATAAAGGTCATGATCTAATCCATATGGAATAAATAGGTTAAAAATTTGACCATTGGATATTTATGGATAAGATATAATCATGTAATAAAATTTAATCAATTGTTCTTGTAATTTTATAATCCTTATCATTTTATATTAATTAGTTAATTACATGATTTACCCTTTACATTAGTAACAAAAATGTTTAGGTTTACTATTCATATTTTAATAAAATAAATGAAAATATTTATTAAAATTTGAACAACTAATTGTAAATATGTAATCCAGTTTTCATAAATCAAATCATATAAGTTAATTAATTTAATATAAATATTAATTGAAAGAAAAAAAATAAAAAATCATTGTTTAAAACATTATTTTTAAATATAATATATTTTTATACAAAATTCAAGTATAAAATGCATTTTAAAAAATTATTTGTCATATTATACATAAAATTGAAATAGTGAAAATTTATACATATTCTAAACATAATTTCACCTTCAAATACATTAATATAAATAGTAATATTCCTTAGAAATCATACTTTTTCACTTTTTTTTGAAAAAGAAACATTATTAGAATATTTTATATAATTAAACATAATATAATATAGCCATGATTAATTGAGAAAATAAATTTATTTTTTCCAATATATTTTATAATATTTCAAGAGACTATTTATAATACTATATCTCAAAAATAAATAATAACATCTTTTGTTGAAAACATACTTTGTAGAATTAAATGAAATTACATAAAAAATTAAATTCTTAATGTTCTAATAATTAATTAATATAATAGTAATGAGTAGGATGATATTATATTTCATATTTTAGTTAATATTATTCATTCCCACTAATTTAATTATTATGTTATAATAGTTACATTTAAATACTAAAATTTCATTGTTCCTTTAAGATTGTTATTCGGTATCTTTTACGTTATCGATCATAGTCTTTCCTTTTAAAATCTCATTATTTTACAACTTTCCTCAATATCTAAAAATCATCAATATATCAAAGTATTTAATATATTATTTATATCATTTATCATTCCGTGAACATTAAATTTGTCTATCTTTTATCATAGTTTTAAACAAACACATGCAATCTTATTGTTCTACCATATAATTTCACTATATGTGAAAATTATCATTAATAAAATGAAAAATATTTAATCTCAATAATTCATGATGTATTTTGATTTTTTGAAACTCTCAGTTTTTATTCATTCTCATTTTATTTCATAATGTATGTAACATCATAATCTTAAATTTCTAGATGAAATTATCTCTCTACATGTAGATATCAATATTTTTTATTATTATTTAAATACACACAAATATTATGATGTCATTGTTTGATACTTCCTATTTATCTTTATATGGTTCCTTATATTATTTTAGAGAAATAAATCGATCATATCAATAGATATTTTTATAATAGGTCCCCAATTCAAGAAACATAATAACTTATTCAAAATGGACAATGATTATAGATGTAAGGTAAAATTAAATTGTATATTTTAGGTATAATTTGCAGTGTCTCATGTCGATGATAATCATAGAAACATGGGAAAATCAACCTTTTTTATGTCAGACTGACATTCATATCATCTCATTCAAAATTATATTGTCTCCAATGAAAAGTATGTCTCTATAACTTAATATTAAACCCCACCATAATAATATCTAAATGAAAATTTTCCCACTATGTTGTGGTATACTCAGTTCTGACATTATTTTTTATCTATTCTTTCACCATTGAGTGGATAAAATCTCAATGGCATAATGACCTCATGATTTCCAAAAGAGAAAAAAAATAATTCCTTAAAAAAAGACCAAAATATGAGTATCCTTCCATAGATCAAAATTCATTCCATTTTAGAATTTGAACAATCTATGGTGTAGGATGATGTTGTGGTAGAGGATAATTAAAAACACTAAAATAACTTAATTACATGTACTCCATCTTAAAAAATTATCACATGTATTAATACATAGGATAGATTAGCTTAAAATTTTATTCTCTTCCAATTTTAAAATTTTCACGAATTAGGAAAAAGTTTTGATGTGACCACTATGACCATTAATGGATTACGATATGTTACTTCTTCATGTAGTGTACCATAGTGCTGTTGGAAGCACCTACATAGAAACCTTTTTAGCCAGATGTTGAGGATGATTATATAATCATATTGTATGTACATGCTAAGCTTGATCATGGGGAATACATTATATAGATATGTTCTTTAATAGGGGAATAATATATGATCGTCCCTTATCCCATAATAAAATTATCTTTTTTTGAGTTGTTCATTATAAGTGATTATCTTTCATACACTCCTCAAGACAATATAGTGGTCAAAACCCATAACAATACACTCACCAATAACTACAGGGGCTATTCGACACTATGGCATGGACAATGGGAACCCCTATAAGTACTATTCCCCCTCTAATCTATAGGTAGTCCCATGTAGTCCATGTGAGCACTGTGGAATCCCAAATTCTATTATATCTCCCATCATTTCCTAGGTTGATCTCTCTCTCATGGTTGACCACCTATGGGCCACATGTGTGGTTGAGTTGTCCTTGGTTGTCCAAGGGTTGGATTTTTTTTATATGTCTATGATAAAAGTGTGTCATGTAGTCAACATAAATTCATCCAAAATACACTCTATCAAATGCCCTTACAATGGTTAAATCATCAAATATATATTTTAGTATTATATTCACCAGGACCATAAAATCAAGATATGAAAATAAATTAATTTTTGGTAATATAATTATTATCAAATTGTATTTATTTACAAATGTATATGACTTTATTATTCATCATTATTGTTGAAAAATTATTTTACTTCAAACACAAATAGAACTTGTAGTTCATTATTTTTAACAGTTAAATAATCAATAGATTTAAAATAGAGAATTTTCTTACCAACTAGAAGAAAATAAATATATAAAAACTCTCAAATACTCATCGCCAAATTTAAGGTTTGTCATATAAACTAACATTCAATTAATCCATAACATTTCTTCAAGTATACCCACTTCATCCGGAAATAATATATGCATTCATAATATTGATGATGTAGTGTCTTCTTTGCATAAACTATGTTCAATGTTTCTTTTCAATACATAAATATATATTCTATGTATATATTTGGGTGAACCAAATCACATCTATGATCACCATTAAATTTTCAACTATACTATGTAGGTCTCAATGTAATACATATTGATTCTTGGGAACTTCATTTGAATAATACAAAAACATGATTGTTATAATCAATCGTATGGGGATGAAGTTCATATTAAACTAAAAAAATTTACATAATACTAAATCATTGAAAATAAATATCAAACCATAAAAATTAGGATCTTCAGACATCATAGTTGGGTTAACAACCAATAATCCCTCTTTAGGGATTTTACCATCTAGTATAACTCTTCCATTTTTTGCACCAACATGATAGTATATTGAAACCTTTTTTTTCTAGAAAAAACAACTACTCAATAATTTACCAATATTTAAGGATATATTCTTAGATAAAGAGGAAAATATAGGTTTTTTCAAATAACATTCTATAACATTAATTCTCAAAATAGTATATCTAATCTCCAAAAGTAACAAAACAATTTCTCTACTTCCAACTAAAGTGACCTATGCTAATCAAACCATTAATTTACACCTATTTCTGGATAAAAACAACACTATAGTTAAATAGTAATATCCAATGGACTTAGAGGTTCAGTCTCCTTGGATTATTTATACAGAATCATCATATTGGAAAATACATGAGATCAGTTAACCTAAAATTCACAATATATGAACACACTATATATATTTAATTAGTTAAAATTTTCCACATAACATTGCTTATGAATAAATAATAATAAGGTGTTCTTAAATTCTCATTATGGGATTAATAAAAATTTTATCAAGGAAGAGATCATAAGACTAACTAATACCATGAGTATAAAATAAATATCAGAACATGATAAATGGTACCTATAAAACATAATTGAGAATCAATGTTCATGGAATAAGAACATAAATCCAAAAAATAATGATATGGAAACATAATAGTAACAAAATGTCTTATATATATTTTTCTTAAAACAATAATCATGAGAGAATAAGATAAACATGAATGATATCCATTAACTATGGTGAAAATATTGGAACCTAAGAAGTCATGACCCATCCCCTGGGGCCCATGCCATGACATACCCCAAGCCTACCTCCCAAAGGCTAGGGGTTGGTGACTAGTGCTTAAGGTGTCATTCTAAAAGTGGGAGAAATTTTATTTAGTACCCATACACACAAAAAATTTCCAACCACATCCCAAAAACTAAAAGGGAAAAAATGTATACTGGAACGAGTGCTGAGTATGAGTAAAACTGCAAACAAGTGGCCCAGAATACAAACACAACAAAAGAACTGAAAATAGCCAAGTACAAAGGGACTTAGGTAGTAATATGGTGATAACTCCACTTGATGGTAAGAGTAGTGTAGCTACGGGAAGCCTAAGTAGTACATCATGTTCGACTGATCCTACTAGGCCATGCCAACACCTAGGCCACCTAGTCCTCAATTGAAACATTCATCATTTGCAAAAGACACAACTCGTGCGAGAAAATATCGTGTGGGGGTGATTAACTCAGTACTTTGAAGGGGACCCCAATCCACTAAGGAGAAACACCACTAAGAAACAAAAAATCAAAGCCAAAAGGCAAGGAGATATCACACCAGGTACAATCTAAATCACAGGAATAAGGTTCATCACCTATGGTGATAAATGTTTATTACTATTGAGGGACTCATCCCTGATGAATATCATCTCATCTGTTGGGGCACTAATGATCTACACAACTCCTTCATGTCTTTTGGGCCACTGCGGATCCACATGGCTACTACTCGTTTGACGGGCCACTGAGGTTTTCACATTGCCTCTGCTATAGCCCTTGGCCATACCTCAACCATCACATTGTACGACATTGAATAACCAAAAGGACCGTCTCGTCGTATGGGATCAATTGCAATAGATGATGCATCAAACAAATGGTTGGTCTGTAAGATATTAAAATTTTACTAATTAGAGGCTGGTTATGTCTGTTCCCAATCCAACCTAGTCGGACCAACCCATCTAACCCGGCCTGGGGGTCCCATAAATCCCGTTTAAATTCGATAAGAACAACCTGACTAGGATCGGGTCAGAGTTGGTCTAGTCCAACCTGGACAGTGGGCCAAGCCCAATGTGCCTTGTTAGTCCTAGCCTCATTTGGATGGGGGTCCAACCTGTCGAGTCCACCGGTGAACAATTCTCATCTGGCTCGGCCCGAAGTGTGCAGTTATAGTCTTCCACTACTGGTCCAGACCGCTGCGCTTGAGTCTGACCTGACCAACTGGGTAGGGGCGTGGCCCCCCAGCTAGATCCAAGGCCACCAGGGGTGGATTTCTTATGTGTGCCCGATATCTTGCAGCCACCACCACATCCCCTCCCTGTCCGAATATTGCCTAAAAGGAGTGGGCCGGTCCTTCCACATGGTTGAGCGACCAACGCTTTCAAGGTCGCTCGGGTGGCCTAAACGAGGGCCGCTACCTCCACCCAGCGTTGGTGGGTGCGACTCCTCCATGCCGCTACCACACACTAACGGGCATGCCACCTCTATCTGCCCACGTTCTACCACAGTTGGCCCTGACAGTTACTTCTAAGGGCCACTGGAGTTTCCCTGGTGGTCTGTTTCTCGATCCGCCTATGCCTACGAGACTCTCAGGTCACCTCTATTCCTATCGATGCCCCATATTCATCTTTCCACTGATTTGATGGTATGACCACAAATAATTCATGTGTGAAGGGATTCGTGCCTTGTTTGTGTCGGCTGGTTCCCTCCACATTCGGGGTTTAAAATATAGGAAGGTCCAGCTATTACCATTCTATGAATAATAAAATTTATCCTGAAAAGACAACCCAAGAACCACACCCTCCCACAGTAACACACGATTTGTGGATTAACATATTCCTAATTAATCCTTGTTCCTGATTTAGAAAAATGTATATGTAAAATTATAAAAACAAAATCAAACCCCTATCTCATTGACGTTCGTTTCCATAGCTCTTTGTCCTTGAGGGTCCCATAAGGTGATGTATTTAGTCATTCTTAGAGGTACTTCAATGTCAATGATGTCTGCCGGTGTTTATCATTCTTCAATGGGGAGGAAATACATCATAGGTTCATTAGATATTCCCTATATATTAATCCTCGTTCCACCAATGCATCAAACAATTAAATAGAAAACACATCGCATCGTTTTTGTAACACTACGACGTCATATCGTAATGATTTTTTATTTATAAAATAGTGTAGTTGTTACACATTATTAAGGAATCGTAATGCAACAGGTTGACAATCCATTAATAAGATCCGTAGATCCATCTCATCACTACCTTGTCATGACACCACAATTTCGCCGTGTTATCTCTTGTTGGTGAGAAAAAAATATAAAACCTTTTAAGTTATATTTTTTTTCAAAAACTATGAAAATTAAAATATTTGTTAAGCTATTTTCAGCCGATGTTAAGTACTTTATAGGTGAATTAAGATGTTCTGAGCTCAACAGTTCCTTAATATTTTTGATCTAGGCACCGGTTCAAAATTTAGAAAAACCCGCTCACACGTTTGCTGAACCTACCTTAAATAAACATCAAAATTTCATTCTAGGCTCATTGGGCCTTGAAAAACATTCTTTCAGAGTGTATAGTGTTGAAATAAATCATTATAATTTAAAAAAATACAATGAAACTCTAGGATGTTACAATCACCCAACTATAGGGATTTATGTCCCGGAAATTCTAAACAAGTGCTAATCAAATATATGGGCATACTGAGCATGAATCTAAACGTCCCAATTCAGTGTTCTCTCCTAGAGATTCCTATAATGCCACCGAACATGAACCAGAGGATGCAAAAAACCATTCATGACCCACTTTTATCGATCCTCTATCTCCACTGGGAACTCTGCAAACATCCCCCCATCGATCATGTGCAGCTCGCCCCTATCAATGACATGTTATAGATCATGCATGTATCTCCTCAACTGCGACATGTGGAAAACATCATGCACCCGGTGCATCTGTGGGGGAAGATTTATGTGGTACACCACCTGACCAACACTGCTCAAGATCTTAAATGGTCCTATGAACATCGTAGATAGCTTGCCACCCGGCCAAATCTCTGTCATCCCCATCATGGAGAGACCCAAAGGAAAATATGGTGTCCCTCATAAAAGGCAAAGGTTCTCCATATCCTATTGTCATAGTAGTTCTTCTTGCACTGTGCAGACCTCATCTACTCCTGGATGACCTGGACCGTCTCAGTGGTAGACTGTACCAACTCTAGAACCAAGAGATCGGATTCCCATGGGTCTGTCTAATAATTGAGGTGATCTACAAGGCTTCCCGTACATAGCCTTGAACGGTGCTATGGTAATGGTGGTGTGATAGTTGTTGTTGAATGAAGACTCGACCTATGGATGGTGGTCCATATAATAATGACCTCAATTCAGAACATAAGCATGAATCATATCATCCAAGTACTATATGGTCAGTTAAATATAACCATCCATCTGGGGGAGAAAAGCTATGCTCAAGCGCAGCTGAGTCCCGAACACCTCCTATAATCTCTTCCATTATCAGGATGTAAAGCATGCATCATGATCTAAGATAATCGTCAAAGGCACCCCATGAAGCCACACTATCACCAAGATGTAGAGGTGTCCTAATAACTCTACTTGTCCCTACTCCCATATGTGTAGGAAGTGAGAAGACTTGGTAAACCGATCAATGATTACCTAGATAGAATCATGGCCTCTAGATGTATGTTGTAACCCCATCATGAAGTCCATCGAGATACCATCCCATTTCCACTATGGAACCTCAAGTAGATGAGCCAAACCTGTTGGAACCTGATGGTCGACCTTCACTTACTGACAAGTGATGCATAGTGAGATGAACTCGACCAATGCTTTCTTCATTCCATGCCACCAGTACTGACAATGAAGGTTTCGGTACATCTTCTCCACTCTAGAATTTACCAACAAAGGGGATGTATGGAAGTACCTCAAAACCTCCTCCTATAACATCACTAGTACTACAATACGTCTTCTAAAAAGGTTTACATGCTCCCCACCTATTGAAAATCCATTAGAAGCCTATCTGGAGGATATATGAGCACATCGGGCCTTGTATTCAACATCCACATGTTGTTCCTCCCAAACATTCTATAAGAGTGGGGAAGTGATAGTCATCGACTAAAGGTAATATGGTTCACCATCATCCACAATGGATATCTGCATCGTGACTAATGGAACTATTACCTCACTCAACATCTACAAAATAGACCTCCTGATGAGAGAATCTACCACCATGTTTCACTTCCCATGACTGTAGACTCTCTCAATGTCATATTCCTCAAGGAACTCCATCCATTGCCATTGTCTCAATTTCGGGTCCTTTTGGGAAAAGATATACTCGGGACTCCTATGGTTAGAGTAAAATGTTAACCATTAACACAACATGTTGTTCTACCACATCTTTAATGAAAATACCACTATTTCTAACTCCAGGTCTTGGGTCCCATATTTCATCTCATGCTTCCTCAATATCTGTGAGTCGTAGATGATCAGCACTCACTCTTACATTAGGTCACAACCTTGACTAGTCACTGATATATCAAAAAAAACTATGTAATAAATTCCCTCCTATGGTAGTCCTACGATGGGGGAACTAGTTATTCTCTACCTCATCTCCTAGAAATATTTCTATCATTTATATGTCCACATGAAAGGAATTACATTCTACGTCAAAGCTGATAAGGGTGATGCTAATTTGGAAAATTCGGGCATGAACCTACAGTAGTATCCGATCAATCCCACGAATGTCCGCACCTCATTCATGCTTCTAGGTGGCTCCCAAACAATTACTAACTCTATATTTAGAAGATCCACTACAACTCAATACTTTGAGATGATGTGTCCCAGAAAATGACCAATAGAATTCATAACTGGCACTTCGAGAGCTTACTATAAAGATGGTTCTCTCGGAGTGTTTATATAACTATATGCATATGTATATCATGATCCTCCTCTGACGTTGAGTACACTCAGATTTCATCAATGAAGACTACCATGAAAAAGTATAGGTAAGGATGGAAGATCATGTTCATGAGTCCCATGAACACTATTGGGCAGTTTGTAACACTGAAATCTATCACCAAGAACTCATAGTGTCTGTACTGGCACCTGAAGTCTTTCTTCGTTATGTGATCATCATGTACCCAAAGATGGTGATAGACTTATAAGAGGTCAATCATCAAGAACCACCTCGCCCCCTTCAGCTGATCAAAGATGTCATCAATCATCTATAGTGGATACTTGTTCCTCACGGTCATCTGGTTCTGTCCCTAGAAGTCCACACATTGCCTCAAGATTGTGTCCTCCTTATTAGAAAACAACACTAGGGATTCCCATGGGGAAATTATGGGGCTTACAAATCCCACATCCTGTAAGTCTTCTAGTGGTAACCTCATATCTCAAAGCACCCTGGGGCATTCAAATATTCTATTGTGGATATAGATGCCATCCTAGGGTACATGTAAATGAAAATGTATACCTCTATATGAAGAGGTAGTATTGGAACATTCTTAGGAATAATATCCACAAACTCATCCACGACATCAGGAAGGCTTGGAATACTGTCAATCACTAAACCAAGAGTGAGGCTAGACAATGGGCGAGTGATCGGTACCACACACCTCTGAGAAAGTTCATCCTCTGATGCAAGAGTTTCCTTCTCACATGTTAAAGAAAAAAATGTCCAATCCTTCTGGACACACCGTACTATACACAAAAAATAGTCGATCTAAGCATGAACTATAGATAACCAATATATACTCAATATGACGTCGTATGTCCTTGATGTTTGTACTAGAAGATCCCATCCAAATATCTCACCTCCTAGAGTATGCTCACACTGCCGAAACCAGTGTGTAATCCTCTCATCCCCTCCCGTAGGAGTCTTTAGCCATAAAGATTCAGCCAATGGGTCCACCATATTCTCCATGATTCAGATGAGATCCATGGAATGGAAAGAGTGACTAGAACCTGTGTTTATAAGGACTGCAACTAGGGTATATAAGACACAGATCATACATAGAATTATCTTCAGAGTGCCATGGTCTTAAGCCTATGCTTCCTGAAGCTAAGCTCTCCCTATCCGCCCGCTCCTTATGGTCGGGGTGTACCTCTTGGAGGTGGTTGCAGTAGTACCTTGAACCGTCTCCCACTTTTTGATGCTTGGACTTATCACCTTCCACGTCAGCCACCCTATGGAACTTCTCTTTTTAACCTTTACCTCTATCTTGGAGGTCCCTACACCATCTACTGATCATATATATGGTTGGTCGGGCAGTGGTGATCCATGTTTCCCTGCCCACCACATGAGTACCACACCCTACTTTTCTATTGTCTCAAGCTTTCCTGGTGGCCTCTCACCACCAATCCCGAGTAATGGGGTCTTCCAGTAGATGATCTTGCTCTCTTGGAATGCTTTTCCATTAGTCAACTACCTTCCATGGGTAGCTCGACTAGTTTTCACCCAGTAATGGAACCCACTATCGGTTCATGCTCTATGAGGAATCTATCTACTAGTAGAGCTCGATCCATCACTCCAGCCTATGTGGGGATATTGAGAGACACCATCGACACCATGATCTTCTTCCTGTTTCCCTATCCAAGGGCTCGAGCCCTAAAGAAAGGGAATTTAACCATGTCTCTAGAGTAGTGGAAAGTCTCGTTAAACCTCTCTGAGTACTCATCTACTGTCATGATGCCCTACTGAAGTTGAGGCATCTCCCAAATGTTCACTGAGTGTAAGGTTGTAGGGAAGAAATACTCCTGAAAAAGTTGCTCAAAGTCCATACAGGTGAGGGTTTCCTCATAATGTGTCTGGATCATCAGACTACATCATATCCCTATCGATACAAGAGATATAATGGCACCCAATATCACAATCTGGTCAAGCAGTGTCCTCACTAAGTGGACGACATGCGTCATCACCTCTAGCCTATCCTCATAGATATGGGGATATGTCTCTCCCCTGATCCTTGTAGGTCTATATCTCTGAATCTAATGATAGAGACTATGTTTTTAAACATCCTCTTCTAGTACAACTGGTTTTAGATGCTAACCAATGGGTAGTGGTATCACTGGTGCACCACCAGGTGGGGCCATCATGAGAACTAGTCCCTAAATGGACGCCTAATCACTAGGCAGGCTGTTCACATGATCATGTATTGGAAGCCTAGCTGGCTGTCAGCATGGGGGAATCCTAAATTAGGTAATGATTATCCAAAATCAATAGATTATATGTGGTGATCTGACTCTTATACAAAAAACATAAGGAGACACTTTTGCAACAAGTGTTTTTATGAATTGAGATGAAAATCCAAATTCACTGTCCTATTGTGTGGATACATAGGCCATCACACCAACAATGGAAAACCCGAATATGAAATTTGGACTCACAAAATTTAAAATTGTTTCTGCAAAATAAATAGAAAGGACTCTCATTCTCAGTGGTAGAACCTACCTCCTCTGATACATCTGTGTCACAAACAGCCCCCCTAGGGCCCTTGCCGTGACATACCCCAATCCAACCTCCATAAGGCCAGGGGTTGGTGACTAGCTCCGAAGGCGTCAACATGGAAGTGAGAGGAATTTTCCAAAGTACCTATATGAACACACTCTCCCAACCACATCCAACAAAATGAAAGAGGAAATAAAGAATACCAGAATAAGTGTTGAGTATGAGTACAACAGAAAAAAAGTGGGCTAGAATACAAACCCAACTAAAGAACGGAAAATAGAAAAGTACAAAAGGACTCAGCTAGCCATATTCTGAAAACCCCACATGATGGTGAGAGTACTATAGCTACTAGAAGCTGAAGTAGTTTGTCCTTTCTGCCTGATCCTACTACACCATGCCTGCTCATAGGACACCAAGTCATCCGTCGAAGAATCCTTCATCTTCATAAGACACAACATGTGTGGTTGAATCCCATGCATGGGTGAGTAAGTCAGTACTCAGTAGGGGACCCCAGTCCACTAATTAAAAAAACAAATAAAAAACCACAAAGAAAAGATGCAAGGAAATGACAGCTCACACCATGTACAATATAAAGCATAGAAAGAAGGTCCATCAACTACAGTGATGATCATTTCGTACTGTTGAGGGAATCATCCCTTATGAATCGTGCTTGTATGTTGAGCCATTATGGATCCACATGGCTATTTCTCATCAGTCGAGCCACTAAAGAACCACACATTAGTTACTTGCCTACCAGATTGTTGTGGATCCACCCAACTTCTACTTGTCTGCTGGGCCACTATGGATCTATATGACTGCTCCTCGATTTCCAGACCACTAATTTACCAAATGGTTATTTCTTAAGCAATCAGTAATACCGATGGTTTTCAACTTTTGAAAAATATTAACCTTCCTTCACCTTCCGCATCAGCTTCTTCACTATGGTTCTCAACTTTTTATGTTATTTGGGAACCTCCACTGCACGTTTAACCAAATGATCCTGATCTTTTGTTTTCGTCACTAAGGATTTGATTTTCTCTTCCTAAGACTTAGGATATTCTGCATGATCCATCAAAATATCTTCTTTCTTAGAAAGCTTTTCCCCAATCTCAATTATGAGATCCCTTTTCCTCTTCCAACTCTAAGAAACTGAATTTTTCTTCCCATTTAGATCCTTAACATCTTGCTTCTGAGAAGTCTGTTCCGGAGTCAGAATTTATTGAAAACTATTAGTGAGTTCCTTGATCATTACTTATTCAGTGAAAAAATCATCCTTGAAACTATCTTGAAATTCATCAAAGATTCTCATCTCTTATATTTTTTTCCTTGACCAACATGTCATCTTCTTACAAGATCTTTTATGTGCATCATAGCTATTGAGAATATTCATTAAGTCTTCCACGAGTATGACACACTTATCCATGACCATGGATACTGAATCCAATATTTGATTTAATGAATGCTAAAGAATCTGGAATCTCGAGTCTATACTAGGAAATATTGTAATAATCCAAAAAATCTTTTTCAAATATTTAACAACAATGTCATGTTCAAGAAAGGACATATCTGAATACAAGACATTGGTTGGCGAGGATTCCTTTTTCTAATTCAATAGCCTTCCTATTCGATGAACCACCAACTTCTTTTTTTACCACTGCATTGCAGGGTGTGTCCACAACCACCTATTTTCCCTTATTATTATTTTACGAATGACTTATTCTTGATCAGAATATTCTTGTTCAATGTCTGATAGCATAACAAATTTTCCTTCATCATCTTATTCCTTTTTGGCTCCTGCCTCAGCAACCTCTGGGTGAATGAAATCCGAATTGCTACTATAATTTTCAAAAAACGTATTCACTTCTTCCTCACCCTTCTCTTCCTTTCGTGGGGTATCATGTTTTGAAGACTCGTCTTCAGAAGTTTGGATAGATAATTTATCAAAGGGACTCTCCTAGTCATGATATTCTTCTAATTGGTTTATGATATCTTTAGTATCACCACTCCCTTCATCTTCTTATTCTTTTAATTATTCTTATTGCACTATTTATTTCACTTGAACTTTTTCTAGAATCACTAACCTCATTCATGTAGTCTCTGTTAAATATTCTAACAAAAATGATTCTAGTACCCGAATATTTTTAGATGCTTTCTCAGCAGCCTTCAGAAGGGATTGAACTACTTTAGCTTCAGATAATTTCTTCCATTTCTTCATTAATTTTTCTTCATTTTAATGATTCTCAATATCCTTTTCCTTTAATTCATTTTCCTCAGCAAGGTTTAGGAAAAAAATAGGACCACCCTCCTTCCTATTCTTCTTATCTTCTCTCCACTTAGCCAATAATTCATCAGGATATGATTTTTACTTCTTTGGATTTGAATGTGTGTATTGAGTTTCCTTAGACAAATGAGTTTTCCTTTCTCTTATAGTTCCTTCATCTTCCACTTCCTTCCCCCATTTTTAGAGGATTGAGCAACACCTGACTTATTGGATAGAGCATCATCATCTTCTTCTGAATACAAATTAAATTCTCCATATTGACTATTGAAGGAAATATTCATCCTCCTTAGAGTATGATCGCTCAAAAGAACCACCTTAAAATTACATGGCTTAGAACTGCAAGGAATATTGAATGAATGATGACAAAGAACAATGATATTTTAATGAGAAGAAAGATACCTAATAATCTGAGACATCTAATTTCCATTATTTATATTCTCAATCATGACCAGGATATGCTTAACCAGATTTATCTTTCTTATGTTCACCATGAAATCCAGAATGTATATATAAATTTTCATTAGGGGTTCCTTGTCCCCTCTTCTCGGAATGAGAAAAATATGAACCCATAGGTGAAGAATCCAAAGATTTATAGAGAGATGAATAATTTTTGGAGTATTCAATTTCTTCAGGCCAAGACAACCTATAGCTTTTTCCATGTCAAAAGATCCATTTACATCAGGAAGCTTGCGAGAGAAAAACTCTTCTTCTCCCTCATATGGGGTTTCTATCAGATTTGATGGAATGTTATAAGAAAGAGAATGCATATTTCCATATCTCTTGAATGAAAATTTATTTATTCCTCCTTTATTGAAAAAACTGACTATCTCATAGAATTCAACCAGCAATTCCAGATATACGAGATCTTGTGCTCTTGGTGTTGATATGAAAACACTATCCCAACTATTCAGCTTGATATTCGTAGAAACAATGGAGTCATATTTTTCATAGAACATCGGATCGACTAACATTTCACTACAGATCTTCCACTCAATGATTTTCTTAATACTTAACATCTCTTTCTGAAAAGATGCTTCAATAGACATTTAGAATTAAGGAAACCTTAAAGATCCAGAACAAAATTTTGTAAGAGGAGCAGAGCTTCTGCACATGAAATCTTAGAGATCTATGTGGGACAACCATATGATGTCCTTTATATAGGAAATCGAAGTGATGGTTCAGCTTCCCAAATTGATCGAATGGTTGAATTTTTTTTGAGAATATCTGAAGTTTGAGATGATAGCTGAGGAGGGATTTTGATAGAATCCGGTCATTTGAGGATTTTATAAAAAAACATTTATATTTAAGGAAATGTGAATCCGAAGAGTTTAAAAACATATGTAAATACCAACAAAGGAAAAATGATTAATTAGACTTATGAAGGGAAACATTGCTTTTGGATTTCCCTGAAGATTTTTCGTAATAAGGAAAATTTTTCTTGAATGACTTTAGATTCTATAATTTTGATTACTAAAATCTTTTGGGATACGAAAATTTTGACTACAAAAATTTTGACGACGAAAATTCTGACTACGAAAATTTTCACTATGAAAAATTTGACTATGCACATTTTGACTACGAACATTTCGACTATGAAAATTTTTACAATGAAAATTTTGACTATGAAAATTTTGACTTCGAGAATATTAGATTACGAAAAAAATTAACTACGAATATTTTGACTTTTTAGAAAATGTACCCCCGCACCTATGAAAAAAAGTTTTTTACTGTAAGGAGATAGGTTTCAACAAGAAGTTAATATGGTATATTACCTTATGGTTATCATTCCTATCTTGTGTTTAATGTATTAAAATCTATCACATGGTAATGATTTTGTGAAAATATCAACAAGTTGATCTTGTGTTCTGATAAATTTAAGAATAATATCTACATTTTTTGTGTGTTCCCTAAGAATGTGATGCCTAATTTCTATGTGTATTTCATGAGAGTGATGTGTAGGGTTTTTACATAAGGAGATAACACTAGTATTATCAATCAATATTTTTGTTTTGGTAAAACACATACCACAGTCTATGAGTGTGTGTTGCATCCACAATACTCGAGCACAACAACTTCCAGCTTCTACATATTTGGCTTCAGTAGTGGAAAGTGCTACTGAGTGATGCTTTTTGCATGACCAATAAACTAATGAAACTCCTATAAAATGACAATTTCCGGATGCACTTTTCATATCCATTCTACATCTACCAATGTCAGCATCCAAATTTTTTTTAAACAAAATCATTTCCAGAAGTATAAAAGAATACTAAATCCATGGTTTCTTTAAATAGAAAATATTATGTTTCACTACCTTTAAATGAGATTACTTGGGATTAAGTTGAAATATTTCACATAAGCACACTGAAAAAATTAAGTCTTGATGACTAGCTGTTAAGTAAAGTAGACATCCTATCATACCTCTAAAAGATTTTAAATCTACTGGTTTCCCATCTTCATAAAGATCATGTGAGTTTGAGGTACAATGGGAGTACTAATACACTTAGTGTTGTTAAATCCATAGTTTTTAAGATGATATTTATTATAATTATGTTGAAATATATTGATTTATTATAGTTTTTTAGAAAATTGAAAACCATGGAAAAATGTTAACTCTCCCATCATACTGATTTAGAACTCATTTTGCATTAGATCTAAAAAAGAATCAGTTAAAAGATTACTGAGCTGAACCAAATATAATTTAATCAGCATAAATCTGAACAATCAAAACATCTATCTTATCAATCTTTATAAAAAGGGTTGGATCAGTATTTCTCTTGACATAATTATTTTGATGCAAAAATGTTTTAAGTATATCTTACTAGGATCGAGGGGCTTGATTAAGTCCATAAAATGCGATTGTATGTTTGAAAACATATTCATGATGTTTTGTATCATAAAAACCAGGATGTGGTTTTAAAAAACTTCCTCTAGAACATAACCCTTATGGAAAGCTCATTTAACTTCCATTTGAAAAAGGTTGAAATTGAATAATGCTTCAAAGGAAAGTAGAATACGAATATTTTCAAGTATGGCTACTGGAGAATTGGTTTCTTCATAGTATATTCCTTCTTGTTGATTATAGACTTTAGAAACTAATCTGGCATTATTTATTACTATGATTCCATTTTCATCACAGTTATTTTTGATGACCCATTTTACTCCAATAAATGAAGTTTACCTAGGTCTTTCCACCATGGTCCAGACATTATTAATATTGAATTAATGTAGATAATATTCAATAGATTTTATCCAATCATCGTCACCTAAAGAATCGTCAATAATTTTTTGTTCTAATTAGGAGAGAAATGCTCGATGATCTACTTTATTTATTAAAGAAATTCTAGTCCTCACTGGATTATTTATATCACCAATGATACTATCACTGTGATGATTCTTAAGAAACAACTGATTTGGGTTTTGTAAAAGTTGTTAATCAACATATGATAGGAATTCATAGGGGGTAAATGGTTTAGAAACATTTTCTTGAAGATTTTCCTTATAAGAAGGATTGTATATCCATGGTAGATAATCAGTTTTTGAAAACACAACTGAAGATTTATTTTGAGGTTGTTTAAAAACAAAGGGATCAGGTTCATCAAATTTAACATGTAATATTTCATAAACAGTACAAGTATTTTGATTGAAATCTCTATTGGCCTTAGAGGATGTGGAGTATCCTAATAAAATTCCATCATCATAAATTGGTGTGAATTTGTCCATATTATCTTTAGTATTCAGAATGAATACTTTTCAACAAAAAACCTTAAAAGAGGAAAGTCTAGGTTTTATACCATTCCAAAACTTATAAGGAGTTTTATAAAGAAATGGTATAATAAAAATACGATTTATAGTATAATAAGAAATACTTACAACTTCATCCCAAAAATGTTTGGCTATCGAATATTCCCTCAACATGGTTCTTGTAATATCTTGATGAATTCTATATCTTCTTTCAACAACCCAATTTTGTTGAGGAGTTCTTGGTGCTGAGAAGTTATGGGTAATTCCTTTTCTATAACAAAATGATTCAAAATCATAATTTTGAAATTCTCTTTCATTATCACTTTGAATAGTTTTTAGCGGAAGGTTTTTCTCATTTTTTACTGGTTCTCTAAACCTTTTTTAATATGAAAATGCTTCAGATTTATTTAATAGAACATAGAACCATGTAAATATAGTGTAATCATTAACTAAGACAAATATGTAATATTTGCCTCCAATGCTTACAGTTTGTGTTGGACCAAAAAGATCCATATGCACCAACTGTCATTCATCAATAGTTGAGACTTCCCCAACATATTTAGAACTTGATTTATGTTGTTATCCATATTGAAAAGGATTATTATATTTTGAATAATCAAATTTATGCTCTGGTAGATCCATAACTAGACTTTTTTAGAGAGTTTGCATTGGTTCCTAAGACAACAGTGTCCAAACCTTCTATGCCATAACCAAGAGTGATCTTCCATTGCACTAAGACAAGGTAAATATTGGTTCCTAATGTCTTCTATGTTTATTGTGTATAAATTATTTTTCCTATTGGCAGAAAGAATAAATTTTTCCTTGGAATTGTGTACTATAAATTTTTCATTCCTAAAATTCACAATGTATCCTTCATCACATAATTGACTTCTGCTAAGAAGATTGTGCTTAAGAACCATTATATATAAAACATTTGAAATCAATATTTTTTTTAGGAAGAACAATATTACTTATACCAATAATTTATCACTGAGCATTATCAATGAAAGTATCTTTTCCTCCATTCATCTTGATAATCTTTTCAAAGACGTTTTTGTTACCAGTCATATTCTGAGAACATCCACAGTCCATGTTCCATGTATTGATATTGGTATTATCTTTACTTTTCTAAAAATAAGAATCTTAGACTTCCGGCACCCATTCTTTCTTGGATCCGGAACCTTCTGAAAGAAAAATATTAGGAATCTATATTTTCGTAGAAAAATATGCTTTATGAAAACCTAAAGACTGTGTTTTATTTAGCGAACAATTTTTTGGCCCAATTCCCACCATACTGACACATAATGCAGGATGATGAACTTTTAGGAACAAAATAATTGTTACTAGAAACTGATTTTGAACTAGTATAACCAAATCCGGAATTTCTCATAGAGGTTTAATTTTGGAATACATCTTATCAAAATTTTCCTTTCCCAGGGTAAAATTTTACTAATACTTCATCAAGGAAAATATTTCTAACATCAGTCTAATAACTATTTTTTTATCCTCAAAAACATTAGTTTTAGTACTAGAGTTAGGCTCTAAAATTTTTTTCATAGAAAATATGTTTTATAGATCCTTAGAATGTTTCACCTTCTTAGAATTATCTTCCTAAAGGGTTTTTGAAACATTTTCAAAATTATAAGTTTTCTTATCAAGATATTTAGATTGATCTGATATTTACATAGTAAGAATTTTAATTCTATAATTTAACATATCAATCATTTTCTTGACATTAGAATTTTAATTCTCAAAGAGATTAGAAAACCTAGAAACATTTTTAATGGTAGGTAATGTATTATTTTCATTAGAAGATGATTATTCATCTGAAGAATCATAGTATTTATTATCACTATAATTAGCATTGAAGGATACATTTTTTATAGATTCGACGTTGTATACCTTGGACATTAAACAATGATTTTCAATAGGTAACTTTTCAATCAAACCAAGATACTTCTAATAAAAATATTCTTAATCTGATGATTCATCATAAGAGTCACAACCCCTGGAAATCCAGGTGTCATTTGCTTTCAAAAATTTATTATCATTATCCTTGTATTATTTCTTTTTATTCTTCCCAGAATTAATTTCTTTTATATCTTTTCTATTAATCATAATATAATATTTCCTTATATTCATTGATCCTTTGCATTCATAACAAGTGACATCAGAGTCCTTATTATCCGTTCTTTCTGTCTTCTTAAATCTATATTTAAAGTTATTCTATCTAAAAATCTTGTTCGTCCTTCAAGAGATATTAGCTAACTCATTTTCTGAAGATTCAATTCCCCTTGATTTGGATTGGATAACAACCTTCTTAGATTTGGATCTTCTAACTCTCTCATGAGTCTTGGTTTTCATATGATTTTAATTTCTTGTTAATGCAACACTTCTATTTCCATTATTGTTCTTAATATTGTCAGTATATCACATCATTCTAGTCCCATGTTGAAGAAGAGTTCCAAAAATCTCATCAAGAGAAATCTGAGTAACATTCCTATTTTCATCTATAGATGTCCTCTTAGATCGCACTCATTAGGCATGCTATTTATAATCTTGTCCACAAGTTCCTCATCATCTAAACCATTCTCCCCCATAGATTGTAGACTATTGACAATGGTCATGAATCATTGTTGTACCTTACATTTGGGTTCTCCATAAGGAAAGAAGAAACCATGATATTCATCTCTCAGCATAGCTTTTCTAGTTTCAATGTCTTTGGATGTACCAAATACAGATACTTAAAGCTTCTTCAAAATACTATTTACTACTTAAAAAGATGAAATTTGGCTATATATATTTCTAGACATGGGACAAAGCAAAGTATTTCATATCGTAATGTTCATATAGTATTCCAGCTTTTCAGTATTAGTAAAGCTTCTAAGATCCTTATTAAGAATCATATAATATTTATTTAACATAATATAGTTGTAAACACATGTGTTTATCACAATTGTCTTCATACGGTCACTCTAATATTAATAATCATTCCCATCAAATATTGGTGGTCTAGTAGGATAAAGATTGTTGATCAAACAAGAATTCATTCCTTCCATCAATAAAAAATATCCTTCCACAGAAACTTGTTAGTAATAAAATTTTGTAAACAGTGATAAAAATCCAATGCAAGGAAAATATAGGAAAATAAAACTTGAGCAAGAAAACTTATTTTGGAATATAAGTATTTCAGATACCTTCTATGACACAAATTGTGGGATTGAAAATAATGATGTATATGCTTAATATAAAAGAGGGGGTGGGGGTGAATTGTATACAATAAAAAATTATTTTGAACATATAATATTGATATAAAACATTCTATTATTTAACAAGGTTAAACAAGGCATATTCACATGACATCTTAGTTCTACAAACTTTTTAGATTCCAAAAATATGGTTCCAAAAAAGAATCAAAAGGAAATTTTACAAGGACAAACATTCTACCTTAAAGTGTATAGAATCTTGATAATATGAGAGAAGTAAAAGAAGGTATACGATAGTTATACAATCATTAACAATCAAAAATGCAGCGGAAAACAATTTTGAAACAACACAAGTAACATGTTTGAAATCTATTAACCCAAAGAGTTGTGTATCAAACAACCTTGGATAACGGTCCATTGATTTATACATTCAAGAAAGTTTATCTTACCCACACTAGGGTAAGCCATCAATAATGGTATTGGTGTATATCTTTCTATTCCCGCAAGCCCTCTAACTTCAAGGTAGTCAGTAAATCTGTCTTACGATCCTCAAAAGCCCTTTAACTTTAAGGTAGTCAGCACCTCTGTCTTCATATCCTTGGAAGCTCTTGAATGTACTCAACAACTATTGGAGTCACACAAAGCAATCTGAACAAGATGTATAGTATGCACAAATAATGAGAGTATCTCTCTCTAAAATCACTTTAACATCATGAATATATAGTGTTAGAAAACAATATTTAGCTCATTTAAAAGAGATCTTATTTATAGCCACATATTCAACGGTCGGATCCCTCTTCCAATGATCATATGTTTCCTTGAATTTCAGTGGAACATGTACAAGTGTCACTTAAACAAAAATTAGTTAATAATAGAGATCACGACATCATTTTATAACAATTAACAAGAGTAAGTAAAACATGGTTTCCAATAAAAATTTATTTTTCGGGGTTTAGGAAAATAATATTCGGTGTTTAAGAACATTAAAATTCTATATTTCATGAATATTATGATTCTATTTTTCAAGGAATTTGGAATCATAATTCTATTTGTTTTAGAGTCCGAATTCTAAGTAATTAAGAACCTGAATTTTACTGAATTCGTAACCTGAATTCTGAGGAATTTGGAGTCTGAATTCTTAGGAATTCGGAACCTGAATTATACAAAATTCAGAACCTGAATTCTAAGGAAATTGATGTCAGAATTCTAAGGAATTTGAAGTCTAAATTATAAGGAATTAGTAACTTGAATTCAAATGAATTCAGAACATGAATTCAAAGGAATTCAGTACTTTAATTTTATGTAATTCAGAGTCTAAATTTTAGACAATTAGGAATTTGAATTTCAGATAATTTTTGGGATGAATTTCATATAATTCGGAGTCTGAATTTCATAGAATTCAAAATCTAAATTTATGAGAATTGAGTGTCCGAATTTCAAGGAATTCAGAGTATGAATTTTAAATAATTCTAAGTCTAAATTTTAGAGAATTTTGATTCTGAATTTCAGAGAATTGTGATCCTGAATTGTGATCCTGAAAACAAAATACTATTTATCTATGTATTTATAGAATCCTGAGGTTTTAAATGTGAAACCGAATTTTACACATATGAATAAATGGTGTTATATTTAGAGAATATAAAATATGAACAATTAAATAAAGGTAAGGATAAATTTTCCTTGGGGAAGAATAAATTTACTTTTTTGGAAAAATAAAATTTTCCTTAGGATAGTGTGTTTGTGATTTTCAAGACATGATGGAATGGAATAGTCATAAGGAAAACTTATTGAATCAACAAATATAATATTGGGGGAAGAATAAGTAAAATAAAGACAATCATTAAATTAATTACCTCTTATTCGTGTATCCTCCCTGGGTTTTCACAAAAGACTATATTTTTTGGATTTCATCATAGAATAAGGATTTTATGATTATAGTAGGAAAATTATTTTGTGAGGTTTTGGATGATCAAAATTTCCTGATAGGTGTAATGATGTTGGGGGAGTGATTTCCCATTTCTAGTTAAAGAGGAGGGGAATTATTATTAATAGTCAAAAGTATTCACCATTGAGAGGTCAAAATTTCATCTTGTGTCCACACAATTGATAATTGTATTTTTGGAGGTATTATACGATTGAGATAAATATCCATCACAAATTGAATCATTTTTTAATTTCATCCCAAAACAAATAAGTTTACTTATTTTTACAATTTTGGTTTTTCAATATAGTAACTGCAATGACCCAAACTGTTATAAATATAATATCTATTTTTGATTTATTTAAATATGTTATTATGTATTGTGGTAATATAAAAAACATTTAATTATTTGGTTTTATATTGAATCATTCATGAAATATATTTTTGACAAAATAACCATTGTTAATATATTCGTTGAACAATAATAATTTTATTCGAATAAATATCTGGTTTTAACTAATCCAATTGACATCGACAAAGGAATTTATGGAATCAAATAGAAAGATCATGCCTTATGAAGCTCATTTATTAGAGCTTCAAAGGGAGATATCAACAAAGTTTTTTTTTTATTTTACCAAACCTAAGATAACAACCAACATCTTATGTATGATCCAAACTGTTTAAGGTAGATGATCAAGCTCATATGGATCACATCTCAAAACATGTTTTCCAAACCAACCAAGGAATTTATAACTATTATGCACCTTAATATTAGGGTGTTTTATGTTGTAATAAAGTTATATACATCAATATGATAATAATAATAAAAACTATATTTTATTTTCTATGAAATATTATTTGTATTTACTCATTATCCTTACTTTTTAAATGATGTTGATTTTTTACAATAATACAATAATATCATTTTTGGGGAATATTAAAATCAAATTATGGAATTTATTTTCATGAAATATTAGATATTTGAAAAAACTATAAATAAAATAATATCATCAAATATTTTTTATTGAATCTACATCATTATATAATTTTTATGAAGTTAATTGTAATTTTTATAAGCATTCTATAGTTGTTATTGACAAAATTCTTGCATTTATTAATAAATATATATTAATATTTTAAATGTTAAAATTAAAATATTAAAAAAAATTATATAAAAGACTATTTTTTGAATCAAAATATAGAAGTTATCATATGGTTAATTTTTCCTAACTTTCTAGGCCAGTCAAATTTTTATTTTTAAATTACATAATGTATAAATCTACAATGTTAATTATGAAAACATAATGACCCAAATGTGATGTAACAAATAAAAAAATTTATTCATGACCATGGTAATGTTTTACGTTTAAAATAAATTTTTTTATGTATTTGTATAAATCCATTATGAATCCTTCAAAAAAGAAAACAAATTGTACAGTTTTATAATCATTTCTTTTGGAGTACGATTTACTTCTAAATCATCAAGGATATTATTTCTCATGATCGGCCCATGAATATAAAAATTAATGAAATTAAATCATATTTGGTGGTAAAAATGGGCAAAAACCATTGAAATGTTAATGGTTTTGGATGTTTTATTATATAGAGTCCAAAACCAATGTTTGGGAAATAATAATGTATTCCCCACATATTTCATATATAAACCCACTTAGGTACCAATTTACCATCACAAAAAATACTTGGAATACATTCTTGATTTGGAATACCCTCTCTAGAGTAATCCCATGGTTCAACGAATATCTCAATAATCTCCTCCCAAGAATTTTGAGTCTCACTCTAAAGGTAAGGGATCCCCTTTCTCTTATTTATTAAATTATCGTTATTATATTATGAATTCTATTTCTATTTCCTAATTTTGGGATATGTATTTCCATTTCCCAATTACTTCCCTTTTTATGTACAAATTAATAAATACCCCTTTCTCCGTTATAAAATCATTTTATGTGTTTTTATATGATGATGTTATGCTATATAAATTTCACCATGATTTTACATTGCAAAACAATTGGGTATTGAATACCATACCCATTTCATATCCATGGTCTTCATATTTATAATCATGTACTTAATTTATATGTGACATAGACATATGAATTACACACTCCATGATCATGGATTAAAATATGATGATGAATGAATACTTGTTGTATAATCTATTTGGACAACCTAAGTATGACAGTAAAATGTATGTGATGGATGAGGCCAAAATAATCTAACACTTCAATTCATTGGGTAATATTTAGTCTCAGGGGACATCATGCTGGGATATGGAGTAAACTAGATTCATTTATGTAACTTTTTTCATCATTATATCGTAGAATTTATCATTGAGATAATTTTATGATGTTGTCTGTTATGTTGTTGCCACATTTTCTATGTCACCAATTGATTATCATGCCATATCATGTGTCACAGTTCATGTTTGTGGTTTTCATCCATTTTACTTCAAATTATCATTCTTATTGTGTAACATATATTACATAATTCCATGTTTTTTCCATTTTTGTGTCCATATATTACCCCTTTTATATGTATGTCCCCAAGTTACTCTGTGTAGTTCTAAAAGCTATGATATTTTTAAACCATGTTAAGGAAGTTTTTAATGGTGGTGTTGTTGATAATGATCAAGATGCTATGATATAAACATAACGTCAAAAGATACTAGACTTATATATCTTTTTATTTTTATTATGTGTAATGTTATATAATAAATGATTAATGAATGTGTAATAAGGTTAATATTTATCATTCTTGGATTCAAAGGAAAGCTTTACATATATTTAGGATTAGGAATATAAATACCTAGAGAAAACCTTAGTGATAAGACTAATTATACAAAAACACACCTAAATTATTATAAGTAAGTGGTTTATCAATAAAATGCATCCATGTCCAGATACTACTTGTGGATGTTGATATGAAATAGGTGTATATAGGGGTAGAACCAAAAAACACCATATTGGGCTATACTCGACCAAGAACTGCTGCAAGATAATGAGCCTTATTGTACAATAGGTTTGATAGTCCCAAGGGATATTCATTGATAAATTTAAATTCTCATTACAATACATTATTAATGGAAAAAATAACCATTCTAACATATTTCAAAAATTCCATACCGGATAACCTGAATTGAAGCCTATATTTTCATTGGTTAAAGAGATACATGTGATTTAAATGAAGTCCCCTTAGTGTAATTCTATTATTGTTTATGGGTTTAATTGTTTAAAAATAATCATCCCTTAGTATATTATGGATTTATTAAATGGTTAAAACAAGAATAATAAATTTAAAGGTACAATTATCATCTGTATTTCTTTGAATTTCATTAGATCATTGACATTTTATATAACTATTAAGACACAGCTACACATCATGGAAGTAGAGTTGTTAGTAAAAATGTGAAATGTGGAACTTATTTAATCCACTATATATAACTCCTACCCTACAAAATTTGTGTAATGAACATCCTTGGGAACCATGATATTATCCATTTATTGGATTTTTATTCAATTATGGGTATGAATTGGATTTCCCAATATATATATCTGTATCCATCATAAAATACTATAAGAGTGAAATAACTATTTGTATCCCAAAGCCTCCTCTAATTATATAAAATTTCAAGGAGGAGGATTAATATTCATTAGAACAAACTTGTAATGCATGGATAAGATTTCCCTATGATAAAGAAAATGTAGCTTTAAATATTGAGTGTATGTATGTAATTATCCTTGAATAAATGACAATTTTAAGGGAATACATTTATGTGTTTCTTCAAGAATTTTTTGGTCTTCCACTTAGCCGATAGGTTGAATTTTCAATCGAGCGTATACCAAAGGATATAAAATTATCTAATACTCCATATATAATGTTGGTTTTTCAACTTGGGGAGATAAAGTTGAAACTATAGCATAATATAGATAAATGGTCCATACAACTCTGTGTTTAACCATGGGGTGCACTAGTCATCTTTGTCAAGAATAAATAAGGGTCAACGAACCTTTTCATTGATCATCGTGATTTCAAAAATACCACGATAAAGAACAAGTATAATAATCCACATATTAATGAATTTTTCAATATAATATGTGGAAAGAATACCCCTCCAAGGTGGATATGCGGTCGTGATATTACCATGTTTTGGAGAAGAAAGAGGTTGTCCTCATGAATTCCTTTCCTACAAGGTACATGCACATTAAGTTCATAGTAATGGAATTTGAACTCACTAATTCTATATTCATCTTCATGGACTGGGGGAATAGAGTCCATAGAGATTACCTTGAAAATTTTTTGGATTTATTTATAAATGATTAAGTAATATAATCCTTAACAAATAAAGGGAATGAGGATCATATGATAATTTTCTTAAACACCTTAAAAAGGGATACGATTTATCCCATGTACAAAAAATGTGTGTTCTGGATAAAATAAGTCTCATTATTATAGAATATCATCCAAATAAATGGGATATCTATGAACTGTTCAAAAATAAAATTAATTAAAAGATGTTTGGGCTCAAAATATGTGAAAGAGAGAAGTAGTTTCTTAGAATTCTCAGGTTATAATTGTTTATTTGTGAGAAATTTATTATGATTGTCAAACCCTCTAACCCAGACAACATGTATGGGAGGCATGTTTTTTTTTGAATTATGAATGTGAAGAGAGATTAAATTAGTTAAAAAGGAGGGTCAATACTACTCCAATACTCACAGTACCCACATGTGGATAATGTTTTGTGGTATTCAATGATTATTTGAAGAAGGGATTCGATTGTGTGTCATAGTAGAATGAAAAAAATGAAATATTATTCTTCATGGAAGCTGAATGTTGATGAATAGAACTAACCAAATTAGGATCTATAATTGGATTTAGGTATCATACCATTGATTATGTGGAATAATCATCTCATATGGGTGAAGTATGAAATATATACGGATCACATAATCATACGTTATATATTAACATGGAAGGATCTGAATATGTCCCAATGCAGATGGTTAGATCTGGTCAGTGTCCATGAATGATCAATTCACTATCATTCTGGGAAACAAAATAATGTGTCACACAATCTATCTATAAAGGATCAGGAAATTATATCATTTATGAGAATTTAGATGGATCATATATTATTATATTTGAATGGGATAGACATCAGAATCATAATGGAAGAAACATCATCATTCCTTTCACAAATGATTAATCAATTATCCATTTTGGAGAAGATAAAGGATGCATAAAGATATTATTTGGGAGTTTATAAGAATGTTGATACTAAAATAATGTGGAAATACTCATAGTTCAATATAAAATTAAGGAGTTTTATGATTTGTGTTAAAACTATGTGTATCATTGAATATTAAGTTATTGAATGAGTTGTGGTGTGTTGCAAATCGTTAAAATTTCTCCATCTATACAGAAAGAAAAATTATGTATAGATATCTCTCAGAACACTATTTTTTGAAAAATATGAATAAGTACATCACATGATATATATCAATATGCATTGTATGTAAGTATGAGGAAGAAGAAAAGAAAATATTCAAGGGGATGATCCAACCATTACCCATACCAACATAGAAAAGGGAAAACATTACCATTTAATTTATCAATTGCCTTACAATTATATCAAGAAGAAGTAATGATATCTAGTTTATGGTGGATCATATTACAATTAATCAAAACATCATTGTGATTTGAGATGACTTTCACTTGATCAATATACAATGATATACATTAGAGACATAGTGAGGCTGTATGGAGCTTCAAAATCAATTATATCTGATCTATATCAAATATTTATCTCTATGATTCATAAGAGTCTCAAAAATACTATAAATGTTGAGATGAAATTTAGAATGTCTTATCAACCAAAATTGATTTCCAATGTTATAATTCTATCTAGAAACTTTAGGAAACGTTGACAGAATGATGAATTGACATCTGTGGAGGAGGAGATCAACATCTTTCTTTGGTAGAGTTCTCATACAATTATACATTGAAATAAAGAATGAATACTCCAACCTATGAATATATTTATAGTAATAGGTAACTAAAACCAATATGTTGGGCTGATGTTGGAAAAAATGATATACTATGACCTACAATGGTAGATGAAATATCATACATGGTTAAAACAATTCAGTATCACATCATGTTAGCCCAAAGTCAATAGAAGAGCAGTGATGAAAATCAATGACCAGACATAGTGATCGATGATGGAGACATGGTAATCTCCTATATATCACCATGTAATAAATTCTTGATATTTGGGAGGAAGGTAAACCGTTGTCTAAGATACATTGGTCCCTTTTATATCGTTGATCGCATTAGAGCAGTGGCTTATTGACTAGAACTCCCACCTAACTTATTTAACATACATGATGTATTCCATGTATCCCTATTGAAAAAGTATATATCAGACCCCATAGATGTAATCAATTTATAGGCTTATTTGTTGAGTAATGAGGGTTCCTATAGGGATCATCTGGTGAAGATATTAGAACATAGATACAATTTTCTATGTAATAAGACCTTGCTCCATGTCAATGTGTTGTGGAGAGACCACAAATTTGAAGTGGAAATAGAGGAAATAATAGTGGTGAGGAAACAAAGTTTCCATCATTTTTTTTCTCTGGGAAATTAAAATTTCAATGGTGAATTTTTTTATTGGGGGAAGATTGTAATGACCAGAAATATTATAAATTAAATTCTACTTTTAATTTAATTTAAATATTTATAATTTATTATACTTTTAAAAAACAAATGAACCTTCTTAGTTTTATATAATGTTATATTTAAAAGACCAATCTGAATCATAAACATTAATAATATTGTTGTTATTATTAATAATATAAATAATATAAATACAGGGTTTTTGAAAATCCAATTGATACAGAAAATGTAAGTGATGGCCTCAAATACTAAGATTTTTCCATATGGAGTCCACTTATCATAGAATTTTAGGGAGATAATATCATTTGGATTTTAACATTAAAAATCCTAATCTAAGATCCTATAACATAAGCATGGGAGAAATTTTTTATGGGAAATGTTATATCTCATCCACACCATGGAACAAACCATGTTCACCAATCCAACCCACTAACAGGCATGGAATTTTAAAAGCATGTTATTGATGTTTTCAGAAATTTTATTGTAGACCATGTTCAAGGTGTTATTATATGTAACAAATTCTCAATGAAAATAGATTTTTGGATCTACTGGGTTGTAATATTTGTAGTTTTATGTATGAAATAATGAATTACTGTTCATTAAGGAGTAGATTTTTCATAGAAACTAGTTTTTTAACCATGGTAATTTTATCATTTAATAATAAATAAAAGTGGTAATTATTACATAATTTATATACAATTATTCTAAATATGATATCTTATTTATAAAATAAAAAACATATTTTTGTTGAAAATTATTTTTAACAGAAGTTCATGTATTGTGAAATAATAACTCTTTAACCATTGCTGTGCTAGTTGATTTTTTTAAATATTTTTAGGTTTATAAAATATTTATAAGAGAACAATTATTCCAATAATATTATATTGTTAAAATTTAATAAAATATACATTTAACATGAAATAATATAAGAATTATAGTAATTTTATGTCATTTAATAAAATATTATTTACTATTTAATGACATTAATATCAATTTTGACATTATTCGTTTAATCGTAATTGAATAATATCAAGACAATGATGGAATTCATATGAATTAACAGAAAAACATTATAAAAAGATATATTCATCTAAAATAATAATGTAACACTATTTTTTATTTCATTTAATTCACTTTTATTACATATTAGTATCAGGTATATTTATTTTTAATTTAATAAATAAATATGGTGTTGGTATTTGTAAACAATTTTTAGTAATAAATTAATAAAATAAAATTATGATAAATAAATCTCATTTATCTTTGAAAATATTATGTATAAAAAAGCCATGTTTTCTTTTTCCCATATCCTAAATCATTATAGATATTAAATGTTATAAAATTATAGTTTTTTATTTTTATTTTCATAACTTATTATGTGGGTCATATTCAATGTAAAATGGAAAAAAATTTCAATAATACAAAGGCAATGATTTAAATTTTTGAAGTAAATTATTAAAATAATATTAAAATAATATTATAGGTTATTTTAACATTTATGACTCCGATTTTACCCCTCGTAAATCCATTTTAACCTTAACTGTGGTAATTAATTATTACTGCATTCAATATTTATTTTGGTTAAAAACATAAATGAAATGATCGTACAATATTAATTATTTTAATTATAAATATGGAATAAAATTTGTCAGATATTATACAAAGCTTTTTTAATATTTTAATTTAAATTTGAACCCGCAAATGTGATGAAAAATCCAGTTTTTAAAGTGAATATTTTCAAATGTTTAAAATGTTATTATAACTAAATTAAATATGAAAATCATTATAATGAAATAAATTATATTAATTAATTTATCTTATAATTTTTGTTAATTTAAATTAAATTCTTAATATATTTTATTATTAATATTAAAATGAAATTTAGTTCTCAAATAAAATTTAGTAGTGTTCCGTAATCATCAAGAAATTAAATGTTTTAAAAAAATAAAAATAATTCACCATATTATGATAATGATATTATAATTTAAAAAATGAATTAAATTTTTACAAATAAATTTTGTAGAAGTTGGAAAAATTATTTTTAAATTATGTATGTAAAGAATGATTAAACTATCTTTTTAGATAAAACAATTTTTTCAAAAACATATCATTTTCGTTTAATTGATTATTATTATTATTATTAATCAATAGATAACTAATAAATGTGTTTAATATATATATTTTATTAATTTAGAAAATCATATTCACTCAAATGGTTATATAATAACTGTTATAAAATATTTATATTAATATATTGTTGTTTGGTAAAACATACGCTATTGAAGAAACTTGTGGTTGCAGGTGACACAAGATAAACATAGTGTTGCGTGAATTACATGATAGAGAAGATATATAAGTTATTTGAAATAGTAAATATAATGTAAGGTGTTAGGATGGTATAATAATTTCTATTCTCACTGATGTGTTCACGAACCACAATCGAATAAAATGCTCTATTTAAGAATTACATTATGTTATATAATGAATTTCATTAAAAATTCAGAAACATCACATGATATGAACTAAAAAAAATAATAAGATATAAAAATTATCATCTTAAAAAAGAAATATGATCATATTAAAATATATAGGATGATTAAAATGTCACTAAGTGAAATATAAACCATGGTGGTTAAATATAAGTTAAAATTAAAATGTTTTCCTCTACAAAATTAATTTTTTTTAATATAAAAATTGTATCATTTTTTAATGGAAATATTTATTAATTTGAAAACATTTTTATAGTTTGTTCCAAATAAATTATTCTTTTGACTTAATAATGTTCATTAAATGTATAATTGAAAATGAAATGAAAATTTTAATATTTAAAATATTCTTTATTAATATATATCTGATAAATAAATAATGTGTTAAAAATGAATGTCATTATATGAAAAAAATTCACATTTAAAATTAACCATTAAGAATGGATCTATGAAAAAAATAATACTGCATAATTTTATTTTCAAATAGATAAAAATTTACATTAAAAATAATCAATAATAATGTATACATGAAAAATACATTATATTATGAGAAAGCTCCACAAAAATACACCAAATATAATAAAATTAAAAAAAAATTATTAATAGTTGAGAAATTTATTAATTATTAAATTGAAAAAAATGATCACTCTAGATATTTAATATTTCAATTTATACTAGTGAAATATAACATTGTTTTAATGTAATAAAATGTATGATGATGAAAAATCCATTAAATGATCCATAACCGAGGCCACCATGTTTGAGTCATTCAATCTTTTAAAACTAAATTCTTTAGTTTTTTCCATTGATTCTATCGACCAAATTGGACCTTATACTGATGGTATATTTTCTCTAAACAATTTTTTAACGATATTTCATCATTTTAATAATTTTTTTTCATTTACATTGGGTTATTTTTTATCCATGTGGTGTTTTTGGAACTATTTTGTCAATTGTTTTCTCCTCCTTTCTTCTACATCTCATATGGTCGATGTTTGGCCCCTTTCTCAATTTTTTTGGATTTTTTATCTTCTGATTGATATTTCCCCTTGTTTTCACTCAAATTTTTTTTTCCTATTTTCAAAATTTTTGGTGTTAATTACACTAACATGTTTTTACAGTTATCAAATAGTTTATATATTTCTATGGATTTAAAAAAACTATCATTAGAATATTATTAGAATTAATTGTTTTTTTCTATGATAAAAGATGTATTATTTGGGAATCCATGTATTATAAATTCAAAATCTATATAAAAACAACATGTAAGTAAATATGATGAAATGAATTATTGAGGGTTAAAAAAACAAAGGTATTAAGGTGTATATGTTAGTGATATTGTTCGTTTTGATTCTATTTTATGGATATTAGATGTGATATAAGTATCAAAATAATTTTCTAATGTGCAATATTTGAGGAAAAAATGTAATATTTTAATGTAAAATGTTATCTTCATGTGGAAAATGATGTAATGGGTTATTATAATAGTATGAGATTATCATCTAAGATTTCCTATTGTGTTAATTCTAGGATTATAAAATTCAAACAGTGTTCACAAAATAATAAATTTGATTGGTGATTCTTTTTTTAAATATGAATTGTTTTTAAGGGCCAATAAAAAGTTATGATATAAATAAAAAAATGTTTTAGGGTCGTATTCATGATTATAAGGATATATATATCCATGACATTAAAACACTCCCACAATATCTAAAATAACATGTTGAAAATTAATAGATAAATTACACTTTTATCATTAACATAGAGAATATAAAAAATTGAAAACACATAAAATACCCCATAAAAATAAATTTTCTTAATTATTTTATTATGAATCCTTCGATATGTTTTTGGTTTTAAATTGAAAATATAATAAAATTTATTTTTGAAAACTAGAAAGGGTATATTAAGTTATTTCCTCTCAAACATACATACATTTGTGGGTTAATAAGTACATAAGAATGTGGGGGGTTTTTGATAAATTGGTACCTTTAGGGATATAATTAGTATTTATAAATATGAATATATAATGAAACCGAAATATTAAATATTTCATATATTAAAATATAATCCATTAACAAAAAAATTGTATTGGAAGTGTTATTATATTATTTAATAACGTTGAGTGACTAAATACCTATGTGAATTGGTTTCCAATTTTTTTAGGTTGTGTGGTACTATATCATACACCATTCATTTGGAAATATCAATATATAATGGTGTATTAAATGAAAAAACTTGGTAAACATTGTTTATAAAATTATTATTTATGATTATGCATCTTATATTAAATTTGGATTATTTTCTAGAAACAATCATATACACAATTAACCATTTTCTATGTGTGACATTTGAAAATACACCATATGAGATGTGGAAAAGAAAGATTATATATTTTATAAATTAATTTTTATTTAAAGATAATATTATTGAATTATAATGACCTTGAAGACCATTTATGAAGTAAAATTATTCAAAATGAATATCTCCATTTCAAATATTTTTTATCACAATATCACATATTGAATCCATTAAAAAAATGATTTATGATATGAATCTTCTTATAATAAATAAAATAAGTTTTCAGAAACATTAATTTTATTTATTTTTTTGTCTTTATATGTTCTAACATGTTTTCAACATATTGAAAATTTATATCAAATATTTTGACTATATGTGTGTGTATATAAAAAGTATACTTTTTTGATTCGAAGATCCTATCTTATGTGTTTTTTATTTCTGTTAAATATTAATATTTTTGAATGAAATAGGATAGATATGAATCGAAAATGGATGGATCTCACTTATATAATTATAATTAATCTCATTTTAATGTTTTATAATAATTTTTAATTATTTGAGTGTTTAGATTCTTATATTCAAGTGAAGAGATTTTAAGGCAATTGACATGGAATGAAGATTTATGAAATCATTATAAGAAACTCAATCACCCAACATACTTTCTAATATGTTTTATAATTGATAAATATTATATAAATTTTGGAAAATAATAAAGAAACCTACATCTTCCATGACCTATAGATGGAGTTAGTCCTTTTGGTGCAAAAATTACCACCCACCAAAAATAGATAGTTATGTTGTTAAATTATATATTTCCAAGGTATTTATGCAAGAATTGAAAATAAATAATTTTTTATTTTTATATATAATGACCAAAACTATAGGGTAATGATATTGATGTTTATTTTTATTAGATTGGTTCCAGAGCTGGGAAAACCTACTCACAAAAAAAAATTATTTAAAAAAAGATAAATCACAATTACAATGATGTTTACATAATAAATAATGAAAAACACCACATGCATCCAAATCAACATGATGTGAGAATATGTACAGAATATTACAACATCATATCATACTTCCCTCTCAATTAATGTTTTTGACTTAGAATCTATGACATGATTTTCATTCCAATGTACATGGGAGAAATAAATATTAAAATTTTAAATTATCAGAAGGAATTCAAACCAAAATAGATTAATTCAGCATGTAACATTCTGGGATCCATTATTTAAAAAAGGAACAATAATAGTAGATTCATTTTCCAAACATATTTATATATGATCATTTTATAATGTATACTTCATAGAATTAATGATTTAAAAATGTTTAGATTTAATAGTAGATCCATTAAAAAGAATGTCATAAAATCATTCTTTAACAAAGCCCTGATGTGTGAACAATACACAACCATAACTTATGTTTCTGGGTGCACCTGAACCCTCCCCATCCACAATAATTTTAAACAATAAATAGATTGGTGGAATCCATAAAATTAACATTATAACTGGCAGCTTCTTGACCCTAAATGTGACACATAAATGATTCAATATAATAATGTTAGAAACATAGTTTTTCATTTAAACAATTTGAATATTGGAGGAATACAAGACCTCCTTATATATGGAAGTGATTTTATATTGAAATGAGGGTGATTTATTTTAAAATTCAATAGGATTTATAGCTCTCCAAATAATGGAAATTTTATCAAATACCCCTCTAATTATCATTCAATTAATTTATTCAATGTGACGAGAGTTATTTATGAATTTCATCATATGTACAATATTTTCCATCATCGAATTAACTCCAAACTTTGCTTGAATTTTCTCCCAATCATTACATGATAAACTACAAGAGATGAATATATGACTGATAGATTCTTCAGATTCCAGAAATAGGTAGCACATGAGTGTAATTTGAATTTATTCTAAATATAAAAATCATTTAACATGAATATGGATTTTCAATATCCTCAATAGTAGTAGTATATATTATCATGTGGTAGTGAAAATTATAAACTTCTGCATCCAAAAAGGGACTATAGTACTACCTTCACTTCTATACCTATATTACTCCACAGAAGTGAGCGGTCGAATAGAATTTGGAACCCAAATGAGCATGTGTAAATAAAAATTATCATACCCTTGAACATATAACATTAAATGGGAATGAATAATACCATTCAAATCATCATTAAAATGTAAATTAGAAATGAAAAATTGTTTCATGGAGGGAGTAACACTAATTTCATCATTAATTTAATTTCCTAGCTATGGTTTATTCCCGTGATTAAGTGTAGACTGCATGGAAACCATAATCATAGAGAAATAAATATTGCATTTATATTTGTATTTTAAGGATGTATATACCAATTAAAGAATATACAAGGAGTAACCATTCTACATTTTTACCTAAATAAAATAAAAATAATATATAAGGTTATATCAAAACATATAAAGATATTTTAGGTGAATTTGATGAGAATATATTCATTTAAAAGGACCAGGTATTTAATGAAAAATCATTCCTATTAAAAGGGATTAACATATTCCTTCTAATCCACCATAATGGTCCTCCTATTATTTATGGAACCAATCCACAAAATGTTTATAATAAAATATGGAATATATTTGATGATAGTTTTTTGCCATATTTGAAAACCGCAAGAATAATCAAATATAGATGGTATCACTAAATTCACTAGAAATATTTTAACCAATTGATACATGTTCAACCCTTCCAGAATTTCATATATCCAATGATCATATAATAAATACTCTAAATATCACATATTTTTATGTTTACCCAAAAAAGGTGCACCCAAAGATAGATGAAAGGTATCATTCCATATTGATTTTTTATTATGACCATTGATTGTAGATATAATATTTTTATGAAATGGTGTTGTTATTTTTTATGTTTCTTTGAGAAATTATGATTTTACATTGCGATGCGTTTTGTATGGGATGATAACATTATTTTTTCTACATGATAATTTTTTGGGATATGTCATTAAAATAAGTAATTTCTGTCATATTTTTTATGAAATTACACTTTCATGTAGGCTAGAAAATTAATCCATGAATGTGTTCTAGGGACATAACAAATATATACACTAAATACATAAATTTTGACCCTATAGGAAATAATTTGACAAATATTTAGTAGAAAGAACATCATTATATCCACTAAAATGTTGTCTAAAATTTTAGAATGTAATGGTTATGGACAAAAAATTTTGTATAACATCATCAAACAACCATAAAAAACAATTTGGGAAAACTAAAAAATTTTTTGATTTAGTTTTATAAAATATTTATATCGTATAAATTTTATAGTATTAATCCACCTATAAATAAAATGTTTATATATTATCTTTATCACATTATTTAATGTACCAACAAAAAATAAATGAACTAAATCTAGTACGAACATGATTAAAATGGGGATATGAGATGATTTGGTTCTTATAAAGATTGAAAAGTGGTATTTTCTTCCTATATCTACTTAGAATATTTCTTAGTTAGACTGATATTAGTTTTTATACTTACTTAATGATGTAAATTTTCAATATATGCAGTCATCATATATCCATAATATCATTTCAAATATGAATTTATAGTTAAATGACTTGAAATCACCTAATAAAAGTATTTTGATGGAAGATGTATCACAAGTATCATTACATTTCATATTACCTAAAAGGTATTTATATGTTAAAAAATATATATTTATTTTTCAAAGAATTATATAGTAATTATATAAACCCAATGATGTTTCAAAATATTAAAAAAATTAAACTGTTGTCATATTATGCGAATTAGAGATATTCATCACATATTAATTATTTTATATGATAGTTCACGTGATAATTAACATTATATAAGAAATACAATTATGTGGTCTTGTACATTATAGATATTTGAATATCATTTAATGATAAAAAGTTATTTTTAAAGGGAATATCTGAAATAAATATTGAGAAGAATTTTTTATTACACAGAAAAAAATTGGTGTGGAATACATTGAATTATATACTTAGTATGTATATGATATAGAGGTCATTTTGAACCAAAATATCATCAATGTTGGTGACATGTGGGTGAAGGAATTTATAGAATATATGTTTTCATAATTAACATCACCAAGAGATGTTAGGACACCATTAAATTTTATATAATAGTTTATATATTTCTATATATGTTGAAACACTTAATTTGATTCTTAGGAACAATAATACATCAAGGGATAAATGTTCAATTTAAAATACACAAAATTGATAATTTATATGATGGTTTTGATAACATATATTTATTCAATAAGTTGAAAATATGAATTAAATTCTATAGTATCATTAATGGCTCTCTAAAAGTCCTATTATTAACATATTTTTTTATATTATTTTTGTAAATAATGGTTATATGTTCTATATAATGGAAAAATATTAACATAGTACCACACAAATAGTGGAGTTACTCTTATAATGAATAAAATTCATGTATCAGGTACCAAGGTTATAAATCCAATTTTCATGAATATGAAATTATTTGGCATCAAGAAACTAATATGGGTGTTAGATAATAGAACATTCTATGGATCAAATTTTCAATGCATGTAATTTAGTAAGACAATTTTAGTTAAAATTAATGATTTTGTATTTATGATTGTGGACTTTAATAAATAGGGTACAAGGATGAAAAATTCACAATAGAATAATTGAAATTACATGTATTTTTTATCAATCATACAAATATAATGTTTTAAAAAATTCTATTATTTATGAAACAATTATTGGTTCAGATTTCTATTAAAATAAGAAAAACCCTTTCATTCGAGCATCAAAATAATTTCATGGTAGTAAAAATGTAGATAAGGTGTTGTATTTCAAAGGAGACCATAATTTGGGGGTTTAAATTCTCAATAAAGTGGTCATAACCCTTCTTCCATTACATAAAAATTCTTAGTTTAATAAATAATTATTATGTTATAAATATACATTGTTTTTTCATATAGAATTATTTAACAAATTCTATATTGATGAAATATATTTTTTTTTACACGCATATTATGATAATGTATTCTTCATATACTAAATCTCTTAATTTCATGGAATTATAGTTTTCTCAATATGATGATAATCATAATCCAATGGAACCATAGATACCCCCAAATTATAGATGGTACCAATACAAATGGGACTATATATTGGCATTGTTGAAGTAGAGAACATGGTATAAGTCCAGCACCGTATATTTGTGAAAAAATAATAGTGACATAAAATTTTAGTCTTATAAAAAATTATTATTATGAGAAAAAGAGGTCAATAATTAATGGATGCATGTAATTCACACAGATAGAATAGTGATCCCAATAAATCCATCAATATTATTTTCTTTTGTTTCCCCATTCATATTTATCTATTTATTAATGTAGACACACGAATCATTTTTGTGATCATGATGAAGGTCCTATTTTGGGAATATATTAGGGTAATAAGATGACATTAATTTTTTACATTCTAAAAATATAACATAATGAAACATTTTTTATTATTCATTTACCCTAATAATGATCACTTATTCTTGAATAATGTAAAATGAAATTTTTATTAATGGTTACTTGATATAATCATATAACATTTTACACGATTCTTATAAAGAATAATCTCAGGGTTGTTATAGGGAATGTCAACCCATACCCACTATATATTTACGCACACATTATAAATGAAAAATCATGAAAGGTGTTTTCTAGTTATCATTAGGATCCATTATTTTGGGTACAGTTTGAATGTTAAAACATTAGTGGGAAACATTTAAGTTAATATTTTAATTAATTATTTCTAATTTACTAAAATGAATCATTGTTTTTAAAATAAGAATAATTCTTCAAAAAAAATTACACCTATTATACAGTATGGAAGGGGTACATTTCACTTGAAAAATTTGTATGTAATTAAGTCTATAGTAACAAATATATGTGGAAAAAAACATAACTATGTTTTGTTGTTTATATATATATTTATGAATTAAAATTTTAAAAAAATCCAATCAATTTCATGATCATTGGAAAGAGGTTCATATAAACAATAATAGTATACTTATATATTAAAACACATGAAAATAATAGTAATCATGTGTAATTATGACAAAAAAAGATATTTGGATTAGCATAAATAATAATTATATAATAATTAATACCTAGTTTTTAATATTTTTTATCCGTCTTAGAGATAAAAAATACTATTCTCTTGTACTCAAAAAATGACTACTTTCAACAGTATTGAAGATTCAATAAAAATATGGCCAGAATATATGTGCAAGTTTTTGGGTATGTAATTGAAAATATTTTGTGAAAATAAATGATAATGGGGGTAATGATAAGGAAATGTATGAGATATAGTCCTAAAAATATTCTATAAGAAAAACATAATCTAATGTGTTAGTTGTTAGGGAATGTTAAGGTAGGTAATAAATTAGGAGAAAGAACAAAAAAATAACTACATGACAGTCTGCCTCACCATATTTGAGGATAGATATACCACTCAATGGTTTTACTTACATGTGGTAATAAATTTTTTCATAAAAATTTCAATGAAATTTGAATTTGGTAGTCTCTAATACCTTTCATATATAATATTATATATGGTGTAATTTATTATGATTAATATCTATCGACACACACTCATGACCTTATTATTATTTGAAAAATATAAAATAGAAACGGAGTTATTCTATAGAAGTTATTCGACTAAAAAAATATTATTTTGAATGGGTATTTATTAATCTCACAATCGAAATAGTAAGATACATTTTTACTTGATGTTGAATATTTTTACATGGAAGAACCTCAAATTTTAAATTTCATAGAATGGTTATTTAATATTTCAAAAGACTTGTTGATAATGTGATTTTCCCTTTTTTTAATTTCTATTGAAAATCATTAAAAATTAATGGAAAAATCCTGAAACAACAAATATTATCAATGATAGTGAAAAGGAATACACAATAGGGATTCAAATAAAAAATATAAAGGATAGACGAATTCAATAAATATTCATTTAGATAGTACCTTTATCTAACAAATTTAACATCCTCATTTACTAATATTATAAGTTTATACATATTAAACATTAAACGACAATAATACTAGAATCATTGATTTTAAATAAAAAATATTTGGAAAGTCCATTACAAACAATCTTCATGTTGAGGATATTAATGAAAATTTTGAGGAATAACTACTAGATGTCTCAGTTCTAAATCTATTAATGAAGTTCTTATTCTTAATCAATCAATATAATAAAACATCTACTATGTTAGTTATAGTTATATACTATTCATATTTTTTTAGTGTATATGTTAGTACTCTTTGAAGGGAAAATCATATGAAGTAGAATTTGGTCTCATTAGTTAACACCAAACTTCTATAAAATACAATTATTAGAATAATATGAATATTTTAAATAAGTTGTACAAGTGGGAACAATGTTTGAAAAAAACATACAGTTGAAAGAAAATTCTTATAAACCCTTTTGTAGGGGTAAGAATAAATTTTTTATATATAAAATATATTTCCATTTCATTAATTACTTAATTATTTCTTTTTTATTAGGGATTATTGGTTTATTATAATGATAAATTTTAATGGGTAAATATTTTTTTTGAATTTAATTCATGGGTTACGAAAAAATAAACCATGCATCAAGTGGTTTATCAATTTTTAGTACATTAAATTATAGATTTTATAAATACACATTAATTTACACATTTGATGTTATTTTTTTATTATGTTTATTTATTATAGGGATTTGTTTTTCATAGTTTCAACATCGTGTCATGAGAATGGAAAATGTTCATAATAAATTAATAAAATTCTACAGATTTATAATTATTAGTCTATCTATATTAAAATATTTCAATGTAAACATATAAAAACAAATAACCTATTTTTGGATATATATATTTTGTTTTAAAAAAAAACTATATAAAAATATTTTTATTATTACATTGTAATAATTATGAAATATATCTTTTTCAATAATCAAACAATCATCCATAAATATGTATTTTTGAAGATAAATATAATTTAATTTAAAATATTAATTAGTTGTTTTTTTATTTACTTATTAATAACTAACAGGACATGAGGTAACTTTGTTGTTTTTTTGTGATAATTTTTTTATATATTTCAATATAAATTCGGTAAAATAATTTTTTTGTAAGAAATTTGAGAATAAAGGTGATAGATATTTGTTAAAAAATTATATAAAGGATCAATGAGAATGTATTTTTTATAAAATTAATAAAAATCATAAAAATCATAATATTAGAATGTTTCATTTTAATAAAATTTTATCAATATGTCAAATGATTATATATCATTCAATCATGTTCGATGCATCATGAAAATATTATGATCTATGTTCTTTTGAAAAAACATTTAAAAGGAATATGTAGATAAAGGAGGAGATAATCACTATTTCTAAACAAACAATTTCAAGACTAACAGTTCCACAAAAAATGCTTTCAATGAATTTTTTGAAATTCCAAAGATGGATGATGTTACTTTAGTTGATTGGTAGTGATTAGCTGAAGATGTTGTGAATAGAATATCAGTTCAACTTCATGATAATATTTACAATAATATAATTGTACAACTAGAACACATGACTTATGAATATTTTTTTTCTAGAAAAAAAACCCATTAATATTATAAAAAATAACATACTAACAAGAAAACATATATAAGTTTTTACAAAAGTAGAGTAGTGTATAACAATAAATGAACCTAAAAATATTTACCAATAAAAGGTTTTGTATAAAATTATTACTTATAGTTCTTATTTTAATAGTTATTAACAAAATGGACCATATATATTGTTTTTATGTTTTCATAGAAGTGTATTGTAGTTTTGAAAAAAAATCATCATTTTTCTATAAGGAAGTTTAGACATTAATTTTTATATGAACCATTCAAGATAGATGTGTGTATAATTTAATGAATTAATTAATAGATTGAATGTTGCGTTATTTTCTAAATGATGTGATATGGATAAATAATGAAGGAATAAAAAATTGAATTAGGTGTTATGTGGTTTCTATTGGACATAAGTGGATCATGTGACCGACGTCTTTAAAAGTTGCAATAATGTAGTTAGCAATAATAAATTAGGTTAATAGAATAAAGTAGTGGAAAAGAAGATCCATTGAAATAATATTGTATGTTTTTCAAAGTGTAGAGTATAGTTTTAGGATACTTAATTTTCAATGTCAAAATTAAGGGTATTCTTATAAAGAATAATTATATATGTTATTTTGGTGAATTCATCATATAATCAACTCATTTTAATGGTGTATATAAAAAAAGTGATGTTTTTTAATTTTATGGAGATGTCTCCATTAGAATAAGAGTAACCAAAGGAATAACACAGAAATATTTTTTATAAAAATATATATTCAAGGATGTTTGAAAAATGGTTGATGTATAGTAGATTTCATAAAGCATTATAAAAATTTGAAACAAATTGTGAAGATTTCATATGATATTCAAATGAACATGAAATTTAGAATATAAATTTTCTTGAATATTAACATTAAATATTTTCTTCACTTTTCATATTGTATGAACCTATATAATTGAGTGAGAAATAAATTACACTAATAAATATATACAGATGAAAAAGTCAATGTCTTGTATAGTTTTTGTTAGAAATTTATTTCCAACAAAATATTCTTTAATGATAATTATTTCTAGAATTATTATTATGATAAAATAATTGGAAAGAGTTTTATTTAATATATTCCAAATATAGGGTTATATAGTTTCATTATCTAATAGAGTTCCATATGCATAATTTTATGAACATTGGTTTTGATAAATAACAATGATCACAAGAAAGAAAAAAATCAAATATTTTAGTTAGGTGCACTGAATGTAGAATACAATATTAAGTCATTAAACCAATGTGTATATTTAACAAACAAATCAAATTTGACAATATTTCTAGAAAAAAAAATTTGGAGATATTTTTTCAAGTAAATATTTTGTATATGGACTGGTTTTCTATGATAAATATGTAAACTGAATACAATCAGAACAATAACACAAATCAAGTGATATAAAGATACTAATAGAAGTTAGATCAAAGTTTTTTTTCTATTATCTATAATATTGACTATACATGGACCAATGGGAGTGTCTATAGAAATTATTTAATATCACACACTTATACTGAACCTTGAAAATCATGTGTCCCATATTTACATTTTCATATTCTCATTATTTATAGAATGCTAATTTTTTTTCCAATTATAACCAAAACAACATGTAACAGGGATTAAATTTATTAATGTTTTAAACTTATAAAATTATCACCATTAATTCAACCCCTCAGTGGTTAAATAATCCTTTGGAATTTAAATTGGTAGTAGAGCCATAGGTCCTTTGATTAATAGTTTTCATGGAAAATATCAACAAAATAAATAGTAGTAGATTTCCTATATTCAATGTCATAAATTGTAATTGGAGAAAAAATAGACTGATACATTATATTCTATCTATCAGTATCTAGGTTATTGATGTAGTCATAATTGTATTTCCACAACATTTAAAATAATATCTTATAACATTTTATAACAAGAATAAAATTTATGTTTATGGGACCACTATTAATTATTTTTTTAAGTCCCTTCTAGAAAATCTATTTATGAAGGTAATTGGCCCCAATGAATCTATATAATCATCAGATAATCATTAATATATCTTCAAGATACACAAAAATATAATGAAAGTGAAATTTCAAATATGTAAATACAAGATTGAAGACATCATAATAACATATAATGAACTTATAAATGAATACATCACCATTATTAATGACGTTTTGGGAAACACCAGTTGTTTTAAAAGTGTCTTATAATATCATTTGATTCAAATAAAACTCATGACAAACATCCCTAACCAGTTTTATTATAAAATAATTTTAATTTGAAATAGATATGATTAATCTCATTATTAATTACATGATATTCTTGTTTCGTAATAGATAAGGAATGATCCATTATTTAGAAATAAAACAAAAGATAAAGTGTATTTGTTTCTATATAGATGAAGGATAAATATTTTGATCCTAATAATGTTGAAAAAATGATTATGAAGATAAGGATGATAATGAAATAAATTAATTAAAAGAATTACCTTATCTCCAGTAGTTACCAGAGAGGTAAAAGAATGTTTTGAGGAAAAATTCCACTCAAATATATTGAGTGTGGATTTATTGAGTACTTATTAATGTCTTTCCCAAAGAAGAATATATGTTAATATATATATCATTACATAGAAAATATTGGTGGAAGAATATTGAAAATTATATAAGTAAGATAATAATTACATCAGTGATAATAAAAAATTTTCTCAAAAAAGAAAAATCATTTTGATTAAGAATGTCAAAAATAAATATACTAAAATTAATTATTCATATGATAAATGTTTGAAAAAAATCAAAAAATTATTTAAAAAGTACTGAAAAAATTGTATATCACTCAATCAATGTTTTAGAATAATTTTGTAAAGAAATTTAAATAGAATATCTGTTGGGCTTAAAAATAGGTTCATTTCTTGAGGGAACACTAAAATCAAGATAGAAATAATGCTAATAAATATTGAAATAAAAACAGATAGTGGTTATAGGAAATGTTTTCTTAAATAAGAAAATAAGTAAATTGAATATATTTTTAACCATAATCCTAATGATAATTAACGAGGAAATATGTTGTCATATCGTAGAACAAGACATGCATATATTCAAGTTCAGTTTTTTTGAAACCAAAAAAATAATTTTTATGGATGAATGAACTATAGTTAATTTGAATAAAATTTTCAAAAAGGCCATTGAGGTAAAATATATATCATATCAAGCATTGATAAAATATCACTATTGGAATTTGGTAAGTCACTCACCTACCAAGAGTAAGTGTTCATTTTATTTTACTAAACTTGTAGGTTTTATGAAATATAATGGGAAAGATTTAGTTGATGAAGAATGAGAAAAATATATCACATAATTGAATGATGAAAGTAAATATCCTAAGAATGTATCCCCACATCAGGATAAAAAACTACAAGATGGTATGAACATTGGTAAAACATATATGGGGTAAGATATATCATTAGTATAAAACTAATAATTTATTTTTTTATTTGTTTTGAGGTAATTATGAGAACAATGGATATAAATATTGGTACCACATATCTCTTCCTAGAATTAGGTATAACAATATAGAAAGTAAAATATAATAGAAATATGTATCATTCCAATTTTTGAAGATGTTAGAAATGAAACATATCATGTTGTTAGAAAACATACAATAAAAAATAATTTTGAGTTCTAGGATCAAATTTTCATAATACGTGACCATCTCAGTCCAATTTTCACTGTCAATTTTTTTAATTAATGATATATTAAAAAATAGAAGAAAAAAGAAGAAAATCCATGAACCTGATTATGGTGGTCTGAAATGGTGTAATACAAGGAAGTATCCACTTACAATGTTCAATCCCTTATAGGGAATGGTGTTCATGTGACAATATCATGTGATACCTCCTCCATGGCCACTAAATAATGGAGGTAGTTCGCAACCTTATTACCCTCCTTCCATGTATGTAGAGCATTTTTATGGGGGTTTATTAGGATCCTACACCGTCGAGAAATATAAGAAACTAACTAGGGGAGGGGTTTCTCACTCATCTTAAGTAATCATGGAGAATAAAAGAGTCTATTTCATCTAATTCCATCACAATATATTTTTGGTTGTAATGCCATATAACAGTGAGAAAATACATACCTTCAAATTGAATGGAATATCTAGGTCAAAATAATGCGTTTAAAGAAAAAATGACTGATCCCCTAGAGTCTTGCACTATGTTTACACTTCTCATAAATATCGAACTACATGATCCATCAATGTTATGTCTGAGTTCTTGATCAGGGAGAATTCCAGAAAACCCAAAGAACATGAGAGGCACTATGATAGAGAGACATGGTGAGCTTCTAATCGACATAAAAATGAGGGAGAGAGTGTTCTATTTATTATTTGTTATTATGGTCTTGTAGGGAATTGTATTTTTAGTTTGGATATCCATGGAGGTTTCTAGATGTCCCTTTGAAACATGTTGTGTTTTCACCCTTCCATATGCCCCAAAATCGTTCTAATAGAACCATGGTTATATCCATTTTCTATAGAAAAACAATACTCATGCCATGGAACGATCTATCATAGAATGGAAGATTTGAAGAAATGGAGAAGAGAATCATAAAATGTCTCCAATAGAGAAACATATGTAATAATCCCGGTCAATTTCAAAGAAAAGTTTTTCCATTATCTCTTCCTGATCTATTTTACAACACGAACATATGGATTCTAAGATAATGGAAAGGCACTAGATATTATATTCTATAGACATGAAGAATTTATGGATTCTCCATCCCATGATGATATATTTCTTTTGGTATTTATATATTCTAAAGAACCTACGACACCTATAAACATTACCATTGGGGATCAAAACCCTGTTATATGATTTAGCTGAAAAAACACATAAAGTAGATTAAGTGAAATTTTTGTTTCTAGGATCAACATTGATGTCATGTCGATCAAAACAATTTATCTATATCTAGTTCTGAATGGTGTTAATGATGCATAAAAAATTTTATCTATCCCTATGAGTTAGAACAAGTGAAGGAAACCCAAGAAATCCTAGATGAGTAGCAGCCAAGTTGTGAAACAAGAATTTAATATCACATTTTCCCACTATTCAATGATATTGGTTTCAAATGATCTGAATATGCGGGATTACCACTGAACAGAATGTGGAAGGGTTGCCTCCTACAAATCGTATATTCCACAAGAATATATCTCTTATAAAAATTCCCCAATGGTTCTATTCCTCCAACACTTCCCATGATAATTGTTCATGCATGCATTTAAATGTATCATTGAGATTCCTCGCATTAATGACCCCCTCCCTCAGGGTCCCTGCCAACAAATCCCATAATACCCTATGTTGTCTACCATCTGAGTGGGAATCCAAAATAAAGGAGGAATGAATTACGTCAGTATTGTCCAAAAAATTGTTTGTAACTTTAATAGTAGAGAGTGAGTGAATCAAAATTAAATTAAGGAAGTTATTGAAATATATAACTCCATGTTAAAAGGAAAGATAATTATTTTTACTGTTCATAACTCTATATGTGATCATTATGAAGATATGATCAAAGTGATGTATGCACATTCTCAGTGATGGGATAAGGGCGCTCAAATAATTCAGGGGGAACCTACCATACTACATATTCATAATATTCATGAAATAATTGATATGCTTGTCTGAGCATCTATTCGTGGTATATAATCATCTCTAAGATATGTTAATTTATTTCATATCATCACATATAGTATGCTTTGAGGACATTGTGGCACCTCTGATCGATCATTTGTTGGAAGTCAAAAAAATCAAACAGTTGTCGACATAAATAAGTTTTGATATACAATATGTGTATTTTCAACATTGATAGGGAATGATAGTCCACATAAATGGTTTTGAATAATTTTTGTTTCTGCATGTAATCTAACATCAAGTACTATTCTTAACACAATCCTCAATTTAATGGAGTGGGAGAGAGGATTAACACAAGTTTATTGAAAATGAGATGGTGTTTATTAGAGACTTATAAAATTTCTGTGATTTTCATGATATAATCCATATGTACTATTGTATATGTAAAAACTAGATGTATGTTTATATTGGAATCCAACATGATTTCAATTGAGATGTTATAAAAAAAATACAATATTGAAATATTTGAGGGATTTTTGATTCCCTTGTATACTAATGATCAAAAGTCTAGATCTTGAAAATTTTGATGAAAATACCAAGGATATAATTTTATTAGAGTATTCACCTAATGGAATAAGTTATAAAAATTTATTTCTTTTACAATTTTTTTGGATACCTATGATGTGGATTTTAATGAAAATCAAACTTGGTTGACTTTGTTTTTTGAAAAAAAAGGTTAGAGAAAATTTTAACATTTACATTAAAAAAAATATAAAGGTTGATGAGTGAGAATCAAATAAATTCAATAAATGTTCATAATAATCACGTGGTGAGGAAAATTATTTAAGAAAAAATAGAAATTTTATACTCTACAGAAACATGTAGAATTTGCGAAACATTTTTTTTTTGAAATTAGTCTCCTATAGTTTATACATGAAGAAGGTTGATATTAGAGAATTAAAACTCACATATCTCACAGATAGAGATACTGTCATTTTTTGATAAATTTATACAAAATTAATAGAATGATGATATAAATGATAAGTTTTATGAGTTATAAAATAACTACTACAAAATTATATCATGTCTAGTGGGTAAGAATATTATTGGGATAATATGTGTTTACTGAAAAAACCAAATAAACATAGAGATGTTTTGACAAGTAAAGTTAGGCATGTTTTTAATTTATTTTCAATTACTAAAGAAGTTGATTTTATGGATATATTGTCTTATATTTCATGTTTGGAAACAATTAAAATATTTTTTTTAGTGGCTACACATCAATTTTTAATGTATATCAAATAGATTCACATTTTAATTTCTTCAATTGAGAGATTGAGAGTGATTTATTCATTGAAAAAACCTATTGATTCAAAATAGATAATAATGTACACAAAGTATAAAATTTGGAGACGTAAATCTACTTTTTAAAACATGATCCATGTTCCTATTACACAAAACATTAAGGTTTTTTTTGAATAATATGAATTTCTCTCATGGGAATATTGAAGAAACTAATATGTGAAACACATGGCATCCGGTACATGAATTTTTATTACTTATAATAATAATAATATATATTTTTAGGATATAATGGAAAATATATTGAAAAAATTCATTATTAAATGAGATAAATTCATGATATGTTAATACATGGATAATTAACATTTTTATTGTGTTTAAATGTTCAACCAAAGGAAATATACATTTTTTTATCTCAAGGAAATTTTCCTAGTGATTTTTCAGAAAAAAATTCTATTAATATTATAAGTATTTTTTAATAAAATTTCTATTTGAATAAAAATCAAAAAGAGAAAATTAGAAAAAAAATTAAATGAAATTGAATTAATAAAAATGATAGAAATGTTGTTATACTGTTCACCCTCAGGGAAATATATTGTATATAATATAACATTGTCTAATTGATATAAGTGTGATTTGAAAGAACTTCATATTATAGCAGTTAACATAATCATTAGGAATATTCATGGAATGAACTCACCAAGTATTATTTTAAGAAAATTTGTGATAAGAACTTTTTTGGATACAACAATGTTGAAATCGGTAGAAACTATTATTATAGAAAATCAAAATCAGGTTGATCATTCAACTTTGGAGAATTTGTTCTCATATGATATTGTAAGAAACAACGTTCAGTATCATTGAGCATAGAATAAGAGGAATAGGTTGCAACTACCCACGCTTTCATTCAAATTTTGTGGATTAAAGTTAACTTGAAATTTTTATTAGGAATTAGTCTACACCATTGACTATTATTTTTGATAATTAGTGTGTCATTGGTCATTCAATGAACATGGTACAACCCTCAAGATAGATTTATGTTAATATTAAGTATCATTTCAACCATAAAATATTTTCATTGGAGATTTTATATTAAAATAAATTTTAATTAAATATCAAATTCATGATGTTTTCATGAATTTAATTCCAATAGAGGGATTTTTGGAATTGAGGAATCACCATAATGATCACCCCCACCAAATTCTTCAAAAAAATATTGAAAAAACCACCAATATGCTTTGAATTATATTTTCAAATTTAGAGAATATATAAATATTTAACCTAAAAGGGGTCAGAGAAACAGTGTTACTAAAATGGGGAGGGTAAGTATAAATTTTTCAAAAAATAACCTGAATTTGTGGTTATTATAAAAACGGGGAAAAGAAAAATTGAGAGAAAAAAATGTGTGGAGAGTTTTCTTATAAAATATACAAAAAAATTCTTTTCATTGAGGGATAAAATTCTTTAAAAAATATTAATTTATACAATTACATGGTGTTAAGATCTTCTTCGTTGAGGATGTCTATTTTTTTTAAAAAAAACTATAAAAAGGATGTTTTTATAAAAATGTAGTTATGAACATGTCTATGTGATGAAAAATTAAGAGATATCGATGTTGTTAACAAAATTTTATTTTAAATATATAGGGTATGATTGAGGAGCCATTTTTATATTTCTGAGACAATGTTTTGTATTTTTTTCAAAATCAAATTTTTAAATAATTTTTTTATAAAATAGTTTAGGAAAATTGTTACAGATTTTTTTATAGAAATTTTTCATGAATGTTTTCATAACAAATTTGGTTGATAATATGAATGTGTAAATGTTGGAAGGTTTATTTTTAATAAAATTCAATCATTATTTCAACTGATGTTATGTTGTTAATTGTAGTTCCTAACATCATAGAAATATTTGGATCCAAAATATTATTTGAAAATGTTGTTAAAAACATGTGAAGACAATGGGTGAGATAAAAATTGGTTTCTAACAATAAATATCTGGAAAAACAATTTTTACATATATTTGAGAATATCTAAGGAATTATGAAGTCACATTAGCAGGTAGATGATGATCAGATGAATAAAATATCAAGGGGAGATAAGTTAAATGTCCTAACCATGCATACTAAATGAGTAGAGTACATCCTAACAAACCATACATACTATGTCATTTTATTTGGAATGAATATTTATGTATGTTGTTTTGGTGAGAACATGATGAAAATAATATTTATAGAAAATAGTTCTAGGGGGATGAAATATATATAATAAAATTCAAAAAATGACGACCATCAAATAGACCTTCTTGAGGATTTTTTTTCAGGAGAAATATCATTGTAATGGTTCAGATTGGAATGAATAGAGATTATGTTTATGTAAGATATATGAATTATAGTTGTGTTTTAGAATATATATATATATATAAAATTTTCAATAAGGATGTTCAAAAATATATTTATGAATGAACCATTCTAGAATGAGATGTGTGAATATGTTTTATGATGCATTAGTAAGTAGAATGTTTTAGGCTTTACCAAATTCTATCATTTGTGAAAAAATAGAAAGTTGTAAAATAAGTTGCACAAGGAGTTTTTATGTTTGTATCAAACCAAAGTGGTTAATCTGACTATAGTATTCACAAGTTAAAAAAATGTAGTCAACCATATTAAATAGGGTGAAGAGGATTGAATATATGGTGATGAGTATCCTACCAAAATTTTGGAAAATACATAAAGAGTATATATTTCATACAAATATTTTTAATGTTTAATGATTAAACCGACAATGTTCATACAAAGAAAAATTGAAAGGTATTTTTTTGAGAATTCATCAGAAGTAAAATTAATATAGGCAAATAATATTCCATAAGAGTTTTCTTTTTTCATCATATAGATAAGGCTTTAACAGAAAAATAGTTAGTAAATATATTATAGAAAATAATTTCTAAAATATAGATAGATTTAAGGATGTGTTCTAAATGTATGGATTTATCAAGATTTCATGAAGATTCATAATTATTTTATAATAATTGATAAAAATTACTATGAAACTAAAATGAGAATGAAATTCATAATTTTATTTTCATTAAGAAGGAATATGTTAATTGTTTACCTATTATTAAATTCCATAAGAACCAATATAAGAGATTGATATATAAGTTACACTATGAACTGTACACATGTTGAATTTTTTGATGTCATAAAGATTTGGTGTAATAATTGTGTTTTAAAATGATGTTTTTAGTGATAGTTATTTACTATATTATGTTTTTTATTAGAGAATCAAATGTGGTTTCTTTATATAAATTTCATACAGATAGTTAGTGGAAAAAATAATTGAAATTTTTTTATCATAATTTGAAAAAATATTTTTTTAATAATATGTAACACCGGTTATAATATTAAGATTAGATTTTACTATCTTTTAAGAGATGGATAATACCAAATATTGATAGGAATGCAAAACTAAGATTTATCGGGGACAGGAAATCAGCAAAAGTTTCTCAATAAACATATGGGGAGTGTTTTTCAATGCATCATTTTTTTATTTTGTATCATTTTTTTAATCAAATCATATACAATAAAATGTTCTTATATAATTATACATATTAATAGATATAAGTGCTCTAATGGGACCTGGTTGAAAATTATTATCCACATATTTCTGATAGTGAATTTTCATGGAACTATGGGGGTTTATATGGATAAAAACAATGTTCTCAAACCAAGACTAAACCGTGTACATCATTTATGCATTGTTTACATTCTAATATTTTTTATTATTATAACATTATTATAAATATTGATATTGAAAAAAACTCTAACATTTCATAAGGGTTAAATATCATAATGTTTTGTATTTTTAACATGATCACAACTAATTAAGTCCACAAACCCTCAATGGTTCAATGATCATTATGGACATAAATACTTTTGATAGTCTATATAATTAAATGTGGATATATATTTTCTGATAAATGTTTTGGAAGAATACATGGATTCATAATATATAAAGGCATTATGGTGAAGTTACTTATCAAAATATATTTTCTGATTTTTCAAAAAAAATTATTCACATCATATTAATTTAAATTTTTTATCATTTTTATCTACTATTTATTTAACTAATTTTCAAAAATATAATTAAGAGGTTATTTCAACAAAAAATAATCTTTTCCAGGCATTTTTTTCTTTATGAGGATAATAAATTTATATGAGAAAAAATGATTATCAATAATGGTTTTAAAATGTATGTTTTAATATGTCACAATTGTTTCCCATCATAGATCTATTTGTTCAATATTTTACTTATTTTTTTTAAATTTTATTATATTTTCCCTTAAAAATATCTCAATGTTTCAATTTTTTAATTACAAATGAAATTATATTTAAGTCATTTGTCACTAAATAAATAATAGTCTAACCAAATTAGAATATCTTGATACATTAAGAAATTGATTAATAATTCATTGGTGATGTGTAAGAATAATTATCATGTCAATATGATATAAAGATTAACCAATATGACTCATAGAGATTTTTGTTAATTTTTTATCTGATATTTTCATTAAAAACTTGTGTCACCCACTAAAAAAATTTAATGATACTGAAATTATCTATATAAATTATAGAAATGATCCATAATTCATTTATGGTACATAAGAATCAGTAACATTTGAACATTAATCGTGTTGTCATCAGTATGATTGAGTGTGATATTTTTTATTTTAGAGTGAAATTTCATATCCATGCACACATTAAACCATTAAAATTGTAAAACATTTCTCCTTGTGTATTGGTACATTTGGTAAATTATCGAAAATTCATTTATGTGGTGTAGGAATTAGTTTTATGTCAATATGATGCATAGTGGGGGTTGTATGATTTTTAATGTGCGTGCATTCATTTTAATGTGATATTTTTTTATCAAAACATGTTCTCCTCAATGAAAACTATGAACACAATCTTGGATTAACATGATAATTTAGTAAAACTATTGAGATAACTAAAATAATATATTACGTTGTCTGTGTTTTTAATGGTTATTAATATAATAGGGAATTCCATTGGTTTTCTATAAAGGATTTTTTATGAGTTTATAATGTTAATTCTCAATAATTGTTTAACAAAACACAAAATAGATGTTTTTTAAAGAATATGTTTTAAGGAAATCATAAATTTATAGTATAATAGTGAATAATTTTATGTTTTTATTTTAATGAAATATATGATGAAGATCATTGAATTTTTTTTATAAATAATTACATGTTCATAGTTTTAATTTTTTTATTTATTTTACAAAACTATTTGTTATAGAATAATGATAATTCCACTCACTCGTAAAGGAATTATATTAATTCAAGTATAACCAAATCCTAATATAAAAAATAGTATAGATTTCAAGTCCCTTACACACTATATAAAATCATTAATAGGTTAATGATGTCTAAAAAATGAGTGTATGAAAATGAGTATTATGTTTTCCAGTGGTAAAAAAATAACTCACGAACTGAAAACCTGACATTGATCATCTATAAATAAAGATCATAACAATGTCATGCATTAGTAAAAGAAATCAGATATTATATAATGTGTGATAAAAGGTAATACATTTTTTAAACCCAAATTACTCAAAACTAGTAGATAATATATTTTTCCAAACTAAAATTACATTTTTGTATGCCCCTAAAAATGAAATCCCACTGTTAATATTTCCATTGAGAGGGGGAGGAGCCTCAGGTGGAACTCCTTCATTATTTCAACTCTACCAATAGAGATAGGGGTTCCAAAACATCCAATATGATTATAAAAATAATTTAGAACTCCCAATTTGAATAAAATCACATATTGGTTTATTTAAAAAATAATGTATCCAAGGTGACCTATTATACCCAAAATTGGAGGTGGTTTTGGGAACCTGAATTTTGAGATAACAATTTTGTCTAGGTGTAGGAATATAATAAATAGGTATCTAGACAAGGAAAAATAGAATAAATATTTTTTATATGTCTTGAGTATCTCAATCTCATAATTAGATGTGTTTTAATGTATTTAAAAAGAGATATATTAAGAATATATAACCAATGTATTGATTTGAATTTTATTTGGTTTTCATGATAGATCAGATCATTTGGACTAATATATGGATTAATTGGGATTTGGTGACTTCCTAAGAGCTGTATCCCACTATGTTTTGGAGTGTCCCAAAAAATTTCAATCTAATTTGATCTAGTATTACTGAAAATATTTGAACTAGCGAACCAATATTTAAGGAAATCTAGGTATTTTTGCTCATTTTTCTTCAACTTCATTATGAGACATCCGAATATCCTCCTCTTAAATTATAACAACCCAAACAAATAATATTTATCACTTTAAAGAAAATTTAACTATATTAAGGAAATAAGTAGGGAAATTGATTAATAAATTTCTGATTTATAGTCCATAATTGTTTAACAGAGTTTTATAATGGAGTGATAAAATAGTGAATCACTACACAATCAGACCCCCAATAACTTAAAAATCTACTTCTAGGGAAGTTTCAGATGTCTAAATATTATTCATTATGATATTTTATAGATAATGAAGATCGATCATTCATTATGAATCCATTTCATGATTGTATAATGGGTAAATGAAGAATCATAGAAATTATTTATTCATATTAAAACAAGATATGAGTATTACAGTAATTGTATTTTAAAAAAATTCATGTTGATATATAAAAAAAGTATAGGAAAGGAATTCACAAGTCATCCTGGTACTTAAATATTCATCTTTGTGAGTCAATATCATATCACTATATTATTATATCATTCTATATATTAAATATATTTTATTATAAAAGTTTTCTTCTTTTATGGTTCTTTTCAGGGAATATACCCTATATCCTTTGGAATAAAATTTCAATAATCGATTACTTAAGCATTCTCAGAAGTCATGACATATAATCCAATCCTATATTTCCCCATATGGTTCAAATTAAACCAATACAATTATAATTTATTTTTTTATTTTTTATTTTTTTGGTCATCAAACATTTAGATAATAGGAACAATTATATAGGTTAGTCTATTATAGAAATGAAACATATCATATAATGAAAGAATACATGGTAAAATCATTTTTTATAGGTGAGAAAAATTAAACTACATATATAAACCTTCAATTCTATTTGAAGCATTTATAATTATTTTTTGAATGAAATTATATTTGGTGATGATAAATTACATAACTAATCCATAAGAAACTCACACTGATGGTAATGATATATAAAATGTTTTATAAATATATAATAATTTTTATCATTAATTAAAAAACACCATTTACGCAAAATCACCCCATGGTGTTAATTATTTTCTCAAACCCATATACCATCAGTTAAAAAAATCTTTAAATGATAAAAATGGAATCAATAAATTAATTAGGGATTATTAATAATTCCTGAGATTAAATTGGATATAAAAATGTCTATTTGGATAAATCTTAAAAAAGATAATTATTTAAGGTATGTAAATATACCATACATAAATTGAAATAGATAAAAAAAATAAAAAGTAAAAAACTCTTAATATAACTAGTAAGGTAAGGAAATGATAAAATACTATAGAAAATTCTAAAAATATAAATTATGGTGAAAAAATTCTAACTATATTAATAATAAACAAGTCCCCTTCCCCCACACAAACGATGAGTGTGTGGTGTCATCCCTATACTATAAGAGAATATAGGGAAATAGAATACAAGTTGGAGAGTTTAACTTATATGTTTATTATTGAAAGGTGTATTTCTACTAATAGGGAGTCTAAATGGGTTTTATTTATGTGTTTTATCCACTTCATGTTGATGGTGAATTTTTTATGTTTTTTTTATTTTCAAAAATGACATTTCTAAAAGGATAAACATTAGTGACAATGTAGCAGCCAAAATATGTGGAATTAATCTTACATGTGTGTTTCTTCTTATTTGTATTGTAAATTATGACCTAAATCCCAATGTGAGTATGGATTTGAATGATGAGGTAGTCATGGGAAACCATAGTAATCTTCTTACAGACTCAGAGGTTCTCGTACGAGTCTCTTATAATTTCCTATAACTAATTAAAATACTAAATATAATGTTTACCGATAATAAATTGATTAATTTTTCATTGAATAAAAGACTTATATAAATTTTCATTTTACTCCAAATTGTTTTTATTAGACATTCGATGCACAATTACATGTGTATAAATTCTTATTGGAGATTTAAAACGTTTATCATATGCATAATGTGCATCATTTATGTATAGATACCAATATATCATTTTAGGTGGAGCTATTTTTTCATGATTTAGTTCACTGCTTCATTTTATTTAACATATTTTTTATTAGTTTATTGATGATATTAATTTTTTAAATTAATTAAAACCTTATACTTATATAGAATTTTTTTCATTTTGAAATTGAAAAAAATGGTAATTGTGACCACTAATGACGAAACATGGTAAACCAAATCTAATGAAAGTCCGAGATCTCAAATAATCAATAACCTCTCATGATTAAATTTTCCTATTATCTATTTCTTCAACCCACATAGAGACATAATGAAAAATATAATATATAAAAAATTGATAAAAAATTTGGGAAAGGGAAAAGGAAGTCAATTCCCTAATAACTAATGATATCAAAAAATAAAATTAGTTTCAAGGGTATTTCATTCCTCTTGGAGATATTAAATATTAGTTGAAATCATGTTCATGACTTAAAAAATAGATGGGAATATCTATACAATGTTTTCTAACATATTCAATAGTGAAAGACCTTTTGAGATATACACTGTGATCCAAAATCAAATCGCCAATTCATAGTGTGGTAGATGTTTAAAATAGATGTGTAATAATTTTCTAGGATACATGAATGAACAAATTAGTCACTCTAATTGTCCAAAGGTATGGTCCATCCCAAATGCACAATAAAAAATTACTTTTATGAACTTTTTATTGTGAATTGATAAAATAATTGATACCCTATATGCTCTTATAAAATTGTCAATTTACAAATACCAAGTGGAAAGGGAAATTAATCATAAAGGTTCTCATCATGGAAGAAATATGCAATGGGAATGTTTGGGTCAACTTGTTTCTATGGTGGTGGTTGAATCCTTATAACGCAGTTAGCTATAAAATTTTACACTCTTCTCTACACTATTTATCTCATATTTTATAGTATTAGAATTAATATAATGAGGATTGTGTTAGAATTTGGTTTTTGAAGATGAACCAATTGGCATCATGATCAGAAAACACAACAACATTTGACCCATGAAGCTATTACATGGATATTCCTATGAAAAAACAAAAAAAGGTGTTATTTTTCAATAGTAATGTCATTTTTCATGGCATGTTCAACATTAATTGAGGCATTAAAAAAGACATATGGATCCCTCTCAACCAATTAAGATAAAATTTTCTGAATAAAAATATCTTTGTAATCATATATAAGTTCAAGGGAGAGATATCACCATTGTAAATATGTGATAGGGGGGATGCGAGGATATTTTTTTAGGAAATATACTCATCCTCACAATTTCAATAAATAAACGTGGAATCCTTTTATAATAATAGCGATAATGGAAATGTGATTTTTCAATTTTCTTTAATGAATCATGGGTGAAAACACACCTAACTCAAAAAATATCAGAATCCATAAACACATTTTAGAAATGTAAGAGATAAAATAATTTGAATTTCCGATTTATAAAAATCAATTCCTTTTCTCAAAATATCATTATGTGAACTATGACTTGTTCCCTAATAAAATATAAATTTTCATATTTTTTATAAGTGTTTTGTTCATTTCATTGATGGACCAAATAATTATGAATAAAGAATTTTTTTTCAAAAGAGGAACCATAAATGGTGAATTAATCTATAAAAATATCCATAAAAATATAAATGTCATCAAATAAAATAATTATCAGGAAATATTATATTTTACATAGACAATTAAACTATATTAATAGTATAATCATCTATGAAAATTTTAAAAACATTTCTTGTAATGGTAATCATTTCCTAATATTTATTAGATCTATGAATTTAAATAAATCCATAGAAGCAATTATGGAAATAGTAAAGAGATGTACCCATTAACCATTCAATCTTTGGTTAATAAATTGTATTGTAATGGGTTACATTTGAATTATCTAGTTAATATTGTGGTAGTATATGATAACTTGGAATCTATTTTCAACTATTGTTGGAAAAAATTAATTATTTTTATTATGAGAAACCATAAAATAAGTCTTTCGACACACATTATTTCTTGGAAAAACAAATGTACTATAATACAATGGATATATGATCCTACATAATAATAGATTACGTAGATCCTTTTTCGAAAGTCACACAGGTTGACGTATAACATATATTTTAGTTTCCTCGTCGGTTTAATCTCGTCATCAAGGATAATGATATTAATTAATATAGATAGTATAATTCTTGGGATTTCAGAAAATGTTCATCAAATACCCATTCTACACTCCCAAAATAGTATAATAAATTTTATTTTGATGGTATGAAGAGAGGATATTGAAAATAATTATTGATAATTGGTCAGAACCCCCATGTAATCCATATTTAAAATTACATGGATATATATTTTATTTATTTTATAGTGATATAATAAAAGAAGGAAATGGTTTTTTGCGATGAATATCATTTATACCATGTTTTCTTTTAATATTTATCTTTTATATGGGTATTTTAATATAAATATTCATTACTTTTTCATTGATGGCATCAAATCTAATAACATGAAATATATAATAAATATACCTACATGAATAGAAACTTTTAAAACAAAGGCAATAATATATTGATGAACTATCAACCAAAATATGGAAAAGATAATAAAAATGAGAGAGGATTAGAAGAGAAATGTGGAATGACAAAATCCATGAGAACAACTTCCTTTTAATAGGTAGGAATTTTTTATTTCCACTCAATATAGTGTTTCATTAAATCAAATATATTGATACTTACTTTTCTCCCCAAGAATGCATGGAAATGATCCATTTGGAACGTTAATGATCATCTTTTCTATTTTAAGATATTTTTTCTTGAGTATGGGTGTAAAATACCATAGGTTTTTTGTATCATCCATGTAGAGACCCGAAGCATGATGTACATGGACATTACATTACATTTGTGGAATACTTAGTGCATTACAAAAACATACACACAAGGACCGTAATAGTTTAGTGTCTTTGGAAACTTGGAGTATAATTTTCTAATCGTGGTGAAAGATCTTCAAAATCTCCCACAAAGATCTTTCCCTTTTCTTTCTTACCTAAAACCTTTCTTTATATCCTGGGGAAAATAAAACATAAAAGGGGTGAGCTCAAATGCTCAGTAAGGGTAAGCATAGAGAACATAAAAAAATCCTTAGACATTTGAATGTAAAAAAAAGAGCAAAAAATCTAAACATCAATATCATGAGCAATGACATAAAACATGGCAGTACATAAGTCATAGATCATTAAGAAACATTAATCATGATAAATTAGCATCGGTATAAAACATGTAACTGTGGAAACCATTAAGCATATGATATGATTTCCATTGTAGCCAAGGCATTACTTTAATGACCATCTTAGTGGACGAAGTCCCTTTCGGAATTGAGTTCACTCCTTGTTTTAGTCCTATAACACTGCACCGGGTTAACATACTATTCCAGCCATGTCTATATCATGAGATATAAATCATTACCCAATACATTGGAGGGATATATATGTCCCACCCATCTCATAATGAAATCATTCTTACTTTTTCCAAAAAATAAACATATATAATTCATAATAACCCAACGAATAAAATGGGTTTTATAAACATAATCCCATAATCACATAATCCATATAAAAGAAATAGATATCATTTCATAATAAGGAAATTGAAACCATGTAAATCACAGAGACATGAAACTTGAAACATACACATATGAAATAATATCATCATAGATGTAAAATGATTTTGAGAAAACACATGAAATGAATTCTTGAGGAAAATATCCTTTCTTCTTCAAAATAAATTTCTTTTCACAAAAAGTCATGTAATTGTAAAAGGAAAATATTTTTTTGAAAATAGTCATAAAATATTTTGGAGGAAGCTTCCTGAAAATAAGGCTTTATAAAACCGTAAAAATCATTTTATGTTGTATACATTAAAAAAACATTCTTCTCATACTTTTGTCGGAAATGTCAAAAAGTACCTTGTAGGGTAAATAAAAGAAATATTCCTTCCATACCATGGGGTAAAAATCAAAATGGGTAAAAAGGACATTAAACATACATGAAAACACTTTTATAAAACATGGACATAGACGATTGCAATAACCCTAGTAAATACTTACGAATAATCAATCTTGGATAAAAATGAGATTTGCAAAATTATCCCTTACCTTAGGTCCGATATGCTTCATACGTATCTAAACCTCCTTTATAATGATTTAAATAATGCCATTTACTTATTACAGAATCATATTCATTGTTATTAAATCATATATGGTTCACTTATGACTTTATATTACTCGTTCTTTTGTAAATTCCATGTTAAAGAGCATTTTGGATAAAATTGTTTCATTTGTCGTCCGTGTTTTGACTTGTAATTATTCATATGATTAATTAGATCATGATTACTTCATTACAGAATATAAAACATGATTTATATATAATATATAATCATAATATCCATATATATAATAGATCGATAAATGGAAATGAAACACACTGTTCGTGGAGACGGTAGGCCATACGTACAAAAAAACGCTGTTTTCCTTTATTTATTAACTTGAATTGAAGTATGTAGATGAAATATATATATATATATAAATAAGTCTATTAGCTTCACTATTACATATATTTCATTATTATTCATTATATATACTTTATAATCATTCTTGAATGGTTAATCATGTATAATGAATCTCACCGCCTTCGTGGAGATGGTAGTCCGTATGTACGCACAAGCGATGATATCATTCCCATGATCCAGGAATTGTATTGAAGTGCATGTATAATATTATAGAATCAATATCACTTTACAATAAACATATATAGTTATTTGTTTACACCATTATTCCCATTCATGTAAGGTGGTGGTGGAAAAACAGATTACACCACGGTGTGGAGACGGTATTCCGTACGTATGCACGCACGGTGATTTTGTTTTCTGTAGGATGGATAGATGGTGAAATAGGGTTTTTTCATACTTATAATAGAATATCAGTATCTGAGTGATACTTATGTTATTACTTCATAATGAAACAACTAAAGAAGAATAAGTGGAAGAAGAAATAAAGTTGAAAGAATCGGTAACGGACATTACCTCTTCTTTGAAGAGCCTCTTTGAGACCTCCTTTTAGGGCACTAAAATTGGTCATTGAAGAAGACCAGTACCTCTAGGATGTTTCTCGGGAAGTGGAGAAGAGAATTTGGCTGGTTTTGGCCGAGATTGAAGGCTCAAAGCGGTGTGAGGAAGAGAGGGAGTTGGTTCCCTTTTATAAGGGAGGAGAGGGGAACCTTTCGAATAACTAAATATATTATTTTATTATAAAGTCATATTTGGTTTTTAATATTTCCAAATTGATTTATTTCAAATCTAAGGTGGGGATGGGTCGAAATAATATAATCCAATAGAATTTATACATGTGTATGTTTCTATTTTAACCTTATCATTTAGATTTAACTTTAAGTTAAATAATTTTACTTTTTCCGTGTCTTCTTGTTTTCTTACACTAAAGTTAATAAACATCCTATAACAAGCCAAACGAACCCCAAGTTGTTTATTATTAATATATTTATCCTTATCTACGTCATTTGGCAGAACCATATATTCATAGGAATAAATAAACAATTAATATTATAATATTTATTTTAAAAACTATTTTATGTCAATTTTGACACTATTTGTTTATTGATTTTTTTGAAAATTATAACAGAATGATTATTTCGAAAAAAGATAATTAAATCAATAATAACATGTCATATTAACCTAGAAAATTATGTTAATTCATTAAAAGTCTCAAATTACATTTATTTGGGTATTTATAACATCAATTATGTCAATATTTCATTAATAAGATAATTACTGTATCATCTTTGTGTCGTAAATAAATTAAAATATTTAATGTCTAAAAATTATAAATAAACTACCATTATATATTAAATCCTTTTATATTTATTATGAATATTTATAGTCAAATTAATCTTATTTATTACCCTATATTAATTTTTTTTTACATATTAAACATTGATTTTTACTATTTTAACCATTCTTTAAATAAATTAATATTAAATGTCCTAATCTAATCCAAGTGGGCCTAAATGGTCATATTTTATTCCTAAGGTTGTTTTTGGTCGAATTAAACTTATCCAACAGAATTAGGACTTGTGTTAGGGTAATAATAATATCATTTTTATCCTTAATTATCATATTTACTTTTAACCGTAGTAAATAAAAGTAAAAATTTACTATTCACCAAAAAAATATTTTCATCTCATTGAACCAAATTTTAGTCCTTGAAATTAATCGTGTCTCTATAAGTTTCAAAATTCCACTCACAGAAGCGGTAAAATAATGTTTTATGAAAAATTCAGTTTTTTAACTACCACATAGTGGTTTCACTATTCATCAAAAAAGAAAGTTTCCAGAAAAATACAAAAAATTTGGCCTAAGATATATTTGATATTATGAATTCAAAAATGATGACTATTTATCCAAATTCAAAACATATTAGTTGCATTAATTAATTTCAAAATTAATTCCCATCGTTAAAACAAATAGCGTGTTTTTAAGAGATAATAACTATCAAAAAAATTGACACTTGTTTATGTCTGGTTTAAAAGTGAATTTACATCCAATGACCAAAATTATATTAAATGGTAAAAATATATTCTAAATATACTTTAAAACCACTCAAATTAATAAATTATCACTATTAATTATTTCGATTAAAAAAAGTTGTTTTTAATTAAAATTTAGTAGTTTTCACTATTCATCGGAATATGAAAGTTATCCGAAAAGTACCAAAATTTCACCCTAATCTTATTTCAATATTCTGAATCCAAAAATGAATTCCATTTTGAAAGATAAAATTTATAAAATTTCAAAAATTGGGTATTACTATTCATAACGGCTAGTTCATAATAATATTATAATAATATCTCGTTTAGTGAAACTCAGTATTGTGTACTACACACGCTATAGAGGAAGGCCTTTATTATGTGGAATGAAAGCCACGTCAGGGCTGCGTGTAGTGAAAGCTCTGTTTGGTGTTGCGTATATCATAATCAAAACTTATTTCCTTTATATATTCAACAAAATATATACATAATGTTGCGTAGAATAGTTTTTACAAAACAAACTTGAAATTATGTGTAACGCAAGCCAAGAATAGTTTTGCGTATACTGCAAGAAAATATGGTGTTGCATATATCACAAGCTAATTTTGGTGTAGCGTACAACACAAGACATTAAAAAGAATATTTTTCATAAAATCTCGGGGTGTTATATTCTACCCCCCTTAAAATGAATTTTTCCCTCAAAATTCTTCAGGGTTACAAATGGTTTATTACATGAGAGTTTCTTTCATAGAAACCCACATCGTAAAATGGAATTCTAAAACTTCATTTAAAAAAGGAACATTAGAAACATAACGGATACCCAAATAACTTATCACTGGGTTTCCACATAGGAGAACATAGGTGAAAATATGGATATGGAGGAGAAATCTAACCATCATGTTCTAATGGAGAGTGGTAGAGAACATGGTTATGAAAAATCCATCAATCAAAATGCCATAAATTTGTGATGTTCTAAGTTACCATCTGATTCATCGGATATAAGAGCACTAGGACAACATTTTTGGTTTTCAATATCATTTCCCTATAGTTGAAAATTTTTAATTAGAAGAAATTATAAACCCCAGCATTAGACCTTACTTAATCATGAGTTATTACAAGATTACACATTGAGGATATTTTCAGGTTTAGAGTTTTAGAGAATTATATCATGAAACTTGCATTACATTCCACATTTAAACAAAGTGGTTACATGAAAGACAGTATTCATTCTTCCCATCAACAGAAACATATTTAAAATAAAACACGGATTTTTTCTTGACACATCCTTGACAATATCATCACATCATGTACCTTTCCCTTGACCTGTGAAAAACATTTCAAACACTTGGGATGAGCATAAAAATCTCAGTAAGAGTTATAAAAATATGGAAAGGAAACATGAGTTCATGAAATCATACTTTACCCATAAAACATAGGCTTATCAAATCATAGAAATCATAAGACATAAAGGTAACTTGAGGCATTCATAACATTCTTACGTAGGGAGTAAACCTCTTGGTTACGTTTGGAATACCCATCACAGTATATTCCCTAAATCTCTTCGGAGAAACCTTAACGTTTCACTCCTTCGCATTACCCAATGCATTGGAGAGCTATATCGGGCTCACCCACCCTTAGTCTATCACGGAACCACCTGTTTTCATAACAATGCCCAAGAACCATATCATAAACGTATCACATAAAACATTCATAAAGGAAACATAACATTTCCACATTTCAATCACAATATAACATTTTAGTATATTGAAATAATGAATCCATTCAAAAAGAAACCATTCCCAAAACCATTTAAAACATTTAATAAAGAGATTTTTGAATCAAAGTGTCCCATACAACCTTGAGGCTTTTAAAATTTTAAACCATTAATATCCATATAAATAAATCCTTAAACCCACTTTGAAAATATGGATATTAATAAGAACAAATAATTAAAACATTTAAAGTGATATTTTGGTTAAAGGGGTTCTCCCAAAATTAGAGACACTTGAATACAATAATTGAGGAATAACATTTAATCAGAACTTTATAATATCACGAGAATAAATGGATTCATGATATTATATTCCAAAGGACAGTATATACGCCATATAAGAGTGAATTGGTGCATAACAACAATGAAGTCTCAATAGAATTGTAAAATATGATGAAATCCCTTATAAAGAAGGTATCCTTAAATTAAGGATAAATCAATCTCAAAATTATGTGTGACAAATATAAATAAACCCAATATAAGTGGATATTATGTGTAAAACAATAAAAGTTCATTCACACATATTCAATGGATGACATATTCAATAACAACATGTTGAACCCAAAGAAATCGAAATTGGGTTAAAAAGTTCCCTTGGTAAAATTCGAGAGCCTAACGACGTCACTTCAAAAATTACGAAAATGAGTTAATGAGAGATAAAAAAAGGGTATCTCATCACTTGGACATAAAATTTACATCAATAAGGATATATGATAACATATCCCAACATAACAATATGTAAATTAAAATTCCCAACAAAAGAAGACTTTTAAAAAGAGGAGGGTGAAAGGTTCCTTTACCGACATGGGTATCTTTCGAAACATAATCCTCATGAAAGAAGGACAATGAAAAATTGATGTAAATACTCATAGAAGAAATTATATTACACAATGGGTAAAATAATTGTAAGTACATACACCACTCAATGAAATTGTGGCAAATGTAGCATAAATCTCACGAGAATAAAAGTGAGATGAAAAATCCCTTACGAAAACTCGGCAGCCTAACAGCACCACATAAAACTTAAAAAATGGATTGATGAGATCAAATAGTGTATCTCATCATATTAATATAATGTTTATAGAAAGTGGAATACAAAAAAACATCTCCCAACATAACAAAGAGGAGCTTAAAAGAAGTGACATAAAGGAGAGTACTTAAAAAGAAAGAGAGAGGTTGGATCTCATACGAAAATTCGGCAGCCTAACTGGGCCGCTCAAAACATCCAAAATGGATTGATGAGAGAGAATATGGTATCTCATAATATGAACATAAAAATTACAGTAATAGCAATATAAAATAACATCCCAATCACAATAAATATGAGCTTAGAAGGAATGACATAAAAGAGTGTACTTAAAAAGAAAGAGAGGAGTATGATCCCTTACCTCGGGTCCAACTTGTCTTGTTCATTCTTTAACGTCCTGAATAATAAACTTTAGTTAATATATACTTGATTAACAACCTTTTAAAAGTTCATTATTCCTTTTATATCACTTATTTCCATGTTATAAACATTATGTAACCATTTAATTTAATAATGTTTGTTTTGTCGATATTTGGTTCTTAAGTCGAAAGTGGACTTCTTACAATTACATGTTGTTTGTGTGGTCAAAGGTTCTTTATTTCCAGAATGTCATTCCTGATTTGGATATCATATATATCATATATATCCAGCATATACATGTATTTATAATATTACATAATCATTTAGAGGTTAGAAATGAAATGCACCGTTCATGGAGACGGTAAGTCGTACATACGCAAGAATGCTACATTCATTTCTTTGTCATATTAATGGAATTAAAACTAAATGAGAGGTATGTATATTTTAATTCCAGAATTTTATTCATTATTTAGATATATCATTCATTATATATATCCATTATATACATGTACTTTTAATAGTACATTACATTTGGGGATAAGAAATGAAATGCACCGTTCATGGAGACGGTAAGTCGTACGTACGCATGAACGCTACTTATATTTCTATTACATATTTAATGGAATTAAAACAGAATGATAAATAATTTTATTTTAATTACAGTATTTTATAATATATAATATCATTAAATATATCCTTTATACGTACCACATATGGTATTAACGAATCAAGACACTTTGAGGGGGCGGTAGTCCGCACTTCTTTAAATGAAGATATCGCATTTACCCATAATGGAAACCATAAAGGTATGCCCAAAATGAAAAATACAGAAGCTTACGGAAATCATAAACATATTATATATCATATATAAATATAGTTTCATCTTAATGGCCACCTTTGAAGGTGTTAAAAGAATGTTGAACAATCAGCGTTTCAGGAGGCTGAAATTCGCCATCCACGGAAACAGTATGTTCCTTAATCATTAGATGTAGGTGTGTGAATGTGTAACTCGAATACTTCTTATAACAACATCCTAGTATATTTATGTTACTGTATTTGATACAAAAGAAATGAATAAAAAGAGTTTAGGGGGTTGGAGAAGCAAAATAAAACAAAAGTACTCAAGTGAAGACATTACCTTAAAATCGAGTAACTCCCTTTGGTTTGAGCTCAAAGGCTTCCTTTTGAAGACTTATGCCCAAATTGAGGCTTCAAGGAGTAAGAGAGGGAAGTGGAGAGACAAAATGGGCAGAGTTTGGCCGAGACAAAGTCTTTGGGAGTGTGGGTTAGGAGGTAGGGGTGGGGGCCATTTATAAGAGGAGAGGAGAGGCACTCTTGTAAAGTTGCAAAATGGTACTTTATTTTCAAAAGATTTTCGGATTTTAAAGGTCCCACATTTATGTATTTCGAGGATAAGGTGATAAGGGTTCTAAATACACTCATCCAATAGGTTTTGGACATGTGTAGGTCTTAGATATTACATTATCTTTCCATTTAATTTAAATCATTAAATAATGAGGTCATCGCTGCATCATCATGATGTCATAAATAATTTAATTTATTTAATGTCTAAAAATTATAAAAAAACAACTATGATGTAGGAAATTTTTTTATCTTTCCAATGAATATTTTTAGTCAAAAATTTGATTTGTATAACCCCATGTAAATTTTTTTTAGTAAAACATTTCATGTTTGACTCATTTTTACTTTAACTTTAAATAAAAAGATATTAATGTCATTTTCCAACCAATGTGGAATCATGGGGTCCCCAAGTTGACCCATGGGTTGTATTGGTCGGACATGATACATCCAATGAGGTTAGGACATGTGTCATGTTCATTTCATATTATTAAAACAATATTTTTATCTTAAACTACACTAATTACCTCTAATCGCGATTAAAAACATAATAAGTTACTATTCACCAAAAAATTATTTTTATCCCATTGAACCACATTTTACTTCTTAATGACAACCATGTATGTCGGATTTTTGAAATTCAAAATAGAAAGATGGCAAAATTTCATTTAAACGGAAAAAGCAGTTTTTATATGTACCACTTAGTGGTTTCACTATTCATCAAAAATTGATGTCTTTCAGAAAAATCCCAAAAATTCAACCTAAGCTATATTTGATATTCCGAATTCAAAAATGAAGTCTATTTTACAAAATTCGAAACATATAAGTCACATTAATTAATTTAATAACTAATTTCCGCTGTCAGATCAAATAGCGTGTTTTTATGAAACAATAAGTATCAAAAGATTGACACTGGTTTAAGTCTGATTTCAAAGTGAAATTAATTCCAACGACCACTATTGGATTTAATTGTAAAAATATATTCTAATTTCACTTTAAAACCAATTCAAAATATAATCTAATCATATAAATAATTTAGATTAAAAAGAGGTTTTGAATTAAAATACAACATTTTACACTATTCATTAAAAAAATGAACTTTATGAGAAAGATACCAAAAATTTACACAAAGTAAATTTTGATGACCAATTATTAAGAAGAGTTTTATTTGGTCCAAAAGGATGTATAATAGTGAACAAAACTATATTTAATGACAGTTCTCCATCAAAAGGTGATAAGTGAACCTTTAGTGAAAACTAGGGCATATACGCCTAAAATTGAATTCTTTCCGTATTTTAAGCCTTTATCATTTATTGGATAAATGTAAAAACATTTAATTACATATATAATCATATTTTAGTTATTTATATCCATTCCCACCAATAAAATGACTACATGTTAACTACCATTTAAAATAATATTATTTTATTATTAGAGTGCAACATAAGATTCCCAAGAAACTCGTTGTTGCGTGATGGGTACGCCATCGAGCATAGCATCCCCTTTAAAGTTATATTAATATTTTATTCACAAATATGGATAAATATGAAAATGTCATATTTTTTATTTACCTGGGGTGTTACATCCTTCCCCCCTTTTGGGAATTGCGTCCCCACAATTTTAAAATTGGGCTTGGAAACATCCTTTAATGTCCCACATCGGAACAAGAGTTGGTAAAACAATCACATTAAAATAAAGAATGATAAGTACAAAGGTCACCCGAGTTAACCCATACTAGGATTCCAAGTATGAAAATATGGACATAGAGGAAAAAACAAAGGGTCATGTTCTGATGGAGAGTGATAGAAAACATGTTTAGGAGAAAGTTAACCATGAGAAAATCACAAACTTGTGATGGGTTAAACGGTATTCGATTCCCCAGTAGGAAAAGTTTATAGACAACATTTTTGTTTTAAGTTACTTTTTATGGAGAAATTTATTCATAAGGAAACATAATCACTTATCATGTTGACTTTCAAATTTTATTAGATTCCTTACACAAACTCATATTTTCTCCAAAAGGCGAGTATTTAGGAAGACTTGTTCACATTAAGAGTACTATAATCAACTTCTATAGAATCACCTAATCCACCAAAGCGAACTATATACTTCCCATGTCTTTAGACTTTAACCAAAACCAAAACCAAAAAGGCTAGTACAAGATCAGATAATCTAGAAAAGGATAACCCTTTATAAAAAGAAAATCTATGCTTAATCTCCAAAATCTGTCTAACAAAACCCAAAGTTCGACGAGGATCATTAGATAAACAATTTGTCCATAAAATTCTTCAAAGTAAACCAAACTAAAGTTGAAACCAAAATATTTGAAGGATTTAGTCACATAGTCATCCAAGTAAAATCGTAACATTTATCTCCAAACAACATATGTTGCTCCTAAAGTCTCGTATTGAAAAGCAATTAACCTAATCACATATCCTCCATGATAGGTTAATCATTTTCATAAATAACCCAAAATCCACTTACTCTTAATTCATAAAATCATATAACTAGAATGAATCAGTCAAACTAACCAGGGACTTCATGTAGTCCAGTGGTAGGCGATAAATACCAGTCACACTTTGGTTGTGGGTTCGATTCTCGCAGCTTTGTCTGACACAACGGGTTTTCACACGGTCTGCGTGTTGTCCTTTTTCCAAAACTATTTAATTCTTAAGACATCCCACAAAATGAGATAAAATCATCAAAAATGATCATAACATATTTTAACCTCAAGTTTATCTCATTCCTTTCATTTTCCATCATATCATAGAGTAACCCATAATTACCTAAAAATTAAGGATCATATAAACCCTAATGGTTACCTTAATAATTATTACCTGAATTTCCACATCAAGTTGGCCATCTCGTACATGATGCATTAGAGAACTCACCAAGGTTGAGGTGGTTGATCATGACTCCTTGATAGTTGGTTTAGAACATCCATGAGATTCCTCATTAAATACCCCATTTCATCCAGTCTCTTAATCAGAGAACCACCACAGTTTCCTTCAATCCAATTGTCACTTTGGTTCCTGCTCGATCCAGCCATTTACTAAAACCAAAATGGTCAGTGTGAGTATATAAACATAACCATCATGTACTAATGAGCATGATAAACACTAAGATATACTTACTCATTCACATTATCTAAAACCAGGACTCTTTTAGAAATCCTATCCATTATGGTAATGTCACTTATGCTTAAAGAATACCCTGAACTCTAAAGTTATCTAAACCGACCTTTGATACCAACTATAAGGCCCCAGCCTTAAACCATACTTAATCTTGAGTTATTACAAGATTACACATTGAGGATCTATTAAGGTTTAGAGTTTTAGAGAATTAGATCATGAAACTTGCATTACATTCCACATTTAAACAAAGTGGTTACATGAAAGACAGTATTCATTCTTCCCATCAACAGAAACATATTTAAAATAAAACACGAATTCCTTCTTGACACATCCTTGACACTATCATCACATAATGTACCTTTCCCTTGACCTGTGAAAAAAATTTCAAAAACATGGGATGAGCATAAAAAGCTCAGTAAGAGTTATAAAAATATGGAAAGGAAACATGAGTTCATGAAATCTTACTTTACCCATAAAACATAGGCATATCAAATCATAGAAATCATAAGACATAAAGGTAACTTGAGGAATTAATAACATTCTTACATAGGGAGTAACCCTCTTGGTTACGTTTGGAATACCCATCACAGTATATTCCCTAAATTTCTTCGGAGAAAGCTTAACATTTCACTCCTTCACGTTATCCAATGCATTGGAGAGCTATATTGGGCTCACCCGCCCTTAGTCTATCACAGAACCACCCATTTTCATAACAATTCCCAAGAACCATAACATAAACATATCACATAAAACATGCATAAATGAAACATAACATTTCCACATTTCAATCACAATATAACATTTTAGTATATTGAAATAATGAATCCATTCAAAAATAAACCATTTCCAAAACCATTTAAAACATTTAATAAAGAGATTTTTTAATAAAAGTGTCCCATACAACCTTGAAGCTTTTAAAATTTTAAACCATTAGTATCCATATAAATAAATCCTTAAAACCACTTTGAAAACATGGATATTAATAAGAACAAATAATTAAAACATTTAAAGCGATATTTTGGTTAAAGGGGTTCTTCAAAAATTAGAGACACTTGAATACAATAATTGAGAAATAACATTTAATCAGAACTTTATAATATCATGAGAATAAATGGATTCATGATATAATATTCCAAAGGACAGTATATACACCATATAAGATTTAATTGGTGAATAACAACAATGAAGTCTCAATAGAATTGTAAAATGAGATGAAATCCCTTATAAAGAAGGTATCCTTAAATTAAGGATAAATCAATCTCAAAATTATGTGTGACAAATATAAATACACCCAATATAAGTGGATATTAAGTGTAAAACAATAAAAGGTCATTAACACATATTCAAAGGATGACATATTCAATAACAACATGTTGAACCCAAAGAAATCGAAATTGGGTTAAAAAGTTCCCTTGGTAAAATTCGACAGCATAACGGCGTCACTTCAAAAATTCAGAAAATTAGTTGTTGAGAGATAAAAAACGGTATCTCATCACTTGGACATAAAATTTAAATCAATAAGGATATATGAGAACATATCCCAACATAAAAATATGTAAATTAAAATTCCCAACAAAATAAGTCTTTTAAAAATAGGAGGGTGAAAGGTTCCCTTGCCGACATGGGTATCTTTCGAAACATACACCTCGTGAAAGAAGGAAAATAAAAAATTGATGTAAATACTCATAAAATAAATTATATTACACAATTAGTAATATAATGGGCAGTACATACACCACTCAAAGGAATTGTGGCAAATGTAGCATAAATCTCACGGGAATAAAAGTGAGATGAAAAATCCCTTACGAAAACTCGGCAGCCTAACGACGCCACATAAAACATACAAAAATGGATTGATGAGATCAAATAGGGTATCTCATCATATTAACATAATGTTTATATAAAGAGTAATAAAAAAGAACATCCCCCAACATAACAAAGAGGAGCTTAAAAGAATTGACATAAAGGAGAGTACTTAAAAAGAAAGAGAGAGGTTGGATCTCTTATGAAAATTCGGCAGCCTAACGGCGCCGCTCAAAACATCCAAAATGGATTGATGAGAGAGAATAGGGTATCTCATCATATGAACATAAAAAGTACAGTAAGAGTAATATAAAAGAACATCCAAATCACAATAAAGATGAGCTTAGAAGAAATGACATAAAAGAGTATACTTAAAAAGAAAGAGAGGAGTAGGATCCCTTACCTCGGGTCCAACTTGTCTTGTTCATTCTTTAACGTCCTGAATAATAAAATTGTGTAAATCTATACATTATTAAGAACATTTTTAATGTTCATTATTCCTTTTATATCACTTATTTCCAGGTTATAAACATTATTTAACCATTTATGTTAATAATGTTTGTTTTGTCGATATTTGGTTCTTAAGTCGAAAGTGGACTTCTTACAATTACATGTTGTTCGTGTGGTCAATGGTTCTTTATATCCAGAATGAAATTCCTGATTTTGATATCATATAAATAATATATATCCATCATATACATGTATTTATAATATTACATAATCATTTAGAGGTAAGAAATGAAATGCACCGTTCATGGAGACGGTAAGCCGTACGTACGCATGAACGCTACTTTCATTTCTTTGTCATATTAATGGAATTAAAACTAAATGAGAGGTATGTATATTTTAATTCCATAATTATATTCATAATTTTGATATACCATTCATTATATATATCCATTATATACAGGTACTTTTAATAGTACATTACATTTGGGGATAAGAAACGAAATGCACCGTTCATGGAGACGGTAAGCCGTACGTACGCATGAACGCTACTTCCATTTCTATTTCATATTTAATGGAATTAAAACATAATGATACATAATATTATTTTAATTCCAGTATGGTATCATATATAATATCATTAAATATATCCTTTATACGTAACACATATTGTATTAACGAATCAAATCACTTTGAGGGGGCGGTAGTCCGCACTTCCTTAAATGAAGATATCGCGTTTACCCATAATGAAAACCATAAAAATAGGCACAAAATGAAAAATACAGAAGCTTAATGAAATCATAAACATATTATATATCATATATAAATATAGTGTCATATTAATGGACACCTTTGAAGGTGTTAAAAGAATGTTGAACAATCATCGTTTCAGGAGGCCGAAATTCGCCATCCAGGGAAACAGTATGTTCTTTAACCATTAGATGTAGGTGTGTGAAATTGTAGCTTGAATAATTCTTATAAAAAAATCATAGTATATTTATGATACTGGATTCGTTACAAAATAAATGAATAAAAAGAGTTTAGGGGGTTGGAGAAGCAAAATAAAACAAAAGTACTCAAGTGAAGACATTACCTTAAAATCGGGTAACTCCCTTTGGTTTGAGCTCAAAGGATTCCATGGGAAGACTTATGCCCAAAGTGAGGCTTCAAGGAGTAATAGAGGAAAGTGTAGAGACAAAATGGGCAGAGGTTGGCCGATCCAAAGTCTTTGGGAGTGTGGGTAAGGAGGTAGGGGTGGGGGCCTTTTATAAGAGGAGAGAGGGGCACTCTTGTAATGTTACAAAATGTTTCTTTATTTTCAAAAGAGTATCGGATTTTAAAGGTCCCACATTGATGTATTTCGAGGCTAGGGTGATAAGGGTTCTAAATACACTCATCAAATAGGTTTTGGACATGTTTAGATCTTAGATATTACATTATCTTACCATTTTATTTAAATCGTTAAATAATGAGGCCATCACTGCATCATCATGATGTCATAAATAATTTAATTTATTTAATGTCTAAAAATTATTAAAAAAATACTATGATATAGGAAAGCTTTTTATCTTTCCAATGGATATTTATAGTAAAAAATATGATTTGTATAACCCCATGTAAAAATTGTTTTAGTAAAACATTTCATGTTTGTCTCATTTTTAGGTTAACATTAAATAAAAAGATATTAATGTCATTTACCAACCAAAGTGGCTTCATGGGGTCCCCATGTTGACCCATGGGTTGTCTTGGTCGGCCATGACACATCCAATGAGGTTAGGACATGTGTAAAGTTCATTTCATATTATTAAAACATTATTTTTACCTTAAACTACACTAATTACCTCTAATCGCGATTAAAAACTTAATAAGTTACTATTCACCAAAAAATTATTTTTATCCCATTGAACCACATTTTACTTCTTAATTACAACCATGTATGTTGTATTTTTTAATTTCAAAACACAAATATGGAAAAATTTCATTTAAATGGAAAAATCAGTTTTTTAAGTACCACTTAGTGGTTTCACTATTCATCAAAAATTGAAGTTTTTCAGAAAAATACCAAAAATTAAACCTAAGCTATATTTGATATTATGAATTCAAAAATGAAGTATATTTTACAAAATTCAAAACATATAAGTAACATTAATTAATTTAATAACTAATTCCCGCTGTCAGATCAAATAGCGTGTTTTTATGAAACAATAAGTATCAAAAGATTGACACTGGTTTATGTCTGATTTCAAAGTGAAATTAATTCCAACGGCCACTATTAGATTTAATGGTAAAAATATATTCTAATTTCAATTTAAAACCAATTAAAAATATAATCTAATAATATAAATAACTTACATTAAAAATAGGTTTTGAATTAAAATACAACATTTTACACTATTCATTAAAAAATGAACTTTATTGGAAAGATACCAAAAATTTACACAAAGTATATTTTGAGGACCCAATTCTTAAGAAGAATTTTATTTGGTCCAAAAGGATTTTTAAGAGTGAACAAAACTATATTTAATGACGGCTCTCCATCAAAAGGTGATAAGTGAACCTTTAGTGAAAACTAGGGCATATACGCCTAAAATTGAATTCTTTCCGTATTTTAAGCCTTTACCTTTTATTGGATAAATGTAAAAACATTTAATTACATATATAATCATATTTTAGTTATTTATATCAATTCCCACCAATAGAACGACTACATGTTAACTACCATTTAAAATAATATTATTTTATTATTAGAGTGCAACATAAGATTCCCAAGAAACTTGCTGTTGCATGTTGGGTACGCCATCGAGCATAGCATCCCCTTTAAAGTAATATTAATATTTTATTCACAAATATGGATAAGTATGATAATTTCATATTCTTTATTTACCTGGGGTGTTACAGAAATACTTGCTTGATTTTTGTACAGTCTCACTATTTTCGTGCTTTGAACAGTTTCCACTTCATCTCTTAAAGAAATGAAGTTGAATTTGTTATTCGTGATGTTTTAATAGATCATGTGATAGAATTATGGGTTATTCCATCTGTTACAAAAAAAAGGTTAGCAAAAGTTATCAAATATACATAAGTCCATCTGTAGTGAGGTTAATCATATACGATTCCAAAAATGAACTTATACTTCATATATCAGACCGCTTAATAAAATAAACCTAGTTTCTACTATCCAGGGACTTCCTGTAGGCCAGTGGTAGGCGATAAAGGCCAGTCACACTTCGGTTGTGGGTTCGATTCGCACAGCCTTGTCCGATGCGATGGGCTATCGTCTGTCCTGCAGGTTGTCTTTTTTCTAAAACTACATTACTATAACATCCCATCAATAATATCGAACTAAATTATGTCCAACATAATCCATTCAAATATTTAGGCTTATCTAAAATACTTTGGTCCATGCTCATAGTATAAAGAAAATGATTACTTGAAATGTCACATAACAATCACGTGAATGCCATCATTTATCCCCCATATATCATAATATATATCATGTTGGTCAAATTACAAACTTGTGAATACCTTAATCATGTATTATCTTGAAGAATGAATACCCATTGAAACTTAGTGAAAACATGAATGTTGTTAAATTTTAACACTTTCCACACACCAAAATCCCAAAAATTCTATATACTCAAACCATAATATCACTTAATCCTTGTATCAGTCATGAGCTCATGATTACTATCATATTATTTTCTCCTTATCCCTTCAATATGCACATTTCATCTGATTTCTAAAAATATTTCAATCACCTTTTCATGGTTACCAATACCATATAATTACTGAAAACCAATACATAGATATTCCAAAATTCCATAATTCCAAAAATGAGATTTCATGATATTATTTTGAAATCCCATTACATAAGCACTTAATCATTACACAACATCATTTTCATACTCAACCTCACAAATCCTGATCGCATGAGACTTCACTTTATCCTTTGCCTTAAGAGGTTACTCAGGTTGATCATCATTAACCGGTGGATTAGGGCATTTATTAGCATAATTCCCCATTTCCTTGAACTTGAAGCATTGAAGTGTTGGTGGATAGTTCTCTGTAGTCCTCTCTCTATTCACATCATTAGAAACCTTTTTCCCATTACTTCGACAATAAACTGCTTGATGACCTTCTTTTCCACACTTAAATCATTTTTTAGTACCTTTTAGGAAATCTCCACCATGCTTCTTTCCACACATTGAGCATAAAGAAACATTCATCTTCTATTCACCATTGTTCTGAGATTTCTCCTTGAACTCCATCTTCTGTTTCTTGTCAAAACCATGAGATGGATATGTTACACCAACTTCCAGTTCTACCTTGATATCACAACTCACAATTTCTTCATAGCTAATACCCTTCGTTGACTTGGTTTTAACCCACTGAAAAATCGAGCAACTTTACATTTAGGTTGGATGATAACGCCATATGCATACCTTGCAAGTCTTGTAAAATTCACTTTATATATACCAAAAGATTCATCATCCTTCTGCTTAAGCTCAAGAAACTCCTTTTCCATCCTTTTTCGAAGAATATGAGGGATGTACTTACTAAAAAACAAGTTCTTGAACTCGTCCCATTCCATGGACTCAATTTCATCTCTTTGCCTAGTATTCTTGATAAGATTCCACAATTGATCATCATCACCATCCAAACAATATACTGCTAAGATGAATTTATCATGCTTAGAACATTGTAGAACTGAAAATATCTTTTCAGTAGTACTGATCCATTGTTCATCCACTAATGGATTAGAAGACCCGCTGAATGAAGGTGGACGCTGCCTCATGAAGGATTCAATAGAATGTTGCTCCTTTCTCTACTCATTTTGAAATCCAGAATGATTCATAGCTTGTGTAAGTATATAAATAAGATTGTGCACTCCATCTCCCATGACATTGGTTTGGTCAGGAGGACAATCATTGCATTTTTCATTACATTGATCAACATGGTTCCTTCAGGTTCCAACCATCGTCTAAAACCAAAAAATGATAGTGTGAGAGGAAAATGCCATGCTAGGGAAAACAACATAATAAAGGGCGAGTACCTTCAATAACTAACATCTTAGGTTTAATTATAAGATCGATAGCACAATTCTAGGACTATAACCTACATGTATACTTAACCTTAGGGACATCCAAAGACATACCTTAGAAATATCTCTAGGGATCTCACTAAAGTTTTCGCATCCTAGTTTCCGAAGGTTGACTAAACCATTCCACTGATACCAACTGTAGAGACACGAATCTTGATGTACATGGACATTACATTACTTTTTCGGAATACTTAGTACATTACAAAAATAAAAACCCAAGGACCGTAATAGTTTAGTGTCTTTGGAAACTCGGAATATAATCTTCTAATCGTGGTGAAAGATCTTCAACATCTCCCATAAAGATCTTCCCGTTTTTTTTCTTACCTAAAACCTTTCTTTATATCCTGGGGAAAAGAACACATAAAAGGGGTGATCTCAAATGATCAGTAAGGGTATGCATAGATAACATAAAAAAAATCCTTAGACATTTGAAGGTAAAAAAAACATGAGCATAAAATCTAAACATCAAAATCTTGAGCAATGACATAAAACATGGCAGTACGTAAGGCATAGATCATGAAGAAACATAAATCAAGATAAATTATCCTGGGAATAAAACTTGTAATTGTGGCAACCATTAAGCACACGATATTATTTCCATAGTAGCCAAGGAATTACTGTCATGACCATCTTAGTGGACAAAGTCCCTTTCTGAATCGAGTTCACTCCTCATTTCAGTCCTGTAACACTGAATCGGTTTAACTTACCGTTACAGCCATGTCTATCTCATGAGATATAAATCTTTACCCAATGCATTAGAGGGAGATATAGGTCCCACCCATCTCATAATGAAATAATTCTTACTTGTGCCACAAAATAAACATACATCATTCAAAATAACCCAACGAATAAAATGGGTTTCCTAAACATAATCCCACCATCACATAATCCATATAAATGAAATGGATATCATTTCATAATAAGGAAATTGAAACCATGTAAATAATAGAGACATGATACTTGAAACATACAGATATGAAATAATGTCATCTTAGATGTAAAATGATTTTGATAAAACACTCGAAATGAATTCTTGAGGAAAATATCCTTTCTTCTTCAAAATCAATTTCTTTTCAAAAAATGTCATCTAATTTTAAAAGAAAACAATTTTTTTGAAAATAGTCATGAAATATTTTGGAGTAAGCTTCATGAAAATAAGGCGTTAAAAAACAGTAAAAATACTTCCATGCCGTATATGTTAAAAAAACATTCTTCTCGTACTTTTGTTGGAAAAGTCAAAAAGTATCTTGTAGGGTAAATAAAAGAAAGATTCCTTCCATACCAAGGGGTAAAAGTAAAAATGGGTAAAAAAATTAAAAATACATGAAAATACTTTTATAAAACATGGACATGGACGATTGCAATAACCCCAGTAAATACTTACGAATAAGCAATCTCAAATAAAAATGAGATTTTCAAAATTATCCCTTACCTTAGGACTGATATGCTTTGTACGTATCCAAAAATCCTGTATAATGATTTAAATAATGTCATTGACTTATTAAATAATCATATTCATTGTTATTATATAATATATGGTTCACTTATGACTTTATATTACCCATTATTTTGTAAATTCCATGTTAAAGAGCATTTTAGGTAAAATCGTTTCATTTGTCGTCCGTGTTTTGACTTGTAATTATACATATGATTACTTAGATCATGATTACTTAATTCCATAATATAAAACCTGATTTATATATAATATATATTCAGAATATACATATATATAATAGTTCGATAAATGGAAATGAAACACACCATTCATGGAGACGGCAGGTCGTACATATGCATGAACGCTGTTTTCCTTTCTTTATTGACTTCAATGGAAGTAAGTATATGATATATATATATATACATAAATAAAGTAGCTTCATTATTCCATATATTTCATTATTATTCATTAAATATACTTTATACTAATTCTTGAATGGTTAATCATGGAAAATGAATCTCATTGCGTTTGTGGAGACGGTAGTCCGTACGTACGCACGAGCGGTGATATCATTCCCATGATCATGAAATTTTATTGAAGTGTATGTAGAATATTACATAATCAATATCAAATTACAATAACCATATATAGTTATTTATTTACACCATTATACCCATTCATGTAAGGTGGTGGGGGAAAACTGATTACACCACAGTGTGGAGACGGTATTCCGTACGTACGCACGCACTGTGATTTCGTTTTCTGTAGGATGGATAGAAGGTGAAATAGAGTTGTTTAATACTTATAATAACATATAATTATATTAGTGATACTTATGTTATTAATTCATAATGAATGAACTAATGAATTAGACGTGGAAGAAGAAATAAAGTTGAATGAATCGGTAACGGACATTACCTCTTCTTTGGAGCGCCACTTTGAGACCACTTTTTAGGGAACTAAAATTGGTCTTTGAAGAAGAAAAGGACCTCTTGGATGTTTCTATGGAACTGGAGAATATCATTTTTCAGTGTTTGGCGGAGCTTGAAGGCTCAATGTGGTGTGAGGATGAAAGGGAGGAGGTTCCCTTTTATAAGGGAGGAGAGGGGCACCTTTGGAATAACTAAAAATATTATTTTATTATAAAGTCATATTCTGTTTTTAATAAATCCAAATTGAGTTATTTAGAATCTAAGGTGTGGATGGGTCTAAATACTCTAATCCAATAGAATTTAGACAAGTTTAGATTTCTATTTTAACCTTACCATTTAGATTTATCTTTAAGTTAAATAATTTTATTTTTACCGTGTCTTCTTGTTTTCGTACACTATAAGGTTAATAAACTTACAATAACAAGCCAAAAGAACCCCAAGTTGTTTATTATTAATATATATATCCTTATCTAAGTAATTTGGCCGAAATGTAGATTTTTAGGAAAAAAATAACATTTAATAATATAATATTTGTTTTAAAAACTATTTTATGTCAATTTTGACACTATTTGGTAATCGATTTTTGAGAAAATCATAACAGAATGATTAGTTTGATAAAAGATAATTAAATCAATAATAACATTTCCTATTAACCTATAAAATTATTTTAATTTATAAAAAGTCTCAAATTACATTTATTTGTGTATTTATAACATCAATTATGTCAATATTTCATTAATAAGATAATTACTGCATCATCATTGTGTCATAAATAAATTAAATTATATAATATCTAAAAATTATAAATTAAACACAATTATGTAGTAAATATTTTTATATTTCTAATTAATATTTATAGTCTAATTTATATTATGTATAACACTATATTAAAAATGATTTACTTATTAATCTTTGATTTTAACTATTTTAACCCTTCTTTAAATAAATTAATATTAAATATCCTAATCTAATCCAATTGGGCCTAAATGGTCATATTTTATTCATAAGGTTGTTTTTCGTCGAATAAAACTTATCTAATAGAATTAGGACATGTGTTAGGGTAATAATAATATCATTTTTACCTTTAATTATCCTATTTACTTTTAACCGTGGTAAATAAAAGTAAAAAGTTACTGTTCACCAAAAAAATATTTTCATCTCATTGAACCACATTTTAGTCCTTGATATTAACCGTGTATCTCGGATTTTCAAAATTCCAATCACAAAAGCGGTAAAATTACGTTTTATGAAAAATTCAGTTTTTAACTACCACTTACTGGTTTCACTATTCATCAAAAAAAGAATGTTTCCAAAAAAATACCAAAAATTAGGCCTAAAATATATTTGATATTATGAATTAAAAAATTATGTCTATTTTAACAAATTCAAAACATATCAGTTGCATTAATTAAATTAAAAATTATTTCCCGTCGTCAAAACAAATATCGTGTTTTTGAGAGATAATAACTATCAAAAAAATTGACATTTGTTTATGTCTGGTTTAAATGTGAAATTACATCCAATGAACAACATTGTATTAATTGTTAAAAATATATTCTAAATATACTTTAAAACAACTCAAATTAATAATTTATTACTATTAATTATTTCAATTAAAAAATTTTGTTTTTAATTAAAATTTAGTAATTTTCACTATTCATCAAAATATGAAAGTTATCCAAAAAGTATCAAAATTTCACCCTAAGATAATTTCGATATTCCGAATCCAAAAATGAAGTCCATTTTGAAGGATAATATTTATAACATTTAAAAAAGTGGGCATTAATATTCATAACGGCTAGTTCATAATAATATTATAATAATATCTCGTTTTGTGAATCTCTGTATTGCATACTACACACACTATCGAGTAAGGTCTTTATTGCATGTAATGCATGCCATGTCAGATATGCATGTTGTGAAAGGTCTGTTTGGTGTTGCGTATAACATAATCAAAACTTATTTCATTTATACATTAAAGAAAATCTATACATAATGTTGTGTAGAATAGTTTCTACAAAACTTCCTTGAAATTGTGTGTAACGCGAGCCAATAATAGTGTTGCGTATACTGCAAGAAAATACGTTGTTGCGTATATCACAAGCTAATTTTGGTGTAGCGTACAACACAAGACATTAAAAATAATATTTTTCCTAAAATCTCGAGGTGTTAAAATCAATCTCACAAACATATATGTCAATTGGGAAAATTATATTCTATTTTATACATAAGTATTCTTCGAATGTTTCCTTCAATTTTAAGGAATTGGTTTCTCTATGAGTGGGTAGAGGAATATTTTTAGCATATAGGCTTATCGTGAGAGTAAAATAGAACTATTTAAAGTATGTATTTAAAAACAACTTCAACATTTATATATAAAACTACCTTTTTAATAAATAAATAGCTTAGCATGTAATATAGTTATCGAAAACAAGTTCAATACTTAAACTATATTGGATAGTTTTATTTTTTTCATAATTAAATTAAAATTAATCATAATGTTAATTTATAATATATCCAACTAATAGTTACCATTATGATTCATTATAAAGGGTTATGATAATTACCAATTGAAAAAAATAGAAGAAGTGATGAACTCAGCTAGTATGAGTGTACCTGATAAATCCCATTTATCTGTGATTTAAATGGAGTTAAAATCACTGTGTATTGACAAAGACCACATCCAAATTGATATCCATGAACTATAGAATATTTCAAACCATTTACAAGATAATTTCAATCTTACATGGATCATAGTCCAAACCATGTTATCCAATCCTTCCTAAGAATGTGTCAATATTTCACACCATACCCTTAGGGCATACACTACTATAATAAAGATTTATATATCTAGGCTCAATGAGTATTGATTTTAATAATTTTTCATTTTAAATAATATATTTATTTTGGGTATGTTTTAAATTATTATTTTATATAGATTTAATATTATCGTTGTTAAAAATTAGATTTTGAAATGATGAAACAAAAAATGAACTTATTAGAAATATTTAGTTTCAATAAAGACATTCATTTTGATGAATTAAATAATTTTAAGGTATTTATTTTTAAAAAATATAGTGTTTTAAATATTATTTATTTAATATGAAATGATAATATTATTTTATGAAGTGCGAAGACATTATTAGATGGGTTACAAGCTGTTACCTTTGTTAAAACACATATTTTTCAACAAATGGGGATTTTTCTATTTAAAATTTTGTATATTTATAATTCATAAATTTTTCTAATAAAATAAATAATATTTTTCAAGTAAAAATTAAAAAATTATCCAATGGGAATTTTTTCATAATTTCATAATACTATCAAATAATTGGCTATAAATTAATTAAAATTTAAATATTCAGTATGTAGTATAACAACATAAATGATAAAAAATGCTAAAATATATACTAAAAAGAGTTTCCATGACCATAATTATGTTTCCAAATTAATATAATGTGTTTTCATGTTATTAGATTAAATTTATGGATCCTCAAATAATCCTCCCAACATGTAATATATTTTAATGTTGAAAAATTAATTATATATACACATAACTCACATCACCATAACCAAATGTATTTTTTAATTTTTTCTATTCATAGAATTATAAAATAATGAATATCATGGTACATTGGTAGATAAAATTGGGATATATCAGGGGATGATTTATTTTTCATAAATTTATCACGTATAATCTAAAACCAACGTTTAGAAATTAATAAAGAATTTACCTCTATTTTTATATAAATACATGGGAATCCAACCATTCCACTTCACTCAGAACCCTTTGATCATAAATATACTACAAAATACTGACTATTAAGTTCTCCCAATATGTTCCCAATACCTTAATAGGATCCTTCAAGTTCTCAAGAATCATTATCTCATTGTAAGTGATCATCTCCTCTTCTTTATTCAAGAACCTTCCTTATTTTATTCCCACATATCTCTAATTGATTACACTAGTATATTACTTTACAAATCAATAATTCTATACTTATTATTTCAAAGTGTCTATAAACCACTTTTACCCCCAATATACACTTCAATGAGTATTTCTATACCCCTATTCTACTACAACAATTATGATTCAATTTTCCCATCAAAGCATTTGTATTGTGAATACATATCCTCTATTCCACCCAAGGGTAACCACCTATATATACACATCCATAATTTTTATTGGATTTCTATTTAAGCAACAAAAACCCTCTAACTTCTATACTAAATGTTATAAAATACATCCCTAGGTTATATGTTATATGGGGTACACTAATTCTTGTACATTATATAAATGTAATGAGTAAACATGGAAATATATATCCCTCAAATCCATTGATAAATAATTTTATCTCATGATAATCCATGTATATTACATAATATGTTATCCTATGAACACCCTGTTGTGATGTCATGGTGAATAGTGTCATCATAGGTTTATGATGTCTTATTTTATTTTGATTCCCCATTTATATGTTTTATTTATTTAAACATATAATATAATGCTTTGGTGATCAATTTTATGATCATCACCCCTTCTATGTTCCCTTGATATTCTACATGACTCAAATTAATTGTTCAATACTGTTATATGATTTTATTCTTCCTATAGTAAGCATTATATATCACTAGTTTCTTCTATTACATCCCCATGTCATCCTATTATGTTTAAGAAGTAAAATATAATTTTATGGTTATGTTGTGATGTTTTGAAATAATATTTTTTTCCCAATGATTCATGGTGCTATGAAATTTGTTAAATTTTCAATTAAAATAGGCCTCATGATATCATGTGATTATATTATTTGAACCCTTTTGTTATAAATAATGAAATAATGGTTTTAAATACATCGGATTTCATACTTACAACCACAGAAAAGTCTAGTTCATTTTTGGGATAATGAATATAAAAATATAGTGAAGACCGTAAGAATAAGACTTATCATTTAAATCATCCCTAAATTTTTTTAAAGTATAGTGTATGATTTATCAAAAAAACAAATTTTGTTTCTAGACACTAAAAGTGGATGTGGGTATGGCACAATAATACCAAGGGGTAACAACTTATAAAAAGATTCACTTGGCATCCCTCAATCATCACCTGGTGGATCCCAAAGCCAGCTTGGTATAATAATTTTTTGACACTCCATTGAGATATTATTTGGTAAATTCATCAGATCCTTAGGAATCATTACAAGTTGTAAAAGATACACACACGATTATATAATATTAAATAGATCAAGGATAAAAAAAATATGAAACCAGTAAATTAATATCGTAAGGAATAAATTTCGATGATGTGTTATCTATTCAATGTTTATTGTTTATATTTTTTAGTAACATTAAACATTGATTCCATCATTTACAATTTATTTTATTCAATGGCATGGAATATTAGGATCTAAGCCAATATCAAATTTTATATGTATTGTAATGACTTCCAAAATGAGATTCCCAACCCAATGAGTGAATTAATCAAGAACATCATGAAAATAATTTCCCAATTAAGCCTTGTTTTTAAAAAGGATTTATATATAGTAAAAACCCTACATCCCCTTATGAAAGAGAATATTTTAATTGAAACTATTTTGTAAATTTGAAAAAAAGGTTTAGTGGATATCCTGATCCATTAATAATAGAAAATGGACAAATATTATTAATGACATATTCTCCATACTTATATACTCTATATAATATAAGTTCATGTTGTATGTTTATCATAAAGATAGAGAATAAAATAAATAGGGAATATTAATTTAAATTATGAAGAAAGAAGATTATATTTTTTCATTGAAGTGGAATGAAATATATAAATATTTTATGATAAATATTTTCATCTAACTATCTGACTGAAAGTATAAGGGTATTTCATAAAACTTAAGATGATGGATGATGATTCCATTAAGGTTTATCTGGTTAAAAATCCTTGAAATTCCGGATACACCGGTATATTTTCTATTTCCCCCAAATTAATGTTGACTGCCTCTCCTGGGAGCTAAATAAGTGTCCCTGAAAAGATGTATTTATTCAAGACTCCTACATCTATAAGAAAATATTCGAATTCATATTCAAAATTGACATGGAGATTGGTTCACCTCATTGGTCATATGGATCAAGAGATATGAAGAGGATAATTATTTTTTAATACTACTGGCATGATATAGAAAACTCATGATGGTTTGATGTTTTAAAATCCAACTTGTTAAAACTATGGAAAGAAACATCCTAGATTTTATGGGAATAAGGACAGTTCTGAGGTATAGATTTGTAGGGAACATTGATTTTGAAGTTCATCTAGAGAAACCCACCAATATAATGGAATATATGAATTATCATTTCAACCCTAATCCTATTGTTGATAATTTCAACAACATGGAACAATGATATTATGCAATTAAATGCACAAAAACAAAGTTTTTCATCAATAACCGATGAAAATAACTAGAAAATCCAAGATATCATGAGTTAGACTATAAAATCAAAACTAAAGTTGTGGATCCTAATAATAATATAGTTAAAGGAACACTAATTTTTTATTCATGGATAATAAAAATAAAATTTTGTTTGTTATCAATAGATCACATTCTATCATACATGTTTGTAGAGATTTTCAAACACAACAAAAAACATGAAAGATTAGCTATCAGTGAAAATGGAAAATTGGGAAATTATAGCATCCCAAGTACATAACTCTTCCCTGGTCTGTATTTTCCCTTGAATAATCTATGTTATCCTCATAATACTGAATTTATAATATTAATTTTTTAATTTAAGTATATACATTCCATTAATAGGGAAACATAAATTTTTGGGGGAATGATACCACCCACCGTATCACAAGTCCCTCTACGATTATATATAATGGAAAGAGGATGTTGAATATATTTTGGTATCATTATCTCATACATGAATATTATTTTCATTTGGGAAATTGATTTAAATCAAATGTTTGATACTAATTAAATGATAATCTTGGATGGAAAGGAAATTTTAATGAAATATTATGATGTGTTTCCCCCATAATTTTCTCGTCTTCTTCCAAAATATGAGGATGAGTAATCAATCGATATTATGGATCGTTATTTTATAACATCAATTTTTCCATATATAATTTTAATCAATGGAAAGGAGGATATTAAGTAGAAAATATAGTTCAATATTTATAAAGAGTGTATATGTTAATGTTATTTATCGTGGGGTGCACCAGTGCTCTTTATCAAGAAGAAGGTTTAGAAAATACACCTCTATGTTGATTATCAGGAGATAAATAATATAATGACAAAGAAAAAATATAATCTTCCAGATATTAGTTGATTACCATATTAACTAATTAGAGCCTAGTACTTCTCAAATGTGGATCTTCGAGAGGGATATTAACAAGTAATGGTGAAGAAAGTGGTTTTCCAAAAGGCAAATTTTTGTACAATATATAGGAACTATGTGTTCATAGTGACGAAATTTTAACACACTAATGCTCTAGATATCTTCATGGAAAATATTAGTAGAGTCTTTAAGCATTAAACCAATAATATTTTGTTAGTCTATATTAAATATATTCATAGCTACTCTTAAATAATGGAGGGACATAACAATAACTTTAATTATTTAACGATGAATTTGTAAAATGAGTAGTTATTTTCCACATGCAGTAAATGTTAGTATTGGATGGGGAATGCGACATTATAGGGGGGTGTAATTGTAATTCCCCGACCCTAGTTACCCAAATTCGGTGCATTATTACATAACATTGGAATGATCATAAGAAATTATGTATCGAAATAGAAATTAGTTGAGTAGCCTCAGAAGTACTAGAAACATACATATGTTTTACATTATATTATGAAATGGAAAAAATACAACATTGTGACTCTTTTGATCACAGTCATATCCCTTATCAAATTTCTAGTGGTCAATCATAATATAATTTTTTACATACTAGGAAAAATAAAACATAAGAAATGGGTGATCTTAGAAGCATAGTAAGGATAACAATATAGTGGACACTATCATATAGAAACTGAATCATTTATGGAAATTTATAAGAATAAAACACAAACCTTTTAAACATAAACTTCAGAATAATATTGTGATGATAAATCAACTAATTACATTTACTTATTCACATAGATTTTCTACTAGTATAATAATCAAATGTAATATCAATATCTAATTTTATAATGATGGAATGCATATTGCCGTACATCATAACCACATAGTTAAGGCCTCATGCGAAGACTAAAAATAATATTCTTTTAAGGCCTTATACCCATACACTAGTTTGTATCATGCGACCTACTGATGAATTGAGGGGCTATAGTGGTCCCCACTCTTCACTTACTATATCTAATGCAATCCTCATATAAAAGTGTTTAAACATGACATAAACATTAGTATTTAAAACTAGAAATTGATATGTTAATAATTTAACCATAAATCATGAATGTTAAAAAAACATCACATCCATAGTGAAACATATCATAGAACATTCAATATAATATGGATGATTGTATCATAATAATTCAACTTCAAACAAGCGTAAAATCCAACAAAGGATGTTGAAATAGATGAAATCAATCCAATAATTATATGAATGAAATATATCATTCTACATTGAAATCATTAAATAGTAATAAAAAACATTTATTTTAAAAATATTATTATAATATTTTAAAGGGAATCCTTTAAGCAGTTATAATGGTGGAAAATATCCACACACGATGTATAAGTTAAAGAAAATATTTTTTCCTTTATGTGTCAAAAAGGTCATAAAGTGATTTTTTTGGAAAGAGACAGAATGATTCATTTCAAAACATTATATAAAAAGTCATACAAGGGTATAATTGACATTAAACCATAGACTAATACATTTTTAATAAACAAATATTTTTTTGATATAGAAATCCATGTAGATACTTACGAATAAACAACCTCGAATAATAAAGAGATTATAAAATTAACCATTTCCGTGTACTTTTTCTTTATTTGAGGGTACATTTACTTCATGTATAATAGTTAAATAATTTTTAATATATTATACAAGAAACAAATACATGAATATGATATCATATATTATATTATAATATTGGTTTGTTAATAATATTTAAGTTATATCATTGTTTCAGGTGTTAACTGATTCGTTTTTTCTTATATATTTTGTTATGTAGGTATTGTTTTTTATGGATAGGAGGTATTTGATTCATATATATAATTATATTATGTTCTTAAAAATTACTTTTAATCATAAAATTAAAATTATTCTGGAATTCGTATGATGGGGAATGAATCTCATCACGTTCGTGGAGACAGTAATTCATACGTACGCACAAGAGAAAATATCATTCTATTAGTGGTGAAATCATATATAATTGGTTGGTATATTATATATAAATAATAATTAACCTGTTTTATTTATTATTTATATCAATTATAATCATTATTATACCCATTCAAATAATGAATTTCTGAATAACAAACTACACCATGATGTGGAGACGGTAAGACATATGTTCGTACGTTTGGTGACTTTGTCATTTATAGGATAGATATAATAACAAATATGGTTACCAAATTTATAATAAAATATCAGTATGTATAAGTTACTAGAGTAATTATTTTAGTCTAGAAACAATAAATAAAAATAAATTGAAAGAAGAAAATAACTTTGAAAGAGGTGATGAAATAATTACATCTTCTTTGGGTGATTTATTTTGATTTGAACAAATGGGATCCATTGGTTTGATTTAATATTGATGTAAGGCCTCTAGGATGAAGTGAAGGAAGTTGTGAGGAAATAGGATCCCTGTTTTTTAGAGCCAAATGGATTTGGTGGTGTGAAATTAAGATAATGGGAAGTACCCTTTTATAAGAGAGGTGAGTGGAAGTTTAGTAAAAGCTAGAAATATTATTTTATTATAAAATAATTTTCGGTTTCTAATGGATCTAAATGGGATTATTTATATTCTATGGTGGTTAAGGGTTGAAAAACTATCAAAAAATAGGTTTTATACAAGTTTAGGTCACTATATTCACCTTAACTTTCATATTTATCTTTTAGTTAAATAGTTTAATTTTTATCATGTCTTCTTGTATTTTAATACTATATGGTTAATAAACATAAATTAAAATGCCAACAGAACCTCATGTGGTTCATTAATTACATTAATATCATCATATAAGTGATTTTTAATATCCTTATAGTTTTATGACTATTATATAATTTAACAAATTAGTATATTTTTTATAAACTCATTTATGTCAATTTTGACACTATTTAGTATTTGGTTTTTTGAAAGTCAAAACAATCTGATCTAATCAAAAAACATTCAATTAATCAACCATAAATGTTCATATTCACCTAGAAAATTTTTGGAATTCATATTAAGTCTCAATTTACATTTATTTGTAAATTTTTAATATCATTTATTTTAATCATTTAGTAATAAGGTAATTACTGCATCATCATTTTGTAATAATTAAATTTAATTATTTAATTTTATAAAATTATAAATAAAATACCATGATGTAAGAAATATTATTATATATTTTAATTAATATTTTTTTTCTAATTTATCTTATGTATAACACTATATTAAAAATGTTTTAGACATTTGACTATGAATTTTACATTTTTAACACTTCATTAAATAAAATAATAATAAATTTCCTAATCTAAAACAAGTGGATCAAAGAGGATCATATTTTTGAACTAAGGTTCATTTTTTTAGAAATAAAATTATCCAATAGAATTAGGACATTTGTAGAAGTAATTATAATATCATTTTTACCATTATTTATCCAATTTACTTTTAACCGTGGTAAATAAAATTCAAAAGAAACTATTCTCCAAAAATTATTTTTATCTTATTGATAAAAAATTTTCTTACTAATGTCAACTGGGTCTCTTGGTTTTTTAAATTGAATTTAATGAAGTAGAAAAATTATTTTTAAGCAAATTTTCAAATGTTCCTAGAAGGTTGGTAAAATGTGTTAAATAGTTCAATAAAATTTTATATATATGATATTATTATAAAATTATTCAAATGAATTAAATTGGAATAATATAGGAATTATTTATCTATTTTGAATTGAAATAATTTTAAATAAAATAAATAAATATTAAATAAAAGGTCGTTTCAGAACAATAATGTAGTGCTTTTCGATATTTATTAAAAATAGTAAGTTTTAATAAAAATACCCAAAATTCACTCTAATCTAACTTGTATATTCTAACTCCAAAAATGATGTGCATTTTGAAAAATAAAATTTATAAATTTTCAAAATGTGGGTATTACTATTCACAATAGCTTGTTTGACCAGCTGTGCCGTGGTAGAACTCGATGTTGTGTACAACGCAAGATATTGAATAATTCAATGGGAAGAATACTATATGGTGTTTTCGAGTCTTATCCCCAGATATATCTGTGTCAGAGCCACCTATGCCTCCTCATATCAAGACAGTGATGTATTTCAAGAAAAATTCAAAAAATCTATACATTACCAAAATTCTAGGATGTTCTTATATACTAATCCTCAATGTTTGAATTTCGGTAATGTTCTCTAATTACAGTTTTTCTAAATCTCGTTTCCAAGGTTTCTACTAAAATTCCACTTCTATCAACTGTAATGCCCCGACCCATGTTTCCCTGAGTGAGTACATTATTAAATAACATTGGCATGATCACAAGAGATCAAGGCTCAAATTATTTATTAGTTTAGTAGTCTTGGTAGTACTAGATACATAAATACGTTTTACATTCCCTTATGAAATGAAAAAACTAATACATTGTGTCTCCTTTTAACACACTCATATCCCTTATCTTATTCTTGTAATTCAATAATAATATATATCATCACATCCTAGTAAAAATAAAACATAAGAAATGGGTGAGCTCAGAAGCTATGTAAGGATAAAAATATAATGGAAACTATAAAAATAAAATATAAAAAGTTATGGTAATGTATAATTTTAAAACACAAGAAATTTAAACTTAATCATTAGCATAATATGGAAATGATAAATCCAATATTTCCATTCACTTATTCATATGTATATTCTACAAGTAGAATTATCACATGTAATATAAATAGTTGATTTCAAAATTGTGGAATTCATAATGCATGATATCATAACCATATAGTCAAGGCCTCATTCCAAGAATAAAAATAAGATTTTTTCATGTCCTTATTTTAAGATATTATTTTATCTCATTAGACCTACCGATGCATTGAGGGGCTATAGTGAGCCCCACCCATCACTTACTACTTATAATGCATTCCACAGATAAAATGGTTGAAACATAATATAAACATTTGTATTTAAATCTAGCATACGAAAAGTTTATACATTAACCATAAATCATTAACGATACAATATAGTACATCAATAGTCAAATATAACAATAAACCATCAATACAATATAGAAGACTGTGTCATAACAAATCAACATCAAAAAAGTGTAAAATCAAACAAAGGATGATGACATTGATGAAATCAATCCATAATTATATGATTAAAATATCTATTTCTAAATTGAAATCATTCAATAGTAATGAAAAAATTAATTATAAAAATATTCTTATAATCTTGTAAGGTAATATTTGAAGGTGTTATAATGGGGAAAAATAGCCTCACCTACCGTATAAGTTAAAAAATATTCTTTATTTAATTTGTAGAGAAGATCATAACTTCCCTTGTTTGAAAAGAGACAGAAATAATTATTTCAAAACATTAAATAAAAATTCAAGCAAGGGTATAAATCACTTGTAACTATAGAATAATACATTTATAAAAAACATGGATGTGGATAATAACGAAGTCCTAGTAGATACTTACGAATAAAAAACCTCAAATAATAAAGAAAATGTAAAATTAACCCTTACCTTGTACTTTTGCTTAGTGGAGGTTATGTTAACCTCATATATAATAGATAAATCATTTATTTTAAATTATACAATAAGAACATACATAAATATAATATCATATACGATCTTCTAATTTTGATTTGTTAATAATATTTCAGTAGTATCGTTGTTTCGGGTGTTAACTGATTCATTTTTCTTTATATGTTTTACTATGTAAGTCATGTTTGTTATAGATAGGATGTACTTTATTTATATCTAAAATGATATTAAGTTCTTAAATATTATTTTTAATCCTCAAATGGAAATTATTCTTGAATGGTCATGATGGGGAATGAATCTCACTTCGTTCGTAGAGACGGAAATACGTACGTACGTAGGAGCGCAAATATCATTCTATTAGTGGTGAAATCATATATAATTAAATAGTATATTATATATAAATAATAATTAACATGTTATATTTATTATTTAAATTAGTTATACTCATTATTATACCCATCCAAATAATTAAGTGTTGAATGACAAACTACACCACAACGTGGATATGGTACACTGTATGTACGCACGTATGGTGACATTCTCATTCATATGATGGATTGATAAATAAATATGGTTGTACCATATTTATAAAATAATCTCAATTTTTAGAAGTTAATTTAGTTATTATGTTAGTATGGAAACAACAATTAAATTGGAAGTGGAAGAAGAAAATATCATTGAAAGAGTTGATGAAATAATTATTTTTTCTTCGGGTGTTTCCATTTTATTTGAAGAAAATGGACACTTAGGTCGGATTTATGATCAAACTATAGAATCTAATATGATGTGTGGATATTTGGTAAGATATTTGAGTAGGATATGTCTGAGAAAAATGGCATTGGAGGTGTGAAACTAAGAAATGGGGATTTACCCATTTATAAGAGAGATGAGGGGTACTTTAGAAAAAGATTGAAATATTATTTTATCATAAAATAATTTTCAGTTTCTAAGGGCTTAAAATGGATTTAATTCTAGGATAATGTGGGAATGGGTTGAAAAACACTCAAAAAATAGGTTTTAGACAAGTTTAGATCACTTTATTAACCACATCCTTTTGATTTAATTCTTAGTTAAATAGTTTATCTTTTACCATATCTTCTTTTATTTTAATATTACATCGTTTAAAAAAATACAATAAAATTAAAATAAAACCTAAAGTGGTTCAGTAATGAAATCTATATCATTATATAGTCATTCTTCTGAAAATTATATTTTTATGACTAATATATAATTTTAAAAAAGTTTAGTTTAAAAAAAACTCATTTATGTCAATTTTGACACTATTTATTGTTTGGTTTTTGTGAAAGTCATGAAAATGAATTTTATTCAAAACAAAATTCATTTCATTAACACTAAAATTTCATATTAAAATTTATATTTTTGTAAGCATCGTAATTCTCAACTTACATTTATATTTATATTTATAATATCAATTATTTTAATCATTTAGTAATAATGTAATTACTTCATCATCATTGTGTCTTAAATAAATTTAATTTTTTAATATATACAAACTATAAATAAAATAAAATGATTTATGAAATATTATTAGATTTCTAATGAATATTTAATGTCCAATTTATCTTATGTATATCCCTATATTAAAAATCATTTTAATTATTACAATTTCAGTTTTATACTTTTATCATTTCTTGAAATAAAATAATAATAAATGCACTAATCTAATCCAAGTGCATCAAAGAGGATCAGTGTTTTGTCCATAGGATAATTTTGATCGAAATAAACTTATACAATAGAATTTAGACATGAGTTGGGGAAATTATAATATCATTTTTACGTTCAATTAACCTATTTATTTTAACTGTGTTAAATAAAATTCAAAAGTTACAAATCACTAAAAACAATTTTCATCCTATTGAACCAAATTTTAATTACTAATATCCACTATGTCTCTCAGAGTTTTGAAATCCAATTTACAGATGTGGTTAATTATGTCTTATGAAAATTTACCAATGTTCCTAGAAGGTGGGTAAAAGGTGTTAAATTGTTCAATAAAATTTTATATATCTAATGTAACAACCCAAGCATCCACAATACTTTTCCCTTTGAATAATACAATAGTGTGTGTTGTACGCAACTTCGAGTTCTAACATGCCACCACCAATAAAACTAGCCGTTATGAATAGTATTACCAAATTTTTGAAATTTTATAAATTTTATCATTCAAAATGGACTTAATTTTTGGATACTGAGTATCGAATTTATATTAGGGTAAATTTTTTATATTTTTCTGAAAACCTTCAATTTTTGATGAATAGTGAAAAACACTAAGTTATAGTTTAAAACCAAATTTTTACTTAAATAATTATTTATATTATTTAAATTTATTTTAGGTCAAAATAGATACATAATTCCTATATAAGTTCAATGTAATTCATTGGAGTCAGTTTATAATAAATTTAGATATATAAAAATTTTGTTGAACTTGTTATAGTCTTTTACCCACAACCTAGGAGCATTTGAAAATTTACATAAAACATAATTTTAATGCTACTTTGAGTTGAATTTCTAAAATCTGAGATACTTGGTAGATATCAGTAAGTAAAATATGTTTTAACAAGATGAAAATAATTTTTGGTAAATATTAACTTTTTACTTTTATTTACCATGATTAAAAGTAAATTGGGTAATTAAGGGTAAAAATGATATTATTATTATACTAAAACATGTCCTAATTCTATTGGATAAGTTTAATAAGACCAAAAACAACCTTAGGAATAAAATATGATAATTTATATCCACTTGGATTAGATTAAGACATTTATTATTATATAATTCAAAGAAGAGTTAAAAGTGTTAAATTCAATGTTTAATAACTAAAACATTTTTAATATAGGGTTACACATAATATAAATTCGAATATAAATATTCAATAGAAATATAAAAATATTTCCTACATAGTGGTATTTTATTTATATTTTTTAGAAATTAAATAATTAAATTTATTTATGACACAATGATGAAGCAGTAATTACCGTATTAATGGATGATTAAAATAATCGATATTATAAATTTCCAAATAAATGTAATTTGAGGCTTTTAATGAATTACACTAATTTTATAGTTTAATATGACATATTGGTATTGGATAGATGATTTTTTTGATGTAATAATGCTGTTATAAATTTAGAAAAAACAAAATACCAAATAGTGTCAAAATTGACATAAAAGAGTTTTTAAAAAATAATATTATATTATTAATTGATATTCTATTCATAAAAATATAAGGTTCGGAACAAATACATATATAATGATAGGTGTATCATTAATTAACCACTTGGGGTTCTCTTGGAATTATATCATAATTTTATTAACCATATAATATAAAAATACAAAGAGACATGGTAAATGTCAAACTATTTAACTAATAGTTAAATCTAATAGATACAGTTAAAATAGTAACCCAAACCTATCTAAAAACTATTTGTTGAGTGGTTTTAGACCCATAACCACTATAACCTTTAAATAATTCATTTTGGATCCATTAAAAAACGAAAATGATTTTATTATAAAATAATATTAATAACTTTTCCAAAGGTGCCTCTCACCCATCTTATAAATGGGCACTCATCCTTCTCTCTAATTCACACCTTCAATGCGAATTGGCTCAGAAAAACCTAGCCATATACCCTATAAAATTTCCTAAATTCATCTTAGAGGCATTAATTCAGTCAGAATGCCAACGTAAGGATCCCTTTTGATCAAATCAAAAAGAAGAACCCGAATAAGAGGTAAATATTTCATCACCTCTTTCAGGTTCCATTTTTCATCCACATCCAATTTCTTATGTTGTTTCAATTATAAAATAATAACCCCAGTATATTATATATTAATTGATGTTATTATAAATATGGTACAACAAAATTCAATATTATATCCATCCTTTGAATGACATGTCACCATACGTGCGTACGTACGTCTTACTGTCTCCACGTCACGGTGTAATTGTTATTCAATACATTATTATTTGTATGGGGTATAATAATGATGTGTAATTTATGTAAATAATAACTATAACATGATAATGATTCTGTATATATGATATAACATCCAATTATATATTATTTTAAAATCAAAATAATGATATCGTCGCTCGTGCGTACTTACGGATTACTGTCTCCACGAATGTGATGAGATGCATTCCCCATCGTATCTATTCAAGAATAATTTTCATATGATGATTCAAAAGAAGTTTTCAAGACATAATATCATTCTTAATATGAATTATATACATCCTATCCATAACAAAAATTAGGTTTATAACAAATCATATAAAGGAAAATGAATTAGTTGACACATGAAACAACGATAATACTAATATATTATTAACAAAGCAATGTTAAAATCACATATATGATATCATATTAATTTATATTATTATTTTATAATTTAATAACAATTATTTCACCATTATAAATGAGGTTAAACTACCATCGACCAAGGAAAAGTACAAGGTATGGGTTAATTTCAAAATCATATTATTATCCGAGGTTGTTTTTACGTAAGTATCTACTAGGATCTCTTTATCATCCACAACCATGTTTCAAAAAAACTTATTTCAATTTTTTTTACTATTTACAAGACAATGTGGTAAAGTCATTTATACCCTTATTTTACCATATATTTTGTGAATGGAATATTTACGTCATTTTCCAAACAAGGTACTTTAAGACCTTTTCAATAAAATTAAGGTAATAATGTTTTTTTCAACTTATACGGCATGTGCACCTATTTTCCGCCATTATTACTTCATCTAAGCTTCCCTTAAAAGATTATAATAATATTTAAAAACTAAATTCTTTCTTTTATAATTATATTAACTTTCAAATATTTCAAAATATTGAGAGATATTTCTCTAAAAAAGGTTTTGATTTCATCTATGTCAACATCCTTTAAGGAATTTTAATCTTATTTGAAGTTGATTTATTATGATACAAAACATCCATATTGTATTGATGGTTTTGACATATTTTTTATTGTGGATGTGTTATTTTTACACCATTCATGGTTTATGGATAAAGTGTTGACATTTCATATGGTAGTTTTAATATGATTGATTATGTTATGTTTAAACATTTTCATATGAAGAATGCATTGGAATTAGTAAGTGACGGGTGTAGCTTGCTATAGCTTCTCGATGAATCGATTGGTATAATGAGAAAAACTAGTTTCTTGGCACAAGGCTTTGACAAAATCATATTTGTAGTCTTGGTACATGGCCTTTACTATGTGGATATGAAAGTCTGGCATTATAAATTCCATCATTATGAATGTGGCTATTAATATTGCATGTGATTGTTAGACTAGTAGAATATCCATGTGAGTAAGTAAATGGCATTATTTGGATTTATATTTTCCATATTATGATGAATTTTATGTTAAAAAGGCATTTTTTTGTTTTATACATTGCCTTAAATGTTTATGTTTTTTATGAAAGTTTCCGCTATACTGTTATCCTTACTGAGAATCAGATCTCACACCTTTCTATGTTTCTTTTCTCCCAAGTTGTGAAGAAGTATATTATAACTGACCTGAATGGATATTCTATGGGATCTCCGTGGTGTATATGGAAACAATGTTGTTATAGTTTTCCATTTTATGATGTAATGTAAACCTTCAGAATGTATCTAGTACTTCCAAGGATACAAAAATAATCAGTCATTCGAGATATGATCGTTTGTGATCTTGATAATAATACGTAATAATGTACCAACTCTGGGATTCTGGGGTTAGGTCGTTGTTTTTAGAATCATTGTAAGTTTAGTACAAACCAGGGAAACTAGATTTAGATCAACTATGATTAGAGAACATGACCCTAAGATAAAATTTGAGGATTAGTATAGAAGAACTTACTAGAATTTTGGTATTGAAGATATTTTATGATCTTTGCAATAAATACATCCTTGTCTGGATACGAGTAGGTAGAGGTGGATCTGACATAGATGTACCCAGGGGTAAAACCCGAAACACTGCTTTGAGCTAGAGTAGAAGTGGAATAGGTGCATGATAAAGGGCCTTGCTGCACTCTTGGTTATGAAACTCATGTAGGATATGCATATGATATTTCTCATTTTAATTACAAAAAATTATGAAGGTTTTATGAGTATATACATCCTCAATGAAAACATTTTTATGATTATTGATTATATCCATAAACTATTAAGTTAATGTTAAGTGTTTTATGAGTTTGGATTTATGTATATCGAATCATAAAATAAAATAGTTTATGCATAGAGAAATGGTCCCTAGTGGAAGGAATGTAAACCGTATCAATTCACACACTCCATGTAGGGATTTCCTCTTACTCATGAAAATTATTGTGGATCTGGTGATACAACTGATGCTGATCTGATAATCACCATAGTAGGAAAACTCACTCAGGTTATGAAGAATAACCTTACCTATATGGAGCACCTTGATCCGCAGCAAGTATGATCAATGATAGATCTATTCATGAGGTTAAAACCACCAACATCTAATAGGAGTATAAATCCATTAGTACCTGAGCAGTGGATAAATTTCATACAGAAAATATTCCATGCCTTGGAGATTTGTGAAAGAGAAAAAGTGTTCATGGAAGTTTACCGCTTCACTGGAGATGCTGATCAATGGGGGCCATTGATTCAAAACATAGAGGATGATGATGAAATATCAAATATGGAATATAGGGAGATTAAAGAAATTTTCATCGAAAAATACTTTCCTCATTACCATCCAGGAGATACGGAATGGAAATTTCTGAGTCTGAGGAAAAAGAAGTATGATAATGTCGCAAAGTATGAGGCTAACGTTACAAGGTTAGCAAGGAATACTGCTGATTATATACATAACAAAATAATTAAGATTGATCATTTATATGAAGGGTTAAAAACATTTATCTGTCGAGCATTAGTCTCACAATCATTCACGTCGTACGAAGATATTGTCTCCTTTGTAATGAAGAAAGAAAGATAATTCTCTTAGTCCTACAACTTTAAAGGAAAGCAAGAGAAGAAGAGATATACTTATAACTATATAATTGGAAATAACGGGAAGAAGTGAAAAGGTAAAAATCCATCCTGTAGTAAATGTGGGAAGAAACACCCTGGTACATTCCTGAATGGAATGGGAGTATTTTATAAGTGTGGAGAAAAAGGCCACCATTCTCATCATTGCAAGAGAAGAAAGGGGATCTCGATATTGGATGCTAAAATTGTAGAGAAATGGGGTATTATTAAAATGAATGTCTTCAGTGTCAAGGGAACTTACCTCAGAAAAGTCAAAAGGATCAACGCCAAGAATATTTTATCACTACTGCTGAGGTTGAAGCTCCGAAAGAGGTAGTGGTAAGTAATATAATGGTTTCCTCATGTTTAAAAAATGATTTATTAGATTCTGGATCATCAAATTGTTTATTATCTTCCTAGTATTCTAAGAAAATTAGATATTTTCAATTTGATTTAACAAGGGCGTTGTCAGTAAATACTCTTAAGGGATGTATCATTGCAACAATGTTTTGTGAATTAGTCCACATTAAAGCATATATATGTTCTTTATCTGCTGATCTAATCATCATACCCACGACTGAATTTGATATAATCCATGGAATATATATGATTTCAGACCATTATTTAAAAATAAATTGTAAGAAGAAGGAGGTTACTATTTTTGATAACGATGATAATGAACACATTATCTTTAAAGCAGAATCGTCACCACCATATTCTTATCTAGAGCCACCACCAGTAGCTCAACAAAATAAAATTATTTGGTAGGTACAGAATGAAATAACTGTGGTTGTGGAAGGGAATGTTAAAATAAAGGATGTAACTATTTTGAAAGAATGTGTTGATGTGTTTCCAAAAAAATTACGTGGACATCCTCTAGAACGGGAAATTGAGTTTTCCATTGATTTAATTCCTGGTTCAAGGCTCATATTGAAGACCCATTATAGAATGGTCACTGTGGAATTAGTGGAACTTAAGAAACAACTATAGGTATTGAGTAATAAGGGATTTATTCTCCCTAGTGTTTCTCCATGGGACTCCCATGTCCTTTTGTTAAGAATAAAGATGGATCTATGAGGTTTTGCATTAACTACAGGGAGATTAATGATATAACAATAAAGAACAAGTATCCCCTACTTCGCATTGATGATTTATTCGACCAAATTCATAGAGCTCAATACATTTCAATGATTGACCTTCGATCTGGATATCATCAATTGTGTGTGAAGAAGGAAGGCATTCTGAAAACTGCATTTCGAAACAGGTACGGGAACTACAAGTTTATAGTAATGCATTTTGTATAGTCTAATTTACCCTCTGTTTTTTTGGATCTAATGAATAGATATTACAACTAATATCTTGATGAACATGTAGCTATATTTATTGATGATATCTTAGTATAATCCAAAAGCTATGAAGATCATGAAAATCACTTGCGCATTATCATGAAGACTCTTAGAAGACATGAATTATATGGGAATTTTAGTAAGATTGAATGCTGACTTTAGGAGATTTCATTTCTTGGACATATGGTCTCTAAGGATGGAGTCTATGTTGATACTTCTAAGACCAAGGAAATCCATTAATGGATATCACCGACAAGTATAACTGAGGTATGCAGTTTTATTTGTCTAGCAGGTTATTATCTTCATTTCATCGAGAAATTTTCCCAATTGGCTAACCCATTAACCACGTTCACGGGTAAAGGGGTGAAATTTGTTTGGAAAAAATAATGTGAAGAATGTTTTGAAGAACTGAAGAAAGATTAGTCAATGCCACTATATTGAATCTATATTCAGGGAATTATGGTTTTGTTATTTATAGTGGTGCATTAAAGAATGGACTTCGTTATGTCCTTATGCAGAATGATATGATTATTTCATATGCATCACAACAACAAAAAATTAATGAGTAAAACTATCCTACTCATGATTTTGAGATAGAAGCTATAATATTTTCATTGAAGATATGGAGACATTATATCTATGTTGAAAAATGTCAGATATATATAGATCCTAAGAGTTTGAAGTATATTTTCTCACAGAAAAAACTCAATATGAGCCAAAGGCGATGTCGTGAACTACTCAAGGATTATGATTTCACTATACACTACCACCCGAGGAAGGAAAATAATGTGGTAGATGCTTTGAGTAGAAAGGATCATAGAGTTTTTAACACGTTGAGAGATAAAAAGGATCCTATAGACATGGAACTAGTAATGATGAATATGGGAATCACCATGGAAGGTGAAACATCAGTAATTTTTCAAATGGATGTCAAACCATCTTTACTAGAAAGGATAAAGAGTTCTTAGACTAGTTATTGAGAGTTTCAAAAGAAGATTAAAGCTGTGAATGATGGGAGATTGAGTGAATTTGTGTACGAAGATGGAATTTTGAAATTTTGGAAGAGACTTTGTGTTCCCGATAAACCTGATATAAAAATGGAATTGTTGGATGATGCTCATAGTTCCAATTTCTCTATACACCCTGGTAGCACTATGATGTATATATATTTGAAGGAAGAATGATGGTGGGACAACATGAAGAGAGAGATTGCTGATTTTGTGTCAAGATGTATGTTTTGTCAATAAGTGAAAGATGAAAGGTAACATCTTGGAGGAGTCATCCAAACTCTTCCCATACTAGATTATAAATGAGATAATATTACGATGGACTTTGTCATGGGATTACTAAGGACTCCTAGAAACATCAATGAAATATGGGTCATTATTGACCATATTACCAAGTCAGTGCATTTTCATGCTATAAGAGTATATTTACCACCTGAACAATTGGCATGACTTTATATTAATAAATTTTTAAGATTTCATGGAGTACACATATCGATTGTTTCTAATCGTGATCCACGTTTTACATCAAGATTATAGAAAAGAATTCAAAATACCCTAGATACTGAACTTTGTTTGACACTACCTACAACCCCCAAACAGATGGACAATCAGAATGTACTATTAAAACCTTTGAAGACATATTGATATCATCATCATTTGACTTTCAAGGTATGTGGGATCAATATTTACCTATGATATAATTGTCCTATAACAATAGATTCCATTCAAGTATTAAGATGGTACCATATGAAGCATTATATGGATAGAGATGTATCACACCGACCTGTTTGGATGATGTTGGTGAATGAAAACTCATCAGCCCATAACATTTGGAGGAAACAATGGAAAAGATGAAGGTAATCCAAAACCACATCAATGCAGCTCAAAGTAGTCAAAAGAGTTATGCCGATAACTTAATGAAGGATTTGAAATATCCAGTATAAGATTTTGTTTTCTTGAATGCATCTCCATGGAATGGTGTTATACGTTTTTGTAAAAAGGGAAAATTGAGTCACAGTTTCATCAGACCTTTCAAAATTCTAGAACGAATTGAGACTGTAGCTTACTTTTTGGCAATTCCGCCAAGTCTTTCAAAATTTCATGATGTGTTCCATGTATTACTATTGAGAAAATACATGCCTGACCCAATGCATTTACATACCTATAAGGAATTAGAAATGGAACCCGATCTGCCTTATTGTGAAGAGCCTTTCAAGTTTCTTGATACAAGAGAACATGTGCTGAGAAACCAGATGACTCGTCTGGTGAATGTTCTATGAAGAAACCATAAGATGGAAGAGGCAAGGTGGGAACCCGGGGAACTTTTGATGATGAACCAGCTACGTCTTTTTATGCAGTAATATTCTAGAAAATATCAGGATGAAATTATTTGAAGGAGGAGAGAATGTAACACCCCAAGCTTCTACAATATGTATCCCCTTGAATAATACAATAGCATGTGTTGTACGTAACTTCGAGTTCTACAACGCCACAACCAATAAAACATGCCGTTATGAATAGTAATACCCACTTTTTGAAATTTTATAACTTTTATCATTCAAAATGGACTTCATTTTTGGATTCAGAATATCGAAATTAACTTAGGGTGAATTTTATGTATTTTTCTGAAAACGTTTGATTTTTAATGAATATTGAAAAACAATGAGTAATAGTTAAAACAAAATTTTTATTTACATAATTATTTATTTTAATTAAATTTTTTATAGGTCAAAATTGATATGTAATACCTATAAATGTTAAATGTGATTAATTGGATATAGTTTATAATAATTGTGGATATATAAAAAATGTATTGAACTTTTTACCTTCTTTTACCCACGTCTTATGAGCATTTGCAAATTTACAAAAAAAAATAATTTTACCACTTTTGTGAGTTGAATTTAAAAAATCTAATAGACACGGTTTATATTAGTAAATAAAATGTGGTTCAATAAGATGAAAATAATTTTTTAGGAATATTAACTTTTTTACTTTTATTTCCCACGGTTAAATGTAAATATGGTAATTAAGGGTAAAATGATATTATTATTACCCTAACAAATATCCTAATTCTATTGAATAAGATTAATTCCCCCAATAAAAACCTTAGGAATAAAATAGGGTCCTTTAGGTCCACATGTATTAGATTTGGTCATTTATTATTATTTAATTCAAAGAAGAGTTAAAAGTGTTAAATTCAATTTTTAATAACTAAACCATTTATAATATAGCTTTAAAAATAAGATAAATTAGACTATGAATATTCATTAGAAATATAATAATATTTCATATATAATGGTATTTTATTTATATTTTTTAAACATTAAATAATGTAATTTATTTATGACCCAATGATGATGGAGTAATTACTGTATTTATGAATGATTAAAATAATTGATATTATAAATATCTAAATAAATGAAATTTGAGAATTTTTGTGAAATAAAATAATTATATAGGTTAATATTACATATTGGGATTTTATATATGAATTTTATTTGATGTAATAATGCTGTTATGAATTTAGCAAAAACAAAAAACCAAATAGTGTCAAAATTGACATAAAAGTATTTTCAAATAAAATATTGAATTAATTATTAATATTATATTCCTAAAAATATATGAATCATCCCAAAGACATATATAATGATAGGTTTATAATTAATGAACCACATGGGGTTATAATTGAAGTATATATTAATTTTATTAACCAAATAATATAAAAATACAATGAGACATGGTAAAGGTAAAAATATTTAACTAAGAGTTAAATAAAAAATATAAGGTTAAAATAGAGCCCCAAACCTGTCTAAAACATATTTTTTTAGTGTATTTAGACCCATACCCTCCTTAGGATTTAAATAATTCATTTTTTATCTATTAGAAACCAGAAATGATTTTATTATAAAATAATATTTCTAGCTTTTCTAAAGGTGCCCCTCACCCATCTTATAAAAGGGAACTCCCCCTTCTCTCTAATTGACACCTTCAAAGACATTTGTATGGGCCAAAACTTACATATATACCCTCTCAACTGTCCTAACTTCTTCTTAGAGGCCATCCTTTAGTCATAAAGCCAACCTATTGAGCCCTTTTGATCAATTCAAAAGGAATAACCCAAAGAACAGTTAAATATTTCATCACCTCTTTCAAGTTCCATTCTTCTTCCACTTCCTCATTCATTGTTGTTTCCATTATAAAATAATAACTCCAGTTTATTATATATATTTTGATGTCATTATAAATAAGTTACACCAAATTCATTGTTCTATCCATCCATTGATTGACATGTCACTATACGTGCGTTCGTACGGCTTATCGTCTCCACGTCGTGGTGTAATAGTTATTCAATAAATTATTATTTGGATGGGTATAATAATGATGTGTAATTGATGTAAATAATAAATATAACATGATAATGATTAATTATATATTATATAACATCCAATTATATATTATTTTATAATCAAAATAATGATATTTTCGCTCGTGCGTACGTACAGATTACCGTATCCACGAACACGATGAGATGCATTCTCCATCGTATCCATTCAAGACTAATTTTCATTTGATGTTTGAAAATAAATTTTAAGGACTTAATAATATTCTAAATACAAATAATATTCATCATATAAATATAAAACATTACATACATAACAAATTATATAAAGGAAAACGAATCAGTTAACACCCGAAAAAAATGATAATACTAAGATATAACTAACAAAGCAATGTTAAAAGATAGTATTTGATATCATATTATTGTATATTATCCTTGTATAATTTAATAACATTTATTTAACCATTATACATTAGGTTAACCTACCCTCGACCAAGGAAAATTACATGGTAAGGGATAATATCACAGTCTCTTTATTATCCGAGGTTTTTTTACGTATGTATCTACTAGGATCTCTTTATCATCCACATCCATATTTCATAATAATGTATTTCAATACATTTTTACCATTTAGTATAAAATAGGTTAATGTCATTTTTACCCTTATTTGGCCTTATATGTTTTTAAAAGAATATTTCCATCATTTTCTAAACAAGGTACTTTAAAACCATTTCAAGAAAATTAGTGTAAGAATTTTTTTATCTTATACGGTGGGTGAAGCTATTTTCTACATTTATAACATCATCAATGCTTCCCTTACATGATTTATAAGAATATTTCAAAAATAAATTATATCTTTTATAATTATATGAATTTTAAAATATTTCAAAATAGAGAGATATATTTCTCTAAAGAAAGGTTTTGATTTCATCTATGTCAACATCCTATGATGGATTTTAAGATTATTTGAAGTTGGTTTACTATGATACAAAACATCTAGATATTATTGAATGATTTGTGATATGTTCGATTATGAATGTGTTATTTTTACCCCATTAAAGGTTTATGGAAAATGTATTTAAAAATTCATATGTTGGTTTTAATATGAATTTTGATGTTATTTCTAAACCTTTTCATATGAGAAATGAATTGGACTTAGTAAGTGAAGTGCAGAGCCCGATATAGCTCCTCGATGCTTCGGTATGTATCATGATACATACTACTATATTGACACAAGACCTTGACAAAATCTTATTTGTAGTCTTGGCACAAGGCCTTGAATATGTGATTATGATATTCTAGCATTATGCATTCCATCAATATGAAAGCGGCTACTGATATTGCATGAGATTGTTAGACTAGTATAATATCAATGTGAGTACGTAAATGAAGTTATATTGATTTATATTATCCATATTATGATGAAGTTTGTGTTAAAAAGTATTTTTTTTAGTTTTATAAATTGCCTTAAATATATACGCTTATTTATGAAAGTTTCTCTATATTGTTATCATTAATGTGCATCTGATCTCACCCCTTTCTATGGTTTATTTTTCCCAGGATGCAAAGATGTATATTACGACTGACCTGAAGGGATTGTATATGGGATCTCAGTGGTGTATATGGAAAGAATTTTGTGGTATTTTTCCATTTTAGCATGTAATGTAAACATTATGAATGTATCTAGTACGTACAAGGATAATAACTAGTAGGTCATTTGAGATTTAATATTTTCTGATCATGCCAATGATTCATAATAATGCACAAACTCTGGGATTCGGGGGTTGGGGCGTTATAGTTGCTTTCAGAGGATGTTTAGTACAAACCGTAGAAACATTATTTGGATAAACACTGATTAGAGAACATAGCCCTAATATAGACTTTGAGGATTAGTATAGAAGAACATCCTACAATTTTGGTATTGTAAGGATTTTGTCAGTTTTCTATGAAATACATCCTGGTCTGTATACAAGCAGTTAGAGGTGGCTCTGGAACATATGTACCCAAGGGTATAACCCGAAAACACCACTTTGAGCTAGACTCGAACGGGAACTGGTGCTTGAAAATGGCCCCTACTGCACTCTTGGTTACGACACACCGGAGGGATATGCTTAGAATAATTCTCATTTTCATTATAACCCATTTTTAAGGGTTTATGCATATATACTTCCTCAAAGAAAACAATTTTATGATTATGGATTATATCCATAAACTGTTTAGTTTATGTTATGTTTTTTACATGTTTGGATTTATGTATTTCGATTCATAAACTAATCTAGTTTATGCCATTAGAAATGGAACCTAGTGGAAGGAATGAAATTAATATCAATGCACACACTCCATGTAGAGATTTCTATCCAACTCAAGATAATTATTGTGTATTTGGTGATACAATTGGTGCTGATTATAAAATCACCATATTGGGACAACTCACTCAGGTTATGAATAAAAACCTTACCCGTATGGAGCACCCGAATCTGCAGCATGGAGGATCAATGTTATATCACTTAATGAGGAAACAACCACCAACATTCAATGGGATTTAAAATCCACTAGTAGAGGAGAATTTGATAAATTCTTTAGAGAAAATATTCCATTACTTGGGGACTAGTGAAAGAGAAAAAGTTGTCATGGAAGTTTACCATCTCACTAGAGATGCTGATCAATGGTTGTCATTGATTCAAAACAAAAAGTAAGATGATGACGTATCAAATATTGAATGAAGGGAGTTTAAAGAATTTTTTTTAGAAAGATACTTTTCTCATGACCATCGAGCATATATAGAATGGAAATTTCTGAGTCTAGGATGTGAATGTCGCAATGTATGAGGCTAACTTTACAAGGTTAGTGAGGCATGCTGCAGATTATATACGTATCCCAAGAAGTAATATTGATCATTTCATTGATGGGTTAAAACCATTTCTTTGTCAAGAATTAGTCTCACAATCCTTCTCATCATATGAAGATATTGCCTCATGTGCTATCAAGACAGAAAAATAATTCTCTTAGTATTACATCTTTAAAGAAATACAACAGAATAAGAGATATAAGGAACACTCTGGAAATGGAAATAAGGGGAAGAAGTTAAAATTTGACTATCCATCTGGTAGTAAATGTGGGAAGAAACACCTCGGTATATTCCTGAAGGGAATGAGAGTTTGTTACATGTGTTGTTAAAAAGGCCACCATGCATGTGATTGCATGTGGAAGAAAGAGGCTGTCGATGTTGAATGCTACAACTGTAGAGAAAGGGGGAATTATGAAAATGAATGTCCTAAGCGTGAAGAAACTTATTTCAAAAAAGGTCAAGGGATCGAGGCCAAGAATATGTTATCACTATTTCAGAGGTTGAAGCTTCGAAAGACGTAGTGGCGGGTCATTTAATGGTTTCCTCAAGTTTAGAAAATGCTTTTCTAATTTTAGATCATAAAAATGTTTCATATCTTCCCAGTTTTCTATGAAAATTAGATATTTCTAATTTTATTTTACAAGGGAGTTTTTAGTAAAAAATCGTAAGGTATATATCATTGCAACAATGTTTTGTGAATCTAACCTAATTAGATCATATAAATGTTCATTATCTACTAATCTAATTGTCATACCCATGATTAATGTTGATATAATCATCACCACCAGATTCTTATCTAGATCCACCCCTAGTAGTTCATGTAAATACAATTATTAGGGAGGAATATATTGAAATAATTATGTGTGAGGAAAGGAATGTTCAAACAGAGGATGTACCTATTTTTAATGAATGCATTGATGTGTCTCCAGAAGATTAACCTGGACATCCACTAGAATTATAAATAGAGTTTTCCATTGATTTAATTCATAGTTCAAGTCCCATATCAAAGACCCCTTATAGAATGGCCACTATGAAAATAGAGTAACTAAAGAATAAACTAGAGTAATTGAGTAATAAAGGAATTATTCTCCCTAGTGTTTCTCCATGGGGAGACCCTGTCCTTTTTGTTAAGAATAAAGATGGATCTATGAGGTTGTGCATTGACTACCGGGAGATCAATGCTATAAAAATAATGAACATGTATCCCCTACTTCGCATTAATGATTTATTTGACCAACTTCATGGAGATAAATACTTTTCAAAGATTTAACTATTATCTGGATATCATCAATTGTTTGTGAAGAAGGATGACATTACAAAAACAGCATTTCGAACTTGGTACGGTCATTATGAGTTTATAGTAATGCCTTATAGATTGAATAATGCACCATCTATTTTCATGGATCTAATGAATAGTCTCTTCAAGGAATATCTTGAGGATCCTATAGTGGTATTTGTTGATGATATCTTGGTATACTCCAAAATCTATGAAGATCATGAAAATCACTTTTGCATTATCCTGTAGACTTTTAGAAGACATGAATTATATGGGAAGTTTACTAAGTTTGAATTCTAGCTTCAAAAGAATTATTTTCTAGGATATATGGTCTCTATGGATTGAATCTATATTGATAAATTTTTGACCAAGGAAATCCAATAATGGATAGCACTGACAATTATTACTGAGGTACACAGTTTTACTTGTTTAACCAGTTATTATCGGCGTTTCGTCCATAATTTTGCCCGATTGGCTAACCCACTAACCAAGCTCACATTGAAAGGGGTAAAATTTGGTTGGAAAAAAGATTGTGAATAATGTTTTGATGTACTAAAGAGGAGATTATTTAATCTCCAATATTTACTCAACCTTCAGGGAATGATGGGTTTTTTATTTATAGCGATGCATCAAAGTAAGGACTTGGTTGTGTCCTTATTTGGAATTATATGGTTATTGACTATGCATCACGACTACTGAAAATTCATGATAAAAACTGTCATACTCATGATCTTGATTTAGTAGCTGTAATCATTTCTTTGAGGAAGTGGAGACATTATCTATATGGTGAAAAATGTGAGATATATACTGATCAAAAAAATTTGATGTATATTTTCTCACCGAAAGAACTCACCATGAGGCAAATGGGATGGCTTGAACTACTCAAGGATTATGATTTCACTATACACTACCACCAGGGGAAGGAAAATAATGTGGAAGATGCTTTTATTAGAAAGGATCAGGGAGTTTTGAACAAGTTGAGTGTTGAAAAAGATGCTATATACAAGGATCTAGTAAAGATGGATAAGGGAATCACAATGGAAGGTGAAACATCAATACTTTTTTATATGGTTTCCAAACCATCCTTACTAGATATGATAAAGAGTTCTTAGACAAGTGATGAACAGTTTCAAAAGAAGATTAATGATGTGAATGATTGGAGATTCAATGAATTTGTGTATGTAGATGGAATTTGGAAATTTTGGAGGAGATATTGTGTTACCGATATACCTAATTTAACAGGGTAATTGTTGGATGATGCTCATAGTTCAAATTTATCTACACACCCTGGTAGCACTATGATGTACATATATTTGAAGGAACATTTTTGGTGGGAGAAAATGAAGAGGGAAATTTATGATTTTGGGTCAAGATGTATGGTTTGTCAACATGTGAAAGCTGGAAGGAAACATCCTGGGGGAGTCATGAAACCTCTTCCCATACCTGAGTGCAAATGATACAATATTACGATGGACATTGTCATGGGACTACAAAGAACTCCTAAAAATATGTAATATGTTTAATTATTTACCATCTTACCATGTCATCTCATTTTCATGCTATAAGAGAATATTTACCACTTTAATGAATAACATGACTATATATTAATAAAGTTGTAAGACATCTTGGAGTACCTCTGTCGATTGTTTCTGATCATGATCCATGTTTTACATCAAGATTCTGGAAAAGTCATTAGAAAGCCCTCGATACTGAACTTTGTTTAACACTTCCTACCACCCCCAAACTGATGGACAATCAGAATGGACTATTCAGACCTTAAAAGACATGTTGAGATCATGCTCACTTGACATTCAAGGTATGTGGGATCAAAAGTTACCTCGGGTAGAATTTTCCTATAACAATATCTTCCATTTAAGTATTTAGATGGCACCATCTGAAGAGGTATACAAGTAGAGATGTCCCACACCATCCTGTTGGGATGATGTTGGTGAAAGAAAACTCATAGACCAGAACTAGTGGAAGAAAATGATGGAAAATATGAAGGTATTCTAAAACCACATCTATGCAACTCAACATAGTCAGAAGAGCTATGCCGATAACCGAAGGAAGGATTTGGAATTTTATGTAGGAGATTATGTTTTCTTGAAGGTATCTCCATGGATGGGTGTTATAAGTTTTGGTAAGACAGGAAAATTGAGTCACAGGTACATCAGACTGTTTGAAATGCTATAATGAATTAGGACTATAGCTTACTTTTGGGAAATGCCACCAAGTCTCTCCAAAGTTCATGATGTGTTCCACGTATCATTGTTGACAAAATACATGAATACCCCAATTCATGTACTAACCTATGAAGAATTATAACTGGATCCCGATTTGTATTATTGTGAAGAGCCTTTCAAGGTTCATGATACAAGAGAACAAGTGCTGAGAAAGCAGACGACTCGTTTCGTAAAGGTTCTATGAAGAAACCATAAGATGGAATAGGTAACGTGGGAACCTGAGGAACGTATGATGAAGAACCGCCGGCGTATTTTAATGTATTAATATTTTAGAAATTATGAGGATGAAATTATTTGAAGGAGGGGTGAATGTAACACTCCAAGCTTCCAGAGTACGTTTCCCTTTGAATAATACATTAGCCTGTGTTGTATGCAACTTCTACTTCTAACACGCCACAACCAATAAAACTAACCGTTATGAATAGTAATAAATTTTTTTAAAATTTTATAAAGTTTATCATTCAAAATGGACTTCATTTTTGGATTTGGAATATCGTAATTAGCTGAGGGTGAATTTTTGGTATTTTTCGAAAAACATTTAATTTTTGATGAATAGTGAAAAACACTGAGTTATAGTTTAAAACCGAATTTTTAATTAAATAATTATGAATTTTATTTAAATTTATTTGAGGTTAAAATTAATACATAATACCTATATAATTTCAATGTAATTCATTGGAGTCTGTTTATAATAATTTTAGATATATAAAAATTTTATTGAACTTTTTACCGTCTTTTACCCACCTCCTAGGAGCATTTGAAAATTTACATTAAAATTTATTTTACCACTTCTGTAAGTTGAATATCAAAACATAGAGAGACACAGTTGATAACAGTACATATAATGTGGTTCAATAAGATGAAAATAATTTTTGATGAATTGCAACTTTTTACTTTTATTTACCACGGTTAATATTAAATAGGGTAATTAAGGGTAAAAATGATATTATTATTACCCAAACACGTGTCCTTATTCTATTTGATATTTTTAATTTGACAAAAAATTCCTTAGGAATAAAATATGATCCTCTGGGTCCACTTGGATTTGATTAGGACATTTATTATTATTTAATTCAAAGAAAAGATAGAAGTGTTAAATTCAATGTTTAATAACTAAACCATTTTTAATATAGGGAACACATTAGATTAATTAGACTATAAATATTAATTAAAAAAAAGATTTCCTAAATAATTTTATTTTATTTACATTTTTTAAATATTAAATAATTAAATTTATTTATGACACAATGATGATGCCGTAATTACGGTATTAATGAAAGAATGAAATAATTGATATTATAAATATCCAAATATATGTAATTTTAAACTTTTTATGAATTAAAATAATTTTATAGGATAATATGACATATTGGGATTTCATAGATGAATTTTTTTCGAAGTAATAATGCTGTTATGATTTTCAAAAAAAATAAAATACCAAATAGTGTCAAACTTGACATAAAAGAGTATTTAACACTAATATAATATTATTAATTGATATTCTATTCATAAAAATATAATGTTCGGCCCAAAGACTTATATAGTGATAGTTATATCATTAATTAACCACTTGGGGTTCTCTTGAAAGTATATAGTATGTTTATTAACCACATAATATAAAAATATAAAGAGATAATGTAAATGTCAAACTATATAACAATGAGTTAAATCTAACAGATAAGGTTAAAATAGTGACCCAAAACTGTCTAAAACCTATTATTTGAGTGGTGTTAGAACCATAACTACAATATCATTTAAATAATTAATTTTTGTGTCATTAGAAACCGAAAATTATTTTATTATAAAATACTATTTCTAGATTTTCCTATGGTGCCCCTCACCCATCTTATAAAACGACACTCCCCCTTCTCTCTAATTCACACCTTTAAAGACATTTGGATCAGAAAAACCCTGGCCAAATACTATATCAACTATCCTACCTTCATCCTAGAGGCATTTAATTAGTCAGAAAGCAATCCTATGGAGCCCTTTTGATCAAATCTAAAAGAATAACCCGAAGAAGAGGTGAATATTTAATCACCTCTTTCAAGTGCCTTTATTCGTCCACTTCCTCTTTGATTGTTGTTTCCATTCTAAAATAATAACCCCAGAATATTCTATATACTATGATGTTATTATAAATATGGTACAACCAAATTCAATATTATATCCATCCTTTGAAATACATGTCACCATACTTGCGTACGTATGGCTTACCATCTCGACGTCGTGGTGTAATTGTTATTCAATAAATTATTATTTGGATGGGTATAATAATGATGTGTAATTGATTTATATAATAAATATACCATGTTAATGATTCTGTATATATGATATACCATCCAATTATATATTATTTTAATATAAAATAGAATGATATTGTCACTCGTGCATACGTATGAATTACCGTCTCCACGAACGCGATGAGATTCATTCCCCATCGTATCCATTCAAGACTAATTTTTATTTGATGATTAAAAATAATGTTTAAGGAACTAATATCATTCGGAATATGAATAAGATACATATTATCTATAACAAGCATTACTTACGTAATAAAGCATATAAAGTAAAACGAGTTAGTTAGCACCTTAAACGATGATAATATTAAGATATTATAAACAAAGCAATGATAAAAGATCATATATGATATCATATTAATTTATATGATTCTTGTATAATTTAATAACAATTATTTCACCATTATATAGGAGGTTAACCTACCCTTGACCAAGTAAAAGTACAAGGTAAGGGTTAATTTAACAATCTCTTTATTATCTGAGGTTGTTTTTAGGTAAGTATCTTCTGGGACATATTTTTCATCTATATCCATGTGTCCTAAAAATGTATTTGAATACATTTTTAATATTTACTAGAAAATGGGGTAAATTCATTTATACACTTATTTTACCTTATATGTTTATAAAGGAATCTTTCCGTTGTTATCCATACAATGTACTTTATGACCTTTTCGACAAAATTAAGGTAAGAATGTTTTTTAACTTATACCGCATGTGCAGCTATTTCCCTCTGTTATAACATCATCAAACATTCTTTTCCAAGCTTATACAAATATTAAAAAAATAATTTTTTTCTTTATAATTATATTAATTTTAAAAGATTTCAAAATAGAATGAAATATTTCACTAAAAAAGGTTTTTATTTCTTCTATGTAAACATCCTTTGATTGATTTTAAGCTTATTTAAAGAGGATTTATAATGATACAAAACATCAATTTTGTATTGATGGTTTTGTGATATTTTTGACTATGGATGTGTTATATCTTCACCATTCCTGGTTTATAGATAATTTATTGACATTTAGTATGCTAGTATTACTAATTTTTATGTTATGTTTAAACCTTTTCATATGTGGAATCCATTGGACATAATAAGTGATGGGTTGAGCCCACTAAAGATTCTCGATGCATCGTTAGGTCTCATGAGACAAACTAGTGTCTTGAAACAAGCCCTTGAAAAAAATCTTATTTGTAGTATTGAAACAAGGCCCTGACTATGTGGTTATGATAGTTTGGCATTATTCATTCCATCATTATGAAAGTGTCCATTGATATTTCATGTGATTATTCGACTAGTAGAATATTCATGTGAGTAATTAAATGGAATTATTTTGATTTATATTTTCCATATTATGATGAAGTTTATGTAGAAAAGAATTTTGTTTCAGTTTTATATATTTCCTTAAATGTTTATGCTTATTTATGAATTTTTCTGCTATATTTTTATCTTTACTGAGCATCTGAGCTCACCATTTATATGTTTTACTTTTCCCTGGATGTGAAGAAATATATTATAACTAACATACAGGAATACTCTATGGGATCTCAGTGGTGTCTATGGAAACAATGTTGTTGTAGTTTTCAATTTTTTGATGTAATATAATCCTTATGAATGTATCATGTACATTCAAGGCTACTAAACCAATCGGTATTTAAATATTTGATCTTCTGTGATCATGCCAATGATACGTAATAATGCACCGACTCAGGGATCCTGTGGTCGGGGCGTTACATTTAATCTTATTATAAAATGACTCTAATAAATTATGTTGTACTTATATAGTTATTATTTATCTATTTTTCCTTAAAATAAATTTAAAATAAAATAAATAAATTATTAATATAAAAAGTTAGTTTAAAATAATAAGGTACTATTTTTCACTATTCAACAGAAATTGTATGTTTTTACTAAAATAGAAAATAATCATCCTAAATTTATTTTGATAATCTGAATCAAAAAAAAGTCAATTTTGAAAAATAAAATTTATAAAATTTCAAAAAGTGGGTTTTAAAATTCATTAGTGATAGTTTTATTGGTTCTGATGTAATAGAACTCGAAGTTGTATACAAAGGAAGCTATTTATTTTTCAAAGGGAGGTGTACCATGGAAGCTTGTGGTGTTATAGTTATCCCCATAAAAGTGATATCAATGGATCCATAATAAATATATGAAACTGAGTAATGGACCTGGAAAAAATATGTGATTGAAATCTAATGTTTCCTTGGATTATCTGGGTACTATCATCAATTTCTAAGAATATTTTCATTGTAACACCCCAGGTAAATAAAGAATATGACATTTTCATATTTATCCATATTTGTGAATAAAATATTAATATGACTTTAAAGGGGACGCTATGCTCGATGGCGTACCCAACATGCAACAACGAGTTTCTTGGAAATTTTACGTTGCACTCTAATAATAAAATAATATTATTTTAAATGGTAGTTGACATGTAGCCGTTGTATTGGCGGGAATGGATAGAAATAACTAAAATATGATTATATATGTTTTTAAATGTTTATATATTTATCCAATAAAAGATAAAGGGTTAAAATACGGAAAGAACTCAATTTTAGGCGTATATGCCCTAGTTTTCACTAAAGGATCACCTATAGCCTTTTGATGGCATACTGTCATTAAATATAGTTTTTATCACTCTTATAAATTATATTGGACCAAATAAAACTCTTCTTTATAATCGGGACATCAATATTTACTTTGTATAAATTTTTGGTATCTTTCCGATAAAGTCCATTTTTAATGAGTAGTGTAAAATGTTGTATTTTAATTCAGAACCTCTTTTTAATCTAATTTATTTATATGATTATATTATCTTTTGAATTGGTTTTAAAGTGAAATTAGAATATATTTTTACCATTAAATCCAATAGTGGTCATTGGAATTAATCTCACATTGAAATCAGACTTAAACTAGTGTCAATCTTTTGATACTTATTGTTTCATAAAAACACGCTATTTTCTCTGACCGAGGGAATTAATTTTAAAATTAATTTCTGTGACATATAGTTTTTGAATTTTGTAAAATAGACTTCATTTTTGAATTTGGAATATCAAATATACCTTAGGGTGAATTTTTGGGATTTTCTGAAAAACTTCAATTTTAGATGAATAGTGAAACCACTAAGGGGTACTTACAAAAACTGATTTTTCGTTTAAATGAAATTTTACCATTTATGTGTTTTTAATTTCAAAAATCCTACATACATGGTTGTCATTAAGAATTAAAATTTGGTTCAATGAGATTAAAATAATTTTTTGGTGAATTGTAACTTTTAAATTCTTAATCGTGATTAGAAGTAATTAGTGTAGTTTAAGGTAAGAATAATGTTTTAATAAAATGAAATGACCTAGACACATGTACTACCCTCATTGGATGTGTCATGGCCGACCAAGAAAATACATGGGTCAACTTGGGGACCCCATGGAGCCACTTTGGTTGGAAAATGATATAAATACCTTTTTATTTAATGTCAAAGTAAAAATGACAGAAACATGAGATGTTTTACTAAAACACTTTTAACATGAAGTTATAAAAGTCAAAGTTTTTACTATAAATAGTCATTATAAGGATAAAAAAATTTCCTAAATCATAGTAGTTTTGTTATAATTTTTAGACGTTATATAAATTAAATTATTTATGACATCATGATCATGCAGTGATGACATCATTATTTAACGATTTAAATAAAATGGAAAGATAATGTAATATCTAAGACCTACACATGTCCAAAACTTATTGGATAAGTGGATTTAGAACCGTTATCACCTTATACTCGAATAATATCAATTTGGGACCTCTTAAATCCGAATATCATTTTAAAATAAAGTGACCTTTCTTTACTTTCCAAGAGTGCCCCTTCTCTCCTCTTATAAGAGGCCCTCACCTCTACCTCCTTACCCACACTCCCAAAGCCTTTGGCTCGGCCAAACCCTGCCAATGTTCTCTCTCCACTTCCTTATCTTACTCCTTGAAGCCCCACTTTTGGCAGAAGTCTTCCCAAGGAAGCCTTTGAGCTCAAACCAAAGGGAGATACCCAATTTTAAGGTAATATCTTCACTTGAGTCCTTTTGTTTTATTTTGCCTCTCCAACCCCATAAACTATTTTTATTCGTTTCTTTTGTAAAAAATCCAGTATCTTCAATATACAAGGATGTTTTTATAAGAAGTATTCTAGCTACACTTACACACACCTACATCTAATGGTTAAAGAACATACTGTTTCCGTGGATGGAGAATTTCTGCCTCACGAAACGATGATTGTTCAACACTCATATAACACCATCAAAGGGGGCCATTAAGATGTCACTATATTTATATATGATATATATAATATGGTTATGTTTTACTTAAGCTTATATATTTTTCATTTTTGTCTTAACATTATGGCTTCCATTATGGGTATACGGGATATCTTCATTTTAGGAAGTGCGGACTACAACCCCCTCAAAGTGATGTGATTCATTAATGCCATACGTGGGATGTATAAAGGATTGATTTAATGTTATTATATATTATGTTATACTATAATTATAATATACCTATATATCATTATTATATCATTCCATTAAAGTATGATATAGAAATGAAAGTAGCGTTCATGCGTACGTACGGCTTACCGTCTCCATGAATGGTGAATTTCATTTCTTATCCCCAAATGTAATGTACTATTATAAGTACATGTATATAATGGATATATATGATGAATGATACATCTAAATGATGAATATAATTCTGGAATTAAAATATACATACCTATCATTTAGTTTTAATTCTATTAATATGACAAAGAAATGAAAGTAGCGTTCATGCGTACGTACGACTTACCGTCTCCATGAACAGTGCATTTCATTTATTACCTATAAATGATTATGTGTTATTATAAATACATGTATATTCTAGATATATATGATATATATGATATCAAAATCAGGAATGTCATTCTGGATATAAATAACCTTTGACCACACGAACAACATGTAATTGTAAGAAGTCCACTTTCGACTTAAGAACCAAATATCGACAAAACAAACATTATTAACATAAATGATTACATAATGTTTATAACAAGGCAATAAGTGATATAAAAGGAATAATGAAATTGAAAAAGGCTCTTAATAAAATATAAATTAACTGAAGTTTATTATTCAGGACGTTAAAGAACGATCGAGTCAAGTCAGACCCGAGGTAAGGGATCTTACTCCTCTCTTTCTTTTTAAGTACACTCTTTTATGTCATTCATTCTAAAGCTCATCATTATTTTATTGGGATGTTCTTTTATATTAATCTTACTGTAATTTTTATGTTCATATGATTAGAGATCCTATTCTCTCTCATCAATCCATTTTGGATGTTTTGAGTGGCATCGTTAGGCTGCCGAATTTTCGTAAGAGATCAAACCCCTCACTTTCTTTTAAAGTACTCTCCTTTATGTCACTTCTTTTAAGCTCCTCTTTGTTATGTTAGGGGATGTTATTTAATATTCCTCTTTCTTTAAACTTTATGTTAATGTGATGAGAGACCCTATTTGATCTCATCAATCCATTTTTGTATGTTTTATGTGGCGTCGTTAGGCTGCCGAGTTTTCATAAGGGATTTTTCATCTCACTTTTATTCCCGTGAGATTTATGCTAAATTTGCCACAATTTCCTTTGATTGGTGTATGTACTGCCCATTATTTTACTCATTGTGTAATATACTTTCATTTATGAGTATTTACATCAATTTTGTATTGTCCTTCTTTCACGGGGTGCATGTCTCGAAAGATACCCATGTCGATAAGGGATCCTTTCACCCTCCTATTTTTGTAAAAGACTTATTTTGTTATTTCTTTTAATTCACATAATATTATGTTGGGATATGTTCTTCTATATCCTTATTGATTAAAATTTTATTTCCAAGTGATGAGATACCCCTTTTTATCTCTCATCAACTCATTTTCTGAATTTTGTAGTGACGCCATTAGGCCGTCAATGTTTTGCAAGGGAACTACTTAACCCAAATTTGATTCTTTGGGATAATCTTGTACTCCTTGAATATTTCATTCTATGAATACGTGTGAATAACCTCTGATTTTTTTACACTTAATATCCACTTATATTGGGTGTTTTCGTTTGTCACACATAATTATGTAATTGATTTATCCTTAAACCAAGGATACCGTCTTTGTAAGGGACTTCGTCTCAATCTCCATTAATTGAGGCACATTTTTGTTTTATACACCACTTTCTTTAATACGGTATATAACCCCCTTTGAAATTTATGTTTATTCAAAAGGAATCTTTTTATACGAAGCGTTTTACTAAACGACAAAAGGGAATGTTTTTGTTGTACGTATGCGGCGACAACAACTTCTCCGCCGCCGCGAGTATTATTTGGACTTTGGCTTTCTCAACAAGCCGTAATGTTTTTTAAAATAAAATAAATACCATATACTCTTTTTGTATTTTGGTATTGAAAATGGTTTTGATAAAGGATTCTATTATGTCAATTTATTTAAATGATATATTTTGATTGAAATGTGGAAATGTTATCATTCCTTTATGTTGGTTTTATGTGTTCTAATTTTATTATGGTACTTGGACATTTTATGGGTGGTTACGTGATAAACCATATGATGGGTGGTGCCGTGAATACCATGACGGGTGGTTACGTTATAACCTCCAATGCATTGGGTATGGAAGTCGGCTATATGGCTATTCCATTAAGTATGTATGGATGTTGGCTGAATGGCAATTCCATTAAGTGATATGTGTGGAAGTCGACCTTATGGTTATTCCACTTAAGTATGTTTATGTCCCAAGTTACCTTTATATGTTATGTGATCTTTATATGGGTTTTATGGTAATCTTTTCGTTACATAAGGGTAAGTAATGAACTTTTATTCAGCGAAAAGTTTTTACTACATCAAAAAGGTGAAAAGTATTACTTTGATAAAGTATACATGGTTTACTTGTTGTTTTGAAAAACTAATAGTTTTCATTATTTGTGTATCCCTTACTGAGCTTTTTATGCTCATCCCATGTTTTTGAAATGTATTTCACAGGACTTATCGTGGAATAGGGTCAAGGATGGGATCAGGGGAAAGTCATGCTACCTAAAAAATGGAACTAGACATGTTTCTTTTTAAGAGTTTTTATTTTATGGAAATTTAGTAGAATAAACTACTTTGTACTCTTTTGAGATGTAATAGTCATGTCCTAATACTCTAAAACTCTAAACCTGAAAAGATCTTCAATGTGAATTACTTATTTAATTCAATATTAAGTAAGGTTTAAGGATGGGGCCTTATAATAGGTATCAAAGGCCGGTTTAGATAACATTAGAGGTTTGGGTATTCTTTAAGCATAAGTGACATTACCATAATGGTTAGGATTTCAGAAAGAGTCATAGTTTTTAGATAAAGTGAATGAGTAAGTATATCTTACTCATCAGTACATGATGGTTCTGTTGATATACTCACACTGAAATTTCTGTTTTTAATGAATGGATGGATCTAGCAGGCACCAAAGAGACAACAGGTTTGAAGGAAATTGTGGTGGTCCTCTGATTAAGATACTAGATAAAATGGAGGATTCAATAAGGAATCCCGTGGTTGTTCTAAACCAACCATCAAGGAGTCATGATCAACCACTTGAACCTTGGTACATTCTGTAATGCATCATGTATGAGATGACCAATCGATGTGGAATTTCAGGTAATAATTATAAAGGTAACCATTAGAGTTTATATGATCCTTACATTTGAGGTAATTATGCGTTACTCTATGATATGATGGAAAATGTAAGGCATGAGATAAACATGAGGTTAAAATATGTTATGATTTTTTTGAAGATTTTATCTCATTTTGGGGAATGTTTTAAGAGTTATATAGTTTTGGAAAAAGGACAACACGCAGACTGTGTGACAACCCATCGCGTCGGACAAAGCTGCGGGAATTGAACCCACAACCAAAGTGAAACTGGTATTTATCGCCTAGAACTGGACTACGTGAAGTCCCTGGTTAGTTTGATAGATTCGTTTTAGTTATATGATTTTAGGAATCAAGAGTAAGTTTATTTTGTGTTATCTATGGAAATTATTAACCTATCATGGAGGATATGTGATTAGGGTAATTACTTTTCAATATGAGAATTTAAGAGCAACTGATGTTATTTAGAGATAAAAGTTAATTTTTGCCTTAGAAGACTATGTGATTAAATCCTTCAAATATTTGGGTTTCAATATTAGTTTGGTTTACTTTGATGAATTTTATGGAAAAATTGTTTATCGGATGGTCCTCGTTGAACTTTGGGATTTTTTGGAAAAATTTTGGGGATTGAGCATAGATTTTCTTTTTAAAGGGTTATCCTTTTCTGGATTATCTGATCTTATACTAACCTTTTTGGTTTTGGTTTTGGTTAAATCCTAAATACATGGGAAGTATATAGTTCTCTTTGGTGGATAAGGTGATTCTCTAGAATTTGATTATAGTACTCTTTATATGAACAAGTCTTCCAAAAATACTCGTCTTTTGGAGAAAATATGATTTTGTGTAAGTAATCTAATAAAAATTGAAAGTCAACATGATAAGTGATTATGTTTCCTTATGAATAAATTCCTCAATAAAAAGTAATTTAAAACAAAAATGTTTTCTATTAACTTTTCCTACTGGGGAATCGAATACCATTTAACCCATCACATGTTTGTGATTTTCTTATGGTTAACTTTCCCCTAGACATGTTTACTATCACTCTCCCTCAAGAAAATGACCCTTTGCATTTTCTTCCAGGTCTATGTTTTCATACACAGAATCATATTATGGGTTAACTCGGGTGACCTCTGTACTTATCTTTCTTTATTTTAAAGAGATTGTTTTACCGACTCTTGTTCCGATGTGAGACTTTCAAGGATGTTTCCAAGATCAATTTTAAAAATTGTGAGGACGCAATTCCCAAAAGGGGGGAAGGATGTAACATCCCAGGTAAATAAAGAATATAAAATTTTTATATTTATCCATATTTGTGAATAAAATATTAATATGTCTTTAAAGGGGACGCTATACTCGATGGCGTACCCAACACGCAACAATGAGTTTCTTGGGAATCTTATGTTGCACTCTAATAATAAAATAAAATTATTTTAAATGGTAGATAACATGTAGTCGTTGTATTGGAGGGAATGTATAGAAATAACTAAAATATTATTATATATGTTTTTAAATGTTTTTACATTTATCCAATAAAAGATAAAGGCGTAAAATACGGAAAGAATTCAATTTTAGGCGTATATGCCCTAGTTTTCACTAAAGGTTCACTTATCACCTTTTGATGGAGAACCATCATTAAATATAGTTTTGTTCACTCTTATAGATTATATTGGACTAAATAAAACTCTTCTTTAGAATCGGGACATCAAAATTTACTTTGTGTAAATTTTTGGTATCTTTCCGATAAAGTTCATTTTTTAATGAATAGTGTAAAATGTTGTATTTTAATTCAAAACCTCTTTTTAATCTAATTTATTTATATGATTAGATTATCTTTTTAATTGTTTTTAAAGTGAAATTAGAATATACTTTTACCATTAAATCCAATATTGGTCATTGGAATTAATTTTACTTTGAAATAAGACTTAAACTAGTGTCAATCTTTTGATACTTATTGTTTCATAAAAACACGCTATTTGCTCTGACCGTGGGAATTAATTATTAAATTAATTAATGTGACTTATATGTTTTAAATTTTGTAAAATAGACTCCATTGTTTATTTGGGAATATCAAATACAGCTTAGGGTGATTTTTTGGGATTTTTCTGAAAAACATCAATTTTTGATGAATAGTGAAACCACGAAGTGGTACTTACAATAACTGATGTTTCGTTTAAATGAAATTTTACCACTTTTTTGTTTCGAATTTCAAAAATCCGACATAAATGGTTGTCATTAAGAAGTAAAATGTGGTTCAATGAGATTAAAATATTTTTTTTTGAATAGTAACTTTTAAGTTCTTAATCGCGATTAGAAATAATTAGTGTAGTTTAAGGTAAGAATAATGTTTTGATAAAATGAAATGACCGAGACACATCTCCTACCTTCATTGGATGTGTCATGGACGACCAAGAAAATCCATGGGTCAACTTGGGGACCCCATGGAGCCACTTTGGTTAGAAAATGACATAAATACCTTTTTATTTAATGTTAAAGTAAAAATGACACAAACATGAGATGTTTTACTAAAACAATTTTTACATGGGGTTATACAAGTCAGAGATTTTATTATAAATAGTAATTAGAAATATAAAAATATTTCCTAAATCATAGTATTTTTTTATAATTTTTAGACGTTAAATAAATTAAATTATTTATGACATCATGATGATGCAGCGATGACCTCATTATTTAACGATTTAAATAAAATGGAAAGATAATGTAATATATAAGACCTACACATGTCCAAAACTTATTGGATGAGTGGATATCGAACCCTTATCACCATATACTCTAATTATATCAATGTGGGACCTCTTAAATCCAAATATCATTTTAAAATAACGTGACTTTTCTTTACTTTCCAAGAGTGCCCCTCCTCTCCTCTTATAAAAGGCCCTCACCTCTACCTCCTTACCCACACTCCCAACACCTTTGGCTCGCCCAACCCCGGCCCATTTTCTCTCTCCACTTCCCTCTCTTACTCCTTGAAGCCTCAGTTTGGGCAGAAGTCTTCCCAAGGAAGCCTTTGAGCTCAAACCAAAGGGAGTTACCCGATTTTAAGGTAATGTCTTTACTTGAGTCCTTTTGTTTTATTTTGCCTCTCCAACCCCCTAAACTCTTTTTATTAATTTCTTTTGTAACAAATACTGTATCTTCAATATACTAGGATGTTGTTATAAGAAGTATTAAAGCTACACTTACACACACCTACATCTAATGGTTAAAGAACATACTGTTTCCTTGGCTGGCGAATTTCTGCCTCACGAAACGATGATTGTTCAACACTCATATAACACCTTCAATGGTGGCCATTAAGATGTGACTATATTTATATATGATATATATAATATGTTTCTATTTTATATAAGATTATTTATTTTTCATTTATGGCTTACCTTTATGGCTTCCATTATGGGTATACACGATATCTTCATTTTAGGAAGTGCAGACTACCGCCCCCTCAAAGTGATGTGATTCATTAATGCCATACGTGGGAAGTATAAAGGATGTATTTAATGTTATTATATATGATGTTATACTGTAATTATAATATACCTCTATATCATTATTATTTCATTCCATTAAAGTATGAGATAGAAATGAAAGTAGCGTTCATGCGTACGTACGGCTTACCGTCTCCATGAACGGTGCATTTCATTTCTTATCCCCAAATGTAATGTACTATTATAAGTACATGTATATAATGGATATATAAGATGAATGATATTTCTAAATAATGAATATAATTTTGGAATTAAAATATACAAACCTCTTTTTTAGTTTTATTTCCATTAATATGACAAAGAAATGAAAGTAGCGTTCATGCGTACGTACGACTTACCGTCTCTATGAATGGTGCATTTCATTTCTTACCTCTAAATGATTATGTGATATTATAAATACATGTATATTCTAGAAATATATGATATAAATTATATCCAAATCAGGAATATCATTCTGTATATAAAGAACCTTTGACCACACGAACAACATGTAATTGTAAGAAGTCCACTTTCGACTTAAGAACCAAATGTCGACAAAACAAACATTATTAACTTAAATGATTACATAATGTTCATAACATTGAAATAAGTGATATAAAAGGAATAATTAACTTGAAAAAGGTTCTTAAGAAAATATAAATTAACTGAAGTTTATTATTTAGGACGTTAAAGAACGATCGAGTCAAGTCGGACCCGAGGTAAGGGATCTTACTCCTCTCTTTCTTTTTAAGTACACTCTTTTATGTCATTCCTTATAATGCTCATCATTCTTGTTATTGGGTTGTTCTTTTATATTACTCTTACTGTAATTTTTATGTTCAAATGATGAGAGACCATATTATCTCGCATCAATCCATTTTGGAAGTTATGAGTGGCGCCGTTAGGCTGCCGAATTTTCGTAAGAGATCAAACCCCTCAATTTCTTTTAAAGTACTCTCCTTTATGTCACTTCTTTTAGGCTCATCTTTGTTATGTTGGGGGATGTTCTTTTATATTCATATTTCTCTAAACTTTATGTTAATATGATTATAGACCCTATTTGATATCATCAATCCATTTTTGTAAGTTTTATGTGGCGCTGTTAGGCTGCTGAGTTTTCGTAAGGGAATTTTCATCTCACTTTTATTCCCGTGAGATTTATGCTACATTTGCCACAATTTCCTTTTAGTGGTGTATGTACTGCCCATTATTTTACTTATTTTGTAATATAATTTCATTTATGAGTATTTAAATCAATGTTGTGTTGTCCTTCTTTCACGGGGTGCATGTCTCGAAAGATACCCATGTCGGTAAGGGAACCTTTCACCCTCCTCTTTTTGTAAACGACTTCTTTTGTTATGTCTTTTAATTCACATAATATTATGTTGGTATATGTTCTTCTATACCCTTATTGATTTAAATTTTAATTCCAAGTGATGAGATACCCCTTTTTATCTCTCATCAACTCATTTTCGGAAATTTTTAGTGACGTCGTTAGGCAGTCAAAGTTTTGCAAGGGAACTTCTTGTCCCAAATTTGATTCTTTGGGATAATCTTGTACTCCTTGATTATGTCATTCTATGAATATGTGTGAATAACCTCTGATTGTTTTACACTTAATATCCACTTATATTGGGTGTATTAATTTGTCACACATAATTATGTAATTGATTTATCCTTAAACCAAGGATACCGTCTTTGTAAGGGACTTCGTCTCAATCTCCTTTCATTGAGGCACATTTTTGTTTTATACACCACTTTCTTTAATACGATGTATAAACCCCTTTTAATTTTATGTTTATTCAAAAGGAATCTTTTTATATGAAGTGTTTTACTAAATGACAAAAGGGAATGTTTTTGTCGTACGTATGCGGCGACAACGACTTCTCCGCCGCCGCGAGTATTATTTGGTCTTTGGCTTCCTCAATAAGCCGTAATGTTTTTTAAAATAAAATAAATACAATATACTTTTTTTTTATTTTGGTATTGAAAATGGTTTTGATAAAGGATTCTATTATGTCAATTTATTTGAATGATATATTGTGATTCAATTGTGGAAATTGTATGATTCCTTTATGTTGGTTTTATGTGTTCTAATTTTATAATGGTACTTGGACATTTTACGGGTGGTTACGTGATAAACCATATGACGGGTGGTGCCGTGAATACCAGGACGGGTGGTTATGTTATAACCTCCAATTCATTGGGTATGGAATTTGTCCGTATGGCTATTCTATTATGTATGTATGGATGTTGGCCGAATGGCTATTCCATTAAGTGATATGTGTGGAAGTCAACCTTATGGTAATTCCACTTAAGTATGTTTATGTCCTAAGTTACCTTTATATGTTATGTAATATTTATATGGGTTTTATTGTAATCATTTGGTTACAGAAAGGTAAGTAATTAACTTTTATTCAGCGAAGAGTTTTTACTACTTCGAAAAGGTGAAAAGTATTACTTTCCTAAAGTATACATGGTTTACTTGTTGTTTTGAAAAACTGACAGTTTTCATTCTTTGTGTATCCATTGATGAGCTTTTTATGCTCATCCCAAGCTTTTGAAATGTTTTTCACATGACATAGCGTGGAATAGGGTCAAGGATGGGATCAAGGGAAAGTCATGATACCTAAAAAATGGAACTAGACATGTTTCTTTTTAAGAGATTTTATTTTATGGAAATTTAGTAGAAGCGACTAATTTTTAATATTTTGAGATGTAATAGTTATGTCTTAATTCTCTAAAAATCAAAACCTGAAAAGATCCTCAATGTGAATTAGTCATTTAATTCAATATTAAGTAAGGTTTAAGGCTGGGGCCTTATACTCATGATTTTAAATCCCAACAATAAAACTAAATTAGAATGGAGTACAATTTTCATAGTGATATTAATTTAATGGGGGATTTAATGAGTCATATAAGAGTCTAATAACTACATCTATTCTTACATTACCCATTAGTGGGATTGGATTTGAGATCAAATGTGTTGTTTCCAAAATTTACGTGGGTTTTGTACTCATGTAAGTTTAAAAATGGATAGTATATTCCTCCAACTTATTATAGGTCCATGAGTATAAATACCCAAAAATATTATCTATAATTTTCTATAATGACAATCAAGATAAATATTTGGTGACATTACCACTATGAGGGTATATGTGAGATATATATGGACAATAAGAATTCCATATACATATTCACACAAAATGTTATCAATATTAAAAAATGAATGTGTTTTTAAATTTAACTCATCATTTTCCTTAACACTTAATGAATCCTCTAAAATGTATATTATATTTTTTGGTTTTTGGAATCTATTTGTTATAATATTGACTCTCTTCCACATCACCATGGTATTATTTTATTGATTGTGGTTTATAGGATATAAAATTAATGAATCCCACTACACCATGGATGATCCCATAGGAAAACCCTTTGTGATGGATTGTCATTTTGATTAATTCATCACATAGAGTGGAAACTCTATGTAGAGAAGATAAAAATTAAGTACCCACTCATTGAATATAAAACTGAACTATCACCCAACAAATCATCATTAAAAATTACATTGGAGTGATTTTACTCTTCCTATACCTCTCTAAATCCATCCAAATGTTCTCCAATGCTATAAATAATCTCATCACAAGATTTCAGAAGTCCTCTCTAAGGGGGATAGATCCTATCCTTCCCCTATTTATTCAGGAACCTTGTTTATATTAAGTCATATTATTTCTAATTTTTCAAGTTGAGTATGTTTTTACACATACATATTATTTTCCATGTTTGTTCTATGTGAGGATATACCCCATTAAAATTCATTAAAACCTTCTATGAATTATTTATCACCCTAATTATGCATCCAAAATTACCCTATGATTTTACATGAAAATAATATTTTTAGTGAACACCTATACCCATTTCAATTAACGGGTATTCAATAAGACATACCTAACAATCATTGATTTGGGACATAAATGTATATAACACATAATATTTTTAGTGGGATTAAAAGTAACTAACTATGTTTTTATTTTTTATGATATGTGTGTCACACTACATGATATACATGTTTTTGGTGGGTCTAGAACTATAGTGACCACCAATTCCTTGGGTATTTTTTTTATCACTTTAGATTCCATGTATGGTGCATGAGATGTTATCCAATGAACACTCTGTTATTATTTCATAGTCATTTTCCTTGACTTATTTTTATGATGTCATGTTATAAATTTTTTCCACATCCACATGTTTACATTATTTTATAATATTATATTATGCATCAATGATTGAGTATAGGATTCTAAACCCTATTTTAACCTACATGTAAAACCATATTGATATGATTTCGTTATTCTCTTAATCGTATTGAATTATCATAACGTTCTTATATATATTCCAATGATTTTCCATGGAGGTTTATAAGAATAATGTTATTTAATGTAATGTTATAATGTTTTTAAATAATATATTTATACCCAGGTTTCATGTAATTGTTGAATATACCAAAATTCCTAAATAGAATAGGCCTCAACATCCTCTAGAATACTGTTTTGTTTACCCTTGTTAAATAAAAATAAAAACATTTATAATAAAGAAATTTTTTTCATATATATATTGGAAAGGTTTATATTGAAGGGGTGATGATGTTACCATTTTATATGTGAAGGGATGGGTATATTTGGTTTTAGAACTCACAATTTAAATAATTACATTAAAGTATATATCATCAATTTATAAAAATATAAAACAAAATTATGGAGGAAACATTTTTTATTATATACAAATCTATAAAATTAAATTCTAAACACAATTTTTAAATGATTTATGGAATTTAAAATAGGTTAATCCCAATTTAACCTCTTTAACTTTTTTATTGGTAAATAATTTAAAACTATTGTAAATATATTTAACAATGAATATTATTAATTACATTTTAAATTAAATTTGGTAATCCTAATATGAAATTTGAAACAAGTCTTGTAAAATATAATATCTAATGGTATGAGAAGTTTAATTTAAAATAATTAAATTTTATCATGTTAAATAAATTTTCTGGGAAACAATATTTTTATCACGTAATTTTACATATAATAAGAAATAATATTGGGTAGTGATTATATATGAAATATGTTGTTTTATTATAAAAATAATGGTTATGTGTATTTTAATTTAGGAAAGAATTGATTCTTCATAAAAAAATACATGGCTCAAACAAAATATAGAAATTTGGATTTATATTAAAATAAAATTTTAATTACATATTAAAATGGATTTCTCTAGGTTTTTTGTAAGAAAAAAAATAATACATTAAACTAATTAATTTTATTTCTAAAAATAATTTTTTTATTATATAAGGGTTTATAAATTTTCAGGTATTTCATTTATAATGATAAATTTATAAAAAATACATTTTTCATGAAAACTATTTTCTCAAAAAAAAATTGGAAATTTCTTGAAAAACATAAAAATTTATATGACATCAATATTGATAAAAGAAATTGAAAATTTATGTTCATTTTTAGGAATTTAATATTCCAATATTTATAAATTCAATTCTTCAATATTATAAAATAATATAAATAAAAAAATTCTTAATTGTAAAATTATATATTCAAATATTAACATTGATTATTATTATTTAACATCATTTAACAAAAAAATTGTGTAAACCAACTATTAATATCATAAAAAACATTTCATTATTAATATGTTTTTTTGAAAATAATGTTTTATTGTATAAAAGAATAGTTTTTAGAAAAAAACTTCTACATATTATACAATACTTATTATTAATTTTCGGTAAACTTTTTAATTTTAATTCTTATTTAAAGTAGCCATAATTTTTAATATAATAATAACTCATATAGTTCTTAATCCCATATTGACCAACTAATTTTGTGGCTAGTTTTTTTTAAACTTAAACATAACTTTTTTTTATTTTATCTAAACATTTCTTGGATTCATTTATTTTTGGATTGTGTGTGTGGTATATGGTATATAAAAATCAAATTAATTAAATTTAATAATATATTTTAATTTTCATGTGTTATATTATGGTTATACTGGGCCTTTATGAAAATATATTTTTATTTATTTTTTACTATCTTACCAAAAGTTTCCATACAAAAACAGATGTCTTTTACACTTGGCCTCCACATGACCAACATAAATCATATTGTCAAATATAGAAAGTAAGCCATCATACCAATATTGTATTATAAGATTATCAATTATTTGGTGATGTTATTGACAAAAACATGGAAATTTAAAATGATCTAAATATTCATGAAATATTTCCACTTTTTTAATTTATAATTTCAAAAAATTCATTTCTTATTTTTCTATGTAAAACCAAAATGGAGATATTTTTAATAAATATAAATTTCATATCTGATCAAGCTCAAATTGATGACTTAACAATGTTTACCCCGTATTTTCATTTCCCTTTTTTAAAAAATGGAAAATATTTCTGTTTTATATGTTCTTCATCCATATTTTTAGGTTTTTATTTTTAATAAACAGTATATAATTCCAATAAATTATTATATGGGTCTTATCGATAAATTACATAAAATTTTGGTAATAAGTTAATTATACCATATTTTAGTTAAAATATACATCAATTTTCTTATATTTGAATATATTTTTATTGAATTTCAACATCAAGTAATGTATGTTCATTTATTTTCATATTATTTCCAGCAATATTATTAATATTTTTTATGTAATGATGTTTGTTCTAAATAAAAAGACAAATCGAGGAGATATTTGATGTCATCAATTTCCTCTTTCAATGATTCATTCTTTTGTTATTTTTTTTGATGAAGCAAGTTCATCTTGGGATCATGTAAAAAAGATAATAGTACACCCAATGTAAATCATGTCTAGAATATTTCCTATTGATAATGGATTTTAGAAAAAATATTTATATATAAAAGATATTTATGAAAAGAATCATATAAATATATAAAAAACAAGATATGTTCATATAAAAACACTTACTATAAACTGAAGAGATCGAAAAAATGGAACCAAAATTTTACACCAATGTCATCACACATGAAATTGATTATGATTTCAATTCTTTCCATAGAATACGGTATAAGATTGTTTTTCATTCAAGTTGAATTAATGATTTTACAGTGTGATTTTTCAAAAACTATTATGAAACAAAACAAAGGATGAAGTGTTTTGATTATATTTTTACATAAATAACATAATTAATTATTTAGATAATTTACAAATAGAATTAATTTTTTAATTGATTTAGATATAGTATAGATTGAAATTTCACTAAAAAATATCTTATTTTAGTAGTTCAAAAAATATGATTTTATTTATTATAACTAATTGGTTGATATTAATTTGAGTCATGCTTACTCTTCTTGCCTTTATATAAATTAACATAGAACCAAACATTGAATTAATAATCATATAGAAAAAATCCATACCTTATGGGTTGTATATAAGATTAAAAGTATATTGAAATATCAATAATATTTTAATGAAATGAACTCTTGTTTTTTCCAATAAGAATAAATTCACACCCTGAAAACACCATACTAATCCATTAGAAATATTGATATTATTAATCACATGAATCATAATAAGAATTAAAATATGAAATAATTAAATTTATATGCTGTCAAATATTTTTAAACCATAACTGAATAAAAATGGTATCAAATATTTGTTCCTAAACTCCATTTAAATTTTTGTATCTCTCTCAAAAATTATTCCCACTTTTTAGCCTTATATTTAGAGTAAGGGGAGGATTGAGTGAATGTAATTCTTTATTTCCACTCTCTCAATGAGGATATGGATCTTAAAAACATCCAAGATAATGAGAGAACTCCATTAAAACCAATATATGTCATAACATAATATCTTAGATAAACATGAAGATAATGTGACCAAGGATCAGTTTACAGAAGAAATCAGTGGTGGTTTTGTGAACCTTGATTTCATGATATCGATTGTATCTCATTTGTTTACTAGTAAATTGCATTATATCAACATGTAAAAAATATGACGATTTTTGAAAAAACTATTGAATATCTCCCAGAAAAATTGGATGTAAATAAAAAACAATATTTATATAAAATTTCAATATAATAAAGAAAACTCTTTTCTTTATGAAGATTTAGTGTTCTAGAGAGATTATCTAGGTTGGGATATTAGATAGACTAATTGGGGTTTATATATCTTTATAACTATTTGATCCCATGGATTATATTAGAATCACATAATATTTGATCCTAATAGAAAGGATGCGTTACTTGAAATGTGTGAAAAAATAGACATATATTCTTCATAATCAATGTAGTTCGGATTATTTTTTTCTAAATCATTTTAAGACATCCAAATCACCTCATTCTATAAAAAAATATAAGAAAAATAAAATTTACAATTGAAGATGTCATTAACATTTACTATTTTCATTAAATGGATATTAATATTGGATATTAAATTTAGAATTTACAATTCAAAAAATTATAACATTGTAGTATAAAGGTTAAATTTAATATGGAACCGCTAAATGATTCATTATCCATAAATATTTTTTGACATGTTGAAATCAAGATCACATCGATACAACGCACACTATGTCAAATATTTCATTAAGTGTGTGTTAATTGATTAAATGTGACATTTTTGTTCAAAACATGTGTTACTCACTTCAAACCAATCAAAACACACTCATAATATATTTATATTTTATGAAAACAATCCATACCTCATTTTTGACATGTAACAATAAACCACACAATAATATGAAATATTGTATGGTCTGTTTCTCTCAATGTGTGTGTTCTTAGTTTAAAAATTAAAATTAAATTATATATTTTTACATATTACAAATAGAGCAAACACACTAATATTTTTTTTGATATTTTATCAAATATATCCATCAGTAATGTTTGAAAAGTAGGAATTGAAAACATTATAATGTGACATGTTGCGTACCTATTATAACTTAATGTTCATATTTTCAGATTAAAAATGAAAATTCTGTTTAATATATTAATCCTATATTAAAAAATAATAAAACAAGCCCATATTTTCATGATTCATTAGTAAAATTATCTATATATCAATGTTTATTTGAAGTAATAATCCACATATAAATTTGATACACAATTTGATCTGTATAAATAAACATGATTGTTTTGATTATAAATTTATATATCAATTAAAAACATGAATCCTAGAATTAGAACTATGAAAAAATATATGGAAAATAAATATACATTTTTAAAATGAACCAAAAATAATTTTGGAAATATTGTAATCAACCCCATATCAGTCTAACATCTGGTCTTCTAATTATTTTTCAATGTAAGTATTTGTTTTGTTTAAAATTATTATTTTAGTTGAAAAAATGAATCACTTATTGAAAATAAATAAAAAAACAAATATTTTAGTTATAATTCTTAAAAATTATCCATATGTCATTATAGATGTGAAATAATTATAAACACAATGATCTTATACACAATGTATCAAGTGTGCCTAAATTTTCATTTATTAATAAAGAATAACAATTTGTAAGAAAAAAATAATTCACATACTAAAAACTGTGAAAACAATCTCATACTATCTTGATAATCATGGAAAATGATCTATAAGTAATTTGTGACATATAATAATAATACCACATGTCAACATGATACATATCGTGACTTGTATGACTCAATGAATGTGTTTTAATTTTAAAATTATATATTGGTAAAAAAACTAATCACTCTCTGCAATCCAAGAAAAATACACATATTATCATAATATTTTAGATAAATGACCCATATGATATTTGGGATGAATATAAATAATCTGAATATCAGTCTGATACACAGTGTGATTAGAGTGGTTCAATGTTCTGGTTTTTAGATTAAAAATGACTATTTTGTTAAAAACATGTTTCACACATTGGAAACACAGAAAAATCACTATTATTATCACGATACATTTTAAAGTGATCCATATTTCATTAATGGAATGTTAGAATCAAATACATGTCAATGAAATACAATTTGGGACTAGTATGACTCAAATTATGTGTTTTTATTTAATATTAATATTTTAGTTCAAATAAAATATAAGATACTCGAAACTGAAATGAAAGAATAATTTTGTGTACTATATTAAAATGATCAATATGACACTTTTGACAAGTACGAGTCTATCGGGGATGAATCCAAAACAATGTGTGACCTGTATGACTCTATGTTGAGGTTTTCATTTTAAAAGTGAAATTTTTATTAAAAACATGTTTCAATTAATAAAAATAAATTCAAACGTTTATGGTATTGATACATTTTTATAATGATTCTCATGTTATTTTTACATTTTGGAATCATCCACATTTCAATATGATATATGGTGTTACCCATATGACTCAGAGTGAATTTTATTATTTTTTAAATATTCCACTCATTGAAAATAAATAAAAAATACTTATATTGTTTCATAAAATTAAAAATTATCTATAAATAATTTTCGAAGAGTAGTAAATAGATTCACAGCAATATATTAAACAATGAGACTGATATGACTGAAATATTGTGATTTTAGACAAAATGAAATTTAATTTTTAATGCTTTTTCCCCACTGAAAACCAAAAATAAGAACTCATATTATCTTAAAACTCTAGTTAAATTATCAATAATTTAATTATGATGTCCCTAAATCAATCTAATTTCAAAAGGACACACTATGTTACCGGTATGACTCAAATGATGGGTTTTAATTTAAATTGACATTTTAGTTCAAAACATGAGACATAAACTAAAAAAATATTAATTAAGATTGTTTTTATACATTATGAAATCACTATTCATTTAATTTTTGTTGTTTAGGAATCCGCCTCATTATAATCTGATAAATTTCATGATTGATATGAATCAAAATTTGTGTTTTATGTTTATAAGTGACACTAAAATAAATATTTTGTTTCACACATCAAAAAAATTTAAATTCACTTATATAGTCATGATAGTTTATGAAAATAATTCATATATAATTTTTTTGTAGCATTTTTCCACATGTCAATTTGATAGATGATGTGATCAGTAGACTCAATGTTTTTGTTTTCCTTAGAAAATAAAATTTTATTTTAAAAAAAGATACTTACTGAATAAAATAAAAAACACAAATATTGTTTAAATATTTTATAAAAATGATCCATAAAAACTTCTAGATTAGTATTAATCAACCTCACACAAATACTAAACATGATGTTATTTGTACTAATAAGGGTTATTTTTAGACTAAAAATGATAATTTAGATAAAAACATGTGTAACTCATTGGTAAGATTGAAATAAAACATGATTTGGTCTTATATGATGATAAAATTACCCATAAATCATTATTTAAGTTTATAGATCAATTGACACCAATCTGAATCATGGTGAATCCAATATGACTCAAAGTGATGATTTTATTTAAAATTGACATTGGAGTTTACAAAAGGTTTCACATACTCAAAACTAGGCAAACAATTTTAAATCATTTTGATACATTAGGATAATGATACACAATTCATTTCAAACATGTAGGAATTTCCATCACCCCAATCTATAACATGATGTTATCGGTATGACCGAAAATGTGTGTTCTAATTTGAATAGTTATATTTTAATTAAATACATGTTTCAATCTTTGAAAACCATTGAAACACATGGGTATGATCATGATACATTATGACAATTTTCCACTGCTAATATTTTATATATTGGATTCAACGAAACATTAATCTAATTCATGTTATCCTAGATAAAACATAAAGTGCATATCTTCGTAGTAAAAATATCATTTTTGTTAAAAACACGTCTCACTCAAAGGAATCCAAGAATGAAATATCATATTTTATTTATATTTTAGGAATTATTTTCATAAATTATTTTTGGTGTCTATGAACCAATTTCACATTTATCCAACACAAGGTGTATCTAGTTTAAGTAAAATAATTTTTCTTAAATTATCATATTTATAAAAATATACATTACAAACTCAAAACCAAGAAAATGAACTCCAATTGACTATATTATTTATAAAACTATCCTATATATAGTTTTATATTTTTAGTAATAAACAATATAAAAATCATTAAAACAACAATCTCATTATGTTTTGATGTGTATTTTTTATTTTAAATGAAAAATCATTATTAACTAATTTTATAATATTTATATTTATTTTAGTTTGTATAGTATGTCGAAAATAATTTTTTTATATAAATCTGGTGATGATTTTTTTGGAAACTGTTTTCCCGACTTATATTTTTTTAGATGGGAGACTGAAAGCAATATAAAAATGTTTATGAATTTTTTTCTGATGGTCATAAATTGTACATAAAATTGTAATATTACATGTAATGTTTTGAAATATTTTTTATCAATGTACACAACTATTTTATATTTTTTTCAATATAATTTAAATAAAATTATATATTTTTTAAGTTGATGAAATGTAAACAATAGACTACCATAATTTGGATTTAATAAGTTCGAAAAATATAAATGATAAATGTTCCATTTATGAACACTATAATGAATTGATAAAAGGAACCATTTATCAGTGAAAAAATAGTATCTATAATAGTTAAAATATATGATAACCATTTTAGCCCTATAGAATAGATATTTTAATAGTATTATTTTGTACTATTTTAAAATCTACATTCCATAAATAGTTTTTACAACATCCTCTCTTTTCTTAGTTCCAATGAAGGATATTTATTATATTGTTAAATCCCATATATATTTTAGTGAAATATATGGACATGTTTTAACATTATAATAATATTATGGATAATAGTTTTTTTCATACCTTATACATTTTTATCTCAGCCTTAACTAGATGGCATATAAGGCATCGAGATACAAACACTTTAATAAACCATTCTAGTAGTCCCACTAGAAATACTCTTTATGAACACAATAGATATTTATAATTCATTTATAAATAAAGAATATTATATTTTTCCAGTATATCCGCCACCAAATACTGAATTAATGGGATAAATAATTGGTTTCTCAAACTTATCATTCAATCAAAATCATGTTAAAATTTGTGAATTTTCCTAGCATTCTACTAAAGTTGCACATATTTTTTCTTCTACTCATTAATCCTCACATGGGTGGATGGTTGAACAATAATCTATTAAAGATATTATATATCCTCCAATCAAGTTATTTTAAGATATATTTATTACAAATAATTATGCATTTTATATTCTTTATACTTTATCATGGATAAAAATGCATTGTCAAATTGATTTAGTGAATTGGTCACCTTATTATACATCCCATTTTATTAATGTATTGAGTGTTCATAAAATTAACCCAATTGTAACCATATCCATTGTTACATTTTCTATAATTTCTATGTTAATATATACATAAATATTTTATTTTTTGAATATATGTAAAAAAATTGACCAGATAGATAATTATTCTAATTTCCAATCAAAATAATACAACTACTAACAAGAAATCTGGTATTTGGTAATTTTTCTCAATAATTTTAAATTATCTTGAGTAATAATCTATTAATATATCATTCATTATGAGGAATCATAATTTTATATTTTTTAATGAACCAATATGTATCACATAACCTTCTCTAATAGAGGATAGTGTTATCATTCTTCCCTAACCACCCATCTATTCAGTTCATGGAAATTTTATTCACAATCACCAGTCCATGATAATTTTCTCAAAAATAAATAATATAATCCCTGAAATAGATGATTAATATGGACTTAGGTATCCTTGGTTAGTCTATAATATGCATCATTAACATTATCTTTTGATGGATCCACAAACAAATCATCACTTGAGATTACTTGACCCATGAATGAAACATTGTATATCCAAAATTCACACTTGAAAAATTTGGAATAAAATTTATTATTCAAAAAGGACTTCAATAAACTACTCAAATGATATTCAATCTCTTCAATTATCATCTAAAATTAACTAATAACATATATAAAGACTAAAATAAATAATTGATGTAATCTCTAGTGACTCTATTCATTAAACCCTTGAATTTAAATGGGTCGTTAGTTTGTAAAAAATGGAATAACTATATATACATAATGAAAATACCTCATATAGAAGGATTTATTGTGTATCCACCTTAATGAATCTCAATTGATGTTATAAAAAATGAATTTCAACCCTCGATATGCATTTATCATTATATTGTTGGTCAAAACATTCATCAATATAAGGTGGATGATACTTTTCTTATAGTGATATTGTTATGTTCATGAAAATAATTTCCATGAAACATTTAAATATCATTATTATTAATAAAAATTTATGAGAACCCCATGGTGATGCACTAAAGAAAAAAATACACTATCTAGATTCTCTAAGAGTAGTTTCATTAATTCTATATACTCAATTGGGGTAATGTGATACGTAGTATTTGAAATAGGTGTATCAGAAATTATGTGTTCTATAGGAAAATCATATATATTATTCTAGGGAGGACTAAGAATTTATTATGGAATTACATAAATATATACTCAACTAATTAGCATGTATTCAACGTTATTTCTCTCCATTATCATTTTAGATAAATATCCTTCATGAGTTGGATGTATGACCCATACATTGGGAGTAATTTACATTAGATGTTTATATTCATCCTAACATTGATAGGTGATCATTGTTTTATTCAAAATATAAAACATGAAATCACTTCTTTGTTAATTGATATAGTCTATAAACAAACAATGTTAATCCATTCAAAAGATAAAATAATATTTAACAAGGGGGAGAAACACACGATTTTTCAAAATCACATTAAAATTAAAATATATCATATAATAATAATAAACATAAAATTTTTCCATCATACCATTTAGATATTTACAAATTATTCTATAACTAATCATGTATGTGTTTTAATGATTCATTTTATAAATTATTTAAATATATAATATTGGGTATATACATAATCAAATAAATGTATTTTCAATTATCGAGAGGATAATATGTATAATATACACCAAATAATTCTATGGACCAAATTCTATAGTTTTAATGGAATTAGATTTCAATTTTTCTCTTCTCATAAGAGGTTACTATCATTTATTTTATTCATTAACGTTCAAATTAATTTAATGATTTGATTAATTTCTATACCCCTTTTAATTATAGCATTGGACTATGGGAGGGACATTCAATTAATATTTCTCACTATAATTTAAAGACCTCTTTACATCATGTAAAAACTATTTATTTTAATGGCCTTCTATTTCACACTTTAAAAATATATCATACTCTATATGAAACATTCCTCCATATTACCTTCCCCACTTCTACAATGATATGGTAATTAATTCCCTTTCCTACATGGTTTTAAATATTATAATTTCTTTTATATTACATATTTTTCTTCATTACCCTAAACCCATTAGAAAAATAAATGTATCCAATATTTATTTCTATATCCTATGAACTCATCGAACAATTTCTTACTGATTCAATATATATTAATTTTCATCAAATTCAGTGAGTTTATATTTATATGGTAATACAGTTTCATGGGGTGACACAAAGTATAGTTTTAGATCCCATGTCAAGGATTATGTCACAATTTTGGTAGGGGTTACAGAAGGTTTGTGGTCCCTATGTAATTTTTATTATGGATTTCATCACACATACACATGAGAAATGTGATAATACTATTCAGGAACTAGAGGAAATTTTGAGATCTTGTGTACTAGACATTCATCGATATGGGGAGAAGAGTTTTCATTTTTTTAGAATTATCCAATAACAACTATTTCTTAGAAACGATTCATATGGAACCATATGAGGCAGACCTTGGTAGGGTGTTTAACTCATAGTTATGTTGGATAAATGTTAGGTAATCAAAGTTAAAGTGACCGGGTCTCATGCTGAATCATTTAAAAAATATTAAATTCATTCATAAATGAATGGATATGGATCAGAGTATGCATAAGAAATATGTGGATCGACATCGTTTGCCTCTTAACTTTTTAGTTGGCGATTGTGTGTTTATTTGAGTGTCAAAAATGTTTGGTCACTATTAGATTTAGAAGCTGGATATGTTAGCAACGAGTAATGTGGGACCATTAGAGTTCGTGGAGTGGTTCAAATATTTAGAATACCAGTTTGGTTGTCCAAAGTGATATAGTGAAATACACAATGTCTGTCATGTGTCACAGCTTTGAAATTTTTACCCTAACCCATATCATAACATTGATGTTGATGATGTTGACCTTGAGTCTAATTCTTCCATTAAGGAGCATCCAGTTCATATTGTAGATCATACTGAAAATGTATTATAGGGAAATTTTGTTCTTTTTTATCATGTTTTGTTGCAAAATTGTAATTTTCAAGAAGAATAATTAGAGAGAGACTGATATATAGGACCAATAGACCAATCAATTTTCATTGGAAGCTCAGTGATGATTGAAATTTCATCTCGGGGATGATTTATACTAATGTGGGGAGGTTGTAAGATACAATACTTCTTTGAGGAATATTAGTATTGATGTTTTGGTTGAAATACCATAATGATGGTTAATAAAGATTTCCTATTGTTTATGTGGAGGATCAATGGAGTTCCAAGGGTTTGGGATATGAGATATGGGGGATTAGAGTCATCAAAATCATGTTTCATGGTTGTTGCATTCTTAGTAATAAATATGCCCCATAACCATGATAGCAAGGAGGAAGGGTGAAAATCTGAAGGAACTATGAATGGGGGAGGAAAATATGTGTTGGATTTAATAGAACCATCCCATAAGGTCATTGAATGGTTTCTGAAATTATGTGGGATCCTGATGTAATCATATGGTCTAGACCCTGCTTATATAGATGCCTTTTCATAGTTAGATAATGGTTTGGCCAACTGGGTACACCTTAGGATGATAGAATTTACCATTTTACCTCTCGGTCCTTATGTTTTCTAAATCGGTAATTTCATATATTCTTCATTCTAAAATTTGTGGCTTAAATCAAATCCCCCAATGAATCTAAAGGTTCAATATAACTCATTTCTAAGACATTTGGAGTCTCCTTGGGTGAGAATTCAATCAATGGGTGTGTCCAAAACACCTATTCATTCTATTTTTTGGATTAGGTCTTGTGTATATGTTCTTCTCCTTTTGAAGGCCAGGAAAACATTTTTTCAAAGTATCTTTGGTTGGGTCATCGAAGGGTATTCGAAAATGTCTGTAAGGTTAGGATTGAGTTTGAAATTATCTCTGTTATATTGGTAGATCATCTACATGTTTTATACCATATTCATTATGTTAAGTTTATGTGTACATGGTTATGCAATGCAAACTTATGGTTGTTAATTTGTTTCTATTACAAATATTCTTCTCTATATGATGGATTGAACCACTCATGATCCTCTAGGGATGTGTTATGGTTGATTTGACTGGTTATACGTCCACATATGGGGGGTTCCATCATTATTAACATTGAAAATTTATATGATCACCCTACAATTCACATATGACGATTTACTGTCCATGATTTTTTTGTGGACATGTTACCTGGAATTATAATACATAATTAATGGTAATTGAGGATAGTTGTATACATGTAATGAGGTGTTGGTTTGAATATTTTCAATTGGTTAATTGAATCAATGTTAATCTATTGAATCATTTTTGGGTTTTAATAGAAATATGGAAATGTTTGACAGTATAAATATGAGAATGTATAAATAGGATTAGGAAAAATTATAATTTATTTGTTGAGTAATCATTATTTAGTGAAGGTTATTTGCATTGATTGAGTCTGTTTTGTGAAATTGTATATGTAGTGAATTGTTAAAAAACCACATGCACAATGCTTGGTGGTATGAGGGTATTGGACTGAGGATCCCCTCACAAGTCATGTTGGAATGAGGCTCTAAACCTCACCCCTAGAATGTATGGGTTAGGGAGTTAGATTGATGCTCTATGGCCCAAACGGTTCAATCAGATGATACTATATAGATAGAGGCTTCAAGGTAAATGATATTATATTGGATCAGACTACCTGGACTAAGGCTCCAAGGATTGTATGATATAAATGATTTTGAAGTGGATTCCTAGTGATATAGGGAATGTTATCTATTCCCTTATTCATAGTAGTTTATAGGAATAAGATGTACTGTAATTAATGTAAATTCCAAAACTCATGCAATAAATGATAAAAACATTTAATTAAGAATTTTCAATTAATGACACAAGATTTACATATTTTATATTTTCATATTTTTATACATGCAAACACTATCTGTTTAGACTAGATGTTTTGTAGACATTGTTGGTGGTGACCTATTGAGGTGTACCCAATTCTGGCTTGTGTATCCATTAGCTAAACAGGTAGATTACAAGTATAATGTTTATGAATATGGGAAGAACCCTATTCTAGAGGGATTATTCGAGTATGGGACGATCAAAGATTAGGGATATAAAATTAGACTAGGGGCCAGTTTTTCGTATACGTTAGTTTATATTTGTTTTGGTATTTCCCTTTACTTGAAACATTATGACATGACATAGAATAATTACTATAAGGTTCGGGGATTGTACTTAGTTTTTTTAATTTTTGGAAAATATTTTTAATTATTAATTTAATTATTTTATTTAGTTCATATTTTATCTTCCATGGATTACTATAATAAAGATGGTATAGTATCCCCACATGAATTATTAAACCATTACCACTAGTCAAAATCCTCTGTTGTATGGGAGGGCATGACTATGGTCTTGTGGTTAGCTGGTTCAAAGCACCAGATAGTTGCTTCTGGGTTGTTGTTGTTACAAAATGGGTTTTATAAAAAATCATCACCACTTAATTAACTCATGAAAATGTAATGATTTTCATCGCGTAATCCTTAAAAAAACACCATTAATGTCCAGTAATATAAAGAATGTGGATGGTATAACAATATCATATACCCGATGAAATTTTCAAAAACATATATGACGTTTTCAATGATGATAAATACCAATAAAATATAAATAGAACATTCATTCAAAAAATAGAAAATAACATTTTCATAAAAAAAATTAAAATAATATTGAGAAAAGAATTATCCATGGAAATAATTATGGAAATTTGTAAATATTGTTCTTATAAATTAATTATCATGATGGTAATAACCTCATTTCATTTCATATATGTAAAATTATACGATTCTTTTCATTATTAGGTAATCTATAAAAAGTTTATTATACATTATAAATTTGATAATATTAAATTTTAATAATTTATAATGAATGTAACATAAAATATTAATAGAAATTATCATCCTTTTAAATACAGTAAAATAAATTTTAAAAACATACGTGAGCATGGACTGGGAAGAAAAAGGCCATCCATCAAAGATAAAATAATGATGATTTTTTCATAAAAAATTTTCTCGATAATTTTATGTATCAATTTGAGGAAAATACTAATAATATTTTAGAATTACATGAACAAATATGGGAGAACAATATAAATTTGTATTAATAGATAATATTCATATAATTTCCAACAATATTAATATTATAAATATAATCTCAAAAAATGAGATTGTATCATAAACCATTACATGAGGTCCCTTCTTGATTTGTATGAATTCGAACCTCCTATATAATTAAAATATAATTATTATAAATCTATTATTAAACAAAATAAATTTAAATAATATTTTTATTAATTCACTTAAAATTTTTAATAACTCTTTTATAAAAAATTCATAATTAAAATTACCATTCTCGTGAAGACTAGTTACTTTTTCATTCATGTTTCGATTTGAAAGATTCATTACATGCATCATAGTTGTTGTTTAATCATCTATAAGTTATTAATCATGTTATAATTATAATATATTATTTCCATTAAATATACTTTTATAAATTTTTCAAATATATAAATTTTTAATGATTTATTACATTACATTCTGTAGAAGGTAGTATGTAGGTAAGCAAAACTGATGTCTTCACATTTGGATTGATCGAAAAAATAAAATTTAAAAATTAATTGGTATTTATATAATAGAAATGATATCATAAATAAAAAATATATTTTTAAAATCAACCCTTCTTTTCATCAATTTAAAACAAAAATGAAAAAAAATCATATCTCTTCTTTGATGTGGTTATCCACACGGGCGCATGATCGATGCTACCATTTTCTAATGTATGGGAAGGTGATAATAAAAGGAAATTACCTTACATAATAACATATATGTGTAGTAAATATATTTATTAAATAATTTTACTATTGATATATATCATGTAGGTAAGCTTTATGAAGAATGAAACATGATAATTGTCATTAAGAACATATACTTCTTCTCTCGGAATCCTCTATTGAAAAAATATAAGCCTTCATATATGTGATTTTGTTTAAAAAAATCCCATGTTAATATATTATAATATTAATATATTATTTTGGTAGATATTGTTTAATATAATGGGCAAAATAGTTTTGGATAATATAGGAGAGAGGATTATTTTTTATAATTTTGTGCACCATAACTTTTATAAATACGTAAAACATTAATGTACAACACGTTAATAATTATGTGAAAGTGGAAAAAAGGAAACCAAAATTTGATGATATTATATTTTGGTTTGAAATAAACATTTACATTAGGATTTAAACAAGTTTTAAGTCATTTTAACACTTATATATTTAGATTTTTCATCCATCGTAGAGTGCGGATCTCACAAGACCATGGAACCCTAACCACCACGGCGCCCCGTTCGGGAGGCGATGATGGGCGACCCGCTCAACCCATCTTTCTCCTCACATCTATCCTTCTCCCCATTCACAAATCTAACTTACCTCTCAGAATTTCCCCCTATTCACCATGGTCGGAAAGTCCCCGCATTCCACTGAGGTATTCCTTCTCTTTGGTTTTCGTGACATGAGTTCACAAAGGCTTTATCTCTCCATGGATTATCCCTGGTTTCTCATTTTGGTCGTCGATGTCCGCCACTTGATAATTTTGACATGTTTGTTAATGGCATATGTCCCCTGCAAGAACGATTAATCGTCTGTCTTCGGGATCTCTGCCACTTTTCTTGTGCTTTTCCTGTGATGAAGATCATGCAATTGTGTGGTCCAATGTGAGTCGATCCTGTGATGGTACCCATTATTTCCTTATAAGATTGATCTATGGGTTTCACTGTAAACAAAATATCCCAGTTATGGTGATTTGGGTAAGTTTCTTAGGACTTCCCCTTCTATTACAAAACCCTTTAATCTTAGGATTTTAGGTAATCTAGTTGAAATACTCCTAGCCTTTGATGAGCGTTCGAGATCATTATTACATCCAATTGCTCCTCGTATATGCGTGGAAGTGGACATCTCTAAGCCTCCAGTTGAAGTTGTCTTGATTGTGGTTAGTGATAAATTATTTTGACTATAATATATGTATTTTGAAAACTGTTTCGACTTTTTTTCATCTTGTCGTCGCCTTTGAGATATACATATGGATCTCCATTTTTCTCACAGCTCGATCCTGAATGAGAGATTTTATGGAGTTCTTCCAGTTCAAGCACTCTCTGTTGATTCTCCTCAGTTAGAGTCAGAGACACAATTTCATGCTTTGATGGACGTGGTTCCTCCTAGCTGTAGTTAGCTTGGTGATCAAAAATCAGTGCCAAGGGAGGGTTTGGCTGGTAATACGCCCACCTTCTATCAAATTTTGATGGCTATGGTGTGTGGAAAAAAAGTGTCTTCATCTGTCTGATCTCCCCCCATTGTGACAATGAAGCAAGTGGCTGAACAAAGGGTTGATAGCAAGGAAATATACAAAATGGAGAGCTGGATTTCGGAGGTTCAGTCTGAACCTAAGAGGTTTCAAGGGGCAGTTCATAAGTTTGTTGGAGAAGGACATAATGTGTATCCTTAGGAAGAGAGAGGTTCTTTCACTATAAGGGGCAATGGTTATCATGAGGGAGGGCTGACAGTGACTGTCTTGGTGTCTCCAAAGTGTTATTCACTGCCCATTACCATGTATAGCCTTTTTATAGACTTGGAGTCTTCTTGCCTGGATTTGGAACTTGATGATATGGGCTCGTAGACATCATTACAAGAGAATGGTGATCTTTATAGTCAATTCTCTATGCACAGTGTGTTGGGAACGCGAGTTAGAGGACATTATAGTCCAAGGAAGAAGAAAGGATGAAATAAGATCCATGACGTGGGGGGTTGCACTGTGATTAAAGGGAAGAAAGAGAAAGATCGAAAAGACTATTCCCAGCTTCCTAAGCTGATGTAATCAAGATCTGCAAACAGGGACAATGAGATGTAAAGTGTATCTATAGTTCAAGACCAGAATCAAAAGATGATATTGGTCCTAAACAATATCAAGGAGAAGGCAAGGTGTGGACCCTTTGATTAACAAGGTATAAATGATACAGTGGGAAAGAATGATGGGGGTAAAAATGCATACCTTGGTCATATTCTCTATTCTAAGATATAGGTTCTAGAAGGGGTTTTTTCAGATTAATTCTTCTTAGGAGGATTAGATTATAATTTTAGAAAGAGAGGTTTATGATGATTTCAACCAGAAAACAAAGTCTTTCATTGACCAACAAGATCTAATTTTTGCAGTAGGTTTTAATAAATGGAGGATAGACAATGAGGAGTACATCAAGGCTTTGGACAAACTGATTGAACATTTTGATGTTTTAATCAAGAAGGATCCACATATGGTGGTTAAGACACTTTAGTGGGAGCTATACCGGGTATGTGAATCCAATAATCATACCTTCGTTTTCATAGATTTTTTGATTTATTACTGCACTTATTGATTGTGGATGTTGAACATGTTTTGTTTCCCACTTTTCCATAAAAGTGATTTTGTAATAAAAAAATTTAATTTTCAGGTGTTTAGATTTTTCCTGGTAGAACCATTTCACCAGTATAAATGAAATCAAATTTTCCCATTATTTCTATTCATAATATGAAAAACAATGAAAACACCCTAATGAATAAATTAGTAAATTCTTATTAGAAATATGGAAATAATTTTATTATATAGAATTTATATCAGTGGAGGTAAAAAAATTTAAATAACTTAACAAAATATTAGAAAAAATATTTTTAAATATTTTATTTACAAACACTAAACGTAATCCTATTTGTTTTCTTGTTAAAAGTAATAGATGAATGTTAAAATATATTATTTAATATATTATCAATTAATCGAAGAAATACGATTCATTAATATTTATTAAATTATTTAACTAAAATTAAAAAACATTGAATTCATAAAATGGGTTATTTAATAATGAAACATCTATTTCTACTATCCATTTATTTTATTTTTATTTTGAAAATATTATTTATCGATGGATTAATTTCTTACCTATATAAAACTTAATTTTTCATTATTTAATTATACTTATTTATACCCTATAATAAAATTTCTAGGTGATTATAGTAATATTAAATTATATCGTTTCCATAGTATAGCATTGTTATTTTATGTTCATTGTTGTGGGTAAAGCATACTATCAATGAATTTAAATTTCTTTAAATATAAAAATATAAAAAAATATATGAATATTAAACATCCATTGTTGTATATTATATGAAACTAAGTAGCCACAACTCATGATTTCCACCCTATAATGACATTATAATAAATTTTGACTTTTATATCCTTAGTCTGTAGTGAATGAGTGATTTATTATTCCTTTGAGTAGTCACAGTGAATTATTTATTCCTTCCCCACATTATCTTAAATTCTCTATATAATTTATTTTCTTTATATAATATCATTGGTATCTTATGTTCCCTTGTTCATTTTTCATAAAAAATATATTTTTCAATAAAAATATATTTTATCATTTTCTAGCAATGTCCACCTCAATATATAAATTAGGGTTATCATATTGGAATTTATTTCTCATATTTAATAATTTTTCTGAAAATATTAAAATGGTTAGAAAAAATTACATATCTCGGGAAATCATAATACAACATTTAATCATCCCATCTTTGGCATATTGCAGCTGATTTATATTCATCATTGATTCCTTAAAATTCTAATCACACACATATATGGTTTCTTATGAATCCAAAATAGTAAAATATTAATGCCATTTTCTATTAAAATCCTTATCTTTGAAATTTATCAGGATGTTATTTTTTCTTATTTATTCAAGGGTTCTACTTTTTCGAATTATCTTATTGGAGTTTCATTTTGAGGAATATTCTTCATAAAATTAATGGTTTTCATCCACTATTTATGATCCTAGATCTGTAATTAATTTTCCATTAATTGGTCATCCATATCCACTATCATTTATCCATATTCTTATCTTGATTTTAACTTCTATTAATTTTTTTTGTTGCATAATATATACTTTTAAATATTTCTCAATTTTCATTTTTCTCCTAACTCGTAAATATATTCTTTAATATGGTAATTTTTTCCATCATTAATTCACCCATTATCAAAATATCTTTGTACAAGAAAACAATTAAATTTCAAAATCATTTAATATCCAATGAAACATAATATATGAATATGTTGTTCACTTCCTATGTAATTTTCAATTCATCCACAGTTTCATGTAGTACTTCTAATTTATATTGGTTAATGAAGGATAGATTTAAAAAATGATGACTTTCTACCATTTCCAAATACTAATTAGAATAATAACTTATTTTCATCAATATAATGAAATCTAAAATTTATAATTTTAACTATATTTTATGAAAATATTATTATAATATCTAATAAAAAATCTATAAAACATTCTGTAGAATTTGTTTATTACATCGTAGGATTTTCATATATAAATATTGTATCATTTTTTATGAATATTTTATACATTACCAAATTACACACTCAAGGACCATAATACATTAATGTATTTAGAGACTATAAAATAAATATTCTTATTTAGTTAAAGATATTCAATATCCCCGGAAACATATTTCTCTTTAAATCTATTTATAAAAATTCCCTACATAGATCCTTCCTTCATGACCGGGGAAAGGAAACACAAGGAAGGGTGAGCTTTAGTACTCTGTAGTGGTAAACAAGGGTGATATTGAAATATAACATGATCATAAGGGGATGAGGTCCTAATAAAAATATTCAAAAAACCATAACCTATATATAAATGATAATAATATTTTGAGAATGAATAAATAGTGGTAGTTCATATGAAATGAATCCTAAAGGAATTAGAGAACATAAGACATTAGTGCATAAAATTGGTAGAAGACAAAAAATAGTTGCATATATATAATCATGTAAAATAATTTCATTATAATTCAAGTATAATGTTGAAAACAATTGTAGTGTAATGGGTTCACTACCCAAGGCACCAAAGTAGTAAAACATCATTCCAAAAACTAAAACAACATATAATGTCTCTTATGTAAACAGATTCACTCTATAGTGTATTCTTATCTATCTAAGAAGATATAAAAGTTTTCCAAATAAATTTTAGGAAGATATTTCTCCCACCCATCTCATTTTTTAAATGAAATTTATTTTTTGAAAAACATCATATTAAATCATCATATCAAATCCCATGAAAAGAACTGGGTTTCATAAAAAATTCATTATAGCCAAACTCATGGAATGAAAAAAACTTCATAATAATTTCATCATTTCATTACATTATAACAAATTGAAAATGATGTTAGTTTTATATTAATTTTATCATGGTTGAAACTGTAAAAGAAAAATAGTCTTTATAACTACATTATCATCACAAACATAAAAAATTTAGATATTGAATAGGAATGGTATATTTGGATTTCATCAATATTAATGTAAGTATAACATCAAAGGATGTCATATTATTTATAAAATAATTTTAAATGAAATAAAAATATTTTTTTCCATTTATTGAAGAAACAATAATATCTATGAAAACCAATATTTAAATCTACACAAATATTTTCTATGAAAATATTGGTTAAAAATTAAAAATTCTGGGTTTTTTTAATATTATTTTAAAATAATATTGATAATCGATAATGTAATCACCAAAAATAAATTAAAACTTTTATTTTTGAAAATATAACTTTTGAATTTCAAAACACACATTAAAATGTAAAACATTTTCAAAAATATTTTCTTTTCAAATAATCATTAATGATCAATTAATAAAATTTATTTTAGAAATAGTTTATTCACTTGGAAAAAACAATTTCGAACATAAAAAAATGTAAAAAACCTTTTGTTTTTTAAATTATTTATTACAGAAAAAAAACATTCCTAAATATTGTGGGAAACTTTTTATATAAAACAAATTAACAATATGTGATGGAATCATGAAACCATTTATTTTTTATGTTATATTAGAATATTATTCATACTACACATGTTAAAAGAAAGTATTATTTTCAAATTTTAAGTAAAATGAAAAGGGGTGTTGTTTAGAAAGTGACATGAATATTAATTATTATTTTTTGAAAGTAATACTTGGTTATAAATTTATCTTTAAAATAACAAAAATGACCTAAATAATTATTAATTTTTTAGAAAACATGGTTTCTTATGGAAATGGATTTCTAAATTAATAGAGATATACTGTAATTTATTATTAAAATAAATATTAATTATACTACTTAAAAAAGTGTGGTATAATGATAATATTATGTTAAAATAACACAAAAATGAAGAGAAAACTAAAATTCGTGATAAACCTGCTGATTCATATAATAATATTTCAACATTGGACAATTGATCATAAACAATACTGAAAAATGATGAGATTGTAAGAAAACCCCTTTACCACTTTTGTAAAATTTCAAACATAATTCCATGAAAGAGATGTCATAAAATGGATATATAATCCATCTTACATTAATAGCATTGATCAGAAAAGAAATTCAAGGGAGTTATATAGTCCTCATCTAAGAAATACTTGGTGAATACTTCTCGTGTCTCATATATAATAAAAGGGAGATAGAAATAACATACCATCTCAGTCTAAACATCAATATTACACATTAGAACCTCCTTTAAAACAAATATATATTATTTATAAATTTAATAAATTATAATACACATAATTATGATATCATATATGACCCTCTTATAACATTTCAATACCCAATTAGTAGAAATTCCATTATGAAATCACTATTTTGGGTGATAACTATTTTATTTCTTAGGGTATTTTTTGATCAGTAGTTCATGATCATGTACTATTACAATAATTACATAATATAAATAATATTAATTATTAAATTAATATCATATATATTACTTTAAAAAAATATTTACATTCAGTTAAAAAAATTATATATAGAAAGATGAAATGCACTTTTCATAGAGAAGGTAGTCTATATGTACACTTAATCATTATTTCCAATAATAGATAGATTAAATGATGAAAATAGGGGAATTATTTACAATTAATTAACATAAATATTTAAAATATGTCATATATGTTCATTAAAATTAACAGTTTTTACCCTGAATAATTTTTTTAATGAGAATTATTTGCATCTCTTCGTGAGTTTGTAGTCTATTGTACAAATGAGCACCGTATCAGTATCCACCACTGAATAGAAAGTAAAAAATTGAAGATATAATATTATATTTCATGAATATATATATATTTAATTATATCATATAAATATAATAAATTCAGCATTACACCCAAAAGTGAGAGGTCACGATGGAGAATAACTTATGTTGGTTTTCAAGATAGTGGTCCATCGTACACAGGGTAAATATTTTCATTTAACATTTGAGGAAAATGTATTTGTATATAGGCAGTGAAATTAATATAAAAAGTTTTCATTATATTGAAAATACTGATGTATTTATATGATCAAGGATAATAATTATATAATGAGGTGTGGGAAGAATTATATTTTAAAATTTTAACTAATGAATATAACTCCTCTTTTGGGTACTCCATTAGGTTCACAACAAAATCCTTCTTAGGCGAGATTACTAATCATAATAAATCCTCTAAGAAGTAATTATTGAATTGATTAATAGTTTATTTAACTAAATGTATGAACCAAATGTTTCATCCAACGTGAAAATCAGAGGATATGGGAGGCCTTTAAAAAGTGGGGAAATGAACCCACTTGGAAACTACTTGAAAATTTTCCAAAAAATCCAATGTTAAAAATTAATTCCCAAAAAATATTCCAAATGAAAATTAATTCATAAATTTTAAATATATTATAACAATATATCTAATATATATTATTTATTCATGTTTTGGTTCATTTTTTTCCCAAATTTTTAGTTTAACCGTACGACAAACACATTTTTACCTTAACGATGATAAATTATTTTTATTGTTTAATTATTTGTTATGATTAAAAAATAATTTGAAAAATTTTTATAATATAAGTAATAATGATTCCAAATATGGAATCGATATTTCTAGATTCCATTAACATATATGGTTATATAAAATTTAAAAATATTTCTATGCACAATATGATATTTTACATTTTCAAAGTGAAATGGTTGAAAAGTTTACAAAAATAATATATAAAAAATCACTATTAAATGGATAAAAAATATGATATATATAAATATTACTGAAATTTTATTGCATCTAAAATAATCATAAAATAATTTTGATGCACTTGAAACCTTTCAAATAAATGAAAATTTAATAAAAAACATTAATTATCATTATTCATTAAAACTGTATCATTTAAAAAAATTATAAAAAACTAAACATTAGTTAATTTTGATTTGATAATTTAAAAAATTATGAATATTATTTCTAATAATTTTCCACAATTTATAAAAAATTAATTATTTTTAAAATCCTCCGGACCCGATGAAGAAGTGGGTTTTTAAGAAATGTATTTTAGAAGCACAAGATGATTTGATATTAACTATTTTTATAATAATAATCATTAAATATATATTAATTAAAAATTATTTATTTACAATCTATAAATTTAATTGAAATAATTACTCAATGGGTATTATTTTAATTTAATAAAATGATGAATCATTAGGCAATTTAATTCAGTTTTCAGAAAAAAATTGTTCTTTAACCACAAAAATAAACATATACTAAAATTCAATATAAAGTCGATTCAAAAGTAATTATATTGATTAAATATAAGTAAATAATATTTTTTAGTTTAATACTTAATTATAAATTTAAATTATATAATATTTCGAGATGTAAGGGTATTTTTACAAAAACTCGATATTTTTCTCTATACACTAAAAAACCATATTTTCATGAAAATTGTAAAATTTGACCATATATTCTTTTATAAGTTGATTTAAAAAAAGAATTTAATTATATGAGATAAATTTTTTAAAATATCTATAAATTTTATATAATATTTTCATTATTATGATAATTAAATATTTTTAATGAGAACTTATTTTTTATGAATAAATACTTCATTAAAAATGTATTGATTATTTACTAAGAATTTATAAATTAATTTATATTAAATAATAAATTTATATACAAACATAATAATGTGTTTTATTATATTAACACCCACCTATTTAATAAATAAATTATATTGGTTATATTTAAAATTATATTATTTCATGGTTTGCAAAGGATTGGTGTTTTTTTTCATGCACACTATAGAAGAAACTAATTGTTATGTGTAATGAAAGATAAAATCAATGTTTTGTGTAAATAAATATTTATAAAATGTTAAATATATTTTAAAAAATAATATCATAAAATATTAGGATGTAAAATTCTACCCCTTTAAAATTAATTTCCCAGAGAAATTTTCTTCAGTCAACAAAGGTTTAATATTTGAAAGGTATTTAATTAAAAATACAATCATAATGTGAGTTAATAAAATATACTATTGAAAATAAATATATTCACATGAAATGGTCATAATTAATAACCAATATTATGTTTCAAAAAAAGAAAACATAGTTTGGATGCAATGATTTGGACATGTAAGGAAAATGTAATTTTTATTTAACGATATAGAGTGATATAGATCCTAGAACACAAGAGAGTGAATGATCATGTGAAAATAAAAATACCCAAATCAATAATCCAAATATTGGTTAAAGGGTCATTTATATCATAGAAAATTCTAGTAATAGGACAAGTTTTTATTTCAAGATCATTTTCTTAATGTATAATAATTTTCACAAGAAGATATACTTACTCTATTTTTTTCCATTTCAGAATAACAATCTCATCATTTTATTGTGTATTGATCAATTCCCAATTCAGATCATACTCTTGAAAATGAGGATGAATTTTATTTTTGTTACTTTTTTAATATCTTAATGATATTAATATAAATAAAATAATGATAATTCATTCTTTCTATCTGTATTTATGTTAAAAATGATTACCACAAGTTATCTAATAAGGATAAATCATTTTATGATAAAATAATTCACTATTATCTATATACTAATTCAGAGGCCAGGATAAATTATTTCATAAATATTTAACCTTATTATCCTTCAAAAACATTAAAATTCAACTATTTATAAGGTTAGTCACTGTATTTTCAATACCAACATAACATTAATCCACCAAAAACCTGAAGTATCTATTAATTATCACAAACATTAATTGTTAATAGTTTTATCATGAATTCTCTTGAAACATATCAATAACTTGAATAACCATAAAAATTCAATGACAATATAAATTCTACCTCAATCCTTGAATAAACTCTAAAATTGTTGAATGTATTATATAGATATAAAACCAATATAAAACAATTAAATTATTTGTTCAGTGGTTATAAATATTATCCAATTTACTTTATCAATATCAATCATCTATGTATCCAAACAAAACACCATTTTTTCAAATATCATTTAAATATAAATGGTTATATTCCATTTATCATGTGATTTACATGAAATATAACCTTTTAATTAAATATTTATTTTAGGTCGTCTATACAATTCAACAAAATCTGGAAAATCCTTCAAGAAAAAATCTTCCAAAAAATTCATATATATATATATGTGTATATATTTAATAACTCCTTATTTCCAATATATTAATGCCTCAATAAGTTTACTTTATTCTTAAACCATCAACTGGGATTTTTTATCTTATCCAATAATTTAGTGGTCCCACCAATCATCATTTTTATCATCTTTATTTTAAAAATTATAACCAATATTCATACCACATTGATAATTCTTATCACAAACATCCTCCACTAGGATATTGATTTTAATAATTCCAATACATTCCATATTTAGAACATTAATTTTTTATAATATTCTATGGATAAACAATTACCAACCATTAATTTAAATAAACTATTTGTTTTTCCATAGAAATCATGTTCTTTAAGTCTTTCTTTTACATAATTGATACATGTTAATGTTCCTATTAGACATTCAATTGGGTGCTTCTCCCCATATTCAAGACATAAAGAAAACATATTCCACTTTCATCAATGGTCTCCACAACCTGATCTATCAGTGAACACTACACATCTCTAATTTTTTGATTCTATGAGTTTTTTATTTGGAATGTTTTTAATCATATATCAATAAAAAAATTAGGAATAATTACAATATCATTTAGTCCAATCATCACCCCATTCTCTATCTCATCAACACATTTTCTATCTCATTAAACCTTAAATGAGTTATATTTTTTCATATCATTTAATAAACTATAAATAATCATGTTAGTAGTAGTATATATAGTGTTAAACCACATAATCATGAAAAATCACTTTTTGGATGAAGATATCATTGCACCATCATGAAACCTTAGGTTCATCCTATTTCATTATTCATATCCTTTATGATGGTTCCTAATACTTTTTTAATTCCATAAGAATATCCCTCAGGAATATCAAACTAGTTATGCATCAAGGCCCATTGCCAAGAAACAAAATAATAATGATTCTAGAGAAATGCACCCTTTTTAGAGTTATAACACCTAGGTACCTCTATTCCAAACTCACATCCACTTGTATTATCTAAACAAGGATGTAATTTCATGAAACCACATGCTAAATCTATTATAAAAATTTATTTAATTTTTCTTTGAATTGAATCAACCATTGATTTTTGATTAAAAATATCCCAATAAATATAATTACAAATATCTATAGGGATTTAAATAATGATTTCTCATCCTAGATTTCAATGATTAAATCACTAATTCTTTTGATAACTAATATTAAGACTAACTATTTTCGTACTTTTATATTGAGACTTTTTTCATGAATAAATAATACACTAAATATGTACACACCCAAGGACCATAATAGTTTGTATTCATTATAGAATAAGGAAAAATCAATCCTATTTGATGAAATTTCATAAACATATACCATAAATATATTCCCTTTTATTATTATTCCAAAGAAAACCTTATATAAAACCATTCTTCAAATCATGGGAATGGGATCCTAGGAAAGGGTTTGATCTGAATATTAGTTAGGTAAAAAAGGGGGATACATAAATATAACATGAGAATAAGGGTATGAGAATGTTAGTATAATATTTGAATCCCATACCATATATATATATAATCAAAATCGTTCTTCAAATCCTCCTATATTAATCATGTTCAAATGATCAAAATTCATGTACATTCTGTAAATCATGTCAATCCAGTATAATCTATCAAAAATCATGTGTACAGACGGTTGTTTTTTTATGCTTTAAATAAACCAATCTAATATCTTAAGTGCTCTGTTTGATTATTGTAAAATATATTTTTTAATTTGTGTTATAATGTATTTCTTTGATAAATGATTAATTCTAATCCATTGTATAAATATTAATACATATGTCTATATAAAGATATTTGGCTAAGTCTGAGAAACAATGAGTCTTCCACCGGTTCTGGTTTTCTGGAAAAGTGACTAGACATCGTGACGTGGACACCCTAACCCATACACTATGCCCAGACACCATGACAAAGACACTGTGACCAGACACCATGACCTAGAAACCCTGACCCAAACACTGTGAACCGGAAAAATTAACTAGAAACTACCACCAGTTTTAGTTCTTTTGATGTTTGTGACAGTGGTTCCTTGAATAGACATATTTTGTTGTTTCAAAAAGGACCAGACACCGTGATCCTAACACCACATTTTTTGCTATCAGTTCCTAATCTATATATAACTTTTCCATCATAACTGTTGCATTTCTAAATGAAATATAATGCGACACCATCTCATAGAGACACTGTTTCCATGTGACATCGTCTCTAGATAGACTATGACACAATTATTTAATCTATTTTGTCATTTTTATTTTATTTCTAACGATCATATTTGAGTCTTTCAAATATACTAACATAATTAATATTTCATTATATACATGTCACCTGATAGTATGACGTATGAGGTGCAGAATAAATGTATCCTTTCGGCTCCCAAAAATGCACTCCAATAATAAAAAGAGAAGTGTGGCCAAGATACAGGGTGGCATGATATAGAGATGAACCGCGAACTCACACATGCAACTCAATACATCTAAAGAACACATAAAGCATTCATGAATCAAAAATATACGATATCATTGTTTAGTGTCATGGACATATTTGAATTACAAACTATGTGAATAACATTAACCATATAAAACTGTAAACCAGTGCACCATATATGTGATACTATATTTCTTACAAGAGGACTCAATTATTACAAATGCTTCACCCTAGAAGTCCATAATTGCCTATAATAAAACTCAGAGCTCTTCTAACCTTATATAATCATATTTTCTTTGTTGTGTACTTTTTTTATCTTTTTAGTAATGTGTGTGTGTCTATTTTAAAACACACACTATCTACTACATTAAACTGAAGGATACAAATGTATGACATCTCATATATTTTTACAATTGTTAATTCCCACAGATATGTGTGGATGAGGTCCCTAGGTGACCCATTAGTTCATACCCATGATGAACTGTGGAATAGGTCTTGTGACCTAGAAAATCTTGTTTACTATTGTTTACCAAGATCCATGGTGTGGATCATTTTTATTAATATATTCTTCTTGGTGGTAGGTCATAGCCATGTAGAGTGGATTGGGCCTCTACTTGAGACATAACCTCTTGTTTTATATCCCCTATATTGTTTAATTTAGTATTTTCTATTTTACTTCATAATGTTGAAATCAATAGATTAACATTGATAGTTAATCTTGTAAAGAAGTTATAATTACGTTTCCTTATTTTAATCCCTTCAAAAGTAATATTTATAATAGGTATAAAGATTACTAAGAATTAATCAATCTTCTGAGAAGTTATTTATATAGTCATACTTTCATAACCATATTACATTGATTGAGTGGGCTGTATTTGTTTTTATTGGGGATCCTTTTATGAAAACTTTTGAAACATAAATTTTTATAGATACTTCTATTTACCCCCTCTTAAGTACTCTACTCTGACAAACATTTGATATCAGAGGGTGTTTTTTTATTTCTATTAAGAATTAGTTTTTGAATCTTTTCAACAGTAATCTTAGTTGTACATTATAGATTTGTAAATTTCTGTTAATTCTAAATTTCTAGATATTTAAATGTATTTATTTTTTATGAATAATATAATGGAAGGTGATGCAACAATCAGACTACCATTCTATAATGGATCCAATTATATCGAATGGAAAATCAAAATGAAAATTCATATACAAATTATGTGTTATGAAATTTGGTATTCAATTGTAGATGAGTATAACATTCCTACTACTGATAGAATCACTTGGGATAACCCAACCAAGGCTGCCTACAATAAAAATTTCTATGCCATGAATGGTCTATAATTCTCCATAAAATATGCGGAATTTATCATTATTTTTTCATGTGAAACTACCCATGATATTTCGGAGACATTTATCTTTCACTTGAAAGAACTTTTAGTGTGAATAAAAAGAGACTTAATACTTATTATATTAAATATGATAACTTATAAATGAAACCTGATAAACCTATTTCTAAAATGTATCTAAGGTTCAAAAAACATTTCAACACAATGATTTCTCTTGGAATTGAAGTCCTTGTCAAAGGACAAATAATGAGGATTCTCATATGCATACCTGATAAATAAAGAGGAACCTATATCATTGTTAGAGAGTCATGAGACATTATAAAGTTACCTATAAAAGAAGTCATTGGGAAACTAATTATGTACGAAAAGTATCTATAAGTCAACAAGGAAGAGTAGGATGTGCCCAATTTTTTTTCATTTAAGACCACCACCTCTAAAAATAGAGAAAAAGGGAAATTAGAGGCCTCTTTATAACGTTTCAGCAGAAAAAAATAATCACCTAAAAGTGATGATGAGATGGCTCAATTATCCAGATGGTTTATGTGATTTTACAAGAAGAATAAATTTTTTATAAATCCTAACTTCCATGGAAGATATAACAAAAAAGCTACCTGGAAGAAATATTGGAAAATAACTGACAAGTATAATGAGATAATATACCATGAATGTAAGAAAAAGGGAAATGTAAAAGCTGACTTTCCGAAGCTCAAGTACAAAAATAAATATGAGGAAAAATATAGAAATTATAAAAAGGGAATGAAAGAAATATGGAGTGCTTCTGAGGATAATTCAAGTGACTCAAAATATTCACATAATGAACAGGATAAAAAAGCTAATATTCCCTTCATAAACAACACATATGAGGTATCATTTCAATTTCCTGGACATAATTCTTTTTCTAATAAAGATGAAAGTAAGTATGAGAATATGTATAAAGAATAAATGTTTTATTACTGTAATCTTCATGAAGAGACTTGTAATGAAGTAAAATATAAATTCAATTCTTTAAAGAAACTACATTCTCTTTCCTCAACTGTTAAAACTGAACATACAACTAAAAAGGAGAAAATTGTTAAATTAATCAAAGAAAACAATGCACTAATTCTATCTAATGAGGAATTGAAAAACGTCATTGAATGGTTTACTAATGGTAAATACACTTTTGTACAAATTCTAGGTAAACATATTTCTCCTAAATATACTACAAGTAATGGCTATCAACCTGGTAATGTAAATTTTGGAAAACTAATTTTGATTCTAAATCTAGGAAACACAACTTTAATCCTAGTTCAGGAAAAAATTCAATGAGTTCATGTTATGTTACACTGTCAACTATTTCATCTTTTCTTGAACAAACATTGTTTATTTTTCAATCAATTTACATAATGCTTATAGCAAACCCATGAGGATGATATGTGTTCCTAATGCACTGGTCACAAATATTAGTGGACCCAAAAAAATATGAGTACCAAAGTCTGTTTTTATTTAACTATTTTAAAGAAATGGTTCTTAATAAGATACTACAAAAGCTTAATTTACACAGAAATGGGTGTTCAAGACACATTATAGGGGGTTATTCATTATTAAAGAACAAAATAGACATTGATGGAGGGCATGTCACCTTTGGTGACAATGAAAAAGGAAAATTCATTGGCCTTGTCCAAATTAGCAACTCTAACTCAGTTTTAATTTACAAAGTTCTGTTTTTTATTTATTGAAATATAATCTTCTTAGTATTTCAGAACAATGTGACGGTGTATTTCATGTAAAATTTGAAAATTATGCTTTAAATTTTTTTAGTTATAAAAATAAATTAGTGTTTTCTACATTGAGAATCGAAAATTAATACTCTATTAAAAAAGCTTTTTTAGTCTCTAAAAATGCATTATATTTAAGTATATTTCACAAATAGTCTTTTCTATGGAATCAGAGACTAGGACACTGTAATATTCAATCCCTTAGAAATATAAGTAGATAAATATTAGTTAATGCCATTCCCAAACATGAGTTTCTAAATGATTAAGTGTGTAATCCTTGTCAAAAGGGTATGAGACACAAAATTTCCTTCAAAATAAAGAAATATGTGTCTAATTCTCAACCTCTCGAAATGTTTCACATGGATTTGTTTTGAATATCTAGATTTTCTAGTTTAAATTTAATGAAATATGATTATGTTCTTATAGATGACTTTTATAGATATACTTAGAATTTATTTTTGGTTCACAAATCTGAAGCCAACTCTCATTTCACAAAATATGAAAAAACTGTAGAAAATCATATTTGAAATAAAATTAAATCCCTAAGAAGTAATCATGGTTGTGATTTTGAAAATCAAGAGTTTGAATCCGTTTTCTCACAAAATGGATATAGTTATAATTTCTCTACCCCTAGAACACCTCAACAAAATGGAGTTGTAGAAAGAAGAAATAGAACCTTGCAAGAGATTTCTAGAACCATTCTTAGTGTACATGACTTACCTATTTATTATTGGGCTTAAGCTACAAATACAACTTGCTATATTATTAATTGTGTGATGATTACACATATTCTTAAAAAAATCCATATGAGTTATGGATCAATAGAAAACCCAAAGCCAACTACTTTAATGTTTTTTGTTACAACGTCTATATCCTCAATACTAAAGAAAATCATAACAAATTTGAATCCATGAGTGATGAAGGAATATTTCTAGGATATTCCATCTTTATTAAAGCATAGAAGGTGTTTAATAAAATATATAATGGTGGGGAAGAACCGGTCCATGTAAAATTCGATGAAATAGATCCACGTTGGATTAAGACCTATCTAGATAACCTAGAGGATGATGTGTCCAATATAGACATCGATACAAAATGCTCTAACCATCCTGTAATGGAATCTGTGAAAACATCTAGTTTTATAAATTCTCATATTTATTTCATAATGAACCCGAACGTGTTGAAGAACCTGAAATCACTATTCCTTATTTTTCTAGAGCTATTAGAACTCTTAAGAACTATACAATAGATGAATTTTGTGGAGATATAGATAAAGGAACTAAAACAAGAGCTTCTCTTAGAAATTGGGTTGAACATAAAGTATTCGTGTCACAACATGAACCTAAAACCATTAATGATGCTATCAATTATGAATTAATGGTGAGGGATATGCAAGAAAAACATAATCTATTAGAAAGGAACATATTTTGGAAAATTGTTGACAGACCCAAAGACACATTCACCATAGGAACTAAGTGGGTGTTTATAAATAATTTAGATGATGCTATTAATATAGTTAGGAACAAGGTTTTATTGGTTGTATATGGAAATAGTCCAAAAGAATGAATTGACTATGAAGAAACCATTTCACTAGTATCAAGACATGAATCCAGCAAAATTATTCTTGCTTATGATACACATATGAATTTAAAACTATACCAATTGGATGTTAAAAGTGAATTCCTAAATGGGTATATATATAAGGATTTTATTTTTGAGAAAACCATGGTTTTAAAAATCCTCATTTTCCAAATCATGTCATTAAATTGTCAAAAGATTTATATGGTTTAAAATAAGATCCAAAAACATGGTATGATAGACAAAGTACATTTTTTATTTCCAAAAGTTTTTCCAAAAGGAATAGCTGATCATACAATTTTTATAAAATGGATTTTCAATGTCGCTTTAGTAGTTCAAATTTATGTAGATGATATTATCTCTTGATCATCAGGAAATTCTTTATGCACCAAATTTTTTAAAATGATGCAAAATAATTTAGAAAAGAGTTTAATGGGTGAACCAATATTCATACATGGATTTCAAATCATTCAAAATAATGATGGTATTATTTTAAATCACAGAAAATATACTAGAGATCTTTTAAAACGTTTTGGCTTAGATATCACTAAATGTTGTGACACTCCAATGAGTACTCCTTGTATGTTGGTTCTTAATGAAGATTGAAAATTTGTTGATCAAACCACTTAAAATGGAATGATTGTAAGATTACTCTACTTATCTACTAACTGAAAAGACATTATGCTTAGTGTATATATGTGTGACCATTTCCAAATAAAACCATAACAAATCTCATTTTAATAATGTAGGTATAATTTTCAAATACCTCTGGCTTATAACCAATCTATGACTATTCTATCCCATAGGGAATTCATTTGAGTTAGTTAGTTATTTTTTTGTTGAATTCAGTGGTTGTAAGTTAGATAGAAACAACAACTCTTGAAAATGTATCTTTTTAGGAATGTCACAAGTATCATGGTGTAGTAAGAAACAAAAATGTGTTGCATTATCTACTACCGATGATGAGTACATAAATGTTGGTAGTTGGGCACAAATTTTGTGGGTGAAACACATATTACTAGATTATGGATACCAATTCAGTGATGTATCTATAAATTGTGACAATACAAGTTCTATTAACATCCCAAAAATCATCTTTCATACTCTAGGACAAAACATATTGGTGCAAGAAATTTCTTTTAGAGAGACCATTATCAAAAACGTGATATTACTTTTGAATTCATTGGAACTGAATAACATATCACTGATATATTCACCAAACCATTAAATTCTGAACGAATAAATTACATCATACTTGAATTGGGAATGATAAATCTTAAGTAGTAAGTGTATTATTTCAAAAAATATTGTTTCATAGTTTACGGTTTCAAAAGTCACTACCTTAAGATTACTGTCAAACTCTTATAGTTATATATTTTACTATCTTAAAATGTGTTGTTTCATGTTTATGGTCTCACTGTGAAAACCTATTATTGCGTCACTATGAAAGTTTGTTCCAGTCTCACCATAAATACACTTCATTGTTTTATTTACATATTATAACCTATATCATGATAATTTATTATTTTATTCTTTTACTTTCCTGAAAATTTGATTTATCAATGCTTAATATCCCAAAATTAAATAATGAAAGAAGTTTCACCCCTTTCTTTACCCGAGCTATCTTCTCTCAAACCATAACCCATCCTCTAACCTTTCACTATCTCTTGAACCTTCATTGAAAGCCCAGAATGATACTTCTGTCAACATCAACTTCTGATAAGCAAAGATAAATGAAGAATATGAAAATAACACTAAAGATAGCACCCGAACTTCCTTTGAATCTGAACCTACTGAATAGAATAGTGGTATAAAGGATGAAAGTTTCCCAAAGTGGCTACTGTCATGTTTGTCTTTTGTATTGAATTTACTAAAAGATAAAGGATGTATGGTTTGGTTTACAATAGTGGAATGACTGATTTACCCAATTCTAGTCGCTCGGTTTTATTATTTCGTTCAATTAATTTTTTGATATTGAAGAAGGGTTCATTCTGAAAAGCTCGATCAATGCACATAGATATACATTTTCATCGAGGTTTGTGGATTCTTTTCTAATTATACCTCATGAGGTTATTCTTGAGGACTAATATAGAGGTCCTCCTCCTTAATGTGATATATTTGATTTAGAAGAATCCATGTGAAGCATGACAAAAAATGAAACAAAGTGAAGAGTTACTACTACCGAGCTAGATGGTGAAACTAGAATTTTGATTATATTTGTTCAGAATATGATTAGACCAAAAAATGTGACTTTTCTATACTCAAGTATCAGGATTTAATTTTGATACATCTTGTGAAAAAATTACACTGGATCAACCTATTAATGTATGTTATAAATTATATGTGTGAGTTGATAAAAAGGACCTCAAAGACAAACTCCTTATTTTACTCATGTTTAATCTCTTCTATACTTTTTTTAAAGGGTTGGTTGGAACAGATGATGATATCAGTAAGAACTATGAATTTTGAATCTCAAATGATATAATGAAAGGAATTAAAATCAGTTGTAATCCATGGATAAATGCATGGGTAGAAGATAATGATTGGTTCTATGAAAAGTTAAACTCGATTGAGCTCTCTTCAAGACCTAAAGACATTTATGAACCTGGTTTGGAGACATATGAGATTTATGACTATTTTGTCGAGGAAGAAGAAGAAGAAGAGGTTGTTTCACCTCAGGGGAAACTATCTTGGATATGGAAGGTAGTGAACCTTCTCCTCAAATCTTAATTAAGTGGGAAATACAAGTAATTGAAAAAAAATTATGGAAGAAGAACCTACTTCTAAATAAGAATATGTTGTTATTAAAGGGGAAAAAGGCCGTTTTGGAAGAATATCTAGAAGAATATGTTTCACTTGAGAAATAAGATGCTTTTAAGGAACATTAAGAGGAATAAGATGCTCCTAAGATTATCTCGTATACTGAATAAATAAGGTATAAATACATTAAAACGTCTCGAAAGGAAATGGGTGAGGCTAATAGGGATGAAATCATTGATGTAGATAAAGGATCTAAATCTCTTATACCTATAAGATATGCACCTATTGAGGAAAAGAAGAACCCTAATATAGAATGTGTTCATGTTCCTAATCCAATAGGTCCATGATCTATGGATACATGGTATAAATTCCATTGCTACATTGATGTTAATGATTCCCAAGAAGCCTTAGTTAAAGGTGTATATCAGTCTACTATAGTTCAATTGAAACTGGTATCCTTTACTGATGTTATTTATACGAAATAACATAAGATTTTATCAGAATCTATTTTTGAACCTTCATAAGAACATTCTACCTTAGTATGTAAAGATTATTTGAAATCCTTTGGAGTTACATAATTAGATGGTGTTGAAAATTTCATGAACACTCAACCTACTCCTGTGACAAACATGAGTGAAAGGGAAGATTCCATATTATTAGAGAAGATAATTTGAAGGAATCATCCAAAAATGATTCATGAAATTTTAAAATTCAGAGTTGAGAACAAACAGTTATGTGATTAAGTGAAGTCTCTCATAGTTATGGTTGAAGATATATTGAGAGTACTAGAATCAAGACTGGAACATATTGCTCATCATGTTGAGGACGTTAGTGGTTAGAGTCCAATGGAATATTCCTCCTAGAATCAACCTAACCTATCTTCCTTATCTGACAAGGTGGAATAATGAAACAAGAAAATTATTCAAGAAATGTGTGACATTTTAATTGGTCATAACAAGTTAACTGATTAGTATAAGTGTTTTCTCCATAATGATCTGAATCAACTGAATTCTCTTACATCAGTTTTTACAGGTTCTAGTACCTCTGGACAGTCATCTCAACCCTCCAAGGATAGTGATATTCTCAGAATTATTGTTATGAAAGAACTTCAATCAGTTCTCAAAGGATTTTACAAAGAGTCTCTATCTGTGGTTTTCAAGAATAGTGAAATAGTACTTGTTCTCATAAGAATTCATTCCATGATTTCCAATGATGCTCAAGAAGAAATTACTAAGAATGTGGGTTTCTACTTCTATAGTTTTTTTTGAATAATGATATGACAAACCATTTAATATTGCTTGATGAAAATATTAAATCCCTCCTATCACTCAAGCTTTGAAAACACAATTTCAAAGCTATAGGATTTCACTCATTCGATGGAAATGTTCATGGAGAGCAAATATGACTTTGTGAAAGCGATTCAGTATGGTGGTGAGATTATTGCTGACTTCATCAAGCTATTAAGGACATAAATTCATCTATAGTGCACATCAATTGTGGCTCCTACAGCTGCACGCGTGTAACCTGGTCTCCCTCTTACCTCATTTACTGCCTTTGCCTCTACATCTACGTATGTTTCTCTGGCTCTGAGTCATATCAGACATGTTATCATTGATCAACAATTACCTCAGTCTTCCACCAAACCTACCATGACCCCCTATATTTTGAAGGTCTCCCTCTACCTTCTCTGTCAGTTGGTTCATTTCCTTCTTCAACATCTACCTCTTATTATGTTACATCAAGTGATGCTACTACCAAGGTGAAAGAGTAGATAGCTGGTGATGAAGAATAGTGAACACTATATTTTGATATTATATTTTTTATTATATTTCTGTTGCTTACTGATTGAAATTACACCTCTTTCTAAATCTTATTAGCTATGAACTTTTATTGTCTAATATCTTATTTAATTTTGTTCTCTTTTTGACAATCCCAAAAGGTGGAGAGACATGAACTCAAAATGAACACTAAGGATGATACACATCCAATAAAAAAAGATATCCCAACCAAGTGATTTTTGATCATCAAAATGGGGGATATTATTGCAATCCTCATGTATTAATCATGTTTTAATGATCACAAATCCTATACATTCTATAAATATTGTTAATCCTTTTTAATCTTTCACAAATAATTTGTATAGATGGTGTGTTTCTTTATGGTTTAAATAATCCTATCCAAGAAACTAAATTCCATGTTTTATTATTGTAAAATATATTTTTAATTTATGTTATAATGGATTTACATGATAAATGAATAAGTCTATAAATATCACTACTTATGTATATATATAGATACATTGTTATTTATGAGAAAATGTGAGTCTGCCACAGGTTCTGGTTTTCTAGAAAAGTGACCAAACACCGTGACCCAGACACTGTGACCCAGATATTGTGACCCAGACACCGTGATTCAAACACCGTGACTAGACACCGTGACCCAGACACTATCACTAGACACCGTGTCTCAGACACTGTGACCCAGAAAACGTAAACTATACACCATGACGAGACACCAAATCCATTTTACGATCTGTTGAAGTCTGTGACACCAGTTCCTTATCAAGACATCATTTAAATATTGGGAAAGGATAAAAAAATTTATCATAACACTACATTTGTGCTACTAGTTTCTGATCTATATACAACTATTACATCATAATCATTGTACTGTTCGAAGGAAAATAAGGAGACACCATTTGTAGAGACCCGAATCTTGACGTTCGTTGACATTAAATTAGATTTTCAGAATACTTAGTACATAACAAAAACACACACACAAGGATCGTAATAGTTTATTGTATTTGGAAACTCAGAATATAATCTTCTAATCCTGTTGAAAGATCTTCAACGTCTCCTATAAAGATCTTCCTTTTTTTTATACCTAAAACCTTTATTTATATCCCGGGGAAAAGAAATCACAAAAGGGTGAGCTCAAATGCTCAGTAAGTGTAAACAAAAGAAATATCAATCACATCATAAGAACATAACATTTTGGAAATCTTAACCTGCAAAAGAGAGCATAATTTCATAACAAGGGATAAATCATGGCAGTGAAATGTAATCACAATAATCATAACATAAAACATGAAACATTGTGGCATACACACATAATCATATAGAATCATTTCTTGTTAGTCAAGACTCATTTCCAAGACTATCTTAGTGGACAAAGTCCCTTTCTGAACCGAGTCACCCTCGTTTCAGTCCTGTTTCACTGAACCGGTATAACCTACCGTTCCAGCCATGTCTATCTTATGAGATATAAAATCTTTAACCAATTCATTGGAGGGAGATATAGGTCCCACCCATCTCATAATGATTCCATTCTTATGTTTTCCACAAAATCATAAACCATACATCATTGCATAACCCATGTAATAAAAATGGGAATCTTAAACATCATGACATCATAAAACAATTCATATACGATAAAGGAATTCATAAAAATAATTCCATCACAACATAATCAAATCAATGTAATAATAGGGATAAAAACAGATCCCTTTATTATCTTTGATGGAAAATAATTTTGGTATAACAATTGAACTTCATTTTTGAGGAAAATATCCTTCCTACTTCAAAAACACTTTTCTTTCATAACATGTCGTAAAATTATAAACTAAAAGAAGTTGATTAAAAATAAACTTGAAAACTTGTAAAGGAAGCTTCTTGTAAATAATGTTTTAAAAATCCATTCATGCCTTATAAGTTAATAAAAACATTCTTCTCGTACTTTTGTCGAAAAAGTCAAAAAGTACCTCGTACAAAAAACGACAAAAGATTCCTTTCATATCTTTTACTAAAAACTCACCGAAGGGTAAAATTGGATATAAACAATTGTAGGTGGATGGAAATAATATTACATATTGAGGAAACATGGATGTGGATGATAAAATACACCCTAGTAAATACTAAAGTATAAACAATCTCGGATAAAAATGAGATTGTGATATTTCCCTTACCTTAGGTACAATTTGCTTCGTAAGTGTCCGAACCTCCTGTATAATGATTTAAATAATGTAATTTACTTATTACAAAATCATATTCATTGTTATGATATAATATATGGTTCACTTATGACTTTATATTACCCGTTCTTTTTTAAATTCCATGTTAAAGAGCGTTTTGGGTAAAATTGTTTCATTTGTCATCCGTGTTTTGACTTGTAATTATTCATATGATTACTTAGATCATGATTACTTAATTCCAGAATATAAAACATGATTTATATATATATATATATTCATAATATACATATATATAATAAAGCAGTAAATGGAACGAAATACACCGTTCATGGAGACGGTAGGCCGTACGTACGCATGAACGCTGTTTTCGTTTCCTTATTGAGTTGAACGGAATTAAGTAGATGGCATACATATATATACACATAAATCTAGTATCATTATTATGTCATATATTTCATGATTACTTATTATATATACTTTATAATCATTCATGAATGGTTAAAGTGGAAAATGAATCTCATCGCGTCGTGGAGACGGTAGTCCGTATGTACGCACGAGCGATGATATCGTTCTCATGATCGTGGGACTGTATTGGAGTGTATGTATACTATTTCAGAATCAATATAACTTTAACATAATAATATATAGTTATTATTTACACCATTATACCCATGCAAGTAAGGTGGTGGTGGAAAATAGATTTCACCACGGTGTGGAGACGGTATTCCGTACGTACGCACGCGCGGTGATTTCATTTTCCGTAGGATGGATAGATGGTGAAATAGGATTGTTTCATACATATAATAACATATCAGTATATTATTGATACTTATGTTATTACGTCATAATGAAACAACCTAAGAAGAAGAAGTGGAAGAAGAAATAAAGGTGAAAGAATCGGTAACAGAAATTACCTCTTCTTTGAAGAGCCTCTCTGAGACCTCCTCTTAGGGCACTAAAATTGGTCTTTGAGGAAGACCAGAACCTCTATGATGTTTCTAGGGAAGTGGATAAGATAATGTTTCAGGTATTGGCCGAGATTGAAGGCTCAATGTTGTGTGCGGAAGAGAGGGAGGAGGTGCCCTTTTATAAGGGAGGAGAGGGGCACCTTTGGAATAACTAAAAATATTATTTTATTATAAAGTCAAGTTTGGATTTAAATAGCTCCAAATTAATTTATTTCTATGCTTAGGTGGGGATGGGTTGAAATAATCTCATCCAATAGAATTTAGACAAGTTTAGATTCCTATTTTATCCTTATGATTTAGATTTAACATTAAGTTAAATAATTTTTCTTTTACCATGTCTTCTTGTGTTCTTATACTATAAGGTTAATAAACTTACTATAAGCAGCAAAACGAACCCCAAGTTGGTTATTATTAATATATATAACCTTATCTAAGTCATTTGGCCAAACCTTAGATTTTTAGGAATAAAATAACAATTAATAATATAATATTTTCTTTAAAAACTATTTTATGTCAATTTTGACAATATTTGGTACATGATTTTTATGAAATTCATAACAGAATTATACGTTCGAACCAAGTTACTTAAATCCACAATAACATGTCATATTAACCTAGAAAATTAGTGTAAGTCATAAAAAGGCTCAAATTACATTTATTTGGGCATTTATAACATCAATTATGTCAATATTTCATTAATAAGACAATTATTGCATCATCTTTGTGTCATAATAAATGATAATTATTTAATCCCTAAAAATTCTAAATAAATTCCTATGATGTAGATAATTGTATTATCTTTCTGGATACTATTCATGTTCGAAGTTTTATGAAGGTTATCACTAGAGTAAAATTATTATACTTATAATATTTAAGAAAGTGACATGTTGTCACATTCTTTGGTTTTAATAATAATTAAATTATTTTCATTGAAAAAATTTAATTAAATGATTATAATCCTACCCTTAGGTGATATGACTCGATTTTTAGTCATCCAATTGGATTTTGACATTTGTTAGGATAATTTTAAAATATTATATTTACCCTTAATTACCCGATTTACCTTTAACTATGGTAATAAAATTTACCGTAGTTACTATTCATAATTCCCAAAAATAAAAAGTATCCTATTAACATAATTTGGACCCACTGATTCCAAATCTGGAATCCATTTTTTAAAATTCAATACACAGAAGTTTTAGAAATTAAATTAAAGTTAATTAATCCCGTTTTCGAATAAAAACGGGTTTTGGTTTAAAACATTGCAAAAGATTGAATTGATTTAACCTACGAATTCAAGGTAAAATCAATTCTAATGACATACATTATATTAAATGGTAAAAATATATTCTATTTATACTTTAAAACCATACAATATTATAATTTAACCACATAAGATATTATGAAGAAAAAAGTTGTTTTTAATTAAAATATAGCGTGTTTTTACTATTCATTAAAATGTGAAAGTTACCAGAATAATATGAAAAATTTATCCAAAGTAAATTTTTATTTCTTGATTCCAAAGAAGAATTTTATTTTGTCAAATTGAACTTATAAAAATGTCAAAAAATAGATTTAAAGTGGGTGCGCCATCAAAAGGCGGCAAAACTGCATTTTTTGAAAAATACTTATTTTACCCGAAAAATTTATTTTGTTCTTATACCATGTTCTAGAAATGTGTAAGATGAATTATAATGTTTTAAAATTCAAATTTTAGTTAATACTGTTCATAACGGCTAGTTCATGACAATATTATAATAATATAACAATGTTTATTAAAACCTAGTATTGCGTACAACACACGCTATCGAGGAAGGTCACGATTGCGTGTAATGCAAGCCAAGACAGGGTTGCGTGTTGCGAAAGAATCCTTCATTGTTTCATATAACAGAATCCAACCATATTTCATTTATACATTGAATATATATATATATACTCAATGTTGCGTAGAAAAACTATTATCAAAATTGTGTGTAACACGATCCAAGAATAGTGTTGCGTATACTGCAAGCTAATACAGTGTTGCGTATAGCGCAAGGTAATCTTGGTGTAGAATACAACACAAGACATTAATGAAATTAAAAGAATATTTTTCATAAAATATAGGGGTGTTACATTCTACCCCCCTTAAAATGAATTTCGCCCTCGAAATTCGTCGGGGTTATAAATGGTTTACTACTCGAAAGTTCCTTTAATAGAAACCCACATCGTAAAAAGGAATACCAAAACCAATCTTTAAAAACAAAAGTCTGAAACGTAACGGTTACCCAAATAAACTAATCACTGGGTTTCCACATAGGTGAAAATATGGATATGGAAGAAAAATCTAACCATCATGTTCGGATGGAGAGTGGTAGAGAACATGGCTATGGAAAAGCCAACAATCACAAATCCATAAATTTGTGACGATCTAAGGTAACATCTGATTAATCAGATATAAGAGCACTAGGACAACATTTTTGGTTTTTATGATCGTTTCCCTAAAGTTGAAAATTTTGAATTAGAATAAATACTTAGTTTATTTTGGTACAATATCACTGTTGTTCGTGCCTTGAACAATTTCCACTTTATCTCTTAAATAAATGAAGTTGAATTTGTTATTCGTGAAGTGTTAGCAGATCATGTGATAGAATGACGGGTCATTCCATCTGTCTCAAACAAAAGGTTAGAAAAAGTTATTAAATATACATAAGTCATTCTATAGTGAGATTAATCATATATGGTTCCTAAAATTTACTTATACTTCATATATCATACTGCTTAATATAATAAAACTAGTTTCTACTAAACAGGGACTTCCTGTAGGACAGTGGTAAGCGATAAAGGCCAGTCACACTTCGGTTGTGGGTTCGATTCCCACAGCCATGTCCGACGCGATGGGCTGTCGCCCGTCATGCAGGTTGTCCTTTTTCTAAAGCTATATTACTATAACATCCCATCAATAATATCGAAAAACGTTTTATCCTAACTTATGTCCAACATAATCCATTTTAATCTTTAGGCTTATCTAATATACTTCGGTCCAAGCTCATAGTATAAAGAAAATGATTACTTGAAATGTCACAGAACAATCACGTGAATCCCATCTTTTACCCCCCATATATCATAAGATATATCTTGCTGGTAAAATTACAAACATGTGAATACCTTAATCATGTATTCTCGTGAAGAATGAATACCCATTGAACCTTAGTGAAAACATGAATACAGTTAAAAGTTAACACTTTCCACATACCAAAATCCTCAAAATTCTATATACTCAAACCATGATATCACTTAGTCCTTATATCACTCATGAGCTCATGAATACTGTTAAACATTTCGTTTTCTCATTTTCCCTTCATTATGCACATATCATCTTATTTCGAAAAATATCTCAATCACTTTGAATACGACATTAGACCAATACATAAATATTCCAATATTTTATGATACAACATTATTTTGGAATCCCATTACATAAACACTTAATCATTCCACCACATCGTTGTCATATTCAACATCGCCAATAGTGATCGCATGTGACTTTCCTTTGTCCTTTGCCTTAAGCGGTTGCTCATGTCGATAATCACTAACCCATGGATTAGGGCATTTATTCGCATAATGCCCCATTTCATTTCACTTGAAGCATTGAAGTGTTGGTGGTGCATTCTCTGCAGTGTTTGCTTTATTCACATCATTAGAAACCCTTTTTCCATTACTTCGACACTCAGCTGCTCGATGACCTTCTTTTCCACACTTAAAAAATTTTCTAGTCCCTTTAAGACAATCTCCACCATGCTTCTTTCCACACTTTGTGCATAAGGAAAAATTCATCTTCTTTTCAACATTATTCTGAGATTTCTCCTTGAACTCCATCTTTCGCTTCTTGTCAAAACCATGAGATGGGTATGTAACACCAACTTACATTTCTACCTTGATAGCACAACGCACAATTTATTCATAGCTACTGAAGTATCTTATAGATAATTCCCATCGAAGACTTGGTTTTAAGCCACTGAAAAATCGATCAACTTTACTTTCAGGTTGGATGATAATGCCAGATGCATACCTTGCAAGTCTTGTAAAATTCGCTTCGAATATACCAACAGATTCATCATCCTTCTGCTTTAGATCAAGAAACTCCTTTTCCATCTTTGTTTGAAGAATAAAAGGGAAGTACTTACTGAAAAACAAGTTCTTGAACTCATCCCATTCCATGGACTCAATTTCATCTCTTGGCCTCGTATTCTTGATAAGATTCCACCATTGATCAGCTTCACCTTCCAAACGATATACTACTAAGATGACTTTATCATGCTCAGAACATTGAAGAACTGAAAATATATTTTCAGTGGTACTGATCCATTGTTCAGCAACAAGTGGATCAGAAGACCCACTGAAAGAAGGTGGACGTTGCCTCATGAAGGACTCAATAGAATATTGTTCCCTTCTCTGCTCATTTGGAAGTCCAGAATGATTCATGGATTGTGTAAGTATATCAATTAGATTTTGCACTCCATCTCCCATAACATTTGTTTGTTCTGGAGGGAAATCATTGCATTGTCCATTGCATTGATCAACACGGTTCCTTCGGGTTCCACCCATCGTCTAAAACCCAAAAAGAATAGCGTGAGAGGCAAAAATCATGCTAGGGAAAACAACATTATAAAAGGGGAGTATCCTCAATATCTAACTTCTTAGGTTAAATTCTATGATCGTTAGCATAATTCTAGTACTATAACCTATACATATACTTAACCTTAGGGAAATCCCTAGACTTAGACATACCTTAGAAATATCTCTAGGGATCTCACTAATGTTTTCGCATCCTAGTTTCCAAAGCTTGACTAAACCTTTCCTTTGATACCAACTGTAGAGACCCGAAGCTTTACATACATTGACATTACATTACATTTGCTGAATACATAGTACATAACAAAAACACACACACAAGGATCGTAATAGTTTAGTGTCTTTGGAAACTCGGAATATAATCTTCTAATCCTGTTGAATGATCTTCAACATATCCCACAAAGATCTTCCTTTTTTTATACCTAAAACCTTTCATTATATCCTGGGGAAAAGAAAACAAAAAAGGGTGAGCTCAAATGCTCAGTAAGGGTAAACAAAAGAAATATCAATCACATCATAAGAACATAACATTTTGAAAATCTTAACCTGCAAAAGAGATCATAATTTCATAACATGGGATAAATCATGGCAGTGAAATGTAATCACAATAATCATAACTTAAAACATGAAACATTGTGGCATACACACATAATCATAGAGAATCATTTCTTGTTAGTCAAGACTCATTTCCAAGACTATCTTAGTGGAGAAAGTACCTTTCTGAACTGAGTCACCCTTGTTTTAGTCATGTTTCACGGAACCGGTATAACCTACCGTTCCAGCCATGTCTATCTCATGAGATATAAAATCTTTACCGAATGCATTGGAGGGAGATATAGGTCCCACCCATTTCATAATGATACCATTCTTATGTTTTCCACAAAATCATAAACCATACATCATTTCATAACCCATGTAATAAGAATGGGAATCTTAAACATCATGACATCATAAAACAATTCATATATGATAAAGGAATTCAGATAAATAATTCCATCACAACATAATCAAATCAATTTAATAATAGGGATAAAAACAGAACCCTTTATTATCTTAGATGGGAAATAATTTTGATATAACAATTGAACTTCATTCTTGAGGAAAATATCCTTTCTACTTCAAAAACACTTTTCCTTTCTTAACATGTCGTAAAATTATAAACTAAAAGAAGTTGATTAAAAATAAACTTGAAAACTTGTAAAGGAAGCTTCTTGGAAATAATGTTTTAAACATCCATTCATGCCGTATAAGTTAAAAAAACATTCTTCTTTTACTTTTGTCGGAAAATTCAAAAAGTACCTCATACAAAAAACGACAAAAGATTTCTTTCATATCTTTTACTAAAAACTCACCGAAGGGTAAAATTGGATATAAACAATTGTAGGTGGATGGAAATAATATTACATATTGAGGAAACATTTATGTGGATGATAAAATACACCCTAGTAAATACTAAAGTATAAACAATCTCGGATAAAAATGAGATTGTGATATTTCCCTTACCTTATGTCCGATTTGCTTCGTAAGTGTCCGAACCTCCTGTATAATGATTTAAATAATGTCATTGACTTATTAAAGAATCATATTCATTGTTATGATATCATATATGGTTCACTTATGACTTTATATTACCCGTTCGTTTGTAAATTCCATGTTAAAGAGCGTTTTGGGTAAAATTGTTTCATTTGTCGTCCGTGTTTTGACTTCTAATTATTCATATGATTACTTAGATCATGATTACTTAATTCCAGACTATAAAACATGATTTATATATATATATTCAGAATATACATATATATAATAAATCAGTAAATGGAAAGCATTACACCGTTCATGGAGACGGTAGGCCGTACGTACGCATGAACGCTGTTTTCGTTTCCTTATTGAGTTGAACGGAATTAAGTAGATGACATACATATATATACACATAAATATAGAAACATTATTATGTCATATATTTAATGATTACTTATTATATATATTTTATAATCATTCATGAATGGTTAAAGTGGGGAATGAATATCATCGCGTCGTGGAGACGTTAGTCCGTACGTACGCACGGGCGATGATATCGTTCTCATGATTGTGGGACTATATTGGAGTGTATGTATACTATTTCAGAATTAATATCACTTTAAAATAATAATATATAGTTATTATTTACACCATTATACCCATCCAAGTAAGTTGGTGGTGGAAAATAGATTTCACCATGGCGTGGAGAAGGTATTACGTACGTACGCACGTGCGATGATTTCGTTTTCCGTAGGATGGATAGATGGTGAAATAGGATTGTTTCATACTTATAATAACATATAAGTATATGAGTGATACTTATTTTGTTACTTAATAATGAAACAACCTAAGAAGAATAAGTGGAAGAAGAAATGAAGGTGAAAGAATCGGTAACGGAAATTACCTCTTCTTTGAAGCGCCTCTTTGAGACCTCCTCTTAGGGCACTAAAATTGGTCTTTGAGGAAGACCAGAACCTCTAGGATGTTGCTAGGGAAGTGGAGAAAAGAACTTGGCATGGATTGGCCGAGACTGAAGGCTCAATGTTGTGTGCTGAAGAGAGGGAGGAGGTGCCCTTTTATAAGGGAGGAGAGGGGAACCTTTGGAATAACAAAAAATATTATTTTATTATAAAGTCAAGTTCGGTTTTAAATAGCTCCAAATTAATTTATTTCGATTCTAAGGTGGGGATGGGTCGAAAGACTCTCATCAAATATAATTTATGCAAGTTTAGGTTCCTATTTTTACCTTATCATTTAGATTTAACATTAAGTTAAATAATTTTACTTTTACCAGGTCTTCTTGTGTTCTTATACTATAAGGTTAATAAACTTACTATAAGCAGCCAAACGAACCCCAAGTTGTTTATTATTAATATATATAACCTTATCTAAGTCATTTGGACGATACTTAGATTTTTGGGAATAAAATAACAATTAATAATATAATAATGTTTTAAAAAACTATTTTATGTCATTTTTGACACTATTTGGTACATGATTTTTATGAAATTAATAACAGAATGATAAGCTCGAACCAAGTTACTTAAATCAACAATAAAATGCCATATTAACCTAGAAAATTAGTGTATGTCATAAAATGTTTAAATTACATTTATTTGGGCATTTATAACATCAATTATGTCAATATTTCATTAATAAGACAATTACAGCATCATCTTTGTGTCACAATAAATGATAATTATTTAATACCTAAAAATTCTAAATAAATTCCTGTGATGTATATAATTGTATTATCTTTCTGGATACTATTCATGTTCGAAGTGTTATGAATTTTATCACTAGATTAAAATTATCATACTTATAAGATTTAAGAAAGTGACATGTTGTCACATTCTTTGGTTTTAGTAATAATTAAATTATTTTCATTGAAAAAATTTAATTAAATGAATATAATCCAACCCTTAGGTGATATGGGTCGATTCTTAGTCATCCAATAAGATTTTTACATTTGTTAGGGTAATTTTAAAATATTATATTTACCCTTAATTACCCGATTAACTTTAACTATGGTAAATAAAATTTACCGTAGTTACTATTCATAATTCCCAAAAATAAAAAGTATCCTATTAACAAAATTTGGACCCACTGATTCCAAATATGGAATCCATTTTTTAAAATTCAATACACAGAAGTTGCAGAAATTAAATTAAAATTAATCCCGTTGTCGAATAAAAACGGGTTTTTGCTTAAAACATTACAAAAGATTGAATTGATTTAACCTACGAATTCAAGGTAAAATCAATGCTAATGACATACATTATATTAAATGGTAAAAATATATTCTATTTATACTTTAAAACCATTCAATATTATAATTTAACCACATAATATATTATCATGAAAAAAGTTGTTTTTAATTAAGATATAGCGTGTTTTTACTATTCATTAAAATGTGAATGTTTCCAGAATAATATGAAAAAATTTATCCAAAGTAAATTTTTATTTCTTGATTCCACAGAAGAATTTTATTTTGTCAAATTGAACTTATAAACATGTCAAAAAATAGATTTAAAGTGGGTGCACCATCAAAAGGCGGCAAAACTGCATTTTTTGAAAAATACTTATTTTACTCAAAAAATTTATTTTGTTCTTATACCATGTTCTAGAAATGTGTAAGATGAATAATAATGTTATAAAATTCAAAATTTTAGTTAATAATATTCATAACGGCTAGTTCATGACAATATTATAATAATATAACATTGTTTATTAAAACCCGGTATTGCTTACAACACACGCTATCGAGGAAGGTCGCGATTGCGTGTAATGCAAGCCAAGTCAGGGTTGCGTGTTGTGAAAGAATCCTTCGTTGTTTCATATAACAGAATACAACCATATTTCATTTATACATTGAATATATATATATATACTCAATGTTGCGTAGAATAACTATTATCAAAATTGTGTGTAACACGATCCAAGAATAGTGTTGCGTATACTACAATCTAATATGGTGTTGTGTATAGCACAATATAATCTTGGTGTAGAATACAACACAAGAAATTAATGAAATTAAAAGAATATTTTTCATAAAATCTAGGGGTGTTACACCATTTCATGGAGACACAGTTTCCATGTGACACTGTTTTCATATAGACTGTGACACCGTTCTTTAATCTATTTATTGTTTTTGATTTAATTTATAATAGTAATATTTGAGTCTTTTAAATGCATTGACAAAATTAATATTTCATTGTAGACATGTCATGTGACAGTATGAGGTATGAGTTGCAAAATACATGCATCTTGTCGGCTCTAACAGAAGTACTCTATAAATAAAAGGAGAAGTATGGCCCATAAACAAGGTGGCATGATATAGGGAAGAAGGAAAACGGACACATGAAACACAATATATATGTGGAACAGAAAAATCATTCACAAATCAAGAATCTGGGATTCCATAGATCATAGTCAAGAACTACTTTTCAATACCTACTCCACAAATAACACGTTCCAGATCTATGTGAAAGCCAGATAAACAAACTTTCAATACTTTATTTCATGCAAGAGGACTCAATTCTTAAATTTTATTCATTCTAGAAGTCCAATGCTACATAGAATGTCACTCCGATCACTTCTAATCTTATCTCATCTTCTTTTCTCAGATATGTATTGTTTTAAGGTTTCATGTTGTGTGTGAGTTTCTATATTTAAAAACACATTGTCTTTTGCACTAAACTAAATGATAAAAGATATCATTCTTCTTAAAAAATTTACCCATGTTTATTCCCACAATTATTTGTGGATGACGTCCAAGTGTGACCTAGTATCTTATACCCACGAAGAACTGTGAAAGAGGTAATGTGACCTGGACAGTCATATATACTATTGTTTACCCCAATCTATGGTGTGGATCATGTTTTTTAATATAATATTCTTGGTAGCATGTGATCACCAAGTGGATTGGATTAGGTCTCATCTTGACACTGAACCACTTGTTTTATATCTCATATGTTGTTTAATTTAATGTTCTCTGTTTTACTGCATAATTCATAAATCAATAGATTTACATTGATAGTTAATCATTAAAAGAAGTTATAATTGTTTTGACTTTTTATAATATATTAAAAAGTAATATTAACAACTGATATTAAGATTACTAAGAATTAATCAGTCTTCTGAGAAGTTATTTAAATAGTCAAATGTTCATAACATTATTAGTTGGATTGACTGGGTTGTATTTTTTTATTTGGGAACCATTTAAGAAAAAAAATTAAACTTAAATTTTTATAGATACTCAATTCACTCGCCCTTGATTAATCTACTACGACCAATAATATTGATACATGGCATAATTAGTCGATCATATGAAATAAATCATTTATAAATTAATGAATAAGAGCCATGAGTGCATATCCTCTGTATGATGCATGGAATTGTGGAAAATATGTAATAATAGAAATTTAATTATATTTTTTAATTATATCATACCCGTATCTATCATAGTGTGATATTTCCACTCTTCTAACAGTCATAGTAATTAGGGTCCACTCCCTAGACCATCATAGTATACAATTTCTCTTCCTGAACCATGTTTAATCACTATTACATTCCTTCATATCTATTGAGATAAAAATCGTTACCCAATTCCATAGAAGATTATATAAGTCCCACATATCATCTAGTTAAAATAATACATTTTTAATTCAAGATATCATAAAAAACAAACATCATAATTTAATCTATGAAGATAAATAGTTTACAGAAATATTTTATTATATCAGATCCTATGGAAGTAAATGGTTTTATAATCATTCCATCAATTTATAAAAACATAACACTCGGAAAAATGATTTTTTTATTAACTTTATGTGGGTATGACATGTGGAAGTGAAATGATTTTTATCCAAACCTTATCATCATTAACATAAAATATTTAAAGAAGGAATAAAAATTGTATACATGGATCAAATCAATAATAAAGAATCAGTGGCATAAAATAATGTCATGTTAGATGTAAAATGATTTGATGGAAAAACATTACCTTGGAATGTTTCTTGAAGAAATTATATTTCATTTATTAACACAATTTTGAACTAAAATTCAATAATATTTTTGAACTAAAATTTAAAAATATTTTTGAAACCATTTTCTTTGAATTTAACCTTTAAAATATAGAGAAGAAATATAAAAATGCATTTAAGACATTTCATTATGAAAATGTCATATACACTTTTAAAAAACATACAACATTATTTTTAAATGGTTTTCATTAAATTTATATTTTAAATATAATTTAAAAACATTCTTCAGCAAATCATACTTTCCACCTTGAAAATCACTTTTTTATAAATAAAAATATTTAAAAAACATTTTATTTTGAAATCATTTATTTAAAATTTATAGTTTAAAATATAGAAATGAATAATATTTTATTAAATATTTCTTTCAAAATATATAAGGTAATATTGAAATAATTTATCACTTATGATAATGGAACATACTATTCGTTCCATTTATTTTAATAATAGTTAAATTTTTACATGTTTTGTAAAAGAGAAAAAAGAATTACTTGGAAAAAGACATGGAGATTATTTTTAAAAAATTGTAATAACTCGAAAAAATATTAAATATTAATTTTCAATTTCATTTATGTGTAGTAATAAATTAAGAATATATTTAATAAATCATCATTTTGAATAAATTGAGTTTTTTTCGAACAGATAAATATTGTCAAATATTCATAAAAACATTTTCTATATTATTTTAAGTAAAAAATAATGAAAACATGTTACTATTGCATTCAAATATATTGAGTATCATGATTAAAATAAAATTCATGGTAATAATTGAGTGGTGAAACATAATATTTTAGTATTGGGTACTTAATTATAATCAATGTTGATTACTGATGCGATTATTACATAGAACCTTTACCACTTTTATTACATTTGAAGCATAATCCACATGATTTATAGATCATAAAATTTATGTGTGTAATAAATAATTTTCAAGAAAATAAGGATAAAAACCCATAAATGGAATTCAATACAACACATCAATGAAATATGTGCTGAAAGTGGCTCGTGCCTCAATGAAAATAAATGTTTGATGTAAATCCATTACAGCATGAGTCCTAACACCCTTCATACTCATTTGAACCTCATGTATCATAAAAATTGGATTTTTATATCTATATTAGAAAACTAAATATACTTATAAAATTATATATTTCCCCTTATAACATTTCAACTACCATTTAAAAATAATTCATTTATAAACATTCATTTTTTGGGTGTAACTTTTCCGTTATTCATATGGGTTTTCATTGTGTATTACTAGTTTTTGTACATTGATCATTATAAAATCACCTAAATACTATAAAATAACATATTAATTTCATATATTTTCATTATATTCCAATTTATAATCATGAACAAAATTTAGAGATAGAATGATGAAATTCACTATTTATGGAGATGGTAGGTTGTAAGTATGCTTAAAATCTATTTACAATTTTCGAAAGCTTAAATGAAATACAAATGAAAATTTTAAAACATTAAATAACCATTATTATTTTAAATATATAACATATTTCATTAAAATAATATTTTTTATCTTCCATGAAAACTATTTGTTAGAACGAATCACATCGATTCATAAGGAGCTAGTCTGTCATACAAACGAGCAACATTTGTGAATCCCAAATGGAATAGAATGTCAAAAAAGGTATATGTAATATAAAATTTATAAAATTGAAAATATTTCAAAAATATCATATAAATATACATAATCTATTATTACCCCAATCCTTCAGAGGTGTTTATGTTAATCCATTTAGGATGGTTCACGAATCGGTGGTCCCATGTACACATAATCAATAATTTCGTTTCCCATTTGAGGGAAATGTATATGTATATAAGAAAAAAAATAAATATAAAAAAATAAAATTATATTTATTTTAATTATTTGAATAAATTATAACTATTTAAAAACCATTTATTTAGTTTAATGTATAAATAAATTGAAAGAAACATAGTTAATTAATATACATCTGCTTTAGGAAAATCCTTTAGGATTACAACTAAATCCTTCTTAGGGGTGATTTCAAATAAAAATAATTCATCTAGGAATTTATAATGGGTGTGGGGAAGATTATCAGGTATTGAATGGATGACCCAAAATAGACTTGGGGTGTGTATAAGAGATGTGGGGATATGTCCTTTTATATGTTGAGAAATGAACCATCTTGGAAATGACATGGAAACTTACCATAAGAAACAAAAATGATAAATTATTTATAAATAAAAAAAATTAAAAATGAACTTATATTATATATTTTAAATTATAATATATAAATATGTGATAAATATTATTAATACTTGAAATTCTTCATTTTTAACTCTTATCATTTTTGTTTAACCACCTGTAAAACAATTTCTACCATAAAATTTATACTTATTTATTGTTTTCTCGATTCATTACAGTATAAAATATTTTCAACATATTTAATGGTATAAATTATTCTATATCGAAATATTAAATCAATTTTTCAAACTTCTATTTATAAAAGTGGAAATTTATTTTTTAATGTTAACATAGTGGACTTGATTAGCAAACAAATTTTCAAAGAGAAAAAGATACAATTTTAAAAAGGTTTCTTTCCAAAATCATAATAAAATTAAATAAAATGAAATAAATTGGAGTAATTGATTTATAATTGTACTTTTAATTTCATATTTAACAAATAAATTACTTTTTATAAACTAAAATTTAAATTTCAACTCTAAAAAAAATTTCATTCACTATTCATAAAAAATTTAATTTTTAAGAAATTATGAAAAATTTATCTTGATATAAATTTTTAATGATGATTTTAAAATTAAAGTTAATTTTTTAAAAATATTTATCTAAAATTGGAAAATTTTAATGTAAATAAAAAACCACCGACCTGATGAAAAAGAGGGTTTTCAAGAGGTGTAGTATTCTAGGGTTAGATTATTTTACACTAACTCTTTGTATAATAAAAATCATTATATAAATGAATAATATTTTTATTTATATATAATGTATACATTTCATTTAAAAAATTATTCATTAGGTATTATTTTAATTAAATAATATTGGGAAACATTATGCACTTTAATACTATTATTAGGGGAAATCATTTTTAACAAAAATAAAATCCCAACAAAAATATCTAAATGAAGTAGATTATAATTTAATTATGTTAGTTTAATATAAATAAATATTAATTTTATAATTTTCTAAAATATTGGACAATTTAAATTATTTTTTGGAAAATAAATGATTATTTATTAGAAATTAGTAATTTCTATTTTTTAATTGAAAATCTATAAATTCTGAAAAAACAACCATATGTTATTTTTTAAATGTTGATTTAAAAATTGAATTTTATTTTAACAATTAATTTTTTTAAAAACATTATATATTACTTATAATGATTTCTCCTAAAAAATCAGGAAATAATTTTTGGAGAAAACATACATTTTATGACTAATTATACTACTATAAATCGATTCATTATTTACCAATAATTTAAAAACAAAATTATATTGACTAGGAAATTTATAAGTATATTTTAAAAATTAGTTAATAATTTTCAAACCCTTCTATTTAATACCTTGGTTATAAGGGTCATATTTGAAATAATATTATTTCCTTATTCATTAAAGATCAATGTTTTGTGTCATTCCCCCTATAAAAAAGACTCATTGTTACAGGTAACAACATATATTCATATTGTTGTGTAAAACAAATGATATCTACAACTTAGAATTATTATTTTTAAAAAATTTCCAAAAACCCTAGGGATATTATTTTGTGTCCTCCTTCATTAGTATCATGTACTTATTACTCATTCCCTTTTCCCATTTTACATAATGAAATATTCTCCAGATTTCTCCTTTAATGAAGGTGATGAATGTTAGAAGATATGATCATTACATAGACACTATAAATATCTTGGAATACATTGATTTTTTGTAAGTAACATTCATAATCATATATTTATCATAATAAATATCTTAATAAATATTTATTTAAATACCTCACTTGATATACCACTTTTAAACATATTTTAAGTATTGAAATATTAAATTATTTCAATGTGATTTCAAAAATTAGTACCACATTTTAAAAACACCATAATACCTTTATGAAATTCCAAAGGAAACCAATTCATAAAATTACACTACTTCTAAAATTCAGTAAAAAAAATAATGAAGGATTCATCATTGAATCCATGTGTGTAAATTATCCAAAAAAGATATAAATATTGAAAATAATATTAGAACCTATAACTATTATGAAACTTGTTAACTTAGTATTTAATGTATAAAAACTAAGTGGTGGTAAATCATGGTATTGAATAAATAAAACTTTTCCCCCTTTTCACTGTATCATTTTCATCGGATCTAGTTCCTTAATTTGGTGAACTCATTAAAAAACTCACTCTTAGTGGACCACTAACTAAATAATATATAGATAATGAAATATAAATCATAAATAACATGACAATTTGACATGGTTTTCTCCCACTTGGATACTTCTATGGATCACATTCCAATGATGTGATCATGTTCTAGAATCCACTCTACAAACATTTGGTGGAGTAAAGAAATTCAATTATCTCTCCATTATGAGGAATACAAACATTATATTTTTTCGCGATGATTCACTGCCTCACAAAATTCACTCCCTCTTCATCCACTCCATGAACTACATTATGGAATTCTCCAACAATTTATATAAATAAGGGTATCTTGTTTTTTTACAAACATAATGGAATCTCCCTAGTCATCATTGGTTTCAATGTTACTATTCATCTATATATGTATAAATGACATTCTTCAATACTACACTTCACAAAAATTTCAAAGCATTAAATCCAATAAATGTAAAATCATTTTTAAGTGTTGTGTTTATTTATTATTCTTATAATTCCAAATGAGTGTGGTGTATTTTTTTTATTTTTAAATAATTTTTTTTCATAAAAATAAACTAACAATGTAAATCCTCTTCTAGATGAAAAATATTTTTCATAAGAATATTCGTTATTTTAATCCTTCATAAACACATAAGTATGTCAGATATAGATATATAACTCTCATAATCTTCATGCATTATTATCTAAAAGAACCCTATAAGATCTTCAAATCTCTGTTTTTTATTTTCTCTCATATTCCTCTACTAAAATAATGATATATATTTTCAAATCCATGGTTTTTATGAATGCAAATATAGAAAAATATATATTTATATAGAATTCATTAACACTTATATTAATGGTTAAGCTCAATTATCTTCCTATAACCATTATATAATAATCAATGTTTCCCAATAACTTATACTGGTTAAAATGATCATCTTTAATATGTGTAAATGGCAAAAATATTGATACAAATATTCCAATTTTAAATTTTATGAATATGATAAATTTTTCTATAAACTTCTAGATCATAGAGTGATATTTTTCCTTAATTTTTAATCCTCTTAATATATTTTTATCAAGAAATGTAAACCTTCATATTTGTGTTATTCTTAGGTAATTTCAATATCCAAAAAATCTGGATAAATATAATTAATTAATCTGTTTAAATAATGGTGTGATATTTCATATCTCATTAACTCACATGTTGTATTTGACATGATATACTTCATCATGTTATAAAAGATTTCATCCTCATCAAAAAAGGATTTATAGATTTTATAAAAAATTACCATTCTCATAGAATATTTTATTCAAATACAATGTGATATTCCTAGGTCTAGAATATTCCTGACATGGCCCATGCACATTGGTTTGAATCCTATAGATATCATATTCTATAGAGCCTCCAATTTATCCTATCCCATTACTGTAGAATGGAATTATTCCACAATAATTACTTTATGATGGATTTTCTTCTGATATCAAAACTTGTAGTATGGATCAATGATATTACTCTTACAAGAAATGGAATAAATCATATGCATGAATAATAATATAGTGGTAACATTAATTATAGTTATATGAATTCTTTATCTCAAGATGTTTTATTAGGATTTTATGATTTATTCATACACATTAACTTTTCTTGTGTACTCTTTATCTTTATAGTGTATCCATCCATCAAGAACCAAAGATTTACTAGAATGAAACATTGGTTTATTTTCAAATTAAAAATTTTAATTGTAATCATCATTTATAATTCCCATATTATTCATTAATATAATCTTTATTGGAAGGGAAAATATTTATAAGGTGTTGGATATTAATTTTCAGAGAACATCTGTCATTATATTATAAATGACTCCATGTATTCTCTGGAAAATTGTGTGACATCAAATGAAATGTCTAAGAGAAGTATTATATATTATAATATCCCTCTAAGAAATATTTATCATCAAAATCCAAGTCATGATCTACAAAAAGTTTTAACATGATATCTATAACTATCATATTTCCCAAATTAATAACCACCTCTATATAAACGTGATCAAACTTATGCTAGAGTGACCTAAATTTCTTTCATCAGAACCTATCCCCAAACATGGTAAATAACTTCAATTTCCTTCAGATCACTAATTGATTTACTATGATTATCAAGCTATATTTATTTTTATTAAGGGCATAATTTATATTCAAGAAATAAAACACAAAAACTCTAGGTTAAAAAATATTTCACCATTAATAGAGGCTAATTATTCTTACTATACTACAAATAGTTTTCCCTAAATATTTTATTGTGATAAAATCTCATTATTAAGAATCCTTCTTCTTATTCCATGAGTCCTAAACGTAGGTTTCTTCAATCTATTCACTGATATCCTCAATCCAAAAACTATGTTATTTGTGCCATAATAACTCATTCAAATAAACTGATCAAAATCATTCTTTATATAAACCACATTTGAACAATAAAAATAATGATAATTTTAAAAAAAATCATTATTTTTTTACATCTAAATTCACTATATTTTAAAATTGTTAATTGGATTATACCCTAGAGAGAATTTATAATGTGATTTCTTTTTTTTTCTTTTAGAATTCATCTGATTATTGAAATGGACACTAAAACATTTCACACTTCAATTTTACAAGTATTTAAAATGAATTTATCCCATATTTATTTGATTTATTCCACCTCTCTTCCTATAATAAAGTTTCCTTAATGTAGATAAGAAATGTTAGTAGAATAATATAACATAATATCTATGATTAATTTTTCATCTCAATCCTCTATGAATTTAGGTTTTCATTGATCGCTTACTATAATATACATCATATAAAATCTTTAATCATTAATGGATACCCCATTATAGATATATTACCCTACTAAAACTATTATTATTATATGAATTCATCTGACCTCAACACATCAATGAGATATTGTTCATTTAAAATTTCATATATGACTTCCCTATCAATATTTTTACCCAATCTATATTCCTACCTTGAATCTAAATAATTTTGAGCAAAACCCTCTAATATCTAGGAAATAAACTATACAATATACGTCAAGGGGAAATAAATTAATCATGAGTAATTTTAAAACATGAAAAACTACTCTTTCATTCTATTCATCCAATTATTACCTTCAATGATGGATGATGTGGATTATATAATGGAATAATCTAATATATTCATATTTAAATATCTTCATTAGTTTTATATCTAATCATTAACATATTTAGAGAAATTATTATCAAATTTTAAGGGTAAACTATAGAAATTCATTCTACACCTCACCATTACATAGTAAATACATTTAATTATAGAATGATTAATAAATGTGAAAAACAAATAATTAAAATTTATATAATATTAATAATTAATTATCATCAAACTAAATTAAACTAAACACCACATGTAGGAAACATATTATCCACTTCATTGTAGTTAATCCGATTTTATTAATTTTCTATCACAACACCCAAAATTTTTTAAACAAACCATTTTTTAAATCACATTTGAATATTCAAAATCATCATGTCGCTATAAATCAATATTCAAGAAAAAAAATCCTTTTACTGAAACGATGGTACTGAGATATATCTCTCAATATTCCTGTCATGATTTGTAATACCATTTAAATTTAAATCCATATTGTAAAAACACGAAACAAATAATAACTACCTATAAGGCAATAATTGACATATTATTTTACTTAAAACACACGATATATCAAATTACACATTAAAAAATTATATATATATAATATGGAATAATTCATGTTTGTTTTCTATCATAACCAACATTATTTCTTAGAATTACCTTGATTTAAATTAAATACAAATTATAATTCCATTTTATAATGATCTGGACCAGATTAAATATTGATATAACTGACATGATATGCCCCATGATGTTATTTCTACACTCATGTTACTTGAGGAGGGAGACATGATATTTTGGATAAGTAAACTATTTGGGGGATAATTGTTCATGAAAATAAAGAAGTTATGGATTAATTTTACATTGGGAATGACAAAACATGTTTATTTATAAAGTATTAACAAATATATATATATATACATATATATGTCATAATTTTTTTAATCTATAATTAAAAAATTACATCACGATAAAAGATTTAATAAAATAAATCAATCCATATTCAAAATAATCATCATGTCATATCACTTTCATGAATATATGACAGTCCACCGATAAATTACAATGTATTTCATTTCCCTAAATCTTGTTCATCGTGTCTCAAGGTTCACCCACGGGAGCAAGAAGGAGGTGTTGAAAAATATATATCATTTTACCTAATGATTTTAATAAGATTCCTTAGGTTATAATGGTTAATTAATGAAATGTTAATCAATGATGATAAATCAAATAAATTTCGGCTGCAAATACATTGACTTATGAACACCTCTCAGAAATAAAAAATAAAAAATATGCTAATTTAAATATATATACATATACACATATATAAAAAATTATTAATTAAATATCAATTTAAATTCCATTTTATTCCTAAGTTCCAATGGAAACTCAATGCTTCCAGAAGACACCCTAGAAAAATAATTATTAAATATAAATTAATTTGTAATAAGGAAAATATAAAGGATAATCTATCTGTGATACTCTGAGATTAGACTGTATAATTTAATGGATTAACTCAGGACGGATGAAGACATTACGCAACCTATTCCACCATTATTCCCAAAGGGATTTCTCAGTCCCCAAAAAATGGAATCTAGTCCATCGTAATCATTGAATTCACCTTAGTAATGATTTAAAAAACAAATAATATTAAATATATGTAGGATTATTTGAATCAAAATCTGGTATTGAGAGTCTATATAATGGATTTACTTGAAGAAAATACAAGAAAAAAATGCTAAAAAAATAAAAGTGTCATAAATAATAGACATGATACTTTCCATTTCTAATAACATATATCATCATCCGTAAATAATCATATGGAATCGACTAACCCAATAAACCAGAATAATAAAATAGAAACTTAATTATGGATTCTCAATATATATGGTAAAATAATAAAAAAAATCCCGAACAAACTATATGATTACCATCATAGAACCCAATATTCCTCTCCACCACCCAAATAAACATCAGTGGGACAATATTATGATGAAATATTTATGATGAATCGTGAAACATATATAATACATAGGATTTGATTATATATAGACTAGTTTTTTTAATGCAATGGGATAAAAGACAAAATAAAATATAATCAAATAGTCTATGCATTTCCTTTAAATCTAAATTTAAGAAAATATAGTTTTGAAATATATTTTAAAATAGTATTTCTCATGAAAATAATGGAAAAATGAAACCAAAACACATATAATAAATATAATGAATAAAAATTGAATTTAAAAAAAAATATTTTTAAATAATTATTTAGTTGTAAAAATCATTAAAAAAATAAATATGTTAATTTTATATATAAAAACAATTTGGAACGATTCTAAACATTTAAATCCATTTTAAAAAACCCAAATATGAATGATTTTTTTATTTTTTTGGATAGTAATATTATAAAAACTACAGTTTTTTAATATATTTTGGAAAACAACCCATGAGTATGTCTATATGGAATAGTATAGTTGGAAACATTATAGTTATATAATATAAATAAGATATTTATATGAAAATGGTTCTATAGGAACAAAAATAATCAAAGGATATGAATGAATATAAGGAAAAATATCTTTTATAGAAACAACAATCGAGGAGAATATCTCTAAGATACTACATAGGTCATAATGTAATATTTTTTTAAGGATGATATAATCAAAATACCTATTGGGGCCCAATTTTCTTCCATGAAAAATTCTTCCCAACATACCCATACCGGCTTCACAAGGGGTATACCCCTATCCAAAGAAAACCATACAAGTAGGGGTAACTCTTCTTTGTTTGAGCTAACTAGTGTAGCATGAATCTGGACCACCACTACATTACCTCGGATCCCAATATAATAAAAGGACTTAAATATATTAATATAATACACATCATATGCATCATGTGCATAAAAAGTTAATCGAAAATCACCAAAAAAATACCCTAAAATTAAAAAATATCTTTCACTTTTTAAAACTATAATGTTTAATAAACATGTTAAAACATGAAAAAAGCTACAAAACTAAATCAAATGAAAAACTATAAGAATCAAGAAAATATTTTTAAAATAATCCAAATGGGACTTCGAGATAATCATTCCTAGAATTCCAAATATTTTATGTTCCATATAAATATAATATTCAATTATCAGTTTTAAGAAATTTTGAACATATGACCACTTTTTCATTAAAAACATCATCAAAAAGTAATTTAAGTTCATTAGAAATCAAAATAGATCCCATGAAAACAAATTTTCATCCAAATAATTAATGTACCACATATGAAATTCAATAAACTATTTACATTTAAAAAATGATTTTTAAATACAAATGTAAATTTATAAAAAAAACATTATTCCAAAAAATTAATTAAATGAAACCAATTTAAAAAAACATTATAAACATTATACATGGATATAGATTCATGAAAATGGATATTCTAATATTTTTGAATAATATTAATTTAAAATTATAGAATAAAAAATAAACACCTACCTCAATCCCCGCAATAACATGTCCCAATTTGTTTTATTTAATAATGGAAACTTTTACATTAATGTAAACACACATAAATGTTCAAATATAACAAAAAACATGGGTTAGAACCCACGTAAATCCCTAAATCCCCATGAAAATTTATTATAGTTTCATTACCATGTAAACCCTTTATGAAATATAATAGTGAATGAATGACGAATGAAAGAATGAAAAGAGGGATAATTTATTTTGAAAAAAAATATCTACAGATAATAATCCATTAATATTTTGGGATAATAATTTAGACTAATACGTATACATGGATTAAGATTCATGACTGGTATAAGAAGAAGAGTGGGATTAAAAACAACAATTAGAAAAATAACTTTGCAAATTTAAATTGAGTCTGGGTAGACCACTCAGTTTGGAAGGATTGTTTTCCAAACATTGCACCCACTGTATATGGTTGATAACTAAAACAACACACCATATATTGTTTAGTCAACTTTATATCCAAAAAATACTATGATAACCTTTCAAGGCAACCCCATACACAAACCAAGGAACACAGTTACCTATACGACTAAGTGGCATTTGAAAAACCATTTTCCACTTTAGGAAAGCCAAGTTGATAAGGGATTAAAGTATTTTCATTATTTCCCATGAAATAAATATTGTTGTACCTATCCTTGAGACAACCATTAAATTAACGGAAAAACAAAAAAATTTCAAAACTCAGCTGATAGCTACTAGTGTATAGAAAATCCTTTTTTAAATAATTTTAAAAATATTAGTGATAAAAAGGTGTTCATTTTCTCCCCCTCCACCATGGAACATTTTGAAACTATAAATTCAATGTAAAAATAATGAAGGTAGAAAATATGAATCCTCAAAACATTATATAATATAAGAAATAGCATTTAAAAACTAATCAATATTGTATGGAATAGAAGTAAAAAAAGAAACTATCACAAAGAGAAAAACTAGAATCCCTAAACTTAATTACCGTCAACCATATCCAACAACTGGTAAAATGAATTCATCAAATTTATAACTATAAGAATAAATATATTGCAATAACATGACTTCTAAAAATTTATAATTAATATATCATTGTGAAATTAATGAGAAATATTCCAAAAATGAGATAACTACCACAGAATTACATCCACTATACCGAAAACCTAAGAAGTGGACAATTTACCACTAACCACAACTAGAAATCCAAAATTAAACAAATAAAAACCAATGATAAATGTAATAAATAATCCATAAAACATAGTGATTTCATAAATATAATCTAGGAAAACATTATCCATCAAATAATTAATCCACTAAAAAATAAATAACAAAAAAATGAATGAACTATAATAAAAATTAATAAGAAACAACATGGGATAAAATCATGGGACCTAAAACTCAAATAGGATAAGTTATTGAAATTAATAATGGAAGAACGTCTCATCTATATCTCAGAAAAAACCATTCAATGACCATCTATTATATCATCTAAACAGGTGCACCGCACCGTTTTTTACCCAATAGTTATCCTAATGGTTACCGGTAACCTTACACCAAAATTTCCCTAGTTTTATCTTCTTTAAAATATTTCATGCCCTTACTAAGCATAAGTAATCTGATAATTCAGTGGATTCCATATACGTGGAATTAATAATTCATATTCAATAACAATTGTAGAGAGATAAAATAACACTAAATCTACGAATTGAAAAATATACTCCTCCACTTTTAACTCAACCAAATATATGAAAAAAATTCTAAATATTTTTTAACCTATATATCCTTAGGATATAATCACCAAAATAACATCATATAAAATAAATACTAACCCATGTTATATAAACCTAATATATATTATTACATTATTTTTATTTATATATATCAATTATATACAACCCTAATAATCATAAGGCATAGTGTCATTAAATAAATTGGTTTGTATTACACCAATTGGAATATAAAACATGGAATCCACAATTTATTATACCTAAGGATCTCTTAACTGAATTCTATCTCAAAAAACTACATAAGATAGAATTGGAAATACATAAATAAATGGGTGATATGAAATACTAGCAAGGGAATAAACATAATATGGAAACATATCATGTGGGTCAAAAATTTAACATGATATCATAAAGGTATGTCTCATGAGTGATCACATGAAATGATAACCTAATGAAAATTGGTTTTTAAAAACATGGTATCATTGTAAATGTAGTAGAAACATGAAAAAAAACCTAAACATAATTTTATGGTAACCATTGAGACAATATCAAATTGTATATAGAGACACATAAAGAATTATATTTAATCCCTAATATCATACATGGAATATCATGGGACAATAACATTACCAAATGAATTGGATGGAAATATATTTATTATAATACCCATAACAATAATTTCATTACATGTATATGTGAATTAAAATATGAATTCAATTATAAACATAATAATTAAATGTCAAATTAAAATGGTTTTCATGATCATTACATATGTATAATCAAATGGTTACATAAAGAAGTAATTTGAGAAATGAACATAAGGAATGAATTATCCCCATAAAAGTAAGGGATAATGTAATAGGTATATATATGTAAGAGAAATATTTATAGAATTTATAAGAATTTCTCAAACCTAAATTGTAATGATATTGTGCTTCAAACATAGAATGGCCCTTAACATAAGAAAAGTGTTGTTCAGGGAGATCATTACATCAAGATTCATTCATCACATATGTTGTATCATTTCCTAGATAATAAATTTATGTTAATAATTTACATTATTAATAAAATTTTCCATGCTAATTATTACATTTATTTTATTTATTATCATGTTATGTTTAATTTCTTATTATTTTAGGTTTATATTGGATGTTTTGATGATGTTCACATCATATGTCCACAATAATTTTTTAAAATTTCATAAGATAAAAGATATTATTAATTAATAATATCTATAATAATCACAATGAAATAATTATAAATTTAATACATAAATTATTCATTTAAACCTTAAAATAAAATAATTTTATGAATAACAAACTATGTTTCAATAACAGAGTCAAAATGTCGTACGTAAACATGAATAAAATTTCCATTTTTCAATGATTTTTATGGAAATAAGTTAAGTGTTACATTATTTTTTCCTAAATTTAATTATATCATAAATATAATATTATTTCATTAAATACACTTATATATACCATAATGGAGATGCCGAAATAAAAAAATAATCACACTGCTTCATGAGAGAGTTATTTTTGATAAACACGAATGGAGTTACCATTTTCATTGGATGGTTAAGTAAGAAAGTATATGATATATTAATTTTTCATAACATTTATAATTAAATAAATTGTGTAAATAAAAATAAATATGACCTCATAATTAGATATGGGAGGTGATTATTGAAAAGAAATTACATCATTTTGTGATGCGTTAGACCTATTCACAGTCAAATGATACATTAATTTCCAATTTTATTGAGGTGGAGATGGATTTATGTTATAATATTTACATCACCATGTTTTCAAGTATGAAGATAGAAATGTGATTTTATTCGCATGCTTGATTAATATTTGAATTTATTGTGTGAATAAAAAATATGCATAGTTAAGGAAATTATCTATTCTCTGAACCCTCATATTAAAATTAAACATAAATAATCCATAATTAGAATTATGAAAAAAGGTATCTAGGAAATGGTAAATGGTTTTACGAAGGGATTTTGGAATGTATTGGGTAAATCAATTGGTTTTGGAACTGCGTAATAGAGTGGAGATTGAATTTCCATTTTCAATGGAGTAAGATTGTCATTCTTGTAAATTCCCAAAATGATTCAATAATGGTTAGTAAATATTGATCGCAGTGCCTCCAAAAATGAAAACAAAAGGATAAAAGGAGATAAAGGCTACTGCAAACCTCATTCACTAAATATAATCTTGTAATAATGAATATATCCTCTTTACCATTATCATTATTAGTATTTACTATACAAATGTGTATACGATGGCAATTTTTTTAATGTTTTTAATAGAAATTATGAGAAAATATTAAAGGGGACCTATTTATATTAGTAATGTGATTTTGGATGTCAATGGTGGGTTGATAATTTCCACTTGGTTTTGATCATTCATGGTCATATATAAAAAATCCTAAATATGATGTATCCAAAAATTATCATGCCCAACAAACTCGACATAAACTACATTGTGGCTTGTGGTATTTCCCCCCTTTTTAAAAAATATATATTTATAATTATTTTAATGCTAATTATTTTTATAATTACACATTATAGTAATGTGGATCTGTATTGATTGAAAATATATGGAGTTTTATGGGGGTGTGATGGAAAACTTTTTATGGGTTAAAGGGAGGATCTTTTTATATTGATTTTGATGGGAACTGTTATGATGATAGGTAGTTGAATATACAGTGAGGGGTGATGAATGATGAGGTTTGTTATGTGGTTTTCAGAATGTTTGTACGTGTGAGTGAGTGATGAATGTCTAAAAATTTCTATTTTAATAGTAGTATATTAGGGTTCCCATAAGGCATTTTCCTATTTTCTTAATAAAAAAATGATACTAAATAATAATAATAAATCAACACAATAATATTATGATTATAATAATTCTTTTCGAATAGGAACATTATGAAAGGGACATGGGTTCTATTTTATTAGAGGTAGGATGAAAAAATACGTGAATATAGTTAATAATTACTATATAAATTTTTTAATATCATTTTAAAAAAATAAATATTGACCTATTAAATATGGAAATGTTAATTAATGGTGAATTATCTTGCGCATTATATTAATAAATCATATTCCCAGGTTTAATCATTATTTTTTATTAAAAAACTAAAATAATTTTGAAAAATATACCATAAAAATAAATTTACAATTTTTATAAGTCCCCTAGGTAATAAAACACCCACATGGACTCATCCTACCTTGGATGTCACCTGTACAAGCTCTACCGGCATCGGCTGGAACCATTAAATGACAAATATTTTAAGAGATCCCTTTCTCACTTCCACACGATATCTTTAAAGCCCATGTCCCATGAGACAATTTTGAATTACTAATAAATATTATATTAATAATTGTGATTCAAATTATATAATCCATTTTATCAAATTATATTCATAGATGTGATATATTTTTATTTATAATAAATAAAAATAGATTTTTCAAAAACTATTTTCTAATAAATGCATTCTTAAAGCATAATCATATCTTATAATAAATATATATAATTTAACATTAATTAATGGAATTTAATTTAAAATATAAATATATAGTCTATATATTTCAGTTAAATAGATCCTCATTTGAGGTTATTTTATTTAGTTAAAATTGAGAACAAGAATTCCCTTCATAACAGTTTTAAGAATAATCATCTTTAAATCCTAAATATAAAAATATATTAAAATAAAGTATAATATAGATTAAAATGTAATTTATTTAATTGTATATAACTAAATAATATATATATTACATTGAAATAATTTTAAATAAATAATTAATTTTTAAATTATATTATTTATTAAACAGAAATAATAGGTTTTCCAAACTATATAATTAAAACTATTTATAGAATATAATTTTAAATATATTTTATAAATTATCCAAAAATTAATTATAATATTTTTCCACAAAAAATTTCAAATCATATTTTATGAAAACCAATTTTTATTAGATAAATATCTAATGAAAATTTAGATCCCATATAAAATGAATTTTTTTATGTGAGCAGAATAGTTATAAAAATTTCATAAGGTAATTAATCCCCTCCATACATTCTAATTGAATCGATAGGTTATAATCGCCTTATTTAAATAATCATTGAATATTTAGGTTCAGTATTGCACGTTACATACACTATCAAAAATATTTTTCCCTTTTAAAATCTCGTGGTGTATCATTCCCCCCCTAGGGATTCTAAAACTTGATATATTATATTACATGATAATGTTAAAACAACTGAGGATAATACATATTCATCACCCCCTATGGTTCCCATTTTGCTTCCTCAAACATTTTGTTATTCCAAAAAACTTATTCAATGTGACCTGTCACCTTTCATAGAAAATAGTCCCAATGATCTATGACATTCATCAGACAATCCTCATATGAATGGAATTTCTAAAATGGTAACACATATGGATTCATTACATGTGAGGATTATGGTTTATACTTCCACATGATTAACGCATGAAAAACATCATGCAATTATGTTAATCTAGGTAGGAGTTATATTCAATAGGCTACCACAACAATGAGTTCAAGGATCTCAATGGGGTCGATGCATTTTATAATAAGTATTCCATTCATGGTAAACCTTGTGATATTGTTACATGGTAAAATATACAGGAAATCGTTTCTCTATCCTCTAAATTTATGCCTCTGTGAAAATTTTCCTCATAGAAATCCTATCAAAATTGCATAGATTTAATCAGACACCAAATAGTTTAAACCATATATTTTATCTCTTGGGAAAGGTATGGTCCCATTAGAACTCATTCTATAAATTATTCGCATATAGTGTTTCAAAATATTCTATTTTAATTCTAAAAGGGAGCATATTATAATATGAGTAGATTACTAGGGGATGGTTCAGACCACAATATAAATGAAAATACATTAACCAAGATCTCATCATAATATATATATATATATATATATATATTATTTTTCTCTATTACTAACCATCCATATGAGGTTGATATGTTGTATTGAAACTATGTTCTCTATTCTCCCTTTTTTTGTATTTTATTAAAAAACTCTACATTTCCAAATTCAAAATTTAAAATCAAACAAAATAAATGATGAACCCCGAGCTGGGCCACTGATCGACTGATTCACAGACCATTTTTATCATCGTCACCTGTAACTCCGGTGAGAGCAGCTGCCGCAATGGTTGACCCTAAACAGAGACAAAAAAAATATAATCCTTCGCCTAAACGAGATCCAAGATCTGGTTCTGGAAGTCATCAACTTTAGAAAACCCCATTCATCAGATGTATAATAATCTGAAACCCAGAGGAAGGAGATACACCAACTCAGGTTGCGCCTCCATGACCACGAGTGACTGCATGAACTGCACATCCCAGAGCCTCCAAGAGAACCACAACACTCGACCGACCTGAGAATGAGCGTTGGAACCAGAAACCAGAGCAGAGTTTGAGCAGAGAGTGTAGCATCATCAGGCCACAAAAAAATTCACGACCATCAGACCCTTTCAGAAAACCCCATATAAGAACCTTAATTGGAGAAACAAAGAGCACACCACTTCCTAACAAACCAACGGTCGTGCCTCATGGGACACCGATGACGCCCCATCCCACACATCCCAAACCATCCAATCCACCAGCAATCCCGAACCAATAGAGGTTGGAATGCTGAAACAGAATGTAAAAGTATAAGAAGTAATGCCAACAGCTTCAATAGAGAGATACAGTAGCAAGAAAAAGCCAATAGAGTTCCAGAATAAGAAGTAAAAATGCCACACCTCTGAATGGAACTCTCTGAAGTCTTACCACATTGGATATATATAGCATAGTGAGTTGGTTAAGATAAAATTATTCCTTGATGAAAATTAAATATACAATAATTTTCAAGGTAATCAACTACCACCCAAATGGTGTTATTGCATTTAAGTGTCCCAAAAATTTCTATGAAAATTTAATGGATTTGTTTTCCCATTTCCATACTCATATAGAAAATAATTTCATCATATATTTAAAATTCTATCTTAAATACCCAACTTATTTTCATATTAATCATCATGAAACAAATTCCTCAATCACCATCTTATTGTTATCCCACTAGATGTTTTTCATTAGATTTTTATACATATTGGTGCTTTTTAAATGAATAGGGATGGATAATAATTGTTATTAATAAAAAAGATCCCTATTAATATATGTATTTTATATAACACACATCTTAAATTCAATTTTTATAACTCTATCATTAGAAATACTGAACTTAAAAATAATCACCACCTTATTCTACTGCAGTTTATCACCTTTCAAATCCTCTATAATCCTCTTAATAATGGATTAATGATAAGTCATCTATGAAATTTAAGATAAAATACTTTTATTATTATTAAATCAGTGTATCTCATATATATAAATATATCATCCCTCTCAATTATCATAACTTTTATATTAATGTATCCATTCATCATAGAGCGTATAACACATAGTTTTTTTCTCATGATGACGAAAACATAATAAGCCATAGTCGTTGATTTTCCCTAACCGGTTTCATTATTTCATTCTAATCCCTTTATTTGTTAATATTTATTTGGGATATTTTGATCTATATATTTTCAAATCTTATCCCTAATGTGATATTATTCCCAAATCATTGTCACAAAGATCGTTGTATCTAACTCTATGTCATGTAATGGATAGATATGTTTATGAACATTCAACTTCCATGAGGTTTAGGCTATTACTATTTCATTTTTCATCAATATGTAGGCTAATAAGTTTCTTGAGGCATCACTATAACCACAAAAATTTCCACAATTGAGAGTAGTGTGAGTATTGATTCCATAGTTAGATGATTTTACAACTCCTTAAATCTATCTTCATATTCAATAGTCTATAAAAACAATACTCCAATTTAGGGTTAGGAATGCTAATGGGTTTAAAAATCATGATATGTTTCTAAAATATTGTTGGTAATCCCAAACATGGGTATGGAAAAAACAAAACTACATTATATAATATTGTATGGGACACTCCTCAATCACCTTTCTCATAAAATATTCTATAGATATCCCTTTCTAGAGAGAATTTACCCCATTAATGGATGTTATATCATCCAAAATTAACATTTTCTATTATTTGGAAATAGATTCACCATTCTCAAAAACATTTTCGTTGAATTTAAAAGCTCCACATGATCCTACTTTCATTAAGAGTAAAATTAAATATCATTTATATACAAAACCATATAATTTCTTATGAAATCATTAAATACTACATGCATCATGTACAAAAATATAGATCAAGAATTAATGAATCCAAAAAGAATGACTATAAAATCACATTTTCTATAACATATTCAAAATATTGGTTTAAGAATATCAATTTACTACACTATTAACTAGTGAAACCTCGATCGATGGTCTACCTTAGGGAAATAACGTGATCGATGTAAATTATAAAACTATTATTTCATCCATGTGAGGGGATACATGTTCTTTATCATAATTTTACTATGTTCTTTATAATCCTTACATATGAACATCAACAGATACTTTTCCCTAATTAAAAGGAATGATGTGACCCATAGTGAAGCACTCAGGCATATAAAAACCTTTTTAGATTCCCTTATTCCTGTTAATTCATTGATTTCATCTCAATAGTTGAAATAACCCAATGTTTTGTCAATGGAAAATTACTTTCATAAAATTAGGTCGTATAATCAGATTAAATTACAACAAAATGAACTAATAAATACTATGTGACCTTTAAACTCAATATTTCCACATTCATGTTTTGAATTTCAAAAAACAATCATCTACAATTGTGATTAGAAAGTTATTTTGAGTCCAATAAGACAAACAAAATCTTTTATTAATAGTAACATACACTTATGAATAGTAACATACATTTATGAATATTAATGAATAGTAATGAATATAAAATCAGCGAAAAATAGAAACATCACCCATGAATTTATAAATACAACTCAGATGTCTTATAAGTAAATAAACATTCATAGTATAAGTTTTGGTATTTTTGTATGCCCTAAATATTTTATTTAAACTTTTATGATTAATTTAATAATTTTAAATGGAAATTTATTATCATAAAAACTGATGATAAATTCATAATTTATTTTCATATGGTTATAATATAATTTTATAGGACCATGATTAATTTTTTTCATGGAGTTATAAAACGATTTTTAGTTTTAATTTTGGTTTTTAATAAATTATAATTTTATTTAGGAAATAAATTTAAAATTAATTGAAAATTATATCCAAAAATTGTATTTTTTTTGAATTCTATATGTCAAAAATTGGTTAATGTGAAGTTTTGAAAATTTTCTAAAGTACTTGAATTTTTTGTGAATAGTAAAAATACAGATATGAGTTTTCAGTATGTTTAATGACATCATAATGACGTAATAACTAATATAAAATTCTGGTATACTTGTGTACTAAAATATATTATATTATATTTCCCAAGTGGAAAATACCATGAGTAGTTACCATGATCAAGTCAATGGTTTTGCAAAAACCGCTAATGAGGTGTCCTTTAAAATTAATAAAAAAACTCCCTCCCATTTACTTTACATACTCACTCTTTACGTAGTTTACATTAATTAAAAACTTATAATACTATAATATATGGTTGTTTTTCTTTCCTAGTAGTCCTACAAAGGAGTCCTATAACCACCAATGTCACAACCTTCATGTTTTAGGAATTACATTATAAGGTAAGGGAATCTGTATCCGTTCCCTTTTTCATACATCTATTTTAGGTTATTATTTTTTATTTCATTTATATTATTTTCGGATATATCATTTCATTTCTAACATAGATTCTATATTATGTAATAATAATGGGATACAACTTTTTTTCTCATCAAAATATTTTATGAAATTCTAAGTGACGTCATTAGGATGCCGAATTTATATAAGGAATCTCTCAACATTTTTTTTCAAGTTCATCTATTATATTTTTATTTCTGCGCATCATTTATTCAAAATGTTATGATGACTAAATTACCATAAATTTAATGTAATTTATTCATGATAAAGGTATAATTCATCATCATCTATTCTTTCCCTTTCATTTATACTAAAAAAAGAAAACACTATTCGAGATGTGCTAATTTTCCACATTCAAGGACGATGAATTTTCAATTTCCTTGACTTTATTCAATTATTGTCTCGAACACAATTTAATGGTTAAACCATACAATAATATATGTATTATATCTCATATATGGTTCTGTAATCCTTTTTTACTCATTGTTTTTTAGTTATAAAACAAAACATGTTCCATGTGGCCAAAACTAACAATTAACAGAAAAGGTTATCACAAACATTTTACATAATGATTAATATTCTCTCCAAGTAACTAAATAACATTTTCAACCACGTAATGTTATTTATATTCAATAATATAAAATAAATACAATTCAAGAAAACCTATCCCAATTTACATGTTTCCCATAACATGAATATAAGTGAACCGATCATTAAAACCAAGGAAACAAATGAGCCCAAACAATGAAATTGAACCTCATAACCTATCAAAAATGTTATGATTAAACTAAAAAAGGTTGTAATAAATAATTTTAATATATAATAATTTCTATAATTATTAATTAATTAACCTAATTCTATTATTCAAGTCATTAATTTTAAGTTGATAACACAATTAGACATAAGGTAATGGATTCTACCCGAACCACCTTTATTCTTTCTGATTGCTCTAACATTAGTTTTACCCAAATGAAGCAGTCATTTTTTATGTAAACCATATAATTAATGTGTCTATGTTTGGAAATCATTTTTTAAGATACATACATCATTAAATTTCATGGATATACATTCTATTAAGTGATTCCCTCACTGATACTTCTTAATAAGGAAACACATTTTAAGGGAACTTCGCTAATTTTTACCAAAATTAATGTGAACTCTACCATTTGTTTTTATCCAACATTGTAGTTATAAAATTAGTCGGTTTATTATTAATTCCTTAATTTCTCAATTATTGATTTATATGAAATATTATTCCCTTTTCTTTTTTAAATGCTCTTTAGTATTTTCCATAAAACCGCACTGAAATGTTTTAATGATAAGAATTTCTTAAACACTCTTCTTACTTGTTTAAACTTAGGTTTGAAATCACTCACCATACTATATGCCTATTTTACCTTATTAATGTCAATGTATTTTTTAATTCTTTTCTCTCATGGACACTTTTATGATACACAGTTCATTCTTCTTTATGACATGAATGTGATAACCATTTATCTCCATGGATTCCCTTATATTTAAGTATGATGGATTATGTTTGATTATTTATGTCACGACCCATCCTCAGGGCCCGTGCCGTGACTACCCCAGGCCCGCCTTCCAAAGGCTAGGGGATGGAGACTAGCACCAAAGGCGTAAATCCCGATAACTGCGAAGGCATTGCCTTTATAAAAGTAAACAAAACACCAAAGAGTACAAGCGGATGTAAAACAATAAGTAAAACTGAAAAAAGCTGTGCTGAAAGTAAAGGGGCCAGAAATACAATCCCAATTGTAAACTACAAGGAAAAAGATAAAACAGCCGAAAGGAGACAAGCATCTCCTGGATCGTCCACCAAGGATCCCCCCTGAAGGGTAGGTACAGATAGCGTAGCTCCTAGATCGTCCACCAAGGATCCTACCTGAAGGGTAGGTACGGATAGCCTCCACAATGCTCTCACCCATCAACCTCCTCTGAGTGTCGTCTCGTCGTGAAGTCCACCAACAGATACTGTCTCGTCATGAGGTCCACCTCCGGGTACCATCCAGTCATCGAACACTCGACCTCTGTCTGTGCTGCCTGTCTTCTGCAACCAACACAACGAGGTGCGTGCATAGCCCGTGCAGGGGTGAGTATAACGATACTCAGTAGGGAACCCGAGACCCTCAAGGTATCACTATATACAACAAGGATAACCAAAAAGACGATCTCAACAGATAACCTCTACCTAGGTATATTCCCATACATATACCTAATTTGTCAAATAACCCATCTCAATCATGAGGAAACACAATGATTATGAAATCAATGGATAAACACTACCCAGGTATATGCCCATACATATATCTAAGTTATCAAGTGACCCATCTCAATCAGGAGGTAAACACAAAGGTCATAGACTCAGCTCAAACCGGGATTTTCATTATCGAAACCGTAACTGCTGAAGAGCCCCGTCTCTGGAGTGTACAGTGGTCATGTCACCACTTCGAGGTACTGCTCACTAACCTAAGACTGCTGAGGTACACCTCCTGTCGAGTACTATGGGACTGCTGCTACAACCAAGCGCTTCCCACCATGGGTATGCCACTACAACCAAGCGCTCCCCCTCATAGCCTCTAGAGGTACTCATTCTGTTGAGTACCGCGGGTCTGCCGCTACAACCAAGCGCTACTCCGCCGTGGGTCTGCCGCTACAACCAAGCGCTCCCCCTCATAGCCTCCAGAGGTACTCCTTTTGTTGAGTACCATGGGTCTACCGCTACAACCATGCACTACCCTTCCATGGGTCTGCCACTACAACCAAGCACTCCCCACTAGGCTATCCGAAACACACCGAGTCGATCAGTCAAGCAGTCGTCAGGACTCAGCCGGCTACACGGTCTCCGAACTCCGCACGCTCGTCTTCATGAGGGTCCACTCCACGAGCTACAGGTCGATACTCCATGTATCAAAAAGTTCCACGAAGAAGTATCTCAAAGGACCGCCTCGTCACACGGGTCTCAACGCAATAGACGGCGCGTCATTCGGACGCCCGGTCTGTGTTTTACTAGCCTTTTCGTCCCCGGGGCCCGGTTGGTTTCGTGTGCAAACCAATCCGTCCGTATCTCAACTGTACCCCAAACTCTCAAAGGGTAAACTCATAGGGTCTTTTTCTACACGTGATCACCAACACCGCTGACGGATCGTCAAACGGATGTTTAGTCTGAAAGTTATCATCTTTTCCGTTCCAGGGGCCCGGTTGGATTTCAGGTGCAATCCAACTTGGCCACTATCCAACTGCATCCAAAACTCAATCGATGTATGCCTAATGATCCATATCTTCAAAGGGAAATCAATGAGACAGACGGTGCATCAATCAGACACCCAATCTGTGAGTTATTGGCCTCTTCCTTACAGGGGCCCGGTTGGTTTCATGAGTGAACCAACACGACCACACTCCGATGGCATCCAACCCTTGAGAGGAGTGAGCCAAAAGTTTTGTCTCACCAAGAGGAATCCAACAAAGTCGACGACACCCCAATCGGACATCCGGAGCTCAAGATATAGGTGTTTCTGCTCCGAGGGCCCGGTTGGTTTCGTATCCGAACCAACCCGGCTGAACCTAAAGTTCTCCGAAACCTTGGGTGTAATATATTGAAACGACCGTCTCAATCCAAGGATCGCATCGCAACTGACGGTGCACCGATAAGAGGTCTGCAGACTATGATATGTGTAAAAGACCGAGAGGGGTCCGAAAACGTGGGGTCTGGGCCTGGACCGACCCGGCCCAACCCCCCTGGGGTCAGCCCGAACTGGGTCGACCCGACCCGGGACCGGGTCCGTCCCGGCCGGCGCGGGCGCGGCCCGGCCACGAGGTTGGTCAGCTCGGCCGGTTACGGCTGAGCGGAGCGGGGGGCGTGCTGCCCCGCATGAGGGAACTGCGGCCCCGTGTGGGGCCACCATTGCCATCGGACGCGGTCGGGCCGCCATGTCCCGCCCTCCTCCGGTCCCGCGCGATCGGGGGACCGCGTGCTACTGCCGCAGCTTCAGCTACAACGGTTCCTTCCAGCGGCGCGCCGGGCGCCGCCGTGCCGACGAGGCGCGCCGGCGGGCTGCTCCGCAGACCACCGGACGAGTTCCGGTGGTCGGAATTGCACGTTGTCTTCTCCAATGGTTCTTCTGGGACCCGGCCTTCACTACAGAGTCTTCAAAATTACATGGTGTCTTTGTTTGTCGTCGCCCGTCAATCCGCACGTCAAATAACAAAATGCACCATCTTCGTGGTTTTCCGGCGCAACGCGACGGCCCGGCTCCCCTTCGACGCGGTCCGACTCCGATCGTGGATTCGTTCGACCTCAAAGGCGAGGCGCGACAGTGCCACACTTCTTCGTCGGGATTCTCTAGATTCCCGCACGGTGCGACGGCACTGCGTCGCTTCCATTTCATGCCACATAGATAACCAACAAAATAAAACGGGGAGGAGGTTCGACCATGTTTGTGCGGTACAACCTCCTCCATTATTTGGATAACAGTTGGCCGTTAATATCGAAGAACTTCTAAAATTATACATGACTTGAAAACGAACCCCTACATGGATATCTGATGTCGCATGTCGGGTGTCGCGGAGAACAGTGTCGCGAGGTCGGACGTAGATTCCGTGAACGTCGGGGTGCGTCCGAGGAGGAAATGACATCTCCTCACTGGTTACTATGATGATGAAGGAAGGTACGTTGTCGTTGGCGATGATCACCACAGCCGGAAACTTCTCCCTTGTCATGGCGGAAGATGAAGATGGAAGAATCAGGGTCGCCGAGTCTTCTAAGTCATAGGGTCGATGTTCTTCGTCGGAGAAGAACCGTTCTTCACGTTCTTCAACGTGGAAGATGAACTTCTATATTCTCCCCTTTCCCACACAACCATCCAACCCCTAATAAAATAAGACTCTTCTTATTTTATTACCCATCTCATGCATTTTCAAAACATTTCAAAATGTTGAATTAACTTACTTAATTAATATTGAGCCTGTCAAAATTAAATGAAGTAGAGTTGGCATCATCAATGAGAGGATGTGTCACAAGGGGGGTTGGTGTGAGTTATAGAAGATGAGAGATCACCCACTTAATGGGGGATTTAGAGGAGTTTTAAGGAATGTGAAGGGGTGGGGTTCGTGTGGGCCCCACCTCACCTTTAATCCTCTCATAGATAGTTTACTACAAGTTGCTCTCATCCCTAACTCCCTTACATAGGTTATAACTACATAAGAGAGGGATAAATTGTTGTGACACAACACTTAATCCACTTAACAATAAATGAAAATATAATTGTATAACAATTATATTTTTAGCCCTCACTTTTTTAAACAACTCCTCCCGAGAAAACGCAACTCTATAAAGGGTCTTCTTAAGCAATTACCAGCACTGCGGTTTCATCAGTGCCCTCGGATTTCAATTCCGAGCATCGGTTCAAAAGTTAGGAAAACCCGCTCGTTCGTTCACTGAACGTACCCGAGCTAAACTTCATAAATTGATTCAGGGCACACCGGGCCTCAGAATCAAGTGCCGTCAGAAACTACGTTCTTGTAAAATCTCAATAAAAATTAAGAAAAAATTTCCCTTGAATTTTACGAGTCTTTACATTACACCCACCTCAGGGCTTTACATCCCCGTAAAGCTAGAACACAAGCTAGGGAAACAAAAGTTGTACTGAGCACGCATCTGAGCCTTCTGCTCCCATGTGCTCTCCTGGAGGTTCCCGTGCTGCCTACGAAAATGCACAAGAGGAATCGACCATCCTCATAGGACCTACTCCTATTGATCCTTAATCTCTCTGGAACCTCCATGCATGTTACCCTGTCATTGACGTCCATCTCCCTAAGGTCGATGATGTGTGAAGGATCTTGCACGTATCTCCTCATCCAAGGTACGTGGAAGATTTCATGCCCCCAGTGCAACTGAGGTGGAATGGTGAAGTGGTAAACCACCTCGCCTACCCTGCTGGGGACCGAGAAAGGTCCATTGAACCTCAGAGATATCTCGCCGCCTCAGCTATATCTCCGTAAACCTCATCGAGGTGAGACCCGTATAAGAATGTGATCGCCATCCTCGAACTCTAGAGGTCTCCCTTTCCTGATTAGAACTGAAACTCAAAACTCCTGCTACCACGAGGGTAAGGTTGGCCGACCCAAGAATGATCAGCTACACCCTCCCATTCACGAGTTTATCTTGTGCTGCCTGGGGTTTCCTTTTCACCGACCAAGGAAAATCCATCCCGACATTTTCCTAATATCGTCAATTTGAGTATGAATAGTGATTTCCCACTCCATACTCAAACTACCGTCGTAAGGCCTCGACGTTGTCACCAAGAGGTCCAAACCAAGACTCTCACCTCAAGGGTTAGATCACACCGTTGGCGTAAGTGTGACTATCGAGTCTCCTCCCAAAGGTATCTCCAAACGTAAGGGTCAAGTCAACGGCTTAACCGGAAACTCTAGGATTCGCACTAGTTTCATGTAAGGAAGGGATGATTCGTATCGATGTATGTGGCTAAGGAAGCTAGTAGAAGACAAAGTACACACTTCGAATCATCCTTAGATCCATTTCGTTTGCACTCCTTGACCGCATGTAGCTACCCTCTTCCCCTGCCCTCCAGCTCCCTGAGCCTGGAGGGGAAAACAAAGGTGGGGGGTTGTAACATGTTGAAATGTACACCACTCCATGCTTCTCTCCTAGCTCTACCTCCACGTCTGCTCCTCTGCAGATTTATCTGTCCTTAACTTTTCCTCTTCTTGAAACATTCGCACACCCAAGTCTCTGATACTGGAAGTAGCTCACTGCGTTCCAACATCTAACATTCTCTAGCTATATTCATTCAGGCAAAGAACATTCAACCTCAAGGTTCTCTATAGCACCCTACCGTGAGTAGGAATTCATAGAGGAAAAAGTGATGGATCGAATCATATTCATCGAGTACCCATAATGTTCAGTACTCCTAGATGAATTCTCAGTTACCGACACGTCGTCCTATCGAAGTTGTATAAGCTCTAGAAAACTCTCAGCCACCTCCTCAAGCCAGCCCTCAGCCGCCTGTGAATCAGGTTCGCCTCGGAACATGAGGGTATACGATGCTATAACACATGTAAGGCAGTAAGCTTACATGTGTCACCAACCGGTACTGCCGGTTGTAACTGCTGACCAACAGGTAGTGATGTATAGCTGACACACTACCCGAAGGCACAATCTCAGGCATCGGTCCACGTACCGAAGCCTCATCACTATGCGGACCATCCTCATGGTCACTCACTGGAAAAAACTAGTATCCAAGTCCACCATACACTCCACAGGTTCCTCAGCTAGGCTGTAAACTCTAGAAATCGCCTCCAGCCAGTCCACTGCTGTCTGGGAATCTGCCTCGCCTCATAACCTCAGAGGCCGCTGCTGCTAGAACTCATGCATCGTGCTCTGCCAGCGTTCACATATTGCTAGTATGGCTGGTGGCATATTCTACCCAACAGGTGGTGGTGTTTTTGGTACACCACCCGAGGGTGTCAACATAGTAAAAAGGGCCCTGCACCCGAGCCTCATCGCCCGGTGAGCCGTCATCAAGTACTCTCTCGAAACTCCAACTGACTGTCTTTGTGGAGACATCCTGAACAGATGCGATATGGTCAACGATTTATACCTGTCCTCATGGCCTGGTTTCAGATGACTTTAAAACATTTGGAAACACACACGCAATCAGTGTTTTCATGCACAAAGTCGGAAATCAATAGTCAGGATCCTGGTGTACAGATTCGTCGGCCGCTGCACCAACACTGGACTCCCTGAACTGAAGACCACACCCGGTACCCTTAACAATATTTCTTCACAAAGAAAAAGACCAGGGTCCTTAGTTCTATGGTAGAACCGAACTCCTCTGATAACAATTTGTCACGACACGTCCTCGGGGCCCGTGCCGTGACTACACCAAGCCCGCCTTCCAAAGGCCAGGGGATGGCGACTACCACCAAAGTCATAAATCCCGATAACTGGGAAGGAATTGTCTTTATAAAAGTAAACTAAACACCACAGAGTACAAGCGGATGTAAAACACTAAGTAAAACTGAAACAAGATGTGCTGAAAGTAAAGGGGCTGGAAATACAAGCCCAACTGTAAAGTACATAGAAAAAGATAAAACAGTCGGAAGGTGACAAGGAGCTCCTAGATCTTCCACCAAGGATCCTACCTAATGGGTAGGTACAGATAGCGTAGCTCCTGGATCGTCCACCACGGAACCCACCTGAAGGGTAGGTACAGATAGCCTCCACAATGATCTCGCCCATCAACCACCTCCGAGTGTCGTCTCGTCATGACGTCCACCACCAGATACTGTCTCGTCATGAGTTCCACCACTAGGTACCGTCCAGTCCTCGAACACTCGGCCTCTGTCTGCGCTTCCCGTCGTCTACAACCAACACAATGAGGTGCGGGCATAGCCCATGCAGGGGTGAGTATAACGATACTCAGTAGGGACCCCGAGACCCTCAAGGTCTCACTAAATACAAAAAGGATAACCACAAAGAAGATCTCAACAGATAACCTCTACCTAGGTATATGCCCATACATATATCCAATTTATCAAATATCCCTTCTCAATCATGAGGAAACACAAATATTATGAAATCAACGGATAACCACTACCCAGGTATATGCCCATACATATATCTAAGTAATCAAGTGACCCATATCAATCATGAGGTAAACACAAAGGCCATAAATTCACCTCAAACCTGGATTTTCATTATCAAAACTGTAACTGCTGAAGAGCCCCGTCTCTGGAGTGTATAGTGGTCCTGTCATGACTCTAAGGCACTGCTCACTATCCTAAGACTGCTGAGGTACTACTCCTGTCGAGTACTGTGAGCCTACTACTACAAACAAGCGCTTCCCACCATGGGTCTGCCACTACAACCAAGCGCTCCCCCTCATAGCCTCCAGAGGTACTCCTTATGTTGAGTACCGCGGTTCTGCCACTAAAACCAAGTGCTCCTCCGCTGTGGATCTTCCGCTACAACCAAGCGCTCCCCCTCACAACCTCTAGAGGTACTCATCCTATTGAGTACCACGGGTCTGCCGCTACAACCAAGCGCTCCCCCGCTGTGGGTCTCCCGCTACAACCAAGTGCTCCCCGCTGGGCTATCCAAAACACACCGAGTCGATCAGTCAAGTAGTGGTCAGGTCTCAGCCGGCTACACGGTCTCCGTACTCCGCACGCTCGTCTCCGTGGGGGTCTGCTCCACGAGCTACTGGTCGATACTCCAAGTATCACAATGTTCCACAAAGAAGTATCTCAAAGGACCGCCTAGTCATAAGGGTCTCAACGCAACAGACGGCGCGTCATTCGGACGCCCGGTCTGTGTGTTACTAGGTTTTCATCCCTGGGGCCCAGTTGGATTCGTGTGCGAACCAATCCGGGCATATCTCAACTATACCCCGAACTCTCATAGGGTAAACTCATAGGGTCCGTTTCTCCACGTGATCCCCAACGCCGCTGACGAATCGTCAAACAGACATCTATTCTGAAAGTTATCGGCTTTTCCGTTCCAGGGGCCCAGATGGATTTTGGGTGCAATCCAACCCATCCACTATCCAACTGCATCCAAAACTCAAGAGAAGTATGCCAAATGTTCCGTCTCATCAAGAGGAAATCAACAAGTCATACAGCGCATCAATCGGATGCCCGGTCTGTGAGTTATTGGCTTTTTTGTTCCAGGGCCCCGGTTGGTTTTGTGAGCGAACCAACCCGACCGCACTCCGATGGAATTCAAACCTCGAGCGGAGTGAGCCAAAAGTTCCGTCTCATCAAGAGAAATCCAACAAAATCGATGGCACGTCAATCGGACATCCGGAGCTCATGATATATGTGTTTCCGCTCCGTGGGCCCGGTAGGATTCGTATCCGAACAAACCCGGCCAAACCCAAAGGTCTCCAAAACCTTGGGTGTAATATACCAAAACGACCGTCTCAATCCAAGGATCGCATCGCAACTGATGGTGGGTCGATCGGAGGTCCGTAGCCCTTGATATGGGCAAAAGAGCGAAAGGGGTCTGAAAATGGGGGGTTGGGGCCTGGACCGACCCGGCCAAACACCCCTTGGGGCGGCCCGAACCGGTTTAACCCAACCCGTGTCCGGGTCCGACCCGGCCGGCGCGGCCCGGACCGGCCTGGGTGGCCCAGCCTAGCCGGGGCGCGACCCGGCCCGGCCGGCGTGGGCGTGGCCCGGCCGCGAGGCGTTTCGGCACGGCCAGTTACGACATAGCGGAGCGGGGAGCGTGCTTCCCCCACGTGAGGGAACCACGGCCCCGCGTGGGGCCTCCCTTGCCAGCGGATGTGGCCGGGCTGCCGTGTCCCACCCTCCTCCGGTCCCGCGCGGTCGCGGGACCGAGTGTTGTCGTCGCAGCTTCAGCCGCGGCGGTTTCTTCCGGCGGCCCGTCGGGCGCCGCCGCCTCCTGCCGTCGGCGCTGCCGTGCCGGCGAGGCGCACCGGCGGGCTGCTCCGCGGACCACCGGACGAGTTTCGATGGTCGGAATTTCATGTCGTCTTCGCCAATGGTCTTCTCGGGACCCGGCCTTCACTGCGGAGGCTTCAAAATTACTTGGCGTCTTTGTTTGTCATTGCCCGTCAATCCACACGTCAAATAACAAAACGCGTCGTCTTTGTGGTTTTCTGGTGTGGCGCGACGGCGTGGCGCCCCTTCGCCGTGGTCCGACTCCGACCGTGGATTCGTTCGACCTCAAAAGGCGCGACGCGATGGTGCCACCCTTCTTCATCGGGATTCTCTAGATTCCCGCACGGTGCGACGACACTACGTCGCTTCCATTTCATGCCACGTAGATAGCCAACAAAATAAAAAGGGGAGGAGGTTCGACCATGTTTGTGCGGTCCGACCTCCTCTGTTGTTTTATAACAGTTTGCCGTTAATATCGAAGAACGTCTAAAATTATACTCGACATGAAAACAAACCCCTACATGGATATCTGACGTCGCATGTCGGGTGTCGCGGAGAACAGCATCACGAGGTCGGACATAGATTCCGTGAACGTCGGGGTGCGTCTGAGGAGGAAATGACGTCTCCTGACTTGTTACTATGATGAAGAAGGAAGGTACGTTGTCATTGGCGATGAACACCATGGTCGGTGACTTCTCCCTTGTCATGGAGGAAGATGAAGACAGAAGAATCTGGGTCGTCGAGTCTTCTAAGTCGAAGGGTTGATGTTCTTCGTCAGAGAAGAACTGTTCTTCACGTTCTTCAACATGGAAGATGAACTTCTATCTTCTCCCCTTTCGCACAAAACCATCCAACCCCTAATAAAATAAGACTCTTCTTATTTTATTACCCATCTCATGAATTTTCAAAACATTTCAAAATGATTAATTAACTTAACTTAATTAATCTTGAGCTTGTCAAAATTAAATGAAGTAGATTTGGACTCATTAATGAGAGGATGTGTCACAAGGGGGGTTGGAGTGAGTTATGGAAGATGAGAGATCACCCACTTAATGGGGGAGTTAGAGGAGCTTTAAGGAATTTGAAGGGGTGGGGTTCGTGTGGGCCCCACCACACCATTAATACTCTCATTGGTAGTTTAATACAAGTGGGTCCCACCCCTAACAACCTTACATAGGTTATAACTACATAAGAGAGGGATAAAGTGTTGTGACACAACACTTAATCCAATTAACAAGAAATGAAAATATAACTGTATAACAATTATATTTTTATCCCTCACTTTTTTTTAAAAAACTCCTCCCGAGAAAACACAACTCTAGAAAGGGTCTTCTTAAGCAATTACCAGCACTGCGGTTTCATCAGTGCCCTCAGATTTCAATTCCGAGCATCGATTAAGAAGTTAGGAAACCCCGCTCGTTCGTTCACTGAATGTACCCGAGCTAAACTTCATAAATTGATTCCGGGCACACCGGGCGTCGGAATCAAGTGCCGTCAGAAACCGTGTTCTTTTAAAATCCAAAGAAAAATATGATAAAATTTCCCTTGAATTTTATGGGCCTTTACAATTTATGTGGCTAGAATATTAATGAAAATATTTAGATGGGTTTTCCTAGATTGTTCTCCAAATCATTGGTTAATGTTTAGTCTTGTAAGATATTATATGCAATGGTCTTGGCCATCTTCCTTGAGTCATGCTTCCATGTGCAACAGTATTTGTGGTTATCCTTGATTTTTGCTCTTATATGTGAAACGTGCCTTGACTCGTTCTAAATTAATAATTTATGTTTCTTCTAAATTACTATGAATTCATTTTTATATGACCCCATATTTATATGTTATGATTCTATATGCCATTTTATATCATTATGTCATGTTACCTAACCACTTGTGCTAATTCCTTATTCTTATTTTTATCACATTATATGGCTTTTACCTCATCCCTTCATTCTTGTGATCCCCATGCCCTACCAATATAGATATAATTTCTTAAAGTATATTAGGGGATCATTGTGAATATTAAATAATGAATTTTTTTCATACCATGTTTTATGTTTTATGCACATATTCTTCCATGATACTAAAATTTACAATCCTTGGCTTGTACTATGATGTATCATTATTCTTAATATCATGTACTGCTTTGTGTAAAATGTTAGGGTCCCAATATCTAGTATCAGAGCATGGTCTTGTTATTTTTGGAGATTATGAATAGAGAACTTTACTAAAATCCTTAAGGATGAGACTCTGTATAAGAAATCACTTTTAAATTTTGGTAAGTATAGATTAAGTGGTTTATCAAGAAAAGACATCCCTATCTAGATACAAACTAGTATAAGTAGCTCTTTCATAGAAGTATCTATGGGTAAAACATGAAAACACTACATTGAGATAGACTCAAATAATAACTAGTGCATGACAACGGGCCTTGTTTCACTATTGGGTTGACACTCCTAGGGGATATTTTTATGTAAGTTTATGAACCTAGTGAAAACCATTATTAAGGGAATAAAAAAAATATCCTATAAGAATATTATTTATGATATATATCAAGGATAACCTAGATAGAAACATTTGGAATCACAAGTTAGGATATACTTCTACTTTTCAAGTTTATCCACTTATGTTCAAATTTTCCTTTTTATGATCAACAACTAAATAATAAATCCTTCTAATTGTACATTAATTTTCTTAGATAATGAAGGGAAATAGAAGATCATGTGACACGAATAATTTTCATTGGGAATGGGAATACTACCAAAATTATATACCAAATATGATGGGAGTTGTTGCTCAAAACATCATGAAAGTAATTTATCAACAGAATCAAGTGGTGAATAATACCTTGAATCATGTGGAACAACCTTGTATAAGGAAAGAGAAAGTTTCATTTTAATCCTTCATATTGAACAGTCCTCCCTTGTTTAGGGGATCATATAATACCCTCCTCGTGGAATTGTGGATTAACTCTATTGAAAATATATTCTCTATCATCTAGTGCTGAGAAGAAGGTAATGTTTTTCTAGAGGTCTATCATTTTGATGGGGTAGATGATTAGTGGTGGACACTGATCATGAATATGAAGCCCCATGAGGAAATTGATTCCCTAGATTTAGAGGAATTCAAGAAAATATTTTCAATACATATTTTCCTCGAACCCTCCCTCACAAGATAGAAAGAGAGTTCATTAGACTCAATCAAAAGGAAGATGAGTCCATTAAGGCGTATGAAGCAAACTATACATGGCTTATAAGGTATGCCTCTGGATTTTTTCATGAACATAGAATGAAATATGGATCACTTCTTTAGTGAACTAGTTCCGAGTCTATGAAATGTGTTGGTGATTCGAGACATCAATAGCAATGAAAATATTTTCCCTTGTTCCCTTATGGTAGAAATGGAGATTGAAGTCACCTAGTGGTATGTTGGTCGTAATGAAAAAAATAAGAAAATGGAATCCAATATGGGATGTTATATAAATAAATTCCATGTTAAAAAGTATCCCAAACATCCCATGTGTAAAAATTATTGGAAGAATAATCCTAGAAACTTTCTAAAGGGAACCAGGAATTGCTTCAAATGAGGAAAAATGGGACATCTTTATTGAAATTTCTGAAGGGATATAAATAATCCCACTAATGTGGAAGAATAAAGAAATGTTCATATCAATACTAAAACTATAGTGTAATGCTACATCTGCATGTATCATGTTAATTATGCCAGAAATATCCCTATTCTTAGGGATATCTAAAGCAAACAACAAAAACCTCCATGGAATAATTGATGGGCTTAAGAAATCACTACTATTGAGGTGGATCTAGACAATGATGTGGTGACAGGTACACAACTTATTAATTCATCAATAGTGAATGTACTATTTGATTCTGGTTGTAAATATTCTTTCATATCTTGCATGTTTAGTAGAAATATTCAAAAACCTCCTCAAAACATAGAGGATATGTTATCTCTGAGAATAGAAAATTGGAAATTTTTTTGCATATTTGGTTTATAACTCATCCCCTGTAAATTTTGGTCAACTGAACCTCCCCAAAAAACTTTTCACACTACATTTTGTAGAGTTATCTGTTATCTTAGGCATGGATTGGATATCATTATTCAAATTCAACATGAAATATCAAGAGAGGTAGATGACTCTTCACATATCAAAGAATCCTTATATTATATACAAGTGTAAGGAGGAAGATGAATCACTTTTAGAATAGGTGTCTCAAGTGTGGATATTAATTCTTTATAATCAAGCATGTCTAGATAAAAATATTAATATAATGAAAGGATCAAGATTTAAGAGAATCCCATCATGTGGGATTATACTGATGAAATTTCCAAAGAGTTTCCATGTCATCATACTGACCGAGAGGTTGATTTCTCACTTGAACTTATTCCTCGATCACTTATTATATCAAAGAAAAATTTTAGAATTCCCACATTAGATCTAGAAGTTTTTAAGAAGTAGTTACATGTGAATCTGGAGAAGGGTTTTATATGCCCCAGTGCTTCACTATGGGTTGCACCAGTTGTCTTCATCATGATGAAGGATGGATCAATGAGCCTATGCATTGTTTATCCTGAGCTTAGTAAAATAACAATGAAGAACATGTATCCCTTGCCACAGATATATGACTTGTTTGATTAGCTTTCTGGGGCCAGTTATTTCTATAAAGTGGACCTTCAGTTGTGATATCACCAATTCCCCACCAATATTCCTGGATTTAATGAATAATGTCTTTATAGATTACCTCAAAGAATTTTGTGGTCATATTTATTGTTGATATTATGATATACTCCAAGAGAAAAGAATAACATGAGGTGCATTTGAATACTGTGTTAAATAATTTTCAAAGGGAGAAGAAATATGAAATATAAAGTAAATGTGAGATCTGGATGGAGAGATTATCAACCATGGGGCATGTTATCACTAGAAAAGAGATATTTGTATACCCTTCAATGACAAAGGCGATTGAAGAGTGGGGAAAGCCAAAAATTTTAACTGATACCTGTAGCATTCTGGGTCTAACTGGGTATTATCGATGATTTGTCAATAAATTTTCACAATTGTAAAACACAATGACCGATCTGAAATAGAAGGGAGTGATGTTTTTCAAGAGTCGTGAATGTGAATAATTATTTATGGAGTTGAAAAAAGGCTTATCACTGTGCCAATACTCACACTCTCATCAAGTGGAGAAATCTTTGTGCTGTATAGTGATGGTTCAAATAAGGTATTAGGTTGTGTGATGGTAAAAAAGGATAAAGTGATAGAAAACGCCTCTAGGAAGATAAAAATACAAGAGAAAAACTATCCCACACTTGATATAGAGTTGGATGTTTTGATCTTTTCATTATAAATCTGGCGGAATTATCTCTATGTGATGATGTGGGAGATATATACTGATCAAAAGAGTCTATAATATATATTAACATCAAAAGATATTAATATGTGCCAGTGAAGTAGGATATAGATCATCATGAATTATGAATACTCATTCCACTATTATCCCAGTAAAAAAACAAGGGGGAAGATGCTATAAGTAGAAATGATCCTGTATATTTATTAATAATGATAATTGAAAAGGATCCAATATTCATAGATTTTTAGAGGACAGACATGGAAATCATTAAGGGTGGAAAATCCACAATCCTTTATCAAATGATTTCTCAACCATACCTCAAGATGAAAATAAATGAAACTTATAGAAAAGATGTTGAAAAAAATGGATGATTCCATTTCCAATGGGAAATCATCAGAGTGTATGATTGATGAGGAATGAGTTGTAAGATTTGGATCATGAATATGTGTACCATTCGACACTTAGATAATGAAGCTGATTTGGAATGATGCATATAGATCAACCTTCTCTATCCAGCAAAGAAGCACATATATGTATCGAGATCTCTACGAGGAATATTTGAGGGATAATATGATGAAGGAGATTTCTGAGCATACATCAAAGTGCGTGGTTTTTCAGCAAGTGTAGACTGAACAACATAAGTATAAGGGGATGATGAAACCACAACTCATAAAAACATGGATGTTGGAGAACATCACCTTGGAAATTATCACTAAACATACAAGGACATCCAGAGGAAACAACACTATATGGGTCATTGTGGATTGTTTTACAAAGATAGCTCATTTTATCGTGATTCGAGAGGATTTCACAAATGATAAACATTTCTAGAGATATATCAAAGAATTTGTAAGGATGAATGGTGTACCACTATATATTACATCCAATATAGATCTGAGATTCACCTTGATGTTCTAGAAAAGTCTCCAATATGCTCTCCGTAATGAACTGATCTTCAATATGACCTATCAACCTCAAACTGATGGAAAATTTGAGTGGACTATTCAGACACAAGAAGATATGTAGAGAGAATGTTCTGTAGACTTCAATGGAGGATACGACCAATATCTTGCAGTAGTTTCATTCTCCCACAACAATTGTTTCCACTTGAGCATTAAAATTGAACCATACGAACCCCTTTAAAGGAAAAGGTGATGAACAATGTCATATTGGGATTAAGTCAGTGAGTGTAAGATGTTAGGACCTAAAATGGTCAATGAAATGATGGAGAAGGTTAAAACTATTCAACAACACATCATGGTAGCCCAATGTCGGTAGAATATTTATACAAACAATCATCAATGAGACCTTGAGTTCAATGTTGGAGACCTGGTATTTCTCTAGAAATATCCATGGAAAAATGTTTTGAGATTTGGAAAAAATGAAAGATAAGTCTGAGGTACATCGGCCCCTTTGATATTTTTGATCGTGTTGGGGTTTTGGCCTATCGACTGGCACATCTACCTAGCATGTTAAAATAAATGATGTATTTCATGTATCCCTCTTATGAGAGAACATACCAGACCCATAAAATGTACTGTATTCAGAGGTTGTACATTTAATGATTGACATTTCTTATGGGGAGAAAACGGTGAATATCATGGATTATTGAGATAATGTTCTACATAACAAGATAACTCATCTGGTCAATGTAATATGAAAAAACCATAAGTATTAAGATCAAACATGGTTATTGGAGGAGGTAATGAAAAAAAGTACCCGCACCTGTTTATGGATTTGAATATAAAAAAAAATTTTGAGGGAATAATTTTATAAGGTGGAATAATGTAATAACCCAATATTTTATAAATGGAAAATTACGTTCATAAAATATTGTCATATAATCTCATGTAATTTCATCAAAATGAATTACTATGTACAATGTGACCTTTAAACATAATATTCTCACTTCTGTGTTCTGAATTTTGAAAAAAAGGTTATGTACAATTGTGATCATAAATTTATTTGGAGTCTAATTCGAATACATTAATTTTTTATGAATAGAAACATACCCTTATGAATAGTATAACACCATTATGAATAGTAATTTATATAAAATTGACAAAAAATTAGAATATTCACCCATGAATGTGTATAAATACAACGTAGACATCATTAAAGTGAAAAAACAATTGTAGTTTAATTATTGGTGTTTTTTTATGTCATAAATTTTGTATTTAAAATTTTATCATTAATTTATGTATATAAAATGGAAATTTATTTGCATAAAATGTAAGTTTAAATTGTTACTTTATTGTCTTATGGTTATAATATAATTTTAAGGGACCTTGAATTTTTTTTCAAGGTGTAATAAAATGAGTTATAATTTTAATGTTGATTTTTTAAAATAAATTTTCATTTATTTAAAATTTAAATTAAATATATTCAGAAAATTATTTTTAAAAAATGGATATTATTTTTTATTTCTACACTTAAAAAAATTAGGGATTTTTTTTCAATTTTTCTAAAATACTTGAATTTTAAATGAATAGTAAAAATATAGTTCTGAGTTTCCAATATGTTTAATGACATCATTATGATGTAATACTTAATATTAAATGATGGTAGAATTTTTAATAGTGAAATGTGATATGAGGGGTTACATGTGGCTAATACCATGGGGAAATACCATGGGAAAATGCATGGTTTTGAAAAAACCACTAATTAGGCGTCCGTTGAAATTAATAACAAAACACTCTTTATTTTACTATAAATACTCAACATTTCCTTCATTTCCATTCATTCCTATCACATAATCCCCGAATCTATGATAGTTTTACCTCATAATGGGTCCTTCCATGGTTTCTTCAATCCCTCAAGGTCCCAACCATCATGTTTTACAAATTACTCTACATGGTAAGGAAATCTACCTCCCTTCTCATTTTTCAATATCTTATTTTTTGTTAGTCTTTTTAATTTAATTTATATTATTTAATGATATATCATTTCATAAACCCCTTGACTTCCATTTTTTGTATTAATTATATGAGACCCCTCTTTTCTCTCATCAAAATATTTTATGAAATTTTTAGCGACGTCGTTAGGTTTCGAATTTTCATAAGGGATCTGTCAACTGTTCTTACATTTTCATGTTTGTCTCTTTTATTTTTATCTCCTCTCCCACTTTTGTCCCAATTTTGTGATGACTACAGAACCTTAAAATTACTAAAAAAATTTCATTATAATGTATTTATTCTTCATCATCTATAATTTTCTTTTTTTAAACATATAATGAAAACACCATCCGAGATGTGCTAATTTACCACATTCAAGGACGATGGGTTTTCAATATCCATCGCCATCATCAATTCTGGTAATGAATCCATTTTAATGATTTAATCAGACCATAATATATTTATTATGTCTCATATATGTTAATGGAGTCCTTCTGTGCACTTTGTTTTGAGTTATAAAACTAAACATGTTTTTTGTTGCCAAAAACAACAAATTAACTAAAAAGTTTAATACTAAAGTTTTACATAATGATTAATCTTAAATAATTGTAACCAAATGAAATTTACATCCATATAAACTTCTATATATCCAATAATCGGATATAATTCCCATTCTTGACAACCATCCCCATTTTAGAGGATTCATTTTACATGATTCTAAGTGAACCGGTCAATAAATCTAAGGAACAAAAGGACCCGAATAATGAAATTAAATATCATAACCAATCAAAAAAGTATTTAATTAAGACAAAACTTTTGTACTAAATAATTTACATATATAAGAGTTTCTGGAATTATTAATTAATGACCAAATTTTTTTTCTTGTAATTAATATCTTGTGGAGAACACCATCAGTCTTATGGTAATGATGTTTACCCAAACCACCATTATTTCTTCAGGTTTCTCTATCTTTCTTTTTTCCAAAATGAATATGTAATTTATTTTTATTTAAAACTTATAAATACTATTTATAGGATCCAAACTCATATCTCTAGAACCATAACTCGTTCACTTTTATAGATATACATTCTTTTAGGTGATTCCATCATCAATACTTCATAATAAGAAAACACGTTTTAAGGGAACATCCCAAAAGTTTACCAAAATTCAGTTTAAGTATACCATTATTTAAGCCACCATTGCCGATATAAAATATGTATTTTAATTATAAAAACTTTATTGTTTCACTTCTGGTTTTATATAAAATATTATTCTTTTTTTTATTTTAAATTCTTATTTGGGTTTTCCTTAAAACCGCACTAAAATGTCTTAATGCTAAGAAATAATGAATTACTCTTCTTAAATGTTTTCACTTCTATTTGACATCACTCAACATTAAATATTTCTATTTTACATTATTAATTTCCTTGTATGTTTCAATACATTTCGATCATGGACACTTTTAGGATACGCCCATTCATTATGCTTTATGACATGAATGTGATACCCATTTCACTCCATAGGTTCCTTAATGTTTATGTATGATTGATTATGTATGATTATTTATATGGATAGCATATTCATTAACATTTTAAGATTGGTGATTTCAGATAAAATGATAACACATTAGGAAAAGTTTAGTCCCATGAGACGTTATTTGTAAGGGCCTTAGCTGTTAGCCTTGACTCGTGCTAACATGTACCACTATTTTGGGGGATAAACTTGATTTGGGATTCTATATGTGCAACGAGACTGGACTCATGCTAACGTCATGATTTTTAATTCAACAACATTACTATGAATTCATGTTTATATAATACCATGTTTATATGTTATGATTCTATATGAAATTTTATATCATTAGGTCATGTTATCTAACCCTTGTGTTGATGCATTGTTCTTATATTTATTTCCTTACTGGGATTTTATCTTATCATGTTGATCATGTGATCTATAGGGTACACTATACAGATGTAAGGGATCAATTAAATTTTGGTGCTCTCTATGAAGATTAAATAAATAAGTCTTTTTCCCATGTTTTAAATTTTATGTACCTTGTATACCATGACACTAGACGTTAGAATACGTGGATTGTACATTGATGCATTATTATACTTAAAATCATGTAATTAGAGGGGTAAAAGTATAGGTTCACAATAATATTTTACCTTCAATATAGATTCCATATTTTTTTAGGGATCTTGGATTTTTTAGAATATTTCATCTTGGTATGGAGAAATAATATGAAACACTTCATGAAATATTTCATTAACATCCCTAATTAAGGTCATGTCTCCAAGAATTATTCCACACATTGTATCAGACATTTAGGCTAGTTATACTTTATTATAATTAATTACTATATGATATTAAATAGAATACTCTAGGGGAAATTCAACCTCCTTCTTAAATTTATATCGAATCATATTATGAATCGTGATGTGAAAAGTGACAATCCATTCCTCATAGTTAATGTCAATATTATTTAAGGATTGTTAATCCATTCCTAAAATAGCATCAAATTCCTCTAATAGAAATTGGATTAGATTTTATAGAAGTATTATTACAAATACATTCACTATAGATGATTTATATAAATGGTATGTAACCGTCACATCATTTTATATTCTCACAGATAGATCAGACCCATTTTTTGAGATAGTTCTCCAATAGATATAATAAATACTAAAAATATGAAAGATTTCATAGAACCACATTTAAAAAATATATTCACATGTATTTAATAAAATACTATCATATATGTTAGAAAATTATTTTTCGAATCCATCGCATCTATAGTGAGAATATATGATCTATATTTCTTTCAAGGAATTAGAGGTTATGTATAATGATTGTCTCTGATAAAAATATATTACGGAATTTTAATCAATAATTCCTCTCATTAATGATGTCGAAACATTTTCATATATTATGGGTATTGATTTATCGTTATTTTATTCTTCTAAATTAGTGAGTTTCTTTATTTTCATTCACCACTGATTATCCTGTTGGCCCTCATTTATATATTTAAGTAATTTAAAAGTTCCAATAATAATTTTAACACAATTCTTCTTCTAAAAATATATAAAAGATTTATGTTGGGTTTTATATTTTCTATTTGATTTATTTATTGATACACTAACAAAAAAACACCATTTTATGTTTTTATCATGTCTAATGAGACCACTCAGAGTAACTGATCACCATATCAAATTTGAGGGAAAAAAAGAAAATATATTTATATATTTCAAACTATTAAATTTATAATTATTTTCAAATACTTGTATTTAACCAAATAAATAGACATTCGACTTTACATTCAGAGTTAATGTCAAAACTGGAGGTGTATCAATATATCCCTCAGTTGTTTTCCATACATGACCTGATAGGCTGATATTCATTATTATTCATGCCAAAATAATATCTACATTGTTTAAGATTTTGATTTTGGGGAAAACAAAAATTTAAAATTTATTTCTTGATGTATTACCAATCCTTAGAATTCACATCCTCTTTAGATTTTTTAGTCTGGACTAGTTTCCACCGGTAATCATCTTGTCCCTCAAAGAGGTAAACAACATACACAACATCAATTTTTTCTTATCTCTGGAGGAAATATAATATCTTCTTAATAGAGTTACCCAATTATTTCATGATTATGGAATCATAATATTGAATAATGAGAGGAGGAAATTTTATCATAAAATATTTTATTTCAAATTTAATTTTCTCTCTAGGGGGAGTTCATTCAACATGATTCATGTTATTATTCAAACCATGAAGTAACTATTCCAATACTAAAACAACATTATTAACTCCAAAAACCTTAATGTTAGGAATATCATTTGAAAAATCATCACATTTACCTTCAATCTTATTGTAGGAATATTTTTTACTATGTCGAGGCATTGATATAAAAGAAAAAAACCTAATTGGGAATGAATTAACAGACATAAGGGAAACATATCAACAGAAGAGGACTAAAATATATAATTTAATTATATGGTATAATGTGAATCATTATTTTAAATCAAGGTTATCGATTTTAATGATTAATGTTATGTTTTATAACCTAAAAATTTGTTCAAGTAATTCATAATGGATAATAAATATTTTTTAAATTTAAAAAGCATATCCCCTAAGAGTGTGAAAACCAGTCCATAGTAAGGACTATTGTTGTTCATCAGGTGATAATATATTCAAAATCAACATTTCATTTTCAAATATATTCCCCATAGGTACAATTATTTAAGAAAAATTTAAAATAATAGTATCTATAAAGGGTTAAAACTTATTGGAAAGCAAGCGTTATATCCTTCACCAATATTATATGATCTTTTCTTTAACATATAATATCTCTTTGAAATATATATATTATCCCCCCTAATTATTTCTCATTATTTTCCCAAATGATAACTATACATTTTATGTGGTACCAAAAATAGTGTTACAAGACATTAACACATATTATTATATGAATTTTATGGATAATTTATAGTTACCTACTACCCAAAAAATTATGAGGCCTACTGTTATTGGAATACTTTATTCATATTACATCAAAACAATAATAATACATAGAATAAAAGATACATTCCCCATCACTACATCATAATTTAAATTGGGACCATAAAACTACATTGGATTACATGGGGATAACATAGTGACTTGAGTGAGCTAAAAATCCAATGAAGGGAATAAACATGATATGGAAACATAACATGTTGGTCAAAGGTATAATGTGATATCACGAAAATAAGGCTCATGAGAAATCGAATGCAGGAATAAAATAAAGAACATGGGATTATAATATCATTTTTATATATTTAAATATTGAATAAACTTAAAAACGGATTCAAACATTTTCAATGGATAACTATTCAGAAAACATCCTAGATTATAAATAATCGCATAATTGATTAGGTTCACTCCGTAATCCCATAAATGATGTCTCACAAGAATATAACATTACCCAATTAATTGGAGTGATATTCAATTTTCATACAATTTATTTGATTCATTTCATGTAAATACATATTCTTTAGAAAATAACCAATCAATTATAAAATTAATAATAACTAATTAAAAATGTGTAATATAATATTGACTCATATAAAATTCAAAAGGGGTTTCTTAAAGAAATAATTTTAGAAATATAAATTAGGAATGTATTACCCCATAAATGAAATGTATATTGTGGTAGGTATAAATATGAAAGATACATAATTATATAGTTTATATGTATTATATCACATTAAAATGAAATATAACGTGATTCCTAGAGAGAATAGCCCAAGCATAATAGAATGGATAATTCAGATAAAACACTTACTTCAATATTAACTTGTGTTGTGTTATCAAAATCCTAATGTTCAGTAAAATTTATATAATTATTTAATTCCTCAATAATTTTTGTGATGGTTATTATTAGTTTTAATTTTTTTATTATCATATTATATTGAGTTACTTATTCATTTTGTATAATGTTGTATGTTTTGATGATGTTTATCTTGGATGTCCAAAATCACATTTGAATGTATATTGAGATCAATTATATTATCTATTAATTATATAAAAATTATGATTCATTAAATAACTACCATTTTATACATTAATAATAATTTTAAGTCCAGCCATGATGCATGGTTATGAAAAAGGAACTATGTTACTGTAACATATATGGTAATTTGTATGGATGCATGTGGAACTTTTAATTTTTCAATGATCATGATGGAATGATCATAATTGTTAATTTATATTAATAAAATAATAATTGTATCATAAATTTCATATTATTTTTTAAACACACTTTTACATACCATCAATGTGATGTGGTAATAACAAACCTTTCATATCATTTTGCTAGGCGGTAGTTGAAAATACACATGAAGGACATTTTCATTTTGAATTGATGGTATGGTAATTCTGTATCTAAAATATTTAATTTAAAATGTTTAATTTTTCATTTATATCATATATAAATGTTAAATACATCATAATATATAGTCATGAGAGGTAATGTTGGAAAATGACTTGCTTTCATTCGTGAGGCGATAGACTGTCGAACACACGAACAATGACTAAATTTAACATTTTATTGAAGTGATGATGGATTTAGATATTAATATAAAATTAAAAAAATATTATAGTATATTATTCACTAATTTTATTATATGATCATTATTGATTAATATTATAATGTTGTGAAAGAAGAAATAAATCAATGATACTCGATTCTAACAACCCCTTTAGGATTATACATATAGAATATCTATTTATAAATAATAATAAAGATTTCTTAAAGGTTATTTAAAGGGACGTATATATTGATTTTTTAGGACTTGTATGAACTTATGGGCCTTGTAAGTGTGTAAATGATAGGATATGGCATCACATTTATAAGAGAAGAGGACCCAATTTCTTGTAAATACCAAAAACTACTCAATAAGGAGAATTCAATCTTAGTAAAATACCTCCAAAATTTAAATATAAAGTTGTGGTGGAGAAATAATTTCAAGATACACCTCTATAAATAAAAAGGAATATGTTTTAATATTTTTAAATCTTTTGACTCTACGGTTATTGATTTTAACTTTTTTGAACTTTTATCATAGAAACTATTTTTTTCTATTTTCATTGTGAATTGTAAAAATTATTTAAAATGAAATTATTAACGAATACACATTATTCTGTATAAAAATATTTAATCCATTTTATATAATAAAAATCAATTAATTGGTATAATTTAATTTAAAATTCAAAATATGGTTGTGTTAAAAATTGTGTTTTATTAAATGTATTTTTCAAGCATGAGATGATATTATAAGAACTATATGACTTGTAATCAAAATAAATTTAAATTAAATTATACATATATTCATATTTTACAAATTTAATTTAATTAATACTTCAGGATTACATTGGATGGTTAGAATTGGTAAACCATATGCACATTACAAGAGTTTTAAAAATATTTTTTTTTAATGCCTTAAAATACAAATATATTAAAATAAAGTATAAAGTGGAGTAAAATGTAATTAATTTTAATAAATATAACTAATATATTATTATAACTAATTTAAATAATATTACCATTCCAATATAACACATAGTTTTATTAATTTATTAAAAATAAATGATAGTTTTACAAAAAATCTGTATTTTCATTATTCAATGAAATATCAATATTTTCCCAAAAAACACAAATTTCAACCATAGATAATATAAACGTTCTAATTTAAATTTTGATGTCCATTTTATAATATTTAATTACAAAACGATCAAGAATATAATTATAATATTTTCGAACAAAAAAATTAATTAATCAACTTTGGAAAAAATATATTATTTTCACGAATAAATGACTTTAATAAATATTAATTGTATATTTCATAAAAATATATATGTTTAGTACTAAATTTAAATTAAAAAAATTAGTAGTTAATATTTATCAAGCCCTTTCATTTAATTCCATGGTTATAATGTTCATATTAAAATACTAAATGTTTATTTTGGTTCAATGTTACGTGTCACATACTCTATCAAACATAGTTTCCCATTAAAAATCATGTGATGTTACACACATCCTTTACAAAATTATACAAAACTATAAAATCTCACCGAATATGAATTGATCCATTAATGAATTCAATAAAAGGTCTCAACTATGATTTATCTGATATCTAGTGAGAATTAATGATTCCATTAACCATGTCTAACCACACCATCACTTTTGTTGTACCCTGTATCCAAAATATTGAAGTAAGATGATGGATTTAAAAGTATAAGGGTGGAATAATGAGTATGAAAAATTTTAATCCCAATAATCTATTCTGAATATTTTTATATCATATTATTAAATGCAATGTTCCTGTAAAAAGAGTGGATTTGTTGAAAGGATCACCCTTTATGATTATCCTTTAATATTTTTTCTTGATCATATTTTAAGGCATTATTTTTATAAAAAATTTGATGAATACAATAAATAATTTTCATTAAAATAATTCTAAAATCTACCGTTATAAATAATGGATGAATAATAATTCATAAATTCATTAAAACAAGCCACATAAATCATATATCTTAAAAATCTATTTTCTATACAACAAATATTTTATATAATATAATTTGAAAAAATATTTTTCTAGGATTGAACATAAAAAAATCATCATATTTTTAAACATATCAGTCATTGTATAAAAATTAATTTGTTTACATATAATTTAATACACTCAATGCATAATTTAATCATGGGTTATAGTTATTAAATAAAAAATGGTATCCTTTCCTAACACTCGTAAAAAGGTATCTCTTGGTTTAATTAAATTTTCTAAATCACATAATTAAATAAAATAATTAATATAGAATCTCATGAAAAATTCGTTTTTTATTTTAAAAACCCTCAAGAATTTTTTTTTAATTTTTTTAAACCCCCCTCCATCATGCAAAATTATACTTTAAAACAACATGCGTAAATAAAACATAGAGACATTAATCATGTAAAAATCCTTTCAACAAAATGGAAACAAAATCATTCACCTATTTAATTAATCTCCAACAAGTTGTGATGACAATTAGATTAACAAATAACTATAATATGGTGAAACAATATATCTAGGATGTATACAAAGCTATAAATGTTTGTACCACCCGGTTTGGTGGGTATTGAACCAACCATGAAATATTTGATGTAATGTCCCAAAGACCGTCTTCACAAGCATCAAATAGTTTACTAAACTATGTTAGGTAAAAAAAATTATTTCTTCTCTCATTTTCGCACAAAAACATAAAATAAAACCCACATTAACTAATATAACTCATATGTGAATCAATCATCAAATTTATAAATCAATATTCAATAAACATGTAAAAAAATCAATATCTCTGAATCAATTCTAAATTTATATGAAAACCTGAGGTTTCCAATTAAAATGAGCTAAATATAATATTATGTACAACATTAAATATAGTACCAATATCATTATCAACATAAAAATAGACACCCATAATAACAAGAAATATTTTGATGTACGAAGGAATCTCAAAAACAGATTTTTAAATATAATCTTTAATGATTTACCTCAATATGACTTGAAAATTCACTAGACTAGGTCCAACATAGGGTCCAAAGGGCCTTCTCGATCACTACAGGTTGGAAAATACTATATGGGAATCAAGGATTTCACAAAAGGAGTTGGTTTCCATAAAACGAAAGTTAACAAATAGAATAATATTTTTCCCAATAGCTATCATGGAGCATCCATTATTTCGTTTTAATTTAAAAAAAAAGATAAATAAAACCAATTCAATATTAATAAATAATGATTCATAACTATTATATATGGAACCACCCATTAATATCAACAAATTTCATCATCCTTATATAAACATGTTTCAAGTTAAAGAGAAAATAATTTGAATACAAATAAAATAAAGAAAATCTATTCTTATACATCATCATCCCAAGAAACTAAAAAAATAAAGAAACATAGTAGGATCACCTCTATTAATCCCAATGATTCTCAAAATTTCCCAAGTAACCATTAGGGGAACAAAATATTGAAGTATAATGTGAAATAGATATGTGAACCTATATATGACATAAGAGAATTATATATGTACATGAGTTAGTATTCATGGAGTGAGATAATAGGCCCAGTGGGATCTCATCTTTTATTAAATATAATATTTTATACAAATAATACTAAAATTCCTATTTTTAATAAAATATATAATATATTTTTTCATTTAATATAGAAACCATGAAACAAAAACTGCATACTCACCCATTATAAAATTAATGTCTCATTCAATTAAATTATTTAAAACATTGATAAAATAGTCACAAAACATTAACAGTTAAATTAGTTGATAATGAATAAAATTTAAATAAAGTGATACCAGTTTCCTCATTTAAAAAAATCATGAAATCCCATTAAAAAAATGTTAATCATTTATTTGATTAATAATCAAAATAATAGATATTGAATACCATTTCAAAGCCAATTCATCAATAAAAAACTAAGTACAAAACATTGGGAAACAATATATAAATTGAATATAACAGATAAATAAATATAAAAATATAGTTAACTACCACAATAATAACATGGTGATAATAATTACTATGAAATAAGAATACCCTCTATAAAACCAATAAAACAGGCAACTAATGTCATAGAAAACACCCAATGTTTTTTAAAGTTATAAAAAAACAAGTATAATATAAAAACTAGGTAAACTATTATCCTATATTTAATAATAATAAAATAAAAAATTTATAGAAAATTCCCACACAATCATTATGAAGGTTATACCATTATCTATAGAAAAACATACAATTAGAAGAAATTAGTCAGTGTGGGAGATAACTAGTGTAGAAAAAATTATGATCGTGAAATAACTAACTTGAGTTCCCATGATTATAATAACATAGAGATGATAAAAAATATAAAACTATATTCACCACATTAATTATAAAAATAAAATATAATTCTCATATCACATTTAACACTGTTGACAAAGGTAACACCTTTCACATTATATAATTATTCAATGAAATAATAATCCACAACATGAAAAATGAATACAATTAGAAACCAATTCTATTCTCAATGAATTATTAATTTTTTTAACAAATGGAAAATGGGCCTTTTAAGAAACCAAACATGTAATTCTATGTCCATTCATGTTATTCTACATCATATTTGGACAACACATTAGAATATATTTTTAAGAAATCCACATTTTCATTTCAATATCATTATTTGAATCATGATTCCATTTTATATGAAATAAAAAAATGGAAGTATCCCCAATATTATAATCCAAACCATTTATAGAGGACTCATATTAATATATAAAATATATTATCTTTATAAACTATTTAATTTCATATAGATACCATAATTCCATAATGTAAACATTTAATTCAAAGAATAGAATTACTAAAAACAATTATTACCCTCAGAAATGTTTAAACAAGGATATACCTTCATAAAAATTGAATTTAGAAAACTCAATAAATATATTAATTAAAAATTAATTGAACACCATAGAAAGACCTTCCTCTGTCCAAGATGAAACAAGCCCAAATGTTTCTCCATCCATAATGAGCACTCAAAAAAGTAAGAAAAACAACCTCAAAGAGCCCTAAAAAAAATAAAAACATAGGTTTCATCAAACAAAAATACCCTAATCCTAGTCATAATGATCATGGATTGAGGAGTAAGGAAACCCATAGGGTAAATATTAGTGGTAAGGAAAGAGGGAATAAATAATTGACAGAATGATATTTCATGATAAAAATTATTGGAATCAAAATAAATTTATCCATGAAAAATGGGAGAGAATGATCGATATATATCTAGAGATCTGTGTAAAAATACAAATGAGTATGAGTGGAGGATATGGACACAATGATTAAATAAAAATATATGAAATATTTTAATTTCACATATTAATTATATAATGGTAGGCTTTAGGGTTGGTCAAAATGGGTTTACAAACTGTTCTTCAACATTGTTAAATCCATTGACTAGGATACCACACCTAAAAAATTGTGTTTTCTATATTGTTTCTCTTAAATACAAAATAATATTTCAGTCTATATGTTTATAAAATAAAATCTTCATATTTACATTTAAGGATCCCCATGGTTGGGAAAAAATTCTTTCAAATATATAAAACCCTGTAAATATGGAAGGGAAACAGTTTTATAATTTAACATAAATACATACTATTTTCCAAAGATTTTAGAAACCATGATACATGAGAAAATATATTAGAATTTCAAAATTACTACCCAAATATAAAAAAAATAAGAAAACGCAAAATAAAACAATAAGATAAACAATATTTATATTTGTATATTACAATTATCTCTACCATTACACATTTGATCCGCATAATTTCATTGGTTGAAAATAGATGGTAAGAGACAACTGCAACCACCACACCTAAATTGTTGAGGTTGGTGGATTAAAAAACCTAGGGAGGTTATTATCGGAAAGGATAACTATAATCACAACATAATCCATAATAAATGGAAACCCAATCCTCGGGCCGCATTTGTAATCTCCAAGAACATCTATTGTAAACTCATTAATAACATATACCTAAGAGGGAATAAAAACCAAAATCTGATATCACTATAATTAAAAAATTATATAAAATAGTGATAGAAAGGGGAAACACTTAATAAAATTGAAATTTATAAATAACACCTCTACTAATCACCCAAAAAGTGTAAAATTTACCACTAACCAAAATAGACCATCCTAAAAGGAACATATTGAATCCTAAGATAAATATTACTAAACATACCCAAAAATATGTGATTTCATTAAAACCATAATAAAATACACTAACCATCTAATAATTCATCAACCAAAAACTTCAAAAACCAAATTTGAAAAGGAACATATTGTTAAAAAAATTATACGAAACAACATGGGTGATGGACATGGGTTCTAACATAACCAAATGATATGCTAATATATTATCCAAATATCATAATTGTAATAAAAACAACTCCAATAACCAATATTTTGTGTCTACTCTATTACATTGGTATAGATACATGCAATAAAACAAAAAATGATTCAATATATTATTTGTCTTGAATAACCAAATATATATATTATTCCAATTTTTTAATATAAATATAATATTAACAAATAAAAAATAAATATTTTTTATCATCGAAACCAATTTAATGATTTATTATTCATTACCTAGAGACATGAAATAAATATGATTGATCACAAATTCTTCGTAAGAGTTTTTTATTGTGGATGATATCATGAGTAAATAAGGAATATTCAATAAGATAAGATTAATAATAGAATCCATGCTCTATTTAACAAAAAAATTGACCACAAAATGAATGTGTGTAAAATATCAATACATTCATATCATGGAAAATAATATCTGAATTATCAATTGAATAAATCTATACAATTGTACAAGATGGTGTTAGACATCATGATTTATCTATAATCAAGTCCTTGAAACAATTAAGTTTATAATTTTGTGTTGATAACAATTTAACATGGTAAAATAATTTTTCTAATGATACATGTCGATTCATAATGTGGATATATAATTATATCCCCCACAAATTAAAACATATCCATTGCATTTATCATATATAAAATTATCGGTTTATTTCATGAACTATGTTCCATATAAAAAAATATCAAAATTGAGTTTATAATACAACATTTTCAAGAAATCCCTATTATATAAATTAATTTCAATATATAAAAAAGTATGTAGAAATGATATATAGTATAGGAAATAATAATATCCACTACAAATAAATATGAACATTCAATAGAAATAAATTATGTAATGATCTAAAGTAAGAGGTTGTTTCAATGCAAGGTATTATTAGAACAGAACAACATTGGTGAATATATAAAATAATGGTTATTTTTTCTAATGAATAAAATTTTAATAACAGATCACTAGAATTGTTTTTAGGAAAATATCTTTTTTTATATTGATAAAGAACTAAAACATTACCTAATTTTATATGGAAAATATTATTTAAAAATAACCTTAAAATAGGTAATGGATTATTCAATACATTATATATTAATCATAGTGTAAAATTATATTAAATATGTATACGTTAAAAAAACATTCCTCTCACACTTTTTTTATGAAATGTATTTTCTTTGGAAAAAACATGAATATTCCTTGTTATCCAGTTTTAACAAAGTGAATGAAGGTAAAAAATTTCAGAAGATAAATAATTATAGATTTAAATACATTTATGAAAACATTCTAATGAAAATATGTATGTGAAAGAAAAATATATGCTATTAAATCCAATGAATGTCTGTTTTTCTTTTAGACATTTATTTTTTAAAATCAAGTTTAATAGAACAGAAAAGTTGGAAGAATATATGGAACATCTGTAAAAGAGTAAATATGAGATAAACATTAATCATTTTAAAAAAATATAAATTCATGTTATATATTTCTAAGGGGAATTTTATACACAATATAAAATTAAATAGGTGAATAATGCTATATATGTCTTATTGGAGTAGAATTTGAGAATAAATACCATACACTGTGTTCGAGTTTCCACAAAAGTGATTTTAATTTCATGTATATAATTTATCAAATGTTTTTTATTTATAATTTTATTATTATCATAATTTGAGGTGTTAATTATTTTTTTCATGTATGTATTGATTGCATAGTTCTAGTCCTTATAAATTTATTATGGTTCCATAATATACAGAATTTTATTCATGTTATGAATATAATATATATGAAATATATAGATATTCATATTTATCCAAAAAATAAAGAGATAGAAAAATGAATTACACAATTCATAGAGATGGTAGGCCATACATATGCCTAAAAACTGTTTTTACTTTTCAATCGATGAAACAAAAGATAGGTGAATAAAATTTTATCATAAAATTTTATTTATTATATCTTATATATCACATATATTTATTAAATATATCCCTATTACCTTCCATTTGATGAACAAATAAAAAGACATACAACATAACTTCATAGGGTTGGTAGTCTAGACATATGCATTACTACCATTACCATTTTGAAAATGATTGGTTGGTAAGAAGGAATATATGATATTATAGATCCATAATCATTTTTTCATAGAAATCATACATACTAAGTAGTTAAATATTAATAACCATAAAAGTAAAATTGAAATGATAAAACATACACTACTTTCTGGAGACTGTATATCGTTAGTATGCACAAGCTATGTTTTCACTTTTGATTGGTTGGAAAAGAGATGGAATACAGTTTTTCAATATTAATAATAACATATCACCATATTAATGATTATGGAGTTATTATTCTAGGTTGGATAAATCGATGTATGAGGATTTATAAGAAGGAATAAACTTTATGGACTAGGTTATGATGATTATCACTTCTTTGGAAGGATTCTTTTAGAATTATACTCAAGGGAACAAGTGTAGGCCTTTTGTGAAAGAAAAACCACTAGAAAATGGAAAATTGATTTGATTAGAATAATTTTTTGGTATTTAGTTTTTATATGGATCAATTATGTGTAAATAAGTGAGGTAGGATGTACCCTTATATAATTAAGGTGTGGGCCACTTTTTTAATTTCATAAAATATTAAATTATAATATAGTAATTATCATGATATATTCATACAAATGGAAACATATTTGAACCACTGGTAGGATATAGTTAAAATAATGTCATCCAATAATACATTCAAAGGTTTTTGTGTTGATTTTAACAATATATTTTGTTTAACCCCATATATAACAACTTTTTACAAAAACTACAGTTACATATTTATCACTATTAAAGTGTTATAATTTTACATAAGTTATAACTAATGATTCATAAATACAGAAGTGTTGTAATAATCAACCACATCATATGACATGACATCTATAAATATTTTAATTATTTACAAATAATTTAATAAATTATTATTTTTATATGTAATCAATAACTTTTATTTTTAAAAAAATTGTTTAATTAGTTTTCCAATACACCCTGAATGTGTTTTATTTTGAATATAATTCAATTACACATAAATAATATTACATGATCATTTTAAAAATCATGGAACACTATAAATATCTCAAATTATATCACTTTTAAGATCTTTCATATCATATATTTTATTTTTATTATTAATTATATAAATTTTGTATTCTTATTATGAAACAATTTATAGTAATTATGCAATCACTAAAAATTTAAAATAAATTGGAAACATAAGAGTTAGTTAATTATGAATAATTTTAATTTATATTAATTCAAGCATTATATTCTCTATATGCGAATAATGATCTATATTTTAATCTTGTATAGTGTAATTTGGAAATATAATTTTATTTAAATATTTTATTAGTCCTTTTGATGGAAAAGTTTCTTATACATATATAAATTTAGATACTAAAAGTGATAACTGATTAATTCAATTTATATAATAGGAAATAAGATGTATTATTATGACCTCATCAGTTAGTTTAAATCGGTATTAACTTGGTTTAGCCATTTCATCTGAGGTAAATTTTTCCACTATTACTTTTCTAATTGACAAAAAATAAAAGGTGCTATTTAAAAAATTTGAACATAATAATTACTAAAATAAACTCTATTTTTCTATAATCAATTTCTATAATGTGTATAAATTTCTTTTAAATATTTTTGAATACATGAAAAAATAACATTTAATAAAAAAAATTTCTAATGCATACAACTAGATTTCTTCGTATCCTATAGCACAAAAAAATTCTTGATGGATCTTAAAGTTTTTCATTAAATATAAAAAATAGAAATTATATTAAAATCATCCAAAAAATGAGATTTATTTGATTTCTTTAAATAGTAAAATATTAAGTACACATAAATATACGTTCTGAAAAACATATTTCCATTACCAAGTTTTATTATAATTTTTAATGATAAATATTGAATTTATTTTACAAATGTGTAAACCTTATAATTTTCGTTTTTTAGAAATTATCTTTCATACCAACTAATTTTATGACCTAGGTTGAAAGGTACACATAATAATATTTTAATAATAGACATCGGTTCATTTAAACTCAATGTTAGGTGTATCACAAGCTATGGGAAAGATTCAATTTATTTAAAAAGAATCAAAATGTGAAATATTGGGGAATTAAATTCATCCAATCTTCAAAAAAATTCTTCCTCGTAATATCTATAATAACACATCACGAATATAATTTTCTTATTTCATCATCATAGTTTTAAAAGTTTCATACATCACCTCTTTAATCATATTATTTCATCAAAATCCTTAGGATGTGTTCACTAGTGTCTATAATAACATATACTATTAAAAATATATATATTAGGTTAAAATTAATTTTATTAAAATTGATCACATATATCAGGTATGGAATGTATATCCTTACAAAAGTTATATATAACACATATTGGACTTTATAGGGTGTTGGTGGCCTTTCCCAATGTTTTTCTATATCACCAATTCATTCTAGGATTTAAAAAGTTTTGATTTTCTCTGGGATCAATATTTATTTTTTAATCAAATCATATTTCCCCCTTCCATGGAAATTCCTCCATGAGAGCATTCTCTCGGACATAAAATTACAAATCATTCATTCAGTGATCTACGTAATGAAATTCAGTACTTTGAGATACATTAATATATAGTTTTATAATATATAAATTTTCTATTATCTCATCCACACTTTCCAATCCTAAAATAAACCATTCACCATCTTCTTCCAAAAAAGATGGAGTAAAAATATCATTCCTTTTAATACAAGTAACAATGCCATTTAAATACTCAAAAGAATTCTTTTAGGAAAAAACACTATGAAAATTAAATATATATCCCCAATTACATATGATTCATGTGATCATAACCTCAAAATATTAAAAATTATTTGGATATACCTATTTGAATGACCATTTTTTGAGAGATGATACAAAATTTTCAAATAAAGATCAGTATTAAGAGCCTTCCAAATTCGCCTAAATTTTTTATATGCAAATCCCAAATCATGATTAGACACAATTGAATGAAATTCCACATGATTTCTTAAAACATAATTAAAATAGAGTCATTAAAGTATAAACATATTATAATTATATATTATAGAATAAAATGGGATCATTTTATATGGTAATCAATAATAACCAACATAACATCATTATTTCTTATACTATTTCATAATATAGTTTCAAATTCCCCAGAAAGTTCATCCCATTTCCACATAGAAATTGGTCGAGGAATCATGAATATTCAAGGATGTTGTCTCTTAGGCATCATTTATTGATATTCGGAATACAAATACATATAATCATTAATTTCCCACTTCATTATGTCCTACTAAACCTATTCCTTAAATAATCTAAAATTAAACATATTTATAGGGGGTATAGATAAAATTGAGCTATGATCATTATCTAATAATTAATTTTTTATCATTGGTATAAATAGAATAAAAATCCACTTTCTTGATTTTATGACTCCATTTTATATAATAATTATGGCATTTTACTATCATTTTCAACATTAATTATATTTTAAAAATTATCATCTCCGGCTAGGATCATTTTATATTTTCAAATAATTAATATTTTTAAATCATTTTAATAGGGGTGAAGTTTTACCATACATAAAAATTCCAAGATCCATATTTAAGAAATCCCTCAGCAAATCATCCCAGCAGATCCTCATTTTTTAGATATCTATAATATTTTCTACTCAATTCATATAGTACCTAATTTTCCATTCTTATATGGTATTATATTGAGAAGTAATAATACTTCTATAGCTCGATCAACTATAATTTCCTATTGTCACATTCTTTTCATGAGAAAATATATTTCACAATCTAGTGATCTTCATATAAATAATATCAGTCATTATTGTTATTGTTCTCCATTTATACAATGAACGGATTATCCATAATAATTCATGTTCATGGGATCAATATTATTTTTTAATAATCGTTTACTAACTATATTTTTGGGAATTAAATTTACAATTTTATATAGGGATAAGACTAACTCCCCTCCCTTGTGAAACTGTATATGTAAAAAACTCAGTATTTTCTTGATAGTACAATCGAAATAAGAGAATTCACGAAAATCCAATTAAATTGTTGAAAACATTTCCCAAGTTCCTCTAAATATATACACTTAACCATTTTATGTGTATGCTTGGTAAATGGGTCAAATAATTGGGAATTTTATAAAAATATCATTGATAGAAAAATACAAGGCCAGTGAAACTATAAACATGAATTATGTTCATTGGTGTATGAAATTATTGGGCAACATATGTCTTTATAAGATCAACATGGATTTCATCCTTGGATAAAATATATACAATAAATGAAACATTTTAAAAATAAAATTTACACATGATTAATTTCAAATATAACTAGCTTCTACTAAATGTTTCATTAATGATCTTCAAGTGATTCTCATGGCCCATGTAGATTTAAAATAGGCCAAGATATCATTAATATGTACCAAACCCAAATTATTAAAATATTTCATCAATACTAAATTCTTTAGATGAATAATGATAGATAGTTTATTAGTTAATCCAGATGGTATTACTGGGAACACATTATGTCCATACCTCATTTGAAATATAATATTTAGGATATATATTTTTAAATGAAATTGGTGATACCTAGAATACAGGTTAGTTTTTGAAAAATAATAATTCTATGAATTTTAACATATTACTGATTAATGCATTGTAGAGGATACATGTTAAATATCATAATAACATTGATTCACAAGTAATAAATACTCCACCCCATATATCAATAATTGTTAATAATGAAAAAAACTCGGGTCCCATTTGTGAAGAAGTAGTATTCATAAATAACATACCAGAGAAATAAACTAGGAGATTATTTAAATAAATAATTCCATAGTGGTTACTCTATTTTGAGTTTATCTATATTTCATGAATCAAGAAGTAAATAAATAGAAAACTCAACATCAAGCTTGGGTGGATGCCTAAGTAATTTTTCAGAAAATATTTTGATATATTCCAATTAAAAAACTACATCCTCTATTTTATGATTACCTTTTCAATCCATATTTTTTGTTTCCTTTTCTTCCACAATATTCTCATTCATATGAGTTGTTGGGGGTGTTTCTTGACACGATTTATATGATGATGCCTCTGTAATAAACATAAGGAATATCACATCTTCAATAGGAATTGTATGTTCCTTCTCTTCAAAATAAAATTTTGGATCATAATTTTAATGTCAATACATACCAAAGTTTAATTCATAATAAAACATAGTAATAATAATAAAAAATAAATATTATAAAAATTTATAGGGAAAAATGGGAACTGACTAACACATACTTTTGTGGTGAGATTTCCACTATGATTTTTTATTGAAAATTCCAAAAAAAAGGTGATAGGGGAATATCAAATCTTCTTTGAAAAAATGGAAGTTATTAAAGAGTGTGAATATCTATAATAACATAATAATTAAAAAAAATATAATACATTATAAATGTACCTTCCACAAAATCATATGGGACATCAACTTTACTGTCGTGATGACATAAACATGGCCTTCTCCCGTAATCATATTATATAGTATGTTCCCTAGATTCTGGGGGAATTGGTGTGACTAATTCCCCGTTTTTCAATAGTTTATGAACTTTAAATCATTTTTTTCGCCCCCTTGCATTCAATGGAGTAATGAACATAAAATACACACATATAACAATATACTAAGAAGTTCAATCATTTTACTAGATGTTTTTTACACAATTTTCACATAATTGGAATCGGCTTGTTCCAATATTCATCATTAATACATACACATTTTCATGTTTCACATTATAACACTTATTGATTTTATATTAATTAGAATTATGGGGTCATAAAAATTCCAAATCATTTTTTATAGTTAATTATTCGAATGAATCATATAGGAAAGTGATTTAGATACTAGATCCCCTCAGATGATTTTCTTAAATACAATATTAAAACGGTAAATCATACTCTCTAGATTTCATATATATTCTATTTCATACATGTATAGTCATTTAATGTTATAATAATACTATAAAACTCATTCTCCATACATTTTTATTATTATGAGAAAAATTATATTCATTTCAGTTTGTTTATCTGGAAGGAAATATTTATTAGTGAATATGAAATTATATTATCTTCAATCCATATTTTATATTTATTCTTACTCCATTGTATTATGTAATAATTTCCAACATTTTTCAAAATCACCTATAATAAAATACACTACAAGAAAAACAATTTCCCTTTTATTGATTCTAAGGAATGAAATATCATTTCCTAAGACTTCAATCATTTCATATCTACAGTTATATTAGAAGCTACATTAATAGACTGAGGATTTTATCTCAAAAAATGATCCAATATAGGTGTATCTTGTTATGGCCGATCATTTTATGTATATGTGTAGGGTTATTATACATAAACTAGATCAAATTACTTAATATGGTCATGATATAATCTACAGAAACACTAGAAGTATGGGCTTACTCAGTGGGGAAATCCCTAATTTTACAATGAGTATTGATCCTATAACTTTAAATAGGTTCTATCACTAAATAATGGTAAAAAGTAAGTTTTCTATAGATCATAATCAATATTAATCCCTAAGAAAAACATATATTTGAAAAAATTTATCAAATAATTAAATATATTATCATTTTTATCATGTCAGATATGTTTATATAAACTCTAGTTCAATGGGTTTCTACTATATATTTTATGATACCAAATGTGAAAACCTACACTCTATTATCAAAGAGATTGTATCTATATTATTACATATTCAGAGATACAATACATCACATATCTTTAGATACAATAATTTAGTAGTCTTAAAGAACTAGATACATGTATTATTCCCATTTTGCGTTCGAAATAAAATATAATCATATCAAATGTAAACATTTTTCATCCATTAAACTCAATCAATGATTCATTTGTCATAACATGGGTAAAGGGAAACAATAAGGGTGACCTAAAATTCACACTATGTGTTATGTATATGAGGTAAATCCTTGGAAAATAATCCAAAATCATTATAAAATGATAAGCAACTAAAAAAATCATTTAATAATAAAATTAAAAAAAATGAACCGATGGTATGTAAAATGAATGAATCCTCATGGATAATTATAACTATTATCCAAATGATGGAAATGAAAAATATTGGTCCCAATGATACCAAAAATCATGATATATCTACAATAAAGTTATTGTTCCATGATTGTTTAAAACTATAGATTATAAGCTAATTAATTTTTACTACTTATTTCTCTCATAAGACAGTTCAGTGTTGAGGTTTTATATAATCATGATCCCTACCCATCTCGGCATATCAAATGCATTCGCCATATATTGAATGATTGATTTAATTCATGAAAAATATTTCATATCAAATAATATTTTTATTTATTAGAGATTTTATATTTATCAATAATTCAAAAATAAATAAAATTAATTGAAATTATAACATTTTATATTGAAACGGTATAGTGTTTAAGAAATAATCAGATTTATGATACAATGTTTAACAATAGTATGTATATTCATTTTTCAAATGATGGAATCATTGAATCGTTTCCCCGTGATGTTTACTTAAAATAAAGAATTTTTTCATTTAAGAATATTATTTCTAAAAAATTATCATAGAAAAATTTAGAGGGAAATGTAATTTTCACATTGAAAAAAAATAAAAATTTCTAAAATATTAATGAAAATTTTATATTTGAAAAAAATTATTCAAAATTGTAATAGAATCTCTAAAAAACAAGAGCACCCATAATGGTGGGAAATTATTTTCATTTCATCAATTTTTAGAAAACATTACTTTAACACTTTAGAAATAATATTACCTCATTTTGTTAATTAAAAGATGATTCATTTTTTAACAATTTTTAGAAAAATATTCAAAAAAGTTTAAATAATCAATTGATAGATAATTTAATAAGTGTAAAAATAATTTCAAAAAAAAATTATACAAAATATAATTTTCTGTGAAAAATATATCCGATCGAAAAATATATATGGTTAGTTTTTCTTTTAACCATTATGTTCTTTAATTCAACTACCAAAGAGAGGAAATATTGGTTGAAAAAATAGAAAATAATTATAATTGTAAAAAATAAATGAAATTTAATAATCATAAAAAAATATCCATTCATGTTAAATACCTAAAACTAGTAGTATATAACCCATATAGAAAATAAACATGTTCATAAAAACAAATATGTCTCAATAAAGTAGAAATTGAGTTGAAATTCCACGCTACCCATTTGAATTGAATTGTTGTTGATTTTAACCACCAACATAATAAATTTAGAATTATTATACACAAATAAAACTATAATTAACCTAAATATAATTTCATATATGATCCATTTTCAATATTTTATAACCCATTTTATTGATCATTTTATTATTATCATTTTTGGGGTGTTAGCAACTTTGGTTTCAATGTATGTTTTCTTTCGGTATTTCTAGTCGAATAAATATTATTATTGTTAAATAATAAACATCATGTTATTAATGTTATTGATATCATATATATTCAATATATAGATAAATATAGTCATAATATATATATATATATAGAAAATTTATTAACATAATTCAATGAGACAATTTGTCGTACATATATGTGGACACTATTTTAACTTTTTATAGTATCATTGTTGTGAATGGTGAATAATATTTAATAGTTATAGATTCATTAACATGTAATATAAATAATATGTATTCCTTGAATACATCCTTATTTCCATCCATGTAAATCATAAATGAATAACAGATCATGTCACATCATGGTGGTGGTAGTCCACACTTACACAAGAGCGACGCTATCATTTTCCAAAAGATTTTAAGGTAATATGGTATATATGATATTATAGTTCAAGATTCATAGTCAACCATAGATATCATATATTATAATTATATAAATGGTTATTACTATCCAAGTTAAATAGTGAATGAAAATAATACATTAGCTATGTGGTGATAATAAGTCATAGGTATGCACAAGCGACATTTCTGCGTTTCATAAGACGGAAAAGTGATTGAATATGATTTTATCAAAATAATAATAAAATATAAAAATATTTATGGTACTATATTTATTATATTATGATAGGTAAAACAAATTATGATGATTTAGTAGAATAAATACACTATAAGAACTAGATAATGGTGATTACATGTTCTTCGATATATTTCCTTTATATATATTTCTAATAGACCTAAGGTATGTATTTTAGATATAATAGAACCTAATGAAATGGATTTTGGTTTTTGGTGGATAAACATCCTTTAATTTTTTGATGTCGATATATCAATGTAGTTTAATGAAATGAAAGAGGAAGTTTTCATTTACAATTGAGGTGAGGGAAACAGTTAGAATTTCATAGAATATTAATTTGTAATAAATTTATTCTCTAGAAATATGATTACAAAAGTATAGGTATTCAAAAAAAATTGTTGTATATGGTTGGAATATCCACAAAAAATATGTTAACATGTTATTGTCATGTTCAAACTATATCATTCTGTTTAACACCTTATATAATATGTTCTAACATTAACTTTGAATATGTGATATTCACTCATAAAGGGTTGTAGTTTTGAAAATATGGTAAAAATTGACACATAAATGAATAACAAACGACACATTCAAGCATATAATACCACCCTTGTCCCCTTTCATAACATTAATTATTTTTATACTATTTAATGATATATAAATTTTATAAACAATCGTCAATTTAAATTTGGAATATTTATTTAAATTTACTTTAAATACCTTAATAAAATATTTTATTTGGAATATAAATCATTAAAACATCAATAATATTTAATATAAATCAATAAAATTCAAGAAACCCTATACTTAAACAAAATTATATGAATTTTAATTATTTTTAGTATAATTTATTTTATTTTTCTTTTAATTGAGTAAATATTGTATTAGAAATGAAAATGAATTTAAGGTAATTATATTATCCCAAAAAAGTATAAACAAATTATAATACTGAAATTAATTTCAATATAAAAATAACTTATATTCAGATTCAGTTATAATTGTTTTCCCATAAGAGGAAACAAAAATAGAAATTTTGACATCAAATATAGACTATCAGGAACCAGCCTGGGTACCCTGGAAACCCTGTAACCGAGCCGGCCCTGACATAGCCCGAATTGCATTCCCAATCCCCATGGGTCGGGGACTAGCACCTAGAAACACACAACATTGAAGTGGGAATGATTTTTTCCACTAGAATTTGGAAGCAAAAGAAAAAGACGGTATGAAAAAAAAATCCACCGGGTGTAATGTACAAGAATACAATGAGGCATAAAAAGCCCATATTACTACAACCCATGTACTAAAAATGGGAAAATAGCCCAAGTTCTCTAAGGACACAATTCTCCATGACCAAAGTACTACAACCGAAGTACTATAAATTGGAAAACACCTGAAGGAAAAAGTAGTTTGTGAGCTTAAGACCAGTCGGATACCACCATAGATTCCATAACAGATTCCAAATATAGATTATCCAAAGTAATGATTTCAATTTCCAAATAAATAGGTTTGGCAACCCAAAAGAATATATTAACAAAACATGCTATGTATTTTCAAATGATGGAAATATTAATTTAAGAAAAGGCTTTACAATGAAGGAATATTTCTAAAACAATGGATTAAGCAAACAATTTATATAAAACAGTTTATATAAATTCTGAAGGCAAGTAATTCAATTCAAAAGCATTGGAATAGATTTATATCTCAAATATAAACAAACAAGAGAGAAAAATGGTCATATGCCAAAAGGTACGAAAGTATTAACCAATTATAGGATTTCGTGCTCTCTATGTGAACTCAGTAAAATGTGTATACACACGTCCCGGTGAAACTAGACAATGGAAACTCATCGCCAACCCATCGAGGATGTGACCCTCCATAAGTATGTTTTAGAATGTTGTCGTAGCGTAGAGTGTATCCAAATAACTCACAAACTACCTATGGATTTCATGCGTTCTTACATTATGGGTGAACTATTTTAAGAATGCTTAAAATATGATCAATCACATTCATCCATTTAAAAAGTTCCAATTTCATTCCATTTAAAACCAAAACATGTTTTATTCAAAACATTCCATTTCCACAAGATAAAACCAATGGGTATCTATCGAATCATTTTAAGCCATTTTCACCAGTTTGAAATCCATTCAAACCCAATTCCATCATTACACAATTTATTACCATAATAAAATTTGACAATTTAATTGAAATCATTTCTATCAAATCCACAATTTAAATTCAACAATTTAAATTGGCCAATTTTTATAAACAGACCCAATTCAATGGAATTCGGGTTTTCCAAACTTCTAGGCCAAAACCATCACAAATATCTCTATTCATTGGAATCACGTTTTAATCAATTTAATTGAAAAAAACATGATAAATTGAATTTAAATAATCAACATAAATAAATCATGAAAATATAATGATAATAAATATGTAAAGTTGGGACGGAACCACCTACATCGATGGTTTTGACCAAAACCACAATGGTCGAGAATGCTCAAGATAACCGGGATGCTTTTTCAAGAACCCACCCTAGATCAGTTCTCCTAGCAAGATCATGTCTAAATATCATCATATTTGTTACCACACACTTAGATCTACCCATAACGGGCATTGATATTTGAAACTGAGAGAAGAGAAGAAGTAGTTCTATGTAGATCTATGAAACCGATCATGAAGGTTGAAGAATGATCATTTACCTCAAGAATCCAACTTTGATTCACAAAGAGGAGCCTTTGGATCACCTCAAGAATGATGGGAGAACCTTCTCTGACCATAGAAGATGAAAAATCCTCAGTTAGGGACACTTATGATGGAAAATGAGGCACTTAGTGGTAAAATAGGTTAGATCCACAATTTAAGGATCTCATTTAAGTGGTTGCATGATTATTTCGCATGGTTTGGAAAACTGTGCGATAGCCATGAATTAGCTACTGCATCAACCACCATTTATGCACTATTTGGCCACACGATTAGACAAACCTTGGAATGCCCGTGCGGAAGCTACTGCCTCCAAGACCAACTGTGCACGGTTTGGCCGCACGGTTTAGACAACCAGTGCGCCACCTGTGCGACTTCCCATTTCCCCAATACAACATTTAAAGTTCTCCTGACTCTCCCAAGTCTCTACTATAAAACAAAGGTACTTAGAAACATCAAAAGTACCTATAAACGTAACATGATGTTAAAGTGACATTTTGTAACATTCATTGATTTAAGAATTAAATTTATCATTTTCATGTATCAGTGTCCAATAAACATATTATTTTTGATCATTTTGTGATGTTTTAAAATTTAACATAATCAAGTAGGAATTAAGAATAATTGTTATCACATTATCACATGGTTTTAACTAATATTTTTTTGATTTACCCTTTCGTAATAAATTTTTTCACAATTACTATTCATATTGTCCAAAAGTAAAAGGGAACTATTTAAACATTTGAAAAACATTATTACAAATAATGAATCAACTTTTTAATATTAAATTTATTTAAAATTATGAAATTTGTTATAAAATAAGTATGAAATGGCTGATTAAAATAACTTTTTTATAAGAAAAATGTTTGTTAGAAAATAAATGTATTTATTAATGACATCTACCTAGTAAAAACTCTTTAAAAATGCTATTTGTTATTAAATATATAATATTTAAATTTAACTAAAATCATTCACCTAGAGTTATCGATTTATTTTGTTAAAATAAAAGCACAATGTATACACAGAAAAACTAATTTTCTATGAAAACATTTCTATTAATTTAAAATGATATATTTCTTATTAGTAACCACTAAATTTATTTTATACCTTTTTATAACATATATTTTTATTAATTTATTTATACACATTCATACCCAGAAATTTTGATGGATACATTACAACAGTTACATAATAATATTTTAATAACAGATCCTAGGCCATTTATACTTGGTGTTGCGTGAAACACATGTTACTGATGAGAATAATTTTATATAAAATAAATCATATCATAAAATCATGGGGTGTCAGTTACATATGTAGGAGAACCCAAAAAAAACATATAATGAATAATCTAATCCAGTATTTCAGGTATCCTTGTTAGCAGATTATATACACCAGTGTTCTTCATTCCCTATTTCAACAAATCATATTCATTAAAACCGTTATTATACATGAAAAACATTGGAATAAAGATCCAATTAACCAAGAGTATGGAAAGAAAAAAAAATAAACCATAATAAAGGATAAGGATATTCCAATACTAAATATCTCAAACTTACAATATCAAAATCATTATAAAAAATATTCAGTGAAACAAAATTATGTAAACAAAATAATAAAATTAATGAAAAAAACATCCTAGATCACACCTGAAAATTATTGTGAATATAAAATGTATATGACATATAAATAAGTCACAAGGTACAATAGTGAAATTATTTTCATATAGATTTTTGAAAATTGGGCTTAGAGTGCCCCGGATCCATACTCTAAAAGAACATGAGATGTTTATTTTTCTAAAAACATTAAAACAAACCGATGAATGGTGACCCACACTCGACCACATATTTGTTTTTTTCCTTGTTTGGATTATTATACATAGATAGAGGGATCAATTATTACATATTTGGTGAAACTACGGTGTCACCCATCAGATGTTGTCAAGATTATTAATCCATCATTATTTGTGTATTATATGTGTAAATAGATGATAATATGATGTAAAGAATAATATTTTCAAAAAAAAAACTCAGTTCCCAAATCATGTGTGATTCGATATCAATTAAAAATTGGGTAACAAATCATAGAAAATTTGAGGAGTTCTAATTAGTTGTTAGACAAAGGATGATGAATGGATAAAAAGAAGATGATTACTCATATTTAGTCAATGGTTTGTAATGTATACCTCATTTATTATATATAATGATAGATTTATGAATTTATTTCATGATGAATGATGGATGATAAATATACCGTATAAAATGGAGGTATATTTATCCTTTTTCAAATTGATCAAAATCATAATAGACAGTATTACATAATGATTGAGTTAAGAACATTGTACAACATGATGTACTGTTGATGATCATAATATACATGATTTCTATAGTAGGTTAACCATAATTTGAGATCCAAATAAATATCATGTTTTGGATTTATAATCATGATGTTCCAACATATTTACATAAACTTCATTTTTGTAATCATTAGATACATATGAATAGATTATTTTATGCATTAACAACACATATGAAATAGGTACCACTATGTAAATAGAAAGAATACTTATGTATCTATCATGTGAGGTGTTGTGGAATCATAGTAATGTTATGTTTCACTTAAATATTATAATTAAGGTCGAGATCTATAATATAACATTTTATTATATTTTTTTCCTTATTTCCACACATATGATGATATTATTTCATCGTGATACCTGCTATTAGGAAAGGATGAGTCATTAAATACTGAATGAATAGTGGTAAAAGATTTTTTTACTTTCATCTGAAGTTTAAATATCAATAGTATAAAGATGATCTATATTTTTTCCTATATATTCATTTCTATAAAAGAAGAGTTTTTATATAGTGGTTTAAGAGAAATTGGAAGCTATTTTCACAAAATGATTTTTGTCATGATAATAATATTATCCAATATTTATAGCATATTCTCTTATGTTGATCTTCAATAATTAAAAATCATAATTGGATAATGATTTATAAAAGTATATTGAAGAAAAATTGTCATTTAGTGAATAAAATCAAATCAAAAGTGATGTAGTGAAGAAGATTATGTTGTCTTAGTATGTGATTCATAAAAGAAGAATTTGAAACTGATCATATGATGATAAGTGTGAGTCTTCATGATCATAAAAAATAAGGATAGTATGAATTATCAATGATATAATAATATAAAATGCATCATAATACTCTTATGTATGATGTGTTTAATCCATTGAAAGACATGTATATTTCATTGGATAAGTGTGTAAATTCTATTTAATCCTTCAAGACATTGGATATATAAGATCTAAAATAATAAAATCTTGCATATTTATATGAAATTGTTAGTTAGTGAATATTGTGGAAGGGAGGAGGTGCATGTTTGATAGTTTTTATAGTGTTGAATTCCAAAATTAATGTAGGGATTAAGTATTAGATGATGCTTGAAAAAATAATCCTTAATTGAGAAAAAATAATTTAGTTAATAAATATTCTTTTTTGTTGATTAAATATATGGAATGCATAATATATGTGGAGATCATTTCCTTATAATTATAAGAGTTTTAGCAGTGAAATATATAAATTTTTTCATTTGAAAATGGATTTTTTTAATGAATGATGATATATTTATTAGGAAAGTAATATTTTAAATAACACATATTGATGTAAATAATAGAGTCAATATGAATCTAAATAGTTAATAATGTGATAAAAATCATAGTAATTCCAAATTTAAAATATAAATGACAATAATTTCCAACTCTTTATTGATTTTAAATGAAAACAATATTTCAGGGAGACTGCAAATAGATGCGAATTATAGAATAATAAATTTATGTTTCAGTACTATATATATATATATAATTCTAGTCAAAGTATACTATTGGTGTTGATATTTTGAAAAAAATATATTTTAATGAAATATTATTCTATGCCCCAATAGATAAATGTCCTTCCATTGTGCTATTATGATTGAATCTATGGTGTTGTAGATCAAAATAAAAAAACAATAAATAGGGTAGTTCACATATAATGTTGTATAATAAGAATGGAATAGATGAGGGAATGATATGTATGGTGGGAAAAATATTTTATTCATATTTGTTTTCCCATGATGAAGAAGAAGTATTGTTAGATTTGGGCGTGTGGTTCAGAATAATGTGTTGTGGATTCTATGCTTTTCAAGATGAAGAGTTGTCTTTCTGGAAAAATATAATGCGGAGAAGAAAAATATAGGAAAAATAATAATTATTTTTGTTCAAGAATAGTTTCATTTTATTCTTATTTTTTGAAACATAATAAGGCTATCCATACTAGTGTCCATAAATGGGAAGAAAATTAAAAATAGTTGATTTCATGTTGTTGTGAATGTTATTGAAGATGAAAAAGACAATAAAAAATACAACATTTAATAGGTATCTGACATGGTGGGGAAATTTATAGGTTTTTTAACTTAATTTATGACATTTAAGACTATATATACCAAAAATATAAGTACACAACACAACCTCTTTGTGGACTAGTTTATAAAAAATCTAAGGTATCAGGATTGTCTTATATTCCAATACAAACTATGTAGGGAATGAAACATCATTTCTAGAATACAATCAACCCAAGTCACTTAAATTATTACATGTTATAGTTAATAATATATGTATTGGTCACTCACCAACCCAAAAATTAAAAGATACTCTTTTTGGGTGGTGAAAAGTGTAAAAACCTTTTGTTTATTAAACTACTAGATTTATCTAAATTAATATGAAATTTAGTGAGAACAATATAATTAACATACTAGTTTTTAAAAATTTAAACAAATAAAATGCTTATAATTGTCAAATAAAGAGTCTCCAATAATGATTCACACCCACCAAACTCATTGTTGAACAGATCACAATGTGATCCTATCAGCTTGTATTAGAGTCTATCTGAGACGTGATTGGAATTAGTAATTTAAGATGATTATTATTTATTTATTTGGTTATATTAAATGTATTAAAACTGAAATATAGTTTTAGTGGATACACTACTATCTCATATCATAAATAATTATTTTAAAACACCATGATTAATGTTAGAAATAAAATAGGAAGATGAAGAAGATGTACCTATAATCTGAAGAGGAAGGAAATTCAGTTTCAAAATTCCATGAAGACTGGAAAGTTATATAATACATGTAAAGAAAAAAATAAGTGGTTTATACTTTGACCAATTATATAGAATGAATATAAAAATCATGTAATTCAAATTATAATGATTTATAAAAAAATTCATGCACTAACTATCTTATTTAATGATAGTGAATAATAAGTTGTATTTATCTATGTACATTTTCCCATAAATTATTACTTATTATATTAAAATATAATCTTCATAATGTTCTCTAAGAAATATTTTATTTCTATTGTGTACTATTTCAATGAATACTAGATGGGATAAAAATTATCAAAGGATAATTAGATAATGTATAGAAGTATTTTATAGAAAATATTCTAGAATGAATAAATCTCTCTAATAAAGATAAATTAATTAAAACAAGTATCATTGAGATTGAAATATATTCATTTTTATTTTCAAATTTATTTATAATATAAGATTAATATTATTAAGAGATCACATATAATATTAAACAATGGATTCATGCACTTGAAGAAAAAATATAAATAAACATTGATGTCATAGATGCCAAGATAATTTTAAAATCAATGTGGATGAATGATCCTTCTACCATTATAAAATAAAGAAATAATATTCATGATAATAAAATTTATCGAATAAAGTACTAATGTATTGATAAGGTGACTATTATAGAATATTAGAAGAACACCCTCAATATGTGGTGTTTGGAATGTGTCGTTAAATTTATCAAATTTGAAATGACACATTTTGAGTCTTCAAAAAATATTGATACATTTTCAACTACCTCAAAATGTTCTATATAAGATTCTCTTATAATTTTTTGATAATATGAATATTATATCATTACACTCTCTAGTTATCTCTCACAAGTGATTGTGTTAATAGAGGAACCAATTTTACCATTTTGTACAAATCTTCATAAATAAATATTAATAGAAAATTATGGTCTTAATTTTTATAAAAATTATGGAAAAATTAAAACGAGGGAAAACCTACCAAAATGTATATAGTGGATAGATTGAGTGAAAAAACATTCTCCCCAATAAAACCCATTTATGGATGTAGAAATCGAAAAAATTACATGACTAGAGAACCTAATTATAGATGAGGTGGAATCTATCTACATAAAATAGATTTTATGTACATTATTCAATATATGATGATTACAACAAGAATGTTAACATGTGTGGATCATGTAGATCTCCATATGTAACAAAGTTAATTGGGAATAAAATACCATAAATGTTGATAATTATGAAATAAATAACATTCACATAGAATATAATGATATTTAAAATTCATAAATCATCGAATATGGTTTAGAATAAGATTCTATTTACCTTAGAAAATAAGTAGAATAAATAACAGGTAAAAAGAGTGTCTTAGAATATTATAATTAGTGAAACATCTACATGATCTCATTTCAATAAAATGCATCATAATGATCTATTTTAATACACCAGTTTGGTTTTCAATATCCCCAAAATTTTACATTTTTATTGATATAGTATATTTAAATGTTAATAAAGTAAAAATAAGTATGAGGAAAATATATTTATAAATGTAAAGTGATGATTTCAAATGAAAATAATGAATTTATTGAGTTTTTCTCAGAAAAATATAACTATTATTATAAACATATACTACGTGTAATGTAATGTATGGCTAGAAAACTGATAGATATTTCAACCAAATAATTCCAAGAAAAGAAGTGATCTTCACAATGATAAATTACGATCTTAGGGATACAGATGCCTAAAAAAATATATTTGGGATAATAGTCACAGAAAATGAAATTGAAAACATAGAGAGATCTATACATAATGTAGTCAAACAATATTAAAAAAAATGTGTAAGGAAAAATATATGAGAATCTAGTTTGAGAAAATTCTCACATACATACTATTCAAATTATGGAATTGTAAAATACAATTTATTCCCTCAATTATTGAGAGTTTTATTTATATATACATTGAAAGGAATTAAAATATTATGTATAGTCTTAAGAGAGTTTCATAGTAATGAGGACATACATTACATGAAATTTATAATATAAGAATTTAATCATGGGAAAATCAATGGATTTAAATTAGAGGGAAAAATATTTGGGAATATCATCCATGATATACATGATGAGCAGTTTTTTATTATTGTAAAAATATTGATAATGAATTAATTTTTTTCCAAATGTGGATATCCATTTGAATAATATAATTTCATTGGTTTACCCCTCATATGGATCATCAAATGATCAACTCCTTGATGTGACTCAATATGACAAGGATTTGTTGGAGTATTCCATTAAGTGTGGGGGGGGGGGTTGGTGAAGAATAAATAAAAAGCTAATATAATATATATTTAACCTAAATATGAACTATTTTAGCATGTTAATTATGGTATTTCATTGAAAAGGAACATATTTCTTCCTTATTTCATCCTCTATAATGATAATTAAAATGTATGGGGATAAATTAAATAAATTAATGACATAAAAGGTACCAGGTCAATTAATTATAATTTATAAATGATATTTTCATATATTTTAAGTAGAAAATATAAGAGTTCTAGTTTCGTTTATTCAATAACCCATTTTTATAAAAATTTGTATCAAACTAGAAAATTATTCTATAATTATGAAATTATTTAATGAAATAGCAGTTGATTTTTTTCAAGATTAGTTGATCATATAAAGCCTTCTGTCTTGATAAATACCTCTTGTTTAATATAAAAATCATGGATCATAGAGACATATAGTTTAATGGTAATGGACACATATCTTTATTATTAATTAATTTCACATTCATATGTTTTTATTTTTTAATTTTAATGAGAGGGGGAGAAATTGGAATGAATATTCGATTATAAAGGGGAAAAATAAATAAATCACACATATGAACACCATTTAAAATGATATGAAATCAAATTAAATGAGAAATATTATGTGGGAATCATTGTGTGAGTTGTGTTTTTTGTCTCTATGTGTAATTATGATGTATAGAATAATACGATTTAATATTGTATTATGTTCCCAAGCATTGTGTGATTTGATATTAAGTAATTAATTTATTATAAATATTGAAAAATTTGAGGAGTTTGATCCATGTTCGTGATGTATTATGGAGAAATGACTTGTAAAATTTTATGAATAAAATTTATTCGATTCATGGTGATGTATTCATCATTTATTAAATATAATTATTCCATTTATATGTGATTTCAAGATAATGAATATAAAATGAATGGTATCTATGTATTATTTCTATATTTGGATATAAAAGAACTATTCTTAATGACCAAATACATGCGTTCTTATTGTTTGAGGTAAACAAATTGTTAGATTTGATGAAATTATGATGATCAGTATAAAAATTATTTATAAAGCTGCGTAACCATCATCTGATCCCCAGTATAAGATTCATTTTATAGTTTAATAAACATTATGTTCTTATATAATTACCTAATCATTATTAGTGTAATCAATATATTCTTAAGAAGGGATGAACCTATGCATAAGAATCAATGTGTAAATATCACCTTTAATATGGTGATTTTCTCATTAAAAATTAATAAAAATTTAGTAAGAAATTAGTGAGGTGTTTTGTAAACATAATCTTATTAATAATATATAAATGATGGGAATTGGTAGTAGTAAATCTAAAATCTGATGATTCATTATATATATCACAATAAATATATTAATTTAATGATATTGGATCATCTTGATACCTCCGTTTAGAAATTGGGAAGTGTGGGATTGTTTGAAAAATGATTATTTGAAATAATAATTTCTATTGGGAAGGATATTAAACAATATAAATATATTATATATGTAATTATTTTCCAATATATTTATTATTATTAATAAATATTTGATCTATTATGGTTCAAGAGAATGTGGAAGGGGGTATTGTGGCATGGTTTTTTGGAGATAATAATTTTTTCTCATTATCATCGGTGATTCTCTTGTTGTAATCTTCATATATTAATAATCTCATTGTGATTTTGATTATATGAAATCAGTAAATTAAAAATGGTTGATGATTGAAAAAACACAAATTAATGATGAAATATTTAGGTAGGTAAACGATTTTCTTCACATGATAATAATAGCATGACTTTGATGCTGATGATATGACATAAATCTTTTCTGTATTTATTCATTGCAATAAAATGTAATGATTTCATGAATTCAATAAGAGAGAAAAAATGGTATGGAATGAGAGTAACCCATTGGAGGATACACATAATACTTTAGAAGACATGCATAATACATAGGGTATGTTATTTGATATTCCATCAATAATATGATATTATAGGAGGTTCAATGATGTATTCATAAATATTTATCTACAATATTCAATGAATGAATATTATTCATGGAAGTAGGTGTAGGTTTAAAGGTTATATTTTGAAGAATACGATTATTTATGTATGTAAAAAGAACATAATGATTATAGAAATGTAATAACTTAAATCAAATATCCTAATTTAGTAATTAATGATTTCTGGTGGTTGATTATTGATATCTAAAACATATCTATAGAGACACTTTCCTCTTAAGGATAAGAGTCGTGTCCATAAAAGGTATACATTTTTAGGTGAATTCAGATATTATGGAAAAAATTGATATCTTAGAGTGGGCTATGATATTTTTGATGTCTCATGAAGATTTAAATCTCCAATTCTTAATTTATTTTGATTGAGGATCAAGGGAGATAAATAGATATCAAGAATTTCAATATTATAAAAACAAATAAGATGAATATTTTACTCATTATTGATTTTATATGAAAATGATATTATATGGAGATCTGAAATAGAAGGGAATTTTTGATTAGGAAAATGTTAATATATTATATATATATATATATAGAAACACACACACATACAATAGGATGAAGAATATGTTTGGTGCAGATTCAGGTCATAATTAACCTATAGAGACTATTCCTTTTGTGCAAAGGGTGATATAACATAACATGGTGATATTATAAAAACAAATATAGTAAAAATTCACATGATAAAAAGAAGAACAAGAGAAGATAATATTCAATAATTAAGAATAATAATAATATAAATGATTGGTGGAGTATATATAAAAAGAGTTGATGTTTCTGTCAATATTTTTACCCAAATGATAATGTAGAAGAGTTATTTGAGTTGGAATTGAAATTCAAAAGAAGAAGAACATGGTGTAAATCTTGGGTTACATAGGTTTAATAGAGGTATTATAGTTAATATATGTATAATTGAATAAAAATAAAATAATAATATTTATTTAACCTATGTAAAGAATGTGGTATTCTAGTCTGCTAATATAAAATGAATTAATGTTGTTTTCACAACATTGAGAACATGTTAATGGGATTAATTAATTTAATAATTTTTTACATGTATGAGATAATAAGAAGGTTATTGTTGTATTGAAATGTTGAATAGAAGTCACATATGATGGGGAACATTCTAGGCATTGTAATGTGAATAATGATATTCAATTCACTCTATGTATGATGAATAAAGACCCATCATCATCTATATATGGATCAATATATCATTGGTCAATGGAAGAAGGATTGTTTTCAATCCCCATACTAATATATAGGAAAAGTTACTTTTATTTATGACTTTTTATCCCAACCTTTCTAATTAGTCCCTCTTCATAGTGAATAATTTCTCTATAGTTCACTACCAGACACAACAATGACTAGCTACAATTGTTGGGTCGTGAACCTTGAAAAACAACATTTTTTGTAATTTTCGTACCTTTATATGGTTTCATAAAATTTGGATGTTCAAATAATTGAATAGTGATCCAATTAGTTATAAGTGGTAATTGGATAATAAGGTTTCATGTGTTTTATAAAATTTCCCCAACACTAATTTACCCCACCTCTCACTATCAATCATATCCAAAAGTGGTCCTAACATAGACTATTCAGATTCTTCCTACATGTCCCTGTCACCCAAATCAACAAAATATTCCAATACAATCAACTAGTAGATTATTAGAGATAGAGTAAAATTAATTTTCTATAGAAATTAGATTTATTTTAATTATCAACGAATAGATCTGGAGGAAAAACACCATCTCTACTAAATAATCAACATAATAACACACCATTTACTCAACCGTGTAATGGATCAAAGACTATATACACTTCTCTAACATCAAATCCTTTTTATAGAACTGTAAAATTAACACCATTTTGAAACATTTTAATGAATTTTCCTAATGAAATATAGAATGAACCATCATCTTCTGGAAGAAATTTCTATGTCCAATAGCATAACGCACTGGTCTCTCCAACCATTAATTATTTAGGAGTCCATATAGAATTTCTAATTCCATCAACCCTTTCCAACCAATCCTCTAATTTTAAGAAAACTTTTTTATCTATAGAAATAACATTGACATTAATTAATCGTGATTAAGAATGATACCATGTGTTGGAATGTTATTGAGTCCACATCTCTCTTTGGAATCTTGGTTGAGTCCAAAATTAAGAGGATCTTCCCCAGTAAATGAGAATATTCATTGATAGAATCACCCTCAAATATAAACATTTTATGTGGTTTCCTAATAAATATATTAAATAACAAAATATAAGTTAAAAAATTCCAGACCTTATAATTCTATCCAAACCATTACATTATTCTTATGGGATGTAAATAAAAAAAATCAAATCAAGGAATATCATAAATATATATTAAAAATATCTTCTATTCAATATACCCAACAACCAATATTTAATTCGAATCCACTTTTACCAAGTAAGACACTTGAATAGAAATTTTTTTTAATTCACCAAACTTGTTAAAGCCTCCATTTATAATTTTAATGAAAAATGAATTAAATTGAAAATATTGATCCCAATATAAAATAATTCATTAAATAAAATAAGATAGTTTGAAAACATTTACAAAAGGATCCACCTATTTTTGAATTTTTTTCCTAAAGCCATATTGAAAAAAATAATGTATCTAACAAAAAATATGTTTTTCAATCAAACGAACAAAATTGGTTTCGAAATTGAAATTTTATAAAATTTCCCCTTTTCACAAAAAATAAATCATTAAAATATGAGTCATGATTAAATAATAATTCCAAATATCTTCAAAACCCCAATTTAATAACATAAAAATTCCATAGAATCATTATTTATTACATATCCAAAATAAAGAAACACATTGGAGGAATTTTAATCGAAGAGGTTCTTGAACCAACAAAATTATATCTAGGTTAATAATTGTGCATGGTATCACCACATGGATTAGTGGGACATATCCCAACCATGAAATTGGACATGTTATTCCCTTATAACCATCATTATGTGCCCTGTATGATTTACTAGACGACATAAGTTGACCATGAAGCACTCATGCTTCTTCCATTTCCAACCCAAAACTCAAAATAACGCTCATAATCACATACATAACTCATAGGGCATTCACATATCATATTACCACATAAAAAAAATTAGAAACTCTAATCATTAATGGAATTAAAATCAAATACTCTTGAATTGAATTATAATAAAAACCTTGGGTTCTGAATAAAAAATGGGAAGCTAATGTCACCCACCACCATCCCCTAGAGTCCATACTTTTTTATACCAACATTAATATACTACGTAAATAGGGAAAGATATTTTGAAGAACATTGTACAACCAAAAACAAATTCATTAATTTAATTTATAATGATTTATCCTAGGAATAATAGACACATCACTCAACCTGGACCTCAACCTGTCTTGATGGGAATTATAGAATCCCAATAACTATAAACTATTATATGGTAATCAATTAATTCACCTAATGAATAATTCTTAGATCAAATCATTTAAAAAGTATAATGATTTATTTTACATCAAATTTTAAAAGGATCATCTATAATCTAAAATTAAATGATAAATAATTCAATGATAATAATAAAGGAAATAATAAAATGAATAACAACACACTGAAACTATTCAAAGATTTTATATCAACTTATGCCATCATCTATAAATAATCATGTGATAAATAGTGATAAAATGGAATTGTATAAAAGTAAAATAAATTTCATATTGGTAATTACATCAATATCTCAAAATAAAATAAAAAACAAGATCCACACCTTTTAATCAGCATTATAAAACTCATTAATTAACACTACATACTGACTCACCTTCAGTATCCCATGAGAATGAAATCCAATTTAAAATTAATCCAACTATCGTATAATGATATGGTTGTTCCATATAGACTTGATTGTGAATGAAATATGATAGATAACAAGACTAGTAAGATATCACAAAAGATTCTATGAGATTCCATCAAATAAACAATTCATATTTTATAGAATGAAATATAATAGAAAAAAATCATTTTATTATTTGAAAAATGGAACCATACCATATACTCAAACATTAAATAGTAAAAACAATATATAATACAAATTTATTTGAAATATACAGTTTATTGTAATATACATTAATACCATAAAATTGGGTCATTGATTTAAATAATTAATGTAGAATAATTATCATAATTTGAAATCATTTAATAAAACTCATAATTAATGGAAATGGATTATCTATTATTAGAAGGAAATATTTTAAAAACTACATTTTGAAAATTGTTTTGGAAACCAACCCAACCATGAATGAAGAAAAGTCAACATAATGATATACAATTTTTTAATGTTAATATAAAAAAATAGAAGAGATATAAACATGGTTACATAAGAAAAACATGGACAGGGGTGTATAAATCAATGTGAGACAATAGACCTCTATGAATGAACACAAATCCAGGAACGCTTATTATGGGAAAACCATTAGTTATTAAATTGATATGGCCATAATAATATAAAAATACATGACTAACTAAGGTCTTAATGTTTGTACAAATTAAATGAAAAATTCACACATCTTAAAAACATAGTATTCATTTGGGGTACACCACTAGCCAGTGAAAACCAAACCACATGGGGGCATTAGTCAGTTTGTGAGATAACTATTTTAGCAGGAATCAAGATCTCAAACTAATTTAAATTAAGTCCTGTTACTTGTAAAACATTGGGGTGAGGAAAATTCAAAAATAAATACATAGCATTATTCATAAACATTGTCAAATAATCGCACCCCTCCTCCAACACCCTCAAATGAGAACACCCATTTCACCTAATATAACCATTACATATAATAATCAAAACAAATAGTGGAAAATAAATTTTTGAATAGATTAAGGTCTCACAAAAATCAAAACATTCAATATAAATTTTTTGAAACATGACTTTAATGAAATACGACTTCAAAATCTAATTAAATTACATTTCATTTAGATCGTACTTTCAACTAACCTTTGGGAACCATTTGAAAACAATACCATATTTCATTGAAAAAATTTATTATAACACATTATCAATTCACTAGAAATAAATACATGGCCAAATAACGATAATTACCTTCTAATTAGTTAATACTCTCCTCATATGAATTTATAATAACACTTGTCATGCGAAACCATTTAGTTTAAATTTGATATGTAAATTTTATAATGAAAACCAAATTATAAAGTATAAAATTCATGGAAAAAAACTTATAAATCCATTAGAAACATCATATATGGATATAATTTCACCAAAAAGAAGTTTATGAAAATATGAATCTTCATTAATTGAAATATAATGTAATAAAATTGTATCCCTTTACTTAATACATGTTAAACCTACTCCTAATGTGCTAACATTTATGTCAAACACTCATGAAAGAAAAGAAGCACCATCTATGAGATTTAAATAACTATAACATAGGGTAAGAACCAACCAAACTCCCTAAATCACTATTCAATGCAATTATGGTTCCATGGATATGGAAAGACATAAAAAATTGAAGAGGTGGAGAATTAGGGATTAAATAATGGAAAAAATGGAGATATTAACTTTGAGACCACTAGGAATTAGGAGATAAATTCCAAAAATCAATGTAGAGAATGAAGGATACCAACATATGGCTGAAAAGTGTTGGATAGATGAGTAGGATACGAGCAAATGTGAATAGGGATTAAAAATAGGGATAATGAATTTTTTACTTTATGAGTGGATCTTCGTTGGATTTATGGATTCTCAAATGGTTTACAAACCATGTTATATCTACTGACAAACACACCAAACCCCATGTGTTTTGAGACACATGGTTTCCCCTAACAATGATCCAACTGTGAGCTCCACCCAAATAAAAACCCCATGATACATGGATACTTTAAATACTCCTAATATCATTTATAACTAACTATAAACCATGTAAAACCAAAACGAAAATGAATTATAGAATTTCCCTAATTTACTTTGAAATTCACATGGTTTCCCAAAATTGCGTGGAAATAGTACAAGAAAATAACAACATTTAAAATTTTCATTTTCTAGGAACGATATTTCAAAATTAAAAGTAAAATTATAAATAAATAATATTAAATTAAATTGTGACATCAGGGTGTTATATATCATGATTCATTCCCCCACTAGATTTAAATAAAATCTAAATTTTAATAATTATCAATTTCATATCTATTTTTTCACTTATTTTTTACACCGACCCTCAATCTTTACAAAATATAATCTCATATGACTGGGTGCATCCATGAAAAACTAGTCATTGTAACAATTTTTCATGTTTACAAATAATCCCTATGTATATACATTATAATTTTATAAATCATAGAGTTTTAACAAATATTACTTTTCTGAAATTTATTTTTTATGACCACTCATTCTATGAACAATATCCCAATTAACCACAAAAAAAAATATTTATAAAAATATTTTCATTTCAAAAATTATTATAAATTACTCATTTTCAATAAATAACATCCTCAAATAATGAAAAATAATTTAGTCATTCATCATAAAAAATGGTAAACGTTTTTGATATAAAATATTAATTTCATTTGAAATCATGGATGAATAATAAGTCCCTGATATATAAGAAATTTAATTTTGGTACAATTTCATATTTTTAAGAAAAAATGACTTAAAATAAATAATAAATTTTAAATAATTAGTAAATTTAAAAAAACTAACAATGAATAATGGGTTTTCCTGGTAACAACCTGACCCTCACCCATTAGATTAGAAAGTGGTAGTGGTGTTACTCGGCCTTATGTGACATCCCGAAGACACAAAAAGCTAGAAATAAATTCCAAGGTCCTCATGAACATTTGGGGGATGATTTTTCATTTTAAATGTTAAATAAGAAAACCTAGAGAAACATAATAATCCAATCCTCTATATGATGAATGACTATTAAATACAGCTCACCATAACCAAAATTATAACCATGTCATAGTACATGAGGTAACCAAATCCCTATAAAACATAAATAATTCTAGTTGGCATCAACCAAGAAATTCAAATAAAAACATTCACTCTCCTAAAAAGATATGATATGTTATTGAGAAGAATCAATTATATACTAAGATACCTTTCCTTTACCTAAATCTCAATAAATGAAATTGGTAAACACACAATATTATCCATATTGGGGGTGAGTCAAAACATAGTTATATTTCCCAAATGGATTCCCAACTCACACCATGTGGAAAACACATGTTAAAACATTTATATTAAATAGTTTTAAAAAATATAAACAATTTTATAAAAAACCAAACATGTTTTCCTTGGAAAGAAATTAAAAATGTATTTTAAAACATTTATCATCTAATTTGTATTACCCATTACTTTTTTCCACATACCCACACCCCAAAAAATTCATTCCCAAGTGAAATCTCCATACTCATTAATGATCTTTCATCGATCAATAAGGTTCTGACAAGTTAACCAATACAAGGTGCACTAATGGAATATTCCTCTTCTGCTAGGTAACACATGATAAAAATGAATGCACAAAAACCATGGATTGAACAATATAAAATAGGACATATCACATAGTTCATTATTTCATTAAAACATTTCATCAACAATTTTCCTTGTATCTAATAATAACATTATTTTTAAAATTGCAATTTTAAATTTATCATCAAAGATTATTGTCCACTAAACAATCAAAATTTTAAAATTTATCAAACGCATCACTAAATATGATTCCTAAAAGAATACAATAGTATCTTAAAATAATTATAAGAAAAAAAATTATTTCATGCTAAGCCTTGATGATCTAATCAAGTGGATTTGATAGAGAAGCCACCTAACTCAAAAATTATGTCGATAATGAAAAAGGCACTATAACCTTATATATATATACTCAAGGATATATTATTAATTAAAACATTAAATTATAAATCGTTACAATTACTATAAATTAACATGGATCTAACCGTTCAAGAATATATATAAGGTTCTAGGATGGATCATGAGAACAAATATAAGAATAATGTATAACAATGAATACATACGAGAATATATGGATATATAATGAGCTATTAATCTCCAAATTATTTCTATATGATCAATAAGAATAAAATATTAAAACATTTCATGAAAATAAGATTGGTATTATGAATGAATAAGAAATAAAAATAAGCCTTTGGACTTAATCTATGTTAGATTCAAAATTTTTGGATCTATAACTATGCAATGCATGGTTTGGGTTCCCAGGTAGTCATGCCATTAACTAATAGTGAAAATGATACTATCTAAAATCTAGTTAGTTCACACAGTTTGTCATGATAACTAGTTGGGGTTTTTCAAATCAATCTATTACCATATAGAGATATTATACATTATTCAACAACGAACATTATTTTCTAGATGGGATTCAAGGTTTTCACTAACCGTACTCAAATCATGGACCTCCATCCTAACAATTAAAAATCTCGTATGATCCTTAAAAAACATATCATGATATTTAAAAAACATAAAAAACGTTAATAAAGGGGTAATTACAACTAAATACATGTTCTAGAATGACACCACTATTGAACATTCATTCAATAGAATGTAGATAAAATGTTTATTCCTAGAAGGGTTTGATTCGTTGATCCACTATTTACTTAACAAACTCCCATGTTTATTCCTAAATTTGAGAATGTTTCCATGAAACACCCATTAGACCAATAATTTTTTGCCACATGATTTTCCATTTTAATTCTACAAGTCCTATTAGAAGATGAATCAATATAGAATCAAAATATGGTTAACATGATACTATCAAAACACATAGATAGGATTAGGATGATAATTCATAACTTGAGACACATGATATAAATTGTCTACACAAATATTATTTAGTGGGAAATAATGTGATTTTCAACCACACCAACTTTATCAATTGTTTCAAAGGGGACTATGTATCAAGGATGTTTATTTCCCTAATAACTAACAATTCAATTCCAAATCCTTAAAGAGATTATCAAGAACAAAATATCACTCATATAAGGTTGCAAATATCCTTGACGATGATTCATATATGATTCTTGAGGACTTTTTCCATCTCCATTATCTTCTAGATAAATTTAATATTATCTATTTTATCTTGCACAAGGATTGGTCCAATAAACTCATTATCACCAGTTTCCTTGAAAAAAGTAAATAACGACAATATTCAAATATAATAATTAAATATATATATATATATATTGGGTACTCATAACTATTAGTGTACAATATTCCACATATGGAAAAACAATTTCTCATGTGCACCAAACTCCATCACATAATCCCTAAGAATGACATCAAATGTTTGGATTTTCTCTTCACACAGTTCTATTTTAGGTTAATAATACATACAAATAGTCAACTGTGTTCTAAGGGATTACATCAAGGATTTTAAATAACATGATGTAAACTTGTTGTATCAATCGATAAAGATCAAGACATGAATGTCACACATCTTTCAAATATTCAGAATATATATTTGGGACATGTTCCCCATAATATATGATTCATAAATGGGGATAAAATAACCAAAATCATGAGTATATCAATAATTAAAACTATGGAATCATGTTCCCTCAATGTTATTGTCAGTAATTCCCCAAAATTAATAGGTATCTACTCTAACATTCATGATAGAATTGGTAAATACTATAATATTGCTTCTATTTGTTGGTGTTTTTCCATTACCTCCTGATAGTTGAGTAATCTATAAGAAATCTATACCACTGAACTTTTCATCACAATCCACCAGAACTACTAATTAAAATCTTTATACAATTTTTGAATCCCACGGTGAACTACCCATCATGAATGTTGGAATGCTCTTTGATGGTGTTCTTCACATACCAAAGGTACCATGATACATCCTCTAAACCACAAAATAGAAATCTTATCCACTTTACATCCCAATATAGTCTCCCCACTATTGAGTTTTGACCAAAATTAAACACATTCATATTTTCATATCCGAGCCTTTCAAACATTCTCATCCTAAACGAGGAAAAAACAAAAGTTAAGAAAACTATTAGATCATCACAGTTGGTACAATCATGGGGAATGCCTACTATTACACCCCAAGTTTTTAAAAATAAATTGATTCATGTGAAACATTTTATCAATTATATAATTTTAGATACCCTTTATAATTTTTTTTACTACATCTATTATTTGAATTTCAAAAAATAATTAATTATGGTTATGATTAGTATGTTATTTGGAGTTTGATAGAACCAAATTTTTCTGGAGAATAGTAATATAACCTTATGAATAGTAATATGACACTTATAAATAGTAAATCATATTAATTTTTTAATTTCATAAGGTTATAGGATACAAAGATGTTGTTTAATTTTTCATGGTGTTAAAAATTGAGCTATAGATTTAAATTTTTTATTTTTGGATAAATTAATATTTTATTTAATAATTAAATTAATAATATTTACAAAATTTGTTTCATAAAATGGAGTTCATTTTTGATTTATACCCCTACAAATTATTTTAGACTACGTTTTTTGGGATTTTTCTGAAATTATTGAATTTAGGATGAATAGTAAAATAAGAGAAATTACGATAAATGCTAAATATGTGTTTTACTACATCATAGGTGACGCAAGGATGATGTAAACCCACTTTTTTTTACTAACATAGAGTTATTAATGTTTTTGGTCGCATGAATTAAGAATATTCATAGTCTTGAGAAAAAATATTTATAATGAATAAAATAATGTAAAATCCCTCCTCTCATCCACTATAAATAACACCATAATTTCCCTCTTCCTCTCACACCTCAAAAGACATGAGAATTTTTTATGTTCTTCAAAATCCACTCCCCATGTCCCTTTCCCACAACCAAGACCATATGGTCACACCAAAAGTCCACAAACAAAGGCCATAAGGAGGATCTCAAGTAGAAGAGATCAAGAGGTAAGAATCCTCTTCCTTTTTCTTGAGTTTAATTTTTCAATTCCACTATTTTCTAATAAATTGTTCCACTCCTCTTATCTAATGGGGGTTAAATCTAAATAATCTTATATTTTATGTATTTTATCATGTTCATGTATAAAAATCCATCATCTTTCTTCTTATCCTATTCATCTTTTTCAAAAAATATTCACCATTCAAGATGCATCATTTACCAAAATCATAGATGATGTGCTTCCAATTTCCATTAATTCCATGAAATCTGATCATTAAACCCATTTAATGGTTCAAACATAATTTAAACTATATTATGAATCCTATTTCATTTTCTATAATAAACTTCAATTCATTAAATTAAATTATATAATGAAAGATGTTCATGGCTATTAAGGAACCACCAAAAATGATCTAATCAAAAATTATTCATTTTTCATCTAATAATTCATCATAATATATGATTAAATAATTATATATGGTATACTTATATATTTTAGAAACATATTAATAAAATTTCATTGAACTTCTGGAATTTCATTTCTAGAAGACAAGAAAATAAAATACAAACCGATCTGTGAAATAATTTAAAGAACACACCTGAAACATTTGAAGGAACAAATTAATAATATATAAAAGGTGAAATGATTTTATAATATTATCATATATGGTGTGATAAAAACTAAAATTTTCATTAAGATATTAATAACTCTTTTTTAACCATTATACATGATGTTTAAACATGTTCTAAGTAAGACCAAATTAGGGTAAGGGAATTCTTAATCCGATTTCTATTTTTTGGGTTATCCTTATTTTTCATTATTTATGAGGTATTATAATTCTTTATGTGATTAATTTTCTATATATTATGTTGAATTATTTGTATTTAATGTGTATATACATATTTAATACACTATATTAAGTCTCTCTTCAATTATATAAATAATTAATGGGGCTTTTCCTTTAAAATCATATTTTAAAATTCTTTTGTACATAATTCAAAAGAAAAGTTTTTAAAAAATTATTCATCTTATATGATTATGTTCTTGTTCTTGGTAATTTTTTATGGTTAATGGGGGGGCCTATATATCCCTCCAATTCAGTGACTATCTGTATGTTGGATGTCAGCCGTATTGTTATTCCATGTCTTGTTGTGATGGTTACAACACAAGGTAGCCATGAGGGTTACTTTGTAAAGTATTCGTGAGGGTTTAAAATCATAATTTAGATAAGAGGGTTGAAATATATGTAAGAAATACCCAAATATACATTTATGGTTCTATTTATGTTATATATTTTTGGTGGAAATATCATGGAAATGTCATGTTTCACAATGTAAGTTTATATGGGCGACAATTATGTCTTTTTAAAAATGGTATCATACATTACATGTATTTATGGAACAATGTATCATTTTCTTCATTATACATCCCTTACATATATTTTTGTTGTCATTCCATGTTTTCAAATGAATTTCATAGGTTATTAGGATGTGTTTGACAAACAAGGAATCCATGTTAAAGAATAATAATTATTTTTCACAGAAAAAATGCTATATTTGAAATGTTTTATATTTTAGAGTAAATGTATAATGTTTTCATGGTATCCACACTATGAAAATGTGTAATTTTATATTTGTTTTATATCCCAATTTTCTAAAAGTCTAAATTCAAAAAGATCCTAAATTTTATACGAAGCGAGTTCTTGACTAAAATCTGTGATTATGTAGTGTAATAAAGTTGGGTCCTTATAGTTGGTATCAGAGGATGGTTTATATAACATTATAGGTTAGGATGATGTTAATAGAATACGATAAAATATTTTTACTCTTTTTTTATTTAAAATTATATATATTTTACATATTAACATTTGGATTCAAATAAAAAATGTTTGTTCAAAATGGTTTTCTATAGAAGAAACAGGGAAACTGTGACTAAAAGGCATCGACACAATGATATCCCTGCAAATTTGAAGCATGTAATGCTAGGGATAAGAACCGAGTAGGTTGTGATAGTAATGCCTAAGTTTTAAAGGAATTAAATTAAAGTTTAATACACTCAAGAGAACAACTAGAGACACCACAAGGGAACCTGACAATAGCAGAACATTTTACTAAGCAACACCCTTCTAGTTTCAATGGATCTTCTGTCCCAGCAACATGTAAAGGATGGATTGAAGCCCTTAAAAGATATTAGAAGTTATGGGATGTTTAAAAAATAAAAATTTAAGTGTTTTAATTTAACTTTTTAAAGGTTAAATAGATAAGTGGTGGTCACTAGTAAAAAATATTATTGATTGAGGGAATGATTGATACCTTATAGTGGGATGAATTTAGAAGTATTTTCTTTGAAAAATATTTTCCTAAGGTGGTGAGACATAGGATGCAGAAGAAATTAATTGAATTAATGAAAAAATAGAATGATTCAGTAGTTTAGTATGAAAAAAACATCCCCTAATTTCTGAGGAATTCTCAAAATATTATTCTGGATCTTGATTGCAAAATCAACTACTTTTACTCTTGATTATCAATAAGGTATTAAAGGGAATTGGCCTCCCATGAATTCAAAAGGAATGGTGAAACTTTTCTGATGTACTGAGAGGGTAGAGATGATGTTTATGGATGATCACATTCACTTTTTCCAGAAGGAGAAAATGTTGTCTAGATGGAAAGTGATAGTTATGAAATAACCAAAGAAATTTGATGGTAAGAAATTCTAGTTCCAGTTTGTGAAATGTTTGGAAAAATAACCCTTTATAATTCCTTACCAAATCTAAGAAATGTTTTTGATGTGGTAAGTTTTTACATATGGACCATGATTGTAATTAAAAATATCCTAAGACATATCCTAGTAAGAAAACAGAAACATGTTTTCAATGTGATGAGATGGGTGATTATGAAAATGATTTCCCAAAAAGAGATATGAATTATTCGAATAATCCATACTATAAGATGAAATGTGTAGTGAGATCCTTTGCGACTATGTTAGAAGATGTCGGGCTATCCAATGAATTTTTATCAGGTACCTTGTTTGTTCAATAATATTTTTATAATGTTTTGTTTGATATAAGGTCTATACATTCATTTTTTCTAAAGAATTTTCTTGTAAATTTTTAATATCACCTCAAAAAATGAGCCCAAACTTATTGATTAAACACTATGGGAAATATTATTGAAAAGAGGAATTATAAAAATATTTATATGGTGGACTGTGGATTGAATTTACAAAACAAATCATGTTGTATTTCCTTAGTAGAGATCGATATCATTCTAGTAAAGTATTGGATTTATATTAATCATGAAATGATTGATAATAGAGCTAATGAAGTTGTTTTTCAGATAGAGTTTCAGTTTTTATAAACGAACGAACCCATACAATTGATAACATATGAGAAATCTAAGAAATTGTTGAACGATGGAAATGAAATTTATCTTTCTAATATTTTTTATAAAAAGGGATATATTTAAATTAATGATGTTCATGTGGTAAATGAAATCCTTGATGATATTCCGGATGACTTACCCACTACCATAACTGATTGGGAACAAAAATTCAAAATTAAAATAGTTCCTAATTCTAAGCCAATTTGAATAACCTCATATATAATGTCTTATATGGAACATATTGAATTGAAAAATCAGTTGTAGGATTTTTTTGATAATGGACTAATTCCTCCTAGAACTACACCATTGGGGGATCATATGGTGTCTGTTAGAAGAATGGTTCCATGCTAATTTTCACTGATTATAGATCCTTGAATACCATGACTATTAAAACAAGTATCCTTTGCCGTATATCAATGAAATGTTTAATCAATTATAGGGATCTCATTACTTTTCCAACATCGACCGTATATCTAGATACCACCAGTAGAAATTGAAGGAGGATGACATCCCAAAATTTTATTTTTGTACAAGATATGGGCATTATGAATTTTTTTTATTTCATTGGGGTTAACTAATGAACTTTCTATATTCATGGATCTTATGAATAGAATATTTCATGAGTTATTGGAAAAAAATTTGGTTGGGTTTGTTGACGACAGTTTGATATTTTCAATGTGTGAATAGGAACATGAAAAACATCTATGGGTTGTTTTGCAAACATTAAACAAAAATAAACAGAATGTAAAAATCTGAAAATGTGATTCTTTGTTGGATCAAATTTAATTTAATGTGAGAATTGTTAATAAGGTTAGTATAACAATATATTGTTACAAAAAATAGTTTTTTGATGAATGGAGATGACCTCCAATTGTTAAAAAGATTCATAGTTTTCATGGGTTAGCATGTTATTATGGACGAGTTGTTAAAAGCTCTTCACGATTATCTAGACCATTATCTATGTTAACACGAAAAGGTGATAAATTTATTTTGGATAGAAGAATGCGATATTTGTTTTCAATAACTGGTGAATATATTGGTGAATGCTCCAAATTTTGCATTGCCTTCTCGAAATGGTGTGTTTTTCATCTAAATTGATGCTTCATTTAATAGAAATGGTTGTGTTCTAATGAAAAATGATTTATTAATTTCTTATTCTTTAAGACAACTAAAAACTCATTAGTTAAATTATCCCACACATGATTTGGAATTGGCAGTTGTGGGTTTTCTTTGAAAATTATGAGGAATCATTTATGTTGAGCCAGATGTCAAATATATACTGACTATAAAAGTATGATGTATAAATTGACATAGAATGAATTAATCATGAGGCAATGAAGATGGAAATAATTGATAAATGATTATGATTTCAAGATCAATTACCATCCAAGAAAAGAAAACAACTTGGAAGATTCCCTTTATCGATTACATCAAGCATCATTAACCATTTTACGTTTGGAACATGAGCCCTTGATTAAGTATTTGATGTGTTTTGGTATAGAAGTAGATTTTTGTATAAAATAGATCTGTTTGGTTTCAGGATTCAATGTTTTCATCATTATTAGATAGAATTAATAAAGAACAAAATGATGACTGTGAGCTATATGAAAAGGTATAATTGGTTAAAATGGGTAAGGTTACATAATTTATCCAAGATAAAGATAGTGTTTTGATATTTGAAAAAATATTATATGTGCCTTGTGATTCCCAATTGATGAAAGATTAGGTATGTGAAGGTCATAGTTATCCATTTTTTTGTTTATCCTATATGTACTAAGATGTACAAGGACCTCCAATTGTATTACTAGTGGGATCGAATGAAAAGAAATATTTCAGAATTTATTGAGAAATGGTTAACATGTCAACACGTTAAAGAAGATCTTCCATTACCGAAAGGGGGGCTTTAGCCTTTTCTAGTGCCTAGGTGAATGTGGGAAATTTCATCCATGGACTTTTTCATGGGACATCCAATGAATTCTCATGGTAATTATGAAATATAGGTTATTGTTGACCAACAATATAAATGTGCACATTTTCATCATATTTGAGATACAATGTCTTTGGATTGTCTTTCTCGACTATAACTAAAAGATATTGTCATGTTACATGGTATGTCTATTTCAATTTTCTCTTGCCAATGTACTTGGTTTACTTTTATTTTTTGGAAGGGGATTTATAAGTCGTTGAACATAGAATTAAATTTCATTATATCCTTCCACCGTCAATAAGAAAGGCATTCAGAATGAATGATTCAAAAATTGGAGGATATTCTTTGATCTTGTTCAATAGAATACCTTGGAAGTTGAGATCAACATATTTCTTTATTATAGATTTATTATAACAACTGTTTTCAATATAGTATTCATATCCGACATTTTGAGGCATTTTATGTGAAGTAGTGTCAAGCTAAATATTTTGGGGATGATGTTGGGGAAAGGAAGATGATGGGAGTCGAATTAGTAGAGGATGTGGTTGAGAAATTGAATATGATCCAACAACACACGAGGATAGCTCAAATCAGGGAAAAACATTATGAATACAATATGAGGAAATAAATTTCATTTGTGGTAGGTAATCCTGTTGTTCTTAATATATCTCCATGGAAACGTGTCTTTCATTTTGGTAATACTGGAAATCTATGTCGACATTTTATTAGACCTTATGAAATTCTAGAGAATGTTGGACTTGTCGCCTACTGTGTATCTTTACTTAGAAGTTCATCTCCGGTATACTATGTGTTTTCAGGTTTTTATGTTGAGAAATTATATGCTAGATTCATCTCAATATTTAAGCCTAGAAGCAGTTCTACAAGAAGTGAACATTTCATATAAATAGAAACCTGTTCAGATTCTTGATCAAAGAGAAAATTTATCGAGGAATAAGTAAATACACCAGGTAATGGTTTTGTGGAAAAACCACATGGTTGAAGAAGCATCATGGGAATCTGAAAATATTGTCAAGGAATGGTTCCCTCACTAATTTAATAAGTAAATAAATTTGTCTGGATGAAATTTATAAAAGGTGGGGAAAATGAAACACCCCAAGGTTTTAAAAATAAATTGAAATTAATTAATATTTTTTAATTATATAATTATTAATATCCTTTAAAAAGAATATTTTGTCTTCTATGATTTGAATTTCAAAAAAATGGACATCTACGGTTGTGATTATTATGTTATTACGAGTCTGATAGATCCTATTTTTTTGGTGAATAATATCATACCCTTATGAATAGTAATATGAATTTTAATATGACGATTAAGAATATAAAGTCATATTATTATTTTATTTTCATAAGGTTATAGGATAATGACATGTTTTTTAAATTTTCAAGGTGTTAAAAATTGAGCTATAGATATAAAATTGTTATATTTGAATAAATTATGATTTTATTGAAAAATTAAATTAATAATATTTACAAAATTATTTTTAAAAATTTTAGTTCAATTTTTAAATATACATGTCAGAAAATGGTTAGGGGATTTTTTTTGAATTTTTTCTAAAATCATGAATTTTTTATTAATAGTAAAATAGATAAATTATGATAAATGTTAAATACTTGTTTTACTACATCATAGGTGATGAAAGGATAATGTAATCCCACATTTTTAAAACTGATATGCCACTAATACTATTTTGGGTCACATGAATCATGAAAATTCATAGTCTTGGGCAAAAATATAAAAATAATGATTAAAATAAAGTAAAACTATCCTCTCCTCCACTACTAATACCACCCTCATTCACGTCTTCCTATAAAACCCCTCAAACCTTGATCATTGTCTAATTTCTTCAAAATACCATCCCAAAGGCTCTTATCCACATCAAAGACCTTTAGTTCTCCCCATATGCAAAAAAAATGTTTTTATGGGTGATGTCAAGGAGAAGATATCAAGAGGTTAGAAAAATATTTCTTTTTCATGTGGTTTCATTTCAATTCATTTATTTTTTAAACCATATTCCCATACCATTATCCAAGAAGTTGGAAATATAAATAACCTTTTATATTTTATATGTTATTATTTTCATGTAAAAAATCATTATCTTTCTTCTTCTCCTCTTCCTCTTATCCTAATAAACACCATTTGTGATATGTCGTCTAACAAAATTCTAGACGATATGATCATGATTTCAATTAAATCCTTCAAAGTTGAACATAAAACCCATTTAATGATTGAAAAATAATTTAACGTGTGTTAATTAACCAATTCTATGTTATGGAATGAAAATATATTCATGAACATAGATTATACAATGATACAAGTTCATGATTATCAAGGAACCAGAAAAAATGATGTAAATAGATATCTTTAAGGTTTCGTCTAATGATTCATCATCATATATAATAATAACATAATCAATTTTATAATTTTATATTCTAGAAAAATATTAATACCATTTCATTCTACTTCTATAATTTTATTTCTATATGACAAGAAAAATCAAATATAAACCAGCCTTGGAAATCATGTAAGGAATGCACCTAATACAACTGAAGGAACAAAATAATAATAAATAAATGATGAAATTTAGTTATAAAATGATCATATAAGGTGTCATAAATAAGATCTTGTTTCTATTATAAATTAGTAACACTGTTTTTATCCATTATACAGAAGTTTTAATCATGTTTTAAGTAATATTAACCAGAGGATTGGTAATTATAAACATGATTTCCATTCTTCAGGTTATCTTTCTTCATCATTATTTAAGTGGTATTAAAATTGTTTTTTTAATTTATTTTTTATAATATGTTTAATTATGTGTATTTACAGTGTATACACATATTACATCTAGTCTATTATGTCTCTCTTCAGTTATCATATTTATGTAAGGTTATTTTCTTTTAAAACCCTCTTTTAATTTTTTTTAGAAAACAGAAATGAAATTTTTTATTTAATTATTCATGTCGTATGATTATGTTACGGATGAAGGGTAATTTTTTATGATTATGGGTAGGTCCTATATCTCCATCAAATTCATTAGGTATGTTTATGTTGGATGTCTTCCGTATGGTTACTCAATGTTTAGCTACAATGTCTACACCATAAGGTAGCCATGAGGGTTTAAAATCACAAGGTAGTTGTGAGGGTTACAATATATGTAATGACAAAAGATAAGTTTATGGTTCTATTTATGTTCTATGAGTTTTGTGTAAATATCATGAAAATATAATCTTTCACAAATTATTTTTATATGGGTGATAAATATGTCTTTTTGAAAATGATTTCATATGTTACAAGTATTCATATACTAATGCTTTCATTCCTTTCTTTTATATCCCATACTGAGATTTTTGTGCTCATCCCATGTTTTAAAATTATTTATAAAGGTAATAAGGTTGTGTTAGGAAAATAATGAATCCATGTAAATTTTTATAATTATTTTTCAACAAAAACATGTTTTATTTTAAAAGTTATATATTTTGGAAGAAATGGATACTATTTTGGGGTATTTGCACTATGTAAATGTGCAATGTTATTCATGTGTTATATCCAAATTCCCTAAAACTCTAAATATGACCATATCATCTTGACTAAAATTCGAGATTATGTAATGTGATGAGTCCGGGTCTTTATATATACTATCACAAGCACTAGCTTCAATTAATTTGAAGCATCTTTATTTAGGTAATTTTACGAATCTCACCTTAATTAATAAACCAATGGATTTAATTTAATAGATTTATACATCAAGTCAATGTTTAACTTTTTATGGGATTACATCTATTTAATTCAAATTATTTTCAAATAAAATTATGAAAAATGGATTTTAAAACTTTTATGTTCCATAGACACCAAAAATTTCTAACCAAAAAAAAATTATTTCATGTAAATAAGGAATGGACTAAATCTGAAAATTTTAAATCATGTGTTGGGTTGTTAATATCATGAAACCAAAACTATCATGAACAATAAGAAACAAAATGAAATCCCTATATGAGAACGCATCCCAACTCATATCCTAATTCATCTAAATATGCTACATATCCCTATCCAGATTTAGGAAATTTTGGGATAGGTCATGGTGTAATTCAAACATAATATTCTATAAATTATTTGGGTCATAAATACTTTCACTCTAAAGGAATGAATTTACACATCGAATTTATTATCGGTGATTCCAAATTTGAATTTTTATGTAATAAATAAGTATATTACCTCAGCATGCCACATAAACTAGGAATATCTAAGAAATTATTTGGAACATTCAATGAGATAACTGATTTGATCCCATATGGATCTATAGAAACTCACTTTTCATAAAAGCAATGGAAAAGTAAACATAACTATTTTATGTAAAAATTAATCATTTATAACATGGAATACATAAGATTCCCTCACAGGAAACCAAACCCTTTAGACTATTCTTGTTCCTGATTATCCTTTTTCTTCAAGACACTAGTATATCATCCACAATAACCACCACAAATGCAATCAATATACCATTGAAATATAAAATTCATCAGTTCCATATAGATGGTTCGTGCATTCATAAAACCTATAGTCATAAAAAACACAAAAGGGGCATATCTTCTTCTGAAATCTATCTTCTGAATATCATATTTCAGAAACTTTTTATTATGATATCCCAAACGCATGTAAATTTTAGATAACCAATGGACACACAACAATTGATCAAATATTTCATGGATTCTTTTAAGAGTGTAATGATTAATTTCTATGATATGGCTAATAATGTGATAATATAAAATATCATAAGTGACCCATCCACATTCTTTAAAAAATAAATGGTGTTTCCCAAAAACATATGCTCAGTCGAATAAACCCTTTACATTCCAACTCTTCCTACTTATCCTTCAATTCCCTCAAATTTTTTCGGACAATATGATAATATTAATGGGAAATAGGCATTTTCCCTATAATGAGATAAATCTTCTATTCCAATTCTATTTTGGTTGAAATCCTTAAGAAACTACAAGTAAAAACATGAAGTAAATGGTCCAATATGGTAGAAAATTCAATATCACGTATCTCATCTACTGACAAAAAATAAATTGAAGTCTACTGGTAAGAGAATGTTCTAACCACTTGTAAAATGTTTCCTACATTGATTTCATCTACTAAAAAATATATTTTAAATATACATAAAACACCTTTAGAATATTTGAAACTCACATTCCATTCATATAAATCGATATAGGATTCATATATTTAGAGCCAGTAAATTATTAGAATCAATTCCCAAACATTGCTCTCTAGTAGAGAGAAATCCCATACCAACTCAATACCATTAATTTTTATTGAACATGCTTCACATTTCAATAGTGAACTATTTCATTAGCTCAAAGGTGTTAGTATTTTCAAAATAGAAGGTATAATATTAAAAAGTAAACCCATCATATCAAAAACATGAGATGAAATAAACCATTGGGACACAGTCAACTAAAAAAACATGTATAAGTGAAGAATTAAAACGAATAATGCAACACACTATCTAAGGCCCAAATTTATCATCCATAATCTCATAATCAGTGAACAATTATATTTTCTATTTTTTGATATTTCACCGGATGAGGAGTCATATTCATCATGTAATCTCCTTGGATTGCTCAGTTCTGATAATGACTGATATTTTGTGGAACTCATCCAATTAAATAATATGATTCCTGAGATGCATTATATGTGTCTCTAAAACATGAAGTTGGATTAAATTTATAATATCATCAAATATTTCTTATATGGTTGAAATTGTGACATGCTAAAGGGGGTGTCATAAAATCACTATTCAAATTCTCAAAAGAGCCATACTGAAAGCATTTTGGAATACTCTTTGGATATGGTGGAAATTGACCAATACAATGATCTAATAATGAGATATAGCACCACCTTGGGAATATGTTTCCATTATCATATTCATAATATTGTTGAAGTTCCCACCTATTCATGAAATAATAAACATTCTTCATAAATTTTTTTTTCCAAACATGTCTCATTCTACTACAATAACTCTATTTATTCTATCCAAATATTATAATATAATATTCATGTAAATAATTGAGAAAATATCTAGTTTTAAAATAATGTTTATCATGAATTATTTCATTGATTACCTTGTAGAATCATCTAGTGAAAGGTGAACTAAATTCATAAATTCTGATTCACACCCTATTACTATGATATTCTCTTGCTTTAAATTGAATAAGTTTATTTTTGTATCCATTCACAATGTGTGGTTATTGAATGTTTGTTGAATAGTTATTCAAATTCCTCCCATCAAAAAACATGGTCCAATATAGAATGAAATTATAATTCTCACCATTAGCATGTCATTACCTCCACCATATTCATTTCCAATTTGATTTTTAGATCTACTTGTGTTTAATTCAAATCAATGATTTGATTCATACTACTGATCAAAAATTCTTGTTTTTTAGCTCAAAATACCCCAGAAATATGGATGGGATCTATATTTCTAATTTAATTAATTAGTTAAATTTTCATAGTCCATCATTCCTATTATCCATATTTATAGCATGGAAATCCTGTAAAATTCTTTTAATAAGCAATTAGGACACTTGTGGCTTATGTGACATGGCATTTTTAGCAGCCATATCAAGTTCATTTCTATGTAACCTTATTTATTCAATTAACAATAACCATAAATAATCAATTTAGTATCAGTAATTTTAAACTTAATTATTGCATATTTCAATATATCGCATCAACACATATCTCCACATAACATTCCATTATTCACCAACCATCAACATTTCTTGGATTTTTTAAAATTTTAATACTATATTTTTCAAAATAACATTTTTATCGTTTTAAAAAATAACAATTTTTATCCATTACAAAAACTGTTTTTAATAAAATTAACAATTCAATAATATTTGGATGTCTTAGTTTGAATTCATGTAATGAATAACTCATATTTTAAACACATTATAATGTTGTGACAACTAACCTAACATTGTATCAAACACTCATGTACCCAAAATCCTTTTTATCATGATTCTAATTATAAAGAGGTTAGTTATTCCTTTTATCTATACATTAAATAATCCTACAGTATTACTCATTACTAATATCCAAGTGACAGACTAATACTATTTCCAACTCTTTTATTGAATAATACCAACATCATTTATTATTTCAAAAATTGGACAATAATAATAACATTTTTCCGAAAAAGGAATTTGGACTTAAAGGGACTGATACCATTTATATATAATGTAGTAATCAATGTGATACCATTTTTAGCACTATTACCCTCACCCAATGGATTGTTTAGGAGAGATTTCATTACTAGGCCTTTGGTGACATCCCCAAGACACCAAAGGATGGAAGAATGTCTAGGGTCCTCATACACATTTAGTTAATGATTTTACCTTTGAAGATAAAACAAAAAATCCAAGAGAACCATAAAAACCAAACAACTATATAATTCTTGATTGTAAAATAAAACACATCATAACTAAAATGATACCCATATTAGTGATCAATTGGAAACTAAATGATCAATTAAAATAAAATCCACTAAGGTGATATTATTCTAGTGACTCCCAACCTGCTCCAATATTCATCTTAGAAAGCTCTATTGTAATATCAATAAAAATCACTAATTAACTATTATTCCATTCTATTACCTATATCTAGATAATTGAAATCTGAAATGATAAATAGCACCTTTGAAGGGGGTGATTCAAAAAACTATAGTATATCCACAAACTTATATTAAACTATCGAGGCCAATAAATTTCACATAAAAATTTATTTTTTAAATATATCAATAACCATTTTCCATGTATCTAATATAAACCATGATTTTTGAAATATTATTTTAAAAGATTCATTAGACATGATTTTAAAAAAGCCAACCAATACACACAATTTATCGAAACCATCATAAAAGAGGTTACCAAAAATAATTTAACTATCATTTGATATAGAATGAAAATTATTTCAGGCTACACCTTGAAGCTCTAATCTACTCGAGTTGATGTATATGGAATCAACCCCATAAATGTGGGAAAAATGAAAATTGTATCTTTGATTCTGTAGATATTGGATTGTATCTTTATATTATCAATATATTTAACCATAAAAAATTAACATCACATAAAATTAAGCTATCAAAAAATTATTAGATATAAGCTTCTGAGAAGGAAGAGGAGAATGGATTTAAGAACAATGACCAGGAATAATGACTTATTGATGAAACTTGATCTCCAATTATCATTCAATAACCTAAAAAATTCTCTTGGATCAAAGGCATTACTATCTCATACATTTGGTGAAAAAGTAGTTTGAGATAATGAAATAAATAATTGTATCAGGACATAATATGATTGATGTCCCAAAATTTCGTATCAATATCTTTACGGTGCAATGTTAGGGTGCATGAGTAGTAAACCAGTCTACTAACCCTGCACAATATTGGGTATCCTAGATTGTAGGCTCGTATTGTTTTTACAAAGAACCCCACAATTTTTATAAAAAATGAATCAATCATGTCGGGATACTTTCTAATCTTACATAGGATTCACATATTTCTAGATGTGATAAATACATTGTACTAAGTGTTGTTAGTCTACACACCTCCATAAATGTATCCAATGTATTCTAAAACACCTATTAACCTAAATATACATAACATAATCATTATATAAACTTAAAATAAAAAATTAATAAGTATTTACCTAAAAATAAGGTTTCTAATTTTCAAATCACAATGAGTGTATTGCCACAACCAACATAGACATATTACTCTCTAGAAATCTGGAAACCCAATTCCAATATCACACCAATTGGATAAATTTATATATAAATCTTGAGATAAATGAAAATAAAGATATACAACTATAAATATATTAGAATCCATTAATCAAAAAGTTCTTGAAGAGAATGAGATGATCAATCAAAGAGAATATTGATCAAGATCAAACTCAATAATCTTTTTCAAAATATCAATCCTCACCAAATGTCTATTAGAACTAGTAATGTATTGATTTAATAGCATTTTCTAACATCATATAATATCCTATGATTATATAATTGAGAAATAATTCATTTTTTTCTTGATATGAGTAATTTAATGCGATATATAAAAACATAATTATGTATCATGGTTTGGTTAAATGTTCTATATATATAAGAACTCTAAACCTCATAAACCTAGAATGAATATGTGTAGGTCATTGTGTCCCCTTATCATATAAATAACCAAATATTATTTAATATATCCAAATTCAAAATGAATATTTATACTTCAATGTACACCTAATCGTGCAAGTAACTACGGATCCTTAAAAAAACAACCAAAATTCTATTCATAATCCAAATTCAAAAAAACATAAACCCCATGTTAAATATCCCATCATATATCTATAAGCATAATAAAAATTCACTTTTTACGTCATATCTCACATAGAATAATTTAGTTAAATAAATTATTCATTTAAAACACAAACATTAATAATAGGAAAAAATTTATTCCTAAATTCCAATAGGGGTATGGTGAAAATAATTATTCCAATGGACTAAAAAAGATAAATCAATTGACATTAGAGAGTTCCTGAACCAAGGTTATAAAAATTAAATTACACATTGGTCGAATGTATTATTATAATTATTTAAATAAAATTATTTATAAATCCTTATAAATTTTACCAAGTATATGAATAAAATATACTAAAAAATAAAATTATATTTTCATTTTATAAAATAATAAAAAATATATTATGTTTGGATAAAAAACCTAAACGAAATACAATCATTTTAGATGTGAATGGTCATCCACTAAACATAAAAAAGTTACATTTAAATTCTAAAAAAGTGTGAAATACACATGTCTAGACCCATGGTTTACCCAATCAATACCACTAGCCATGTTTCAATCATCTCAATATCTACACGTCCCAAAAAATCTACAATTTTTTACATTATATTATAGTGAAACTAATCTAAAAGACAAAAAATTTATATCGTTATTATTCTATATAAATTTATTTTTTAATGTATTTTCTAATTTTAAATACTTATTTATCACCTATAGGTTTATCATTGTAATTTTACATATCAAAGACTATAAGACATGCTATTTTTTTATGATAGTCATTATTTGAATTCATTTATATTTCTCATGCTTATTTTTATAAGTTTTAATAAATCATATCTTTTATTTTTATAAAAATTTAAATAAAAAATTAATATATTGCTATGTTAGAATATTTATGTATTTATTTATATCATTATTTAATACATGACATATATGTTTTTTAATTTAAAAATAATTTAATCATTTGTATGTTATAAGGGTAAAATAAATACATTGATGTAGACATCAATACATCTCTACATTCATGCATGCATGAATAAACACATATGTATTTATATATAATGTATGTATTATATATGTTATTACATTCTCCCACTTTATATAAATTTTATCATTGGAATATTAAATCACACTCAATTATAAATAACTCCATGTATCTTGTCGTTGTTTGTTCCTTACACCATCATTCACTTCTTCATAGTGGTGGATCATCTTCATCTATATCCATTTTCTATTAATTAGTTTCTATAACATATGAATAAGGAGATAAATAATATTGACTAACGTTCATTATAATTTATATAATGTTCCTAATTTTCTCTATAAATAATATTTATATAAAATCATAAGAAGATATATATCCACAGTATAGAAACATGTAAGACATCATGATTTCTAAAATGTTTGGGAAAAAATGATTGAAGATATCACATGAATTTTAATTTCATCAATATTTCAAAAAATATATATTTTATGTCCTCTTATAATATGGTCACTCATAAATAAATTTAAAATAATGGGTAAATGATTCTACTATTACATCCTATGTAATATCCAATAGATGAATCATTACACAATAAATTTCATTATAATATAATTTTAGGCTCACCCATCTCATTTAGTTTCTAGAGATCTATGAAACATCATAATGTAAACATACACATAAGCACAAAACATTATTTTCAATTACATTTGACCAACATAAAGGTTAAAAATATGTACCATTACTATGAATCATTCTAGGGGGACCTAAATAAATAAATTATTTCATATATATATGACGATCCATTTCAAAAAAATTATTTTCAATAAAGTAAATCACAGAAAAATATGATCTCATGAATGGGTACCAATTCAAAGGATTCATGTGAATGGACAAAAAATAATTTCATAGATGATATATATAAGGGAAATCATTTTTTGCATTTATTTAATTGAAAAATGAAATACATAAATTATTTTGGGAATTATTCCTTGTATAATTAATCAATTTATAATGGTTATATTCATAAAAAAACTAAGAGGAATGTTGAGGAACCCTTTATGTGTTCAACTGAGTATAACTAAAATCACAATCTACGATATATTTTTTGAATTTTTTTAATAAATATCTTAATATTGGTGTTATAAAACACATATAATAATTTGATAATATATAATAGGAATATAATAAATGATTGAATAATACTCAATATAAAAATAATAGGTATTTCAAAAAAATGAAAAAAAATAAGAAAAACACTTCACATTTATATTGCATTCAACATTTTGAGTATGAGCAATAGGAATCCTTAAGACATTCATGAATAAATAAATTTGATGGAACTATTGTATAAAAAAAATATAAGGATCATGTGATATGTTGAAATGGGAGGATAATGTGGTTTCAATATTTTCTTCCAACAATTATTGTTATCTAAAGAAAACATATAAATGATATTATAAATTTTTGAATAATATTAATAAAAAATACTTAATATTGAGGTAAAATAAATTTTATTATTTAATTTTTTAATGATAGTAGTCAACTTATTTAATTTGAAATCATTTTTACTCATTAAATGGGTTTTTGATCATAAAAAGGATTATTGTTATTTATATAAAGATATAAATTTATAAAAAAAATTAACAAATATTTTATATAAATAAATTAAATTTTAACATTCATTTCCAAATTATATTATTTGTATAATGTTTAAATTAATTTATTTTACTCAATTTCTTACCCTAAATAAAAAATTAATGCAATTTTTATAATACAGTCTTTAACTCAAAAAAATATTTATGAAAAGAATTATTGAAAAATAGTATTTATTGTGATTTTTTTAATTTTTCAATCCTAAAATGTTAATTGCAAATTTAATTTATTTTTTATACCTTCCCAATATCTACATGATAGAAAATTATTACAATATTATCATATAAATTCCTCCAAAACATCATATAACATTATTCTATCAATCTCATCAATTTTTTTCAATATATTTATTTTATACAACATTTATGTGATTTTTATGTACTATGAATCTCGTTTTTAGTTTTACATTAGTGAATACCAATCATGTGAAATAGTTCTCCTAATCATGATAATACATTTTTTTATTTTAGCATCTCGTTTTAGTGGTTATGATATGGAAAATTATTTTTTGTGTAGTTCATTTTAATGAAATACTAAAAAATTTCCCTTATATCACATGGTTTATTGATCTATCAATTTTGGGAATTCCTTTCATCTCAAATTCTATTTATAAAATTATATAACTGGGATAATAATATTTTATATTTAATATATATATATATATATATTATTCTTATATTATTATATCATTATACATAAATGGATTATGTAAAAATGGGTGGGAGTGGAAGTGAAATTTAAAAAAAATGATCAATATATATATTATTCTTTAAGTTGTTAAATGGTAATTTAGAAGTGGATTAACTAAACATAAATATATTAAATTAGAATAAGATTAAAATTAAATGGGGAATGGTAATATATTGATTATCTAAGTGGATCCATTTTATTTAGATTACTAACATGCATAAAAAATACAGTCTATTTTAACTTTATCCCTGTGTAATGTCCCAACCCGGTTCACCCCTAAACTGGTGGCTGAACAGATCGTCACATGACATCAAGCGCGTCTCCCCGTACGCTAGAGGCTTTCGACTTGCTGTGAGGGACTAAATATAGTCAGTGGGCAGACTATACCAACATATCAGAGTCAAACATCAGTATATCTGAGTAAATAACAATCACTTGTGGAAGCGTTAATACATAATAATAAAAACAGAGGAAGAAAAATAGTAATCATTTTATAAATGTGTCGAACCCCAATTACACAAAAGATGCATGAATTACATGCTAATTATACATAAATGGAATGTAATGAAAAAAAATTCTTTTCATTCCAATAAAGTAATAAATAAATAACAACTCACTGACTCGAGGGAAGTCTCTTTGAGCATCCCGAGTTTCCATTGTGTCCTTTGCTCCTCTCTCCCAAGAATATGCGAACAAGAGAAACCTGCAGACAAATAGAATCTACAATGGAACCCATTGTAATGGCATCCTATGTTTGGTGTGAGATATAAATCTTACTAGCATGAAACCACCAGTGCATTTCCCAAATCCAATATTTTAATAAATAATTCAAATGGTGTGATAGAATTCATAAATAATTTAAGCATTACAATGTAACTATATATCCAAGTACCTGCTTTAGCCCTCAACTTGTGTCTGAACCTTAATTATACATTTTTCATGCATACTCAACTATCAATACACAATAATTTTCATTTATTAATTATTTAAACCTCATTAAATTATTAAATTATAGAGTTTTGGCCTAAGCTCGACGTCCCCCATATTAGTCACTCATCACAGATGTCTCTAAAGACCATCTGAGTAATCAAATTAATGAACAAATCCAAGATTGTACTCTGTCTTGGATAACGTTCCATGAAATAATCAATTTAATCGTTCAAATACTAAGTGTGAGACAATCTAGAAATATAGTTATTTGATCCAGGGTCGGTCCACTAACAGTGATTCAACCAAACCATTCATAATTCTAAAACATTCCTCAATTTTCAGTTCATAAGTAATTAGGTCACAACAATTATCATTAACTATTAATTCATTTCATGTACGAAAAATTGGACACACATTCCAGGGTCAATTAATTGATGCAGAACATATTGTATAGAACCCTTGTGAGTATTTGGAGGGTCAGTCCTTGTCTTAAAATCCACCGATAGGAGCATCAATCCCTATCCTATAAAAGAATGTTTTCATGAAAGCTGGGTATAGAATTCCATGTCTAGAACCCCACGAGTTTTTGGAGCATTAGTCTTTATCTCACAAACCATTTACCAATCATACATATATATATTTATCATTTGTTTATAAGCCCATGTCTTACCCCCAAAAACCATCCCTTAATTAATTCTTATATAAATTAATCCAATCTGTTAATTAATTCCTCAACTAATTAGCAACTTAAATCTCATGTCAAATAATTATAAAATAAATTAACAATTCAACAAATCAATAGTTAATAATTAATTATCAGTTAATTATTCTTAATTAATTATCAAAAATCTTTAACAAGTCTAAACCCGTCTACTGAAATAGTGTTTCGTCCAGGACTATTACAATTAACATGCACGTCCTAAACATCACAAAACATGCTGACCAAGGCCCACAGATTTAGAAACCATCTCACATAGCATATCATATTTTTAGAAAAATCTATCAAGAAAAACATAATGCATGGAAAATAAAAGCACATCAAATGTAATTTTTGGCCATCTTTAATAACAACCCAGCAATTCACAATCTTAGATTAAAGCATTCAATTTAATATATTCAACATTTGATCAATTAAATCAAATATCTTTAACCAGTTAATCAATTCAATAACCATTAACCATATATAATTTAATAATTTATCCATCCATTAATTATTACAACTTATCACTTTATATTCCAAACATGTCAAAATATACAATATTCTAAATATTTTGAAACTGCCACAATTCTTCCAACACATGACATGATAATTAATTCTAATATTAATTACCATATTACCCATACTTCTACATTTAAATAATTTAAATATTTAATCATATCACATTAACCAAATTAGCAATACATTCTTAAAACCAACACATGATCCAGTCCTTGTTTAAATTAAGTGGGCGACATCACTTAATATTAATTTAATGAAAATTTAGCAGTTCCAAAATCAAGGAAAACTCATAATCTCAATTTATTTAAAGATTAAAATAATTCTTAAATAATGTGACAGAGATTTTGGGCCCTACATCAGGGTGGGAACATTTTAATTCCGCAAAGAATCTACGTACATGGTAGCAACCAGTCCACAACTGGTTCGCAGATTCACACACACACACACACACTTATATTTAAATGTTTTTGTTGTCTACATTGATATGAAAATTCAATATATTAAACCTCTACCAAGAATCTAAACTGTAATGATCAATGCACCTCTAACATGATACCAGGGACTCATAAAAATTAAAAGACCTTAATTTAGTCAGTTCCAAACCAAATAGAAGGTTTAGAAGCATACCTGAACCAATGATGAAAAAACAATTCTATACCATCCACCTCTCCCTTGGAAGTGGATACCGGATTACGGACCCATGGGTCCCTAAACACCAATCACATACAATGAAATTAAAAGAATGCTACAACTGGATGTTTGGACAACACAAAATCGGGTAAAAAAATATATGTGAATCACCAATGTGATGAAGGATACCATGAGGGAAGGCCTTACATTGGAGAATAAGACTTTAACCAAGTACAAAATTTGGGAAAACATTGCGGATGAAGAATCCCAAGGGGGTGTAGGGTTTCTGGTAGGGGTTTCGTGCAGCTGCAAGGGGGTTCTAGGTGAGGGAGAGCCATCCATGGAGAAGAAATCGCGCCATGGGTAACTTATTTGGTGGACAATAGCATGGTGAAAACTTATGGATGAGGCCTATATTGTGCCTCACAGTCTAAGAAGGAGAACCAGGTGGGGGGGGGGGCTCCCCTACACGACGCCTCCCCTTTTTTAATAAAAAAAATTCTAATATACTAAAAAAATAACACTACCCAAAATACAAATATTAATTACATTAATCATAATATTATTATTTTCATTTCAATTTGTATATTTAAAAGTGAAGCACATCATTTAATTAAAATTGTAATTTGAAAAACCACATAATTAAATTTTATTAAAAGAAACAATAAAACACTTTTTTTGATTATGTCCATCCTCCCCATTTAAATCAACATTAATTATTTAATTCATTTTAAACATTCATTTATTTAAAACCATAACAAATAATTTTATTTCAATAATAATAAAAATTATTACATTCCTAAAACTAAAATAATAATAGTGTCATTATTATTATTTTTCAAACCATTGATAAACCCAACACCTTAATTTAATAACAAAACATCATTAAATATAAAACCCCTAATTTAATTAAACATTTCATTGAGACGCTAAAATTCAACATTAAATTCTTTTAACATTTATTTATTTATATAAACAAAATAATATTAATAATAATATCATTATTATTATTATTCCAACTTTTATTTAATTAAAACAGAAACCCCCAATTTATTAAAAGACCATTAAGATGATTTTAATGATAAAAACTCTAACCCAAAATGTCAATACCCATAAATCCTTTGGAAATTTTCTTTTAAATACATGAGAATTTTATTAGTCTGCAAAAACTGACGGCGCATGATTCCGAGGTCCGGTGTGCCCGAAATCAATTTCTAAAATTTTGTTTGGGTTTGTTCTGTAAACGTACGAGTGGGATTTTATAAATTTTAAACTGGTGCTCAAAATTTAAATCTGAGAGCACCGTTAACCTCGCAGCGCTGGTATTCACTTAAGGAGACTTTCACCTCGATGATAGTTGGTCGAGAATAAAAGTTACTTTTTAGGGTTTTATGGAAAATAATAAAATAAATTGTGTATCAAATTATTTTATTTAAGCTACCATGTGGGTGACGGGAAGTTAAAACCTCCTCATGGGAGTTAGAGGTTGGACCACCACACCCAAACCTCCCATGAGAGTTTATGGTGGTGGGGCCCACCAGAACATAACCTCCCATTATAGTTTACAACATAGGGACCACATGAGGGCTTAACACCCTATTGATGGAAGATATTAAAACCCCTCAACTCTCCGTTATTAATGAGGGAGAGCCTCTTAAACTTCCTTTAATTAATTTGTGCCAATCTCCCCTAATTAATTCTTGCCAACTCACGTGAATTAATGAGTTGTAGACTTTAAATTTAATTCACCCTTTTGAATTTGTGCTTTCGAAATAATAGATAAATTAATCTATTATTTGGAACAATGACTTCACTCGACTGATTAAAGAGAAAGCTATCAATGAGGAACCTCACATTCCAATGAAGAACGTGTTCTTCTTCCCAAGAAGAATGTCAGAAATGGTCCCCTTCGATCTTCTTACCCAGACACCTACCTACGTGGAACCACTTCCACATCCATCGTGCGAATTCGAGAGTGGAAGAGTGCTATGGATGCGACGAGTGAAAACCTCTTCTTATTCCTGTGAATTCACCATCGACGGCCAACAATCAATGTTAGGGTATTTACTTTTTTGTTATATCCCTTCTCTCTTTCTCTTCTTCAAATAGAAAGAATTTCTTAAGGAGTTTGTAAATGAAATTTTGTTCATCATAATACTTGATGAACCAACTGATACCACCCTAAACGCGGAGTGTGCATGCCAAACCAACATGGCCCGACCCCTCTGTCGATATTTGTTATGTTGAACATTCAGTGATGAAGTGGAAATGAGGCCACGAAGGCGGCAACGACAAAGGTCGTGCTACCCGCGGCATCCGCGAATCGCGCCGCCCCCGCGGCACTCCGGTGCTCCCGGATGAACACTGTCCGCCTGCATCGGCTCGAGCCACATGGAACCGGGCTGACTGGCCGCCCCCCAGCCACCGGGCCACCTGACTGTGGCCACCCCGCGCCCTACCCGCGCCTTTCCGGACGCCCTGCTGGCTTGCCCGTGACCCGCGCGACTTGCCTACAGCCAGCCTGGTGCACTTCCGGCCTACCCTCGCCCCGCACGGCCTGCCTGTATCCTACCCGCTCCTCATTCGACCTTCCTGCAGCCTTCCTGGTGCCCTTCCGGCCTACCCGTACTTTTTGCGGCATGCACGCGGCCTGCCAGTTCCCCGCGCGCACTACCCGCAGCCTCCTGGCGCCCCGCCAGCCTACCCAGGCTTCCACGCGCCCTGCCCGGCCTGCCCATGGCCTGCCTCACCCTACCCAGATTTCACACTACCTATCACACCTAGTTCAGCTACCTGCAGACCTCCTGGCCTCCCGAGCCTGCCCACGACGTCCCACGTGGTGTCGCTGGGCAAACCATCCCCGGCCTCTGTACCGAGCCGCCTATGTAGCGACCTCTGGGCCAAACCACCCTCGCAGTCCGGGCTGAATCTAAGAGGAGGGCCCACCAAATGGATCGTTCCAGACCCAGAAGGTCTGATCTGGGTGCCCCAGACCTGGTCGACCTAGACAATGACTGGCTGAGTCGGTCCAACTATGCCGGAAAGGACCCATGCCCACTACCTGCCTTTACTCTCTTTTGTCCATATCGTTGGCACCGGATGACAATTTGATGAACCATTAGAGTCAATGGTTCTCTTGGAGCATGATGGTACCTTTTATTATACCCCACTAGAGCTCAGGGTAATGTTGAGATACAGTCTCGTAAGAATGTACACGAATCCAAACGGGCCCACGGGACTAGAAAGCTTATAACTCACAGACCGGGCATCCGATTGGCGTGCTATCTGTTGTGTTAATACCCCTATGATGAGGCACACATTTGATATACTTCTACATGGTACATTAGGACAATAGGAGTAACGACCATTAGCTTGTGGAGCAGATATTCCAGAGATGAACATGCATTTGTGCGGGAACCTAGTAGCTGGATAGGTATTGGAGACTACTGGTCGAGCGACACATAGTGACTCAAATAGTTCAGTGGTGAGCGCCTAGTTGTGGTGACAAACCCATGGTGGAGGAGTGCCTAGTTGTGGTAGTAGACCTATAGTAATCGATAGGAGGAGTACCTCTGCAGGCTATGAAGGTGAGTTCGTGGTTTTGGCGGCAAGCCTATGGTGGGGAGCGCCTCTGTGGGAGCTTGGCAGACCCACGGTACTCGATAGGGGGAGTACCTTAGCAGTCCAAGTTAGTGGGAAGCTCCTCTATGTGACACGGAAGACCCACTGTACTTGATAGAGGAGGAGTTCTCCAGAAGCTGAGGGTTTATATTTATAAAATCCCTAGAATAAAATCCTCGTTGAGCTGAGTCAGTGACTTTTGTGTTTACCTCAAGATTGAGATGGATTACATGATAACTTAGGTATATGTATGGGCATATACCTATGTGGGGTTAACTGTTGGTTTCATACTTTGTGGATTATCCTTGTTGAATTTTGTGAGACATTGATGGTCTCAGGGTCCCTACTGAGTATCTATATATTCACCCCGGCACAGGCTATTCCTGCACCTCGTTGTGCTGGTTGCAGATGAAGGACATCACTAACTGAGGATCAAAGTTACAGGACTAGACGGTAACTAGAGGTGGAACATATGATGACTCGGTACACGGAGGAGAATGATAGACGTGCAGTGCTGAGGAGGCGATTAGTACCTACCCATTAGGTAGGAATTCTCGGAGGATGACTAAGTAGCTTCTTTACCCTTTCTTCAGTTGTACTTGTTTTTAGTTGTATTTCTACTTTACAGCTTGGCTTGTATTTCTGGCCCCTTTACTTTTCAGTACTCCTTTTGTATACAGTTTTACTTAGTGTTTTTGCTTCCAAATTTTACTTTTTTTATTGTGATATATTTTATAAAGGCAATGCCTTCCCAATTTGAGAGATTTACACCTTTGGTGCAAGTCGCCAACCCCTAGCCTATGGAAGGTGGGCCTGGGGTAGTCACGACATGGGTCTCGGGGGGACGGTTCGTGAAACATGACCTCCATTTAAAAATAAATGGTCCTTTAATAACTCAGAAAATATTCATTTAATTTAGACAATTCTTTGATAAACCCAAAAGGCTCATAAATTTCTTCAACATTAATTTAATTAATTCTTTATCATTCATTTAATTAATCTACCAAAAATAATAATAATAACTTCATTATTATTATTATTATTATTAAATAATTATATTTATTAATCACAATCTCATATATAATCCTATTTCATTAAAATAAATAATTTATTAAATATTTGTAAACAGCACGGGTTGGTCAGCAACTGTTGTTTGCCCATGAAAATCCATTAAAGAAGACTTTTCCAGATCTGGTACTCCTGAGACTCATCGGGACACCTGAAAATTTTATTAGGTAATTATACAAGTCAAAAAACAACACCTTTAGGTGTTCTAACACTAGTTATAAGGTTCCAGAGCACGATTTAAAAACAGACCCTTCTTTAAACCAATTTTTTTTGAACCTTCATATTATAACAGGGTTCAAAACCATGTGACTTTATAATCTACCAGACTTAAAAAATTCTCATCCTCTAGAGTCCATCGATAACTACTACATAAACCCACAATGTTTATTTAATTTCATTAGAACCTCCTTGTTTCATTCCCAATTCCAAACACACTGTTAACCCTTCATAGGCCTAAAAACTAAGCCTTTGAAACTAGAGCCAACGATCCCTTTATTTCTTAAGTATTGTGTCAAATATTATATATGAGGCCATTAAAAGGAACGCTTTCGTGAAAATGATTGAATCTTGATCAACCAACAGAACATTTTGCATATGCTTACTTTGAAATATGTCACGGACCTAAAACCCACATTCTCTCTTTACCTGACGACATTCCTTTAAAACAATTCTAAAACCATCCGCATGTATATCATAGTCCTTACCCAACTTTGGTGAAATTTCCAAGTAAAGTGATCACCAGGATATTTGAAAAATAATTTTTCCCCAACAGGAATAATGGAGCAGACTCAAGAAACCATGCATGCCACATTCTACTAACATAACAAACACTCATCAATCCAAACAACATTTAAACTATTGCGCGATATAACACCAACGCTATCATAGTTTCTCCATGAAGTGGTTCAGATAGGGTACATGTTCATCATATTCTGAAGAGCACACTAAGAGAAAACATAGGTCATTAAGAAGATCAGTAAAACTACTAACAGATGACCCTATTAGAAAAATCAGTGTCACCTACTGTCATGTTGACCAAAAACAAGGTGACACTACCCACCTTAGGATAGTCCATGACATCAAAATAAATGATCAGATACTCACCAGTGCACTATTTTAGAACACTTAACGCATGAGTGTGATTTTCATGAACTACAATCACCACATCAAACATTGATCATAGAAGCCGTAGCATAAACCTATCGGCGCACCATAACACCTGACGACCTAGAAGTCCTCAAGTGTAGTGGGATGAATTTACATTAATGGACTAGAACATTCTAAGGGTAGTACCAACCACATGTTATCCCCTTATGGAACATAATCTTCGAACCATTCTCCTGTTCACAAAAAAATGAAACCCTGAGGTTCAAAAGGACCTTTTCATTTTAGCTATTTTAATTAATATATTTCATCCTTCAAATCTCTTGAATGTATTACAAGAAACCCACAAGTACTTTTTCACAACAATTCACTTGGTTTTCAATCAACCCCCCATAGGCAAAATGTACAAGCTATAACAAAAATCCTCTTTAAACATTTAATATATTGTGTTATGCACATATAAATAAGAAATTTAGCATCAAAATTCCGTTTTCCAAAAAAGGTGAAATCTATGGGTGCCATTTATTCAATTCATGTTATTCACAAAGCAACCCAACAACAGTTCATTTAAAACAAAAACTCATCATTTTTTCATTAATAATAATTTTCAAACATAATAGGTTTACGTGGTTTAGTCACATGGATTTCCATATCCCAATCGATAAGACCCCCATACACCATACCGCTTGCATTTGGATCCCATTTAAGATATCCAATTTTCATTAAACATTTTAAATTTAGCCTCCATTTTTAATTTTATGTAAACACAGGTTACCCTTTTTACATTTATAAGGCACCCATAAACCTTACAACTGAAAAAAATTTAGGTCGTAACAGCATAGAAATGAATTTACCCCAATAATCCAACCATTTATCCTCAAGATAACATGTCACAATAAGTATCTAACACATATTAACATGATGAAATCTTTTAAACATGATATAAGAATCATGAAAAATATGAATGATTGATAACATGACATATTATCACCTGAGAATGTTAATTATATCACCGAAACATTCTATCATAAAATTCATTCTAAATTAGTACAAGACATGGAATATATTCCTAGAACACAATCCATATTATCAACCATACTACTAATGCTACTACATGAAATGACATATATGCATGGAATATTGATCTATAAGAACCCTAAATTGAACATGTCATACAACATCTGTTCCATATATAGCGAAGTCAATTTTTTTAAAATTTAAATAATCAACAAGCAGCAGAAATACACAATTTAATCAAGTTGAAATCATATCAACTATAACAAAGAACAACATAAAGAATAATCCAAACCCCTGCCACTTGTTCATTTCCCGTACAATGCGTGATCAGTCCCAAGCACGACTATTAACCCATGCGATGAAGGAGACCATGGGGGAAGGTATTACCATGAATAATCGGATGTAAACCAAGTAAAAATGTGGGAATTCACTATGGATGATGGACTCAGAAAGGGGGGTCGCGCTCTGTAGGGTTTTTCCCCGGGGTGTCGCTCTACTACAATGGGGTTCCGGCCGAGGGAGATCCATCCATGGAGAGGAGGTCACGCCATGGGTAGCATGTTTGGTAGAGAATAGTGTGGAGAAAGACAATGGAGGAGGCCTGCAATGCGCCTCATAGGAGAAGAAAAAGAACCGGGTGGGGGGGGGGGGGGGGCTACCCCATACAGCGACCCCCTTCATTTTATAAAAAAATTCAAATATACTGAAAACATAACACTACTCATAATTATAATATTAATTACAATATTTATAATTTTATTATTTTCATTTCCATTTATATCATTCATACTAAAGAAACCCATTTAATTAAAATATTAATTTTATAAACCCCATATTTAAATTCTATTAAACGAAATAATAAAACGCTCCTTTTGATTATTTCAAACCTCCCCATTTAAATCGACATTAATTATTTAATTTTTTTACCTTTATTTATTTAAATCCATAAACCGAAATTTAATTTCCATAATAAAAATAATTATTACATTAATAAAAGTAAAATAATAAGAATAACATTATTATAATTTTTCAAACATTTGATAAACCCAACACCTCTATTTAATAACAAAACTTCATTAAATCTGAAACAGCTCATTTAATTAAATATTTCATTGAGATGCTCAAAATGAAAAATAATTTTTTTAACATTTATTAAATTAAATAAACACAACAACAACAATAATAATAACAATAATTATTATTATTATTCCTACTTTAATTTAATTAAAACCAAAACACCTAATTTATTACTATATCATTATCATATTTTTAATGATAAAAACTCCAACTCGTAACCTCCATTTTATAATAAATAGTACATTATTAATTTTAAAACTCTTCGTTTAATTAAAATGATTCTTTGATAAAACCAAAATTTAAATAAATTTCTTCAACCATCATATAATTAATTATTTATCATTCATTTAATTAGACAACCAAAATAATAATAATAATAATAGTAAATCCATTATTATTATTATTAGAACATTACTTTAATTAATCACAATCTCTTATTTACTTCTAATTAATTAAAATAAATAATTTATTAAACAGGGTAAACTGCATGGGTTAGTCTGCAACCGTGTGCTGCCGGTGCAAATCCATTAATGTGTACTTTTATAGATCTAGATCTCCTAAGACTCATTGGGACTCTTGATAAAATTATCGGGTAACTACGCAATTCTAATAAAGACACCATTAAGTGTTCCAACACTAGTAATAATGTTATGTTGTTCGGTTTAAAAATAGAATCATCGATAAACAAAGAAAATTATGAAAACATTCATATTTTAACCTGGTTCAAAAACACAGAACATTACACATTGTGCTTCCTCCAGAAGCCACACATGATCAGACCGTACACATTGATAAATTTTCAATATAATAATGGTAAAAATTTTCATCTCATATATAATATGTACTATATATCAATAATCTTCTTTTATATCTCGTGATAGATTTTAGTACATTCTAAAAATTAGGTTTTGTTAAATCTTATCAAAAATTCAACATTACACCCATATGTACTCACAGTGGGTTTCACGGAAAATATTTTCACTATCTATTGTGTTATTGATATAATATTATAGAAATAGTTTTTTAATATGGTTTAAATATTTTTCAATTAATGTATAGGTTCAGTTTTCCATTCTAATTTGGTCATTATTCTAGGTAAGTTATCATGATGTTTTATTATAGTGGAAACCTCACTAAATCATGTGATTTTGAGTATAGAATACAACCATCAATAGGATATTCACATTTTATTAATGAAATTGTTAGTTTGTGATACATTTATATTTAGTAAAGGATTAATTGAGTTTAATTATATTTCATGATTTTTCTATAATAATTTAATATTAATTTTTTATGAAAATGGTTTTAGATGACTAATATGTGATAAATTATATTTTATTGGATTTTTATGAATTTTGAAATTAGTTTACATGGGTTTAAAAGTGTATATTGATTGATTTTGGATTTTTTTATATGAACACATATGATTGTGGATAATTAACCTGGTCACTGGGTGTTTGAAAAAATTTCCATTTGAGAGATTAATTAACAAAGTGATGGTAAAATATTTACATGATCGAATAATCCTCACACATTATATAATTGTTTATTGAAACTATTGATAAAGGTTTTACAATTTTATCAATTTTAAATATTAATAGATACTATTATTTGGATTCAATTATTTTATATGGAAGAACACTAGAATATTGGTGATTGAAAAAGATTATGAGGAATAATAGAAAAAATATATGGGGACATGAAACATAATTACTAATTAGTTTGATGTAATTTCATTATGTCGAATATACATGCCTATAAATTTTTTTGTGAAATTATTTATGTGATTTTAGAGTTAAAAATACATTATACTTTGGGTGGAGGTTTTCATAAATATTAATTTAAGATATTTATTTTTAGTGCATTGTAAGAATTTGATCAATTAAAATTTTGAAAATGTGTGGGAAACAATTTATAATATGTGAATTAATCTATTAATGGTAATAAGGTTATTTTCTTATGGGTTACGACTATGATCAGATGGATAGAGTTATTTTTTACAGAAATAATTGTGTTGATATCCAAAAAAAAAGATAACTTGTCTATATTTTCATTATATAGTAATATATAATTTAACCACATCAACACATGATAACAATAGATAGGTCCTAAATCCCCTCAAATAGGATGTGATTTAGTTTCCAAATATAAATCTAGATTTTAGATTATTATTTCTGTTGATTTTATTTCATTTTATATATGAAGGAAGTAAATACATATATGTTTGATAGTTATGATTGTAATTATTTAACGTTATTTGTATGGAAAATAGTTAATGGAATGGGGATTTAATTCATCTTTTATTTCTATATCAATAACTAATTGGGATAATATATTTATATAGTTTTTAATCATTTCTGATTTAGATATATCATGACAAAAAAAGAGCGATAAGAAAAATAAAGGGAGAAACCTATTAAATGATTTCAATTCGGAAAAAATTAGATTATATTTATATTATCAGTTGTATTGGGATTTTTATAACACTAGAATTATAATTTATGGACTATTTTAGTTGGTTATAGTATTTCTATCAATATATTGATCATTGGTTTCGATAAAAAAAGGTTCCTCATTAATGATGTGAGAGATAACAGGAAAACCTTGAATTTCATAGATGATACTTCATTATATACAATGACATTGATGTTGATGCATATGTAGAATTTAAATATATGTTTATAGAATTTTTTTGTGTGAAAACATATTAATATAGTAATTGATTTGAGAAATTTCTAATTTTGGAGAATCTGCATGTTTGGCATAATAAATTCATTGATTGTAATGAAAGATGACAAAAAATTGATATTAAAAAAATAATTATGAATTTATTTAGAAAATATATTAATTAGATATTGTGTCTTGTATAATGTTGTACTAATATATTTAATCCAAGTTATAGCTTTAAAATATAGGTTATGGTACATTGACATCTATGAGAATCCATCTTCGATTTTAAGGCATGTTTCAATTCATAGGAATTGCAAAAAAATATAGAATGTTACTTTATCTATTTTGATGTGATAAATGGGATCCATAATCTTTTATAAAGTAACATATAAACTATATAAATGAATAGGGGTTCAATATATGACAGAAATCATGTTACACCATTTATTATAGATCCATTAAGGTAAACAATGTTTTTTGAAGGGAGTTTATGTACATGAACAACTTTTTTATGGATGGTTGATAGTTATGAATTAATACACATATGAGTATTTGGTGTCATCAAAAATGGAAACATAATCTATTTATCTAATTTAATTAATTGGTTAGTTGAATTAATGGATTTCATCTAGTTGAATATATAACTATTGAATTAAAAAAATATACATTCTATATAATTATAAATCGATAATATTGTGAAAGAGGTTATAGTTTTCTAAGATAAAAATTTATGTGGATTTAATTGATTATTGACTACAAATGGAATGGAAGGGGACAAAATAGATGAATAATTTGTTATATTTTATCAAAATAACATATTTTCAGTGAAAATGTTAATAATTTTTTCCTTTTAAATAAATAATTACATTATATAATATATATGCCATAAATTTCAATAAAATTATCTAATAATACACTTAAATCCACTAAGGTTTTTCTATATCATTGTATCAATTATATATTTTAGTGAGGAGACCCTCTATACCCTTTTCAATATTTTGTAGTATATATAATGACTCATAAATTTTGATAAAACTAAACCAATATTCATTGGTTAAAAGTGGACTAGTACATCCCTTTATGAGGTTCCAAATGAAAATAGGGTTTTGTATTATTTATATATTTGGTAAAATTGTGGGTATTCATAAGATAATGTGATTCACTTTATTTGATAATAATATTTATTTGGTTTATTCCATTGTATCATGGTTCTAAAGTGGTCATCAAGTAATTCCAGTGACATGAAAACGAATTTTAGATTGATATAAGGATTTTATTGTACCCCACATAAAGATAATTAAATAAATATTCACATGAATAGATTATGTATACATGATAGTATTTTTGGAGATATTAATTTGATATAATAGTCTATCATAAGAGATTAATTTTTTGTTTTAACTAGAGTTCTAGACATGATTTTATATTTTATTCATCATTGAATTTTAGAAAAACATACTCTATAATATATTTTTTAATTTCATAGAAGATGTATAATATATATATTGTTACAAAATTCTCATGAATGATTGTGACACCAATATAAAATTCCACTTCACCTCAATTTTACTTATAAATCTTCAATAGCAAACAACTATCATCGAAGGATTATATTATATATTAGAATATTCATCTTTATTATATACCCAAAGATTATAGTATCATCAAGAAGATTGAGAAACCTTGTAAATAAAATTATGATTCATGAAGATCAATTTCTTATGGTGAGTTATTTAAAGATCACATTACCCTTAGTATGAATGAAATCCCACATATAAATAAATCAAATATATAGTGTAATTAAATGATTCATAATTAAATACATGCTAAAACATTCATACATATCGAGTATGAAAATCCATAGAGATATAAAAAAATTGATAATTCAAATTAAAAAAAATATATTAGTAAATCTCTAATCATGTTTTAAATAGAAATATAAAAAAATATATATCGATCAATATTATATAAAAAATTCCTAAATTATGGATCATTATATAATTCCCCACCATAGAATGTTTTTTTTCTATTTAAAATTTACATATATCCTCATTTGTGATCCCTAAACATTATAGGTTAAAAACTAATATCGAGGGTCTATGAGTATCTAATTGGTTATTATTTACGTTTAAATGGTTAATAAATATAAAACTATAATGCAATGACCTTGACTAAAATACACAAACAGTTATAGAATCAAGACTACTACTACACAATGGGGATTTATTAATCTCTTTGGGTTTGGAACTATCAATGTGGGGATCAAAAAACTATTTAAGAATTATGTTATAATTTGTTTAAGATATTATTTAATAGTCATATTATACTAAATATACAAATGTGTCTTTTTTATAAATCATATGTTCCCATGATAACATTTAACATGCAATGATAAGATGATATCCATATAGAAAACAACCTCTAATTGTTTATAAATTCATCCAATATATATGACCATATCAATTGTATATATTACATATCTGACCTAACAAAATATAGTAGGATAAAATGAAAAATAATTTGAAATGGCGAAAATATATCCTCATATGAATCATAGCCTCATAACTCTAATCAACTAACAATCTGAACAACTCGAATTTAAACTATAATATATCAATTCATGAATATCCAATAACAAAAAATTACCCTAAAAATAACAGTTCAATTTTTATATCCATTAGTGTGGACACACAAGATGAATCATATATAATATCTGTAGAGAAAATCCATTTGTGTCTCAACCTAATGAAAAATAGACATGTGTATTACTAAAAATCTCTATCAATATACATACACATAATTTTTTTTACAATGATCCGTTTAAATATGAGACCATTAATCATATATAATCATATAAAATTATACTTATTGCAGTAATTAGATATATATTCATGGAATATTTATACCAATACTGCCAATTCTAAGTCAACAACTAAAATATAGGATGAGTAGTGTGATTCAAACTGGAATACAAACCCTTAAAACATATCCCTTTCCAATTCATATCAATGTAGTCATAAAAGAAAAACATACCATGAATAGGGGAATGTTTATTCTAGATTAGAGGAACCGGTGTCCAATCGAATTGGGAATAATGTTAGAGGTAAACAATAAACAAAATACAACACCCATAAAATTAATCCCTATAATTATTTGTTTGTATTTAGGCTCAAGATTCCTGTTAAAATAATATTACATACCTATGAATTATAATTTCATTATATAAATTATGTGAACATACATATTATAAAATTTTTATATATTTTTTTTATCTAGCTAATAAAAATAATCATTGAATTCCAAATTGTTCATTAAACATAAAATTCTATCGTCAGATAATTTAAGTATAACAAAATCAAATAACAAATAAATAATTCCATGAATTATGATGTTTTCTTACATTCAAAATGACCCATATGTTATATAATTTAATTTTCCTTGTGGTTAAATTAAATCAGGTTAATCATTGATGAATCTGAGGTGTGGGTACACTCTATGCTTGAATAAATTCATTCAAAAATTTCTTATACATGGTAAGAATATAAATAGTGTATAATAGTAGTATCATAGTTAGATATTTATGTATGATATTTCTAATAATGAATGAAAACAGATAGAATATAGAAAATTATCAACTATGTCCTAAATATTAATTTTTATATATCATTAATGGCCTAAATTTAATATTAAATTTATGTTTTTTTAATAAAAAACCTATTAGAAATGTTTTTTATTTATATAAAATAGTTTTTCATAAAAAATGGTTCTATACATTAATACCATACTAAATTATAAAAAGACACTATTTTTTACTTTGGTTACATGTATAAAAGTATATGGTGATGAAGAAATGATTGTTATAAAAAACAATTTGAGTAAAATGACATTACAATGTAATTTGTTTTATATGGTGAGACGTGATTTGGTCTCCCAAACCATATCCCTAAATTATTTATTAAAAAAGAAAGAGTTACATGAATATCTAAAGGTATAATGAGATGAAACCAGGAAAAGTACAAAGAAATTATATGAAGAATGAAATACCCTCACAATGTGGTAAAATGAAACTGAGAGGTACTTTTAATCTTCAAAAAATCCCATCCTTTATGCTTTAGAAATCAAAAAAATAAAAATATTCAAAGTAAGATCATTTCATCATAATTCCACCAACATATATTCTATAAAAAAAATCATAAAATCATCCTCAGGTTATAATAACAATAATCCATTTCTTTCAATAGAAAATAATCAGAAAAACTCTATCTATTCCTAAGTAGATTCCTGATTCATGAGTTAAAACCAATGAAATATCTACCCAAAATATTCACATGTTAACAAAGTGGTATTAATTTAATATTTAATTGAAAATCTTAATTTTATAAATCTAAATTTTTTATTATATAAAACTTTACAATATAGTTTCCAAAAAATTAATGATTTATCTCCATACTGGTTCTACACACATGGATAGCCTGACTATTATCACATCATAAATTCAATATATAAACAAATGGTTATTTATATACCAATACATATGATTAATTAATGATATATTGGGAATAATTAATATAACCTTGTAAAATAAGATAATGTATCACTAATCTATGGGTAATTAACATAATAATCTAACAATTTCCTAGTATAGTATTTGATTCAATGTATTTCATCAATACTAATGACTCATGATTAGTGGGTAACATATATCATTTCCTGATGAATCACTAAACCTTATGTTTAAATGATACCATAGGGGTAAATGATGAGTATAATATTTATATAATAAGTATATATATATATAGTATTACATATAATAACATGTTAGGAAAAGTAATATAAGGAAAATAATTCAAATAATGAATAAATGTTTTTAACTATTCAATGTGACCTTTATAAATAATAAAAATGTATTTATTTGGTTTGAATATACAGAATATTGAAAAATCATCAATAGAATAAGAAAACGTTAATCAATGGTGTCATATTGTTCAAATGAAAAACATTGAGAATGATAATATATTTCTATAAAAGAAACACTAAAATTGCATATATACATATCTCTAAAATTAATGACTATAATTTATGATGTTTTTAGGAAAACAAGCTGATGAAATTTCATGGGTATAGATTAGATATTAACCCAACATATTGATACTGACTTCTTTTACCATTGGTGATAGTACATACTTTCAATGATATATATAACATCATAACTCAAATTTCTATTATTGATTTTGAATACCACATTACCCCATACACTCCACCCCATACATAAATGGATACAAAATATTAGCGAGAGTCTTAGTACACTATTGGAGTGACAATAACATCATTTTCATATAATCAGGAAGATAAAATGTTATCATAGTAGTAATGAGGATACAAAATAAGGTATATAATTTACACAACACATCCAATGTGGTATATCCCACAATGTGAATGAAATATATTTTAATGCATAAAAAATAGCGGATCCTCTACTGTATCTCTTGGAACACTTACATATTCTTACATTGTTTGATCAACCACCCACTATATGACCATTTTCATTTTTATAGTCTCTATTCATGAAATATTAAACCTAAATGTTCTTCTCAGGTTGTGTGTCAGTACAAGACGATAAGTGTATTTCATGCGTATATTTTTTGGTATTTTTTTGAATTTAATTATTGTCTATTTAAATGAATGATATTTTAAATTTTCGAATGATTTGAATTGATTTATGTTTAATGGGTGGATTCAATGAATATTTGGAAAAGGAATGCAAAAGGTGAAAATTATGATCTTAATGATAGTTCATAACATGATCTTCACTTGAAGTGGAACACCATATTTTTAAGTAAGAAAGAAGATGAAAAAACTGAATCATAATGATTACACATCGTGTAAGTCAAGTACATGTCATGAATTTTCTAATAATAATTAGCTATGAAGGATAGTTTGTGATGTTATTCTAATCTATGGATAGAAGACACACATCATGATTCATAGAAACATATCATTAAAGGAGTCAAAATTTGTGAGACATTTTCACAGATTAAAAAATCATAGAGAAATATCAGATAAGGATTACATGACATGAATGTATATTGAAGGTCATCTAAGTGTCATTGCATTGAAAAAAATAAATACGCCATGGATGAGGATTTTTACGGGATTTGATATAAAAGGATCTCCTCAACCGTCGTTCCTTCAAACTCTAGGACCAGCATGGCCAAGTGCGACATCAACGGAGTGCTAAATGAAGGAGTGACAATCTGGGGTCTCACTTCACCATCATTCTTCACCAATATTCTTCCTCAGGTAACCATTATGTTCATTTTCATCATGAATAGAATACGAGAGTAGTTATATTTGTTCGGGGTGATGTTATTTTATGTGGATTAGTTTATAGGGATAATTTAATACTTTCTATTCATCTTTTGGATTGCTACAAACCATTTATTCAATTCTAAATATCTTTCTATTCATATTACATGAACATTACTATGTTCTGAGGATTATTATTTCATTGAGTCAATTAATTTCTTTAGTTTGTGTATGACCAATATAAAATATTTTTCGATTATGTTTAAAAGTTGATTTGGGTTTCCTTTTTGTCTGATTGAAGTTATTATATGACCAATCCAAATGTGGGCTCATAGGATTTGTGTGGGATACCAATTACAATGATCCATGATGACCCAATTAGGACACCAAAACATTATAAACTCTTAATCAATTAAATACCTAGCATAAATACTAGAAATCATTGAATCTGGAATGTCTTCTATCTTGATATTTAACCCAATTAATCTAGCTAGTTTTATCCCTTTTTTCAAATAAACTAAACAATTTCAATTTTATATTCCATATATAATTTACAACATACAATCCATTACTATGGGTTCACCACTCAAACTTACCATGTAATATACTTTTAGTTTCATTTTTATAGTATAACCAAACATGTTTCGAGTCATCATGCACTAACTACACAACTATAAACCTCAACCTCACCTAATAAATCTCACTTCTTGAAATTATTTCATTTAATTAAACAATTACCTCTATTATGACTACACAACTCACCAACCCTGATGGTGTTGTCATCATTAACATGTCACATTCCACTATGTTTATCATAGTTATTCTGTCAATATAAACATCCATTGACTATGTTTGTGTGAATACTTTGACAATATATTCTCTATATCTAGTTATGCACATCCTTTTATATGTATTTACATTCATGTAGTTAAGGATATTCATACTACATCAAGATAGTTAACTTAGCACGAATTCACATCCTTCTATAAGGATACGCACACCCACCATTAATGAAAGATGGACTGAATCACAATAACATAAATGGTTCACTTGATCATATTGATACCTAAAATATAATTCCACCATCTATACAATAGAATACGCAATATAAGACATTGAAAATAACAATAAGTAATACCTTTAACCAAAATCATGAGAAAACATATTCACGTGGTCGTAGAAAAGAGTGATTCATGTCAACTCATTCACTAACATTCATCTCATAACAATCCTGTGGTAATCAATAATAAACAACATATCATTAATTTAACACATACATGGACCAAAATGGTATGGAACATCATACCATTCGATTTTCAATGTTATCATCATGATTTTTCAATGATGTGTTCACTCAAACCAACATCACACACCCACCAGAAGATGATCACCCACTATGGATTATAGAGGTTGATCACTAGAAGACTTCGCATTTCGTGGGAAGTATTCTTGAAACTTGTAATGCATTATGATGATAGGAAGGAACTCTCATTTTGATTAGTATTATAAATAACAACAATTGTATAAGGATATCCACATTAGTGAGAGGTTATTCTAGAAGAGACTATCCCAACATAAGATGAATAATAATATGTACATGAAGATCTTTAGTTCATAATAATGTACTAAGGCTTGGTGGAAATGGGAATTTAACCTCCACTGGAAAAAATATGAAATTAGGGAGAAGATGAAATTAATAACTCATCCATGAAAATAAAAGAAGGAAGAAAATGTAATATAACTACAAAAAAATCATTATATTATTCTTATTAGGTATATTATTTCAGAATTGAGTCACTATTAAAGACCATTAGTTCTCTATAACAATTCCAATGAGAAGAAGGGGAATTATATTTTTAGGTTTCATTCCTCTTAGAAGAAAGAGAGAAAAATATCTAAATCACTCAAACCATTCAAATAGTTTATTTACAATTATCATGGTGATAAAAAAATATAAAAAAGAAATAATTCAAATATATTTTATAATAATTTAATTATTAAATTAGTATCATAGAATGTGTTAAAATGCTTACATTATTATATATGTGAGAATTAATTGAGATTAGAAACATATAAATATGATAAAGAAAAATATCTAACTAATTAATTTAAAATAAATGATTATAATTAAAAATTTAAAATCTAATATATATAAATGAGTCAAATAAAGAGATTATTAACAATTTTTTTCCCTTTTATAAATAATGTTTATGTGCCTTAAAGGATGTATATAGTAAAATGAAGGGATTTCTCATCTCAACATCCTACATTTAAGAAATATCCCATTTTGTGCACTTGTTTCTATATTTGGTGTATATAATTTCATATGGATTCATTTTATAGTAAATTTCATGAAATAAATTAATATTTAAAAATATAACTCATGTTCTCTCTTTGAATTGTGTTTGATTCAAATGTTACCAAAGTCACAAGGCTTGGATTCAAATAGATTTTTTATTAGATATGACTATAAATCAATTTCAATCATGGGGAAAATTATGTGAAATTTACATCAAAATGAGAAAAAAATTTATCATTTATTTTTTATTTTTAGGATTTTATATATCCGTTCTCATGATAATTTGAATCTTTAAATAATTTATCTAACTATATGTGTGTAAGTGAAACTGACCCCACTTCTTCTTTTAATCCAATATTTTTCCACATATTTTTCAATATTAAATAGATTATTATATATATTTCCTAAAATATGGTTATATAATTTATTAAAGAAATATTTTAAAACATTTAATTACATTACAAATATTCCAAAACACTGTTTCACTATTTTTCACATAGGTAAATTTAAATAATGTGTAAAATAAATCTATTTTTAACATTTCCCAAGTGAATACAATTTTTATTACCATTATTCATTACGAATAATAATTTTATTCTTTTAAAATGGTTTTATGTATTAAATTATTTAGTAACGGGGTTGAAAAAATAAATTGAGTATTTCTTCTTATGTTTAAAATTTATTTAGGTAATAATCCTATTAATGTATTTTCCATCTTTATAAATATTTATTGATGTTATTTATGTTATATTAGGGATATATTATTATGATACCATCCAACTTATATAATTTTTATCACATTAAATGATATAAATTTTTTTAATGAAGGCCATATCTTTTAGGGGTTAATTATGCGACATTTGGAAATTTAATTATTTTATTATCCTTATGTCACACATATGTATTATTTATTATTTGATGAGTATGATCAGAATTAAATAAATTTATAGTGTATTGGGTAATATTAATATATCTTATGATAACTATTAAAAATAAACGATATATGATTTCACCCCTATGTGATTCAGGTAGTTATTACTGGTCCACTATGTTATAAGAATTAGGTATAGATTCATCCACCAATGTGATATTGGAAATTAATAGTGATAACTTCTCCACTATTTAATTATTTTTAGAAAACATTTCTTTCCACATTCATGTGTTTTTCAACCTACTAATATTAGCATTTCATTTTCATTTATTGTTATTAGATCCTATATTTATTTTTTATAGTTTATTTTTATTTTGGTATGGTGGCTTATTGTTTTGTTATTATAAATTTATTATTTTCCCATACCCAAAATATTATTAAATGATCCCTACTAATCTTTATTATTCTCATTTACGGAGCATTTATTTTCACTATTTCATATATTTATAATCCCTATGTTATTAAAATCATTTTTTTGCATTTTTGATTCCAAATATGATATAATGAGAGAAGACTTATTTAGGGTCATATTAGTAATGTTGTAGAATTTATTTTTAATGTATGTAATAAAGAAAATCACTAAACATTAGTTCATGGATACATAATTAATTATGTTATTTTAGGAATAATCATGTTAATGGAATTATTCTATATGTATATTTAGATATGGTCACCACAGTTTGTATGAGATTATTGTTTCATGATATTTAGAGATCAGTTTAGTTTTTTAGTGTATTGTAGTTGTTTTTTGTCATTATAAATAGATATATATATATATATAACATAATGAATATTTCTAAATTTGTGAGAAATCCATGAAATAATGTAATGTATAGTAATTGTGGTTTTAAGGATATGAGATCCCCATTTGGATGTGAGAAATTTGAAATATTTTTTGGCGTTGTTGAACATATTGTTAGTAACCATGAAAAAAATTGGTTGTGTATTAACTCAATTTTCAATGAGTGAAAAAGGTGTGAATCTAAGTGTGCGCCTAGTTTGTTACACTTAAGGGTGATGATTTTCTTAATTACCATGAATTTTATAAACTATTATGTGTTGAATAAATGTATTCATGTTTGATAAAATAGGATATTACTATGGATAACGAAGATTAAAACTGAGATGTTAATTATATAGGTTATCCATGTAATTTGGGAGTTAAATATTTTAGGATTATATTATCCTTTTATGCATTTACCTTTTTAACATACATTATATTTATTTTCTATAATGATTAGTTCAAAGAGAAACCTATTTAACAATGGATGTGATTGGAAATTTGGAGAATTTTCCACTGAGTAATAAAATGGGACGATATCATCAGTATATAATAATTCATAGTTTCTTATTCTACCTTCCTAAGTATAAAAAAATAATGTAAACAATATTGAACTCTTAATAAACTAAGAAAGGAGGAATATGTTATCGAGTGCTTTATTCATTAAGAAATGCCCATATTTAGTGGTTATTATAACCCACTATTTATGGATCTATGGATTAATGAAATATATGATATATGTTCTATTTTCTCATGATGAAAACATGAAAAGGTTGTTTAGGCAATTTTTTATTTATAATTTGAATTTTCCAAAATGGTTGTATTTTATTAACAATACAGCTATGATGGAAGAATTTTATGAAATGGGATGATATGAGATAAAAAATACTCTTAACTAAATATATTCGTTCAAATCTTCAAAAAATTAGAGTGTTAATTCTAGAAGATGAAACATATGGAGAATGAATAGATTGGAACCTATGAAGAAAACTATATGGGACTCACAAAGAATATATACATATTTTTTAATAACCCAGTGAGTATTTTTGAAATATTATATATCAGCCTAAACCCTAGTGTTTAGAATCATCTATACATAAAATCTCTTTGTATAATTGATGATATAATTTGATATGAAATAAAGGTGGATATGGAGGATGTATAGTCTTTTTATTAAGGAGATAAGACTAGGAAAATAAATTTTTGTAGAAAATCATATGAAAAATATCATAGGTAAAATAATTTCCAACTACCTACATATCATGAATGTGTGAAAAGAAAACCCATGTATTTTTTTAATAGAATGATATGACGTTTTGAAGGGAGGTGGAACAATTGATCTTTCATACCACAATCAATGTAACAAATAACTAATTAACCCATGAAATTAAAAATAAGTTCACAACTAATGATGCACCCAAGATACGCGAATTCATTGGTATATAGAATGTAAATTACTCTACTAAGTGTACTAATTAAATTGTTAATTTAGATAATAATTGTATATAATATTCTAAAAATAATGATGAAGGTAATATTAGTTTTATCAAAACAATCCATGTGGGTCATGAATACGAATGACTAAATAGTATACTTAACATTTAATCTATAATTGATCATTTTTAAATGACTTTTGTTCTATCTAGTCTGTTATATCTTGAATAATTTATAAATATATTAAAAGACCACCATAATGATAAAATATTACATTATTAGGGAATCATTTTAGTGGTGAAATAACTTCTTTTCATGTTAATAATTACTATTTGATCTAAATTTATTAGAATGAGTTTTATTAATATATTTTAATACTCATATAATTTGTTTTTTGTGATTATTGACTGGAAATGATCTAATTATGACGATCCCAAATTAATTCGTAGGAAAATTAAGTCATAGTCAATATCCATAATCTATTAAGGGTAATTTATTAATGCAAGCATGACTGTGAACCTCATATAGAAATTTCATCCATTACATGCATCATAATAACAAATCATGAGGGGTTTTTAGGTCATACGGTTATGAAAAAACTAAGCATAAAAAATATACCTATTTTTTGAGAATATAATTATTCATTTCTAGATTAATTTCAGAATCTAGCCCCAAATCATATGGTTGGTTTTTTTAATTGATCTCATTTATATGTTTATTCATATATCTAATAATCCTAGTAATAAGGATTTAGTTGAATTTCATAAATTGAGTAGGAAACTCCATCAAAATATTCAAATGTGTTTTATATGCATGAGTGATTTTTCAATGACTACACCAATTATCATTTTTAAAAATAATAACCAATAAATTCATCTCTTCATTGATTATGTTTGACATAAAAAAATTATGTCCTACAACAAAAGTCTATTTCCGCAAATTGATTATTATTATGAGGAATTAAGAAGAACTGAATATTTCTCGATGAATGACCTTTGATAAGAATATATTAAACTATGGGTAACTTGTGAACATATACCCAAGGCCTTTTTCTGTACATTGTATGGAAGTTATGAATTCATATTAAAACTATCTATGCTCATAAGTTCCCCTATAATATATAAGTATTTCATGAATAAAATGTGTAGGGATTACATTGATTATTTCATAGTAGTCTTTATCAATGATGTTCTAATATTTTCTATGAGAAAATTAAAAAAACAATTTAAAATAATTAGAATTACCCTACAATAAGAGAAATTATATAACATGTTCAGTAAGGGTGAATTTTGGATGTAAAAAGTGTCCTTTATGTTTTTTGAAATCATAATAGAGGGTAAAAATAGGGATTCATTGACGATATATGTGATTTATTATTTGTCAAGAACATTCACTATGATATAAATAAATTATTTTTTTGCCTTATAAGGATACTACTGATGATTTTTTGTAAAATTTTCACAATTTTTAATACATAAAAAATTTTATTTACAGAAGGGAGTGATGTTTTTTGGATAGTCTATTGTGGGAAAATATTAAAATAGATGATGGTGTAATTTGTTACAGAACATATTATAATATTACTATGTTCATTTTTATCATTTGATTACTTCATCATGTTGAGGAAAATGGATGGTAATATAATGATATAATTCATTAATGGTTTTATGATATATCCTAATGGAGGATGCAATGTTAATTTCAAATGACTTAGATTAATAAATGAATCTTCTGAAAAATTATCTAACTCATGATCTGGAGAAGGTGGTAGTAGTCATTGTATTAAAAAATTTTGACACTATATCAGTAGTTAAAATTTTAATATCTATATTATTCACAATATATTAATGTATATATTAATACAAAATATAATTAATATACCAAATGGTATATTTCGAGTTATTAAAGAATATTAAAGGTAAATATTCTCCCACATATGGAAGGCAAAAAAGTACTTGATATCCTGGAAATATAAGATATGTTACATTATCAATGATGATGATTGAACATAAATAATACTCATTTAAATTTATATGAATTTCCATTAAATAATTAGTGATAGAGGGAACTAATATATTTACCAATTAATAGATCAACAGTTTGTCCATGTAAAGATCATAGAATCATAGAAGGTGGATGAAGAGATATAATAGAAGGTGGGGGAGTAATCCAAGGTTTATCTTGTCAAATGAGTTAATTATAATATTTGAGAGATGAATATTTGTTCCATAGGTAGTTGAATAGAATAATATTTTTATGGACGATCTATGTATCGCATCACCCAATATCAATCTAGGAAACACAGAAATGTTTATAAATATTAAGGATCATTTCTAATAGATTACCATGAATTATGTTATTATAGAATAAGTATTGTGATTATTAATTTTTTAACATGTAAAGTTGTAATAATTTTATTCAGAGTATATGATACTACCATTACCAAAACCATTATGTATATGGGGTAAAATCATCATATATTTTTTATATGACTTTCTAAAATATATAAGGGTCATAATTCTAGATGGTTTTTAGTTGATCTATTTACAATGTGACTGTTTTTAGTTGCAACCAGGGAATATTTCATAATTTAAAGACACATCATGATTTAAATTTGTGATTTGGTATGGATATATGGTCATATACATTCCATTTTATCCAATTTAGATCCATATTTCCTATTTATGTTTTAGTAAATTTTTAAATATTCTTTTGAAAACATGATATTCTTCTGTGGGACTTATCTCCCTCAAACTATTGATAAATCTAAAATAGCCACACCAACTCATGATGATATCTTCAGATGCTATTTGATGGACTTGAAAAGTGTTTTTGATCAAAACCTTCCCCATGTATAGTAATTATACAACAGAAATTTCTTCATTCGAATTCTAATTGAACTGTACGGGGCTTATTATAGGATAATGTGTAGAACACCATTTTTTGGATGAAGAGTAAGAGAATAAGCATGTTAGACCATACCATTGTAAGGAGATGACAGAGAATATACAAACTAATAAATGTAATTTTTTTGTATTGAAAATTTGACAGAAGAGTTATGTAGATATAAAATGACTATATGTGATGTTTAAAGATAGAGAAAATGTATTACATTGAGTATCACCAGGGAAGAAATACATGATATTGTAAACGAAAGTAATGTCAATCCCATGATAAATGGGTGTGTTAGAAATCACTAATCAATTAGTGACAGTATCGTGTCATAATTGAATTTATCTTTCCCATGTACATGATGTGTTCCACGTATTCATTATGAGGATTTCCATATTCATTCTATCACATTTATTTAAAATAGAGGTGAAGCATTAAGTACATGCTCTATCCCCTAGAGAAGACACTATAAAAAAATGAGATCATATAGATAACTATTATAAAAAAGACCACTCAATTGGTTAATGTGACATGGAATAAAAATAACAAACATGAACCTGAACACCTGGTTTGGTGCTAAAAAAATATTTACATGTCTTGAATAGATACGGATAAACATTACTCAAATTCAACCATTCAAGAATGATTAAATGAAATGAAAATATTGGATAACTTACATACCCATAAACCTTATTTAATTTTAGGTTTATTGAACTGGGAAAACACTTATATCATAACATATATACATAAACATCTTGTTCAATAGAATCTACATAATATATATCTATTTTATTCATATCAAGTATCCTTATTCTTAAAAACATATATAAAATAATTATTCATAAAATAGGAAGATGAAATATAATAAAGGCGAAATCAAATCATTAGTTAGGAAAAACATAATCATTAACATTTGAATGATATCAGTGTCATTAAGATGATAATAAGGGTATGGTACTATAATTTATGTGAATGAGGATATCATTATATAATTTACATCCATCAAAAAATGGATTATAAAATATGACACATGGAATAATAAATTATCATAAGAAAAGAGTCATATAAGTTAAGAATAATTATCAATGTGATAAAATTATATGAGTAAAGGATACAGTAGATATCTATGAGAACATAAATGATATATTTGGAAACATGTAAAACAATTTTTATATAATTCATACAATCTCTATTACAAATAGAAACACCAAGATAGTGAATTCATATAATATTCTAGAATCAATTTATAAAAAGGTAACTCCATCAATTTACCCAATGTATTAAAGAGATATATTGGGATCATCCATCATTATGAGAAATACTAGGCTCACCTATCATTAAAAAAAATATCCAGAACTATAATCTATTCATAACTAATGAAATATTGTTTTCAATAAAATAATAACCATTTTTATTTCATAGATTGATTTAACAATTATAATGAATTATTGTTCATGAAAATATTTTTATACCACCATTCTCCATCCAGATGAAATTTAAGGATATAATTATTCAAACATGTTCCCTATGGTAAAAATTTTACATCATTTGATATTGTTATTAGTGAATAGAAATAACAATAAAATATCATTAATATTATTCTTGAGTAAAGTTCCATTTAAATTATAAAAATAATTTTTCAAACCTAAAATTTAAAAAATAGAAAAAATACTTTTTTATGAAAATAACCTTGAAACTTGTAAATAAATATTTTAAGAAATTCATTGTCATGGTATCTATAAAATACATTCATTTTATTATTATTAAAAAAAATCATTTTATAATTTTATATAGGGATCTAGAAGTAACACATAAAAAATGTTAATAAAATTCATTTTAAAACATTAAAAAGGCAATATATATTGGAAAATTACATTAGGGAAAAATATATTTCTATATAATATAATTATTTAAAAAATTTAATAAATTTTAGATATAATAGATAAATATTCGAGGTATATGATTATACCCATGATCAGTATCTCTTACAAAAAAAATCATATTTGATGTTTTTTTAATAAAAATGGAGAAATAGAAGTGAATGATATAAAATAAGTTAATATCCATCATATAATAAAATGTTTATGGTTCATGAAAATAATATATTATTATCCCTCTCAATAGATATTTTAAAATTGTTAATCCCAAAATAAAATGAGTATTAAAAAACACATAATGTTTTAGTGTCCTGAATCTTATTCCTTTGGAAGAAATTACTTCAAATGAGACATTAATTATTATGAATATATTTAAATCCATTATATATGAAGGGAAATTTTTTTATAATATCCTCATTAAATAATATAGGTTTATAGATTAAACATAAGTCCTAAAGAAGGACTGTTTGATACTGATAACCCTTAACAAGATCATACAATTAAATTGAGAATAAGTAAATTCAATTGTTATCTTTAGTAAATGTAAATCCAAAAATAAGTTTAAATAAATAAAACTAAATAAATTTTAAACCCACAAATAATAATGGTAAAATATAATAAACTAATGAGTGATATAACCAAATTAATTTTAATTGTTTTATGAAAATCGTTATTAATTTAATATCATCTCAATCAAAACCCTATCGATGAAATAACCTGAAATGTAATATAAGAAACAATGAACTATGATTGATTGAAGAAATAAAATTTATAATGGTATAATATAATCCATATAATTTAAATTATTTGTATTACATGAATATATGACACAATTAATGGAATGTAAGACGAAGTCCCTCACATTGAGTTAAAAAATGATATATATTACAAGTAACACCGGTATAAAAAATTATATCAATTATTTAAATTCATAATTAAATTTATATCATTAATAAAATATCATTTTACAATTTATTAAATTTCTTTAATCACAAACTTAATTATATAATTGGATAATTCCACTTAGGGTGTATTGAGGATCTTCAGTTCAAAATTTCAAAAGAACATTAGAAATCATATTGTGGTAGTAGAAGAATTTTATAAATCATCACTATAATATTAATAATTGCATAATAATAATTTTTATATGTTAATTAATCATTTAAACCCAATTATGAAACAAGTTTAAGAAAAATCTTTTACATTACAACTATAGAGACTGTAAGTTGTACATACCCGTGAGTCACATTTTCATTTTAAATATTACCGTTGGAAAGAATATAAGTATACTATTATCATTATATAATAATTATTATATAATAAATATTATATTACCTATTTAATGAAACATATATATACTAGTCATGTGTTGGAGTGATGAAAACTGAATCACATCACTTTGTGGATGCGATAATCCAAACTCATGCATGAGGAAAATTTGAATTTCTCAATGAATGGAAAGGTATGAAACAAATATGATATATTATATTTCATGAATGGTTATTATTTCATTAATAATATATATATATATATATTCATTTAATCTGTCATTATATAAATATTTTTTTAAGATGTGATGAAAAACAAAATACATAGTTTATTGAGGTGATAGTTCTCTATACACATAAATGATTGTTTCATTTCTCATTTGATGGTATAAGAGATGGATATAGGTTATTAATTTAACATTATAAGATCATATTATATTGAATGTATTTACGTTATTTTTCTGGTATTTATTATGAATATGTGTTAAACATAGAAGTATAAATAAATAAAAATGCTTGATTAATAACTATATATCTTTATGATTATACATAATTCCCTAATAGGTTATGTTTATAATGAAAACGAAAAACTATAACATGATAGTGGGTTATAGTAAGTGGTTTTGGTATGTATTCTCAAATATAAATGTATCTTTTTGTATATAGAGGAGAGGAGAGTGTTTGTTCTTTTATAAGTGGGAGCGAGGGCACAAATAGAATTTTAAGAAAAGATTAAAATATGTTAACATATTACTCAAAAATATTTGTATAAAAATATACCAATTAAAAATATTAATTGTTATATGGTCCAATTATGTTAATAAAAGCGGTTTTGAATATTTTTTATGTAATATTATCCCTTATAAATTTAGATTCATCTAATGTAAATCCTTCTTAACCTTAACCATCATAATATATTTTTACTATTTTTAATATTAATTATAACAAAAAATCAATTTAACCTTATAACCAAATACTAATAATGATTATTCAAAATTTGGAATCCATTTTATTGAATTAAATCTACTTATTTGGATGAATATAATTTTAAATTTAACATGGAAAATTCGGGGAAAACTAGTTCTTCAAAAAAATTCATTTTAAGTATAAAAATGTTTTGAAACAAAATTTAATTATATTGTTAATTTGAATAACATTTTATATATTATAATTAATCCAATTTAAAAAAATATGTATTAAAAATAATCGAATATATAATTTGAATTTGTAAATAAATTATAAAAAATGGATTTATTTTCATAGATATCAATTTTTCTTAGAATTCAATATAGTATGAAACATTTAAAAAATATCAAAAAACTATCACAATATAATTTTTAATTATTAAATAGGAAAATATAGTCATTTTAAAGTATTAATATTCCAAAATATTGAAATCATGATTTAAATAATACCATATAATTAATGAAACAACAATTTGGATTAAAATAATTTCATTTCAATTAGATAGAATAATTATATAATATTAAAATATTTAATATAACTGTATAATATATAATAAATTAATATGAATAATACATGAAAATTATAAACCATAATATTACATTTGTTTTATAATTCATCATTTATTTCATAAATTATGTCCAATCAATTTTTTCTTATGCCAGATAGAAAGGGATTAATGCATTTTCACAATATATTCTATAGAGTTAATTATAAAACATAATGACATTAATGAAAAAACTATTAAATTTTTTAGGAAACTTTTTCTTTAAAACTAAAATTTTAAAAAGGATAAGAAATTTACATTTTAAAAATACATAAAGTAAAATATTATTCTCATTTAGAATAATATAATACAAGGTTCGTAAATAAGATAACATTAGTGGGTAGTGATAATAGAGAGGTGGTGCATAAATTTAATTAAAAAATAATTATTGAGAGTGACATAGTAAATTGACCAGAACAAAATAAATTACCATTATAAATTAAATCACCATAGAAACATAAATCAATGTTGGGGGAGAAACCCCATTGATTCATTTAAAATGAGGATAATTGAAAAAAGTTTTTTTTCATGATTTTTATCCTGGATTTTTAGATTTATATTAATATATAGAATAATAACATAGTAAATATATTTAATTTCAAATTAAATTATCATACATAAATAAATTTACACCACGATATTTTTTTCTATGAATTTTTTTATTCATGATGAATGTCACATTTCTGAAAAAATAAATTCAAATACTAACAGATTAAATAATCCAAAAATGGATGATAATCTATTCCTCCATTAATTATATAATAACAAGAACTTAAAAATTTCTAATATGATAAGATAATATAAAAAAATATTCATTTATTTTAAGGAAAAATACATTCAACTTCAATAAAAATGTATAATCATTTATTTTTCATAGCTTATAATTTTCGTTTTTAATTAATGGAGTAAGGAGAAACTGTGTAATGAATTGATGTTATGGTAAATATAGGGACTTAACTAATAATTAACCAAATGTGATTGAATTAAGAGTATAAAATAGTGTGATTATTCTCAAAAAAATCTCCCAGTTTATAAATAATAACTTGATCATTAATGAAATCCAAAAATCACTATGCAAGGATAGACATTCTATTGACTCATTTATGCATCAATAACCATCCTCCATTAGAGGGTCTTCCAAACCACTTATTTTTTTGTTTTGTATGATTTAAATACTTTTCATATTTTTATACCTCTAATGGAAAAAACATTAAAATGATTCTACAACCATTTTTTCGGATGGTATGATTGGATAAAGGTGGAACCCTATTAATAATCTAATTTTGGTGAAAGTAATTGGCTCAATTGGATAGGAGGATTTCACTAAAAATATTATCCATAAAATTTATTCCTCAATATATTTTTACAAAATTAGTGTGATAAATTCTTGATATAAAACAAATTGAGGATATGTTTTTCGAAAATTTGTAGAAAACCTCAAGAGACTCATATGTTATGCCTCTAGTTTACTTACATATCTCGAGACTATGTTTGAGTTATTTTTTTATTAATAAAACTAATTATTTGAATGGAATTGGTAATATGTGGATTAAAATCTATAAAAAATTATTCATTTTCCATTTATGATAGATATGGAAGCTACAGAATCATACCATTTTATATAAATTAAAATTAAAAATGAGTTATTTGAAATCTTTGATAATAAATATCTTGTTAGAATGAAAGTTACAACTACATACATGAGTAGAATGTGGTAAAATCACTCAAATACTTTAATTAAGGTTACAAGAATATAATTTAATTATGGTTGAGAAGGACATCGTTTTCAGAACATTTAGAGGAGAGAAAACAGGAAATTATTACAATATAGGACAAAATTACACAAATATTTCTCCAAGAACATTGTAGTGCATCAATTGAAAGTTTTATAATAATTAAAAAAATATTTACACCACACCATTGATTAATGGAAACATTTAATGTCTATATCTTTTTACTCTCGGAAAAAGAGAGAATAAATTTATAATACAACTATCGATGTGTGTCATAAAAACAATGTGGTGACATGTTTGTTTATCATGAACTATGGAATTGTGAATGTTTTATTCAATTCTACATATACCCAATAAATTATATATATAACATATTCTATTGATTCCAGGTTACCACCATAATAATAAGATATTGTATTATCAATAAAAATTCATGGTGGTGTGACAATTACTTCTGATATCAACAAATATCCTTTAATTGAATTTATGGGAATGTTCACATTGAAATCTTATAGTCCTTCATTTAAATTTAATATATGTTTCATTAGGCATTGATTATATCTTTTATATAGAAACCATATTGATTTATAGGATATTTATGTCACATTTAATATCCCAAATCAACATATTACTATATATTAGTGAATGTATAACTATGAACCTCATATAGAAATCAATTCCATTATACGGATCTCAATAACCAATCATGATAGGTATTTATCTACCTTGGTTTTAAAATAACTACAAATAAGATATATTCCTAGTATGAAAAGATATTTATTATGTATTTAATAATGAATTGACTAGTATTCAACTGAATCATGATGTTTTTTTTTCAATTGAAGTAATACATGGAGAATTTTTTAAATAAATATATCATTATCTAATCTATTTGATTGAAATGAAGGAATTAAAAGGGAAACTCTGGGAAAATATTATAAGTATTTTTTACACCTGAGTTGTATGAAGTGGAACAATTCTGTTCATTATGAAAATGTATGGATCAATGTATCTTTTTATTCAGTATTGTTAACTAAACAATGTCACAATCAAGAAAAAATATCCTCTAGATTATTCTCTTTTTTGGTTCAATCATCTAATAGGGCCTCAATATTTAATAATGAATTACCTTCATTTGATCATTAGATATTATCTTGATAAATTATTGGTATTTTTTATAAATTTAATATTTATATATTATATAATAAGTGAAAAAAATAACAGAAATTGATGATTTTACAAATGTGTCTATTATAAATGAAATAATATATAGTGTCCAGTAAGTGAAAATGTTTTCTTCATAATGTATCTTGCATGGGTCATGTAGTCACTATTAATGTTATATTTGTGGATCTATTAAAGAAACTCGTTATTGGTAAATGTATATGATTAAAATATATGGATGATATTTGATGCTTCCATAGATTAGTGGGGTAATACAATTGACTTATGATATATATATCATGATTTCCCCATCCTGCAATTAAATTAAAATTTAAGGGGGTGAAGTTACTCTATGTAGTAAAATCTTAGGAATCATTCAAGAAGGTTAAGAAGATATTTTTCACCACAAATTATCTTACCTTACCCTATAGTAGAGAATTGTTTATAATAAACAATGATTCTCCAATAATTTTTATTGAGATTAATCCCTATAAAAAATGTTAATGTTGAAACTTATGGTTCAAATTGATTATAAAATCATGGAAACCATTATAAACAACATGATCCATACCTCAAGCTTTTAGTCATTGCATCAAAATTATTGTGACATTATTTCACGAGCTAGACTGTGTACCCTGGTAACCCGATAACTGATTTGGTCTTGACATGGCCCGAAGAGAATTCTTGGTCCACAAGGGTTGGAGAATAGCAGCTAGAATCATACACCTTGAAAGTGTGAATTTATTTTCAACAAAACATTGTTGAACCAAGTCATTAATGTCAATTTTCATATAAAAGAAACTCCACTAGGAGTAAGGTACGAGAATACAACAAGGTATAAAAGCCTGAAGCACAATAACCAGTGTAGAAAATGGGGAAAATATCCCAAGGTCTCTAATAACACAACTTTCTATGAGCAAGGATCAAAAGTTGGATCCTCATCCTAGAGAAACTTTCCCTTTCCTTGAACAAGTATGAAGAAAATCTACAATCACCTGAAAGAAAAAGTAAGGTTTGTGCCTTATCCCAATAAGATACCACCATTGATTCCATAAAAAATGCCAAATATAAATTATCCAAACAAAAAGGTTTCCATTTCAAATATTAATAGTATTTTAAATTCAGTAGAATATTTAAATAGAACACGATATACAAAATAAAAATGGTGGAATGAACTATTAGAGAAGAAACATTACTTTACAAGAATTAAAATATTTTTAAAATAATTGCATAATGAAAAAAGTATCACAAACAGTTTATGTAAATACAAAAATGGTATGTAATGCATTTTATAACATTGTAATACATTTATATCTCTAATATAAATAAAAAAACGAGATACATAGTCACATTACAAGTAGGTATGAGAGTATTAACCAGCTATAGGATTGCAAAATCTCTAAGTGATCAAAGAAAAATGAGTATACTCACACCCCTGACACTGGCCAGATGTGACTTGTTACCCTCCCATTATTGATATGACCCACCACACATATGTTTTAGTTAGTTGTAATAATGTTGAGTGTATCCACATAACTCAACAACTAACCAAGGCTTTCATGTGATTTTATATGATAGGAAACTTATTTTAAGAGTACATAAAATACAATAAATCCAAATATTCCATTTTGAAAATTCTAATTTTGTTCCATTTTAAAACAAAATGCATTTTAATAAAAAAAATACCCTTTCCATTTTATATAACCACTTGGTTAATTTAAAGACATTTAAAACCATTTTCACAAGTTTGATATCAATTAAAAAAATTCTATATTTTTCATAATTCATTTAAAAAATTATATTATACAATTTAATTGATTTTTTTTTCATCAAATAAAAAATCTATATTTAAATATTTTAATCAGAAAATTTCTATAAATGAGCCTCCACTCAATGCATTTGGGGTTCTCTAAATTTCCATGCCAATACCATTTCAAATATCCAAGTTCAATGAAATTAGGTTTTATTATTTTAATTGAAAGAAAATTTGTGCAATTGAATTTAAAAAAAAATTAAAATAATTCAAGAAATACAAAGATAATAAAATTGGATAATCAGAACGGAACCACCCTAACTCTTTCTTGAGGTACTCGAAATGACACCCATCAATGAGAACAATGGAAAAAAAAGACTTCAAAACTAAGCCTAGAAAAGATATCCAACATCATGGGGTGGATCTATAAATTTTAGAGTGATCCATTGAAATTAAAAGATAGGAGAAATATAGAAACACGAATAACAATGAAGAATGCTTACCCGGATGTCACCCGCTAAATAAATGACGATCAAAAACCATGTGAATGGATCCAAAATGTATGATGGTCTCCAAGAATTATGGGTGAAGGCTTTAGGATGAGGGAAGAAGAATAGTAGATTAGTGAATGAATAAATTCCTAGAGCACTACTGATTTTATAGGCCGTTGTCAGAGATTTACATGATATGTACTCAAGTTACATGCAGTAAATAATTTATTTTTTGTTATGGTGAAAACTAGTTTTATATTAAATGACTTTTTAAAAATAGGGTATTCCACGTTGTGGAATACCAATACACATAGTGAAATGATTATTTTTTGTAACTATTGAAACATGTACTGTTTTGCATTAAAACACAACACCCTATGTTAAAATTTTTAATTAACTTCATCATGATGTGTTGTGACCACTCATGACATATACTCATAAATGAATGAAGAATTTAATGACTATCATTCATAACCATTACATGATTAGTAATGTGGTTACATGGTGTGTAATGCTATAAAATCTCCGTTGAGGTTGAAAAACCCAACAAACCTCTAACTTCACAATAATAGTAACCCTTTCAATTCGAACTCAATCATTTCACAAACAATGAAAAGTATAACCATGAAAATATTTATGGAATACCTATGATTATAGTTTTAGGATGTTACAAACTTCACACAATAAGAACATTATATCCCCATAAATCCTAAGAAGAAGATTCCATGTCAAAGAGATGAAGTCAATACACTCTCATCAGTTCCTCTCATTCACAATTCTCATGATTATTGTAACCATGCATCCCTAGCACACAAAACAGTGGTATCATCCTCCCATGAAGTACCTTGGTCTTATAATAAAAAAATCTGACTGGTCATTCAGTCAATCATAAATCAGGCTCAATCTCAAGATAACACCCCCTCAACATGTTTGATGGATCCAAAATATATTTCCTGAGTTGTGTTACATGGAACATTTTGTATATCGATGTCAGATATGGTGGATTTCCTAGATACTATGAAACTTTATCCACATAATCAACTACCTAGAATGGTCCCACAAAATGAGGAGTAATATTCCCTTTCTTCTTAATCCATCACATATCATATAACATTTTTGTGTTTCCTGGGTACACTGCTCACAATGAATTATTACAATCCCCAATCACATCCTTCAATACCGCTAATGGAAAAATAATGTGATTATGATAGCACTGAACACATTGTTTTGAGAAAAACCATTGGGAAATAATCAACCCACCATAATGTTAGTTTAAAAAGATACAGAATCCATCATCATGTTCTTGGTCCTGAAGAATCAACTAATGAAGAATGGATGTTAACTAAAAGATGGATAAATAAAATTCATCCCCTTTCTCATAAACTCCAATATGTAACACGGAAAATAGAGCCATAAAATTATACTCCTATGAAGGTTTCTTCACTTCCCGGGTTTGGCGTTTCCTTCTCAACACATCCACAATTACATTCCCTTATCCTAGGGTATAGGCGATGTCAATGTCGAAGGACTGTATGTACTCCACATAATATCATTGGTGATGATTCAAATATTTTTAGAGAAGATATAGCTTAGGGTTTTGTAGTCAAAATACATAGTAAACCATTCTCATTAAAGGTAGTGCCACCAAATTTCATGCACGTGCATCACAACTTTGATTTCAAGGTCATGAGTTCGATGAATCTTCATGTCTGCTATAAGCTTACAATAACTTTTTGCAACGACAGGATTACCTTTCATTATAACACAACCAAAACTTAACCCCAATGCATCTAAAAAGACCATATAGCCTTACCCGGCCTCTAGAAGAGACAACACTGACACAATAGTCAAAGGATATTTCAACTCAACAAAAGTACTCTATCATTTATCATCCCAAAAAATCTTCACCCCTATCAATTTAGGGATGTCATTGGAGAATACAACTTTGAGATTCGCTTCATGAACCTATGGAAGTATCTGGCTAATCCCAAGATGATTTTAATTTCATAGACATTTTATGGTTTTCCAAAGTCATATCAACCTTTACCTTCTCAAAATCTGCTGATATACCATATTCAGACACCACATGTATTAATAATTTCACTATCCTAATCTAGAAATCATACATGGAAATCCCGAAAGAAAGGAATTGATTTTCATGTGGAATTAGAACTATTCATAGATATAGAACATAGTCTATCTCATATTGAGAGTAAAAAGGGTTTCTTCAAAAAATACTACAAAAAAGGTACCCAGATACCTGTGGAAAATAATTTTCATTAAATCGATGAAAACTACTAGAGCATTTATTAAACCAAGGGGAATAATTAGTAATCATAATGGTTGTACCTGCTCTAAAAGGTAGTTTTATAGATGTCATGTTTCATTATCCTTAACTAAAGGAAAATATATAAAAGGTCAATATTTGAAAAAAACTTCACTCATTTCACCTGATCAAATAGATCATCAATCCATCAAACCATATAGTTGTTCTTTATCATAACATGATTTATCATTTGATAGTGAAAATATTGATGAAAATAACCATCAAAATTCATGGAGAAGAGAATCTACTCCCACAATGTAGACACACTATGGCATATATATCATTTCTCAAGAAGATCATATAACTAGGACATCAGCTCTTTTAGATAAAATATATCCATTCAGTAAGAGGGAATTGAAACGTGTTGGGTAATATGTATTATGTTAATGGAGAAAACGACTTCCATTATTAGTGGTATACTAGATAAATCCAATGAAAACACATTGGGAAACTCAAATATGATTGGAGGAAGCTCCCCATTGAATGAATCCCACCCCAGACCAAAATAAAACACTCATATCACTTTTCTAAAGTCTAGAAAAAAAAGTTCCATCTCTCCTCGACCTCAAGTCCCAATCCCCATGAATTACAAGAGATTCACCACTAGGTTTATTAAAGTAGATGAGTGAATGATTAATTTAAATATATGAATTATTGGTAATGATCCAATGCTTCTGGAATATGACATCAATCGATTTAATATCGAGAACCAGAAAAATCCAAGAAATATTGACAATTGAAAGTGAGAAGACACAAGAAGGACTAAGAATACCTTATATCTCTTCATAATAAGAGGAGCAGTATTATCCATTGAACACGATATTTTATAGGTAGGATGATTAATCTGATTAACTATATGAGTTTAAATAAAAGTATGAGATTCACTAGTATCAAATATACAAATCACTAATTATAATTCTACAGTAATAGTACATCTCATGGATGTTGGACACATGTCTCCTTCCTTTAGAGACTATTCTACTATACGAAGAAGCTTAGTTTCAGAAGTCTATGGATAGAACCCTTTTGTAAGTGAATAATTTAATTTCCCCACATTTTTAGGAGTTGATGATCTGGTTCCACTATGTGGTGTAGGTAAATGATGGAATAATCATTGTAAGTTCACTGAATATTTTATGAGCTACAGTTCTTGGGTTCCTCAGTGAAAACCCTCTTAGAATGCTCCGGATTTCCACACTTATAACATGTTAATGAACATCCTGTTGGCACTGTCGGAGGTCTGGAATGATTCTATCATTGATAACTTCTGCAAGAATAATCACTCTATTACTTTAGTTTGAAGTAAATGATTATTACTTTGGGTGAAAAAGGAATTCATGTTAACCATAACATGCTAGACAAGTCCATATCAACTTTCTGTGACCTATCCAACACATTAGAATAAGTGGTTACTTTCTATAAGAAATACTGATAACATATATTTGATCGATTCCCTAACAGATATATTCAAGCCTTCACCACTTCATTACATACTATATCTGGTGAAAACTGTACCAACTCTATAATGAAATTTAAATACTCGATTATAGTTTTTTTTTGCTTTCTCAAGTATTAAAAACTCCATAGCCTTGGACAAAACCTTTAATCCTGGATAGAATTGGTCTATTAAAAGAAACATGAAGTCCTTCCACACTATGCCTCTATGAATCCCTAACATCTCCATCATGTACCACTTTCTGTTTCTTGTTCTCTCCACCATGAAGGTGGCACACATCATCATGATAAAATCTAGTGTCTTCAAGAACTCAAAAAGATGTTCTATCCTACCCAACCATTCCTCTTCATGTTGACGATCAGATTGGGATATGAAAAATGTTGGTTTTTATTGAATGAAATATTGAATATAATTTCGATGTACATTACCCTAATAATACATACGTGGAACCAATATGTGGATTGGTAGTGGTGATTCCAAAAATGAAGGACAATACGCCCAATCACAAAAACTAGATTCGGATCCAAAACATGATTTTCTCATTAAGGATAATCAGTATCCTTCTACTAGATCCAATTAAAAATTCTTCATAGATGAGTGATGTTACAAAAAATTATCAAAAAAACATGGAAGAAATTATATAATGCTGGTAAAGGTAAATGAAGGAAACATAATCACAACTAGTAGAATAGAAAGGATTTGGATTTCACACAATCCCAAAAGAATTAGCAAAAGACTAGAACTAATCTAGAGGAAGAAGATCCCATACCACCCATGGATACTTATGGTTCATTGTGTTGAGAGTTATCCAAGAACTCAATAAAAATACCTCCTAATTCCCGACGATATTTCCCCATAAAAACTGACTTTAATAATAAAATCATGACAACATAATGATAAAACTTTGTCAGGAACCAACTTGGGTACCCTGGTAACCTAATAACTGAGCCAGTACGAACATGTAAAAAATGTAATTTCTTACACCCTTTACTTTGTGACTATAACTTGGCCTCATACAGCCTGAAAGTGGGACCAAATATTCCACAAAATATAGCGAAAGCAAGACAATAAAGTTAATATGTATATAAAAGAAACTACAATGTGATTTAATTACCTTAATACAGTAATGAATACAAGTCAAAATACTAAAACAAATGTAACAAAAGGAAAAAACAACCCAATGTCCATAAGGGCACAACCCTCTACAACCAAGGCTCAACAGATGGTTCCTTCTCTAAGAGATCATTTCCCATTGATTTAATCTGGAAGAAGAAAATCTACAAACACCTGAAGGGAGAATTATGGTGTAATCCTAAGACTATTAGTATACCACAAAATATTCCATAAAAGATACGAAATATAGATTATCCATAGAAACAAATTTCAATTTTTAAAATAAATAGGATTGGAGATTCAACAGAATATTTAAAAATAACATGTTATAGAATTTAATAATGATAGAAAATACATTTAAAAAAAATATTTAACTTATAAGAGATGGAAAATTTCTAAAACAATGTATTAAATAATATTTCTATGTAAAACAGTTTATATAAATAATATAAGGTTTTTAATTTAGTTTTATAATATTAGGATTTATTTATATCTCAAATATTTAAAAAAAATGATAAACATGGCCATCTTCTATTAAGGTACGATAGAATTAACCTTCTATATGATTCAATAGCCATTAAGTGATCACAGAAAATGGGTATAGTCATTTCACTATAACACTTTCCAATGGTGACTCGGTACCCATCCATCGAGGATGTGACCTTCCATAGGTATGTTTTAGAACATTTTCATAGCATAGAGTGTATCCAAATAACTCACCAACTACCTATGTCTTTCATGTGATCTTACATGATGTGAATCTTATTTTAAGACTTCATAACATTCAATAAATAACATTATTCCATTTCAAAAATTCCAATTTCATTCCATTTAATCCCAAAATGTTTTTTAATAAAGATAACATACCCTTTTGAAAAGATAAAACCATTGGGTCTTGATCAAGTCATTTTTAATCCATTTTCATAGGTTTTAAATAAATTCTAAAAATATTATATCTTTAACAAAATTAATATCAATAGTTAAATTCAAAAAATTAATTGAAAAAATTTCCATTAAATCTAAAATTTGAATTCAATAATTTAAACTGGATAATTTCCACAAACATTCCCCAAATAAATAGAATTAGGTATTTTCCAAATTTCCATCCCAAAACCATTTCTAATATCATAATTCAATGGAATTGGGTTTTATTAATATAATTGATTGAAAATATGATCAATTTAATTTAATCAAATAATTAAAATAAATCAAACAATATAATGATAATCAATTTGGCTATTTGGGATATAACTACCCACCTCTTTTCTGAAACCCAACACTTACAACGACACCTGTCAATGAGAATGAGTGTGTAGAAGATCCAAAAACCCTACCTAGAAGTGAGATCCAACATCATGGATTTAAGATCAATCAATTTTATGGTGATAAATTTAAATACAAATAAATGATAAAAATAGAAACATGAAGAACAATGACAAAAACTTACTCGAATATCACCCACCAATGTAATGATGACCTCACAGAAAAGGAATGGATCCAAAAGGGTAGGATGGCACTATGAAATACTGGAATGTATTTTTGTCGAAGGAAGAGTATTTGGAGAATAGTGAATGAATAAATTCAATAAAAACATGAACATTTATTATATGTTATCAGTGCGTTACATGACATGTACTCTAGTTACAAGTCATGACTGATTTATTTTTCGAAATGTAAAAATGCATCAAATTTGTAATGCCAATTTAAAATTCGGTTGTTACATGATTTTTAATACCAATACTTATCATGAAATGATTATGTTTTGTAACCATCAAAACACATACCATTTTTTCATTAAAACACAATGCTCTAAGAAAAAAAAATTCATTAACTTCATCATGACATGTAGTGACCACTCACAACATGCACCCATCACAACATGAAGAAGTTCAAAACTATCATGAAAACCCATTACCAGATCTGTAATCCTATTACACACTATGTAATGCTATCAAAGTCTTCATAAAATTCTTCTTGAGGATAAAAAATCAACAATCCTCTAACTTCACCATTAAAGGTAAGATTACAATTCAAACTCAATCCTTTCCCAAACAGTGAAATGGGAAACCACAATAAGATTTAAGGCATATCTATTAGGATGGTGACAGGATGTTACACATTATACCTATGGTAAACTATTTATTATCTATATTAACCATATAATATTAAAATATATGTTCACCAAAAATGAGAAAAACATGTTCCAATGGAGATTGTTTGAACTAGACAAAGGTTATGATTTTCAATATATTACCACCCTATGAAGGAATAAAAGTTTTTTGATTCACATAACATAAAGAACCATGAAAATTTATCTATTTCAATGATTAAAAATTATCTATTACACTAGAATATGAAAAGGATCGACCTTGAAATCTTAAGGGAGTGGAAAATATCTAATATTTTCGAAATGAATGTTCAATATTCTATCCATGTGATAATCAAAGAAGATAACATGGAGGATACTGAGATATTGGGGAAGGTGCTGTATATTTTCAAGGTGATATTTAGAAAATATAATTAAAATATTGTGTTAATGAATTTGTGTTGTACCATTAACAAAATTGAATAACATGTTGTTTGATGATGTACAAGGATCATCGTTAATTTTCATTCATAAAAGAAAATATTATTATAAATATATCATGGAACGTTTATAGTGGGATAACATGAAGAGGTTTATTTTAGAATATGTATATCTATTATTAGTTTTCTAGAGAGTTGAGGTAGAACCAAACCATTATAATGGGATGATGAAACCAGTACCTATTCATTTATAGTAATGGGAGACACTCACTATGGATTTGATCATAGGACTACCTATAAAATCCAAGGATCGTAATATCATTTTCATTTTCATTGATCACCTTATAAAATAGTTCATTTTATTGATATTTAAGTATTTTTTTCTTGAACAACTAATAATGTTATACATAAAGTAATTGTTATGTCTAGATGGTGTACCACAATCTATTTTTTAATAATGGGAATCATGGTTCAATATAATATTTTGATGAAATCCTCAAAAATAATTTGTTATAATGCTATAATTTTGTAATGAATATAATTCTTAGATTAATATCAATGTAAAGAAGATCATTCAATCATTAGAGGGTATGTGGATATCATTTTTTATTAATTTTAAAGGATTGTTAGATTAACACCTTCCCCGGGAAGATTTAACATGAAACAACTATTTCTATTGGAGAATTCAAATACAATTTTATGTAGCTATATATAGAAGAGGGTGTAAAAATCATACATGTTATAAAAAGTGGGATGGGGTATATTGATAGGGATGGAACACGATCAGAATATTAAATAAAAAATTCAAACTATTAAATATAACACTAAATCTTTATGATGTCAATAAAGGAGTTATGTCAATATCCTTAAATGATAATTTGAGTTTTCATTCAAATATATTTTATACCTACAAATATCACCGAGGAAAAATATTTTTAAAATTTTCAAATAAGGTAGGTTAATACCATGATACAATGGTTCTTTATAAATCATTAATCATGTAGTTATGGTAACTTATCATAATTCACTACATCTTATCATCTCTTGAATATATAACGTTTGGAATGTATAACATATAAGGATATTATGATATAATGAATCAAACATACTAAACTCTTTGGTTATATAGATAGAAAATTAGTTCTCTTGTGGGGAATAACTAGTGAAAATAATATTTCATTAGGATAACATAATACTAAATAACACTACTCGTTTTGTTAATGTCCAATGGAGGAATCATATATTTTAGGAGGCAATTTTGGAACATGACAATGTAAGAGGGAAAAATATACACAATTGTTTCCAATAGAGTAATATAATTCCAAGTATTAAATTCATTAAATGCTTTTTATTTTCACATTACAGTATATTATAAAATTTATTCTTTTAATTAATATTATGTTTAGTTGTATTTTTCATAAGAAATTCCTAACACAAAAAAATAATAATACTTTATGATAAATTTATAATTGAATGATACATTGTATCCATTGAATTAGGGGGTCAATTGAGAAGAAACATCAATTTTTTTATTGGATGAAAAATTTAGGTCGTTTTAAAATGAATTCATTTTTAAATTCCAATTAGAATAGCTGAAATACCAATAAAAACATTTAATTGTTACAAATTTATTATACTAAAAATATCTATTATATTTTTTATAAATTTTTATTTAAAGAAACTAAATATATTATGTTCCAATAATTTGGAATTATATTTCTAATGTGAATAAAACAATAAATTTTTTGTAATTTTTAACTGATAAGAAATTTAATATGAAGAGTTAGTATTTGAAAATAAAAACATTTTCTTAAAAGAAAATGTTTTTAGTTTCATTCTATCATTCCATTTAGAAAATAATTAATATATTTGTGAATAGAAATTTGGAAAAATGATATTCATGTTTTGAAATAACATGAAGATAGCATATTCAACGGATAATTTGAATTTTTTTAGAAAAATTTAGTTTTTCAGGTGAATAATACAAAGTACACATACATTAAAAATATAATAATAGTTACAAAATTGTAATAATGTATATTTTTAAATCTATGTTTTAATTTATTCTAAAACAAATTTTTATAATCTATATATTTATTATTTTAGATTTAATTTTTATAACTTTTTGAAAAAATTATTATAAAATTTATATCATAATTTTAAAAATTACATAAAAATTATTTAATAAGTGAAATTTTATTCTTAGTCATAAAAACAATCCATCGAGTATGAAAATGAGATATCATGGAAATAAAAAATAATCAAAATAAATAAATTTATGGGAATTTCCTAATATTTATAGAAAAATGAACTTTGTATCATTTTATCAGCAGTGGTTTAATAATGAAATTATCCCCCCTTTATGAATGACTTTCCTTGAATAGTTTCCCTATTTTGGAAAAAACTCAACTCCTCACTCTTATTAAATGAGCATATCACCAGCCCAATTTATGTCACTACATAAGACAATTGGTTTCAAAAATATGTTCCCAAATCTAACCTTAATAATAAAATTTTCCCCCTAATGGTCCTTCTATATCCATTGTTATACACATTAAAGTCATAATACAGTTTTAAATTGAGTTGTATCAAGGTGTAATGTAATAAATTCATAATCACACATTTTTCATTTATATTCCTCTATTCAATAATCTACTTCTTAAAAATATACTCTACCCATGCTAAAATAGTTTTACTATTATCAAAATTATATTTTAATTTTGTTATATTATTTTTATTTCATTTTCTTCCATCCTCCCAACTGTTCCTAAAAATTAAATGGTCTATCTTGAAAACATGCTGACCACCACCTCTATAAACTACATATTTTTGTTTTTATTACCACCTCACATGACCAGTTATTATAGTATTTTTAATGAATAAATATTATAATAATGGAAATAATATTAATATTTGATTATAATTCGTTATATACCTTTCTTCCCACACATTCATTTGAAAAATAAAATGCCACTCATGCGTATGTACGAACTACACCTTCTATGGATGATGTAATTTATTAATAGTATTGATGTATATGGATTATTCTAAAATATAATGGATATATGTGTATATATTTATATATATAATATTACTATGTAATATATATCATTAATATTGCTCCTAATATATGAAAAATTGATGATCATTATAAATTAATATAGTTCATATCATAAAATAACACTAAATGTGCTTTCTAGGGGTTTTGTTCTACAAGACAATGACCATTTTATTTTTATAATGAACATGGGGATTCTTAAATTTTTTAATAAAATACAAAATAAATATATTTTATCATATATTAATTTTGAACATTGTATAGATTTTTTGGGTTTTGATTCTCTATTACATAACATGTGGGGAGCAGTAAGAATTACAAAAATTTGATATTTATAACATACATTAACTATATAATGAATGTATAGGGGATGATTGTAAATAAGGAATATAAAATTTAATAGATAATAATGTGGATATAAAATAAATTATTTTTAATTTTAGGTAAATTTTAATTGTTGTTAATTAAAATGTGTATAATTTGGTTATAAAAATGAATTTATTTGTCATCTCCACATTATTATATTAATTCATGTTATATATTCACAAAATGATTATTTTTCATAGTTTATATAATACGCTATGTATACTATTTATAATAACTATCACGAAGGTAATTTCAATTACAAATCCTACTAATTCTCTATCTTCCATGTGTGTTTGATTCATATATTACAAATGTTATAGGTGTTTATTTCTGATCTCGATATCAAATAGACATTTTTATTCTTGAGTTTCAATATTGGAATACATTTGTGTGAAAATTATCTATAAATAAATAGTGATTTAAATGTACACTTGATATTCATGTAGTTTTATATTTAGTCACCAATTTTATTTCCCATGGTAAATGAATTATCTAATGTAAATATTATAATGGAAATTGGCCCAAGTTATACTTTTTTATTTAGGCTTATTTCTATTCTATATAAATATTTATTATATGGGTATATGGATATAACTATATATTGTTACAGAATTTACTAATATCACTTGATAAAATTATTATTTTAGTACTAACGTTTTAAATGAATTTTTTAACATTTTCAGCTTGGGTCATATTGAAATAAGTAAAAAATACCAAACTTTTTTTTTTGAAAATTTGCATGTGAACATATTATTTAATTAAAATAATTTTTAATAATATTTCATTCCATGTTTTCAAATATTTTTCCAAATCACCATAATTCATAATGATTTTGTTGATAAAATTTACATTTATCCTTGTTTTTCAAATTTATTTATCTAGTGATCTCAAAAAGGTGTGTTTTGGCTATGCCACAACCTTTAATATCCCTTATTATACACCAGGTAAATGACATTATGATTTCATCCAAATTAATTATTTACATTAATTATCAAAATTTCGATGATTTTTTTCATTATACTACTGTATTTTCATGTGTTAATTATGTGATGTTTGAAAATTTAAAGTTGTCACATTTTTTAATATAAAAAATATAGGTTTTTAATTATGTGTTTGGTCTCCCTGTAATTATATATCTTAGAAATGATTTTTTTTAAAATTTTTATATCTCATGTGATAATTATTGGAATGATTTATTGATCATTTCTATATTATATGAATAAGTTATGGATTCTCATACAATAATGTTTCGGGAATCATGTACCAATATGTGTTCCATAGTGTTGTGGAAAAAATATAATAATGAAGGCTCCAAAATTTTATGGTTTATACAATTATGGTAATACCATAATATTTTATTATGATTCCATGTCATGTTATAATTTATTATGTTTTATTATATGATAAAGAACAATATTTTGGGTCTTATTATTTGTGTTTATTTTGGTATGATATCCTATTGTTATTTTCATAAACATTGATACGGTCTCATTCACATATATTTATATTACACTCACTAATATTCATCATTTTTTAACCATAACATTTATCTATGTTTAATTTTGATCATTTTTTAAATACCCTAAAAATTATGGAGATTATTATGATTAATGTTTCAAATAGTGTATAATGTATGATTTCATATTCTGAATGATGTTGTAAATGTTTTCAATTAAAATTTAATTTTTATAGTATTTCAAGATCTGAAAACAAGAGTTTGTAGGTGTGTGATTAATTCTGAGATATGATGAAAAATCATGTGAAATAATTATTTTATATGGATATATATATAATTACTCCTCAGTTATGATTTCAATACGATGTTTCATTTGAATTGCTTTTATCATACATTATCTCCAATAGCTGCAGCCCGTGTGTCCTATAAAACTCTGGCATCCCAACTCAGACACGAAGCAATGAAGTGATGTTGTAGATGGATTTTATATTCATCTGAATGTCATAGAAGTGGGTAGGATAAAAAATAGTGGTGGTAGTGTCTAATATTAATTTATAATTATTATGGGGTTTGAATATAGTGTTTGGGGTACATGGTAGTTTTATGAAATTGAGAAGTCCTTCTTTTGAAGGTTAACGAGCTAATGTTATTAATAGAAATGTTTCTATTTTTTAGGATATATTTTTTCATAAATAGTTTTAGTGAATTATATATGTTATCAATAACGTTTTACAAGGAAATGGTCTAGTTTTGGATATTTAGAATGATGTGGGGTAACAGTGTGTTAGTTAACTTGAATGTTTGGGGTTTATATTGGTGGTCTTCTATCAAAACCATCATTTTGTTCGGTATCATGTTCATGATTTGATAGCGTATGTGATTATGATGGTAAGATGTAATCATAATTAGTCTATAATTTTAAAATTAGGTTTCATTTGGACAGATATTGGATATATTTTTTTTCTTATTCATAGTTCTTTATGGGTAAGATGATTCAGTTGTATAGGTTATGGATGAGGTTCATTCATGGAATGGAAAAATAAAAATGCGGATTTTATATCCATTAATGGAAAGATTTTCATTGTTTGAGATTTTTTAAGAGGACAATATGTCTACCATTAGTATAACCATGTCTATGTGGCTATATTTTAGGTATAATATGGTTTATAATTGGTAAAGTGTCAGGTTTCCCAATGTTGGTATTACTGCATCACAGTCATTAAAAACAAATTACACAGATAGCCTGGTTTTCTAATGCTATGTAATAGTGGATCAAAACGAAAGGGTATGGTTCATAAAGGGATTTTATCCACTCATTTCAATTGAAATTGTAACTCAAAGGGAAATAGTTAACCAATTGACTATATGTGTGTATCTATTGGGATTCTTGGTTGATTTATAATATTTATAATTTTATCAAAAACATTAGTTTTAAATTTATTTTAATGGTGGATTTTATATATTTAATTATATGTATTCATTCAACCCAATTATCCTCTATATTTGTTTTATTATTATCAATTAGGTTATCCTTTTTAATTTCACATTTAATAAATCAACAAATAACTAGGGTTTATCATATATAAATCTATAAATCTTCAAAAACATATTCCTTATTTATTAAAATTTTTATTTTTCAACTGCATTTTATAAAATCACATGTGATATTTAAACTGAAAATTATTCCCATTTTTATTTAGTAGAGATCCAGTTAAAAAAATTGTTTAAAATCAAAAACACACATGAAAATATATAATGAGGATAACCTCTAAGAATGATGAATGCATCCCCATATTAGGGATGATTTTATACCACCAACACACAATTATCCTTTTCTTATCAATAGATAAATACATATAGAGGACTCACACTAAAATTTAAAAATTATCCAAACAAATTAACCTTTACTAGTAACTAAAAAATGAAATATCACCCACACTAGTGGGGAACACAAATTGGATGATATGATTTCCATAATCTTCCTCATTTCCTTATACATATATCCTTATTTATTTTTCTCTATTACTATTTATAATTTAGATTTGATGCATCATTATTGAACAACTATATTTATGTTTTATTCTATTTAATTTCTAAAAAATATTACATATTCTTTACGTACATTTAAAATGAAAATAATTCTATCAAATCAATTCAAATCCTTAGATTTTCTTAAAATTAAAACTCCATTAAACTGATCAAAAATTATATATACTTAATAATTATTTTTTAAACAGTACATTATATAAAGAATAATCATTGATTTGTTATTATATAATAAAAAATAAAACATTATTTTAATTTTTTTAATGAGAATATATAAATAACCTAATGGAATGAAAACCATCACCCTTATATAGAAACCTTATTATTTTACTTCCCCCTAATCTGACTCCCCCACAGACCATCACATGGAATTTTACTCATATAATGGACGAAAATAATATATTATAACTTGTATCATCAAGAATTTTTTCCATTGACTACTTTATAGTGTGTTTATTAAATTTAAAACATAGAAACATTTATCATAACTTAGTATTATTTATAAATCACTAGTTACATTATCCTTTTAATTAATCATGTCCACTAAAAGGATTTTGATATTATATAATTTAAGAAATTCATTGAATAAATATAATTAAACAATTTCTTCAACAAATTTTACCTCTGTGAATATATTTTTTAAAAAAATTTATTGAAACATCATGTGTCATATAAGAAACCCAAATATTTTCAAATTTTGTTTTTCACTAAAAATCCTTACACATATCATATTAGAATGTTTTCAAATAATTACTAAATTATCTATATTTATCAATAAAATTTTTATCCCAATGGACCTTATTTTATTTTTGAGTTCGTCATAAAAATAAATAATTACATTCCATAGGGTAGTCTAATAATTTTCTAAATTATTATTTGATTTGGATACACATTGATATCATGTGGATACTCATGGAAAACAAAATTACTTTCCCTTTGAGTAACCATGCATATCACAGTTTGATTCCAAATAATTTTAAAATAATAAAAATCCAATACCCTTATGTATCTTCATCTTCATCAACACTATATAAATTTCTAATATCTAGAAAATAATACATATCTCAATGTCCCTTTAAAAATAAAAATTGTAAAATATTTACTTTGTGAAAAAATCCTATATATTACTATAAAGTAATTTGGAATATTCAAGGATTTTGTTAGGTAGATGAACCATTACGTAAAAAAATAATGTATAAATACTTTTTTATATATCCAAAACAACAAACATATTGAATATAATATCATCTCAAGACTTCTAATTCCACAATAAGTCATTATTATCAAATTATTCATCATTTATACGTATTGATAAAAAATTATAACACCATGTGGATGTGTATAACATTAATAGAAAAATTAATAAACATTTATCTTTTATATTGTTGATTTTTTATAAAAGATGTTTCAAATTAATTTCAACATCAGTTATTTTATAACGAACATAGAAATATATGAGATGATGTTTTCTTTGTTATAAACTTAATAAAAAATGTGGAAATTTGTTTCTACTTCATATATTATATATACAATGTCAAAAAAACAATTTTTTATATTTATTATAAATTATGAAATGTATAAACAATTATAAAATATTCAAATAATTTGGTTTACATTTACTATTATTTATATTTCCTTATATATTCATCTTTAATCTGTAGCCTAACCCCTCATCATCAAACATCATGGATTCTAATCTCATTTATCCATGTGATTATACTCCAATTTTAATCAATAATTTATTTATCTATCCTCATTCTCTAGGATTATATTTATATCATTAAAGTAATCTTGAGTTTATTTCATTTGTTTTTTATAGTTTATAATGGATCATATTTTATATCGATGTCTATGTACAAAAAATATTCTCTCAATGCTCTTTATTTGATAATCATATTAACATATCATATATAGTGATATAGTTTCAATTTTTTCATTCAATATTTCATTATTTATTAAAATTTTCCTTACTATGTCTCAATATTTTTTTACCATATAACTACTTACTAGTATTCATCTATCATAATTTACAACATATCATTCAAATAAAATATTATTCTATCAATTTTTATTATGAGTTTTTAATATTTGATAAATGTTTTCTAATAATTTAGTTATTATATGATATCATATTGGAATATTTAAATCATATGCACTGGAATCATGGAATCACGAATTTTATTTATTATTACAGCCTATATTTTAATCTTCTATATATTCTAAAATATGAAAATTGTATTATATGATATTTTATATATTTGCAAAACTGAGATTTTGTGAAATTATTTTATTTAAATTATTTTATTCTTTTTTATATTTGACATTACACATAACACTAATCATAGCTTAAAATACATGAATCATTATTTATTGCTTCTAATACAAAAAACAGTTAGTTTAAATGAAACTTGACATTTTAATAAAATGTTATTGTAAAATATGATAGTTATCACCTAATAATTGGAATTATCAGTATAAATTATTTGCAAAAATTATGAAAATATTTGGTTTAAATATGAAAATAAATTTAATTCATAGAAGACCAATTAATTAAAAATAAAAGGAAAAACTATTTTGAAAATAAATGAAATCATATTATGAAGAACTATTTTTATGCACACAAACATGTTGTTCCTAAATAAATTTAAAAAAAATCACTTTTGGTGAATGTTTTTATGAAAATTTATATATTATATGATAAATTAAATATTTCACATTTATCATATGTGTTATCTACACATAAGTTAGGAATAAATCTAACAGTATACATAGAAATTGAATAGAATAAAACACTATTTTTCCCAAATTATATCCATTTGTTAAAATTAATGTTTTCTATTTTTATATTTTATTAAATTTATCGTAATTTATGAAATCCGTATGTTGGAGGTAATTGTGAATAATTTTATGAGAAGAAACTTTTTCAATGATTATTGGAAAATAATCGTTTTAATAATGAATTTTTATTTCAATTAAAGTATTTAAAGATACAACAAAATTATTTTATTATTAAATGTAAAATTAGTTCAATAATATATCTATTTATCCAATATAGTCCATTTTAATCAATTTCATATTAAATTTTTAAATAAAATCATATTAATCATTAGAATATTTCCCCGTTAAAAACCCACTTTTTTGTCGTATCTGCCTATTTAATTTTTTATTATATTATTCCACTTCGTTGAGTTTAATTATTTAAAGTGGATTAAATATTTATAATAATAATTATTTATATTATCTATTAATGTATTGATAATTTTTGACCATAATTAATATTAAAAATAAAACAAATTGTTTACCATGGTTTGGGAAAAAGTTGGGTTTCTATGGGTCCTCTATAAATAAAATTGTTAAAAGTGGATCGTAAAATGTCCAAATGAAATTGGTTATAAATATTTTGACCTTATATATTCTACGATATATATATAACCATTTTGGATCCTTTTAAAATGTAAAAAACCATGGTTCCACCTTTTTCTTTTCAAAAATTACACCTGGGGAACTCGCATCACTTATAAAAGGCCACCCCTCTTCTATCCACATCATAATTCAGAGTCACATTATTTTAACCACTAATCTCAAAAATAAATTCATAAATTCCCTCATATAATATTAAATTCTTTAGTTTTTCATAATACTATCCTATGATGGATTTTTGTTCAAAAAAAATAAGTTATTTGAGGAAGATATAACCTCTCTAATCGTGTGTTTAGTATTTTTATTCTTCCATTAAAACACAATGTTATATTACATTGATATAATTACAAATTTATCTAAAATATAACGATAATTTAATATAAAAATTTCATACCCTATATAGATATCATATTTCATCCAATGGGATATGAAATCACCATTCTTTTGTACGGCGGACTACCACATTATAAACTGATGCAATTCATCTTCCATCATCACCTCTCATAAATAAATATAATAATGTATTTGTTTTTTTATAAATTATATTTAAAATATTATTACTCTTTTTAAATAATTATATCACCACTTCATTCTTAATTTCCAATTATTTGAGGAAGGTTATAACGTTATTCCTGTGTTCAGAGGACTAGCACCTCGTGAGGTGATGTGATTTATCCACACATTACATGGATGGTAATAAAGATGGTATGAATGAAAATATTTGATATATATGAAATAAAAATTATTCTATAATGATATTATATCATTAAGATTTTATTCATTTCATCTGTTGATAAAATTGAATGACAATTTATGTGTACGTACAACCTTCCCTCTCCATGAAGAAGGTATTTCTTTTTCAATCTCTATCATTATGGGATTAATATAATTACATAAATAATTAATATATATATATATAATAATTATATAATATTTAAAATTATAGTTATAATGGATCCATGATCAAATTTACAGTTAATAAGATATCAAATTAAAACATCGATGAAAAACCCATCTAATACCTGAAACATTACTTTAACGTTAAACTCTTAAAAAATGTAACAAAAGATAATATTTAAGTAATATATGGTATGCCATATATAGTTATCATAAAATAATGGATTTATATGACAAATATATTCATTATATAGGAGGTTAGAATGTGCATGGAGTTATAAATTATGGTATGGGATTTCAGGTCATCATTTTATCTTTGGGAGACATATGCAAATCAACCACTAATTCCTTTTATTGTAGTGTATATAAATACCATTTAAAATTTTATATCATGAAAATAATATTCTTAATAAAATTTAACGTTTATTGTTATTTTTTTATATATTGTGGCTTATGATTCGATAAATTAGTAACATAGTAATGGATTGTTTTCACAATTATCCTTCTTTGAGACATATGTTTTGTTATTAACACTTCTTGTTTTATTATGTGTATATAAAGAATAGTTGAAATGTAATATAATGAAATATTTTATCATGATATTATAATTATTATTTATTTTTATTCACTCATGGATATTATCATTCAATGTTACCAAGGTGGTAGGGTTTTATATTACAATCTCAATATTTATCTAAATTGTCCATAGATATGATTTTAAAGATTATATATTATAATATATCTATCCTAAAAGTCAGGAAATTTAATATCCATTATTTATTTTAAAGGTATAAATATATTCTCTATGCATTCCTCTATTTATACACACATTATTTAAAATGAATATTTTTAATGAACATTGATTTTCTATCTATTTTTCTTCGAAATCCCTTTCTCTTTTATTTCCATGATTTCATAAAACTTTTTAAAAAATTTATAAAATTATTGATATTAATGTTTAGAAAACATATTGTCCATGTTTTAATTTTATATCAATTATTTAAAATTACTATTTTTATTGATTTTAAAAAATTAACTATTTGTGTTTTAACAAAAATGTGAAAGGGAATATTTGTTTTAACATGTTTGTAATAGACATAAATTTAATGATGTCGGGACAATTAATTACATTAAATATTCATTCATATTCATTCATATTTATTTATTATGATAATTTATAACACATTATATTATGTTATTTTATGAAATTTTAATTTCATAGAATGTACATTTTCCTCAAGATACGTTGGAAGTGATTTTTCTTAAATAATAATTTTCCATATAATATGACATCTTTTGATTTTACATATTTTGTACCTATAATATAATAAAAGTATACAATGAAAATTATTTCTCTATATTTTTTTTTATGTTTTTGATGTTAAGTTCCCTATATAACTCATATAACTTCTGTTGGTTATAAAATGATAAAATTATTATGAAACCACCTTCTTCTTAAATGAGATACGATTTAAGGAAATGATGAAATTATTGTAAAATCCATTTCTCTTAATGGGTTCTAATATGATGAATGTTTTATGATCTGGGGAATCAAATATTTATGATCCCCATTATGTGAATGGTGGGACCTATATCCCCCTCTAATTTATTGTGTAATGATTAAAATTATATAATATCAATAGGTACACGGGTGGTTATAGTATACCCAAAAAAAGGAAAATATAAGGATGTCCAAGTCATGAAAGTGGGTACATGGTTGGTTATCCCAATAAAAAAATGGGGTATATATGAGGTTATATAAATCCCAAAATTGGCTAAACTAGAGGTTAACCTAAGCCTGAAATATGGTCATGGGAGGTTATCCCGAGTCTATGGTAGGTTGACATGAGGTTATCCCAATATTAAAATGTTGTGAAAGTTTCAATGAGTATCCTTGAAATAATATTTAATATGATTATTTATATTAAAAAAAATTATATATTTTTAAAATTTTATGCCCACAAGGGGAATATTGTTTTATTTTATTATAAATTATATCTTATGAAATGCCAATATTTCATCCATGACTCTGGATTGAGATCTATGATGTGAAGGGAATGGTATTCATATGTTATTATAATGTTCTCATACCAAAATGGTAATGTTATATTGATATCTATTTTTTTTAACCTTACTAAGAATTTGTGTGTACCCTTTCTTTTTTTTTCATTTACCAATGATATTATGGAAGATATTATGTATTATATGATATAAAATTTGGATTATTATGATCAAATTATTATGAGATGAATCAATTAACATATGGACTCGTTGATTATGTATTCATCATTCCAAAAACACTAGAGATAAATGATTCTGTCATGTATCTTTATGTTATATAATAAATATTCATTTATTAAGATGAAATTTTGATGTATGAATAGTTTAGGACATTAATTTTGGTAACATAGGTAGTCTTTTTTAATCCTAGGAAACCTGCATGAGAAATCCTTAGTGAGATCCATGAGGATATTTCTGAGGATATTTATAGGGATATATGTAAGTACAAGACATTGTATAATTATAAGGAAAATAAAATGTACTATAATTTTCATAAAGGATCGATCAAGTGGTTTTTAGTAAATTACATCAAATTCTCAGAACTACAAGTTATTGTAGCTCCATCACAAAGGTACATATGTGTACAAATTTAAAAAATGAACATTGAACTTGACTCAGTCATTTTCAAGTACATAAAAACAATCCTTACTTCACACATGGTTGGAAATTCATTGTGGATATTATTTAGTAATTAAAACACACTATTTAAAACATCAAAAAGAATTTAAATGTACAATTACTATGAATGAACTAGGACAATCTAATTGGGTCATCAATTAAAAAAAAAGTTTCCTAATAAATAAATCCTATATTTTCTTTTTTATGACAATATTCTCCCACACTATGATTATTGTTTCTTATTCTGTGCCATTTGTATTTGTGAATTGATGGAACCCAGTTTAATCCTGTAGAAAATGAATGTGATATAGAATTTAGTGATTATGAGAAAAAAATTTAGATTATTACAATAGAGATGGATATTCTCATTATTCCTAATTAGCTATCTCGGAATACGATTAAAAACTGGAAAATTGATAAGATTCCAGAATTTGAAAGTAAGATGAAAACTGGATTTTATGAAATTACATGTGGTGTAAAACTAATAAGAAATAAGATTCTGATTTATACATTTTATGAAGTTGAGAAGAAGAACATATTAATATATCTAAAATAGAGTGGAATAATTTTTCTATGTGGAAATTATGGTCATATAGAAATGTGTTTCTAAGGAATTCAATGTCTTATATGTAGGGGACTTAGGTATTATCCAAGTCATTATCATAAACTATAGATTACCCCATAGAACATTAATTTTAATTTGTTATTCCATATAATGAAGGAAAATTACTGAAGTCTATATGTTTTTGGATTCATGAATTATGATGTCATAGGGTTTCAACAATTGTATTTCAGTTATATGAAGTCGGAAACATCTATGGATTATTGGAATTTTGAAGTATATATGTCAATATGTTAGATTAGATTAATATTTAAGGATACTAAAATTAGTTTATTATCTTAAGGTTTAACATATCTTCAAATTACCAGATACCCGTATGATATTTTCTATTATTAGAGATTTTTAATATCAAGGATGTTTTGGGAGATTTTTATGGAAATACAGACCTTACATTTTGAGGAGGAATTCCATAATATGGATTCATGATTAATTTTATTAGTGTCCTTTAAGGATTATATTATATTTGGTATTTAGGTAATTATGGTTTATTTCAATTTCATAAAAAATTAATTAATATTGGTTTGGAAAAAGGAAAACCCACATGTTTTCCACATCTTTTTGAATTATATAATGTCGTGGGGCTTGAAAATAAAATTTAATGATGAAAATGGTATAATGACTATGAGTGGACTACATGAAATAATATTTTTTTTTCTAAAACATAAGTATAGATATTTCATAGTATTCATCTTGATGATTATATTTTCAACAAGTTTAGGATGAGAGACAAAGGTCCAAAAGGATTTAATGACAATTATCCTTAACATAATTGGAATAAGAAGACATAAACATGGGTTTAATGTCAGAATCCTAATAACAAATATTGTAAATAATTATTCATGGGTTATAGTTAATAGACTTATAAAGTGATCACAATTATCTATATATAAGTAGGTTTCTTTTTATATATTATTTATAGGATATACAGTAAGGATATTTTAAGGATTTCATATAGTATAACATTTTATTATATCTAATTGAGAAATGAAGTTTACCAAAATGTTATGGAGAAGTCTTATGTAGGACTAAGATAAAATAAATTATTGAACACTACATATCATGCCCATACATATGGTGCATTTGAGAAAAAAATTCAAATTCAAATAGGATATTCTACGATCATTTATTTGTATTTCAAAGGTTCTTGGGATCAACACCCTAAAATATTTATATATTGTTAAATCAATATCATTCACTTGATCATTCATATGATCCATTTTGAATCCCTTTATGAAAATATGTGTAGACATTCAACGTATGAAAATAGAGATGTAAAAAAACAATGATATTGGTTCATGAGGTAGATGATGAAAAGTTAGTGTATATTAAATGAATTTAGGGACTTGTATGAGAAATACATTGTTAACAGAAATATTAAGCGAATAATACTTGAAAAAATATAGAATTTTAAAATGGTGGTAAAGTGTTTATATGAATTTAACTACTGCAAAAATAATATAAAAAAAATTAATATATATATTGATCCCTTGAAAATTCATTATCTTATAAGGACCATGACTTATCACATGACTCTTCCACCGAACCTCAAATAGATTCACAATGCATTCAATGCATGTCTCATAAGGATATTAATAAACGATCCATCACATGTACTAAAATTAGAAGTAATACTATGGTTGAAAGATTATTCTTACGAATAGATAATAATGGAGATTCTAGATAAAATAAGGTAATTTATATTAATAAAGACCACACAACCTGTCAATATTTTGTGGTTATTCCATCATATTAAAGAATCTACATGCGATCTGTGGATGAAATGAGGAAACAAGAACCTCAGTTGATGGTACCAATGTGATTAATTTAAAGCATAAAATTAATTTTAATAGTGGTTGAATATAACACATGAAACATTTATGAAATCTATGTTTTGAATAAATTTTATTGTTTTTATATTTTTATCAATTAAAATACTTATTTTATTGTGTCTTACATGAAACATTAGATTAAAATTAAATATGAAACGTAATTAAAATATAATTATTTAATATGATAGTTATCTCTTAGACATTATAATGTTGTTTATGAATATTATGAACTAAAAATAAAAATTTTATGGCTTCCCCATGAAAATAAAACGAATTCATTAGTGAACCATTAATTATAAATGAAAATTTAAACTATTTTAAAATAATGGAAATCATTCTCTAAAAACTATATTATACAACAATGCATGTTTTTCCTCATTAAATTAAACAGATATATATTGTTCAATGGTATTAATTAATCTTATATAATACAAATTCAATCTAATTTTTAAAATTATTTTAATGTGTTTTCTGGACAAGATATAAGAATTAATCAAATTTAATGCTAAAAATAATATTTTCAAAAAAGAAACTTTTTCTATTTTTTCATACAAAATTTGAAATTAATATTTAAAAATTATAGATTAATTATTTTACTAAATAAATTTAATTTTTTAAATCAAAATGTCACAATTATAATGGAATACATTGTTTGAAAATTTTCCTATAAGATAATTTTCTCAATGAATTCTCAAAATACTGGATTTTATTATAAATTATGATTTATTTAAGAGAATATAACGCTTTAAAAAATAATATTATTTTAAAAGAAAAATTTATTCAATGATATATCAATTAATCTAATTTACTTCAGTTGGGTCAATTTTATATTGAATTTTGATAAAAAAAACATTAAAAACATTTTTTCATTATCACTTTAAAAACCCATTTTCAGGTCGCTTCTATAGGATTATTTTAAAATTAAATTATTTTGATTCTATAGGATCAATTCAAAAAAATATAATATTTTTTATATTCATAATTTATTTTATATAATTATCACAAATTTATTTCTGATTATAATAAATATTATAAACAATAACAATTGTTAACTATGGTTAAGGTGAAAATGAGTTTACTGGTTGTTAAAATAAAAATATAAACGTTAAAAATGACAGATAACTTTTCCAAAACCATAATTATTTCTATAATTCAACCTTGTATTTTTCTAGGATTGATAATTCATATTTTTGTGAGCCTTTTATCTTGTCCAAATTTTGGGTTAAAATTTTTCATTTCAAAAACGACAAGTGTGGAACTCAAAACACTTATAATAATAAACAAACTATCATCTCTTACTAAAAATTTCAAAACCCATTATTTCAGCCATTAACAACCAAAATTACTTTCATAAGTCCCTCATCTCATCCTGAATGTCTTATTCAGGTCTAAATTTATACGAGGGATGGATTTCAGTGAAAACTAAATGAAGATGTATGATGAACTGGAAATGTACCTAATAGTGTGTTTTGTATGATTTCTTATTCCACCTAAATAAAATTGTATTCTATTATGATAATATAATAACACTAATATATAAAATATATATGCATTTCAATATACAAATTGAATAACCTATATCCATATTCTGTTCCATAAAATGAGGATAAAAATCATTATTCGTGTGTACTATGGACAACTACCATGTAAGAGGATGTCCCTGATTTTCAATGAACACCAGACACTATTATAAACAATGGTTTTATTTTTTATATCTGATATTATAATACATCTAGAATCATTATATCTCAAATTACTTCTTTCTTTCCATTTCCAAATAATAAGAAAACGTCATTTTTTGGTACAACAGACTATCCCATCGTGAAACAATTTGATTCATTCATGCATTAAACAAAATATATTTCGGATGGGTTTAGTTTAAATATTAAATATATATCAAAAATATATTACAAAAAATTAATATGTTATTTAACTTTCACTCATTTTATATGTTAGTAAAATGGTAATTGAGGTCTCGCCTACTTATGTCATACCCTCTCCTGGAATGTTGTATTACAATTTATATAATTAACTTTTATATAATAATATATGTATTTATATAATTTATATATATTATATTTAAATCATGGTAAGCATTCTAGTTATAACAACTCAAAACCTATATGAAAAACAATGTTGTTATTCCATGAATCATGACTTTCAAATGAAATTATTAATAAAAGGGTAATAAATGGTCGTAATTAAATCATATAGAGTATGATATATATATGTATTGTTATTAAATATATTTCTCAAAAACATATATTTTTTATAAGGATGTTTGATATTTCCTGATGGAAGTTGAATCATCTTTAAAGGGATTTTTATCCTCTCTTTTAATTATGTGTGACATGGAAATTTATTTATTGTGTTCAATATAGATCCCCATTAACTTGATATATCACTAATATATCTTTATTATTAATATTTAATGTTTCATTTAATGTTATTATTTGTATGGTGTTATTATTCAAAACATAAATTTCATAATGAGTTATTTAAGTCTCAATTTTCTTTCATTGAGACAAATGTCATGTAATGCACCTATCTAATTTTATATAGTGTATATAAATCCCCTTTTACATGTAATATAGTTTAATTATTTATTCTTAGTATATTCATATATTTCATTTAATGTTATTATTTCATTGGTATTATAATTCAATGTAACCTAATGGTATGTTTCTTATGTTACAATATCTTTGTTTACGAGGATTATTTATGGTTATGCTTATAAATATGAAATATTATGATCTATCTCTTAAGAAACTCATTAATATTATTATCCTAGGTTTATGTCATGATATTACATTTTTAGCTTCATTTTCCTCTATTTATACTCTCATGATTTCAAAATAATGTTTTATTGAAAACCTGATTTTTTATTTTAATCTATTGAAAACCCTTTCCCTTTGATGACCACGTTTTTAAAAAAAATATGAAAATGTATTCATGTTCCTCTATGATTTATTAATTAAATTTTTAATTTTTAAAATATTATCTTTTATTTTAAAATAAATCATCCAATCATTTTTTAAACACATCCCATTTTTATTTTACCCAAAATATGAATGGGACCATTATTTTAATGCATATGACATAAACTGAAATTTACAGACATCAGGACCGTTAACAAATTAGAATCCTAATTTATAATTTTTTGAAGTTTATTTTCAACGAAAATTATTTACAAAATATATAATTATTTTAATTTTCGTTATTAAAAAATTATTTTCAAATATTATATATATTCCTCGGGAAACATTCGAAGTGATTTTTCATTCAGAATCAATTTCTATACAGGTTGACATACATTGACATTACATATTATTTATCAGTGATACAATTTTGTGATAAAATTATTTTTCCATTATCTGGATTCTTTATATTTATGCTGAAAATATTTTTATGAAATACATTTCACTTACATGGGTTATACCATTATAAAATGATTATTAATTCCACAAATTTTTCCATGGGTTATGCTTTGAGGACAAATGAAATAATCATAAATCAAATATTATTCATGGTTTTTATTATAAAAAATACTATAATATTTTGGAACAAATATATATGGTTATTATCCTGTGATGGGTGCGGCCTATATTTCCGTAAATAAACAATAACGTATGATTAATATTTTCTGAGATCAAAGGATAATCATTATTTTATCCCAATATTTAATGTGGGTACATGAGAGGATATACCAATTTAAAAAGTGGGTATATATGAAGTTACCCTAAACCTGGAAGAGGGTATATGGGTGGTAATACTAATCCTAAATGAGGGTACACAATATTTTATCACCTGATCACAATAATCACTAGGGTGGCTATCAAAAAACTATTGTGTAATGAATTCTGTGGTGGGTATTCATGATATAATATTTTCAATGAGTTTGTTTATTCTAAAAATATAAGTCTTATACCATTTTTATGATATCTTGGATCAAATTATTTTATTTAATGTGGATTCATTTCTTATGAGTTGTAATGATTTTTTCCATGAATCATGTTCTTGATCTAAATATACAGGGTATGGGTTATATATTTTCATCTCATGTTCTTAAACCCATATTCTCATGTTATACTTTTCTCTACCTTTTCCACACAATGAGAATCTTATATCACCATTTTTTATGTTTACCATCCCCTGATATCATGAAAGTTAATACATATTATTCGACTATAAAGGGTGAAAATTATAAAGAACATAGTGGAAGATGTCGTAGCTCACTTATGGTCAATTTATTTATGTTCCAATGTTCCCAATTTCAATATACATAAACTATTCTAGCTTGTATCAATATTTCATGTAATGAATATTAATATATTACAGTTTAATATTTATGTATGTAAATTATGTATCCTTAAATTGTTGGATAGAATGTCAAATTAGATCTCTACATATATAATATTGGAAACAACAAGGAATTATATCTACTCAGGATGTATATATTTCTTCATATAATTTTTTTGGTCAGGAATTTCCACTTATGACCAAATACAATATTCTTATTTCATATATTGAGTAGTTAAAAAGATAATTTCACACTTATATGATATTATCATAAAATGTTTCATCATTACTACATTTTATATGATATATTCAATTATTCAATAGATAATGTGATTTAAAAAAATGTACATGGTTTGAAAAAAATTATTTCAAGCTATTCTGATTAAAAATTATATCATTAAAAAAGAAACATTTGACCATTGATATTAATATATATATATATATAATGAAATCAATGGGTATATAATTATCAAATTTTAGTGTAGAATAAAAAAGTAATTATTTTCAAATGCGGGTTAACCGACCTAAAACGAATGATAGGGCATGTACATCTATTATATTATATTTTTCATTGAGTCTTTTTTATTAAAGGCTTATAATTTAATATGTTAAAAGTAATGTTTTTAAAAAATTATTGAAACTGTTAAGAATTAGTAAAATCATATGTTATTTTTACAAACTGATCACACTGGATCTCTGGATATAAAAAGGAATTAAAATAGTATTGAAAATATATTATACATTTTTTCATTTGCAAGAGATGAATTAGAATAAGAGGAATAAAATTAGAGTAGTTTCATATGTTATCAAAAACTCATATATTTTCATGGGAATTAAAAAGTGTTTTGGATTCATAAAGTACACTCTTTATTATATAATTCACTCAAGAAATATTTTCACGGTTGTTAGACCATCTAGTAGTTCACTTCTAGGAAATGTGAATGTTTCTGGGACTAACATCCTTAAAATTTACTGTGTAGTCACATATAAACCAAATGGTATTTCATTTTTTACAATATATATCGATATTATTAAAAATACAAAGAATTTTCACTTATAAAAATGTGGAATATCCACAAAGGCCATGATAGAAATCATTGAAGTAACAGATATGGTCCTGTTGATGGACATGAAATCCACTAGACAGGGATTTCCCCTAGAAACTCCATCATAGTTTCATTTGATCCATCCAAAAAATGGTAGGACCAAAAAACCATCAATAATTTATATAGGAGGGTAATTACTTGTATAATTTTGATGCATCAACATGATAAAATCGCCAATAGAGTTGTTATAATGTCAATATATTAGGAAAATTTTATTCTAGAAATCCACGAAATTTTTTGTAATGAGTGACTGGTGATTGAAGGAGTGTTAGTCCTTAATATCCTTGTTTCATAATTTCTAGATGATATTAACATGTTCTATATAAGAGAACCTTGATTTATACCTTAGTTTTTGGTACATCATGATGTTGAGTGAGTCCTTCAGGAGGTTCTCAATTGTATTTTCATTTAGTCGATTGAATTTAAAGAGCTCAAACATTTAATTACAATAGGAGGAGGTTTTTTGAATACTTCAGAATATATTTTCTACATATTCTCTATGATGATATAATAGAACTATACTTGAGTGAAGAGAAATTGTGAAATGATAAATGTTGTATCCCTTGGAAATTTGGAGAATTATATCTTCCATATCAAGGAAAAAATTAAGGCAACATTTAGTTAGTGTAAAATTCTCCAACAGATCTACAAGTTCCCTAAATTTTAATTTTTATTTCAGGATTTCGAGTCTAGAAGGCCATTCACATATGTTTCCTAAATCATGATATATTTTTGGTTTTATGAAATCATTATTTGAAACATCTGATCTAATTCCATTTGAATGTGAGTCAATGTTTTTTCATTTGGTCCTTGATTGTGATGTTGGGATCAGTGGGTTGATCATCGTTGCTCCTCAAATTTATAAAAGTTGTTGTAATATATTTTATATCAAAAACATGACTGAAGAATTGAAATTAACCATCCAGTTAGAATGTATATAGACTTTAGCAAAATAATCATTTCCGACCAGTACAGATGGAAGGTTCAATTTATTATTTTGGTATTATTCTCAATCAGATCAAGAATATAAATATTCGAAATCACAGGAAATCCGATTTTCTATTTATATATTTTCATATGAATTGGGATTGAAGAGCCCGATTAAACAGTTCTATATTTTCTATTCCATACACTCCATTGTTATAAGGTAAGTAACTCTAGATCCATGGAACTCTGATTATTTTATTCACATATATGATAATAAAAATTAGATAAAATTTCTATTATATGAATTTATTATCTGAATTTTTTAATCTAGCCAGTTGTATAACGTCAAGGAGTACACAATTTGAGTGACCACATTATTCTAGAACAGATAATCCTTCACATTCATTGAGTGTGATTTACCTTCTAATGGGGCCAATGTAATTATAATCCGGATCAAAATGTGACTTATATGGGATTTAAAAGATCATCCAAAGAACATAGGAAAACCAAATATGTTAATGGTAGAGTTCTATATATGAATCCATAATAAATAATCAGGATCATTTTTCTGGTGGTAGAGATATTCCCACAAAAGTAGATAAAGGACTTCCCCCCACTAATTTACTTGTCCAATAAACATTAATAGTGAAAAATATTTTTTTTATGTTTCTCCTATCATCCGAAGTAAAAATAATTATTTGATAGAAAAAAGAGATGGTATGAGTAAGAGGTAACTCTTTTTTACTTTGATATTCTTCAAGTATCCTTTTTCAACCATATGGAGAAGAATAACACTACATTAGTTGTCTTCAGACATATCAATGTTCATCTTAGGGAGAGGGTCCCCCTGATGAACCCCCATATAGTAGGAGAAATAAACTTCTGGAGAGATAGTTATGAATATTGAGATCTGTATTGATCTAAGTAGTGATTTAATCCAAAAAAGAAATCTCATATCAAATCAAAATATGGATATCTCATTATAAAAAGTCATCCAATCCATTATAAAATGGAATTTTGGATATCCATCTTTAATACTATGTTACTTTCCTTAGTGTATTTTTAAGTAATTCCACACTTTCCAAGGTGGTGATAGGGTGATCATGATTATCTCTTTTCATGATGACTCCAAATTTGATGCAAGATATAATTTTATGTGAAATTCTGGCTTGTCTATTGGAATGTATTTTTGTGACAACTTATTGAATAAAGTTTACAATATAAACTAGTATGAATTTTTTGATATCCCTGGAATTTTCAACTTTTGGGATAAAGATGTGAAATTGATCATTGATACCATGTTTGATTGAACCTCCCTTGAAAAAAAAATGCTTAACATGTTTTCAAACATTCTATTTAATAACATCACAGTAAAATTAGAAGATGTTTTTTGTGAATCCATTTCATATGGGGGATCTACTATTGTTGTGTACAAATAAAAAACCCTTAAATTCAATGTCTATTAGTGTATATATAAGCATCTTGTTGTCCTCCATATTGATAATTTTCAGCATGATTCCTTCTATTATATCTGTATTACTAGATGGGCCATTGAATAGTTTCATATAAAATTTAATTAAATTTTTACTAATAGAATGCTGGTAATCAAAATTTTTCTCTGCATTTTTAAAGATTGAAAGTGGTGAATTATCACTTCTAGTCCTCTGATGGGAAGTGAATAATTTGTTATTTATTTATCCATTAATTATCCATCTTTTTTTCAACTTATCTATTTTAATGTTTTCATTAATTTGGAGAATATTTTGAATCTATGATGATAGTTCGTTTTCTAGATCAACATTCCCATCGATGTTATTCATATTGAAGGACTATAGGATAATATGGATATATAATTACCAACAATACATTTCATTATTTTGGGAGGTGAATATTTGGTTGATCGATTAATTTATTTTAATTTTTAAAATCATCAATTTGGTGATAAATCATAGGGGATTGACTTTTCCCTCAAAAGTGTCCTAAGTATCACTCACAATATTACAACATTCTTGGTGATATGTCAATTAATTTTTGAAATAGAATGGTAGGGGTTAGATCCATTTTTTTAAATAAGCTTCACAAGGAGGTGGTGGGGTCTAGATTTGGGTTGATTGAAGGTGACACATGATATTGATCTCTAAGTGGAATGAGATGAATAATTCACAGAATATTTATTGATTAGGTTATCCATGATAAAATTTAATTGTTTTCTATACAATGTAAATGTGGCTCAAAAAATGTTAACCTCATATAGATTTAATTCCTAAAAACATGCTCTAATTTCATTGAAGGAAATGGAATGTGAAACTTTTCTAGTTTTCTCAAACATATAAATAATTGAATTGAAATATCTAATAATGATATAAAGGAAATTGATTGTGTTGGAGTTTTTTTTATTTGTGTCCAAAAAACGCTCTTTTAATTATAGTTTTTAAGAGAATTAGTTAAAAATATAATGAATTTTATTCTAAATCTAATGAAGAATCAGTTACTAATATGTTCTTATACGTAGTTAATTGAAGGATTTTTCACATACCAATAGGAGAATATTCATAGCCTTTCATTATAGGTAGGGGAAAAATTTTCACAAAATAAAATATATATTTCAATCAAGATGAGTGATCAGATCATGATGAATTTAAATTAGATTATATATAAAAATTATATAAGGTATTTACTTACCTTCAATAATCATGAGGGAGATCACAGTGTTAGGGTGGTCTTGTACCTGTATGATCAATAAATTTTTCTTCATTTTAATCTTTTTTTGGGTATAGTATACCTTTTTCTTTTGAATCAATCTACCTTTTTCATTCTAATTTGTATGACAGTACTATATTTTTGGAGCATAAGGTTGATTGTGCATTTTTTTTACTAAATTAGGGTTTATTTTTGGTACATAAATGTTTGCATCCTCCTTGTGTTGATTGATAGCAATTATTCCCATCATCTTTCCTGCGTGGATTGGAACATGTAATGGACACAACATCTACACATATGCCAGATCATTCTTTTTCATATCTGTGAGAGGGACTAAGGGTAGTGATAAAAATTGATAGACATATTTAATTCTTAATATATCATGATTAGAAAAAATTCTTCATATTTATGAGATAAAAATATATCATATACATCTGAGGAATGATGAGATTAATCTAGAACTTCCTCAAGAGGATTTATGGGCTTTTTCCAATATAATTTTCTCACTTGTAGATTGATAATTTTATGAATAACAATGAATATTTTGTTTTTTATACTATTAAAAAAATCGTGGTTACCATGAGGTTCCAATGTTAATAGTCATAGACATTACACACCAAATCCTTTTGCAGTAATTTTATCTCTCACATTTTCTGTTGTTTTTTCTTCATTCCCTTTTGGAATTCATTCAATTATGTGGAACTTAGACTCATCTTGGTCTACTAATGAACGACACTTCATTTTTGACTGGAGTGTCCAAACATTTTTCAATACTCAAATTAATGATGCATGTGTTTAAAGCAAAACATCACTTAATGTTTATGATCATTTGTAATAAAAGAAATATGATCTCGAGGGGGTTTCTCCATGTTAATGTCAATAAGAACCCTTTCATAGAGATCAAGATCTCTATTGATGGTATACTAATTTAATTTTTTTGGTGATTAATTAAAGTTACCATATTGAGTATAAATATTTCAGAAATAAAATACATTATAAATGATATTGATGATTATGTGTCACCATTAATTGATGGATTGTAATTATTATGGGAGAAATGTATCAATATTTATGATTATATTGAAAAAAATATTTTAAATTTTTTGGATGATTATGGTCACTATTAATGACTTCATAGGATATATAAAATTCTTATTGTATAATATTAATGATTATAATGACTGTCTTATTTATGAATAATGATCATCATTTTGTTATCTATGGAATAATAAGAAAATAGTGTACATTGTTCATTAAATTTTTTATGATGGATAATTTTTAACTCAAATTAAAAAAATTCATAGGATTAGAATGATTTTATATTATTTCGAATTATTTTCATCTAATTAATATTTTTATGGGGTGAAAAGCATTGACATTTTATTTAACAGATGAGAATATCTGGCAATAAAAATAATATTGAATAAATTGTAATTGTTTTTATATTAAATTTATTGATGTCAAGGGATAAAACATGGAATTTATGTGATTAATATTGATAAGAATTTAATCATTGTTTGAGTATAAAAATATTATACATTTCATTCATGATAAATGATGTTTTGGATACAAGATTACATTTACTGTCAACAAGGATACATTTTGAGATAGCTCTAAAATCTAATGAAAAATTTACATAATTACCTCTATATTTTTCTATATTATCCAATATGGATAAATATATTTTTATCACCTCTATGATATTGATGTATTTTAATTTTATTCATAAAATTTAATAAAAATTATTTTATTAAATGATATTAAATTAATATTCTTGATATCTTAAAAAAAATTATGTTATGATGGAAAAACTCCAACCAACTGCATTATATAGAACGGCACCCATCCTTATTAGATTGACTCTAATTAAGAAATGATTTATTTTTTTAAATTTAATTACAATTTTATGAATCTAAATTATTGAATTAGTTTTAGAACATTATGGGTTTTACATATTTTTATATATAATTTTACATTCCATTATCTTTTTATATAATTCTAAAATTAATGGTTCATTAATTGAAATAAATTAATTATTTTTGTCCATCATACTTATATTTTATATAATCTTTTATAAAAATATGAAGGTATTAAAAGGTCATGTAAAGAATCCTTATCATAAAAAATATTCAATTTTTTGAGTATATTTTTAAAATTACTGAAAGACTTTTATAGGAAACTTGTATTCGTAAAGAAAATAATTTTTTCTAATCCATTCTATAAAAGAAAATTATTTTAGGTAAATGATATTATTTAATGAAAATAATTTCATTTACTATAGAATATTTATATTAGGTACATTAAATAATCATTAAGTGTTTATATGCTTCTCTTCCAAATGAAACATCACATATTAATTTGTCAAGGAAATGTTATCGAAAGAATGAAAAATGTGGTTATAGAATGATACAAATAAAAATATATTTTGGTTTAAAAACTCCATAAATGGTTTATGTTATGCATCATAAATATTAATAAGGAAATATGTAGCGACATGTCTAAATGTGATAATATGGTTAGAGTATGACACTAATAGGTATACATTTCATTTAAAAAAATCCGACAATTGAAGTATGATCTAGAATATTGGTATATTTATGATCACTAGGGAAATGAATATTTCTTAGTAAAAAATATAAATAAATAAATCCCCACATCAATTTAATTTTATAGAGTCATTGAAGATATATTTAACACTTATTAAATTAAATTTTGAGGTCACCATTTTAACTGTAAATGGTTTATTGGTAAATGTATTATTGAGCACGATGAATTCAGAATGAAACATCATTATAAAAATATATTATGATAAATAAATTACCCTTTTAATAAGGAAAAAAATGAGAAAAAATTATTTTCTTGATCCATGAAATGTATAGTTTCATACCAATTATGTATGGAAAATTATAATTTGGTGATGCCAATGTTTATAATAATGATTAATTATGTGATATTTATACTTCTATGGATATTCAACTAGAGAATATTGATTAAAAGAGAGAAGATATATTTTCTCCATATATAATGACCATTAATAAGACATTTTACATAAAAATATTATATTAACATTCTATTATTATTGGTATTATATAATTATTTCATATGTTACAATATGAAAATTTCAAACTTTGTGGTTTTTTATTTATATCTGTGTTAATTTATTGGTCAATATTTTATCCAAAAACATAAATATGTTTTTGGTTTCCTTATTGATATAATTTTAAATGTTATATATATATTTTTGTACTATATAATTCATTATATGTCTTATGAATATTGTTACCGTTTTTCAATTTTCAAAAATACATTAAAAAAATGATAAATATTGTGTCGAAAATTGATATAATGTATGTTTTGGAATTCAATTTTTGTATTGTAATTTACTATTATGTTATTTATCATAATTTTTTTAGTAATAATTGTCTTATTTTATTCTATCTTATAAATGCCATATTATTTACCTAACATATTTATGAAGAGTTGTTTAACTTTTCATAAAAAGTGATGTAGATAATTTAAATAAATAATATATTCAAATTTATTTACCTAATAATAAAAATAAAAAACATGTCAAATATTTTGGATTTGATATGAATATTAATTTTGTAAGTTTGTCTAAAAAGATATTCATTTTTGGCAATATAAATAGATACTACATGAGTATAATTTTTATACAATTAGTAAGAATGATCATAATAAGGTGTTTTCATCATAATTAGTAATATATATGGATATATAATCGGGTGATAAAAGAGAATAACATATACTATAGAGACACATGATTGACATACAATTATATTACATCACTTTAGATTAATATTTAGTATATTACAAAAAATACATGCTTTAGTTCCATAATAGTTTAGAGTCATTGGAAACATGATGAAAAATAATTATATTCGGGTGAATGATCACCAAAATATCAAATAAAGACCTCTACGTTTAGTACATCTACATAAAACTTTTCTTCATAACCTGTGGAAAGAAATGATAAGAACATTTTGAGCTCAGATGCTCAGTAAGGGTGAATAAAGGAAATGTGTAAAGATAACATGAACATATGAATATTGAACTTAAGCCTAACATTTTATGTTCACACCCTATATATTGAATATCATTATAGAGATTTAATGTTCATAAGAAATGATTCATAAGGAAAGAGTTTGAATTATCCATAAAATCATAAAAATAATAAAAAAACACAGAATTATGTAAAACACATATGAATATAATAAACCTATTTGAAGGTGGTTGACCATGAACTTTATAACATTTTAGGTATGGGCTACGAACCATATACATGTTGATAGCTTGAGATAAAAACTGGTGTACCATCTTAATTTAGTCATGGCATATAACCCATATACCATTTTTAGGAATGTGAAATAATTTTTTTACCCTATTTCATTTATTCTTGGGATACAACCCATGTACCTTCTTGTTTTCAGGATTGAGATACAATAATTTCACCATCATTCTATTTTTGTTTCCCGAAAACCCATGTACCCTCTTGAATTTAGGCATGGGCTACAACCCATGTACCCTTTTCCATTAGGCTTGGGCTACAACCCATGTTCCCTTTGATAATATATACAAATTATCATTACCCAAAGTATTTAAGGGAGATATAGGTACCACCCACATCATAATAATATCATTCATACATGTTTCATAAGTTAATAAAATATTCCACATTGCATGACCAATAAAATGAGGTAGGTTTTATAAACATCAAATAGAAACCCATTAAAGGAAATTGGTATCATTAATATTTCATCACGCCATATGCTATAAAAATTAATTGGTTATATAATCTATTCATGAAAGCATAACCTGTGAGAATAAAATGGTTTTAAAAGCAGAAATCTCAGAGAAAATAAATGGATTTCCTAAAAATATTACCTGGGAAATAGAAAATGGTATCATAAACATATAACCCATTAAAGGTAAATGGGGTTCATAATTTCATTACAAAAATCATATCCCATTCAGAGCAAGAATATTAATGGTTCATTTAAATAATTTCTAATAAAATCATGAGTAACATCAATGGATCCCATATTAGGTAGCAAATTAATGTGAAATATCTTTCAAAAAAAATATGGTGAGGAAAATATCAATTTTTATTTGATAGTGGTTATTTAATTCATAAAACCATTTGAAAATAATTATAATTGAAAACTACATGAAAACATATAAAGAGTAATTTAAATAATTTTGAAAACATTTTTTCTTGAAAACATATAGAATATTATTGAAAACATTTTGAACCCCATTTTTTGTTCACAACACTATGAAAAATTGTAATGAAATATTGAAAAAATTTTGATAACCATTTATTTGAAAATAATTTGAATACTTATAAATAAATATTTAATGAATTTTTATAACCATTTATTTGAAAATAATTTTCAAAACATATAAATAATTCTTGAAAATGATGAAAATAATTTAAAAACATAAAATATTTTGGAATATTTTTCTATAAAATATCATAGAAAAATTAATAATGAATCATTGAAAATCATAGAAATTTATTTAAATTGTATTTACACATAAAATATATTAAAGGATGATTTATAAATATTTTTTGTAAACATGTTTTTTGAATTAAAACATATTTCTGATCAAATATAGAAATATAATTGGATTTAAACAGAATTTCCTAATTAAATTATGTACCAAAGTGTTGAAAATTTTAAATAATAAATTTATATATTTATAATGAAAATATGGGAATGAAACTCGAGAGGGTTCTTGAGATATAGATCATAAAATTTCTTCAAATAATCATTATCATTAACCATCTCAAAAAATCGATGACATTGTTTCGATAAACTATTATCAATTGGTTACTTGGGATTATACACTCTATTTAAGAAAATTTAATTAAATTAAGATTAAAATATAATTAAATGAAGGAGGTTCATTATAGAGAATTTAAAATGGAGGTATAGAGACCACAAAAAATTAATTTAGGTTCCTAACCAATCATGAGTATAAAAGAAGAGAATTGAGACAAAACAATTTGACTGATATGGTGACTTTTTTAAACACAAAATCCATGAAATAAAATTCTTAGAATGGAAAAGTAAATACCCCTATATTTAATTATATGAATCATTTAATAGATATTTTGGATGCATAAACACTAAAAAAATTAATGGATGGTGAATGAAACATGTATCTCATGGAAATAAAAAGTGAGATGAAATCCACATTCTTTGGGACTTTACTCTCATCGTACTCATTCATAACACCTATATAATAAATATAAATTTATTACACATATTATACATAACCAAAAAATTATATATAATTCAATATATAGTTTTATTATGACCATATATTACCTTTTATTAAACATCCTATGTTAATGTTTCCCTTTATGTAATATTTTCTTTATTCTTCACTAGTGTCCTAATTCATTATATCATTGATACTTATACATATATAATAATTTCTAGAATGTAAAAAATAAAATAAATATCATGCATATAAATTATATTATTATTATTATAATATATTTACGATATAAATATATGTATGATGTGGAATACACCATTCATGGAGATGGTAGGTTGTACATATGCCTGAACACTATCATCGTTTAATTGTCGTATTGAAAGAAAGTAAGTAAAAGAAATATATGTATATATATTTATATATAATTACTAAAATATTTTTTTAAGTCGAATATATATTATATATGTTAAAATCAACCAACCTTAAAAGAGTACATATAGTTTATGAACGAATCAAATTGCTTTGAGGGGCGGTAGTCCACACTTACTCAAATGAAATTATCATATTAATAGAAAAAGTAATGTAAAAATTTATATGATTTAGTAGTAATAAATAATCCTAATGATGTAATTAATATGACAAATAACATATATAAAGAAATTTTGCATCATAATTTCAACCATGAAAGGTGGTGAGAAAAATGAACAATCATCATCTAGTGAGACGGTAGTTCGTTGTGCCTATAAACTATATGCACATTATAAATTAGATGGAGGTGTGTCTATGTGTAGTTTGAAATAATATCATTAATAATTATTATTATATTTATGATATTGTAATTTTTATAATATAGTGGAATAAATAGAGTGAAGGAGGTGGAGAAGGAAAACAAAATAATGGAAATAAGATAAGATGTTACTTCTTAATCTTGTAACTCCTTTTGGTTTATGCCAAAAGGATTCCATGGATGTCATTATTCCCATGGAAACAATTCTAGGAATGAGGTAGGGATGTCTATATTTATATTAAGATGATATTGGTTGAACATAATTGGTTTATAGGTGTAAAGAATAGGGACTGTTGGTGGCCTTTTATAGCGAAGGAAAATGACTCATTTGAATTTTTGAAAACAAGTTAGGTTTACAAATTTTCATACAAAAAAAGTCATAAATACAAATATTAATAATTAATTGAAGGTGTATGGATTAATTATGGCCTGAAAAATGTTTTTTATGAATATATGTAATTTTCTACCTATGATTAAGGTTTAGTCCCTAGTTAAGCATTATATGGTCTTAATCAATGGAATTAATTTTAATCATTTTTACTAATCATTTTGATATAAAATCAACGTGATCTAATTAGACAAAAAATATTACACTCATTAAGATATATTATATTGGTTTTTCTAAATTCTATTATTAGAACTGGATAATTTATCACTAATTTTAATCACCTAGATGGGATGAAATAATGGGTTTTAATGCATAAAAAATGATCATCATGTTGTTATGTTTTTATATTATGTTTTAAATGAAATTGATAATAATGAACTTAATGGTATTTATATATGTATTATTTATTTAATGTGAACTTAAAAAAATTAATAATATAAATTAATTCAAAAAAATTATTCACAAAATCTTGGGTTTTTACATTCTTCCCCATTTATTTTAAATTAAACTATCAAAATTAATCGGGTTATGAAATATTTAATACTTGATGGTTTCATTTGTAGAAATACACATTATAGAAATGAATTCTAAAAATTAATTTTAAAGGGAATTTTGGTTCCATAATAGTTCTCTAATGTATCATATAACTATATTTACACATAGTAGAGCATAGATTGGGACTGAAGATTTGATATGGAGAAAAAGAAATAATATTTATACGGAGTGATTGAGGTCATCAATCATAAACAAGTGAATTATCAAAGAATATATAAGGACTTAAAAATAATAAAACTGTGATGATTTATAAGGCCAAATATTAAACAAAAATTATGGTATTTGGAAAACACATTTTCTTTTGATAACTACCAAACATTGAGTAATTACTTTATTAACCATGAATATAAGAAAATATAATCATTTGATATATTTTAAAAAAAATTCAGCCATTATTTTTTATTTTATTAATTTCTAACTCACCGACTACATCATATAATGGATTTCTCAAAATTAGCATTGATGCATGAAGTGATAAAATACAATTTTAGCAGATCTTAAGGCCCATAAATGAATAAAAAGAATATATATTTATGTATAACTAATCATAAAAATCAACATGGTTAATAAATAAATATCTAAACATAAAAAGTAACACTATTTTTTAATCATAAATTATTATCCATTAAAAATAATTATATATTATTCATGATATCGTGTAGGCCAATGGTAGGTATGAAACCCAAATCGTCATGTGATCAGGGTTTCAAGACATGCGGCCCTGCTAGGCCAGACGGGGTTTCCCCTAACATATATGATTTCATTTTCTAAAACCATGTTAATTTAATTTTCAGAATGAAATAACATGCACATTAATGAAATAAGCTTAATCACTACGTTGGATTTTAATAAAGGTATTCAATACAAAATTAGTGTATAAATACACCATCTACATTATAGAATAAAAATTCCATGAATGGTTAACCTTATAACCCTTCTCAATGAAGGAAAAATGTTTTGAAATGTAGTTATGAAATCAGATTAACATTGATCCCCCATATATGATAATGTTTCTCTTGGCTATCACATTCCAAACATCTGAACACCCTCATGGAAAATTCTCTTAGAACATCGTGACAACCTTAATTACAATAAATAGTTGTATAACACATTCATTCTTTATTATTAAATATTTTACAAGATATATTACACAAATACAAGAAGATTTAGTATTCATCCATTATAGTAGGAACAACTTGTCAACCTTTCCATAACTAGTACCAAGGTAATTAGTACCTTCTAATTTATATATATATCCCACATAAAATTTTACAATAAACATTAAAAAACAGAAAGAACATATTAATGGTCATATTTCCCATAATCATGGGTTTTCCTTGTACATCCCATTAATATTAAATCACAATACTATTCCATTGGCTCCATTCAACATATTTTATTAAAATTTTTAGAAAAATTATAAAATGAACAATAATTATATATTTTACCATTATTATGACATAATTTTTTATTACAAACACATATAAACGTTCATTATTCCACTTTTTCATTATTACATGAACATGTACACCACATCCTAACACACAATACCAATTTATGTTTATATTTCTTCTGTAGCTTCTTTATATCAACACAGAAATTTATTTGATAATACATTTTCTTTTATATTAATATTTATGAATAAGATATGAATTTTACATTAAATGGACACATTGTCTGATAGTGTACATGACACACAAAAATGGGTTTCTCTGAAATCATAAATTGCGCACAATATTGAGTTATACTGAGAAAATACAATAATATTATTATTATTTCAAATGGTTGTTAATGCCTAGCCATTGTATTGATTGGGATTGTTGAACCCTCTATGAGATGGTTATTTTAATAATCACAAGTCATTGTTATCTTTGATTATAAGTCAATTTAGTATATTATTCATTCTGTTCTAAATGTGTTTATATATGTTTAATCATGTATACATATGTTTATCTATGACTGTTTATGGTTTACTATTGACCTAGAAATGTTCTGGATAGAACTTACACTTTGTGAGAATTTCATGTTTTTGACTCACCGTTAGTTATTTTCTTCAGTCGCCGTTAGTCAAAGGCAATGACAATGGTCGCACCGATGACAACGGTCGCACTAAAAAAAATGGTCGCATCGATGAGAACGGTCACACCGATGAGAACGGTCGCAACGATGTGAACGGTCACACCGATGAGAATCATCGCACCGATGAGAACGGTCACATCGATGAGAACCGTCGCACCGATGATAATGGTCGCACCAATGACATCTGTCGCACAGATTAGAACGGTCACATCAATGAGAAACGTCACACCAATTAGAATGGTCACACCGATGAGAACCGTCACACTGATGATAACAGTAACACCGATGAGAACTGTCACACCGATGAGAATGATCACATCGATGAGAACCGTCACACCGATGAGAACAATCGCACTGATGAGAATGATCCCACTGATCCTGATCACATGTCCTACCGAAGCTGATGTTGATCATGTGAACTACTGATGCCAATGCTGCTTGTAACACCCCAGGTTTAAAATAATGTTTTCTGTTTTTCCAATTTTTCCATGATGGAATAAAATAAATTTCCAAACGCAAATATATAATTAGTGTGCACTTTATTCATAAAAATAATATAATACATCCTTGACACATAAGATCTAACCCATTAAACCCACTGCTATTGATAATAAAACATTTGGAATACCACCGAGGAACATAATGATGCCAATCGAGTAGTTATCATCTCATGGATCTGATAGAAGCACAAACGGTATGGAAAGGATAATAGCAATGAAAATAAAAATAAGAGGAATATATAAAACCATCTCTGAAATAAGTGGCATTATCATTGCAATATTTTTTTTTCTGAGTGTTTGAACAACTCTTAAAACATTGAAATTTATAACATTTTATCTAGTTGTTATAAAAAATATCCGTAAGAAATTTTAACATTTAAAAATAACACATGACAATTGTTATCAAAATAAATGGACAATATTGATTTGAAGATTATTATTTAACTTTTAAGTATAATAAATAAACTTTGTGTATTTAATAAATTTTACTAACTAATATATATATAATGTGAAGATATTAATGTTAATGTTGTAATTCAACATATAATTTTACATTGTTCTAAATATAGTAATACAAATAAAGATCCTTATAAGTTTAATATTAAAATAATACCAGAATAATTAAATTATAAAATTAATGTAGTATATATTATTATTAGTTCGGTAAAAAAACAAAAACGATATACTAAATCATGGTAAAAGGGGTTTCACGCAGAGGTAGGGTTTCAGATCCGAATCTGTAGGTCGCGGCAATGAGAGAAGTCCATCTAAACCATGTTCTTATTCGGGGGTTGAGGTCGACGTGGTGTCCGAGAAGTGGCGCAGTGAGGTCGAAGTGATGGGTTCATCTTCAGATTTGACATCGAGGATGGAGATTCTGTTTTCAACCAGGCTGACCAAGGGTTCATATTGTTCGAACGGGGTTTTTCGTAGAGAAGAGAGGTAGAATGGGTATGACAGCTCTATTTATTTTTTTAGGTTTATGTTTGAGTCCGATTTACTTATGGTTCGAGTTAATAGTCCTCCACTCATTCAATTTTCTTCACGTTGAAGAGTCTAAACCATATTTGGAAAACAATGATCTGCGATTTTGATGTTTTGTCTCGAATCCGCAAGTGGATATCAAGTATATATATATTTTTTTTATACGAATCTCATGTAATCGGCTTAATAATATATTGTTTTTTCAGTTTTAGTTTCTTCCAATTTTGTCTTCAGTCAATGATCCCTATTGGTGTTTAATTTATTTATTCTGATTACATTCATTGACAAAATATTGATCTTTCATCAATCAGTTGATATGAATATATCATTTTTGTCCACAATTCAGTTTTGGACTATTTAAAAAGTGGTTGTGGATTGAAGTGTAATAGAGAAGCCACTATTTCCTCAATCAATATCTTTTGGTGCGTTTGTATTTTTGTAGTTGATTCATCAACCTGTCACTGTATTGATTTTCAAGAAATTTATTATGAAACTTCCACTATTGTCATCAATGAATATTAAATAGGAAATTTTGGTATGACATTTAATTTAAATCTTAACATAGAAGTCATATAACTGCTATATAATGCAGTATTGCCTTCTCCCTTTGAGGGGGGGGGACTGTGTGTTTGCATTCAGTGGGGCTTCATAAAAGAAAACAAGGTTATTTGTTTTATTTGTCTTCCAAATTTGAAGAAGAATATCTACTATGAAAATAAGAAGAAAAAAATATGTAAGGGATTATGCATTTTCAAAATTACTTTATATGGATTCCCATATTATTTTTTGTGTAAGTGTGAAACATCTATTTCCAATACATATTTATTTTGAAATTTTATTTATGTAAGAGATAATTTAATTTCTTTTCAAATACCTCTCTTCTTTAATTTCTAATTTTAATTGATTTATTCAATTAAATCATTCATGTTTATGTTTATCAAAATTCTGTTCAAATTTGGTTTAGTATAATGGGGTAAGGGACTATTTGTTTATCATGATTCTAACTTTATGGTTTGTGTGTAAGGGGAATTCTTCTACACTTTTAAGTCCTCATATTAATATGTTATTATTCTTGTTTTTTTTTATTTCAGGGAATATTTTATTATGTTAAATAAAATGGTTTAAATTTTGTGGATTTAGGTATTGGAAAATTATTGCTACAAAAGATTCTTTAATGGTTCTCCAAAACCAAAATCAACATTTTTTCAAATATGGACATATTTTGATAAGCTTTTGTAAACTGTTCTAAAATATTTAGAACAATTTAATTATTTTAAATTAATGATTCTATTTGTATAATTAAAATTTATTTTAGAAGGGACATCGCATATATGATCAAGTGAATAATATATATATATATATACATTCATGAAGTGAAACTTTATAATTGTTTTAAATAAATTAATAGTCAAGTAATAATTCACATAAGAATTAATAAATTAAGAATGTCATAATTTTATTATGTCACATACAAGTCATATAAAAATCTTGGTTATGGCCATATATCGATAATATTTTATGAAAATTCATACATCCATATTCATATATAGGTTTATATATATATTCATGAACGTTGGATAAACTTTACAAATAAATGAATTTTTATTGTTATTGGATGAAATGTTGGTAGACATGTTATAATTTTAAGTTGTCTTGTACATGTTTATATTATAATTTTACTAATGAAGGAAATGTCGATTTTTTTATATAAAAATATATCCTTTATAATCTTCTGTGCATGCTCATTATTATTCTATGATTTTGAATAAAAATAATTGTTTAAGTCATTTAATCCTGAAAACAAATCATTGATAATTCTATTGGTGTTTATGTACATGCCAGGTGACGTGAGTTTTTGGGAATCAATAATCACTAGTGTTTTTTAATAAAAATTCACATTTATATATATATATATACTTATATATATATATCAGTGGAAATTATTATTTAAATTCGAAGACATGTTTAATGGTAAAAACTCCAGTGAGCAATACTTGTATATATATATATATGTAAAGAAAACTTTAAATTTTTTCAAAAAAAATATCGGCACTTGTTCGTTGTAAAATAGAAAGTCATTGGGGAGTGAACTCATCCTTCTCTAAGTGGGTAGGCCCAGGATAGCCTTCAAAATATTCATTTTCTTCAAAATGATGTTTTGTTTTAATGAATTTTTCTTAATATTTTCCTAAGAAAATCACTGGATTAGTTTAAAAGTGTTTTCAAAGTATAAAACTTTTTCAAAAGAATTATATTATTTTGTAATGTTTGTTTTACAAATGTATTTACAAATTAATTTTTCAAATGTATTATCGAAATGATATTTTTTAAAACGATTTATCAAAGTTTTTCAAAACCCCTTACTGAGAATCTTTTGTTCTCACCCTACGTTGTTGAAATATTTTTCACAGGTTGCCTTGAATTCTAGACTTGGTCATCTTTGTTGTAGCGCACACGGAAGCGTAGTGGACAGATGTTTTATTTTATTTAACTCTGATCAATGTAAGGTTATATCTAATCTTCCAGAACATAGTCTAGTAAAATGTCCTCATTTTATTACAGTGTTGTATAATTTTGTAGTTTCATATATAAAAATAAATTTACAAAGTAATTGTTTAGCACCAAATCCAAAATAGCGGCTCGGGGCATTATAAATGGTATCAGAGGAATGATCTAAATAACTCTGGAAATTTATAACCCTTGGATAAATTAACTGTCTTTTCTCAGTCAACATCATTCTTTGTAATTTTCAGATGGAAGGAAGGAGAACTCAAACAAGTCTCTTAGGTCATCCAGATGAATTATTATCTCTGATCATGGGAAAATCATGCAAAGAAGAATCTAAGCCCTACGAAGCCATGTGTCTTTCCTGTAAACGACTCTATAATATATCAGGCACACCAGATATACTTCGTTTTCATTGTGTTTATGGTTTTGTCTTCGAAGATATCAGAATGATCCAACGTCAATTCTATCGATGCTAGGGGGCATATTATGAAGGACATTTTTGGTTTTTTACAATGTTTGAAAAACTAGAATCAATATCAACTTTTTATAGAGACGTTGAAGAAGGAAATCTTCGTGCAACATTTTTGTGTCAACATTTAAGATTTTTCTTCACAGGAATAATTTATGATGGGGTGAAACATTCTAAAACGATGCATTGAGACCTTCTTATTGGAACCAAATTCAAGACGAACATCTTCTATTGTATATTGATTATCATTCCTTGAGGACTTTCCTCCAGTGCCTACGTCCATAAAACACCTCTTTCACTAGTTGCATTTGGGTGAAGGAAGTGGAAGATTCTGTAGCCACTTTGATCTTTAATCTCGTAGGAAGACATGGAAACTGTGGAAGAAAATTATACAGACCTTGGGGACATCATGTGAGACTCAGAATATATGGGAATTAAGAGCGATAAGTGTAAATGAATTTCGAGGGAAAAATTCTTTTTTGGGGGGGTAAAATGTAACGCCCCTAGTTTACAATTATGTTTTATGTTTTTCCAATGTTTCCAAGATGCAATAAAATAAATTTTTGAACGAAAAAATATATGTAGCGAGCAATTTATTCATAAAATAACATAATACATCCTTGACACACAAGATCTAACCCATTAAGCCCACTGTTCTCGATAATAAAACAATTGGAAGACCACCGAGGAACACAACGATGCCAATCACGTAGTTATCATCTCTTGGATCTGATAGAAGCACAAATCTTATGGAAAGGATAATAGAAATTAAACTAAAAATAAGAGGAACATATAAAACCATATCCAAAATAATTGGCGTGAGAATCACAATATTTTTTTCTTCTGGGTGTTTGAACGAACCTTAAAACATTGACATTTATATCATTTTATCTGACCATTATAAAAACAATCCGTTAGATATTTTAATATTTAAAAATTACACCTTACAAATGTTAACAAAATAAATGGACAATGTTGATTTGAATATTACTATTTAACTTTTAATTATAATAAATAAACATTGTGTATTTAATAAATATTATTAACTAATATATATATATATAATGTTAAGATATTTATATTAATGTTGTAATTCATCATATATTTTTACACTGTTTTAAATATAGTAATACATATAAATAGCCTTATAAGATTAAGATTAAAATAAAACCGGATTAATTAAATTATAAAATTAATGTAGTATATATTATAATTAGTTAGGTAAAAAAGAAAAAGAAAATGATATACTGAATTGGGGTAAAAGGGGGTTCGCGCGGAGGTAGGGTTTCAGATTAGAATCTCTAGGTCGCGACGCTAAGAGAATTCTAGCCGAATCATGTTCTTATTCGTGGGTTGAGGTCAACGTGGAGTCCGAGCAGCCTCGTGGTGAGGTCGAAGTGATGGGTTCGTCTTCAGATTCCACTACGAGGATGGTGATTCTGTTTTCAACCAGGCTGAGAAAGGGTTCATATTGTTTGAACGAGGTTTTGCGCAGAGAAGAGAAGTAGACTGGGTATGATAGCACTGTTTATTTTTTTCATGTTATGTTTGAGTCCGATTTACATCTGGTTCGAGTTCAAATTCCTCCACTCATTCGATTTGCTTCACGTTGAAGCGTCTGAACCATATTTGGAAAAAAATGATCCGCGATTTTGATGTTTTGTCTCGAATCCTTAAGTGGATATCGATTATATATATATTTATATATATATATTCATATGAATCTCAAGTATTCTGCTTAATAATAACTTGTTTTGTTAGTTTTAGTTTCATCCAATTTCTTCTTCAGTCAATGATCCCTATGGGGTTTAATTTATTCACTCGGATGTCATTATTTGACTCGATTTTGATCTTTCTTTAATCAATTGATTTGAATATATCATTTTTGTCCACAATTCTGTTTTGGACTATTTAAAATGTGGTTGTTGATTGAAGTGTAATAGATAAGACACTATTTCCCAAATCAATATCTTTTGGTGCATTTTTTTGTAGCCGATTCATCAACCTGTCACCATCTTTATTTTCAACAATTTATTATGAAACTGCAACTTTTGTCCTCAATGAATATTAAATAGGAAATTTCGGTATCATGTTTAATTTTAAGTTTAACATATAAGTCATATAACTACTATATAAAGCAGTATTTCCATCTCTCTTTGAGGGGGGGCTGTGTGTTTGCGTTCAGTGAGGCTTCATAAAAGAAAATGAAGGCCTTTGTTTTCATTGTCTTCCAAATATGAAGAAGAAGATCTACTCTGAAAATAAGAAGAATAAAAAAATATGGAATGGATTATGAATTTTCAAAATTACTTTCAATGCATTACCATATTATTATTTGTGTAAGTGTGAAACATTTATTTCCAATACATATTTATTTTGAAATTTTATTTCTGTAAGAGATAATTTAATTTCGTTTTCAAATTCCCCTCTTCATTAATTTTTAATTGTAATTGATTTATTCAATTAAATCATTCATTTTTATGTTTATCAAAATTATGTTCAAATTTGGTTTAGAATAATGGGGCAACAAACTATTTGTTTATCATGATTCTAATTTTATGGTTTGTGTGTAAGTGGGATTTTTCTACAATTTTAAATCCTCATAGAAATAGATTATTATTCTTGTTTTTATTTTATTTCAAGGCATATTTTCTTATATTAAATAATATGGTTTATATTTTGTGGTTTTAGGTATTGGAAAATTATTTCTACAAAATATTCTTTAATGGTTCTCTTAAACCGAAATCAAGATGTTTGCAGTTATTATAAGGCCCCAACCATAAACCTTACTTAATCTTGAGTTATTACAAGATTACACATTGAGGATCATTTCAAGTTTAGTGTTTTAGAGAATTAGATCATGAAACATGCATTACATTCCACATTTAAACAAAGTTGTTACATAAAAGACAGTACTCATTCTTCCCATCAACGAAAACATTTTTAAAATAAAACATGGATTCTTTCTTGACACATCCTTGACACTATCATCACATCATGTACCTTTCCCTTGACCTGTAAAAAACATTTCAAAAACATGGGATGAGCATAAAAAGCTCAGTAAGGGTTATAAAAAAATATGGAAAGGATACATGAGTTCATATATACATAAGAATGAAATCATACTTTACCCATAAAACATAGGCACTTTAACATACCTCATCAAATCATGAATAAAACATAGAAATCATAAGACATAAATGGTAACTTGAGGCATTCATAACATTCTTATGTAGGGAGTAACCCTCTTGGTTACGTTTTGGAATACCCTTCACAATATATTCCCTAAATCTCTTCAGAGAAACCTTAACGTTTCACTCCTTCACGTTACCCAATGCATTGGAGAGCTATATTGGGCTCACCCACCCATAGTCTATCACGGAACCGCCCGTCTTCATAATAATGCCCAAGAACCTCAACATAATCGTATCACATAAAACATGCATAAAGGAAACACACCATTTCCACCTTTCAATCAAAACGTATCAATAAAACACATTGATATAAAAACATTATGAATACCATTTTTAATACCAAAATAAAAGAAATGTAAAACATGGTATTTATTCTTCTTTTAAAAAAAAGGTATGTTTTGTAGAGGAATCTGAAATTCAAATAATGATCACGGCGGTGGAGAAGTCATTGTCACCGCATACGTACGACAAAAACATTCCCTTTTTTCGTTTAATAAACACTTCATATAGAAAAAGATTCCTTTTGAATAAACGTATAAGTCAATGGGGTTTATACACCATATAAAAGAAGGTTGTGTATAAAACAGAATATGCCTCAATGAAAGGAGATTGAGACGAAGTCCCTTACAAAGACGGTATCCTCGGTTTAAGGATAAATTAATTACATAATTATGTGTGACAAATGAATACACCAAATATAAGTGGATATTAATTGTAAAATAATCAAAGGTCATTCACACATATTGAAAGGATGACGTATTCAATAACTACATGTTGAACCCAAAGAAATCAAAATTGGGTTAAGAAGTTCCCTTGACAGCCTAACGATGTCACATCAAAAAAAGGGTATCTCATCACTTGGACATAAAATTTACATCAATAAGGATATATGATAACATATCAAAACATAACAATATGTAAATTAAAATACCCAACAAAAGAAGTCTTTTAAAAAGAGGAGGGTGAATGGTTCCCTTACCGACATGGGTATCTTTCAAAACATACGCCCCGTGAAAGAAGGACAATAAAACATTGATGTAAATACTCATAAACGAAAGTATATTACAAAAAGAGTAGAATAATGGATATTAAATACACCACTCAATGGAAATTGTGGAAAATGTAGCATAAATATCAGGGGAATAAATGTGAGATGAAAAATCCCTTATGAAAAATCGGCAGCCTAACGGCGCCACTTAAAACTTCCAAAAATGGTTTGATGATATCAAATAGGGTCTCTCATCATATTAAAATAAAATTTACAGAAAGAGGAATATAAAATAACATCCCCCATCATAACAAATAGGATCTTAAAAGAAGTGATCTAAAGGAGAGTACTTAAAAAGAAAGAGAGAGGTTAGATCTCTTACGAAAATTCGGCAGCCTAATGGCGCCACTCAAAACTTCCAAAATGGATTGATGAGAGAGAATAGGGTCTCTCATCACATGAACATAAAAATTACAGTAATATTAATATAAAATAACATCCCAATAACGAGAAATATGAGCTTATAAGGAATGACATAAAAGAGTGTACTTAAAAAGAAGGAGTGGAGTAGGATCCCTTACCTCAAGTCCAACTTGTCTTGTTCGTTTCTTTATATTCTTGAATAATAAAGTTTGGTCAATTAATAATTTCCTAATTAACTCCTTTAGAGATTATTATTCAGTTCATATCACATATTATAATGTTATAATAATTGTTTAATAATGTTAGTTCATATCAGACGTTTTTGCCGATGTTTGGTACATGAGTCAATAAATGAAATTGTTTGAAAAAAGATTGCCCATGTAGTTATATGTAAATAATTTCCAGAATAGTATTAATGATTAAAATATCATATATATCCAGTAAATATTAATTTTATACTATTCCATATCATTTGGAGATAAAAAACGAAAATCATCGTTCATGGAGACGGTAGGTCATACGTACGCATGAACGCTACTTTCATTTTTTGCCATATTAAAGGAATTAAAACAAAATGAGATATATATATATATGTTATAATTCCAGAATGATATCCATAATTTAGATGTAATATATTACATATATATCCATTATATATATGTACTTATAATATTACATAACATTTTGAGATAAGAAATGAAATGTACCGTTCATGGAGACGGTAAGTCGTACGTACGCATGAACGCTACTTCCATTTCTATTTCATATTTAATGGTATTAAAACATAATGATACATAATAGTATTTTAATTCCAGTATGGTATAATATATAATATCATTAAATATATCCTTTATACGTACCACATATGGTATTAACGAATCAAATCACTTTGAGGGGGATGTAGTATGCACTTCCTTAAATGAAGATATCACGTTTACCCATAATGGAAACCATAAAGGTATTCCATAAATGAAAAATACAGAAGCTTATGTAAAACATAAACATATTAGTTATCATATATAAATATAATTTCATCTTAATGGCCACCTTTGAAGGTGTTAGAAGAATGTTGAACCCTCATCGTTTCGGGAGGCAGAAATTCGCCATCCACGGAAACAGTAGGTTATTTTACCATTAGATGTAGGTGTGTGTAAGTGTAGCTCGAATCCTTCTTATAAAAAAATCCTAGTATATTGAAGATACTGGATTTTTTACAAAATAAATGAATAAAAAGATTTTAGGGTGTTGGAGAAACAAAATAAAACAAAAGGACTTAAGTGAAGACATTACCTTAAAATCGGGTATCTCCCTTTGGTTTGAGCTCAAAGGCTTCCTTGGGAATACTTCTGCCCAAAGTGTGGCTTCAAGGAGTAAGAGATGGATGTGTAGAGACCAAAAGGGCAGAGTTTGGCCCAGCCAAAGGCTTTGGGAGTGTGGTTAAGGAGGTAGAGGTGGGGACCTTTTATAAGAGGAGAGGAGGGGCACTCTTGGAAAGTAAGAAAATGTTACATTATTTTATAATGCTTTTCGTATTTTAATGGTCCCACATTGATGTGTTTCGAGGATAAGGTGATAAGGGGTCGAAATAAACTCTTACAATAGGTTTTGGACATGTGTACGTCTTAGATATTACATTATCTTTCCATTTTATTTAAATCGTTAAATAATGAGGTCATCGCTGCATCATCATGATGTCATAAATAATTTAATTTATTTAATGTTTAAAAATTATAAAAAAACTACTATGATATAGTAAATCTTTTTATATTTCCAATAACTATTTATAGTAAAAAATATGACTTGTATAACCCCATGTAATAATTGTTTTAGTAAAACAGCTCATGTTTGTGTCATTTTTAATTTAACATTAAATAAAAAGTTATTTATGTCATTTCCCAACCAAAGTGGCTCCATGGGGTCCCCAAGTTGACCCATGGGTTGTCCTGGTCGGAAATGACACATAAAATGAGGTTAGTACATGTGTCAAGTTCATTTAATATTATTAAAACATTATTTTTACCTTAAACTACACTAATTACCTCTAATCGCGATTAAAAACTTAATAAGTTACTATTCACAAAAAAAATATTTTTATCCCATTGAACCACATTTAACTTCTTAATGAAAACCATGTATGTCGGATTTTTTAAATTCAAAACACAATGATGGAAAAATTTCATTTAAATAGAAAAATCAGTTTTTATAAGTACCACTTAGTCGTTTCACTATTGATCGAAAATTGATGTTTTACAGAAAAATCCCAAAACTTCACCCTAAGATATATTTGATATTCCGATTTCCAAAATGAAGTCTATTTTACAAAATTAAAAACATATAAGTCACATTAATTAATTTAATAATTAATTCCCGCTGTCAGAGCAAATAGCGTGTTTTTATGAAACAATAAGTATCAAAAGATTGACACTAGTTTAAGTCTGATTTCAAAGTGAAATTAATTCCAAAAACCACTATTAGATTTAATGGTAAAAATATATTCTAATTTCACTTTAAAACCAAATAAAAATATAATCTAATAATATAAATAAATTATACTAAAAAGATTTTTTGAATTAAAATACAACATTTTACACTATTCATTAAAAAAAGAACTTTATCAGAAAGATACCAAAAATTTACACAAAGTAAATTTTGATGTCCCAATTTTTAAGAAGAGTTTTATTTGGTCTAAAAGGGTGTATAAGAGTGAACAAAACTATATTTAATGATGGTTCTCCATCAAAAAGCGATAAGTGAACCTTTAGTGAAAACTAGGGCATATACGCCAAAAATTTAATTCTTTCCGTATTTTAAGCCTTTATATTTTATTGGATAAAGGTAAAAACATTTAAAAACATATATAATCATATTTTAGTTATTTCTATCCATCCCCTCCAATACAACGACTACATGTTAAATACCATTTAAAATAATATTATTTTATTATTAGAGTGCAACGTAAGATTCCCAAGAAACTCGTTGTTGCGTGTTGCGTATGCCATCGAGCATAGAGTCCCCTTTAAAGTAATATTAATATTTTATTGACAAATATGGATAAATATAAATATGTCATATTCTTTATTTACCTGGGGTGTTACATCCTTCCCCCCTTTTGGGAATTGCGTCCTCGCAATTTTAAAATTGGGCTTGGAAACATCCTTGAAAGTCCCACATCGGAACAAGAGTCGGTAAAACAATCACTTTAGAAACAAGAAAGATAAGTACAAAGGTCACCCGACTTAATCCATACTAGGATTAGAAGTATGAAAATATGTACATAGAGGAAAAAAAACAAAGGGTCATGTTCTGATGGAAAGTGATAGAGAACATGTTTAGGAAAAAGTTAACCACAAGAAAATCACAAACTTGTGATGGGTTAAACGGTATTCGGTTCCCCAGTAGGAAAATTTAATAGAAAACATTTTTGTTTTAAGTTACTTTTTATTGAAAAAATTATTCATAAGGAAACATAATCACTTATCATGTTGACTTTCAACTTTTATTAGATTCCATACACAAACTCATATTTTCTCCAAAAGACGAGTATTTAAGAAGACTTGTTCATATTAAGAGTACTATAGTAAACTTCTAGAGAATCACCTAATCCACAAAAGATAAATATATACATCCCATGTCTTTAGTGTTTAACCAAAACCAAAACCAAAATGTTTAGTACAAGATCAGATAATCCAGAAAAGGATAACCCTTTATAAAAAGAAAATCTATGCTTAATCTCTAAAATTTGTCCAACAAAACCCAATGTTCAACGAGGACCATTCAATAAACAATTTTTCCATAAAATTCTTAAAAGTAATCCAAACTAAGGTTGAAACCCAAATATTTGAAGGATTTACTCCCATAGACTTCCAAGTTAAATCGTAACATTTATCTCCAAACAACATCAGTTGCTCTTAATGTATCGTATTTAAATGTAATTAACCTAATCACATATCCTCCATGATAGGTTAATAAATTTCCATAGATAAACCAAAATCAACTTACTCTTAATTCATAAAATAATCTAACTAAAAAGAATCAGTCAAACTTACTAGGGACTTCACGTAGTCCAGTGGTAGGCGATAAATACCAGTCGCACTTTGGTTGTGGGTTTGATTGCCGCAGCTTTGTCCGACGCGATGGGTTGTCACACGGTCTGCGTGTTGTCCTTTTTCCAAAACTATATAATTCTTAAATCATTCCCCAAAAAGAGATAAAATCATCAAAAATGATCATAACATATTTTAACCTCAAGTTTATCTCATGCCTTTCATTTTCCAGCATATCATATAATAACCCATAATTACCTCAAAAGTAAGGATCATATAAACACTAACGGTTACCTTTATAATTATTACCTGAAATTCCTCATCGATTGGTCATCTCGTACATGATTCATTACAGAACATACCAAGATTCAAGTGGTTGATCATGACTCCTTGATATTTGGTTTAGAACAACCATGAGTTTCCTCATTGAATCCTCCATTTTATCTAGTATCTTAATCAGAGAACCACCACAGTTTCCTTCAAACCTGTTGTCTCTTTGGTGCCTGCTAGACCCATCCATTCACTAAAAACATAAATGTCAGTGTGAGTATATCAACAAAACAATCATGTACTAATGAGGACGATATACTTACTCATTCACTTTATCTAAAAACTATGACTCTTTCTGAAATCCTAACCATTATGGTAATTTCACTTAGGCTTAAAGAATACCCTAACCTCTAAAGTTATCTAAACTGAACTCTGATTCCAAGTATAAGGCCCCAGCCTTAAACCTTACTTAATATTGAGTTATTACAAGATTACACATTGAGGATCTTTTCAGGTTTAGAGTTTTAGAGAATTAGATCATGAAACTTGCATTACATTCCACATTTAAACAAAGTGGTTACATAAAAGACAGTATTCATTCTTCCCATCAACGGAAACATTTTTAAAATAAAACATGGATTATTTCATGACACATCCTTAACACTGTCATAATATCATGTACCTTTCCCTTGACATGTGAAAAACATTTCAAAAACTTGGGATGAGCATAAAAAGTTCAGTAATGGTTATAAAAAAATATGGAAAGGAAACATGAGTTCATATATACATAAGAATGAAATCATACTTTACCCATAAAACAGAGGCACTTTAACATACCTCATCAAATCATGAATAAAACATAGAAATCATAAGTCATAAAAGGTAACTTGAGGCATTCATAACATTCTTACGTAGGGAGTAACCCTCTTGGTTACGTTTTTGAATACCCATCACAGTATATTCCCTAAATCTCTTCAGAGAAACCTTAACGTTTCACTCCTTCGTGTTACCCAATGCATTGGAGAGCTATATCGGGCACACCCGCCCTTAGTCTATCACGGAACCGCCCGTCTTCATAATAATTCCCAAGAACCTTAACATAATCGTATCACATAAAACATGTATAAAGGAAACATAACATTTCCACCATTCAATCACAAGATATCAATAAAACACAGTCATACAAAAGCATTATGAAAACCATTTTTAATACCAAAATAAAAGAAAAGTAAAACATGGTATTTATTTTTCTTTAAAAAAAGGTATGGATTGTATAGGAAGCTGAAATTCAAATAATGGTCATGGCGGTGGAGAAGTCGTTGTCGCCGCATACGTACGACAAAATCATTCCCTTTTGTCGTTTAATAAACACTTCATATAAAAAATATTCCTTTTGAATTAACGTAAAATTCAAAGGGGTTTATACACCGTATAAAAGAAGGTTGTGTATAAAACAGAATATGCCTCAATGAAAGGAGATTGGGACGAAGTCCCTCACAAAGACGGTATCCTTGGTTTAAGAATAAATCAATTACATAATTATGTGTGACAAACAAATACACCAAATATAAGTGGATATTAAGTGTAAAATAATCAAAGTTCATTCACACATATTCAAAGTATGACATATTCAATAACTACATGTTGAACTCAAAGAAATCGAAATTGGGTTAAGAAGTTCCCTTGACAGCCTAATGGCGTCACATAAAAAAAAGGGTATCTCATAACTTGGACATAAAATTTACATCAATAAGGATATATGATAACATATCAAAACATAAGAATATGTAAATTAAAAGACCCAACAAAAGAAGTCTTTTAAAAAGAGGAGGGTGAAAGGTTAGCTTACCGACATGGGTATAATTCAAAACATATGCCCCGTGAAAGAAGGACAATACAACATTGATGTAAATACTCATAAATGAACGTATATTGCACAAAGATTAGAATAATGGATATTAAATACACCACTCAAAGGAAATTGTGGCAAATGTAGCATAAATCTCACAGGAATAAATGTGAGATGAAAAATCCCTTACGAAAACTCGGCAGCCTAACAGCGCCACTTAAAACATCCAAAAATGGATTGTTGAGATCAAATAGGGTCTCTCATCATATTACAATAAAATTTACAGAAAGTGTAATATAAAAAAACATCCCCCATCATAAAAAAGAGGATCTTAAAAGAAGTGACATAAAGGAGAGTACTTAAAAAGAAAGAGAGAGGTTAGATCTCTTACGAAAATTCGGCAGCCTAATGGCGCCACTCAAAAATTCCAAAATGGATTGATGAGAGAGAATAGGGTATCTCATCACATGAACATAAAAATTATAGTAATAGTAATATAAAATAACATCCCAATAAAAATAAATATGAGCTTAGAAGGAATGACATAAAAGAGTGTACTTAAAAAGAAAGAGTGGAGTATGATCCCTTACCTCAAGTCCAACTTGTCTTGTTCGTTTCTTTATATTCCTGAATAATGAAATTTGGTCAATTAATAATTTCCTAAGTACCGCCTTTAGAGATTATTATTCAGTTCATATCACATATTATAATGTTATAATAATTGTTTAATAATGTTAGTTCATATCAGACGTTTTTGCCGATGTTTGGTACATGAGTCAAAAATAAACTTGTTTGAAAAAAGATTGCCCATGTAGTTATATGTAAATAATTTCCAGAATAGTATTAATGATTAAAATATCATATATATCCAGTAAATATTCATTTTATACTATTCCATATCATTTGGAGATAAAAAACGAAAATTATCGTTCATGGAGACAGTAGGTCGTACGTACGCATGAACGCTACTTTCATTTTTTGTCATATTAATGGAATTAAAACAAAATGAGAGAGATATATATATGTTATAATTCCATAATGATATCCATGATTTAGATGTAATATATTACATATATATCCATTATATATATGTACTTATAATATTACATAACATTTTGAGATAAGAAATGAAATGTACCGTTCATGGAGACGGTAAGCCGTACGTATGCATGAACGCTAATTCCATTTCTATTTCATATTTAATGGAATTAAAACATAATGATACATAATATTATTTTAATTCTAGTGTGGTATAATTTATAATATCATTAAATATATCCTTTATACGTACCACATATGGTATTAACGAATGAAATCACCTTGAGGGGGCGGTAGTCCGCACTTCTTTAAATGAAGATATCGCATTTACCCATAATGGAAACCATAAAGGTATGCCATAAATGAAAAATACAGATGCTTAAGTAAAACATAAACATATTAGATATCATATATAAATATAGTGTCATCTTAATGGCCACCTTTGAAAGTTTTAGAAGATTGTTGAACAATCATCGTTTCGGGAGGCAGAAATTCGCCATCCACGGAAACAGTATGTTCTTTTACCATTGGATGTAGGTGTGTGTAAGTGTAGCTCAAATAATTCTTATAATAAAATCCTAGTATATTTAAGATACTGGATTTGTTACAAAAGAAATGAATAAAATGATTTAAGGTGTTGGAGAAGCAAAATAAAACAAAAGGACTTAAGTGAAGACATTACCTTAAAATCGGGTAAGTCCCATTGGTTTGAGCTCAAAGGCTTACTTGGGAAGAATTATGCCCAAATTGATGCTTCAAGGAGTAAGAGATGGAAGTTTAGAGACAAAATGTTAAGAGTTTGGCCGATACAAAGGCTTTGGGAGTGTGGGTAAGGAGGTAGAGGTGGGGGCCTTTTATAAGAGTAGAGGAGGGGCACTCTTGGAATGTAAGAAAATGTTACATTATTTTAGAATGAGTTTCGGATTTTAATACTCCCACATTGATGTGTTTAGAGGATAAGGTGATAAGTGTTCTAAATCCTCTCATCCAATTGGTTTTGGACATGTGTAGGTCTTAGATATTACATTATATTTCCATTTTATTTAAATCGTTAAATAATGAGGTCATCGCTGCATCATCATCATGTCATAAATAATTTAATTTATATAATGTTTAAAAATTATAAAAAAATACTATGATGTAGGAGATATTTTTATCTTTCCAATTACTATTTATAGTCAAAATTATGACTTGTATAACCCCATGTATAAATTGTTTTAGTAAAACATCTCATGTTTGTGTCATTTTTACTTTAACATTAAATAATATGTTATTTATGTCATTTCCCAACCAAAGTGGCTCCATGGTGTCCCCAAGTTGACCCATGGGTTTTCTTGGTCGGCCATGACACATACAATGAGGTTAGGACATGTGTAAAGTTCATTTCATATTATTAAAACATTATTTTTACCTTAAACTACACTAATTACCTCTAATCGCGATTAAAAACTTAATAAGTTACTATTCACCAAAAAATTATTTTTTCCCCATTGAACCACATTTTACATCTTAATGACAACCCTGTATGTCGTATTTTTGAAATTCAAAACCCAAAGATGGCAAAATTTCATTTAAACGGAAAAATCAGTTTTTATAAGTACCACTTAGTGGTTTCACTATTGATCAAAAATTGAAGTTTTTCAGAAAAATCTCAAAAATTCACCCTAAGCTATATTTGATATTCCAAATTAAAAAATTAAGTCTATTTTAAAAAATTCAAAACATATAAGTCACATTAATTAATTTAATAATTAATTCCCGCTGTCAGAGAAAATAGCGTGTTTTTATGAAACAATAAGTATCAAAATATTGACATTAGTTTAAGTCTGATTTCAACGTGAAATTAATTCCAACGACCACTATTGGATTTAATGGTAAAAGTATATTCTAATTTCACTTTAAAACCAAATCAAAATATAATCTAATCATATGAATAAATTAGATTAAAAAGAGGTTTTGAATTAAAATACAACATTTTACACTATTCATTAAAAAAATGAACTATATCAGAAAGATACCAAAACTTTACACAAAGTAAATTTTGATGTCCCAATTCTTATGAAGAGTTTTATTTTGTCCAAAAGGATGTATAAGATTGAACAAAACTATATTTAATGACGGTTCACCATCAAAAGGTGAAAAGTGAACCTTTAGTGAAAACTAGGGCATATACGCCTAAAATTTAATTCTTTCCGTATTTTAAGCCTTTATCTTTTATTGGATAAAACTAAAAACATTTAAAAACATATATAATCATATTTTAGGTATTTCTATCCATCCCCGCCAATACAAAGGCTACATGTTAACTACCATTTAAAATAATATTATTTTATTATTAGAGTGGAACGTAAGATTCCCAAGAAACTCATTGTTGCTTGTTGGGTATGCCATCGAGCATAGCGTCCACTTTAAAGTCATATTAATATTTTATTCACAAATATGGATAAATATAAAGATGTCATATTCTTTATTTACCTGGGGTGTTATAGTTATGGACATATTTTGCTAATCTTTAGTAAACCATTCTAAAATTTTTAGAACAATTTAATTATTTTAAATTTATGATTCTATATGTATAAATAAAATTTATTTTAGAAGGGAAATAACATATTAGATCATGTGAATAATATATATATATATATATATATATACCTTCATGATGTGAAAATTTATAGTTGTTTTAAATAAATTAATATTCAAGTAATAATTCAAATATGAATTAATAAATTAAGAATATCATAATTTTATTATGTCATACACAAGTCATATAAAAATCAAGGTTATGGCCATATATCGATAATAGTTTATGAAACTTCATACATGCATATTCATATATAGGTATATACACATATTCATGAACGTTGGATAAACATTACAATGAAATAAATTTTTTATGTAATTGGATGAAATGTTTATAGACATGTTATAATTTTATGTTGTCTTGTACATGTTTATATTATAATTTTACTCATGAATGAAATGTTGATTTTTTTAAAAAAATATAACATTTATAATCTTCTGTGTATGATCATTATTATTTTATAATTTTGAAATAAATTAATTGTTTAAGTAATTTAATCTTGAAAACAAATCATTGATAATTCTATTGGTGTTTATTTATGTGCCAAGTGACGTGAGTTTTTGGGAATCAGTACTCACTAGTGTTTTTTTCAAAAAAAAATTCATATTAATATATATATATATACTTATATATATATCAGTGGAAATTATTATTTTAATGCATATACATGTTTAAATGTAAAAACTCCAGTGAGCAATAGTAGTATATATATATGTGTGTGTGTAAAGAAAACATTAAACGTTTTCATAAAAAAATATCGGTGGTTGTTCATTGTAAAATGGAAGGTCATTGGGGGCTGAACCATCCTTCGCTAAGTGGGTAGGCCCAAGATAGCCTTCAACAAATTAAGTTTCATCAAAATGATGTTTTGTTTTAATGAATTTAGCTTAATATTTTCCAAATAAAATCACTGGATTAGTTTAAAAGTGTTTTCAAAGTATAAATACTTTTTAAAAGAATTATATTATATTTTGATGGTTGTTTTACAAATGTATTTACAAATGAATATTTCCAATTTATTATCAAAATGATATTTTTCAAAATGATTTATCAAAGGTTTTCAAAACCCCTTACTGAGGATCTTTTGTGCTCACCCTATGTTTTTGAAATGATTTTCAAAGGTTGCCTTGAATTCCATAGTTGGTCATCTTTGTTGTAGCGTGCACAGACGTGTAGTGGAAAGATGTTTTATTTTATTTAACTCTGATCAATGTAAGGTTATATCTAATCTTCCAGAACCTAGACCGGTAAAATGTCCTCATTTTATTAAAGTGTTGTGTAATCGTGCAGTTTCTTTTATAAAAAAAATTTACATTGCATTTTTTAGCACCGAATCCGAAAGAGTGGCTTGGGGCGTTATACTGATAATATTACCTACCGATACCGATGCAAATTTAAATGACTTACCGATATCATGACTCATTAATAGTCATGAAAACTGTTTGAATTTCTATTAACTCTTATTTAATTCCAACGGTCATATTTTCATAGTTTAATGCACAAAATATTAATTAATGTTGGTTGTTGGATGTCAAGAAATCGTACCTCGTACCTATAAAAAGGAAATAATTCCCAATACAGGAACACAAGGTATAAAATTAAGATCGAGCTAATTAAGAAAAAAGAGAGGAATACACGTAAAAATGTGTGACACCTGAAGTGAAAATCATAAATAAGAACATGAGAAGAACTCAAAGAACATTCATACACATCAAGAAAAAATTATCAAAGAAGAAGATCATGTGTTAAAAAGTACACTCTATAACTCGAGATGAACATCAATAGTGGAAGTGAAGGAACAAAAACAAAACCCTGTTTTCAAAGACCAATATTTGTGAAGGATTCAGAAACATTTCTGTTTAATCATAAGGAGTCCAGAGCTGCACTTCAAATCATTAGAGCATTATAAACTCATATATACTCTCTTTCAGAAATTCATTTACTTACTTTTGAGCAGTTTGTGTACTCTGTATATTCCATACACACACTGACTCATGTGCTAAACAGGATGATTTCTAAATACTCAGATAAAACTTATATAACTCTCTTGTGTCCAACCGCAGATAGTGGTAGAGGTCAAGTAGAACCTGGACAACCTGTGTGCTGTTGTTTTTTGTTTTCCCACGAAAGAACTATGGTTGAGGTCATTTGACCTGGATAGTCATTTTACGGTTGTTTACCACGATCCAGGGTGTAGATCATTGTTTATATAAACTATTTGAGAGGACTAAGTCTCGACTAGAGACTGAACCTCTTGTTTTAAACTGTTGTGATTCTTACCTTTGTTAAAACTGTTTTGAATATTCCACTTCTATGTTATTTAAATTGAAATATATTTGAATGTATCTATGATAGTTAAACTAGAAAGTGTTTGTATTTACTGTAAAGCATTAGGTTAGTTTCAAAATCATATCTAATCATCAGATTAGATTAACTGAGAACTAGTCAATCTATTGAGAACCTAAATGAACATTTATTGTATTACAAATTCACTATAGTTTATCTTGGTGTTTCTATTTGGGGGATTTTATGATAAAATTTTTTAACAGAAATTTTAATTGGAACTCAATTCCCTCCCCCCCCCCCACTACTGTGTTTCCACTCTGACCAACATTTGGTATCAGTGGGTTTTTTTTTTAATAAAGGATTTCAGAACACTCTATTTTTTAACTGTAATTTTAGTTGTATCTTAATGATATTAAATTTCTGTTAATTCTAAATTTTAGCTCTTAAAATGTACTTGCTAGAATCTAATTATGTATTATAGACTAGAAGGTGATGCTACCAAAATGCCACCATTATTTAATGGTGTTAATTATGCCTAATGGAAACTGAAAATGAATATTCATTTAGAAAGTATGTGATTCTATATCTGGACTGCTATAGAGACTCAGTATTAGATTCCCGAAACTGAAATAACTACATGGTATGAACCTACTAAAATAGCTTAAAACAATAATTATAATGCAACGAATGCTTTATACTATGCTTTAGGCGATTAATAATTTAATCGAATATCTTCTTGTAAAACTGCTTATGAAATTTGGGTTACCTTGGGTGTTTTTCATGAGGGAACAACCAATGTTAAATAAATGAGGATGAACACATACACTATTAAATATGAATACTTTAAAATGAACCCTCAAGAACCTTTTTCTTACATGTATCTCAGGGTCAACAAAATTGTAAATACAATGAGCTCACTTTAAAAAGGTGTTCCTACAAAAGAGAAAATCATGAGGATACAAAGATGACTATCTCACAGATGGAGATTCACATCAGTTTCAATTAGAGAATCCTGTCATATTGGTGATTTTCATGTTAAAGAGATGATTGGTAAGATAGTGAAGTATGAAGATGAACTTAATGTTAATAAGGAAGATGATGATGAACCAAGAACGAAATCAGTATCCTTCAAGACATCTACTTCAAAATACAAGGACAAGGGAATACTTCAAAGTGAAAGTGGTAGCTCAAGATGTGAGGAAATTATATCAGACAGCGATGCTGAGACGACTTAGATAGCCAGACAATTTAATAAGTTTTATAGGAAGAAGAAATTTTTCAAAAAATAAATTTACCAGGGAAAATATGACAACAAAGGTCATTGTAAGAATGATTGGAAAAGTATATACAAGGGTAAAGGCATAGTATTCTACGAATGAAAAAGGAAATGACATGTTAATGTTGACTATCCAAAGTTAAAATTCAACAGAAAATATGACTATAAGGACAGAAAATAGAAGACTTCTATGAAAAAAACCTAGAGTGCTTCAGAAAATAGTACAAGTGATTCTTATTCCACTTGGGATAAAGAATCTCAAGAAGCTTATATTTGTTTCATGACAAACACATCTGAGGTAACATTAAAAACTCCAACTATAAATTATTATTATTCGAGAGTTTTAATCTGAAAATACTACTAGTGAAGAGTTATTTGAATATTGTAATATGTTAACATATACCTGCAATGAGCTGAAGGACAAGTATAAGACCTTGAAGAAATGGAATGCTTTGACCAGCTCTGTTAAATTTTCACTTGATATAGAAAAGGAATAGAATGCTCAATTACATAAGGAAAAAACTGGACACAAATTTTCTAATGAGAAATTAAGGAAGGACTTATAGAAATTCACAATTAGAAAATATACACTAGCATAAATGTTAGTTAGAAAAGTGGCATCAAAATATACCACTAGAAAAGGCTATCAACCTGGACAAAGATAGATTACTAAAAATAGATTTATTCATAAATCTAGACAGAATCCAGCTAGTTCTAGTTCTGGAAATTCATATTCTTCAACTAGTTATTCAGATGGTAATAGATCAAACAATTTTTATTTTTCAAAATATATTGAATCTATTAATTACATGAGACACATTACACAAAGCTGGGTACTAAATATTTTTCTTGCAAACCTGTCTAGACCCTAGAAAATATGGGTACCAAAATCATTTTCTGTTTAAACCCACTTTGTAGGAGTCCTACATGAAGTGTTCCTATAAGAATACATGGTACATGGAGAGTGGATGTTCAAAATATATGACATGAGACTTTTCTTGTTTTAGGATCTTAGTTAAGGTTGATGGAGGACATGTCGCCTTTGGTGATAAATCAAAATGGAAAATCATCGGCTTCGGCCAGATTGGTAACACTAATTCAATTTTAATTTCTAATGTTTTACTTGTTGATGGATTAAAAACAACATGTTAAGTATTTCTCAGTTGTGTGATGATGGTTTCAATGTTAAATTTGAAAATGATGCTTGCAAAGTTTTTTATTCTAAAATTTTTTTGGTATTTTTTTCCTTGAGAAATGAAATTGATTATGATGTTGATTTTAATTCTTTATATAAATAGAACACCACTTTCTTAAATGCTTTCCATAAAGAGTCTTGGCTATGGCACATAAGATTGGGACACTGCAATGTTTACTCACTTAGGAAACTGACTAGGAAAAACATAGTTTGACACCTACCGATACTTGAATTCCCAGCTGATAAAGTTTGTAATCCATCACAAAAGGTAAATAAACATAATTTTTTATTTTAAATCAAAGAAAGAAGTTTAAACTTCTCTACCTCAATAGTTAGTTCACATAGACATTCTTGAACCGTCTAGACTTTTTAATTTAAATTGGAATCACTATGTCTATGTCTTAGTATATGACTTTTCTAGATACACTTGGGTATACTTTCTTGCTCACAAAAGTGAAGCTTGTTCCTATTTTATTAAAAACCCCATGTCTGTAGAAAACCTAAGTGGACTTAAAAATAAGACCTTGATAAGTGATCATGATTTTGAGTTTGAAAATCATGAGTTTGAATCATACTACTCACACAATGTCTATAATCACAATTTCTATACCCCTAGGACACCTCAACAGAATGGTGTAGTAGAAAGAAGAAATAGAACCCTTCAGGAAATTGAAAGTACTGTGCTCAATGAATATGACTTACCTGTTTATTTTTGGGATGACGCAATCAATACAGCTTGTCATATTATAAATAGGGTCTTGATTAGACCTATTCTTAAAAATACCCCCTATAAACTATGGAATAATTGGAAGTCTAATGTTAGTTACTCAAGAGTTTTTGTTTTCAAATATTTATTCGCAAAACCAAGGATAATATTGTTAAATTTTCATCCAAGAGTGATAAAGGTATTTTTTAGTACATTCAATTACTAGAAAATCCTATAGTGTTTTTAATAACAGAACAAAATGTGTGTAATAATCTGTTCACATAAAATTTTACGAAACTAATCCACATGAACCTAAGACCCCTCTTGAAAACATTGAACATGATTTGTCAATTCCAAATCTTAATGACAAAAATAGGGACCCTGTTGTCAAGACAAACAGTTCCAGAAATACACCATAACCTGCTTTTGATGAACCCAAACTCAGAGAAGAACCTGAAATTTCTAGTCCTACCATTACTAGATCAACTAGAATTCTAAAGAATCATCCTTTATATGATTTTATTGGTAATCATTATAGAGGGACACAGACTATAGCTTATCTAAGAAACCATGTTGAACATTAAGCCTTTCTTTCATAGCTGTAACATCAAAATATCAATGATGCAATCAATGATGAATTTTGGGTAATGGCTATGGAAGAAGAGTTAAATAAATTTGAAATAAACAAGGTTGGGGAATTAGTATAAATACCTGAGGACACCTTGACCAAAGGTACTGAATGGGTATTCAGAAATAAATTTGATGAATCTAGAAATATCATTAAAAATAAAGCTAGATTAGTTGCACAAGGTTTTAATCAAGAAGAAGAAATAGAATATGATGAAACCTTTGCACTTGTAGCATGATTAGAAGGTGTTAGGATTCTACTTGCCTATGTTTCTCATCTGAATTTCATGTTATTTCAAATAGATGTTAAAGTGCTTTTCAAAATGGTTTTATAATTAAAGATAATTTTGTGGAACAACTACCTGGATTTACAATCCCCCATTTTTAAAATCATGTTTGTATACGTTCTAATGAACTATATGATTTAAAATAGGCTCCAAGAGCTTGGTATGATAGACTAACAAATTTTATTATCTCAAAAGGTTTTACTAAAGGAATTGTAGATCCCACTCTTTTCATTAAAATAATTTCTAATGATATTTTGATTGTAAAAATCTATGTTGATGATATTATTTTGGATCTTCTAAACACTCTTCATTTACTGACTTTTCATAGATTATGAAAAATGTATTTGAAATGAGTTTAATGGGAGAAGTCATATATTTTCTTCGTTTATATATTATTCAAAAGAAAGATGATTTTATTTTAAATCAAAGAAAATATTAAAATTATCTTTTAAAACTTTTGGTTTGGATAGTAAAACGGGAAGTGACATACCTATGAGTACCACCTGTAAGTTGATTGATGATGAAACTGGGAAACCAGTTGATCAAACCAATTATAAAGGTATGATTGGAAGTTTAATTTATCTTACTACTAGTCGACCAGATATTATGTTTATTTTATGCATGTGTGCACGATTTCAAGCTAATCCTAAAGAATCTCATCTACTTGCTGTTAAAAGGATCTTCAAATATCTTAAACATAATACTAACATAGTATTGATTTATCCAAAAGGAAAATCCTTTGAAATAATGAGTTATTTAGATTCTTACTTTTCTGGTAGCAGGTTAGAGAGGAAGATCACATCTGGAACTTGTACTCTTTTGGGAAAGTCCTCGGTATCTTTGTGTTTTATGAAACAGAACATTGTTGCATTGTCTACTGCAGAAGCTGAAAACATTGATGCTGGAAAATCTTGTGCACAGATTCTGTGGATGAAATACACTTTTTTGGACTATGGATATCAATTTAGACATGTGTGTATAAATTTTTATAACACTATTGAAACTAAAATCTCCAAGATTCCTGTGTCTCACTCTAGGACCAAACACATTTATGTCAGACATCACTTCTTGAGAAATAATTATCAAAACGGTGATATTTCTCAATAATTTATTGACTCTGAACATCAATTAGCTGATATCTTCACCAAACCCTTATGCTTGGAAATGTTAGATTTTATTAAACAAGAGATAGGTATGATCGATTAGTGAAACCGATCAGTGTAACTGATCAGTGAAACCGATCAGTGAAACTGATTAGTGAAACCGATGAGTGAAACCGATCTGTGAAACTGATCTGTGAAACCGATTAGTGAAACTGATCAGTGAAACCGATCAGTGATACTGATCAGTGAAAACGATCGGTGGAACTGATCAGTGAAACAGATCATTACTACCGTTTGAATTATATCATATACCATTAGTGTTTTTCAAAATGACATTATTTTACTTAATCATTATTATTATTTACTATTGTATCCCTAAATGATAAAATTTATGACGCATGGCTATTTCATTTCTAAAAACTGTTGACCTTCCATCTCCCACCGAACTCTACTTTTTCTGAATCCCAAACCTTTTTGAACCCTTACAACCTCTCAAACATCCCGAATCTATAAATGGAAAAGAAAAAGTGAGAGATAATGGAATCTGAAGGTTCCTCTCCTATGAATCATGCTTGAGGAGAATATAGAAACACCACTCAATGGTCAGTGAACCCGGAGTTGGAAAAATGTCTGCTCATCGCAGAAAAGGAAGTGATTTTGGAATGGGTGTTATCCAGAAAGTATGCACTTTTAAATGTATCGGAGATAAAATGATGGAAAGACGGGTTCTGTGATAATAACTGAGTCTACTACCCAATGCTAATTCATGAGTTTTATCTGAACATAAATTTTTTATTCGATGGAGCAGAAGCTGTTAGATTATCTTCAATAATCAATGGGAAGAAGATACATTTTTCATCGATGCAATGGGATGAATGTTTAGGACTACTTCATGATGGTATATATGAGGATTACATAGGTAAAATTCCTCCTACCACTGAATATTTTTCTAATGAGATTGCTCTAGAGATGCAGACTGGAAAGTATGAATCTAGAAGAATAACAGCAGCTGAGATAGATTGAGAATGTAGAATCTTTTTTAAATTTATTCAGCACCAAATTTGTCCTAGAAAATGTGATTTTTCTTATTTAAAGTAGCAAGATGTTTTCATGATATTTTTTTTGTTGAATGGAGAGAAGATGAACTTGTGTTGATATATTACTATTAATATTGCGGAGATGGTAAATCAATCCAAGAAGGCTACAACCTTGTTCTATTCGAATTAAGTCTTTATCGTACTATTGTTTTTGTGGTGTGTTGAAGATGGAGATGAGTTTATCTCATCTAGTAGTATATTTTCTATTAATAAGGATTTCTGCAAAAGAATTAAAATTAATTGGAATCCATGGAAGAATAATTGGGTTGCTGGTGAGGATAGGTTTTATGAATCCTTTAATCTATATGATCAATCTAAGAGACCAAAGTGCATGAGAGATCCCGGTTTAAAACCTGATGAGGAAGTTATCTACTCTGATGAAGAAGGTGAAACAGAAGATCCTAAGGAAACTGGTGAGTCCTGTAAGAAGGGAACAATGGAAGTTGAAGCTGATGATGCTGAGGATACTGATAAGGAACCTTAGTCACCTCTTGACAACAGGAGTGATCCTAATACAGTAATTCCTAAAAAAGAATGGAATTTGGACCATCCAGTCCACCTCTTAAGTTACCTGAGTCAGAACCCCTTCTAGGTGATGAAGAAGAAGCAGATACTGAAGTATCAAATTCTGAGCAGTATGAATCTAGTAGATTAGATAGTACTGATGAAACCTCAATAAACAATAATAGGCACGGTAATGATGATGATGGTGATGATGGTGATGATGGTGATGATGGTGATGATGATGATGGTGAAAATGGTGATGATTATGATGAGGCGAGTCCTCGACCATTGGATGGTCAAAATGTAATCCAAGCTGATCAAAAACCTCATTTAAAAGAGAAGAAAACTATTTCCAAGACTGACATGACAATGCAAATAGAGATTGTAGTCGGTGATAAAGTCTCACATGAAAATTATGGAAAAGATGATTTTTTAAAACCTTAATATACCTCTTGTAAAGCTGCATGGGAGGAAAAACTAGGTTTTGTGGTTCATAGTTTGGATTATTCAGAGGAAAAGGAAGAATAAGAGCATATTTCAAAGGTAAGACAGTCAATTAAGGATAGAACAGTTGCTGAGAATGTGCAAGTGATAGTAGAAAGACCTGGTCCATCGTTTTCTCGATCTGATTTAGACATATTTAAAGATGATTTGCTCCACACAGTTAGAGAGATAGTGAAAGAAGAACTATGCTCCTAATCCTAGTCCTGTGAATTTATTTGAGGCTGCTATGGATGCTTTAACACAAAGAGTGGTAAGTATTATTAATCTAGACCAGTGCAATACTGGTGAGATGATTGGAAGGCATATTACCTCTCTGAATTAAGCGCTCAAGGATTTGAGCAGTGGATTAGTATCTCTATCACGTGAATTTAGATCTACCATAACTAGCATGATGGATGTTTTGAGACATTTGATAGAACACCTGAAAATCTGTTTTAAGAATGTTGGAAGGTAAAGATAACTCAAATTGTTGCTCAAGCTAGCTCCAAAAAAGTGAACAAGATTGTTTTACATGAGATAAATGCTTTAAAAGATGTTATAAATGAAGAGTTAGTATCACTTGGACAGATTTAGGATTTGGAGTCATTGAAAAAGAAGAAAGAAAACAGTGATCATATTCCCAAGATGGTAATGCTTTATTCAGCTAATGCTACTAAGGCTCAGAAATAGATCAATGAAAAATTATATCACTATTTTTTCTAAAATATATACGAAGAATGAGTTGAACCATCAGTTTAATGTCCGGGCTGAGAATTTGAGGCTTCATCCCGTCACTCAAGCCTTTAAGGTTCGGTTCCAGTAGTTGAAAGATTTTACTCCCACTGTAGAGTGTTTTATGCATAACAAAGATGATTTTGAGAAGGCCAGGAAATATAGGGGTGAAGCCATTCATGATTTTATAAATATACACAAATCAAATCTTCATGTTCATGCTAACGAAAATTTTTTCCTACTACTGAGCCTCTCAGTCCATCTAGTGTAGCTCCTGGTCAGTTATCAGTTTCTCAGGCTCTCTCTAATATTTGACCAGTCATTCAGCAACCGCCTTCTAGAACATCTTATACTCAACTTCATGTGACCATAGCACTAACTATGTTACCATCCCGAGCTGTGATACCTCCTCTCTCTATCCATCCAGATCAACCTTCCACCAAACCACCCTCTGGCCCATTCTTTCCTCCATCTGAAAAGGGAAAGCTCCTCTGCACCCCAAGAAGTAGTTGTGCCTGTCATTTTTGATAGGGTATCTTTTTTTTGTGTACCTTTTTCTATGGTTGTTTTAATGTAAACATAATATTTTTACCCTTTGTGCTCCATTTTTTTCTTTTTGATAATCCCAAAGGGGGAGAAATGATGAATACTACTTTTATAAAAAAAGGTCAGAAATGATGACTACTACTTATATTAACGAATACGTAAATAAAAGGGATGAAATAACTATTTATATAATTTGTTTACATAGGGGGAGCTTACTGATTTTTATATCCGCTCATCCATCTTCTTTTATGCCATAGATTTGTTATTATCAAAAAGGGGGAGATTGTTGAACCCTCTATGAATTGGTTATTTTAATAATCACAAATCTTTGTTATCTAGGATTATAAGTCAATTTAGTCAATTATTCATTCTGTTCTAAATGTATTTATATATGTTTAATCATGTCTAAAAATGTTTATATATGACTATTTATGGCTTACTATTGACCTAGAAATGTTCTGGATTGAACAGACACTTTGTAAGAATTTCATGTTTTTGACTCACCGTTAGTTATTTTCTTGAGTCACCGTTAGTTAAAGGCAATGACAATGGTCGCATCGATGACAACAGTTGCATCGATGACAATGGTCGCGCCGATGAAAACGGTCCCACTGATTAGAACCATCACACCAATGAGAACAGTCACACTGATGAGAACTGTCGCACCGATGAGAGCGGTCACACTGATGAGAACAGTCGCACTGATGGTAACTGTCGAACCTATGACAACGGTCGCCCTAATGAGAATGGTCCCACTGATGAGAACCGTCGCACTGATTATAACGGTCACACCAATGGGAACCATCGCACCGATGAGAACGGTCACACCGATGAGAACCGTCGCACCGATGAGAGTGGTCACATCGATGATAACTGTCGTACCAATTAGAAATGTCGCACCGATGAGAACGGTCACACCGATGCTGATCACATGTCCTACCAAAGGTGATGCTGATCACAAGAACTATCGACACCGATGCTGATAACATGACCTACAGATACCACTACAAATTCAAATTACATAGAGGTCTCATGACTCACCGATAGTCCTAATAAATATTTGAATTTCTATTAAATCGTATTTAATTCAACGGTCATATTTTCTTAGTTTAATGCACCTCTTATTAATTAATGTTGGTTGTTTGATGTCCAGAAATCGTACCTCATACCTATAAATGATAATCATTCCCATTGTCGGAAATCAAGTTATAAAAGGATGATCAAGCTATTGAAGAAAATAGAGAGGAATAAACGTGCAATTGTATGACACCTAAAGTGAAAATCATAAATAAGAACATGAGAAGAACTAAAAGAACATTCATACACTTTAAGAAGATGTTCACAAAATAGAAGCTCAAGTGTTACAAAGAACACTCTCTGGCTCAAGCTGAACATCTACAGTAGATGTGAAGGAACAAAGATGACACTCTGTTTTCAAAGAAAAAAACCAGTGAAGGATTCAGAAGCATATCTGTTTAATCAAAAGGTGTCCAGCGCTGCACTTCAAATCACTAAAGCATTATAAACTCATATCTACTCTCTTTCAATGATTCTCTTACTTGATTTTGAGTAGTCTGTGTACTCTGTATATTCCATACACACACTGACACCTGTGCAAAACTGGTGGATTTCTAAATCCTCACATAAAACTTCAATAAATCTCTTGTATCCTTCTGTGGATATTGGAAGAGGTCATGTAGAACCAAGACAAATTGTGTGATGTTGTTTTTTTCCACGAAAGAAATGAGGTAAAGGTCATAAGTCCTGGACAGTCTTTGTACTATTGTTTACCCTGATCCAGGGTGTGGATCATAGTTTATATAAATTGTTTGAGAGGACTAAGTCTCATCTTGAGACTGAACATCTTTTTTTAAACTGTTCTGCTTCTTAACATTGTTAAAACTATTTTTAATTTTCCACTGTTATGTTCTTTAAATTCAAATATATTTTAGAGTAGCTCCAATAGTTAAACTATAAAGTGTTTGTATTTACGATAAAATATTAGGTTAGTTTCCAAAGTTGATATAATATTCAGATTAGATTAACTGAGAACTATTCAATATTTTGAAAACCTAACTGAACATTTTCTATATTAAATATTCACTACATTTTAGCTTTGTGTTTCTATTTGGGGGATATTAAGATAAATATTTTTAACAGAAACTTTAATTGGAACTCTATTCACCCCACCCCTTCTCTTGAGTATCCACTCTGACAAACAATAAAGAATGAAATTAACTATATTGTGATTTTATAAATTTTCTAATTATTTTTACATTTATCCACTAAATTTTAGAGGCATAAAATTATACTAAATCCAATCCTAAACCTAAAATACTGTAATAATTTTAAATGATTTTTTGTAGCCTTTTTGAGGGAGATACCTTTTAAATATATTTTTCCTAACTTTCATATGTTATATGTGACAAGATAAATTTATTCTATAGAAGAGTGACATCGAAAATTTCTTTTGTTAATTTATTTGTTATTATCTCATAATGTTCATTAGTAATCAATCGTGAAAAATACTGCATTTTATGTCAAAATTGTATTTTCATCTAATTTATTTATATTTTTATATAACACTTTTATTGGGTTTAAATGTGTAATTAGATTATTTTTTATCATTTAATCCATTTATAGTCAGTGTATGTAATTTCACTTTTAAATTGATCAGAAACACATGTCAATCTTTTGGTAGTTTTTACCTCTTAAAAACATGATTTTGGGTTTGGACCATGAAAATTAATTTAAAATTAATTACTATAAATTTTTGTGTTTTGAACATAGAAAAAAGGAATCCATATTTTGAATCAGTAGTTTTGAATTGTGTAAATAGATACCTTTTATTTTTTCAGCATTATAAATAGTATCATCATTAAATATTTTATTAACAATGGTTAAAGGGTAAATCTAGTAAATAAGGGTAAAAATAATAAAAAATAATAATATAAACCCACCCTAAAACTTGTCTTAATCGTATAGTATGAGATATGAATGAACATGGGAATCCTTGGGTCGATTTTGGAACACCATAGAGAAACTTTTGTATGAAAAAGATATTTTATAAGAATTAATTTAATGTAAAGAGAAATATAACATAAACATGTATCTTTTACTAAATTATTTATGTGGTTATATAAGTGGTATATTTGAATTTAAATATTAATTAGAAAGATAAAAATATTTCCTAAATCAGTATAAATTTTTATATTATTTGTAGACATTATATAAATAATTTTAATTATGACAGATTGATGATGTAGTGATTACTTCATTAATAAATGATTCAAATAAAGACATTATAAATATTAAAATAAATGTAATTTTAATAATTTGATTCTATCCACAATTTTTATGTATGAAATTGACATATTATAATTTAGTTAATTCCATTCGTTAGAATTAATCCTGTTTTTTAAATTTTTTTAATAAAAATAATTATGAATATTGTAAAAATTTACACTATTCATAACTTAAAATATATAATTGATTATTAAATGATATTATATTCCTAAAAAACTATGATTTTTACAAATTGTTAAGATATCTTCAAATATATCATTACTCACATTCTTGTATGTCTTTTGACAGGACATGGTAGTTACATTAACCTACAATATGTAAATAACATGATATTACTTGATAATTTTTAAGTGTAAAATAAATGTTAAACCAAAAATAGAAAGATAAAAAAAATATTCAAAAAAAGTCTAATTATAATTTGATGATGGTTATTCTAACAACAATGATATTATATTATAATTAAATTAGTTTGGAACCATTTTAATCTAAATTTAATTTATTATAAATTAATAAGTTAACACATTCCTAAAGAGCCCTCCACCCTCAGATTAAAGGCCACCACCTCTTCCCAAATAACTCATACATCTCAGGCCCTTTGGATCAATCAAATTATACATAAATAATCTACCAAAATTACTCCCTTACTCTTATAATCCTTACCTTGGGAGGAAGGAAATTTATGATATCCTTTTTGGCTCAAATCAAAAGTCGCTACTTATTTTAGAGGCAACGTCATCTCTAAAGTTTCTTTACATTATTCTACTTATCCACTCACAATTATATTCTTATTAATTGATTACATAAAAACACCAGTATCATAAATAAAATAGTATTATTTTATTATATGTATTATAACTTCATATACACACACAACTATCTAATGGATACAAACATACTGTTTCTTTGTACGTCGAACTACTGCCTCATGTAACAATGATTGTTAAATTGTTTTTCTACCACCTCTCTAGGTGTAAATAAGGATTGAAATGTAGTTATATATGATATATAATTTATTTATATTGTATATATTATTCTTTATTTTATATTTACATCATAACATTATTTATTCATAATGTGTAAATATGATAATTTCATTTGAGGAAGTGCAGACTATCGCCACCTAAATGTGATAAGAATCATTCGTTCCATACATTGAACATATAAATGTTGAAATTAATGACCTTATTTAACACATATAACATATATGTTATAATCAAATTATAATATACTTATGTATCATTTATTTTTCATTCATTTAATATGATAATAAAATAAATGTAGCCTTAATGCATACATACGACATACCATCTCCATGAATGGTGCATTTCAATTATTATCTCTAAATGTTATAGAATATTTTAAATAGATATATATTCTGGATATATATTATATTTAAAATCATAATTAATATTCTAGAGAAAATATACATTAGATCACATGGATAATTTGTAATTATAAAAAGTTCATTTTTGACTCAAGTACCAAACATCTACAAAACGACCGATATGAACATAAATAATTATTTGATTGATATCGAAAAGTAATAAGTGACATAAAAGGAATAATAAATGTGAAAAAGGTTGTACTGTATGTATAAATTAACATCAGTTTATTATTTAGGGAGATAAAGAACGAACAAGGAAAGTTAGACTCAAGGTAAGGGACTTTGTCTCGATCTCCTTTCATTAAAGAATATATTGGTTAATACACAAACTTCTTTTATTTGTTGTATAATTATATAATTTTTCTTTCAATTTATTTTGACATTATTCAAATGTAACCCTATCTTTATGAAGTGTTTTAAAAAACATCAAAAGGAAAATTTCATTTTAACAAACGCGGTGACAACGACCTTTCTTCCACCAGGACCATTATTTGATATTTGGATTCCGTAACAAGACATAATGTTTTTAAAAGGAAAATAAATACCATATACCATTTCCATGTATTTTGGTATTGGAAATGGTATTTATAAGTCATTTATTGTTTCAAAATCATGAAATGTTAAGTTGTGATTGGAATATGGAAATGTTTTCTTTCTTTTTTTCTTATTTTATATGATATGAATATGTTATAGTTATGGGGAATTGCATACATGTACAGGTGGTTCTATGAAAAACTGAGGGGGTGAGCTTGAGATATCTCTCCAATGCATTGGTTAATGTGATTGAGTTAAATGTTAATTTTTCTCTTAAGATATATAATGAATATACAGTGATGGGTACTCAAAATGTAACTATGAAGGTTACACCCTATGTAGCTATGAAAGCAACAATGAAAGTATGTTATGGATGATAGTAGTTACCTTTATGATTTATTATTTCTATGTGTTATTCATAAATCTTATTACATCATGAGTAATGATAAATAAATTATGTTTTATGAGTGAAAAGTATGATACCAATGATTTGTATGTATTGATGGAATAATGTTTTCTTTCCTTATTTTACAACCCTTACTATGTTTTTTATGCTCATACCATGTTTTGTAATGTTTTTGACATGGAATAAGGAAGGGTAAGATAACAGAAGAATTAATAATGATTTATATCAAAAAAATAATTATTTTTTTATTTAGGGATTTTATTTTTGAGGAAAAAAATGGATAGGTTAGAAGTGTCTATATATAATTTTTAGATGAAATGTAATAGTTATTGTATAAATCTCTTAATCTCTAAACAAAAAAAGATCCCCATTGTCTAATTGTTCACATAACTTAAGATTATGTAATTTTTATGGCTGAGGCCTTATAGATGACATCAGATGATGGATTAGATTACTTTAGGTGTTAGGATATTATTAACTGAATATCTATAAATTATTTTCCTTTAGGGTCAAATTGAAATGATTTCAAGATTTACAAGTTTCTTCATCTAAGATATATTTGTGTATAGAATGGTTTTCTGTTGATGAACCATGGGAGATATGATGAGAAGACATCAACATGAAGGCAACCTTCCAAACCAGCAACCTCAGATGGTTAAAATCCGAACTAAAAATTTGTTTTAGTGATGACATGGTTGAATCAGGCTACAAATAGTAGTGCTATCAATGCATGAGATCAGCTAGATCAAACATAAATGAATATTTCAGTAGTAGATAATTTGATAATCCAACATCCCCCATCATTTAGAGGACTATCAAACAAAGTTCTAGATCACGGGTTGATTCAATAACTAGAAATGAATTTTGAGGTCATTAGATGAATAGAACTTTAAAAGGTTAGTATATTTTTTTACCATTTTGAAGGTGAATCATATCAGTTGTGGTCTAATAATATAAATATCAGGGATAGAGGGAAGATTGATCCTTCTATTTGAGAGTAACTAAAAGGAATGTTTCGTGAGAAATATTTTCCTAAGGTATTTTGAATTAGGATGGAAAACAATTCTTGGAATTCATGGAGGAGGATGAATCAGGGGTTGCTTCTAAATAAGAATTCACTTGACATCAAGTTATGATCCAAATTTTATATGTGATCTTGATAGTAAAATTTATTTATTTTTAATTAGGATTAAATCCAAATTGTCGAAGTGAATTAGCTTCTCGTGAGTTCAAAAGTAATGAAAAACATGTTCGATGTGCGGAGAATGTGGAAATGGAGTTTTTAGATGATCATTTTTTCTTTGAAACACAAAATAATATGTGGTAAATGTGGCATAATAAAGGGAAGAAAACGTAAAAAAAATCTAGTGGTAAAAAACATAATTTTATAGTTTTAGACAATTGTTGAAAAAATCATATTAGGGAATGCCATTTGAATTCTGGTAAGTGAATATGATATGGTAAAATGGGGCATAAGGATCGTAATTGCACTGAAAATGATCCAGGTAGTGGTAAGAAAAAATATAATTTCTAATCAGTAAAATGATTTTAGTGCAATGAAATGGGACATTATTAAAATGAGTGACTGAATAAGAACTCAAATTATAGATAGAAATTGGAATATATGTAGAAAGGGCGGTGAAATACATTACATCAACTTTAGTATATGTTGGTCCATCAAATGAAGTACTATCAGGTACAATGTTTTTTTCCATATTATACCAAGTTGTGGTTTGATTCTGGGTCTACACATTCTTTCATCCAAGATGAATTTTAAAGTAAATTTGGAATCCCATCTCTTGATATAAATCCTGAACTTTTGGTAAAAACACCTGGAGGAAATGTTGAGACAAAAATAAATTATAAGAACCTTCATGTCCTTATGTGTAGAAATAATCTACCAGCAAGCCTTATTGTTTTCCCACTAGTAGATTTGATGTTATTTTGGGTATGAATTGGATTTCTGTTTATCATTTATGATTGACTATAGAGCCAAATAGGTTTATTTTCATAGATAATTTTAGTTTCTGTACAAGAATGAACCCTTAATTTTTATAACAAATCAGGAAGGTGAGAAACTAGTAATATATGGAAAATAATGTTACCTTATACTTATTTTTGAAACAATGAAACTATTTAAATTAATGATATTCTATTGGTAAATGAGTATCTTGATAATTTTACTAATGACTGGCCTTGTATAATACCTGAAAGAGAAGATGAAATTATTTTTGAATTATTTCTTGATGCTAAGAAAATTTCAAAATTCCCTTATAGAACGACTCAAATAGAAATTTCAGAGTAGAAGAAGTAATTATAGGAGTTGTCAGTAAATGGTTTTATTCAACCTAGAAAATCAACATGGGTTTCTCCAATCTTTATTGTTAAAAAAAATATAGTTTAATGAGTCTTTTCATTGATTATAGAGCTTTGAATAACATAACTCTTATGAACAAATATCATTTGTCTCATATTGATAATTTGTTTGATCAGTACCAGGGGGCACAATATTTTTCAAAGATTGACATGAGGTCGGTGTACCATCAGTTGATAGAAAAGGATGAATACATTCTAAATACCACATTTCATACTAGATATGGACATTATAAATTTTTAGTTATACCTTTTGGGTTAACCAATGCACCAACTGTAGTCTTGTATCTTATGAATAGAATTTTTTACGAGTTCTTGGATATGTTTGTGTTTGTGTTTACTGATGATATTTTAGTATATTATAAAAGTAATGAGGATCAAATAAGTCATTTAAGGGTTGTCTTGAAGACCATTAAAAAATGTGTGGGAAATTTATAATATCTGATTTATAGTTACCAGAAATTTCATTCTTTGGTCACATTGTTTCTAATGATTACAAAATGGTGGATCATCTAAAAAAAGTTATTAAATAATGGCCAAGTACAACAAATATAACTGAGATTCGTAGTTTTCATGAATTAATAGGTTATTATGGGACGTTTTTTGAAAACCTTACACGGTTATCTATTCAACTGACTATGTTAACTCGAAAATGTGATTAGTTCATCATGATAAAATAATGCGATAATTGTTTTCATGAATTGAAAAGAATATTGGTGAATGCTCCAATTTTGGAACAATATTTCAGAAATACTGATTTTTTAATCTATAGTGATGTTTCATTAAATGGACTTGGTTGTTTCCTAATGAATAAATATTAGGTAAATGATTATACATTATTTGAGTTAAGAAATCATGAGTTAAGTTACCCTACACATGATTTGGAATTAGTTGTAGTTTTTTTCATTAAAAATTAAGAGGCATCATCTGTATTAATTTAAGTGTGAAATATTTAGTGATAAAAAATGATTAAAGTACATATTAACTCATAATGACATAAAACATGTCATAGGAGATGACATCAATTAATCAAGGATTAAGATTTCATGATTCATTACCATCCTATAAAGGAAAATAAAGTGGTACTTTCTTTGAGTTGAAAGTGTAATTCTCTATTATCCATGATATGTTTTCAATAATATCCTTTTTTTACTGATTTAATAAAATTTTTATTGGAAGTTGTTGGTGTAGATAATTCCTCTATTTTGTTTTATGTTTCAATGCAATCATCTCTATAAGATAGAATAAAGAAAGATTATAAAGAAGACAGTGAGTTGCAGAAAATGGTATAATTGTATTAGAAGGGTAATTTACCTGAATTTATCATTGATAAAGACCATGTTTTGTGGTTTCGAATGAGATTATATATTCCTTGTGATTTACCATTGATGAAAGAGTTGATATGTGAAGCTCATAGTTCCCTATTTTTAGTTCATCCAAGAAGTACAAAAAAGTACAAAGATCTTCAGAAATATTATTGGTGGGATGGAATAAAAACATATATTACTAAATTTATTGTGAAGTTTTTGGATAGTCACCTGGTTAAATTAGAACTATAGTTACTGAATGTTATGCTTCAGCCATTTCCAATTCTTGAGTGGAAATGGGAAAATATGTCCATTTATTTCATAGTGGGATTACCAAAGACTTCTTAAGGTAAAAATTTAATTATGGTGATTGATGATCGATTGACTAAATCTTCTCATTTTCTTCTGATTCAAGATAATTTGTCTCTAGATAATATTTATCTATTATATATTAAAGAGAAATTTTGGTTACATGGAGTCCACCTCTCCATTGAATTTAATTGTGATCTCAGGTTCACTTATATCTTTTGGAAGGGCCTTCAGAAGTTGTTGGTAAATAAATTAAATTTTAGTACATATTTTTATCTACAAGCAGATGGATAGACAATATGAACAATTTAGACCTTCGAAGATATTCTTAATTCTTGTTTAAAATATTTCCATGGAGTGGGGACCAACATCATTCATTGGTTTAGTTTTCTTATAATACGTGTTATCATTATTGTATACAGCTGAAACAATTTAAAACATTATATATAAATAGGTTCCAATCTCTACCTTTTTGGGATGATTTAGGTGAAAGGATGTTGATGGGACTAGAATTGGTAGAAAAGATAACAGAAAATGATCAGTTTATTTAGAAGAACATGAGAACAAATTAGAGTAGGAAAAAACGTAATGAGGATATGTGAGGGAGGGGTCATTCTTTTGAGTTAGGTGATCATGTCTTTCTCAATTTTTCGCCACAGATAATTGTGATGCATTTTTATGAGAAACGAAAGCTGAGTATGAGGTTTATTAGACCCAATGATATTCTGGAGGAAGTTGGATCAATTTCCTACAGAGTATATTTACCACCATTTTGTCCTAGGTACATAATTATTTTCATGTTTCAATATTGAGAACGTATATTCCAGATCGATCTCATGTTTTGAGCCCAGAGGTAGTTCAGTTGGAAGATAATCTTTCTTATGAGGAACAACCATCCTAGATTCGTGACCCCAAAGAGAATGTGTTGCGATATAAGGTATTTCACCAGGTAATTTTTTTGTGAAAAAATTAAATGGATTACAAGGAAACATGGGAATATGAATATGATATGAGGAAAACATTCCCCTACGTATTTGATAAGTGAATATAATAGTAAGAACAAAATTCATTAAAGGGGGGAATGATGTAACAAACCAGGTATTTATAGAACAACAATTTTTCATTTATATTAATATTTATAAATAATATATTTATTTAAATTAAAGGGATTCTTTTTTCAATAGAATACTTGACACACAAAAATGAGTTTCTTCGAAATCTTATTTTGCACAAATATTGAGTTATACCAAAAAATAATAAAAAAAAATTATTATTGTAAATGGTAGTTAACTCCTAGATATTATATTAGAGGGAATGAATAATATTTACTATATTTTGATTTTATATATATTTTTAAATGTTTCTATAGTTATCCAATAAATTTTATATCCTCAAAATGATAATCAATCAAAATATTAGAATAAAACCCACCAATATTTTAAATGGTCATTTTACAAGCTTTTGATGGAGAACCCTTTTTAAATCTTGATTTTTTTTCTCTTTTAGAAGTTCACATTGGAAAAATATTCTTCATATATAGATCTGTAACTACAAATATACTTTTGTTAAATTTTTGGAATTTTTTGTGATAATGTTCATTTTTAATGAATAGTGATAAATACTGCATTTTATGTCAAAACTGCCTTTTTATCTAATTTATTTATATAGTTAGATTGTTCTATTATTTGGTTTTAAAGTGAAATTGGATTCTTTTTTTATCATTTAATATAATTCTATTCATTTGATGTTATTCGTCTTATAAATTAAACAAAAACACATATAAATCTTTTGGTTGTTTTTACTTCATAAAAACACTCATTTTTTTGACAATGGGAATTAATTTTAAATTAATTACTTTTTTTAATATTTGAAAATGGATTAAATATTTTTAATTAAGAACTAAAAATTTTCAAAATAGGTACCTTTTAGTTTTTGGACATTATGAATAGTAACATCATTAATTATTTAATTTTTTATGGTTAAAGGGTAAATCTGGTAACTAAAGGTAAAATACAATAGTAATAATTTAATAATATAATACTATTGTAAAATGCATCTTTATAAAATTTTTCTGAGATATTTCCAACCATTTTTATCCTTGATTCGATTTTGGGACCCCATGGATCCATATGGTTGTGAAAGATAAATTTTATAAGAATTAATTTAATGTAAAGAAAAATATACCATAAACAAATAACTTTTACAAAAAAAATTCATATGGGATTATACAAGTGATATATTTGACTAAAAATAGTCATTATAATGATAAAAAAATTAATACATCATTATATTTTCTTATATAATTTTTATACATTAAATAAATAAAGATAATTATGACACAATGATGATGTAGTGATTGCTTTGTCAATAAAGTATTCAAATAAATGATATTATAACTATTAAAATGAATGTATTTTGAATATTTTGATGACATACATGAAATGTATGGATGATATTTACATAATATATTTTATTTAATTTCATTGGATTTAAATAATCAAGTTGTTATAAATTCTTAAAAAAAATATGTATGAATAGTGTCCAAAATTGACATAATTCGTAACATAAAATATTTAATAGTTTATTAAATGATATTATACTTTAAAAAATCTATTCATCATCAAAATTGGAATGATATGTCAAATTATATAATTAATGACTTTCTTGTGGGTCTTTTTACATAATATTGTAATTACATTATCCCACATTGTGTAACAAATATGATATCACAATATGATTATAATGGGTAAAATAAGGGTTCAACCAAAAAGATAAGGCAACAAAATATTCAAAACATTTCTAAAAATTATTTTATTAAGTTTAATAGAAGAAAAATAATTAAATATTTGAATTAAATGTGATTTTGACCATATTTAGTTTAAATTAAATATATAATAAATTAATATTTTAAGAATTTCTTAATGTGACTCTCCTCTCTCTTATAAAAGGCCACCACCTCTACCCACATAATGAAAACATAAAAATACCTTTTTCTAATAATATTTTTTTCCAAATAAACTCCCAAAATCAATTTCATACTCTTAGAAGCCTTACCTTGGGAAGAAGGAAATTCAAGAAAACCATTGGGTCAAATCAAAATATGTTTCATGTTTTAGAGGTAACATCATTTATAATGTTGATTTCAGTTATTTTACTTCTCCACTCCCTATTATATACATATTCATTAATTACATAAATACACCAATATAATCATTATACTAGTATGTTTGTTGATAGTAATTAGATCTACACATATACACACCTCCATCAAATGGATACAAACATACTAATTCTATGTATGATAAACTATTGCCTTATGAAATGATGATTGTTCAATTTCCCCTACCACATCTAATGGGGTCCATTATGAAAGAATTTTATTTATATATGATATACACTATATTTAAATTTCACTATTCTTCTGTATTTTTTATTTATAGTATAACATTATTCATTCCCTAATGTGTAAATATGATAATTTCATTTAGGAAAGTGCAGACTACTGCGCACTCAAAGTGATATGACTCATTCATGCCATACATGGAACATATAAATGTTCAAATTTATGAAATTATGTATAATATATAACATCGATATTATAATGGAATTATAATATACCTATATATCATTTAGTTTTCATTTCTTTAATATTACAATGAAATGAAAGTAGCGTTAAGGAGTATGTATGGCCTACCATCTCTATGAACGGTGCATTTTAGTTATTATCTAAAAATGTAATGGAATATTATAAAAACATATATATAATGTATATATATGTTATTTAAATCATGAATACTATTCTGGGGATTATTTAATCTTGACCACATGTACAATTTAATATTCTAACATGTACCTTTATGACTCAAGTGCCAAACATCGACAAAACGACCCATATGAACTTGAATAATTATATGATTGTTATAATAAAGTAACAAGTGATAAAAAAAATAATAAACATGAAAAAGTTTATGAATCATGTATATTATTAGCTTTAACTTATTATTTATGGAGATAAAAATGAACAAGTAAATTCATAGTCAAGGTAAGGGAATTCATCTCAATATCCTTTCATTAGGGAATATTTTGGTTTCTACATGACCTTCTATTATATATTGTAGAACAATATCCTTTTTCTTTAAATTTAATTAAATGATTTTCAAAAAAATTATTTTCTTTTCAATGTGTTTTTATAAATGAAAAAAGGAATATTTTTTAATGTACGTGGCGACAATGACCTTTCCACCACCATGACCATTGTTTGATATTTGGATTCATTAACAAATAATAATGATTTTAAAAGGAAAACAAGCATCATATACCATTTTTAGGTAATTTGGTATTGAAAATGGTTTTTATAAATCTGTGATTATTTCAATATCTTGAAATATTATGTTGTTATTGGGATTTGGAAATGTTATCTTTGTTTTGTGCATGTGTTATGTTCTATGATTATGTTATGGTTCTTGGGAATTGTTTATGTATATGGGAGGTTTTGTGATAAACGGATGGTGTGTGATCGTGATATTGATCTCCTATTCATTAGTTAACATGATGGAGGTAAACATTTATTTTACTTTTAAGATATTTAGGCACTATACTTTGATTGGAAGTCTAAATGTAACCATGAAGGTTACTTCCATTGTAGTTATGAAAGTTATAATGTATGTATGTTATGGATGCCACGAGTTACCTTCATGATTTATGATTTCTATGTGTTATTCATAAATCTTATTATTTCACAAGGTATAATAATGAGATTTTGTTTTATGAGTGAAGAGTATGATTTCATTGATTTGGATGTATTGATGGACTAATGTTTCCTTAATTATTTTATAACCCTTATTATGGTTTTATATTCACCCCAGATTTTTGAAATGTTTTCTATATGGTATAATGAATGTTAATTGAAAGGATGATTTCAACATTAATTATATCAAGAAAATAGTTATTATTTTATTTAAGGAGTTTTATTACATTGAAAAAATTAGATAGAGTAGAAGTGTCAAATTTTTAATTTTGAGACGTAATTAAATAGTTATGAACAAATTTTATAAAACTCTAAACTTAAAAATATCATCAATTTCAAATTCTTGACTTAACTCAAGATTATATTCTGTTTAAGACTAGGGACTTATATTCTTTAATATTACCAATTTAACAATTACTCACACCTCATTGTTGGTTCCATTTAGAAACATTCCTCTTGGGACATTGAGTTTTATAATGACAGTTTAATAAATACTTAATACACTTAAACTTCAATGATTTCTTGTGGATCCAAACATTCAAATACATTTCTTCAACAAAATTCTTCTTTTTTTCAAGTATAATCACTTTCTTTATATTATTTTTTTTCCAAAATCAATAAATCTTCTTATTACTATATAACATTTAAATAGTTGGTTCAATAAACATTATTGACAAAAGGAAATTAAATTCCATTCCAATACGCTCTCCATTAACCATACTCTCATTGAAATCCTTCGTCCTTTTCCTTGGTGAGTATGTGATTAGCTTAAGGTACATGTTGTTAATCAAGTTTCATGAAAACTAAAAAGCCATGATCAAAGAATTTCACTCCACTGATCATCACACATGATTGCTCATCAAAAAATCATGCATCACATTCAACATCAATCCAGTTCTTTCTAATTACTGCAATTGACTAAAACCGGAAGCATAGTGTTATAATTACATATTATAGCCAAAAACCATGTAGTCATGAAAATAAATGCATATAGGGTGTCTAAATCATGAAAACATCAATAATATATGACACTCTAGGGTAATCATATGTTATTAATAGACAATATATATTTAAATCCATCATGATGGTTTATAAAGAGTAAGTGAATTCCCAAAGCATATCCATGGGTAGTGTCAAGAAAAATGGGTAGTAAAGCCCATTTTCATGTACCAAATTACCCTGAGTAAAGCCTGAAACACATTTCCAGAGTTGTTTCCTCTAGGTACAAATATTTCAGAGCCATATACACTTATAGAATCTCGACAGGGATGTATTCCTAAGAAGCCACTCACTCTATCCTTTACAAAATTTCCAAGACATTTTCTTATATGTTAACTCATCCTTATATATATCCTTTGTGATATCCCAAATCATATCCTTAGAAATATACTTGGGGATCTCACTAAGACTTTCTCATTGTAGTTTCTAAAGGTTGACTAGACCATTACATTAATACTTACTATAATTACCCAGGAATGAAATAAATTTATATTTCTTCATTTTAGATGAATATTCAATATGTTAATAAAATAAATGCCTAAGGACCATAAATTTTTTGAATCATTTTAAGCCTGTAAATAAAATCATTTATCCAAGTTAAAAATTTTCAATATCTCCCATAAACATCTCCTCCATTAGAATATCTACCAAAAATCATTCTTCATAACATGGTTAAAGGAAACATAAGAAATGGGTGAGATCACATTCTCATAAAAGGTAAATAAATAAAATGAGTAATCATAACATGAAAAAAAAAATAATGGAACATGGGAATAGAATTTAAATATTATACTCTACATACAAGAGATTATAATAATGATTAGATTTTCATAAGACATGAATAATAATGAAATATAGAACATATTACATGACAAAATAAAATTGGAATAAAACATAGTATTTTGGGATACAACTAATGATATAATAACCCTATATCAAGGTGGCCTACTGAGAACATTATGACATGTTTTGATTAGGCTACTATCCATGTACGTTTTGCGAGTTTGGGATAAAAACCCGTGTAAGATCTCAATTTGAGGATTGGGATAAATCTCGTGTACAATCTTCTTTTCAGGCATGGATAATAACCCATGTACACTCTTTCTTTTATGATTGGGATAAAACCCATGTAACTTTTTTTTGGGTCTTGGGATAAAAATAATGTAAAAATCTTCTTTTTGTCTTGGTATACAACACATGTACCCTTTTTCTGATCTTAGTATATTACTTGTATACCCTATTTCTTTTCATCTAGGGCTACAACCCATGTACCCTTTAGGATTATATATAAATTATCATTAACCAATGATTTAGAGTGATATATAGGTCCCACCCATCTCATAATTAAATTATTCAAACATTATTCATATGATAATAAAACAGTCATCATATCATGACCTAGAAAATGAGATAGGTTTTATGAACATCAAATCACAACCCATTAAATGAAATGGGAATCATTTACATATCATCAAACAATAACTTGTGAAAAGAGATATGTTTCATAATAACTTCACAAAATAATAACCCATGAGATGATTTGGTTTTCAAAAGCACAAAACCCATGGAAAAGAAATAGATTTCAAAAATGTGTAACCCCTGAAAGAAAATCAGGCTTTATAAACATATAACCCATGAAAGAGAAATGATATTCATAAAGATCATGAAATCAAGAATAACCTAATAAGAAAAATATTATTATTGGAATGTTTAATTAATTTCCAAGAAAATCATGATTAACATCAACAGATGACATCTTAGATGGAAATTAATTTTGAAATATTGTTCAAAATACATTTTTGAGGAAAAAATACTTTCTTCTTTAAAAAGTATTTTAAATTCATAAAACCATATGGAAATTATATTTAAAAAAATTTAAAAAATTATAAATATGACTTGAAATCTATTTCAAAATCTATTTTATGGAATATTTATATAATAATATTCATAATATTTTTAGAAACATTTTTATTTAAAAACACTTAAACATTTGTAATGAAATATTTAAAACGTTTTTAAAACGTTTTCTTTTAAAATAATATGAAATCATTTAAATTAACATATAAATCATATTGAAACCTATTTATTTTATAATACTATGAAAACATATCAATAATTTTGGGAAACATTTAGAATACATTTTAAACATAATTTTTTTGAAACCTTTTTCAATAGAAATAGATTTGATAACTTATAAGGGAAGAGTTAAAAACAATAAAACGCATTTAATATATTATTTCCTAGAAAAATATATTCAAATAATTTTTGAAATTATTTTTTAAAACATTTTTATTATCATTTTTTTAAATAAACAATATTTATGAGAGAAGAGATAAATATGGTCATATTTATTGACATATTCATAATTAACTTAAGTACTAAAGAGTGGATAAATTAAACATAAACATATAGATATATTTAAATAAATATTTGATAATTAAACTCATGTAGGTTCTTGAGTTATGGATCATAATATTTAATCAGTGAATTATAATCTTTAACAATCTCAAAAACCAATTAGATTGACTCAATAAACTCTTATCACTTGGTTACCTGGGATAAACATATATATGGCTGAAAGTATAATTAAATTAAGAATAAAATATCCAGAAAAACTTATATTCATGATATAATATTTAATATGTTGGTATATACACCTCAAAAAATAATTTACATGTATAATAAAACATGAGTCTCACTGAGGGAAAACTGAGACAAAACTATTTTACCGATATGGTATCTTTTCAAAAATAAACCCGAAAAGTAAAAATAATAGAATGGTTATATAAATACCCATAAATTTAATTATATGAGTCATTTAATAAATCCATTATATGTATAAACACTTCACAGAAGTGATGAATGGTTAATAAAGAATGTTTCTCACAAAAATAAAAATAAAGAGGAAATCCCCTTACATTGTGTCCTTTCTCTATTGTACTTATTAAAACCACCGGTATAATAAATGTAAATTTTTTTATAAATCTTTTACAGAACCATATTATTTAATATATTACCATATATGTTTTTATTATGATCTTATATTACCGTCTTTTTAACCATCCTATGATTATGGTTTTCTGTGCGTAATATTCACTTTATTCAACACATGTGTCTTAATTTTCTATATCATTGCACCTTATACATATATCATGATTCCATGAATTCAGAACATTGTATAAATATAATTTATATAAAATATAATTTTATTATAATAATCTATATAATACATATATAATAATTATATGGAATATACCCTTATTGGGGATATTAGGTCATACATTCCCATGGAAAATATTTATGTTTAATTTTCTTATTAAAAGAAATAATGTAAAAAAGAATATATAAGTGTATATATTTATATATCAATATTAAATTAGGTTTTTTATATTGTATATATCTTATATGTTCTCTAAAACTATCCTGAATAAAATCCATGTAGTGTATTAGTGAATCACATCGCTTTCATGGGGTTGTAGTCCACACTATCTCAAACAATATTTTTGTATTAACACCAAAAGAAAATTTTAAAGTTAGGTGTTGTAAAAGTAATAAATATTCTTAATGAAATATTAAATATAATATAAAACAAATAATAACAAAATTATATTATAATATAAACCATGAGGGGTGGTAATGAAAATTGAACAATCATCGTCTAGTGACACAGTAGTTCGTCGTACTCATAAACATTGTTTCTTTTACTAATTAGATGGATGTTTCAATAACTCTACATTAAAACAATCTGATAATAAAATACTTGTATATTTAGGATGATGGTGTTGTTTAAAATATTGGAATAATTATATTGGCGGGTGGAGAAGTAAAATAAAATAGGGTACTTGAGAGAAGATGTTGACTCTTAATTTGGATACTCCTTTTAGTTTGTGGAAAAAGGCTTCCTTGGATTACCTTATTCATAAGAAAAGGCATCTAGGGGAAGAGTGGTTTTTAGGGAAGTGTATTGGTCATATAATTTACGAAAATAATAGGTTTTATAGTTGTGAAGATGTGGTACACATGGTATCCTTTAATATAGAAATAAAAGTACTAACTTGGAATTTTTTAAAACATGTTAGGTTTATAGATGTTCTGACATAAAAAAATTCATACAAAAGAAAACAAGAATTAATTTTTTATGGTCTAAAAATGTCTATTAAATGGGTTTGGAGATGTTTATTGGTCATTTGGCCCCCAAATATTAATGTTTATTCCATAGTTACATTTAATTTGATATTAATCACTACGATTAATTTTAATCATTTTTACTAATAATTTTGAAAAAAAAATATACGTAATATAATTTGACACTAAATATTTTACTAATTATAATGGTTTATGTCATTTTTTCAAAATTACATTCGTAGAATAATGAAATATATAATTAATTGTAATCTCATAAACTAGACAAAATAAAATCTTTTTAAAGTAAAAATAATGTTCAATTTTTTTAGTATTTCATTTCCATTTTCAAATTGAAATTGAATAGAGAGACCTATATGTTATTAATATATGATTAATTTTTATAATTTTACTAAAATAAAATTTAAATTATAATTTAACTATAACAAATATTTAAACGAAAATGAATTTATCAACTAAAGTGTATAGTTTTTCTCTATTCATCAATAAAATGAAGTTTCATTAAAAAATCCTAAAATGAAACCCTAAGAAAATTTTGAAATTAAAAAATAAATAATGATTTTTATTTTATCCAATTAACATTATATCTGTGTCTGAAATTATTTTTTTATTTTTTCAATGAACGACATGAAATGTAGTTTATTTGAAAAAATCATATTATAAAACAAATAATGTCTTTACCTACAATTTTTTATTTCTTTTATAAATATATTTTATTTATATAAAAAAATTATATGAAATATTTTAGAAGTATTTATTGACATTTATATAACTAATTTTGATGGAAAGATTATAATTAAACCATTAAATTGGTTTAACAAAATAATACTTCCCAAAATCTCGATGTTGCGTGTAACGTATGCCATGTTGATGTTGCAGGTAGAGAAAACCAATTCTGTATTTAATGTAGGGAAATCCAAGTTAGTATATCATGTAGATTAAGCCAAGTCTATATTTCATGTCTAAGAAATTATTGAATTACAGTTTTTGTATATATATATATATAGAACTGTTCATAGGGCCACATGAAATGAAAAATATGAAAAAAGATAGAATAATTAAAATAATAATAATTCAAAAAATATCAAGGTGTTACATATACCCTCTTACATTATCTCTCGAACTGTATTTATTGTATAACGAATAGATTATTTGTTAGATGTTTGAAAATTTTAGTGTCGAGACATTAGGATCTATAGATATTTTTTATCCTCTCCACCTCTAGGTAGACATGAAAAAATGGGAATGTGCTCTCATTTTGAAAAATCAAAGATATATTATATAATATTATAATTCTATGGTCGATATGATTATTTGAATTTATTATTGCAATTCAAAAATAATTATATTTTTTAAATAATGATAATATATTTCAAATATTTTTTATATTAAGTCCGTTAAGATTAAAGAATATAGAGTACCTTCATACACAAGGTTTGGAATATTATTTTGGAAAATATTTTAGGGAATATGGAAAATTTGGGTAATATACTTTGGTATCATATGGGTGTATTTATTGGACGCATGTTTCGTTGTTTTGGTTTTTTATTTAGGGACGATATATATCAAGATGGAATAGATGCATTAAATTATAAAATTTATACGATAGAAAATTCTATAGAGGAGTATATTACATCTTTTTATAGTCAATATTTGCAGACATTCCTTGACAAATTCAGGATGTATATCCCACTCTAACTCCTCTTCATGTAAATCCCACTCATCCACCCACTCCTATATGTCCCACTCCACTATATAATTTTCATAGTTTTTCATCTACCATGGATCATATATTGAGAATACCAATAAGAATATTTCAACTTATACATAAGGGATAACATACATAATAATCAGATATAGATGATCATATAAGTATAATAGGACAAGATAATATAGATATAGTTGTTATTGTATTATTCCATAACTTATGATGTTTCTATAAATGGAATAATTCTAAAAAAAATTCTATTTGATATTAAGACTTTTCTAAAAACATTCCATAGTGTTATTCATAGAATATATCCTTTATTTAGTGGTATTGATATGTGATTTTAATAAATATATATATACATTCTAATTGATTAAAATAATGACATGTAGTATTAAATGTCTAAATATACTGAGTTCCATTTTATTTACCATAATTTTATGACTTAGGGACATTATAAATTATCATATGTTTTTGTCTGTTTATGATATTAAAATGACTACTAATATTTTTCAGAATAATAATGTGCTATGTAATTCTAAGAGTCCTATCTTATAGATTTTATCTGTAGATATGTTAGGCGATGCAGTGATACAAGTCTTTTCCGTGTATTTAATTTATCATATATTCATTGGAATTATATAAATTTGATTCAACTTTATACATATTTTTATAATTTGTTATCAATGTACCAAATTAATTTATTCTAACATGACATCACTATCTAGATTCATAGACCTAGAATTAATTTCTCCAATTTCATAGGCAATACAAGATGATGAAATAATATCATATCTATCTAAAGTATTTTAGAATGAAGAAATTTTATATTAGATTATTCCTTAAAATATTGTGTATGATGATTCATTTCATATAGATTAATTTCTCATAATGTTTTATTAAATTAAATTATTTTTTATTAATATTAGTTGAAATTTTATGTTGTGTGAATTTTTTCCATGATTAAATATTGCAGACTATTTATTCCTCATACATGGTGATGTTGGATTTCTAATAAAAGAGGTATTATAACCATAAGATAGATTTTCCTAATTATTAGATATTATAAAAACATTTTATTTTAGTTTATAAATGTCATATTATTATTGGAAATGTAAAATTTTTAACAGGTTGATAGAAAATAGGAAAATAAAGAAAAAATATGTGTGAGAAATGGTTAATTATTTCGTTAATACTATAATTTTCTTGATACATAAAATATAATTTTTAAATTGATTTATTCTTTTAAAATATATTTTTTTGTGATAAATAAAAAGTATTAAGAGGCTGTTATTAGGCTCTGATATATATTTATAAAATATTTCAATGGTAAATGATACTATATCTGAAAATATTAGATTTTATTTAAAATTTTACACTTAAATATATATTTATAATGAATGTTAAATAGGTTTATTTACATTTTTTTATTTTTAATAAATTACTCCCATGTAATGCTATTTTTTTATCAACTTCATAAAGCATAGATAGATTGTTTTATATGTTTTATTATATTTTTGTTTATTATTTTATGTTCTTAATGTACATCCATCTATAATAAAATATTAATTCTACTAATTATTTTATAATATAAAAATGGAAATTTTAGAAATTTTTTATTGGGTTAGTTTTGTTCTTAAAACATTTCATTCTCATATTTTCTGATTGGATCTGGATTCATGAAAATAATTTTTCAACAAAATTTTTTTTTTAATTTTAATTTTTAAAAAACTAACGTAAAAAAATAAACATTGATATTTTATTATAATAAAATATAACAAATATAAAAAACCATATTCGAAATTAGTTATTTTATATCCATCAGAAAATATTCCTATGAAATGTCATTCAAGGAATGTATTTCACATTAGTTATAGTTATAACAGACATAGAAGGCGGTCTTCTATGAAGACTAAAGTAATTTATGAAAAATATATATTTACAATAATTCATATAGATATTTCACTTATTAACTTCTATATATATTAAAAAATTATGTTAAAATCACTTAGTCAATCTATTTTCGACTATATCACTGTTTTTATTTATTTACAATAACATATATTTTATTGTGTTTCACATATTAAATCAACTACAATTTCCTAAATGAATAGAATCTAAGAAGTAAAACCTCATTCCTCCAATATATTTAAAATAAACAAAATTTTATTTTGTACAAGGTGTGGTTTTAACTTATTCATATAATTGTGATATAAAAAAGTAAATAAATTTTATACATGAGATTTCTCCAAATTTAAAATTACTGTTATATTTAGATATCATAATTATCGATGAATATGTAAGGAAAATATAATACTTATAATATATTTATGGTTATTATGGGAATAAATTTTCATAAACCTACCTGAAATCACTCAATATATATATTATATTATTCCTAAAAAAATTTGGTTTCATTCCATACAAGATTCTTCTACCACATTGTTTAATTTTATGCACAATTGAAAGAGATATAGAATCACTGAAAATAAATTAATATTATTAGTGAAGTTTTTGAATGACCATTTTATTTATCAAGTTATTGAAACAATATATTGGATATGGTATTTTTAAAATTCCTAACATTTTTTAATGGATGAAACAAACATTGTATTTATGATACCTTTAGGATCATTTTATTTCATTAAATGATATTTAATTTAAATGTGATTTTACATTTATTACTGAAATGGGTTTTTAGAACAATTTAGAGAACATTAATTTTCAAAGTTAATAACTCATTGTTATTCTAAACTAAAATCTATATCCCCAAATTTTATCTTCTTTCAATTCATTCAATTGTATTTCCTGGATGAAAAATTATATTTATCCTTATCTAAACATAAAAAAATTAATTCTCCATATAATTTTTACCCACATCATCCATCGTGGAGGAAATTTTTTTCCACTGTGGAAATTATATCATCAATATTATCAACGCGGTCACAATTATTAAATTATTGTATGTCAAACTATTATTCTTTGTCATTCGAAATACAATAAAATGATATTCATTAAATTTTTCTCATAAATATTATATCTTAGAATATATGTGATTATTTGGGAATAAATTTATATCATACATAATAAATAAAAACACTGATAATATCTTAAATTGATGAAGTCATTTAGAAGAATCATCCATTCATTTTTTTTAAAAATTGTTTCTCATTCACACACTTCACTTATTCAAAATAACTAACCATTGTTCCAATAATAATTGGTTTAGACACTCTCCTTAATCAATCCATACGAACCTCTTCAATTAATCCTTAGTATAGATTTCTTATAGAATGAAACATTACCAATTGTCTATGATAATTATATACAAAAAAACAAATCATTTCCCAATGTAAATAAATATTGATCTTTTAATTATTTTCTATTGAAACTATATTATATAGTTTTTATAAATTACTTTTAATGATAATTTAATTAAAATAAACAATCACAATGAAAAATTTTGAGTTGGTTTTTAGGGTAAACATATTTTTTCTACATGTATTTTTATAAATTCCATAATTCTCAAGTACTAATCAATATTGAAAACCCATAATCTTGGGTATATAATTAAACCATAATTGTACTTCCTCAGTATTCACACATATATTAAATTTATATCAAGAATGAAACTATCATGTTTCTTTAAATCGGATTATTCATATGTATTTCAATTTAAAATTATATATTATTCAACCATTTGGTTATTTTCGGAGGTTTGTGAATATATAATGAAGTGGAATTTTTTTACATAATAGACTTACTGTAATGGTTTGATCAAAATTAATTCCTTCAACATGTGAGTAGCTTTTTCACAGTTGTTTATGAATTTTTCCGGAAAGAGTACCTCTCCCTTTTAAATCGTTCAAGAAAACCCAATTTTTTTTGAATGTTGTTATCTACCTTGGACCAAGGATCAAGATGCCACATTTTATTCCAATAAACTTTATATAACTTATAATTCATATCATTACTCTATTTCTTTCTCTCAAAATCTTCATTAGTTGTTTTGGATTTTATCATTTAATGTAGATTGGTTTTTATAGTTCATAGATGTTTCTTTATTTTTATTAACCATTATTACGATATCCAATGATATTTTGAACATTAAATATTTTTTGGGGTTTTTATTTGTTTCTATAGACATCATGTCTTCAACATCATAACTATATTAATAAAAATATGCTTCAATATATATAATATATTTGGTTTCTAGATAATATTAATTAGTTCAAGAATTAACAAACTCATCCTCATAATCATCCATGACTATTTGTTATATCATATTTTCATTGTCAATGATTATATTATCATAATATTCTACTATCCTCTTATATTTTCTGTTGTGAAACATATAAGATCATTAGTTTGGTTTATAACCAAGGAATATACCATTTTTATACACCTCTTAAAACATTTATCAACTCTTCCCATTACTCGTAATAATTCATGGACTATAAAATTCACCAATCTATTTTAATGTTTTCTTCTTATTTAAAAATATTTCATAAGATTTTATATCTTAATTTTCCTAAAAATTACTTAGTTTTCTATGATTCTACTAGTGATATTTTCAAGCAATAAGAAATATCTTGATGTTTCATTCTTAGAGATCATGGTTCTTGTAATGTATTCAAGTATCCAATCATTCAATAAATTAAATACATTCTATTTAGTAGTGTATGATTAACTCACCCCACGTCTTATGTTATTTTTTCAATATTCTCTAAAACTACTTATCATGTATAGTCAGTACCACTATGTATGCATAGTTTCTTTGAATAAAATCATGCCTTCATTTTATATATCATTATAATACATTTATATATACTCAAGGTTGTGATTTTTTATAAATATGCATAATTCAAGTCATTATATTAAAATAATCAATCAAATTGAAGTAATAATCATATAAACCTGTTATATTTTTATTTATATTCCACAAACATCATAGAGAACCTACACAAAAGTACTTTTAGTTTGGATTTTAGCTCCCTTATTAATATTAATCAAATTATTCCTTTATTGAAATTTTTTTATAATAGTGAAAATATATTCACTAATAGATATAATATTACCAATATCCCCTTATTTGAAAATTTTATCATGCTATTTTAGGAAATATTTCTATCTCTTAGATGTCACAATGAATTCTTATCATTCATACTCATATAAAAACCTATTTTGAATTCTCGATCATAAAACAAGATACCATAGGTTCTCATGAATTATGATGTCATAGAAAAATATTTTAATAACATTTATTATAAACCACCATTTTTAAATATCACCCCATTTTCATTATAGTGGAGTTGTGATATAATAAACACATAATGCTTCCTCCCATAAATAAAAGACATTTCGTAATTTTTATTATTATTTTTCTTTATATTATAATAAAAAATTACCTCTAAATTATAATGAAATATCATTTACAAATATAATATATACCCATTAAAATATTTTAAAATTGTTAATTTAATTTTAAATAAATGATGTACGATATGGAAAATTACATTCCATTTTACATGGATTCATGTATCTGTATTCTTATAATGAATAATTTCCTATATTGTACATTAGTTTGAAATTTTTATTATTTTTTCCTTTATTATATGAATAACATATATTTAATTGGGTATATATGAATATAATTAATTAATTTGTGTATTTTTATTGTTCATCAAACCAAGAAAAAACTTATTAATAATTACTGTAAGGCCCGAGACTTTTATGAGAAATATTTTGTTTTTATGTTATATAAATCCTAAAAGGAATCTTTCACTACACACAACACTATCCTGGCTTGCTTTACATGCAACCACGACCTTCCTCAATAGCTTGCGTCGTACGCAATACCGAGTTTCACTAAACAACGATACGCTATTAAAATATTATTAAAACTAGCCGTTATGAATAGTAATAACTACTTTTTGAAATTTTGTAAATTTTATTTTTCAAAATGGACATCATTTGGGGATTCGGAATATCAAAATTAGCTTAGGGTGAAATTTTGGTGCTTTTCGGATAACATTCATAATCTGATGAATAGTGAAAATTACTAAATTTTAATTAAAAACAAATTATTTAATCAAAATAATTAATAGTGATAAATTATTAATTTGAGTGGTTTTAAATTATATTTAGAATATATTTTTACAATTTAATACAATATTCGTCATTGGATGTAATTTCACATTTAAACCAGACATAAACAAGTGTCAATATTTTGATAGTTATTATCTCTTAAAAACACGTTATTTGTTTTGACGACAGGAATTAATTTTTAAATTAGTTAATGTAACTGATATGTTTTGAATTTGGAATAATAGACATCATTTTTGAATTCATAATATCATATATAGCATAGGCCTAATTTTTGGTATTTTTCTGGAAACTTTCATTTTTTAATGAATAGTGAAACCACTAAGTGGTAGTTAAGAAAACTGATTTATTTATAAAACATAATTTTACTGCTTCTGTGAGTGGAATTTCAAAAATCCTAGAGACACGGTTAATATCAAGGAATAAAATGTGGTTCCATGAGATTAAAATAATTTTTGGTGAATAGTAACTTTTTACTTTTATTTACCACGGTTTAACGTAAATAGGGTAATTAAGGGTAAAAATGATATTATTATTACCCTAACACATGTCTTAATTCTATTGTACAAGTGTAATTCGACCAAAAACAACCCTAGGAATACAATATGACCATTTAGGCCCACCTGAATTAGATTAGGACATTTATTATTAATTTATTTAAAGAAGGGTTAAAATAGTTAAAATCAAACTTTAATAACTAAATAATTTTAAATATAGGGTTATACATAAGATAAATTTGTATATAAATATAAATTATAAAGTTAAAATTATTTATTACATAATTTTATTTTATTTGTAATTTTTATACATTAAATAATTTAATTTATTTATGACACAAAGATGATGCAGTAATTATCTTATTAATAAAATATTGATAAAATTGATGTTATAAATACCCAAATAAATGTAATATGATACTTTTTATGAATTCCACTAATTATTTAGGTTAATATGACATGTTAGTATTGATTTAATTAACTTTTTTTGAACTAATAATTCTGTTATGATTTTTACAAAAATCAATTTCTAAATAGTGTCAAAATTGACATAAAATAGTTTTTAAAACAAATATTATATTATTAATTGTTATTTTTTTCCTAAAAATCTAATTGTCGGCCAAATTACTTAGATAATGTTATATATTTTAATAATAATCAACTTGGGGTTAGTCTTTCTTGTTATAGTAAGATTATTAACCTTATAGTGTAAGAACACAAAAAGACACGGTAAAAGTAAAATTATCTAACTTAAAGTTAAATCTAAATGATAAGGTTAAAATAGTAAACTAATCTTGTCCAAATTCTATTTTATTAGTTTATTTCGACCCATCCCTACCTTAGATTCGAAAAAAATCAATTTTGAGCTAGTTAAAACTGAATATGTCTTTATAATAAAATAATATTTTTAGTTATTCCAAAGGTGCCCCTCTCCTCCCTTATAAAGGGGCACCTCCTCCCTCTCTTCATCAAACCACTTTGAGCCTTCAAGGTCGGACAACCCCTGCCAACTTCGCTTCTCCACTTCCCTAGAAACATCCTATAGGTCCTGGTGTTCTTCAATGACCAATTTTATTGCCCTAAAAAAATGTCTCAAAGAGGCGCTTCAAAGAAGAGGTAATGTCTGTTACCGATTCGTTCAACTTTATTTCTTCTTCCACTTCTTCTTCTTTGGTTGTTTAATTATGAATTAATAACCTAAGTATCACTAATATACTGATATGTTATTATATGTATGAAACAACCCAATTTCATCATCTATCCATCCTACGGAAAACGAAATCACCGTGTGTGCGTACGTACGGAATACCGTCTCCACGTCGTGGAGTAATCTATTTTCCACCACCACCTTACTTGGGAATAATGGTGTAAATAATGACTATATATGATTATTTTAAAGTGATATTTATTCTGAAATAGTATACATACACTCCAACACAATTCCATGATCACGTTAACGATATCATCGCTCGTGCGTACGTATGGAATACCGTCTCCACGATGTGATGCGACTGGTTCTACATGATCTTCATTGCATAATGATTATATAAATGATTTCAATGAATAAATATGATATATATATTAAAAAAATACCATTATGGAAATGAGTTATCTATAATCTTAAAAGAAGAATAAGAATTTATTCAACCAAACACACATAAGAACAAAAAGTATTAAGCAGTCGAATAATAAGTATTAATGAAATATTACTAATAAGAAGCTAAGAATATGACAATATAAGATATCATAAAAATAAGTATGATTCAGGAATAAGTCAATAACTTTATATAATCATTATACAAGAGATTCGGAAACTTACGAACCAACTTGGACCTATGGTAAGGGAAAATATCACAATCTCATTTTATCCGACATTGTTTATACATTGGTATTTACTGGGGTGTATTTTATCATCCACATACATGTTTCCTCACTATTTAATATTGTTTCCATCCACCTACAAGTTTTTAAATCCAATTTTACCCTTTGGTGAGTATTTTGTAAAATATCTGAAAGGAATCTTTTGTCGTTTTTCATACAGGGTACTTTTTGACTTTTCCGAAAAAAGTACGAGAAGAATGTTTTTTAACATATACGGCACGAACGAATTATTATGGTTTAATAAATCCATATTTTCATGAAGCTTCCTCCAAAATATTTCACGACTATTTTCAACAAAACCCTTTTATTTTAAAATTTCATGACATATTGTGAAAAGAGAATGATTTTGAAGAAGAAATGATATTTTCCTCAAGAATTCATTTCAAGTGTTTTATCAAACCCATTTTCTATCTAAGATGAAATTATTTCCTATGTGTATGTTTCAAGTTTAATTTCTCTATGATTTACATGGATTCACTTTTCTTATGATGAAATTTCCATTTGTTTTATATGGATTATGAGATGATGGACTGATGTTTATGAAACCCATTTTATTCTTTGGCTTACGGTGAATGTTTTGAGTTTATTTTGTGGCACAAGTAAGAATGATTTCATTATGAGATGGGTGGGACCTATATCTCCCTCCAATGCATTGGGTAATGATTTATATCTCCTGATATAGACATGGTTGGATTGATAAGTTAATCCGGTTCAGTATTACAGGACTGAAAATAGGTGTGAACTCGATTCCGAAAGGGACTTTGTCCACTAAGATGGTCATGTCAGCAATGCCTAAGCTACTATGGAAATCATTACATGTGCTTAATGGATTCCGAAATTACATGTTTTATTCCCATACTATGTTATCATGATTTATGTTCCATTATGATCTATGCCTTATGTACTTCCATGTTTTAAGTCGTTGCTCAAGATTTTGATGTTTAAACATTATGTTCATGTTTTTAAGTTCAAATGTATATGGTATGTTTTATTTTATCCATCCTTACCCTTACTGAGCATTTGAACTCACCCTTTTTATGTTTTATTTTCCCCCAGGATTAATAGAATGGTTTTAGATAAGGAAACAAAAAGTGGAAGATCTTTATGGGAGATGTTGAAGATCTTTCACAACGATTAGAAGATTACGTTCCATGTTTCCAAATACACTAAATTATTATAGTCCTTGTGTGTCTGTTTTTATTATGTATTATATATTGCGCAAAAGTAATTTAATATTTATGTACGTCATGCTTCGGGTCTCTATAATTGCTATCAGAGGAAAGGTATAGTCAACCTTTGGAAACTAGGATGTGAAAGCCTTAGTAAGAACCCTAAGGATAATTCTAAGCATAGAACACAATCTTAGTGATTTAGAAATGGCCATGAATAACCTATGATAAGACCTTAAGTGTGAAATTTTATTCTTGATTATGTTGTTTTCCTATTATAATTATTGTAGCTCACACTATTCTTCTTGGTTTTAGTCAATGGCTGGAACCTGAAGGAACCGTGTTAATGCGGAATGCGACGGGCAATGGAATGATTGTCCCCCTGAGCAACAAAACGTTATGGGAGCTGGAATGAAAAATCTTATAGCGATTCTCACACAACATTCTCAAGATATGAATCATGCATGACTTCAAAACGAGCAAAGGTAGTAGCAAAATTCTATTGAATCCTTCATGAGTTAGTGTCCACATTCTTTAAGCAGGTCTACTAATCCATTAGTTGCTGAACAATGGATTAGTACTACTGAAAAGATATTTTCAGTTCTTTAATGTTATTAACATGATAAAGTCATCCTAGCAGTGTATTTTTTTTAATGAGATGCTGATTAATGGTGGAATCTTATTAAGAATACAATCCAGAGGGATGAAATTGAGTCCATGGAATGGGATGAGTCCAGAAACTTATTTTTCAATAAGTATGTCCCTCGTATTCTCTGATCAAAGATGGAGAAAAAGTTTCTTGAACTGAAGCAAAAGGATGATGAATCTGTTGGTACCTATGAAGAAAATTTTACAAGACTTGCAAGGTACGCTTCTGGTATTATTATCCAACCTGAGAGTAAGATCGATCGATTCTTTAGTGGCTTAAAACCAAGTCTTCGAAGGGCCTTAGACATAATGGACCTCAATAGCCATGAGGAAATTGTTCGATGTGATCTCAAAGTTGTGATGGAGATTGTAGTAACCCATCAGTCATATGGGTTTGATAAGAAGACGAAAATATAATTCAAAGGAAAATCTAAAGAGCACACTAAAAAGAAGATGAGCTTTCCCTTATGCTAAAATTGTGGAATGAAACATGGAGGGACTTGTCTTAATGGGACAAGTAAATGTTTCAAATGTGGAAAGGAAAATCATCGGGCATTTGAATGCCACAATGATGGGAAGAAGATGCCTAATGATGCAAACAAAAGAAGGGATACATAGAATGAACCTACTACACATCAATGATTTGAAGTGTAAGGATATGGTCCATTATGCCAATCAATGCACAAATCCAAGGGTTGATGATGATGGTCGATATCAACAAACTCTTATGGATAAAGACAATGTAAAGTCACATGAAATTTCTATCAGCGATGTGGAGTACGATAATGATGTGGTGAGAGGTACATATACCATCCACTCTAAAGTAGAAAATGTTTTATTTGATTCTGGATCCACCCACTCTTTTATTTCTGAAGAATTTTCTAAGGGTATCTCCGTATTACCTCAACAATTAGATGTTGAGTTAAATGGGACAACCCCTAATGGCACAACAGTCGCATCAAAAGTTTATAATTCTTCTCTGATTTATGTTTGTGGGAATGAGCATCCTGCAAATCTTGTGATCCTTCCTATAGTGGAATTTGATGTGATTCTTGGCATGGATTGGCATTCCTTATATGGAGGTCATATCAATTGCCAAAGAAGGGAAGTCACATTTTATATTCTAGATCAATCTATGATCGTCTATCGATGCACGGTTGAACATAACCATCCAGTGGAAATTTCATCCATCATATGGGTCTTCATTCCACTAAATGAGGGTTATTTATCTCAAATGGATGGAGAGAAACTCGCGATTAAGAACATTCCCATTGTACTGTAGTTTGATGATGTCTTTCTGGAGGAATTGTCAGGTCTTTCACCAAATCGTGAAGTTGAGTTTTCAATAGAACTCATACCGGGTGCTTTGCCTATTTCAAAGACACATTATATAATGGCCCCAATTGAGTTGCAGGAATTGAAGAAGCAACTCCATGAGAATATTTATAAGGGATTCATACGCCCCAGTGCATCACCTTGGGGAGCACCGATTCTGTTTGTTATGAAGAAAGATGGATCAATGAGACTCTACATTGATTATCTAGATCTTAACAAGATCACTATAAAGAACAAATATCCTCTCCCGCGCATTGATGACTTATTTGACCAACTAGGAGGAGCTCAATAATTTTCCAAGATTGATCTTCATTCAGGGTATCCTCAATTCAGGGTCAAAAGGGAGGATATTCTAAAGACGACTCTCCATATGATGTATGGACACTCAGACTTTATTGTGATGCCATTTGGTCTTACTAATGTCCCTGCTATCTTCATGGATCTGATTAATAGAGTCTTTAGAGACTATCATGATCAGTTTGTGGTAGTCTTTATAGAGGATATTCATGTCTATTCAAAGAGAAAGGAAGAAAATGAAGATCACTTGAGAATTATATTAAAGACCCTGAGAAAGAAGAACCTTTATTCCAAATTTACCAAGTGAGAATTTTGGCTTTAAAAATTTTCATTTTTGGGTCACATAATCTCAATGGAGGGGATATCTGTAGATCCAGCAAAAACAGAGGTTATCAAAAGATGGTCGAGACCAACAACAGTAACCGAGATCCGAAGTTTTCTTGGTTTGGATGGATATTATCGGCGTTTTGTGAAAGATTTTTCACGATTATCAAATCCACTCACTAGGTTGACTCGGAAAGGAGTTAAGTTTGTTTGGACGGAGGATTGTGAAGAGAATTTCAAGGAGTCGAAAAGAAGGATATCTTGTGCACCTGTGCTCACACTGCCTTGTATTGGAGATATGTTTTTGATCTACAGTGATGCATCCAAGAAGAGATTGGGGTGTGTTCTTATGCAAAATGATATGGTGATAGCTTATGCATCACGACAGTTGAAAAACCACGAGCAAAATTACCCAACTCATGATTTAGAGTTAACTACGGTAATCTTTGAATTAAAGATTTGGAGGCATTATCTTAATGGATAAAGGTGTGAGATTTATACTGATCATAAAAGTTTAAAGTATATTTTCACACAAAAGGAGCTGAATATGTGTCAAAAAAGATGATTGGAGCTGATTAAGGATTACGACTGCTCAATTCATTACCATCTTGGGAAACAAAACAATGTGGAAGATGCATTAAGTCGACAAGACCATGCCAGTTTATCCATTATGAGGATCACAAAAGATTCAATATTTATGGATTTACAAAGGATGGATCTTGGAATTATAATGGAAGGGGGGAAATCGTATCTTTATCAAATGAATGTTCAACCATCTATACATGTGAAGATTAAAGAGGTACAAAATGAAGATGTCGAGTTAAAAAATATGGTGAGAAATATTCCTGAATTCAACCTTGATTGTGATAGGATAATAAAGTTCAGGAATCGGGTTTGTGTGCCTCCCATCCCAGAATTAAAGAAGGAGCAGCTGGATGAGGCTCATAGTTCTTCATTCTCTATTCATCCCGGAAGCACAAATATGTAAAGGTACCTGAACGAGTACTTCTGGTGGGATGGCATGAAAAGAGATGTTGCTGAATATGTCTCTTGATGCTTGGTTTGTCAGCAAGTTAAAGTGGAGAGACAGAAGTCTAAGGGGATGTTACAACCATTACCCATACCCGAATAGAAATGGGAAAACATCACTATGGACTTTGTCATAGGACTTCCTAAAACATCCAAAGGCAATAATGCTATCTGGGTCAAAGTTTATTGTCTTACAAAGTCGGCACACTTCATTGCTATTAGAGAGGATTTCTCTCTAGATCAGCTTGCCATGATATATGTAAAGGAAGTGGTAAGATTGCATGGAGTACCACTTTCTATTATATCTTATTGGTATCCGAGATTTACCACGATGTTCCGACGAAGTCTTCAGCATACACTGGATATAGAGTTGATTTTCATCATTCCTTATCATCCTCAAATAGATGGTCAGTCTGAGAGAACAATTCAAACTCTGGAAGATATGTTAAGAGCTTGCTCTATGGATTTCAAAGGTGGTTGGGATCAACACCTAACTTTGGTGGAATTTTCGTATAATAATAGCTTTCACTCCAGTATTCAGATGGCTCCTTAAGAAGCTCTCTATGGAATGAAATGCTGGACTCCAACTTGCTGGGATGAAATTGGGGAAAGAAAGCTATTAGGACCTGATCTTGTTGATGAGATGGATGAAAAGGTCTGATCTATTCAACAACACATAAGAGCAGCTCAGAGTCGAAAGAAAATATATGCCGACAACTGAAGAAAAGACCTAGAGTTTGAAGTGGGTGATAAAGTTTTCTTACGAATATCTCCCTAAAATAGGGTCATGAGATTTGGAAAGAAGGGGAAGTTGAGCCCTAGATATATCGGTCCTTTCGAAATACTGGATCGTGTTGGAAAGGTAGCTTACTGATTGGCGCTTCCACTGAATCTCTCTCAAGTTCAGGATGTGTTCCATGTATCTCTCCTGAGAAAGTACATACCTGATCCTTCACATGTACTCATCTCATAAGTTGTACTACTAGAGGAAGATCTTTCTTATGAAGAATAGCCGATAGAGATTCTGGATCGTAGAGAAAAAGTTCTACGAAACAAGACCACTCGATTGGTGAAAGTATTATGGAGGAACCACCAATTAGAATAAGCTGCATGGGAGCTTGAGGATATGATGAGGGAAAGGTATCCTCATATTTTGGTTACAAAGTGACGAATTTCGAGGGAGAAATTCATTTTAAGGGGTGTAGAATGTAACGCGAGAGACTTTTATGAGAAATATTTTGTTTTTATGTTATATAAATCATCAAAGGAATATTTCACTACAAACAACACTATCTTGGCTTGCTTTACACGCAACCACGTCCTTCCTCAATAGCTTGCATCGTACGCAATACCGAGTTTCACTAAACAACGATATATTATTAAAATATTATTAAAACTAGTCGTTATGAATAGTTATAACCACTTTTTGAAATTTTGTAAATTTTATTTTTCGAAATGGACTTCGTTTTTGGATTCGGAATATCGAAATTAGCTAAGGGTGAAATTTTGGTACTTTTCGGATAACATTCATATTCCGATGAATAGTGAAAATTACTAAATTTTAATTAAAAACAATTTTTTTAATCGAAATAATTAATAGTGATAAATTATTAATTTTAGTGGTTTTAAATTATATTTAGAATATATTTTTACAATTTAATACAATTTTGGTCATTGGATGTAATTTCACGTTTAAACCAGACATAAACAAATGTCAATCTTTTGATAGTTATTATCTTATAAAAACACGCTATATGTTTTGAAGACGGGAATTAATTTTTAAATTAGTTAATGTAACTAATATGTTTTGAATTTGGTAAAATAGGCATCATTTTTGAATTCATAATATCAAATATATCTTAGGCCTAATTTTTGGTATTTTTCTGGAAACTTTCATTTTTTGATGAATAGTGAAACCACTAAGTGGTAGTTAAAAACTGAATTTTTCATAAAACTTAATTTTACCACTTCTGTGAGTGGAATTTCGAAAATCATAGAGACACAGTTAATATCAAGGACTAAAATTTGGTTCAATGAGATGAAAATAATTTTTGGTGAATAGTAACTTTTTACTTTTATTTACCACGGTTAAAAGTAAATAGGGCAATTAAGGGTAAAAATGATATTATTATTACCCTAACACATGTCCTAAATATATTGGACAAGTGTAATTAGACCCAAAACAACCTTAGGAATAAAATATGACCATTTAGGCCCACATGGATTAGATTAGGACATTTATTAGTAATTTATTTAATGAAGGGTTAAAATAGTTAAAATCAAAGTTTAATAACAAAATCATTGTTAATATTGGGTTATACATAAGAGCAATTTGACTATAAATATTAATTATAAAGATAGGAATATTTATTACATAATGGTATTTTATTTGTAATTTTTAGAGATTACATAATTTAATTTATTTATGACACAAAGATGATGCAGTAATTATCTTATTAATAAAATATTGACATAATTGATGTTATAAATACCCAAATAAATGTAATTTGAGACTTTTGATGAACTCCAATAATTTTATAGGTTAATATGACATGTTAGTATTGATTTAATTAACTTTTTTCTAACTAATCATTTTATTATGATTTAAAAAAAATCAATTACTAAATAGTGTCAAAATTGACATAAAATTGTTTTTTAAAACAAATAATATATTATTAATAGTTATGTTTTTCCTAAAAATCTAAGGTTCGTCCAAATGACATAGATAAGGTTATATATATTAATAATAAACAACTTGGGGTTTTTTTGGCTTGTTATAGTATGTTTATTAAACTTATAGTGTAAGAACACAAAAAGACACAGTAAAAGTAAAATTATCTAACTTAAAGTTAAATCTAAATGATAAGGTTAAAATATTAAACTAAACTTGTCCAAATTCTATAGGATGAGATGATTTCGACCCATCCCCACCTTATCTTCAATATAAATCAATTTTGAGCTATTTAAAACCGAAAATGTCTTTATAATAAAATAATATTATTAGTTATTCCAAAGGTGCCCCTCTCCTCCCTTATAAAAGGGCACCTCCTCCCTCTCTTCCACACACCACATTGAGCCTTCAAACTCGCCCAAACCCTGACAATTTCTCTTCTCCACTTCTCTAGAAACATCCTAGTGGTCCTGGTCTTCTTCAAAGACCAATTGTATTTCCCTAAGAGGAGGTCTCAAAAAGGCGCTTCAAAGAAGAGGTAATGTCTGTTACTGATTATTTCAACTTTATTTCTTCTCCCAATTCTTCTTCTTTAGTTGTTTCATTATGAAGTAATAACATCAGTATCACTCATATACTGATATGTTATTATATGTATGAAACAACCATATTTCACCATCTATCCATCCTATGGAAAACAAAATCACCGCTCGTGCGTACGTACGGAATATCGTCTACATGCCGTGGTGTAATCTATTTTCCACCACCACCTTACTTGGATGGGTATAATGGTGTAAATAATGACTATATGTGATTATTGTAAAGTGATATTGATTCTGAAATAGTATACATACACTCCAATTAAATTCCATGATCATGGGAACGATATCATCATTCGTGTGTACGTATAGAATACAGTCTCCACGATGTGGTGGGACTCGTTCTACATGATATTCATTGAATAATTATTATATAAATTAATTGAATGAATAAATATGATATATATTACACTAATACCATTATTAAAATGAGGTATATATAACCTAAAAATAAAAATAAGAATTTATTCGACAAAACATGCATAAGAACAAAAAGTAATAAACACCCGAATAACAAGTAGTAATGAAATAATACTAATAAGAAGCTAAGAATATGTCAATATATGATATCATAAAAATAAGTATGATTCTGGAATAAGTCAAAAACATTATTTAAATCATTATACAGAAGGTTCAGACACTTACGAAGCAAATCAGACCTAAGGTAAGGGAAAATATCACAATCTCATTTTATCCGAGATTGTTTATATGATGGTATTTACTAGGGTGTATTTTATCATCCACATCCATGTTTCCTCAATATGTAATATTGTTTCCATCGACCTAAAAATTTTTAAATCCAATTTTACCCTTCAGTGACTTTTTAGTAAAAGATATGAAATGAATCTTTTGTCGTTTTTCATACGAGGTACTTTTTGACTTTTCCGACAAAAGTACGAGAAGAATGTTTTTTTAACTTATACGGAACGAATAGATATTTACAGTTTTATAAAGCCTTATTTTCATGAAGCTTCCACCAAATGATTTCATGACTTTTTTTTTAAAAAAACCTTTTATTTTAAAATTGCATGACATTTTGTGAAAAGAGAATGATTTTGAAGAAGAAAGGATATTTTACTCAAGAATCCATTTCAAGTGTTTTATCAAAACCATTTTCCATCTAAGATGAAATTATTTCATATGTGTATGTTTCAAGTTTAATTTCTCTATGATTTACATGGTTTCACTTTTCTTATGATTAAATTTCCATTTTTTTTATATGGATTATGAGATGATGCAATTATGTTTATGAAACCCATTTTATTCTTTGGGTTATGATGAATGTTTTGAGATTATTTTGTGGCAAAAGTAAGAATGATTTCATTATTAGATGGGTGGGACCTATATCTCCCTCCAATGCATTGGGTAAAGATTTATATCTCATGAGATAGACATGGCTGGAACAGTAAGTTAATCTGGTTCAGTATTAAAGGACTGAAACGAGGAGTGAACTCAATTCAGAAAGGGACTTTGTCCACTAAGATGGTCATGGCAGCAATGCCTTGGCTACTATGGAAATAATTACATGTGCTTAATGGATGCCACAATTACATGTTTTATTCCCATACTATGTTATCATGATTTATGTTCCATTATGATCTATGCCTTATGTACTTCCATGTTTTAAGTCGTTGCTCATGATTTTGATGTTTAAACATTATGTTTATGTTTTTAAGGTCAAATGTATATGGTATGGTTTATTTTATCCATTCTTACCCTTACTGAGCATTTGAGCTCAACCATTTTATGTTTTATTTTCCCCCAGGATTAAAATAAAGGTTTTAGGTAAGAAATCAAAAAGTGTAAGATCTTTATGGGAGATGTTGAAGATCTTTCACCATGCTTAGAAGATTACGTTCCATATTTCCAAAGACACTAAAATATTATGGTCCTTGTGTGTCTATTTTTGTTATGTATTATGTATTCTGCAAAAGTAATTTAATATCTATGTACGTCTAGCTTCGGGTCTCTACAATTACTATAAAATTATACATTTTAATCATACTATTAGGATATTAAATTTGAGGATTACGTCTCATATTATAATATATTTTCCCGTTTGATTCAATCTCCCTTATTAATCTAGGTATAGATATATTATACGATTAATTATAATATTGGTGAACAAATATGTAACCTCTCGGCCTTAATCAGGTACATACCATTTTTACTTTATAGTAGTCTAATTAATTAAGTGACCCAGGGCGCGCACCTACGCACATCGTTGCAGGTCTCGTGTAGCTTTATAAATAATTTAAATAATTACTGTCATTTCATAAAAAATGTCACGTCATGGTTTGGCACGGTGTTTGGGTTTTAAATAATTAATTAAGTATTGGAAAATAGTAATAAGAGATTTAATTAAGAAATAAATAAAATCAGAAAGGAAAAAAAGAAATAAATATATAAAATAAAGAGCAGGTTATGGGAAAAATGAAAATAATTAAAATGGTGGATTCCTAATTTAAATTATTTTTATTATTTTCATTTCAATTATTTTGTTTTATTTTTTATTTTTCATTTGTTTCCTTTTCGCGTATATTTTATTTTTACCTTATTTTTATTTCCTTTACTTTTTCATTATTTTCACTCTGTTCTTTTTTCCTCTATTCTCTCCCTCTCCCACACATCACGTCGCACCCCTCAATCCTGTCACACCAACCAGAAGCCCCTTCGGGATGCTTCTGCTCCTCTATCTAACGCGTGATTCCATTGTTTTCGGGTGTGCAGTAAACCATAGGGAAAGGTTAACATTGCGCCTATCGAATCATTCGATTCCGTTGAGTATTCTGCACATAGTTCGTCGTGGAAGATTATTACCCTATTTTGGGGTTTTCTAAAATCCTTCGTTTTCAACAAATTAGGTCAAATCGATGCCTACCGAAGATCTTAGAGTTATCTATGACAACATGGTTGTGTTCCTACTTGCATTCCCTCTATTTCATTTCCACTTATAAACAATGCAACGTGGTGTCCTAAGTTACTGCCTACCGGCTTTGTGCAATTTTCCCCATTTCAATTACTTTAATGGTTCAGTTTAATTGTTTTACCCATAATCATCTTAAATTAATTTGATTTATGGTTGTAATAATGTTAGACACCCCTTTGGATGTGCCGATATAGTCAGCATATTTTTTCCTTATCGAGGTTATTAATTTTATTAGCTTGGGTTATTACGCAACCCCTTTCTATTATTTCTAAATTTAATTAATTATTGTTTTAATTATTGCAACAGAGATCTACACCCCTTTGGGTGTGCCGAAATGATAAATGTATTCTGCCATTAGACAAGTTTATTGTTTGATTTTTTACATGTGTTTCCAAGAAATTTTTTATTTAAATTAAATTAAATAAATAGTTATTGGAACATAAACTTCACTTTTTGGATCACTGACACTTATTTTGCAGATATGGTTATTATTTAAATGTTAATTATCTACTGAGGTTGATATGACATGTATATTTCCTATCATGTTGTTATATTGCTCTATTAAATTTATGCCTTGTGATGCACAGGTTAATCTAGTTAGTTTTCAAGCTGTGACTTTATAAGATGATTTTTTCATATCTGTTGCTGTTAAAAAATTAATTAAATTCAGGACAAGGAAAGGAGGTGGGACCCATATTAAGGTCCACTCTTATATCCTCCATTCCTGATGGGTTACCTCTATGAGTCGGGGGGCGGTGTCATTGGTTTTATTAGACCGATAATTCTCTAGGCTAATACGTTCGAGTGATACGAGTTCCAAAAAGAGAACATTAGGACGGATCTATTGGAAATGTGTCTATGCAAGCCTCAGAGGATAGTGGACCCCTTTTTCTGATATCAGTAAAGACTCAAGGTAATTCCAAGCCTCAGGCGATACATGGTCTTTTGAACAATTTCCTTGGATGGGCTTAGCAGCCTTGAATAAATTGACGGATGTTCCATAGCGATACCTTCAGGACAGGCTTAGATTACTCCTCTCAACTTGATCTTTAAATAATGATGCACTTAAGGTTTGTGTTATTGCTAATTTACTCTGTTGATAATTGAGATATTACCCTTGATATGTTGAAAGGTGCCTGGTTGACACTGGACTTGAATCCGATGTTAAAGCACAAGCGTGGGGAATACTTTTTCCGGGTTTTACCTGGGTTTATGGGTATTATGTATATATATATATATATATCTACATGTTCGTGCATTTTTTCTAGAATTTACCCTTTTAGACTACCATCATAGGTTGAACCAAGTGACCAGGAACGAGTGTCATTTGAGACAAGGGCCGATATATTTATTTCATTGCACTTCAATTCATTTATTTGAAATTCTTATGTAATGGAACACTGTATATTTATTTTTTTCAGGATATGGAATGGTTTATCCACCATGGGTTCCGGCCTACTGGGATTTTATCTCACACCCTGCTCAGATGTCTTAGACACCCTATTAGATTACATGCTTGTAGGTATTGGCAAGGTGAAGCATTCGACTTCCAATGCTTGACTGTTCAATACTACCGAGGATGGGGACTGGGGCAGTGGACTGGGCCTTCCTTGCGATGTAGTTTATACTAGTGTCTTTTCTTTTAGTTGACTATGTCTTTGAGTTCTGTTTTTGTACTTTCATTTTAGACTCATATCACGGCATGATACTCATTTTTGAGTTTCCGCACTTGGTGTTTATTATTCAGTTGGAATATTTACATTGCTTCTGCTGCAATATATTTATTCACATGCTTATACTAATTATTATTTATTGTTTTTTACTTTATATATGATATTATATGTTACATATGAGGGAATATTTTCCCCCACAGACACAAAAGTGGCCCTCACTGCTTGTCGGTAGCCTTTGGAATTCATGGAGATGCACATGAGGTTATGTGACACATCGGTCTGGCCACCGTCATAGAGTTGATCCAGGTGGGGACCTTAAAATTTGGTATCATAGGTGGTTTTTCCTTTTTTCTTACTGATTGGTATAGAAAAGAGACTACGATATAGGGATATGGTAAGTACTCTGTGCTTGGATGCAGCTAACCCATGTATAAGGGAAAACTCAAATTGCTTGTAACGACCCAATGTTTTTCAATGGAAATTAGCTACTTATATTTATGTCATAAAACAACATCAAAGCACAACATAATGAACTACTAAGTGATAAGTGGCCTTTAAACATAAGTTTGTCACTTTTGTGTTTGGAATTCCGAAAATCCGGCATACACAATTGTGTTCAAAATATTTTTTGGAGTCAAAAAAAACAAAAATAATTTTTGGTGAATCGTAACATACCCTAATGAATAGTAACATAACCATATAATTTCTGATATACCCTAATGAATCGTAACCTCACCTATGGTGGTATAAATATAATATTAATTTTATAAGTACAATATACCTATATTTTAGAATGAGTTAATGAATATTTTAAAACTAGTTTTGATGATAAATGATAATTTTAATTAAATATTAAAATAATCTTATTTAGAAAATTATCATTGAAAAATTGACTTCATTTTTGGATTCTACATGTCGAAAAATGGTTAGGGAATTTTTTTGAGATTTTTCATAAATACTTGAATTTTTTATGAATAGTAAAATACGATAAATTACAATAAATGCTAAATATTGCATCATAGGTTATGTATGGATGATGTAAGATGATAATCCCAAATCATCCTTGATTGTTTTAGTATATTTGATGATAATTCTCAGTTATTCATAGTCTCGGCCTTAAATAATAAACTAATACTTAAAATAATTGGAAAAACCTCCCCTCTCTCACAATAAATACCCCCTCTCATTTCATCTTTCCCACACACCTCTCAATCCTTTTACCTAGCCCATATTCTGCCCAAAATTCCTTCCAAGCCACTTCCCCACGTCCAAGGCATGATGGTCTTACCAAAAGGCCAAAATCAAAGGCCTTAAGAGGGATCTCAAAGAGAGGACATCAAAGGGTAAGGATCCCCTTTCATTTTCAAGTGTTTTGTTTTCAATTTCCTTCTTTTCTTATACCCTCTCTCCCTTCCCTTATCCCAAATCCATGAAAGCTCCATAATATCATATATTATGGATGTTAATCATGTTTATGTAAAAATTAAAGCATCATTTTTCTTCTCCTCTCCCTCATGTTCTAAAATTAAAACACTGTCCATGATCGACATCATGGAAAATGTGTTTTCAATTTATTTTATCATCTTTGTTTCTAGACATAAAACCATTTATGTTATGTTTTAACCAGATTATTCTGTATTTTATATATCCTATTTATGGTTCTGGAATCATTATACACTCATGATATCAAATAATAATACAAAACAATTTAATTATGGTTAAAATTGCTAAAATTATTTCAAGCGTTAATCATTAATGTCTTATAACATTGTTCTCCTTCAATCCAATTAACCAAATGAATTTTGTAACCTTCTTGATGTTCCCTAATTCTATATAAAATTATTTTTGGAAAACCAATTTCATCGTACATTTTATCCAAACCTTAATACAGGTGAACTTATCATTAAAACCAAGGAAACAAACAGACCCGAACCATGAAATTGAACCTTATAATCAATGAAAATGGGTATGAATGAAAATAAAGAGGTTATAATAAATATTTTACATGTATATAAGGGTTTGGACCTATTTATTAATAAACCTAATTTGACTAATCAGGTCATTAATATCAAGTGTAGAACACCAACGAACTTAAGGTAAGGGATCCTCCCCTTTTTACTCATAATCAAGATTTATCTCTATGCTATGCCATTTTATGTAATACCATGTAATGGGTTACATTTATAAACATTCCCCACACTTCCCTAATGTTTTATAAGTGATTATATACCCCTTATCTCTCTCATAAATCCCTCTTAATTTTACACGATACCATTCCAATAAAACATGATGGATTCTACCCGAACTTCCTTTATTTCTTTGGGTTGCTCTATCTTTCTTTTTGTTGTTGTAATTTCTTTTATGTAAAACATAAAAAATCTATTTATATTCTCCAATATAATGTTCCAAGATCCACCTCTCACTTTATTTCATGGTTATACATGCTTCTATGTGAATCTCACTTCGATACATCCCAATAAGCATACTTGTTTTAAAGGAACTTCCCGAACTTTTACCCAATTTCAAGAGCACACTACCTTCTATTTTAGGACACCATTATCTTTGTGAATTATGTATTGTAATTATGAAAACCTACATGGTTCAATTATGGTTTTATATAAAAAAGGTCTTCTTTTGTATTTGAAAATCTCTACTGTGTTTTCCATAATACCGCACAAAAATGTTTTAACGCTAATGTTTCTAAAATACATCTCTCAGATGTTGTCACTTATGTTTGACACCACATACCATGTTATAAGCCTATTTTACCATATTAACTTCCATGTATTTCTAATTGTTACCTGATATGGACACTTTCATGATACGCCCATTGGTTATGATTGATTTCATGAGTGTGGTACTCAATTCTTTTCATGAGAACCATTATGTTTGTGTATGGTTGAATATATAAGATTGTATATATGGTAAGAATATTTATGTGGAAAGGATATTCATGAATATGTTGACATTGGTGCGCCCATATAGGGCTCCAATTCATTGGGTATGGTTAAGTCTCATGATATGCGATTTGAAAAGGGATTTGCGGTTAGCCTTGACCCGAACTGAAATGGGAAACGGGATTGGCGGTTAGCCTTGACCCGTACTAAAGAAATGATTTATGATTCTACCAGATTTATATGATTCCATGTTTATATGATCCCATGCTTATATCAAATGATTTTATAAGTTTCATTCTTTTTATATCATTATGTCATGCCTCCTAACTCATATTCTTGAGGTGTATCCTTATATTCTTTACCTAACTGGGCTTTTTATCCCATCCCTTTGTTCATGTGTTCCCTGGGGTACCCTATGAAGATGTATGGGCTCAAAGGAATTTTGGAGATCATTATAGAGATTAAATAAAGATGTGTTTTTTTATCCCCATGTTTTGTGTTATACGTACCTATTCTTCCAAGACACTAGACATAACGATACTTGGCATGTACTCTGATGATTAATTATGTTTAAAATCATGAATTGTTATATGTACAAGGCTCGGTTCACTATAGTTGGTATCAGAGGATGGTCTAGTCATTTTTAGAGATTAGGAATAGAGCACCTTAGTGAGAAACATAAGGATGAGACTAAGTATATGGAAACCTTCATAAATTTTGGTGAGTACAGATTGAATGGTTTATTTAGCAAATACATCCATGTCTGTATAAGAACATGTAAAGGCGGCTCTAGCATAGATGTATCTAGGTGTAAAACCCAAAAACACATCTTTGAGCAAGACTCGAACGGGAACTGGTGTACGATAACGGGCCTTGATACACTCTTGTATACGACACTCCCGGGGGATATGCATTGGTATATTCACGAGCTTAGTACAAACAATTATTAAGGGACAAAAAAATCCCATAAGAATATAAGTTAGGAAATAGATCTAGGATAACCTAGATATAAACATAAGGAATCACAAGTTAGGATGTACTTCTTCTTTATATGTTTATCGTTTAATGTTCAATTTTTCCTTTTTATGCTCGATATATAAGTTTTCAAGACCTCTAATTATAAATTCTTTTTCTTAGTTAATGGCGGGAAATTGAAGAACACCTTCCAACAACCTATGTGGTAGTCAATGTAATGATAGCCCTAATGACATGACTGATGTCATGGTAGCGCGTGCTCAAAACATCATGGCAGTACTTGCTCAGTTGGCTCGAGTTATGAATAATAACATGAATTAGGTCGAATGTCCCCCTCCTCCATGAAAAGAGCATGTTGTTGTAGAATCCTTTATGCAGCAAAGGCCTCCCATTCTTTGCAAGTCTGTTGATCCCCTCCCTATAAGAAAATAGATTAACTCCTTTGATAATATTTTCTCTATCCTCTAGTGCTCGAAAGAAGAGAATGTTGTACTGGCAGTCTATCGTTTTGATGGGGAAGCTGATTAGTGGTGGAAACTGATCAAGAATATGTAGTCCCAAGAGGAAATTGATTCCATAGATTGGTAGGAATTTAAGAGGATGTTTTTCAATGAGTATTTTCCTCGTACCCTCCGTCTAAAGATGGAAAGAGAGTTCCTTGGACTCAAGCAGAAGGAAGACAAGTCCATCGAGGTGTATGAAGAGAACTTTAGAAGGCTTTCAATGTATTCCTCTAGCCTTTTCATGAACACCGAAAGCAAGGTGGATCTCTTCTTCCGCAGACTAAATCAGAGACTACGAAAAGTGTTGCCGATTCGAGACATTGAAAGCTATGCAGTGATTTTCCATTATCACCTAAAGGTTGAAATGAATATTGGAGACTCTTAGTGGTCTCATGGGCCTAGTGAAAAGAAGCTAAAAATGGAGAATAACATGGGTGGTTCATCAATCAAATACCATGATGGAATGAAGCCTCACTTTACCCTTTCCAAAAATTGTGGGAAGAAGCATCTTGGTGATTGCCTCAAGGGAACCAGGAATTGCTTCAATTGAGGAAATTTTGGTCATCTGGACAAGAAATGCCGAAGGGATATGAAAAATCCCGCTAATGTTGAAGAAGACATGAAGGTTTAGAACAACACTCAGCCAGCAGTGCAGTGTTTCAACTGTAAAGAGCTTGGGAATTATGTGAACAATTTCCCAGAACTGAGGGTTTTCAAAGGCAATCAACAATAACCTCCATGGAAACTAAGATGGGCATATGATATCACTACTGTAGAGGTGGAGCCATAAAATGATGTTGTGACAGGTACGATTGTTATTAATTCAAGAATAGTGAACTTACCATTTCATTATGGTTCTCTGCATTCTTCCATATCATGCATGTTTAGTAGAACTATTCAAAAACCACCTCAAAATTTGGAGGAAATGTTATATGTGAAAATTGAAAATGGGTAATTCACTGCATCCATGGTATATAAATCCTCCTTGGTTAATGTTTGTGCACTGAACCTCCCAGAAAATCTCGCCATACTTCCTTTATTGTAATTTGACGCAATATTGTGAATGTATTTGCTATCCTTGTACAAAGACAACATCAACTTTCGAGAAAGGGAAATCACTTTTCACATCCTGAAGCATCCTCCGATTCTTTACAAGTCCAAGAAGGAAGATGAGTCTCATTTAGAATCTTCATCTCAAGTTTGGATATTTCATCTTTTTGAGAATGCATACCATGCTCAAATGACTGATACAAAGAAGAGAATCATGCTTGAAGACATGCCCATAGTGAGGGATTACACTGATGTATTCCCTGAAGAGTTGTCTGGTCTTCTCCCTAACAGAGAGGTTGAGTTCTCAATTGAAATTATCACTGGTTCTCTGCCAATCTCAAAGACACCTTACAGAATGTCCACCGTAGACCTGGAAGAGCTGAAGAAGCAGTTATAGGAGAATACGGGGAAGGGTTTTATACCCCCGAGGGCTTCACCGTGGGGTGCTCTAGTTCTCTTCAGTAATAGGAAGTATAGATCAATGCACCTCTGGATTGATTATCATGAGCTTAATAAAATCACTATAAATAACATGTATCCCCTTCCACAGATAGATGACTTGTTCAATCAGCATAGTGGGGCCAATTATTTCTCTAAGGTGGACCTTCGGTCGGGATATCACCAACTAAAGGTATGGAAGGAAGATATCCCTAAGACAACCTTTCAAATGAGGTATGGACACTATGAGTTCATAGTGATTCCCTTCAGAGTCACTAATGCTCCATAAATTTTAATGGATTTAATGAATGGAGTCTTTAGAGATTACATCGATAAATTTTTGGTGGTCTTTATTGATGATATTCTGATATACTCCAAGGGAAAGGAGGAACACTAGGAGCATTTGGAAACTGTATTAAAGACTTTTTGAAGGGAAAATTTTTATGCAATGTATAGTAAATTTGAGTTCTGGATAGATGAATTATCATTCTTGGGGCATGTTATCACCAGGAAAGGGATATCTATGGACCCTTCTAAGATGAAGGCAATTGAAGAGTGGCCGAGGCCAACTTCTATAATGGTGAACGGTAGATTTTTAGGTCCAGTTGGATATTATCGACGATTCGTGATGATCTTTTCACGATTGTCAATCCCAATGAACAAGATGAAATAGAAGGGAGTAAAGTTTTTCTGGGCACATGAATGTGATTACTGTTTCAAGGATTTGAAAAAGAGGCTTATCACTGCACCGGTACTCACACTCCCTTCAAGTGGAGAAATCGTTGTGGTGTATAGTGATGCTTCTATGAAAGGCTTAGGTTGTGTGATAATTCAAAATGAAAAAGTGATAGAATATGCCTCAAGGAATCTAAAAATCCATGTGAAAAACTATCCCTCGCAATATCTGGAGTTGGCAGTTGTGATCTTTGCGTTGAAAATCAGGCAGCATTATATCTACGGGGAAAATGTGAGATAAATACTGAACAAAATAGTATCAAGTATATATTCACACAGAAAGAGAATAATATGTGCCAACTAAGATGGATAGAGCTCATCAAGGATTATGACTTCTCAATCCACTACCGTCTCAATAAGGCAGACAAGGTGGCAGATGCTCTAGGTAGAAAGAATCCTGCATCTTTTTCAATGATGAGAATTGAAAAGTATCCAATATTCTTAGGTTTGAAAAGGATGGAAATGGGAATCATTAAGGTAAGAAAATAATCAAAACTATCTCAATTGATTTCTCCACCATCCATCATGGATAAAATAATGGTTTCTCAAATAATGGATGTGGAAATTCAGAAAAGGGTGGAAGCTGTTAAAAATGGGGAATCCTCCGATTTCAAAGATGATGAGGAAGGAGTTGTAAGATTTTGGACACCATTATGTGTAAAATCTGATCCATAGATAAACAAAGATATATTGAATGATGCACATAGCTCGACCTTCTCTATCTATCCTAGTAGTACCAAATTGTACCGTGATCTCTGAGAACACTTCTGGGGGGATAACTTGAAGAAGGAGATTTCGGAATATATATCAAGGTGTTTAGTGTGTCAGCAAGTTAAAGATGAGTGAAAAAAGTCCAAAGTTATGATGCATCCATTGCCTATATCCATGTGGAAATGGGAAAATGTTACTATGGACTTTGTCACGGGTCTACTGAATATGTCAAAGGGAAATAATACGATATGGGTTGTGGTTTACCGACTCACCAAGACATCCCATTTCATCACTATTCGGGAAGATCTATCGCTTGAACAACTTTCAAAGATATATGTGAAGGAAGTGGTGAGACTGCAAGGTGTTCCACTCTCAATTGTCTCTGACCGCGATCCAAGGTTCATATCTAAATTTTGGAAGAGTCTTAAACATGAATTGGCTACTGAATTAAATTTTAGCATGGCCTATCACCCCCAAACTGATGGCCAATCTGAAAGGACTATTCATAATAATGAAGATATACTGAGAGAATACACTTTAGAATTCAAAGGTGGATAGGATCATCATCTTTCGTTAGTTGAGTTCTCATTTAGCAATGGCTTCCAATCGAGTATTCAGATGGCTCCATATTAATCTCTGTATGAAAAGCGATGCAGAACTCCAACCTGTTGGGATGAAGTTGGAGAAGGAAAGCTACTTGCACATAATCTTGTTCAAGAGATGACAGAGAAGGTTTAGGTCATCCAAAAAAACATCAAAGCTGCTCAATGTCGGCAAAAGAGTTATGATGAAAACCATCTAAAGGACTTTTAGTTCGATGTTGGAGATATATTCTTCCTTCAAATATCTCCATGGAAGAGAGTCATGCTATTCGGGAAGAAAGGGAAGTTATGCCCAAGGAATATTGGCCCCTTTGAGATCCTTGACCAAATAGGAGTCGTGGACTATCGGCTTACACATCCACAAAATATGGCTCTATTTCATAATTTGTTTCACGTATCACTCTTGAGAAAGTACATACCTGATCCATCACATGTGCTAAGATCAGAGGTGGTGTAGTTGGAAGATGATCTCTCCTATGAGGAGCAGCCAGTAAAGATTCTAGATCGGAGAGATAAGTTTCCACACAACAAGACATCCCATCTTGTCAAAGTTTTGTGGAGGAACCATAAGTTTGAGTAAGAATCATGGGAACTGGAGGAAGTAATGAAATGAAAAGTACCCACACCAGTTTTTGGCGTAGAATTTAAAACGAAATTTTGTGGGTGAAATTTCATAAGGGGGGAAGAATGTAACGACCCAAAGTTTTTAAATGGAAACTACCTTCTTATATTTATGTCATAAATCCACATGAAAGCACAACATAATGAACTACTATGTGATAAGTGACCTTGAATCATAAGTTTTTCACTTATGTGTTTGGAATTTCGAAATTCCGGCATTTATGGTGGTGTTCAAGATGTTTTTTGAAGTCTATTAAAACAAAAATAATTTTTGGTGAATAGTAACCTACCCTAATGAATAGTAACATAACCTTATGAATTTTGATATACCTTAATGAAGAGTAACCTCACCAATGGTGGTATAAAAATAATATTCAAGTTGGAAGTATGATATACCTATATTTTAGAATGAGTTAATGAATGTTTTAAAACTGGTTTTGATAATAAATTATTATTTTAATTAAATATTATAATAATCATATTTAGAAAATGATTTTAGAAAAATGGACTTCATTTTTGGATTCTACACATTGAAAAATGGATAGGGTGAATTTTTCAGATATTTCTGAAATACATGAATTTTTTTATGAATAGTAAAATACGATAAATTACAATAAATGCTAAATACTGCATCATAGGTGATGTATGGATGATGTAAGATGATAATACCGAATCATCCTTGATTATTTTAGTATATTTGATGATAATTCTAAATTATTCATAGTCTTGGCCTTAAATAATAAACTAATAATAAAAATAATGGGAAAAACATCCCCTCCCTCACTATAAATACCCCCTCTCCTTACCTCTTTCCCACACACCACTCAAGCCTTGTGCCTAGCCCATATTCTACCCAAAAATACTCCCAAGCTCCTTCCTCACATCCAAGGCCTACGGGTCTTACCAAAAGGCCAAAATCAAAGGCATTAAGAGGGATCTCAAAGAGAGGAGATCAAAGGGTAAGGATCCCCTTTCAATTTCAAGTTTTTTGTTTTCAATTTCCTTATTTTCTTGTACCCTATTTCCCTTCACTTATCCAAAAGGAATGAAATCTCCATAATCTCAAATATTCTTGATGTTAATCATTTTTTTGTAAAAATTCATGAATCATGCTTCTTCTCCTCTCCCTCATGTTCTAAAATTAAGACACCGTCTGTGATCGACATCGTGGATAATGTGTTTTCAATTTCTTTTATCATCTTTGATTATGGTCATGAAACCATTTATATTATGGGTGAACCAGATTATTATGTATTTTATATATCCTATTTATGGTTATGGAATCATTATACACTTGTGATATCAAATAATAATACAAAAAAAGATAATTATGGGTAAAATCGCTGAAATTAATTCAAGTGTTTATCATTAATGTCTTATGTCCTGGTTCTCATTCACTCCGATTAACCAAATGAATTTTTTAACCATATGTATGTTCAAAAATTCTATATAACATCAATTCTTAACAACCAATTTCATCTTACATTTTATATGTACCTAAATACAAGTGAACATATCATTAAAACCAAGGAAACAAACTGACCCGAACCATGAAATTGCACCTTATAATCATTAAAAATGGGTATGAATTAACATAAAGTGGTTATACTAAATATTTTACATGTATATATGGTTCTGGACCTATTGATTAATAAGCCTTATTTGACTATTCAGGTCATTAATATCATGTGGAGAACACCAACAAACTAAAGGTAGGGGATCCTCCCCTTTTTACTCATAATCATGATTGATCTCTATACTATGAATTTTTGGGTATTACCAAGTAATGGGGTACATTTTTACACCTTCCCCACACTTCCCTAATGTTTTATAAGTGATGAGAAACCCCTTATCTCTCTCATCAAGCCCTCTTAATTATACACGATACCATGCCGATAAACCATTATGGATTCTACCAGAACTTCTTTTATTCCATCGGGTTTCTCGATCTTTCAATTTGTTGATGTCCTTTCATTTTTATATAACTTCATCATTCTGTTAATATGATCCAATATCACGTTCCAAGAACCACATCTAACTCTATTTCATGTTTATACAAGCTTATAAGTGAATCTATCTTCGATACTTCCCAATAAGTACAATTGTTTTAAAAGAACTTCCCGAACTTTTTCCCAATTTCATGAGAACTCTACCTTCTGTTTTAAGACACCATTATCTTTGTAAATTCGGTATTTTAATTATAAAAACCTTCTTGGATCAATTATTGTTTTATATAAAAGAATGTCCTCTTTTCTGTTTGAAAACCTCTAGAGTGTTTTCCATAATACCACACAAAAATGTTTTAATGCTACTGTTTCTAAAATACATCTCTCATATGTTGTCACTTATGTTTGACACGACATACCATGTTATAAGCCTATTTTACCCTATTAAATTCCGTGTATTTTTAATTCTTTCCTTATATGGACACTTTCATGATACACCCAATGTTTATGATTGATGACATGATTTTGGTACCCAATTCTTTTCATGGGTACCCTTATGATTGTGTATGGTTTAATATATATGATTGTATATGTGGTAGGAATATTTATGTGTAAAGGATAATCTTGAATATTTTGAGATGGGTGTTCCCATATAGCACTCCAATTCATTGGGTAAGGTTAAGTCTCATGAGATGCGATGTGAAACGGGATTGGCGGTTAGCCTTGACCCGTACTGAAATGGGAAACGGGATTGGAGGATAGACTTGACCTGTACTAAAGAAATGATTTATGATTCTACCTCATTTATATGATTCCATGTTCATATGATCCCATTCGTATACCAAATTATTTTATGAGTTTCATTCTTTGGATATCATTAACTCATGCCTCCTAACTCATATGCTTTAGATATAACCTTATGATCTTTCCCTTAATGGGATTTTTTGCTAATCCCATTGTTCATGTTTTACCCAGGGTACCCTATGAAGATGTAAGGGCTCAAAGGATGTGAGGAGCTCATTATGGATATTAAATAAAGAAGTTGTTTTTTAGCCCCATGTTTTGTGTTATATGTACCTAGTCTTCCATGACAATCGACTTAACGATCCTTGGCTTGTACTATGATGATGAATTATGATTAAGATCATGAATTGTTATTTGTTAAAGGCTTGGGGGCTATATTTCTTGATTGGGATTGTAGTTTTTGATTATGCTATTTACTATTGATATGATTTCACCTAGGGTGACTCACTTGTATTGCATTGTTATTGTGCTGGTATTATTGGAATAATGGTTTCACCATTTTAGCCTAATGATACAAGGTAAAAACATCCCTTTCATTATGATAGGCACTATAAGATTTAAATTACATGCATATTTCCATTCCATATCTACTTTCAGTGTGCATTTTCCTATTGCATGTGAGTGCTGTTATACCTAGTGGTGAAATTTTGAATTGATGGGTTATTAAATATACGTTAGTGTTAGTCTGTTATATGTTAGCCTGACTCTACCTAGGAGTGGGCTGTAGAACCTTTTAGTAATCTTTTTCAGTTGTCTCTTATATATCGAATCCAATCTCTTAAGGTGGGTTGTCTATTGTTTAGAGCTTAGAGTCAGGCAATGTAATTAACCTCTTTTTCACCCTTCTTGTTTTCTCACCTTCTTTACTCCATGTCTAAGGGTGTTCTTGGCTATTGTAGACCATTGTCGGCGTGAGATCATCACGTTGTGCCTCAAGAGAGTGGAAATGATTGCATTCCAGAGATGGTGGGTCCTGAACCACAAGTGGTTCCTTTCGTAGATCCTCATGTGGAACTACCTCCTGTCGACCTTCCAAGGGACCCTAATGCTCAGTTCAGGGATGGTCTCCTTAGGTTTATTCAGTTGGTTTAGAATATGCCCAGACCTACCCCATCTATAGTAGACCTTACATGGGACTTTCTATAGCCGCACCCTCCCACCTTTTCGGGGATTGGTGGCCCTCATGTTGAATAATCATGGATAGAAGACGTACGGTCTATCTTCGACCACCGTGAGACACCTCAAGAGTGAAGGGTATAGATTACGGTCTAAATGATTCGTGAAACTGCCAAACGCTAGTGGGACATTGTTCCTCAGGCTGTTCAGGATAGTGACATGGCTTGGGAAGATTTCCAATAAGCCTTCTATAATCACATTTTCCACAGACTCTGAGATATGATCGTGTGTGGGATTCCCTACATCTTCCACAGGGCTCTATGAATTTTTTAGAGTATTTTTATTATTCCACAGAACTGCAGTGTTTTCCCCATCTATGACTGGCGATGCACATTCTATTGTGAGGAATTTTTAGGGTGAAATTTAGTACACTATCCGCTCGGAGGTGAATGTCTTCCGTTAAAACACTGTAACAGATATTGTGATTCATTCTCTATTCTCAGTGAGAAATGTTTGGGAAGATAAACCAGTGAGACATGGTGTTTTAGTTCTGAGACATGGTGATGGATCTTCTGACAGTAGGAAATGTCGTTTTTAAAGTTCACATGTGGGTAATCCTAGCCAAACAACTCGTCTTGATATCATTGTCACATGTAATCAGTATGGAATTACTGTCACAAGAAGCCACAGTGGATGAATGATCTGAAGGAGTGCTGAGATTGTGGAAGGATGATTCACCTTCAGCGTTTCTTTCATTCCTTCTCTTCACTATCTAGTGGTAGAGGATCCGTTAATGCACCTCCGTCAAGTATGAGATCTATGACTCCATAGTAGGATGGAAGTTATTTTTCCACCTGTTTATCTGGCTGAGGAAATAGTGGAGGTCGTGGTCCAGGAAATCATGTTCCAGACTATTAGGGTTAGCATAGTGGACCAACTCAGACCAACCAGGTAGCGTATCAGGGGCATGGCTCATGTCCCATGTGCACAGTTCAATCACTTCCATAGGAGCAGAGTGCAAGACCATCTACAGTGAGAGGTACTATTCAAGTAGCATCTACCTTAGTTTCTTCTCGTTTTGATATCGGTGCATCAAACTCATTTATATCTAATGCTATGGATTCATGTATTGATTTTACAATTGAGTACCATTATAGGGTCATGTCTCTAGATACTCCTCTTGGGGTCTAGACAGTGGGAAAATTCCAATGCCAATATGCCCCCTTGAGAGAGGTGGGTACCGCATTTGTTGGAATTTATATATACATGATACGTCTGGCATCGAGTTCATTCCTGGTATGAACTAGAATTCTATTTATTGTGCCTATGTAGAATTCTATCATCATCGGGTGTCTTTTATATTCCATGAGGGAGAAACATATCTTCACAAAGGAGAATGGGATTTGCAGGCAGACCAAGCTAAGCCTAAGTACGCAGGGATGGGCAGAGTGACTGCTCAATTGGAATGTCTCTTCATGAGCGATCAGGGAACAAAACTAGTTGAATTCCCTCCAGTGGTGGATCTTTTCCAGGATTTCATCCCTAAGGATTTATCTAGCATAACTCTTATGAGAGACGTGGTGTTTACTATTGATATCTTTCCAGGTGTGGCACTTGTGTCCATTCTTCCTTATATGATGACACCAACAGAACTATACGAACTCAAACATCATCTTGAAGACCCTGAGGCTAAAGGTTTCATCAGACCTCGCTCATCGTCATGGGTTTGAACAGTCCTTTTTACCAAGAAGAAAGACGACACCCTATGTTTATGCATGGATTATCCTTGACTCAACCAGCTCCTGGTAATGAATCAATATCCACTACCTCGTATAGATGATCTCTTTGACCAGCTCGGGTGAGAAACTGTTTTTTCCCAGATTGATCTGAGGCCGGGATATCACCAAGTGCTTGTGCGACCATATGACATACCACGTAAAACATTCTAAAGAAGGTATGGCTTGTACGGTTATCTAGTTATGCCATTCGGCCTCATGAATATGCCAACAACCATCATGGCCCTGATGAACCATGTTTTTCATCTGTATCTTGATTCCGTTGTGGTAGTCTTCCTGGATGACATCTTATTATATTGACGTTCCAGACAGGACCATGAATCAAATATTGAGATCGTGCTGAGTACATCGAAAGAGAACCGACGATACACTAAGCTCAGTTAATGCCACTTCTGGACTGAAAAAGTGATCTTCTTGGGCCATATTATATCGAAAGTAGGGGTATTAGTTGACCGAGAAAAGTTGAGCATCATGGTTTCATGGGAGCAGACCAAGAGTGTCTTCGACATCCGTAGTTTCTTGGTTCTTGCTGGATATTATTGGTGATTCATCCAGGATTTCTCATGCATAGTAGGGCCTCTAACAGCCTTAACTAAGAAAGGTGTATAGATCATTTGGTTAGAATCTTGTGAAAAGTATTTTCATGAGTTGAAAAAAATACTGACCTCATCCCCAATCCCGATTCTAGATATTCCTAGTAATAGCTATACATTTTATTGTGATACATAAGGAATTGGACTGGGTGTAGTTTTGATGAAGGGTGATGGAGTCATAGCATATGGATCCTGCCAGCTGAGACCTCACGAGCGGAACTATACTAACAATGACCTTGTGTTGTTAAATGTGGTTCATGCTCTACGTTGTTGGAGAGACTATTTGTTGGGTGAGATATTTGTTGTTTACACAGATCATAAAAGCTTGAAATATATCTCCCCTCAATGAGACTTGATATTAAGGAAACGTGGGTGGGTCGAATACTTGAATTTGTTAGATTTTGAGCTTGCTTATACCCCAGGTGTGGGTAATGCTGTAGGGGATGCATTAAGGCGCATGACACATACTTAGGTCGTGCAGGTAGCCAATAATGAGTGGCAGATGATGGACTTGTATTCAGAGATGCATCTGGAAGTTCAAGAGCAGAGTGGACAACCAGTTCAAGCAACTCTTATAGTGAAAACCTCTCTTCTAGAACAATTTTTCAGGCAACATTTGATTAAAACTTAGTTTCTCATTTAGAGGGAGTATGTTAAAGGAGACAACCCACCTCCTGGTTGGGTTATTGATGGCATTGAAAAACTCTTTTAACATGGTCGTGTATGGGTACCTTCAGGTATACAGGAAGAGCTGATGAAGGAATCTCAAACCTCAATTTGGGAAGTTCATCCTGGGATGACCATGATTTATAGATACATGTGTCCACATTATTGGTGGCATGGTGTGAAATAGAAGATAACATGATTCATTACTCGGTGCTCCACCTACCAACAGGTGAAGGAAGAGCCCCAACGACCTACAAGACTCCAACATCCTCAATCCATTAATGAATGGAAATGGAATGACATTACCATGGATTTCATTACAGGCTTGACAAGATCTCCTTGAGGTCGTAATGCAGCATGGGTGGTTGTCGATAGGTTGACTAAGGTTTTACACTTCTTGTCTATCTGTAAAAAAATTATGATTGATTAGTTGGGAAGGCTGTATATCCATGAAATTTTGTGACTTTATGGTGTACCTTGTTCTATTTCCTTGGACAGGGATGCCCATTTTTCTTCACGGTTCTGGATAGGGTTGCAAAAGGAACTGGGATCTCTAGTACTTCTGAGTACTGCATATCAACCTCAGACCGATGGGAAATATGAGAGAACTATACGAGGGTTAGAGGATATGTTACAGTCTTGTATCCTTTAAATTAGAGGTTCCTTGGAGAATCATTTACATCTGGCCGAGTTTAGTTATAATAACATCCTCCATATGACAATCTAAATTGCTCCATAAAAGGTTCTCTATGGTATACCATGCCATTCGACTTTATGGCTGCTCAAAGAAGGTGAGGCATCATTGTTTGGTATTCATCTCTTTCAAGAGACTTCATTGAAAGTTAAGATGATTTAGAAGCGTATTGCTACAACTCAATCTAGGTAAAAGTCTTGTATCGATCTCCATCGCAGCCCTATAGAGTTTGAGGTGGGACATAGATTATTTCTTCATTTTTCTCTGAGGATGGGTCACTAATGGATCCGAAGATAGGGGAAGTTATCACCGAGATACGTCGAGTCATTCTATAAAATGGAGAGATATGGGCGAGTATCCTATCGGTTACTACTTCCTCAGAGGTACCATGCCATGTATGATGTTTTCCATGTATCTCATGTTCGACAATATCATACAGACTCGTCTAATTTTTTTGACCCTGACGACATTGAGCTTGATGCTGATGCATCCTTTGCAGAGAATCAGATCTGTATCATTGACCGTAGCATGAAATTCCTCCAAGGAAAGTCAGTCCCACTAGTCCGGGTGTTGTGGAAACACAGACTCATTCAAGACACAACCTGGGAGAGAGTGACGGATGTACGTGCGTAGTGGTCGGAACACTTCTCTGGTGACATTCCACCACCCTTGAAAAAGGGAAATTCAGGGATGTGTTATCTTAAGGAGGGGAGGTTGTAACATCCTGGCTTTAATTAGGTACTAACCATTTTTACATTATTACAGTCTAATTAATCAAGCGACCCAGGGCGCGTGCCTGCGCACCTCACTGCAGGTCATGGGTAGCTTTTTATTTAAATAATTGCAGTCAATTCATGAAAAATATCATTACACGCTTTGGCATGGTGTTTGGGTAGTAAATAATTAATTAAGTGTTGTAAAATAGTAATAAAATATTTAATGAATATATAAAATAAAGAAATATAGGATAAAAAGAAATTATTAAATAAAATAAAGACTAGGTTACAAGTAAAATGAAAATAATTAAAATGGGGGATTCCTGTTATTAATTGTTTATATTATTTTACATTCCATTATTTTGTTTTATTTTATCATTTTATTTTATTTCATTTTCCATTATATTTTATTTTAATTTTATTTATCTTTGTTTTCACTCTATTCTTCTTACTTATCTTCTCTCCCTGTCACACTCATCACGTTACACCACTCAATCCCATCACACAAACCAAAAGACAGTTCAGATGGTCAATGCTCCATCATCCGACAACTGATTCCATCATCATTAGGTGGACAGTAAACCTTATGGAAAGCCTAATGTTGTGCAAGTGGAATCGTTCGATTCCGTTGAGTATTCTACGCACAGTTTTTCGTAATATTTTCTTTTCCTATTTAGGGATTTTTCTAAAATCGTTCATTTTCATCCATTTTAGGTCAAATCAAAGCCTACCACAAATCATAGAGTCATTTATGACTACAAGGAAATGTGTCTACTTGATTTCCGTCCATTTAGTTGCAATTTATAAAAAATGCACCATTGTGCTGTTAGTCGATGACTACCGGCTTTGTTTAATTTTACCCATTTTAATTACATTATTGGTTCTGTTTAATTATTATGGCCAAAATAATCTTATATTAATTTGTTTTAATGGTTGAAATAATAATAGACTATCATATGGGTGATCTGACGTAGTCGGCATATTTTTTCATTAGCTGGGTTATTAATTTAATTAGCGATGGGTATTCCCATCCCCTTTTTATTGTTTTTAAATTAAATGAATAGTTTTTTGAATTATTGCAACACAGTTGGAAACCCCTTTGGGAATGCTCACAACATCGATGTATTCTTCCATTTGATAATTTTATTGTTTGATTAATTTCATGTGTTGCGAGGTAACTTTTTATTATAATTAAATGAATTAAATAGTTATTGGAACATAAAATTCAATTTTTGGAACATTGGCACTTGTTTTTTCTAAACTATTTATTATTTAAATGTGAATTATCCACTGAGGTATATATTACATTCATATTTCCTTGAAATTTTTTATGTTTTACTGTTAAATTTATTCCTTTTGGTGGATGGGTGTATCTGGTTAGTTTTCAAGATGTGACTTTATATGCTATGTAAAGACCCGTAAAATTCAAGGGAAATTTTTTTCCTAATTTTCTTTAGAATTTTACAAGAGCGCGGTTTCTGACGGCACCTGATTCCGAGGCCCGGAGTGCCCGGAATTAATTTCCGAAGTTTGGCTCGGGTACGTTCAGTGAACGAACGAGCGGGAATTCCTAACTTTTGATCCGGTGCTCGGAATTGAAATCCGAGGGCACCGATGAACTCGCAGCGCCGATATTCGCTTAATGAGACCTTATCGGGAGTTGCGTTTGTTGCGGGTTGAAAGTTACGTTTTGGGGTTTTTCAGTTAAGTTAAATAAAATTTGTGTAAGACAAATTTTATTTTAACTTATTTAAAAACCTATCAAAGGATGTTGGAAGTGGGACCCACACCCACTTAACCTCCCTTGGGATGATTAAGTGTGGTGGGGCCCACACGAACCCCTTTTCTTTTCAAATTCTCTCAACGTACTTAACCCCTAATAAATTGGCCTATGTTACTCTTAATTAATTTTGGGAGTTAACTCTTTTGAATTTCAAACATTTGAAATTCTTTTGAGTTATGTGTTAATAAAATAAGATGTAATCTTATTTGTTTATGGGTTGTTGGTTTATTCCCTTGTGAGCTTTTGAGATCTCCTCTTCATCTTCTCCGGCGAAGAACGTCTTCATCCTCAACGAAGAACGACAACACTTCGTCAAGGATCATCGACTCGGCGACCCGGTATCTTCGGACCTCTTCTTCCTCCTCAGACCTTCTTCGTCGGCAAACGAAGATCCGCCAACGTCGTGTCTCTTCGGGCATAACTCTTCGTCAACGGATTTGACGAACGACGACCGCGACACCCGACCCCCGCGACACCGTCTTCCGCGGAGCGTAGCCGAACCTTTGAATCTTAAACCCGAGGTAGGGGTTGTCGTTTTCTTTTGGTTTCCTTATTTTATTCTTGATCGTGATTCTATCAAGACTAACGTGTGACTTGATTTATTTTAAGTTGCGTTTTTATTTTAACGTAAGGGGGGCCGGACCGCACGAACACGGCCGAACCCCCCTCCACCGTTATTGTTTTATCCATGCGGGTGGAAGCAAGTGGCGTGGTTCCGTCGCACCACGCGGATGATCGTGCTTATAATTTACGTAACGCCGTCGCGCTACGCCGAGGAGAATCTTCAAGAACGCGACGCCGTCGCGCCGCGTTGGAAGGAATCATGGTACGGCAAAGGGGCGCGGTGCCGTCGCACCGCGCCGGATGACGAACGCAGCGGCCGGTTCCGGGCCGCGGCAGGACGAGGAGACCGCGGCCGGTTCCGGGCCGCGGCGGGACGAGAAGACCGCGGCCGGTTCCGGGCCGCGGCGGAAGGGAAGACCGGCGGCCGGGCCGCCGGCGTCGGAAGTCGAGGGCGGGACCGGAATTTCCGGTCCCGTTGGTAAAAACCGGCCGGCCAGCTGGCCGGCCGGATGTCATAAAACCGGGGGAATAAATCCCCCGGCTGGTTTAACAAACCCCCCTCTTAATGAGGGGGGCGGTTCATTAAAGGAGGGGGGGGGGGGCAACAGCCCCCCCGGTTCGTTCCAGCCGGCCCCCACTTGCGGGGGCCGTTTGTTGCAAGGCACGGCACAAGGCCGTGCCGCCTTGACAAAACGCGGGGCTTAGCCCCCGCGTGCCTCCCACGTGCGGCGCCTGGCGCGGCCGCCGCGGCCCGCCGCCGCCCCCGCGGCCCGCCGCCGCCGCCGCCGCGGCCCGCCGCCGCCGCCGCCGCGGCCCGCCGCCGCGCCGCCGCCCGCCGCCGCCGTCCGCCGCCGCCGGCCGCCGCCGCCGGCCCCCGCGCCGCCCAGGGGGGGGGGGGGGGTCGGGCCGGGTCGGCCCGGACCCGGACCCCCCGTTTCGGACCAGTTTTGGTTTTTGGCTCATAACTTGAGCCTCGGACCTCGGAATGACGAACCGTCTGCGGTAACACGATCCTTGGATCGAGACGGTCGTTTCGGTATATCGCACTCAAGGTTTCGGTAAACTTTGAGTTCGGCCGGGTTGGTTCGTTCACGAAACCAACCGGGCCTTCGGAGCGGAAACGCTCATATCTTGAGCTACGGACGTCCGATTGACGCGCCGTCAGTCGCGTTGTGTTCCTCTCAGTGAGACGGATCTTTTGGCATACTCCGCCCGAGGTTTGGACGCAGGTGGAGTACGGTCGGGTTGGTTTTGCCTTAAAAACCAACCGGGCCCCGGAGACGAAAATGCCTATAACTCTCAGACCGGGCGTCCGATCGACGCGCCGTCTGTTGCGTTGAGTTCCTGTTGACGATACGGAACTTTTGGATACATCAACTTCGGTCTTCGTGACAGTTGATGTATCAGCCTCTCGGCTCGTGGAGCGGATCCTCCGTACGAGCTTGCTGTGTGCGGGAACCCTAGTGCTGGCTGCGACTGTTCTACTGCTACGACTGCTACTGTGACTGCGACGACGACAGTACAGAGATCCTGTGTGGATTCGACGATGAAAGTACAGAGATCCTGTGTGGATTCGACGACGACGACTACAGCACTCAGCGATCCTACGTGGATCAGTGCTACAGGTTCTGTGTGAGCCCGATCCTGTGTGGGTCCTTGCGCTCAGCGGTTCTGTGTGAGCCAGCGCCTACAGGTTCTGTGTGAGCCCGATCCTGTGTGGGTCTTCTGCGGGGGTTAGTTACCTATCGATCCTTCGTGGGTCCGACGACTTAGATGGATCAGTGATCATCTTTATCGTCCTTGAAGAAGTATACCTGTGTGAGCTGAATCCTGTTGCTTTCCTGTGTGGATTGTGTTGTGCAATCCTGTGTGGATTATGTTTTACTTTCCTTTGTGGAATACGTATACTTTCCTGCGTGGACTGAGTTGTACTTGGGCTCGGAGGTTGGAGCGTATTTGAATTGATGACTTAGGTATATGTATGGGCATATACCTAAGCAGTGTCGGTTGTTACTTCGTGATTGTACTTTTCTTCGTGGTTTATCCTTTGTGGATTTGAGATACCTTCAGGGGTCTCGGGGTCCCTACTGAGTAGCTTATACTCACCCCTGCACGGGCATCGCCCGCACTACGTTGTGTTGGTTGCAGACGACGGACAACGTTGACCTTAGCTGAGGCTTGCGGAGCGGGACGGTACCCGGAGGTGGACCACTGGGCGGGACGTGCACGGAGCGGACGGCGGGACCCGTGGAGCAGAGGAGCTATCTGTACCCACCCTTCAGGTGGGATTTCCAGTGGACAGCTCGGAGTAGCGGCTTTTACTTTTCAGTTGCTGTTTTTCCCTTTTTGAGTTGTACTTTACTTTCAGTTTGGGTTTGTATTCTGGCCCATTTACTTTTCCGCACTTTCAGTCGTACTCTGCTTGTTTAGTGTTTACTTTCCGCTTGTTTACTCTGTAGTGTGTGTTTACTTTTCAAAGGCAATGCCTTCCCTTTTTACCGGGATTTACGCCTTGGTGCTAGTCGCCAGCCCCTGGCCTATGGAAGGCGGGCTTGGGGTAGTCACGGCACGGACCCCGAGGGCGGGTCGTGACAAATTGGTATCAGAGGAGTTCGGTTCTACCGCGAACTCTGATCTTTTCTATGTGAAGCAATAATGTTTAGCGTATTGAGTGTGGTTATCAGTCCAGGGAGTCCAGTGTTGGTGCGGCGACCGACGTATCCGTACACCAGGACCCTGACTTCTGATTTCCGACTTAATGCACGAAAACATTGATTGCGTGTGTGTTTCAAGTTTTCTTTGTGATTACTTATATCAGCTCACCAGGTATACTGTTCTAACCGTGGCGCACCTGTTTCCTTTTCAGGATGGCCCCACGACGGCAGCCAGCTAGGGTTCCGAGAGTCGAGCGAGACGACAGCCCACCGAGCGACGAGGCCTCGGTGCAGGGCCCTTTTCCAGTAGTGGCACCGGCGGTAGCTTTACCCGTCGATCCCCCGATGCTTCCAGCAGCAGCCGCTGACGATGCACGTCGCCTCAGCGCACTGCATGAGTTTCAGCGCCAGCGACCGCCCAGGTTTCGCGGGGAGACGGATCCCCAGGCAGTAGAGGACTGGCTGGAGGCAGTGGTTCGAGTGTTTAGGCTAGTGAGGACACCAGCAGACCTCATGGTGATCCTCGCTGCGAGCCTACTACACGCAGCAGCAGGACGATGGTGGAGCTTGATGCTCCAGGTGTACGATGAGGCATCTCTACTTTGGACGGACTTTGAGAGCCTTTTCCGCTCGGAGTTCGTCCCAGCCACCCTTCGTGCGGTGCGTATCCAGGAGCTCCTACAGCTGCGGCAGGGCAGCATGACGGTCGCCCAGTACTCGGCGAGATTTACCGATCTCTCGCGCTACTCGACCGACATGGTACGGGACCCATTCTTCCGGGCCCGGACCTTCGAGCAGGGTTTGAGACACGAGATCAGGGCATCGCTGATCTCCCTCAGCATACCGACTCAGACAGGAGTACTGGAGCAGGCTCTTCTGATCGAGAGCTTCCTTGCTGAGTCTACACCAGCACAGCGACCCACCGCAGGGCGGCACGTGGCAGAGTCATCTGCAGCAGGCAGTCGACGGATGACTCAGGGGTCCAGACAGACCAGACCTTCGGGCAGACGACCTCAGGGCACTAGCTCAGCAGTGCGGGGCACACAGCGCGGAGCCAGTCTTCTGAGAGGCAGACAGTGCTACTCATGCAGCGGACAGGGCCACATGGCTCGTGATTGCCCGACCCGCCGTGCCGAGGAGCAGCAGTCAGTTGATGGACCACCGAGGCAGAGGCAGAGGGTCGACCGTGGCGGTCCGCAGGGAGGAGGCAGACGAGGCAGAGGAGCTGGACGAGCAGCTGGTGGTGGCCGACGCTTTGAGGCTCTACCACCACCACCACCAGGAGGTCCACCCCGACCACAGGGAGCTGGCGGGCAGCGACAGGCACAGCTCCAGGCAGTAGAGGCCTACGACCACGGCGCACCCGAGATGATTCGAGGTACTATCTGTGTCTATTCCACCCTTGCTGCAGTTCTTATAGACACAGGAGCGAGTCATTCTTTCATAGCCGCTGCCCTTGTTCGGAGCTCGGAGATTCCGACAGAGCCGTTGGCTCGATCCTTACGGCTAGAGACTCCTACGGGAGCAGACTTGACGATTACGCACTGGTGCCGGCAGTGTGAGCTTACTCTAGGAGGCGAGAGCTTCGGCTGGGATCTTCTTGTAGCAGCGTCGAGGCCTTACGACGTCATCTTGGGCATGGATTGGCTGTCTACGGTCCATGCACAGATTGACTGTTTTAGGCACAAGGTGCGATGTGTACGCACCGACGGGAGCAGGTTCACCTTCACCGGCGAGAAGGGAGCCTTAACAGCACAGGATGGACTTCCGCGGAGGAGAGGACAGCCCATCACTCATCAGTTGGCTAGCCTTTTCCTTGGAGCAGTTGACGTGCGGAGTCCTGGTTTTCCTGCAGTGGTGGATCAGTTTGCGGACGTTTTTCCCGACGACGTTCCAGGGCTACCTCCTCGTAGAGAGGTAGACTTTTATATTGACTTGTACCCCGGGACAGCCCCGATATCCACTCCAGCATATCGGATGGCCCCCGCCGAGCTTCGAGAGCTACGGGTACAGTTAGAGGACTTGCAGGGCAAGGGATTCATCCGACCCAGTGTTTCACCCTGGGCTTCACCGATATTGTTCGCCAAGAAGGCGGACGGGAGCTTGCGACTTTGTGTTGACTATCGGCGCCTGAACCAGGTGACAGTGAGGAACAAGTATCCTCTACCGAGGATTGATGACCTCTTTGATCAGCTCAAAGGAGCACGGTGGTTCTCGAAGATAGACCTCAGGTCAGGCTATCATCAGCTCAGAGTAAGAGACGAGGATGTGCAGAAGACGGCCTTCAGATGTCGGTATGGCCACTATGAGTTCTTGGTTATGCCTTTCGGTGTAACCAATGCTCCAGCAGTGTTCATGGCTCTCATGAAAAGGATCTTTCAGCCATACCTCGATCGGTTTGTCGTGGTCTTCATCGACGACATTCTGATTTACTCTACGACAGAGGAGGAGCACGTCTATCACTTGCGAGTTGTTCTTGACACACTCCGAGAGCACCAGCTTTATGGTAAGCTCTCGAAGTGTCAGTTCTGGATACGTGAGGTCCACTTCTTGGGACACTTTATCTCTGAGGCGGGAGTTGCAGTGGATCCCGCGAAGATTGAGGCTGTGTTAGCATGGGAGCCACCCAGGAGCGTGACTGAGGTTTGGAGTTTCTTGGGACTAGATGGATACTATCGGAGATTTGTGCCGAACTTCTCCAGAGTTGCGGCATCACTCACAGCTTTGACGAAGAAGGGAAAACCCTTCGTGTGGTCAGACAGTTGTCAGCAAAGCTTCCAGGAGCTGAGACAGAGAATGACTAGCGCACCTATCTTGAGGTTGCCTGAGGAGGGAGTAGGGTACGTAGTCTATTGCGATGCATCAGGGACCGGACTCGGATGTGTTCTGATGCAGGAGCAGGCAGTGATCGCCTATGGATCACGACAGTTGAGGCCGCATGAGCAGAACTACGCTACCCATGACCTGGAGTTAGCAGCAGTGGTCTTCGCTCTGAAGACATGGCGACACTATCTGATGGGCGAGCGCTTTACAGTCTTTTCCGATCATCAGAGTCTCAGGTATATCTTCTCGCAGAAGGACCTGAACCTGAGACAGCGACGATGGCTCGAGTTCCTCCAGGACTATGACTTTGAGATAGTCTATACACCTGGGAAGGGGAACGTAGTAGCCGATGCCCTCAGCAGGAGGACGGGCATTCAGCTACTCGAGGAGGCGACGGAGCAGCTAGCCTCTTTGCAGATATCCTTCGTGGATAGAGATGGAGCAGCCTTTCTTCAGTCTCTCACAGTCACTCCTCCACTACTACAGCGAGTCAGGGAGGCACAGCATGGGGACGTTGACTGTGAGACACGGCGTGCACAGATATCCTCGGGACAGGCACCTGATGGTTTCTCCCTTGGAGCAGAGCACGACATCCTTTTCAGAGGACGTACCATGGTACCAGTCGCTTTGCGAGAGGAAGTGCTGAGGGAGTTTCACACTTCTCCTTTGGCGGTACATCCTGGAGTGGCGAAGATGTACCAGGATCTCAGACGACAGCATTGGTGGCCAGGCATGAAGAAGGCAGTAGCAGAGTTCGTTTCTCGATGCCTCACCTGCCAGCAGGTGAAGGCAGAGCATCAGGTACCAGCAGGCTTGGTACAGCCCTTGGAGGTTCCGGAGTGGAAGTGGGACGGCATATCTATGGACTTCGTGACTGGACTTCCACGCACTTCCAGAGGTCACGACTCCATCTGGGTGATTGTTGACCGACTCACCAAGTCGGCACACTTCTTACCCATCAGAGAGTAGGGCTCGGTGGAGAGCTTGGGACGTCTCTACATTCAGGAGATTGTGCGGCTCCACGGCGTGCCATCATCTATCGTTTCCAATCGAGATGCCCGCTTTACTTCCCGGCTTTGGAAGGGGTTACAGGAGGCGTTCGGGACGCAGCTACGTCTTAGCACAGCTTTTCACCCTCAGACGGATGGTCAGACAGAGAGGACCATTCAGACTCTCGAGGACATGCTCCGCGCATGTGTCCTCGACTTTGGTCGCAGCTAGGAGGACCACCTACCCTTGGTGGAGTTCGCGTACAACAACAGCTACCACTCCACCATCGGGATGGCACCGTACGAGGCGTTGTACGACCGACCTTGTAGATCTCCTTTGTGCTGGACAGACCCTGGGGAGTCAGCACTGGTGGGACCAGAGATGGTCCAGGCCACGACAGAGAAGGTCCAGGTCATCCAGGAGCGGATGAGGACAGCTCAGAGCCGGCAGAAGTCATACGCTGACAGGAGGCGGAGGCCACTGGAGTTCGAGGATGGCGACCATGTCTTCTTGCGGGTCTCACCTCGACGTGGTATTCAGAGATTTGGCCGAGGTGGCAAATTATCTCCGCGCTTCATCAGACCTTTCCAGATTCTCAGCAGGATTGGCGAGGTGGCTTATCGCCTGGATCTACCACCTCAGTTGCACCGGGTGCACGACGTCTTCCACGTATCCCAGCTGAGGAGATACGTGCACGACCCGACGCACATCATTGACCATGGGGAGCTTGTCGTTGACGATGGGGCGACTTTTACGGAGGTCCCGGTGGAGATAGAGGATCGACAGGAGCGGGTCCTGCGTGGGCGATCGATTCCTCTTGTGCGCATCAGATGGCAGCACGGGAATCTCCAGGAGAGCACATGGGAGCGGGAGGCTCAGATGCGTGCTCAGTACCCTCATTTGTTTCCCTAGTTTTTGTTGTATCTTTACGGGGACGTAAAGCCCTGAGGTGGGAGTAATGTAAAGACCCGTAAAATTCAAGGGAAATTTTTTTCTTAATTTTCTTTAGAATTTTACAAGAGCGCGGTTTCTGACGGCACCTGATTCCAAGGCCCGGAGTGCCCGGAATTAATTTCCGAAGTTTGGCTCGGGTACGTTCAGTGAACGAACGAGCGGGAATTCCTAACTTTTGATCCGGTGCTCGGAATTGAAATCCGAGGGCACCGATGAACTCGCAGCGCCGATATTCGCTTAATGAGACCTTATCGGGAGTTGCGTTTGTTGCGGGTTGAAAGTTACGTTTTGGGGTTTTTCAGTTAAGTTAAATAAAATTTGTGTAAGACAAATTTTATTTTAACTTATTTAAAAACCTATCAAAGGAGGTTGGAAGTGGTACCCACACCCACTTAACCTCCCTTGGGAGGATTAAGTGTGGTGGGGCCCACACGAACCCCTTTTCTTTTCAAATTCTCTCAACGTACTTAACCCCTAATTAATTGGCCTATGTTACTCTTAATTAATTTTGGGAGTTAACTCTTTTGAATTTCAAACATTTGAAATTCTTTTGAGTTATGTGTTAATAAAATAAGATGTAATCTTATTTGTTTATGGGTTGTTGGTTTATTCCCTTGTGAGCTTTTGAGAGCTCCTCTTCATCTTCTCCGGCGAAGAACGTCTTCATCCTCAACGAAGAACGACAACACTTCGTCAAGGATCATCGACTCGGCGACCCGGTATCTTCGGACCTCTTCTTCCTCCTCGGACCTTCTTCGTCGGCAAACGAAGATCCGCCAACGTCGTGTCTCTTCGGGCATAACTCTTCGTCAACGGATTTGACGAACGACGACTGCGACACCCGACCCCCGCGACGCCGTCTTCCGTGGAGCGTAGCCGAACCTTTGAATCTTAAACCCGAGGTAGGGGTTGTCGTTTTCTTTTGGTTTCCTTATTTTATTCTTGATCGTGATTCTATCAAGACTAACGTGTGACTTGATTTATTTTAAGTTGCGTTTTTATTTTAACGTAAGGGGGGCCGGACCGCACGAACACGGCCGACCCCCCCTCCACCGTTCTTGTTTTATCCATGCGGGTGGAAGCAAGTGGCGTGGTGCCGTCGCACCACGCGGATGATCGTGCTTATAATTTACGCAACGCCGTCGCGCTACGCCGAGGGGAATCTTCAAGAACGCGACGCCGTCGCGCCGCGTTGGAAGGAATCATGGTACGGCAAAGGGGCGCGGTGCCGTCGCACCGCGCCGGATGACGAACGCCGCGGCCGGTTCCGGGCCGCGGTAGGACGAGGAGACCGCGGCCGGTTCCGGGCCGCGGCGGGACGAGAAGACCGCGGCCGGTTCCGGGCCGCGGCGGAAGGGAAGACCGGCGGCCGGGCCGCCGGCGTCGGAAGTCGAGGGCGGGACCAGAATTTCCGGTCCCGTTGGTAAAAACCGGCCGGCCAGCTGGCCGGCCGGATGTCATAAAACCGGGGGAATAAATCCCCCGGCTGGTTTAACAAACCCCCCTCTTAATGATGGGGGCGGTTCATTAAAGGAGGTGGGGGAAACAGCCCCCCCGGTTCGTTCCAGCCGGCCCCCACTTGCGGGGGCCGTTTGTTGCAAGGCACGACACAAGGCCGTGCCGCCTTGACAAAACGCGGGGCTTAGCCCCCGCGTGCCTCCCACGTGCGGCGCCTGGCGCCGCCGCCGCGGCCCGCCGCCGCCGCCACCGCGGCCCGCCGCCGCGCCGCCGCCCGCCGCCGCCGCCCTCCGCCGCCGGCCGCCGCCGCCGGCCACCGCGCCGCCCAGGGGTGTGTCGGGCCGGGTCGGCCCGGACCCGGACCCCCCGTTTCGGACCAGTTTTGGTTTTTGGCTCATAACTTGAGCCTCGGACCTCCGAATGACGAACCGTCTGCGGTAACGCGATCCTTGGACCGAGACGGTCGTTTCGGTATATCGCACTCAAGGTTTCGGTAAACTTTGAGTTCGGCCGGGTTGGTTCGTTCACGAAACCAACCGGGCCTTCGGAGCGGAAACGCTCATATCTTGAGCTACGGACGTCCGATTGACGCGCCGTCAGTCGCGTTGTGTTCCTCTTAGTGAGACGGATCTTTTGGCATACTCCGCCCGAGGTTTGGACGTAGGTGGAGTACGGTCGGGTTGGTTTTGCCTTAAAAACCAACCGGGCCCCGGAGACGAAAATGCCTATAACTCTCAGACCGGGCGTCCGATCGACGCGCCGTCTGTTGCGTTGAGTTCCTGTTGACGATACGGAACTTTTCGATACATCAAATTCGGTCTTCGTGACAGTTGATGTATCAGCCTCTCGGCTCGTGGAGCGGATCCTCCGTACGAGCTTGCTGTGTGCGGGAACCCTAGTGCTGGCTGCGACTGTTCTACTGCTACGACTGCTACTGTGACTGCGACGACGACAGTACAGAGATCCTGTGTGGATTCGACGACGATAGTACAGAGATCCTGTGTGGATTCGACGACGACGACTACAGCACTCAGCGATCCTACGTGGATCAGTGCTACAGGTTCTGTGTGAGCCCGATCCTGTGTGGGTCTTTGCGCTCAGCGGTTCTGTGTGAGCCAGCGCCTACAGGTTCTGTGTGAGCCCGATCCTGTGTGGGTCTTCTGCGGGGGTTAGTTACCTATCGATCCTTCGTGGGTCCGACGACTTAGATGGATCAGTGATCATCTTTATCGTCCTTGAAGAAGTATACCTGTGTGAGCTGAATCCTGTTGCTTTCCTGTGTGGATTGTGTTGTGCAATCCTGTGTGGATTATGTTTTACTTTCCTTTGTGGAATACGTATACTTTCCTGCGTGGACTGAGTTGTACTTGGGCTCGGAGGTTGGAGCGTATTTGAATTGATGACTTAGGTATATGTATGGGCATATACCTAAGCAGTGTCGGTTGTTACTTCGTGATTTTACTTTTCTTCGTGGTTTATCCTTTGTGGATTTGAGAGACCTTCAGGGGTCTCGGGGTCCCTACTGAGTAGCTTATACTCACCCCTGCACGGGCATCGCCTGCACTACGTTGTGTTGGTTGCAGACGACGGACAGCGTTGACCTTAGCTGAGGCTTGCGGAGCGGGACGGTACCCGGAGGTGGACCACTGGGCGGGACGTGCACGGAGCGGACGGCAGGACCCGTGGAGCAGAGGAGCTATCTGTACCTACCCTTCAGGTGGGATTTCCAGTGGACAGCTCGGAGTAGCGGCTTTTACTTTTCAGTTGCTGTTTTTCCCTTTTTGAGTTGTACTTTACTTTCAGTTTGGGTTTGTATTCTGGCCCATTTACTTTTCCGCACATTCAGTCGTACTCTGCTTGTTTAGTGTTTACTTTCCGCTTGTTTACTCTGTAGTGTGTGTTTACTTTTCAAAGGCAATGCCTTCCCTTTTTACCGGGATTTACGCCTTGGTGCTAGTCGCCAGCCCCTGGCCTATGGAAGGCGGGCTTGGGGTAGTCACGGCACGGACCCTGAGGGCAGGTCGTGACATGCTGATTATGTCATATATGATGTTGTGAAAACGTTAATTAAATTCAGAGTAGGGAAAGGAGGTGGGACACATATTAAGGTCCACACATAGATCCTCCATTCCTAATGGGTTAACTCTATGTTCCGGGGGGTGGTGTCATAGGCTTTGTCGGACTGAGCCTTCCCCGAGCATTCTTATTCTTTTGAGTGATACTGGTTCCAAAAGGTCCCATCAGGATGGGTCCATTAAAAATGTGGATACGCCAGCCTTAGATGACACTCAAACCATTTTTTAAAGATCATGACGGACTCAGGGTAAAGCCATGCCTTAGGTGATACTTGGTTTTTTGAAATATTTCATTGTATGGGCTTAGTGGCATTGGATTAATTGACGGATGTTCCGTAGTGATTCATGTAAAATCTTGGTTCCAGAAGCCACCGAGAGGCGCCCTGTACCCGGCTGGTCACATGGACTCAATCTCATTTCCCCGAACGCCAGAGGATGCCGAATAGTAGTGAGGGTGTTGGGTGTGATAGTGTAGAAACTATGCCCTCATTGGCATAGTACACAGTTGAAATAGATAACACATGCAATAGCGGAAGCAGAAAATATCCAACGACAGTAAGCAACAAAAGACTAAAAAGTAAACAATTGAGACAAACAAACATATATATGAAATGATGAATGATACATATATTTCTAGAAAGAATCCAAACAAGTCACAATTATGAATACAATACTAAACAAAATTACAAAAGAAAAACTGATAAGCAACTCATCACCATTGCAAGCCATATCTTGTTCCAATGCTCTCCAGCTCAATAGAAAGTCAAATACCTGAAGTAGAAGGGTGATTTCCCATATCTATACCTAAAACAATGTAATCCGTTTGGTCCCAAAATCATGACCCAAATAGGGTGTGAGACTAAATCCTAGTAGGCAGCCACCTGAAGATCTTTGCCTAACATTCAGTGAGTATATGGAAGGTAAATTACAGTAAACAGTAAACAATATGAAGTAACCAACAATTCATAGTAGTAAACAATTCACAAAATCAACAAGCATCAGTGAAGAAAACAGCTAACCACAAATAAGAACCCTATGGGAAGTACTCACAGCCATCCCCAATGGTTCTATCCAAGAAGTACCAACAACCCTTTGGGTAGTACACATAACCTAACCCCTCTGGTTTGGGGATACGAAATTATAGACTCTCTCAGGAAGCAAGCTCGGTCAATTACAATTATATTCTAGGGTATTCATGGACTCTATAAGGAAGATCACGTAGTCATTTCTAGTTATATCCCCATGTTCTAGAGACTCTCTGAGGAAGCTCACTTGGTGAATTCCTCTTATATCCTCGCGTCTATCACATACTCTCTATGGAAGCTCACTCGGTCAATTCCTCCTATAGCCTGGAATGGTTTAAGGAAATTAAAACAAGAAAAAGACTCTCTAGGGGATCTCACTTGGTCTATACCCTTATATTCTATAAAGCTCAAGACTCTATGAGGAATCTCACTCAGTTTATAATCCTATAGTCTATAATATCCAAGACTCTCTGGGAAGTTCACTTGGTCTATCCCCTATAGTCTATAATGTCCAAGACTCTCTAAGGAAGCTCACTCGGTCTATCCCTTTATAGTCTATAGCACCAGGTTCTCACAACCCTGTGCCAATTAGTCGATAATAATGATATATGGAAAATGTAATCCTACAGATAAACTTGGCTAATCAGTATACAACATAACAAGCATGTTAGGGAACAAAAATCCATCCTACGTTCACAAGGCATGGAAAACAAGTATAACGTCCAATAGGCTGACAAGAACAAAAGGTCATAAACAGAACAGGAATGGGGAAAACATCCAAGCATAGCAATAATCCACACACATTACCCAATTACCTCTACCATAGCAAACAAGCAAGGCACGAAAACAACAGGGGTAAAACAGGAAACACGCAATACCCCATTCAAGTGTATTGGTGGAATTTGAACATAAAACTCAACGACATTGAATGCAAAGGCACAAACCACCTACCTTGATGATAAAAGGTCAATATAAATGAACCTCGAAGCTTGATTTTCCTTGGAATGTCATAGATCTATGAAAATGTCCAAAACCCTCTACCAATGATAACATGAAAAAGAGGAGGAATTGGAAAACGATGATCTAGAAGAAAGAAGATAATACCACTTCAGTTCCAACTTAATCTATGGTGGTCAATTCAGATAACAGATGGAGGCTCAGAGGCTCGGAGGCTCAGAAGAGATTCACGGCATTACGGGGTGCTCTCGGTCGAAGTAGCTGGAGAAGAAGTGTGTTCAAGCAATTAGTCTTGACCCCGGTCCATTTAATGTAAAAAAGAAAGTACACGATGTGTAATTTTAGAGTACAATTCATGTACTAGATTTTTCTATACTCCTCTTTATGTGGCCTTCACATCACCCCACATGACCGTGTTTGTGGCCTGGACAAGGCCAGCACTCGGCCACGCGTGGCATTGAAGTACACGGCGTGTACTTCAAAATTTCCCAAAAAATCCTCTTTTCAATAAAAAAACTCCCGAGAAAAGGGAAGCATACATGAAAATAAGGTCCATGTTCTTACAAACTCCCCCCCTTAAAGAAAGTTTTCCCCTAATTTCCCTAGCAAGGCATAGAGGTAGAAATCCCGAACAGATCCGGTCACTGTGATCGTACATCGACCTCCCTCTCCCAAGTCTCGTCCAGTACTCATTCGTGCTTCCATAGAACCCATACAAGAGGATCAGACTGATCACATATAACCTTCATACTACGATCAACAATCCAGGTAATATGCACCTAAAACAATTCATATGCTTCATATTCAACCTCAGGTTGAAAGACATGAGACGGGTCTAAAAAGTAATGTCGGAGCTGAGAAACATGGAAGATGTCGTGTATAACCCAGTACCTATAAGGTAACTGCAACTGAAAGGCAACCGTACCAACTCTCTCCAACACTTCAAACGACCCTACATACCTCAGTGAAAGTTGATCATGTCTCTGAATCCTCTTATGTCCCAACCTCATTGCGGCACACAGGAAAACATGTTTTCAAACCTCGAAATCCATAGGTCATCTCCATTGATCTGCATAAGACTCATGTCGAGAATATGCTGTATCCATCCTCTTCCTAATAAACTCTATCTATTTTGAGGTCTCCTCAACAAGAGTAGATCCCAAAAAAGCTGCCTCTCCTACCTCCATCCAGCAAAAAGGTTATTGTCATGGCCAACCGTACAAAGCCTCGAAAGGTTCCATCTGAATAGTCGCCTGAAAACTATTATTGTGGGAAAACTCTACAAGAGGTATATTCGTCTCCCAAGAACCTCAAAAATCCAGAATAAATGCTTGGAGCATGTCCTCATGCACCTGGATCATACACTAGGACTCACCGTCAGTCTGGGGATGGTATTTTGTACTCAAAAGTACATATGTACCCAAAGATTTCTGAAGTCCCTTCTAGAACTGAAAAGTAAAACATGCATCGTTGTCTGAAAAAATGGATTGCGAAACTCCATATATACTACCAATCTCTCGGATGTACAACCGCCCCAGCTCATCAACACTAAAGGTCTCCTTGATCAGCAAGAAGTGAGCAACCTTCTTGAGTCTGTCAATGAAAACTCATTCAGCGTCGTTCCCTCGAGGAGACCTCAGCAAACCGGTCACAAAGACCATCGAGACATCGTTCCACTTCCACTCGGTAATGAGTAACTGCTATAAAATCCATGTTGGTCGCTGATGCTCTGCCTTCACTTGCTGTCAATTGGACCACTTCATGACGAAACCAAAAATGTCCCTCTCCATACCTGACCACCAATACTGATGGTGTAGATCGCGATACATCTTGGTGACGCCAGGATGAACTACCCAAACTGTGGAATGAAAGTCCCACATCAACTCCCCACGTATGTTTACAGGAATTTATAGGCATCTCTGGAATTGCAAGATCACATCCTTGCCAGTGGTCCACCCAAGAATGGGGTCCTCTCCTGACATGCTTTGCCTTAGGACTAGCCCTTCAGAATCTGAGAGCTGCCTCATTCATACCTGATCAAGAAGAGTAGAGGTAACAACTACGGAAAAAAAAATGTCTTCCCCTGACAATCATGCACTATCAAATGCATCTCAAAGAATAGATCCATAAGCTGCCACTAACTGCTGGCCTCCTAAAATTCTTGTATCTGAGTCGTTCTGATCAGTACATCAGCCACAACATTGCCTTTCCCAGGCGTGTAGGCAATCACAATGTCAAATTGCTGATGGTACTCAACCCACCTTCATTGTCTCAAATTCAGATCATACTAAATGAAGATGTACATGAGACTATTGTGCTCGGTATACAACACAATGTGCTCTCCTAGAAGATAATGTATCCAATAGTGTAAGGCATTTACAACAGCTGCCAACTCTAGATCATGCTTCAGGTAATTCCTCTCATGTTTCCTTAACTGCCAAGACCCATAAGAAACGACTCCATCTCCCTACATAAGAACAGCCCCCCATCCCAATACCTGAAGCATCATAGTAAATGGTATAGCTCTTTCCCAGCTCTGGCAATGTAACACCCCAACCCCTCTAGGATGGAGCCGGTGCATTAATCGTGATATTGGCATGGTTAAAAGTAATGAAAATCCCAAAGGAACGATCAGTTTAGTAGTCTTGAAGAAACTAGATATATTGATTTGACATAAATTACATTGGATAAGGTTATAAGATACAATAAATAACAAATAACTCAAAATGGCATCCACAGGAACTCAATAGAAGACCTTCTCTTCATCACCCGTCGAAGGTAGAGAATGAAAGGGGTGAGCTCAAATGCCCAGTAAGGGTTAAAAATACTGGAATAATGATTACAATAATAATTGAATAACAATTGTTCTGACCTAATCAATATGGAATAGTGAATAAATGTATAACTAATGCCAACAATAAACTGAGAATGAAACTGCATCCACAGATTTTTCACAGTGAAAACCTCATGGATAATAATAATAATCGATAATGAATAAAGAGAATGATTATTAATTGGAAGAAATTTATCTGGAACATGAACCATAATACCGTAAAAACAGTTTAGTTATATGGGTAGAAACTCGTCTGATTTTTGGAAACACACTCGAAGGGTCTGTCGCCAAACTGTTTTGTCTCATGAGACCTGCCAATGAATTGAGGGGATTCAGTGGGCCCCACCATCCTCTATATCCAAAGCATCCTTTAAAAAATAATTCAATATAAGAGAAATATGCCTTTTCAATATCTGTATAGAGTATAGAATAAAGATTCATCAATAACATCCCAAATATACACCGTATGTGAAATGGTATACAATTTAGACAATAAACATAACAATGACATGATATTATGAATATTTAATAGAAATATAATTTCAAATGGAAATTGATCTCAAGTGGGAAGTAGGTACACCACATAAGGATTATTAGGTTCACAATACAATGTTATTCACAACAAAGGGGATATTCTTGAACAAAAGTGAGAGAGAGGATCTCTTACCTTATGCTTGAAGTTATTCTTATCTTGTTTTTAAACACCTGTATAAACTAATTATGATTATAAATTAATATTTCCATAACCAATTTTATATTTAATTTATATGGAAAAACCTTTTTTAGTCATTAATGATATTTTTGATTGATTTAAGTGATTAAATTATATTGTTTTGGATGCATTTTCTTATTGGGTTTCATGCTTTGTTTACTTGTATTCATGGATAGAAGTTGGTTGAAATATGGCTAGAAATCCATAATTGTTAATATACATTATTAGTGGAAGTAAAGAGACATAAATTATAATATAATTATTCTGGTTATATTCCATGATGATGACTCATTTGATGAGTTAAAGATAAACGCTTGAATTTAGCTTGGCAGTTTTGTGCTAAATAAACATGTTTTGTATTTTTATTCTATATTATGAACGTTTAAAGATTCCAAAACATTAATAAAGATAAAATACTTAAATTATGACCTGGTTCAACCATATATTGGGTTTAATGGACAAACTTGAAAGAATTAATGGAAATTGAAATTACAACGTCCATGATATCGGTGGTTCGACACATCAGAGACAATGTTTTTTATTCCTTAAATAAGTGTGTGTGGAGAAGAATAATGATGACTAATTTTCCACAAACATTAGGGCATATATAATATATAATATTCTGGAGCATAGATGCCTCCTGTTTAAGATGATTTGAGGAAAGAAGAAGAAAAGATAGGAATCTTAAAATGAATGAAAACTTGAAAAATTTCTCACAAAAATTCGGCAGCCTAACATCGTCCCTTAAAATTTCCTAAAAATAGATTGATGAGAGGAATGGAATATCTCATCATTCATACATAATATGGAAATTAAGGAGGACTATTTAATGAAATATCCCAACACAAGACAAATGTATAGGAAGAGAATAACATAAAATGCAAGAAAAATGAAAATAAAAGAGTTGTTTAACTCTTGATCTCTTCTCCTTGAGATCCTTCTTTAGGGATTTGGTTTTGGTCTTTTTGTGAGACCAGTAGATCTAGGACGTGAGGAAGAGACTTGGTAGCATTATTGGGCCGAAATTTTATGATCTTAAAGTCTTAGAGGAGTGAAGAGAAGCGGTGGTGGGGGTGAGGGTGGGGGGTTATAGTTGAGGAGAGAGGGGATTTCTTAATATAAAACTCAATAATTTTTTATTTCCTCTCAAGACAACCAATTGTGAGTATTCCATGACCATGAAAAGTAATATATGTATGTTACTTCGAATGAAATGGCCGTACATTAGCAAATCATCATCAATGACTCAATTAATCCATTATTTAGCATTAATTGTGAATTATCAGATTCTACTATTCACCAAAAATTCATGTATTTCAGAAATATCCCAAAATTCACCCTAACCATTTTTGGATGTGTAGATTCCAAAAATGAAGTCCATTTTTCAAAAATAATTTTCTATATATGATTAATTAAATATTTAATTAAATCATTATTTAATAGAAATATATAAACACTTAGAATATTCATCTACATCTTTAGGGTGTCTAAATTCATTTAAACACTCAAGGGTATGGATACCATTCATAAGAGTCATATTAATATTCATAAGGGTAAGTTACTATTCCTAATGGTAGGTTACTATTAATAAGGGTAGGTTACTATTCACCAAAAATTATGTTAATTCTATCAGACTCTATATATCATCTTGAATACAACTGTGTATATCGGATTTTTAAAATTCAAATCACAGAGCTGGTACATTTAGGTTTAGTGGCTAAGTTATGGATATCTCCTATAAGTAACCATGTTTTGTTCCATAGGGGCTCAGTGATTCATGATATATAGGCTACCTAATGAATACAATGTATTTAAGAGAAAACATACCATAAGATGTTTGGGGTGCTATATTATTCCCTCCTTCAGAAACTTTGTCTTCGAAAGTTTATGTATAAAGCCCACCAAAAAGATGTGGGTGATTCTTTATCATAATATTCTTGGGTTCCCATATTGCTTCCAACATATTATGGTTTCTCCAACAAACCATCACTATGCGATTTGTCTGATTTCTCAATATCTGCACCCTTGTGTCAAGAATCCCAATTGGATGTTCACAATATGACAAATTATGTTCCAATTAAATTTCTTCATATGTGAGAACCTGCATTGGGTCTGGCATGTATTTCTTTAACAATGACATGTGGAACACATCATGAACTCTGGAGATATTTGGCAGCATCGCTAGACTGTAAGATACAGCTCCAATTCTTTCCAGAATTTCATATGGCTCGATGTACCTAGGGCTCAATTTCCCTTTCTTACCGAACCATAAAACACCCTTCCATAGAGATACTTTCAAAAAGACATGATCTCCCACCGGGAATTCCATATCCTTTCTGTGATTGTTAGCATAACTGTTCTATCTACTTAGGGTTGCATTAATATGGGCTTGAATATTTTTCACCATTGTCGTGGTCTCTTCAATATTTTGCAGGCCTATAAGTTTCCTCTCACCAACTTCATCCCAACAAGTTGGAGTTATAAATCTCTTTTCATACAATGCGACCTATGGAGCCATTTGAATACGAGAATGGAAACTATTTTTGTAAGAAAATTCCACCAAACATATTCCATCAGATCTCTATACATCCTAGTGCTACCCGGGTGTATAGAGAAATTTGAGATATGAGCATCATCTAATAGTTCCATTTTTAGCTCAGGTACTGATGGAAAACATATCCTTTTACCAAACTTCAGAACTCCTTCATGCATGAAGTTTGCTAGTCTTCCATCCTTAACTGCATTAATTTTCATTTGCAGATTCTCATCATCATATTGAGAAATTTTTATCTTTTCTAGTAAATATGTTTTAGCAATCATTTGAAAGAGGAGTGATGTTTTATCTTCCTTAATAATTCCCATATCCATCTTCAGTAGATCTATGAGTATATGATCTATTTCAATCCTCATTTGAGTCAGAAGGCCATGATCTTTCCGGATTAATGCATATGTCACCTTATTCTCCTTTCATGGGTGGTATTGTATTGAACAATCATAATCTTTTCATAACTCGAGCCATCATCTTTACCTCATGTTGAGTTATTTTTGTGTGAAAATTTATTTCAAACTCTTGTGGTCCGTATAGATCTCACATATCTCTTCGTAGAGATAACGCCTCTATCTTTTCAGAGCAAATATTACGGTTGCTAAATCAAGATCATGAGTTGGATAATTTTTCTCATGAGTCTTCAACTGCCTTGATGCGTAAGGAATAAATTTATCATTTTTAATAAGGACACAACCCAGTCCATTCTTTTATGCATCACTGTATATTACAAATCCATCACTTCCAAATGGAAGAGTCAAAATTGGAGCATTGACCAATCTTATTTTCAATTCATCAACGCATTATGTACATTAAGTTGTCTACACAAACATAACTCCTTTAAGCATGAGCTTGGTTAGCGGGTTTTCCAGTTGGGAAATATTCTGAACGAAATGTCAATAATAACCTGCTAATCCAATAAAACTGCGTACCTTAGTTATGTTTGTTGGCATAGGCCATTATTGGATTGCCTTTGTCTTTATAGGATCAACTAGGATTCCATCTTTAGAGACAATATAGACTAGAAAAGAAAGTGACTGATGCCAGAATTCGCACAAGCTAAACTTCCCATATAATTGATTTCTTCTCAGTGTTTTCAGAATAGTTCGCAAATGATCGTCATGGTCTTCATAGATTTTAGAGTATACCAAGATATCATCGATTAATACTACAAAAAAGTTATCAAGATATTCCTTGAAAACTCTATTCATTAAATCTATGAAAATAGAGGGTGAATTTATCAGTCTAAAATGCATCACTGTAAACTCGTAATGCCCATACCTTATTCGAAATGTTTTCTTAGTAATATCTTCCTTCCTCACACGCAACTGATGATATCTGGACCGAAGGTCAATCTTCGAAATGTATTGGGATCCTTGGTGTTGATCAAATAAATCATCAATATGAGGCAGAGGATACTTATTCTTTTTTTAATAGAATTGATTTCCCTATAATAAATGCATAGCCACATGGATCCATCTTTCTTCTTGATAAATAGGACATGGGATCCCCATAGAGAAACTCTAGGTCGAATAAATCCTTTTCACTCAAATCCTCTAGTTGTTTCTTTAGCTCTACAAATTCCACAGTGGCCATTCTATACGGAGTCTTTGATATAGGTCTTGCCTCAGGAGTAAAATCAATAAAGAACTCAACTTCCCTCACTGGAGGATATCCATTTAAATCCTCTAGAAATACATCAATTTACTCTTGCTCTAATACACATATTCAATTTGAAGACTTCTTTCCTTGTACATAGAAGTTGGTTTATCTTCCTCTATAAGTATTTCATTTAGTAGTGTTACTGGGGGTGGTTCTTTGTAAGAATCAGGTGGCGATCTTTCTGCCCTAAAGATGAGGGATTCTACACCATTTTCAAAACTTGTAACTTCCTTCTTCATACAATAAAACATCGCATCAAAATTTGACAGCCAATCCATGCCATGAATTATATCAAATACAATCATTTCTATGATAACAAGGATCGCAACTAAAGCATGTTTTGGTGACTGGAGGGGAAGTAGTCGACATTCCTTTGTTGCAATGATACACCCCCCTGGTGTTTTGACTCACAACTCCTTTATTAAATCAAATTGTACATATCTAAATATCAAGGAAAACTTATAAGATATAAATTAATGCGATGATCCAGAATCAAATAAGGTGTTGGATAAGTTTGAGGAAACAATTAAAGTACCTGCCACCACATCATTAGGGACTTTGACCCCCTCATTTGTAATCACATAAGCTCTCCCATGATCTCTTGGCCTTTTTGAGTCATGTTTCCTTGGCATTTAGGACACTCATTTGCATAGTTCCCCATATCTGTATAATTATATCACTGAACATCATTTAATTTTTCCTTCCCCCTCCATTCATCAGATCGATGACCCTTTTCTCCATAGTTATAGAAGGCTCCCATTCCTTTCAATCATTTATAGAGATGATTATTTCCACAGTTCTCACATAATGGGAAACTATCCATTCCCTTTCTCTTCTCTGGTGCCTCTCCTTTTCCTTTGTTATCAGAATATATATTCTTATCCTAGTTTCCTTTGAAAAAATTTGATCTAGAAAATTCTTTCTATGTTTTGATGGCACTTGATACAATTCCATCATATGTTGAAAATGTTTGAGAAGCCAGTGCCTTCTAAAGTATTTTCTTAATACCTTCAAAGAAATGATCAATCTTGTCCGCCGAGTCACGTATGTAATCCATAGCAAACCTGGCTAGCCTTGTGAAGGTACCCTCATACTCCGCAACACTGTCTTCTTCCCTTTATTTCAAGCCAAGGAATTTCCTCTTCATTTTAGTTCATTGTTCACGAGGGAAATATTTTTTGAATAATATTTCATTAAAAGTCCTCCATTTCATATCCTCTATATCTTCTTCCTCCATTTTAATTTGAATCAAGGACCACCGTTGATCAGCGTCGCCCTTCAGAAAATACACTTCCAGTACAACCTTTTCCTTTTCATTGCATCTTAACGCTAGGAATATCTTTTCAAGGGACTTGATCCATTGCTCAGCAACCACTGGATTAATAGTCCCGCTGAAATATGGGGGCTTCTGCTGCATGAAATGATCCAACATAGGTTTTGAATGGTTATTTGTTACAACTTGAGTAAGTTTTATCAATATGGTCATGATTTGATCTGCTCTAACATTGACTTTGTTGACTTGCTCTGTAGGCAGTTCCCAACCTTTCCCACGAGTATTGATTCCTCTTCTTCTATTAGACGCCATTTTTAAATAATGGGATACACTAGATTAGTTTATGAATATCAAAAAGAAAATCACTCAACATATATTGAAATTCTATACATAGTTACTCTTATAAATCACAAATAGAAAAGCACTCCACATATATTTAAATTCTATGCATAGGTAATCTTATAAACAATGTTCCTCTGAGGAAAAATTTACATTAACTCCTTCATAATTGCTTGTAACAGAAATATGAGTTATCCTAAGAATATCCCCACGGGAGTGTCATAACCAAGATTGTATCAAGGTCGATTTTCGTGCACCAGTTCTGGTTCGAGTCCAGCTCAAAGCGGTGTTTTCAGGTTTTACCCCTAGATACATGTGTTCCAGAGCCGCCTCTACCTACTTGTATCCAGATAGGGATGTATTGTTTAAAAAATCAAAATAATCTATTCCTTACCAAAATACCAGGATGTTATTGTATGTTTATCCTGAATTACTACCTTAGGGATTTGTTACCTACAATAAATTTCCAAGTCTAGTTTCAAAGTGTTCTATTAAACATCCTCTGATACCAAGTGTAACACCCCGACCCCTCTAGGCTGGAGTCGATGTATTACTTGTGATATTATCATGGTTAGAAGGAATGAAAATCCAAAAGTAACGATCATTTTATTTGTATTGAAGAATATATATACATTGATTTAACATAAATTACATTGGATATGGTTACAAGATACAATACATAAAAAAACTCAAAACTGCATCAACAGGAACTCAAAAAAAGACCTTATCTTCATCACCTCTGGAATGTAGACAATGAAAGAGGTTAGCTCAAAAGCTCAGTAAGGGATACAAATAGAGGAATAATGAGTACAATAATAAGTGAATAACAATCAATCTGACATAATCAATATGGAAAAGTGAATATATGAAAAACTAATGACATTAATTAATCGAGAATGAAACTGCATCCATAGATTTTTTCATAGTGAAACCCTCATGGATTATAATAATAACTGATAATGAATATAGAGAAAGCATATTAATTGGATGTCATTTATCTGGAAAATGAACCATAATACCATAAAAATGGTTTAGTTCTATGTGTAGAAACCCATCTTATTTTTTGGAAACAAACTCGAAGGGTCCGTCGCCAAACTATTTTGTCTCATGAGACCCACCGATGCATCGAGGGGTTTTAGTGGGACCCAACCACCTCTACATCCAAAAAATTATTTATACAATAATTCAATACAAGAGAAATATGCCTTTTCAATATCCTTATAGAGTATAGAATACAGATTCATCAATAACATCCCAAATATACATTGTATATGAAATGGTAAACGGTTTATACCGTAAACATATCCATGACATGAGATTATCGATATTTAATAGAAATATAATTTCAAATTGAAATTGATATCAAATGGGCATTAGGTACACCACATGAGGATTATTAGGTGCAAAATACAATGTTAGTCACAATAAATGGGATATTCTTGAACAAAAGTGAGAGAGAGGATCCCTTACATTATGCGTGAAGGTGTTATTTTCTTGTTTTTAAAGACCTGAATAAAAAAATTAGGATTATTATTTCACAAGTAAAGAACCTATTTTATATTTAATTGATATGGTAAAATCATATTTATTACATTAATGGTATTTGTGATGGATTTAAGAGATTCAATTTTATTGTTTTGGAAGCATTTTCTTACTTTGTTTCATGCTTTGTTTACTTGTATTCATGAATTATAGTTGGTTTGAAATATCATTAAACATCCAGAATTGTTAATATAAATAATAAGTGAAATTAAAGAGCCATAAATTATCTTATAATTATTCTTTTTATATTCCATGATGATGACTCATTCGATGAGTTAAAGATAAATGCTTGAAACTGGCTTAGCAGTTTGGTGCTAAATAAACTTGTTTGGTATATTAATTCCATATTACGAACGTTTAAAGATTCCAAAACATTAATAAAGATAAAATACATATATTATGACCTGTTTCAACAATATATTTGGTTTCATGACTAGACTTCAATTAATTAATGGAAACTGAAAGTGCAATGTCCATGATGTCGGTAATTCGACACATCACAGACAACTTTTTTTCTTCCTTAAATATGTGGGATAGGAGAAGAATAATGGTGAATAATTTTCCATAAACATTAGAAAATATAGAATATACATGTTTCGGGAGCAAACATGACTCTTGGTTAAGATTATTTGAGGAAAAAAGAAGAAAAGAAATGAATCTTAAAATGAATGAAAACATGATAAATTTCTCACGAAAATTCAGTAGCATAAAGGCGTCCCTTAAAATTTCATAAAATAGTTTGATGAGATGAATGGAATATCACATCCTTCATAGATAATATGGAAAATAAGGTGGAATATTTATTGAAATACTCCAACACAAGACATTGGTAAAGGCATATAATAACATAAAATGAAAGAAAAGAATGAAAATAAAAGTGTTTTTTACCTCTTGATCTCTTCTCCTTGACATCTTTCTTAAGGGCTTTCGTTTTGGTCCTTTGGTGAGATTAAAAGCTCTAGGACGTGGGGAAGATACTTGGGAGTATTATTGGGCAGAACTATGAGGGGCTTCAAGGCCTAGAAGAGTGAAGAGAAGAGGTGGTTGTAGGGGGTTTTATAGTGTAGGACAAAGGGGATTTCTTAACATAAAAATCATTAATTTATTATTTCCTCTTAAGACAACCAATAGAGAGTATTCCATGCTCAAGAACAGTAATATATGAATGTGACTTCGAACCAATTGGGCTTAAATCAACAAATCATTATCAATAACTCAAATAATCAATTATTTAGCATTAATTGTGTATTATGGGATTTTAATATTCACAAAAAATTCAAGTATTTCCGAAAAATCACAAACATTCACCCTAACCATTTTTCGACATGTAGAATCCAAAAATGAAGTCCAGTTTTAAATTTTTTTCTAAATATGATTAATTAAATATTTAATTAAATCATTTTTTAATTGGAATATATAAACACTAAAATATTCATCTTCATCTTTAGGGTGTCTAAATTAATTTATACACTCAAGGGTATGGATACCATACAAAAGAGTCATATTACTATTCATAAGTGTATGTTACAATTCCTAATGGTAGGTTACTATTCATAACAGTAGGTTAATATTCACCAAAAATTAATTTAATTCTATCGGACTATATGTACCATCTTGAACACAACCGTGTATATCAGATTTTTAATATTCAAATCATAGAGCTGGTAAATTTATGTTTAGTGGTGAAGTTATGGATATCTCATATAAGTAACCATGTTTTGTTCCATAGGTGCTCAGTGATTCATGATATATATGCTACCTAATAAATACATTGTATTTAAGAGAAACATAACATAAGATGTTTGGGGTTCTATAGGCAAGACTAGTATCGGTTTTGAAGTCAACCTCCCTTTCAACTCTTGAATGGCTGACTCAAAAGAATCTGACCATATGAAATTCGACCCATTCTTGGTTAGACCTGTCAGTGGTGCTGTGAAGTATGAAAATTCTTTTATGAAGCATCTTTAGACTCCATCCAGCCCTAGGAAACTTCGCACCTCATAGAAGATCTTTGGTTGATCATAGGAAACTACAATGCTCAATTTCTCTAGGTCAACTGATACTCCTGCCTTTGAGATAACATGGCCCATGAAGTGAATCTGGTCCATCCAAAAGTGGCATTTTGAGAACATATCATATAACTGATGCTCCCTAAGTTTTATCAAGACGATCTCAAGACAGATAGCATGGTCGCGTCGAGTGTGAGACTACACAAAGATATCCTCCACAAAGACCACCACAGAGGAATCATAGAATGGATGGAACACTCGGCTCATCAGTTCCATAAAAACTACAGGAGCGTTCATGAGATCGAAATACTTAACCATATATTCGTATAGACTATTCATGCTCTGGAAGACCATAAATGGTATATCAGATGGTCTAATGTGCAACTAATGATAACCGGATCTCAAATAAATCTTTGAGAACACCCGGGCTTCTCAAGGCTGATATCAGAGATCATCGATCCTCAACAAGGGATATATGTTCTTCACCATCAACTGGTTCAACAACTGATAGTCCACACAAATCCTAAGGGTACCATCTGCCTTCATTGAAAACATGCACGGTGAACCCCAAGGAGATGTACTGGGTCGGATGAAACCCTTGGCCTGCAACTCCGCCAACTGCTTATTAAGATCCTGAAACTCTTGTGTAGCCATCCTATAAGGTGGAATGGACATGGATGCCGCTCCTGGTAAGAGATCAATCAATAAGTCTATCTCATGCTCCAGATCTAACCCTGAAAAGACCTCTAGAAAGATATCTCTAAAACGATCCTCCACTGGAGGAAAGTCTAACTGTGGAGTCCCCTGGTCATCTAGATAAATACTAGAAATCTGGGCAGTAACTCATCCAAATCCATGATGCTCTGGATCTAATCTTCTTTCCTGGACATCCCACTAGCCTCTATGAAGAAATGACCCACCCTCTGGTGATACGAAACTCACCCTGTGATGATAATAGTCAAAGACTGCCTAGAAGGAAACTAGGCATCCCATTCCGAGAATGACATCATAGCTCGTCATCTCTATGACATATAGGTCCTATATGAAGTTACACCCTGCAACCTCAAGAGGAAACTCTCTGCACAGATGCACACTAACTGCTCTAGTCCCCAATGGTGTGTCTAGAGTCGAAGTATCAGCAGAGGAAGAGATGCAATGCCCAAGGCTCTCCATAAAATCAACAGTGATAAAACTATGTATAACACATGTATCAAAAAGAGCTGAAGATAAAATCGAGTCTACTAAGATCGTACTTCGAACTGTAGAGGGGACGGGGTCCTACTACTGATGGGTCTGGTCCACTACAAAATTTTGGCATGTACCGTGGCCCTATGACCCGACCGGACCACTTTGATCTGATCCACTATGCTATCGTTGGTAGCCTGATGACTGATCACCACAGCCACGACCTCCACATTGGCCTGAACAGCCGATGGAAATCCAGTTCCCAGACTGGTGAGAAACTTGTGATGCATCTCTTGAATGTAGAGTTATAGAAGAACCCCTACCACTAGTTGTAGCTGAGAATATCTGACATAAACATTGAATATGGCCCAACTTTACGCAAGATCGGCACTCCATCGGGTCTCAATGGAACTGAGGCCTAGTATGCATGCTCCTCTAGCATTGGTAGCATACTACCTGGCTGCCCGAAACACATTTCTCCTACTCTAGTCTCCTCAAACAGACACCCTGCGCTGCTTCCTGATATCAGTAGCTGGAACACTGACTCTGGATGTTGAACAGACCTGGCTCACTCCTCCAAAATCCCTCAGATTGTGCTCAGTGATCAGCACCTGGTTCAAAATAGAGTATATCGATGTCAAACTGAAGATGTTCATCTGCGAGAAGATGTCGTTCCTCAGACCTTCCTCAAATGTCCGTGAATGGAATAGCTCATCGCCTCCCGGAATAGGTGAGAAACACTGTAGCTCAGTAATGAGAGACGATTACTCCATAATAGAAAGAGTACCCTGCTCCAAACTCATAAACTCTTGGGCATGATCAGCTCTCATGATTTACGGGTAGAAGTAATCATAAAAGATGCACCGAAACTCATCCCATGTCATACTCTGCTAGAGTCCTGGCTGTGAGATCACCTCCCACCAGCTCTTGGCGGAGTCTCAGAGAATATAGGTCGTGAGCTTCACCCTCTTCTCTGGAGGTCTCTCCAGATGCTCGAAAACTACCAACGTGGCCTCTATACAAGACTTTGCTGCCTGAGGTCCTCTTTCCTATGATAAGGTGGGAGGATGATGCTGCTAAAAAACCCACGTCGACTCATCCATTGATGGGGAAGGAGGTGATTCTCCATAGAAAGTATGCATCATCCTCAGAAAATATTCCCTAAAATGCTCATCAGCTCCAACAACTGGTATAACTGTTGGTGCCAAGGCTGTCACTGCAGGAGGATCTGCAGGAGGTCCCTAATCGGCCATATCTGGTGTCTGATCACTGTCTGGTAGCTGACGTACAACCGGAGGAAATCTCGGTGACATAACTCCGAAAGGTCAAAAGCACCCCTTAGATCATGATTATCAAGACTGTGAACATAAGAGTACAAGAGGGAAACATGAGAAAGAAACGTTAATGTTTTTTTAAAACCAGAGCACACGGTGTGTATAAAAAGTACACGACATGTTATTTTATGCCATTCACATGTGCATGTACTTCTTCCACAACTGGTTGTGTAACGCCCAAACCACACGAAGTGTTTTCCCCACACATGGTGTGTACTTGAACTCTATTCCCCTTCCCGAGTCTCCTTACATGGATAACCCACACGATCCTCTTAATCTAAGACTACACGGTGTGTTCACGAAGGAAACAACGTGTACTAGATAAGATTTCAACGACCCGTGTTGTTAGTTACACGACCGGCTACATGGCTCACTCTACATGGCATGCTCCATAGGAACACGACGTGCACTTGAAGGCTTTTCTCGGCCTGTGTTGTTTGTGACACGGCCAGATATAAGTTTCATTCAACACTATGTTCTCCCTATGCGCACGGTGTGTACTTGAAGGATTTCCTCAACCTGTGTTGTTCGTGACACTGCCAGGTACTTAGGATATAAGGCACAGTGTGTGAAATCAGTACATGGTGTGTATAGTCAAGGTTTCATCCATCCGTGTCATTATTCACACAGGTTGACACATGGTCACTACAACACAGCGTGTACTTATAGTACACTGCATGTTCCTGAAGACTTTTCACAACCCAGTGTTTTTTCCGCCATAGTCAGGGACACGGTTTAAAAATTACACGGCATGTATTCATAAATTACACGCTGTGTATTCTGGGTAATTCTAGGCAGTAGCCCAGAAAATGCTCCGGAGCCCGGAAAACACATTAAAACAAGCATAAAGGTGCCAAATTACAATCCAAGTGGGCCCATACACCCCGTGAATCCAATATTGGAATTGCCTACATATCATATACAAGGTCAACAAGTCAATGATCCACCATGTTCCGATTAATTTTGGCCAATAACACCTCAAGAATTGAAATTTGGATTTCATTTCAGTAAATATCTACATACACAAAACCCTATCAACAACAGGTAATTCTATCAAGGATACTATCACAACAGCATGCATATTTTTCACATCATCTATCACAACAACATGCAATCACTAATGCATCCTAAATGCATAGAAAAATGCATGACATTTGATTTCTAGCAAGTGCCTATATGATGCATGAGATGGAATACCCTCATCTCATCAGGTTGAAATATATATAGAACCGCAATAACATCAACAGTGACACCACAAATCATCTGAGTCACTCAAGTTGAAATAATATCAACTGTAAAAATTGAAAAACCTGGAGAAATTTCACTAAACGAGGTAGATTGGCTTTTCCCTGTACACGGGTTAGCTACTCCCTGGTATAGCTCATTACCAAGTACCTATTCTATCTTATCCCTGGATATAGGCTCCAAACAATATGTCAAGTGAAAAAAACCCCCTCTGATACCACATTGTAATGTCCCATTTCCGGAAGCCACCCAGAAGCGGCCTGTACTCAGTTGGTCACATGGACTCAAGCGCATTTCTCCGAATGCCCGAGGCTGGTGAATAGCAGTGAGGTCCTTGGGTGTGATAGTGGGTAAAATATGCCTTCATTGATAGAGTTAATTACATAAACAAGTCACAATGCTGAATACAGTACTAAACCAGAGGCTGCCGACAAGCAGTGAGGGCCTTGGGTGTGATAGTGGCCTCAAGCGCATTTCCCCCGAATTCCAGAGGCTACTTATTCTGTCTTATCCCTATCTATATATGTATATATATATATGAAATTATGCATGATTCATATATGTGTAGAAAGAATCCAAACAAGTCATAATGATGAATACAGTATAAAACCATAGTACAATAGAAAAACATATAAGAAACTCCTCAGCATTGCAAGCCATAGCTTGGTCCCAAACTCCCCATATCACCAGCAAGTCTTGTACCTAAAGTAGAGGGGCACTTTCCCTTATTTATACTTGAAACAATGTAATATGTATGGGCCAAAAAGAATGACCCATATAGGATGCGAAACTAAATCCTAGTAGGCAACGACTCGAAGATCTGTGCCTAACAGTTAGTGAGTATTTAGCAGGTAAAGTACATTAAATAATAAACTGTAAGCAGTATCCAACAATACACAGCAGCAAACAATACACAAAATCAACAAGCAGTAGTGAAGGAAACAGCTAACCACAAATAGAAACCATCTGGGAAGTACTCACATACATCCCCTCTGGTCCTATCCATGAAGTACCAACAACCCTACGGGCAGTACACTCCTCCTAACCCCTCTGGTTTGGCCATATGAAATTATAGACTCTCTGAGGATACACACTAAGTCAATTCCCCTTATAGTCTAGGGTAGTCGGGGACTCTCTGAGGTAGATCACGCGGTCAATTCCCTTTATAGCCCCATGTTCTAGCGACTCTCTGAAGAAGCTCACTCGGTCAATTCCTCCTTTAGCATCAGTTCTATCATAGAATCTCTGAGTAAGCTCACTCGGTCAATTCCTCCTATAGACTGGAAGGGTTTAAGGAAATTCAAACAAGAAAAAGACTCTATGTGGAAGCTCACGCAGTCTATCCTCCTATAGTATATAACATCCAAGACACTTGGGGGAGCTCACTCGGTCTATCCCCTATAGTCTATAATGTCCAAGACTCTATGATGAAGATCACTCGGTCTATCCCCTTGTAGTCTATAGCAGCAGGTTCTCATGAACCCATGACAGTTAGTGCGTAATAATTCTATGTGGCCAAAGTAAACCTACAGAGCTACATCACTAACAAGTCTACAACATAACAAGCATGTCTAGGAACAACAATCCATCCTACGGTCACAAGGCATGGAAAACAGGTATAACGACCAACAGGCTGATAAGACCAAAAGGTCATAAATATAAAAAACATGGGAAAAACAAACTAGCATAGCAATCATCATCATACATAACCCAATTACCTCTACACAAGCATACAAGCAAAGAAGTAAAACAATAGGGGTAACACATAAAACACACAATACCCCATTCGAGGGTATTGGTTTAATATGCACATTAAACTCAATGAATTTGAACGGAAAGGCATAAACCACCTACTTTGATGCTAAGATATCAATATAATTGAACATCGAAGCTTGATTCTACATGTGATTTATTAGATCTATGAAAAAGTCCAAAATTCTCAACCCATGATAACATGCAAAAGAGGAGGAATTGGAAAACTATGATTGAGAAGAATGAAGAGCTTACCGTTGTGGTTCCAACACAATCGACAGTGGTCAATTAAAATAACAGACAGAGGATTGGGGGCTCGGAGGAGATTCGCAGCTGTCCGGGACACTCCCAGTCAAAGAAGCTAGAGAACAATAGTTTTATGGCTATTCGACGCGACACTGGTCCTTTTAATGAAAAAAAATAATGTACACGACGTGTACTTTTGGAGTACGCGGTGTGTACTAGACTTTTACATACTCTCCTTTAAAAATCCTCCACATCACCCCACATGACCATGTGTGCGGCCCAGACACAACCAGCACACAGCCTCGCACAGCAATAAAGTACACGGCGTGTACTTAAAAAATTTCTAGAAACTCCTCTTTTCTCTATTTTTTTAAAAAAGTGGAAACATACCTGAAAATAAGGTCAGAGTTCTTACAATACATTTGGGATGTGCTCAGACTCCTACTCTAAACTTGAATCTTAAAAATTTATGCACTTAAGGTTTATGTTATTGCTAATTATGTCTAATGGGAATTGAGATATTTCCCGTGATATGTGGAAGCATTCCTGGTTGACATTGGACTTGAGCCCCACGTTAAAGCACAAGCCTAGGGTATATGTTTTCCTATTTTTACCATGCATTCATGGTTTTATGTATATATATATTTATATATATATATATATGATGATTCATGCATTTATGCTCATAGGAACTCTTTCAGACTACCAGCTTAGGATGAAGCAGGTGACCAAGCACGGTTGCCGTTTGAGACCTAGGTCGACTTATTTATTGCATTGCACTATAGTTAATTTTTTTTGAAATGGTTATGTAATGGCACCCTGAATTTTTATTTTTTGAAAAATATGGAAAATATTAGGCACCGTGGGCACAGACCTACATTGATTTTATCTCACACCCTGCTCTGACATCGTCGACACCTGAGTAGATTACATGCTCACATGTATTGACAAGGGGATGTGTGTTACTTCTAATGATTGATTGTTAATTACTGCTTCGGATGGAGACTAAGGAAAAGGACCGGGCCTTGCTCGTGATGCAGTTACTGCTTGTGTCTTTTCTTTTAGTTGACTGTGCGTCGGAGTTCTGTTTTTCTTACTTTCAGTTTAGACTCATATCATGGAATGCCACTCTTTTTTGAGTTTCCACATTTGGTTTTTATTATTCAGATGGATCATTTACATTGCTTCTACTGAAGCTTATTTATTCAATTTCTTCCACTACATATTATTTTTTGTTATTTACTTTTTCTGTGATATTATCTATTACCTATGAGGGCCTAGTCTCCCCCACGGACACAAAGAGGGCCCTTGCTGCTAGTCGGCATCCTTTGGTGTTCGGGGAGATGAGCATGAGGATATGTGATACACCGGTTCGACCACCATCTTAGAGGTGAGCCGGGTGAGGACATTACAAAATACCTCACAAGACCATTAGTATCATTCAAACCTCATTTATTGATCGAAATTACATTATTATATCAATTAATTCAAAACTCTATTTTTATAAATCCAATGTGTTGAAATCAACGAACAATATTTTAGTCTCATATTTTATTCATTTGAGACTAATTTGTTAAAAAACATCATTCAAAATTATCCTTTAATATATGACAATGTTTTTTTATTTTTTCACACTTCTTCTCTTATCGTGTTTTTATTGCATAATTCATGAATCATGATTCTATTTTGGGATTTAGTACGAGTACAATTATCTTAATGATGCCCAATATATTGAGAATCAATTATTTATTATTTTTTTCACAAAACAAACACTTTATCATGAAACACCTATACTATAATAAATTTTTTTAATTTATTTTATATTTAATGTTTATCATTTTTAACTTTCAATCCTTCTAATACACAATGATGATAGTTAAAGTCATTTCATTGGAAATCAATTTTTTTTTAAGAATTATAATGTTTTATCCATTGACATTTTTTGATGAAACATTAACTATATATTTATTTTGATTATTATTATCAGATTTATTTTATTGATTTAAATTTTCATGTGTTAAACTTACAATCTTTTTTTGTCACATACAATACACTTATTTTTCATTTTTAATCCTTGATAGATTTTCTAAATTTACTTGAAAAATGAAAATTAATTTTTCATTAATCCTCTAAAAAGTACAATAGTTATTCTTATTGAACCACAATGACATTTTAAAAAATATCTATTGGATTTCTTATTAACATTGATTAAATCATTTCCATAAAAACCAAATTCAACAAGTCATTGATTTATTATGAAGAACTTGAGTGATATTTTCTTCTTTAATTTTGATTGAATTTTATTTTTATTTAGTGGACCTCCTTTATTTAAGACACTCATTGTATCATAATACTCATTATTTTTATAACTGATTTATAAGGGACACCTTGTAGAGAAATAGCCATTTTTTCAACATTTAATGAATAAAAAATGGTGTTTCCATTTATACATGCCATTTACTATTATGAAATTAATTAAAATCCAAGATATTGTCCCAAAATAATCTTTTATATCAAATTTTTTATCATAAAAATTATTCTCATATTCTATCACTAAATCCTAGAAGGGTTTTATGGAAATTTATTCATCCTTCATAATATTTCTATTCTTGATATATCCTCTTCTAACATTATAATTGATAATAGTATTATGTGGTCAATAAATTGTGATAAATATTCATTTTTATCATTAACTATTGAGATATTACCACCACACTTGTCAGTATTAATTATTCTAAGTTTCCATACAATTATAGAGTCTTCTAGACTCTCACCATATCCTCTAATAGAACCAAAAATAAAATTCACTGTGGATAATAATTCATTAAAAGATCCAACATCATGAATTTTTAAATATTGAAGAAAAAATATATATTTTAAACTTTTATTCCTTCACCATCATATTTTGTTCATAAATATTATGATATACATCCAGAATATCAATATTAGCCTTATATCCTAGGATTTGTAATAGTTTTAACCCACTAATTTTGAAAGCATTGTATTCTTTACCATTCTTTCATTCTAATCATTCTTTTATCTATAAGTGAACATTATTAAATATCATATGGAATAGTGTAACCACAATGGATAGAATATCAAACATCAAGTCATAGTGAATAAATTTAAGGTGTCATTATATACTTCTAAATGTGAAAAATTATTTCATAAAATTAATAATGTAGTTATTGTTGGTATTATTTTATTAATCTATATTAATAAAAAAATATTTATTGACAATAAAAAATATACTATTATTTGAATGTATATGATAAAATGGGATGTGATTTACATTAATATGGGGAATTAGTGTTTATATTTTCCTTCAAAATACCAACAACTATCCCTATTATGTCCAATTATATATTAACTCATAGTGGCTGATAAAAAAATAATGAACATATAAAAAAATATTAATGAGGTCTTCCTAATTTATTGATGAATATGTATCTATCATTTAGTGATTTCTTATCCCAAACACACATAAATCTCTTTTGATTATTAAGAACTGACTAAAAAATTGAAGGTACTTTAAAATAATAAAAACATATATCAAATAATGTCTTAAAATTCTCCAACATTTAATAACCCAAAATAGTAATACCCAGTTAAATAAACAGAAAGAGTATTAATGTAATCTAAAAATGGTCTAATAATATTTTGATATTGTTCCACCATTTATATATATATAAATACTCATAGTATTCATTTTTCTATTTGAATAAATATCAAAATCCTTTCTTAGACCTACTAATTTTCATTTTTTTATTAATACATCTTCTATATTTGGTTTTTTGAAAATTAATATAAAAAATTTCCAATAGAATCTTTTCAAATAAAAATTATTTTTGTCCTTCTAATAACCCATTAATATATTTCACTAAAATATCTCTTTAATTATAAATATTTCGAATCTGAAAAATATCAACAATAATAATGTATATTCATTAAATAATAACTACAATAATTTAATTTATATATATGCAAAGTACATGTGGAAATAGTAGTATCATATAATCCCACTTCATGGAATGAAATCCATATTCCATGACTCTCCACTAATCACATTTCATTAGTAAACATAGAATTGAATTATCCTCATGACATGGCTACATCTCAAATTAAAGAATTAATATAAACTTTACTATATTCCCTTAACTAGTTCACAACATTACTCTTATATTATGATGTGTAAAAATCATCAAATTTTAACCACCTTCGTTGATTATCAGTTCAAATTTCCTTAGTTTGAATCAAATTTATTGAAAGATTAATTATATTTAATATTTTTAATTAGATCTCTGAACCTTCATAAATAAATCCCCGTTATATATAATTAATTAAATGTAAAATCATATTTTTTTAGAAAACTAGTGAACATTAATTTATCATGTATGAAACCGAAGACATTGGCAACCTTCCTATAACTGAAAAATTAATTACATATCACAATGGTTAGTTTTCAAAATAAAATACAAATTATCTATCAATTTTAAGACGCTTTTATATATCACTAGAGATCAATAATGTTTTATGTTTTTAAACAACTAAATCCAAATTTATGATTTGGTAGTCCCATAATTTTCCATAATCCCGTTGCATCTTAGGTACCCATACATATCATCGGGATACTATGAAATTTTAAAAAATATTTTCCCGTTGAGTACCCATACATAACATAATGATCACCTTGGTAATTTTACTAATATTTAAAATATAAGACTCTTACATATCTCCTGGGACTTCAAGAAATTCTAAATTTCTTATGTCTATGCATTGATATATATTCAAGTATAAACATAGATCCACACCTTCCACAATATTTACACTATTGAAAAATATAATATATTACCATGAACTCTATAGGAATTTCAATTTTTTTTTATTTTTCATAGAAACCATTAATTATAGACATATTATTACTTTATTTCCCAATATCTCTAAAAACATCAACATCTAGAATTCTTAAAAAACATTATTAAAACTTCTAAAAAATGCTAAAATCTTATAAAGAATTATCAATAAACTATATCTCAACTAATATAAAATTAATCCACAATCATTAGTACTAGAAAAAATAAAACATCAACCATTAGTTAATTCAATAGCTTGATATCAACATTTTTACGTTTTATTCCATGTTTGATGATTTAATATTATTAAAGTAAACCCATCCAATGAAATTATATGATCCAGTATCTATTGGTTCTTTTTTAAGTAGATCGTAAATATTTCCACTTTTTATATGAATTTTTTCATTATATGTTTTATTGTCATGACTCGTGTTTTTGAATAAATTGGAAATGAGATTAGCTATGGTTTATATGTTTCTTAGGGGGTGACTAAAGTGTTATCTAGTATAAGAATATATTATTACAAATATCATGTTAATTCATATTATTTATTTAATTATTATAGATTTATAGGGATTCCATTATTTTATATGTATTAAGGTTATATATTGTTCATCGATGATTGAGAGACTGAGTTTCATCAAAGAAGTGGTCATAAGATGTTGGGGTTTCAGAACATAGTTGATTTTGTCAACCAAGGATCGTTAGAATATAATGATGAATTTTCAATAACTTTATCTATGTGATGATGTAGAGTTGTGTGCATATGGTGGCAGTGTATATCATAATATATTTAGAGGGTTGTAGGATTTGTAATGGTAAAATTGTTTCACGGTGTGATTTTTTAAACTTTCTAGGAATATAAAATAGGATTTTATGGGAGTTAAAATGAGATATTTATTTTTAGTTTTTGGTGTATAGTGGCTTCGTATGGCTGAAAATAAATTAGAATTGTGATTTTTTGAATTGTACAATATTTTTTATCAACTCTGTGATTCTTTACGTATTATCCAAATATGGGTGTATCATCCCTCTTAGGATCTATCAATAATATGTTAGTCCCTTGACCATGTATTTTATTCATTGTTTTTTTGGTGTGGTTATGTTTTATTATAATATCTTTTAAAAAATATTGAATAAATCCATAAAATATTGGATATTTTATAGAGGTATTATTAGTGGTACCTAAATGAGTTAATACTCACAACATATATGAGAACACCAGTGTGAGTAAGTACTCTATATTTTATGACACATAAAAATGAAATGATCGTAAAACATATATATTTTGATTTATGGGGTTTTGAATTTATAGTTAGGATGTTAATGGTTCAACCAGAGATGAATCCTGAAGGAAATTAGTTTTAGTTTTTATTTTTTATCATTCGTTCATTTAGGACTTGTTGTTTATGAGCAGACTACGTGGAATGGTTAATTACTACATGAGTCATTTGATATTAATTTTTTCTTTATGTGGAAACATATTGTACATTAATTTATTTTACATTTTGATTATGATTTATCAAAATTACATATTTTTTGTTCAAATATTTTAAAAAACAACATATCCCCCAATATCACATACAGAACAAGATCTCTATTCATCATCCACTACATACAAGGAGGCTATTGAATGTGATATTGGTTGACATATTAAAATGTGGAATCAGATAATTTTTTGATTGAATGATGTGGACATAGAAGTGGAAATGTAATGATTCACATGGATTGTAAATTAATAATATAAAGGTTGGTTGTAAACTCTTTGGTAATGGATTACCAAGATACTAAGGATTACGAGGTTGATATTGTTTTTTGATATTATTTATTTGTTATTTTAGAAATTGTCATTATTTGTTTGTTTTTTGTGTTAGTATTAACTCATGGAAGGAAATGGAAAGAGGGTGTCTATGTTCATAAATACTTTTATGGACATTGAACTCACAAGAAATGATTCTTAATGTGTTTGTTTGAATTTCTTGAACATGATAAGGTATTTAGTTATTGAAAATTTCAACCAGTAGATAGTAAAATTTCTAAAATCTATTTTTGGAGGTATTTTAATAAACTAACATTTATCATGATTTTGTATATGTATCCTGCATGTTTTTTAGTTACCTTGAACAAGGATATGTAGATTTGGATTTATGGTTGAATAGTGTGAGACCTTTTCATCGACTTAAATTCATATAATCTAGTGGGTTGTACAACCTATTACAACATTCCCTATTTTCAATATCTGATACATGATATATGTATTGAGAATCAATTTTTGGTGGAATTTTAATACCGAAATAATGTGTACCAAATAAAATTATTTTATATTTGAGATATTTTAACACCATGATATTTTTTGTAATATTTATGCTTAAATAATTCAATTTTTTCAGTCGCTTATGTTACACACAAAACTGAATTTAGATGTACTACAAAACATTACTAAAATATTATGTGTCCACTATCTCATATTCATTACATTGAAGTGTATTAATATTAATATATAAATTATAAAAAATATATGATCATCACTTTTATGAAATTAATTCACTACTAATTATATGGCTATAATTTAAAAGAATTAATTGAAAATAAAAGTGAGGTTTATTATAATGAAATAATTTTTTTTACATAATGTATTTTCAATATTAAGAGATTAAATGAGTAAATTTTAGTGTATAATATTATAGATATTTTTGAATCATATTATCTTATAAAATGTTTTAAAAATTAAACAATTATTTTTTTCAACATAAGATAGAAATAAATCCAATTTTGTTCTTAAAAAAGTTTTTTTTCCATTAATAATCATGGTTGTCACATTTCACACACATACATAAAAATCAATTTTTAAATGTTATATTTATATAATAGAATAATATTAATTTCATATTTATAATTATGATGAATAAATTTTTTAAATAGTCAACATTTTATTTTTTATCAATACGAGTTGTAAATGTGGTAAAATTTATTAGCTCAGTAAAGGGTAAATCATGTAAATTGGGATTAAAATTAAGTGATAAGTCCATATTTATTCATCTAAATTTTCATTTTATGAATTTTATTCAACCAATAACAACTTATTCATGAAATTTATTTTTTAATAGACACATGTCCTTGAAATTGAAATATATATTACGTATATCAATCACAGTTACAAAATGTCACTCTTTTTTTTAAATATCCTTATATGTCAACATAATTAAAAAAAGTATGTTTTGAACAAATATAACTATGTATTTTGATATTAGAAAAATTCAATTACTAGTTGAGATCAATTGGTTGGTAATAATATAATGACCGTAAATTCTTATGAAACAATGATGCATAATTTCTCCATTTATTAAAAAATATTATAAATGATTCTTATATTATTATAAGTCATATAATTTTAATGGGTTAGTGAAATAAATGAACATTATAGATCTATAAAATAGATTTGGATTTAAAAAATAAATTTATTATAATTCCTCCATTTCATGATGTGTTTAATGATAAATTAAATGAATAGTTTTAAAATTGATAATAATTAAATTTTATAAAAAAAATATTTTGTTAAATTATATAGAAATCATAAAAATCATCAAATAATACAAGGTAAAAATTATATGGTATAAATGTAAAAAAATGTATATTTTTTGTACAATTTTCAATATACAGGTAAGATATTAAACCAAAATAATACTGAAGATGTTTCTACCATATTTAAAATTTATTTTTTTAACTGATGGTTGATCAAAATGATAATGTTTAAAATTAAACCAAAACATGTATAACATATATTGGTTGGTGGGATTACAACCCTATAATATATTAACATATAATAAATGGTATTTTAGTTTATTTTTTATAGATAATTAATTCATTGTAGTTTAATCATTTTTAAAATTTTAAAAGTTCCCCTCACCTCAATTATATAAGGGAACCTCATTCCTCACTTATTCCCACCAAAATAAGACATATAAATCTATATATTTTGGATTATCCAAAATATGTATATAATGGAAATATATGATATGTATATCATGATAACTATATATAAATAATGAAACCATGATAAATTTTCAAGGACCATATATTCTAAATTGATATACTCATGATAAATTATACAGCCAACCCCCCGAAATTAAAATTTTAAAGAGTAATTATTAACAAAATGGTGGATAAAATGTTATAATATTTCCATATATCATATTATATGTACGAATATTTCTCTTATTTATAATTCTAATAAATTTAAATATATTATTTCGAATATTAGTTTCCTTTCAAAAAAACATGAACTCAAGGTAAAGGTTTTATTTTACAATCTCAACAATATTTGGGATTGTTTAGGTTTAGGACTCTGATTGAAAAAATATTTCTTCCAAAAAAAAATTTAAATATATTTTAAATGAATTTTTTTAATTATATGATGATTTTTTAATTTCATTTTACCCATATTTATATTTTTTAAAATTTATTTCAAATGAACCTTCTTATCAAATAAGGAACTTTTGGGCTTTTCAATAAAAATGCTTTTTTAATATAAATAGAATGAATGGATTTCCACACCAAAGTTAAAAAAGTACTCTCTATATTTTCCTTTGTTAGTATTCACTTTCATTTTCAGAGAAAGTGATTTCATTATCAATATATATCTATTTAATAGAAATAATTTCATAATGAAATGTCTATTTTTCATAAAAGATTATTCCATTTTATATTTCAAAATAATTATCTATCTAAATTTACATTTATTGATGTTACATATAGTTTAATGGGGATATTATTAAGGGGTTTCAACTTTTATTCTCTCTATGGGTTCTATTTAAGATATACATATTAAATTATTATGAAATATGTTTCATTTCAATTTGTTTTGTTATAATGCTATGTTTATGAAAAAAAATTATCTTCCATGGGTTATGTTATGATGAAATTTCATAAAACCAATTTCATTTAATAGATTCTGATATGATGAATTCATTTTGATAATATTTCAAAAATATGTATGACTATCACTCAGTGAGGTGTGGAACCTTTATCTCTCTCCAATTCATTGAGTATATATGGATATATCATGAGATAATTGTGACTAGAATCAAGGTTAAACCTAGATTTGTAAAAGACTCTTTGCACAATGATATTATAGGGAATGAACCATGACTACTATAATGGTTTCATGAGTGAACACATTCATCTATAATATCCTTGTAAAAGATTCCTAACTACTATGGAAATAAATTTTATTTCATACGTGTATACCAAAATATCATGAATTATCCCATTATTATGATCCCATTATTTTTTTATTTGATTACATTATGATTCACGAATAATGATATTCCAATCATTCTCTATGAATTAAGATTATAATCTTTGATATGAGGGTAAGTATTTCAACTATTATTATCATCATCTCCATCCATTATGACTATGTTATACTTTTTTGATCATTGATATCTCCGTAATTTACCATTACAAATAATCTAAGATAATCCTTTCATTATATTTCAATTTCCCATGTTTTGAATTAATGTATTTAGTATGATATTTCTATTTATTTTTATAGTTATGAATAAATATGTTGGTTCATATGTATATATTTTAGGAACCAATTGTTTATGTTTCCATGTTTCCATGTATAAGTACCTAAATAATTATTCCAGGGATAAAAATGTTATGTATTTAATAATCATATATTTTAATGTAATATCTATGTTTTAAAAGTATGTATCCGAATAGTTACTATAAAAGTATTTAATTAAACATATGAAACTATTATGAGAAAGTATTTATGATACTCAATGGGATTTTTCTAAGGATACGTCTATTTAAAGATGAAAATAATGATGTTTTGTTAATGATCAATAATATCCTAGTATAAACCTAAGATATCATAGAATATTGTGTCACCATTACGTCATTATATATATTATTTTTCATGATAATATTGTTTCCGACCATTATTATTGATTCTCAAAATATATATATAATATTAGTCAATGTTTGGAACTTGAATAAAATTTGATAATGCCAAATACATTTGACAATGTAATTATTTATCATGACCAACAAAATTTACTGTGATATGTTTTGAGAAACCATATTTCTATTCCCAAAAAACATTTCCATTATTTGAATCATCTGGATATGGCATACGAGAAGTAGATGGAACAATGTTCATTAATTACTTCATGAGTAAACATCAATCATATATTTGTCGTTTTACTAATTCACTAGTCAATATGAAATGGATTTCTTCAATAGAAAATGTTTTCTTGTTCTCTGGTGTTCCCAAAATGAAAAAAGATATTTTGGTTTTTTATCCTTTGGAAGGATAATATGATAAATGGTGAAATATTATCTTGAACATGAAGGAATTTAATGAAAATAACTCCATGGAGTGGGATAAATTTAATGTTTTATTTTTCAACAAATAATCTCCATATAATATTCATAAAGAAATTTTGAAAAAAATTCCTTCTTTTAAAGGTGGAACAATGATTTTGTTGGTACATATGAAGAAAATATAATAAAACTTATGAGGAATGATTCTAGTATTATTATTTAACTAGAACATAAATATTAATGACTCTCCAATTACTTAAATTTAAGCCCATAAATGGTGTTTTCCATGAAGTAATTCATTATCTATGATGAAATCATTTAATTTTCAATCATAAAAGGTACAAATATTGAATTTACCCATATAGGAAATGGTTTTTAAAATAATGATAATTTTTGTTAAAGGAGATAATAAAATCCATGAAAATAAGAAGATAATTGTTCCCTTATGCTCAATATATTGAAGGAATCATGTCTGAAGTGGTCTATTGGGAACAAGTAATTTTTTATAGTTTTTAAAGGAAAGTCAATAGGAAATCAATGGTTGACGTGATATGAAGAAGTTTTATAATAATATGAGTAGAGGGAAAGATCGACAGAATACACCACGCTCACTCTAGTGTTTTTAATATAATGATTTTGGGAATTATGAAAATCAATACTCAAATAGGAAGGTTAATGATGATTATAGAAATTATTAGCATCTAAATCCTAGATAAAAAGGGAATTATCATATGATCACTATTTTTATTACCTGTAAGCTAACAATGAGGTTAAAGATACATATTTCTTCCAATATATAACTACTAATATATTATTTGATTGTTGATTTAAAAAATATTATATATATAAATACTTTTTGGTGGGTTTTATAGTTTCACCTAAAAAATTAAATGATTAGTTAGTAATAAAAAACTTCTAATTGTATGATTATAATTTTTAAATTATAATATTATTCTCGAGTTAAAAATTATTGGAATGTGGTTCTATAATATCATGTAATTTAACCTCTAGATAAATTTATTATTATTTTGGGAATGGATTGTATTTAATTAGACAAAACCCTTATCAATTTCCCTATAATTGAATATACAAATGATATTCCCAACAAACCTATGATTTTTTATTAGTTTGATAAAAAAATGAAATCCTAGTGGTAATTAGATACATTTTATGAGTGATGTGTTCTATTAAAAATGATTTTTTCATCCATGTTTTTTGGGAGATTGACAAAATAAAATATATTCAAATTGTTTGGGGGTTTTTATATATTATAAAAAGTTTTTTCTTTTGTTCAAGTAAATATTTATGTTCAGTTTTCAATATAAATTATATTTTATAATAACATAATTTCCTATAATCCATATAAAATATCCCCGATTGAGTCATCAAAATTGAAAAGAAACTCTAGGATATGTCTAAAAATTTATCCATTCATCCAACAGAAACAACTTGGGGGTCAAATTTTTTTTGTTAAAAAGATATATAGTCTACTGTTCTTGAATGGCGTTAATGCCTTCTTTTATTATGTATTTTTTACAATCCCCTTTCAATGGATGATGTGGAACCCTTACAAGGCCCATTGGAATTTATATTAATTGCCCACAGGCATGGAGACATTACATGACCTATAGGTCATAGGGAAATCAAACAAACTATGACTACATGAAACCGCCCCTCCCCATCATCTGCTACGTGATCAACACTCCACCTTTGCAAGGTTGTTCATATAGTTATCATGTGCAGTGATGCACATGCCTAATTCTGAAGGCAATTTTATATCCTCTCATTTATCCAAATCTGTTAGCCATGCTCTGATGAATGAATCTTTCAGTTTAATAATCCAATAGAGCAGGTTCCTTGATGAATCTTTCTTGAAATCTTCATATCTGGTGGCCATTAAGGCCTTAAGGTGGCTCGAAGTCCATGAGGTGGCTTGAATTCCATAAAAGTGGCCCGAAATCCCTACTAACCAAAAGGCCATTGTGGCCCCAAGGCCTTATGGACTCCAATCCCAAACCGGTGGACCATGGTGTATAGTTCCTTCTGCTACAGTACCGCATAGTACCTACTATAGTATCCGCACAGTAATGCTATAGTGCCTGCAAAAGTGTTTACTACCTTGCCTGTTATATTTTCTGATTGAGTGCCTGCTATAGTACCTTGAATTATGCCTCCGCTTAGTTTTTACAATGGGTCTTGTGCATGCACTTGGAGAGACCTCACCAACTGGGTTGAGGATAATGTTCAAATATAGTTCAATGTGACTCTGTAGAGATTATGGATAACATAACCAGATCATTATTAAGAACATGTATACTAAACCCCATATTAATTAATTTTTTGATGAACAACATGGAGGTCAATAATTTTTCATGATTTATATTCATTCTAGATATCTTCAATTAAGATTCTAGGAGAATGATATACCCAAGATATCATTTCTCACATGGTATAGACACTATGAATTTATAGTGATTACAATTGGTCTTATTAATTACAACATTATCTTAAAGGATTTAATTAATAGATTCTAGTGATATTAACATGATATGTCTGTGTTACTATTTATAGACACCAATTTTTTTATTATAATAGAAATGATGAACACGAAGTTCATTTTATAATTTTGACAATGTACATGATTAAGTATAAGCATTATGAAAAATTTAGAAATTATTATTGTTTCATTGAATGATTGGTTTTTAGATCATTTAACATCACATAAGGGTATATAGAAAGACCTTTTAAAAATATAAGTCACTGAAAACTATTTTAGGGAAACTGCTATGGCTGAGATCCGTAATTTTCTTATTTTAGAGGGATGTAATCAATTAGTTGTCTAATCCATTCACCATGATAAATCAGATGCTATTTACGTTTCTTTGAAGGGATGAATTTTTGAAATTATTTTAGAATATAAAGATAAGGCTGGGTAGTGGACCTCTTCTTATAGTACCATGTAGTGGAGAAGGGTTTTCAATCAATGTGATAAATCAAAGAAGAGACTAGGATGCATCCTCATGAAGAATGGTATGTTAATAGTTTATGAATAAAAAATGAATGTTTATGATAATATTTATACAACATAGAATGTGAAGTTATCTGCCTAAATATTTTCACAAATTTTATAAGGGAATTGCATCTATAAGAATGTTGTGACATATATATTGATCAAAAAAGTTTAAAGTATATTTTCACAGCAAAATAGTTGAATATCTTCCAGAGAGAATGTTTGGGTCTAATTAAATATTGGGATCACACAATACATTGCTGCAAGGGGAAATAAAAAATGGTGTCTATTTCTCTTAGTTGGAAAGATCATGATAGAATATCTATGAGTAATATCACAACTGGACTAATATTTTTAGGTTTTCAAATGTGGCAACATGAAAAACCAAAGGAAGGGAAGAAATATTATTTGTCTAAAATTATATTTCAGTCATCTATCTATGTGAAAATCATATAGAAGAAAATAGAAGATGTATAGGTATAAAATAAAGGAAAAAATGACTCAAAATTCATCATTTATTATGATGGAATAAGATGTTTTAGGAACCATGTATGTGTCCCTTCAATACTAGATTGAAATGTTGATCAGAGTTTTGAGTCTCATAGATATTCAACCTCTATTTATTATGGAAGTATAAATATGGATTGATATTAAAAATATATTTTTTGATGGTATGGAGTGAAGAGGGATATTTTGTTATTTTTATTTTGGCTCTTAGTATATTAGAATGTTAATGATAAAAAACACAATTCTTTTGGATTTTATACCCATTAAAAATACCATAATAGATATTGGAAAATATATCCATTGATTCATTTCATTATACTCTGAAAAATTTATAATGATAATAATGAAATTTTAGTTGTAATCAGTTACGTCACAAATTCATCATACTTCATTTACATTAGAAAAGATATCCCTCATAATTTTTGTACTTTATTATGAATTCAGGAATTGTTAACATTACATAGTGTTCCACTATAAATTATATATGATTGTGATCATTGATTTACCACAAAGATATAAATAAGCCCCACATAAGCTATAATAATAGAGTAATGTCTTATCTTATCATATCATCCACATATAGATGGCTAGTTAGAGATAATATTTCAAACCCTAGAAGAAAAGTTATGATCTTATTCTTTGAATTTCTATATTGGTTTCTATAAACACCTTTATTTGGTGGAAGTTTCTTTTAACAATAGCATTCACTCCATAATTTAGAAGGATCCTTATGAATCCCTAAATATTGAGATATAAAGAACTCAAACAAGCTATAATAAAATTTATTAAAGAAAACTATTGGGGATTGATATAGCATTAGGAATTATAGAGAAGTTTTGATCCATTCAAAAAAAATAAAAGAAGCTAAACATTAACAAAATATTTAAAAAGGTAATCGCTAGAGAGATTTATTATTTGAAGTTACTAACAAGGTATTTCAATTAACATCTCTCTAGAAAAGGATGATGATATTTAGATTCAAGTGAAAGATATGACCTATGAATATCTATCATTTTGAATGTTTTGATCATATCAAGATGGTATCTTATCAATTTGTATTACCATAGAATCACCCTCAACTTCAGGATGTCTTCCATGTATCTCTATGGAGGAAGTTCTTATCATATCACTCACTTTCAGAGAACATATAACTAATACCACTGGATAATGTTATTTGTTATGAGGAAGAACTGGTTGAGATTCTATATCATATAGAGATGGTTTTGTAAAACAAGACCACTCCCATGGTCAATGTTTTGTAGTGAAGCCAACAATTTGATGATGCAATGTGAGAACCTAAGGATGTAATGAGGAATATGTATAATAGTATTTTGGTATCAGAGTGAAGTATTTTGAGGGTGAAATTCATTTTAAGGGAGTAGAAAGTAACACCTCAGGATTTTTATGAAAAATTTATCTTTAAATAATTTTATTTCTTAGACAACATGTTCACTATGAAACACCATGTTTATAGGAACCACATAACAGTTTTAAAATATTACGAATCTATTATCACCTAGGCATCAGATTAGGGGATATGAATCACAAAAAACTAAAGGATAAAACATATATGGTCTTAAAATTTATAAAATGAACGCATTCATAGTAAACTTATAATAATTACAAAAAAATGTTATTTTAAAATAAAAGGGTTTTTTTCTAAAAAGATTATTTTTTATTAATGTAATGTATTTTTTATATAACTAAATTAAATTAATACATATATTTGAATGATTTTAACGAAATTAATCTCGATTTTTTTTCAAAATTGATCTATAAATTCCATAGATACATTTCTATTCTAATTATAATCAATTATTTATATAAATAAATTACATTAATAAATTAATATTAAATTACACTATTATATTATGATGAACTAAATAAAAGTAAAAAAATAATGGGAACTATCATGTTCAAATTTTTTAAACATGAACCTTTTATTTTTTATTAATATGAATAGTTACGGTGGTAAAATTTACCACCATAGTAATGGGTAAAGCAAGTAAATCGAGATTAAAAGTAATACATAAAGCCATAATTTTTAATTATAATCATTTTTAGATTTAATTAATTATATCTTTAACACCTTAGGCATGAAATGGAGTTGTAATTGGGATATATTTCCATGAAAATGACATATATTTTATTTAAATAAATGAATGTTACAAAATTTCACTCTCTGGCATTTCAATATCATTTATGTTTCAACATTGGGGAAAAAGTTAGTTATGTAAGAATATAAGTGTTTATTTTAAGTTTAATATAGTTTTATTCATTATATAAATTAATTTTATATATTTAGTAATTATATAATGACCTTAACTTCTTTATTCAACATTGAAGTAATATTTTCCTCTTTAATGAAAAATAAAATAAACAGTGTTAAAAATTGTAAAAGTGAAATAATTTTATATTATCTGATATTACAAAAAACATTTATAAAAAAATATGATATTTTAAGGTTCTCTTAAATATTTATATTAGAATAAATTTTTTTCAATATTTTATATAAGATAAATGGAATGAATAGTGTCAAAATTTTAAATAATGATATTTAATAAAAAATATTTTTCAAACAAATGTTATATAAATAAAATACTAAAATAAGAAAACGTTAATATGTTATGGTATAAATTTTCATTTTTTTTCATTTATATGAAAATTTTCACCTAATTCGTAAAAATTAAAGCCATTTAATATTATCAATGATCTTATAACAGTTATATTTAAAATAAATTTAACAGAGGAATAAAAATGATATTTTTTAAAATGACAAAATATTTTCTCAAATTATATTTTATGGTGGAATTAAAAACCCATAAAACATTATATTTGGATATATGTCCATATGGAGTCATATTGATTCAGAAATAATTTAATTTAATTTAATCTTTTTGAAAATTCCAAAGGTGTCTGTTTCACCAATTATAAAATAAATCCACTTCCCTCACATATTCATATAAATGTGAGAGTTATATAATGAATCTAGTTAAAAAATTTAGATTACTAAATTTTAATTCCACATTATATATGTTTTGGTCTTCCAATATGGCCAACACTATAACCCTTTAGGATAGATATAAAAATTCCATTTCAAAGATGTGGTAATCGCCTTATCCTATCATGTTCTTTTCTACTCAAATTTACCACCAATAAATTTAATGTATTTATAAAAAATAATAAAATATGTATAATTATTAATCTTATATTTTATCTTTATATAAAAAATTCATAATATACTCCATTTTTAGTCAAATGATGTTTGATAGAATTACTTGTGCATATGTACAACATACCTATCCACGTAGTTATACATTTCATTTTTATCCCCATATTTTAAAGATTGATATTATGATAATTTTTAATTTTTATATATAATATTACCGAAACAATTATAAATATGGAATAATAATATCATGTCTACCTTCTTACCATCGGAACCTTTGAGAAATGATAATATCACTAATGTGTATGTGTGGACTACCACATCCAAGAAGCGATGTGGTGGGTATTTAATTTTTGTATTATGTAGATTGTAATGAGGATAATTTTGATTAGTATATATGATATTTTGTTTAAAATAATGATCTTTTAAAGTTGTGTAAATATTTACCTTTCATTTTCTCTATTCATAGAAAAATTGAAAGAATGTCCATGTGTATATACAATCTACCGTCTTCATTAATGGTTTCATTCAATTTTATATGTCTAACATTTATGGATGAATATAAATATGTATATAATAAATATATATGATATTAATATTATCATTGTTATTTTTTATATTATTAACCAAGATAAATACAAAAGTACAAGAATTGCTTAACAGATATACAAATGGTAAATGAAAGAGTTAACACCTGAGAAAAACCAATTTAATAAAGAATTATTGACCGAAAGAGGCATCAATATTTTATTAAGGGATCTTATATTTTATTATAAAGAATGATAATAACTCATATATATGTATGAAATATATAAATTTCTTATAGTTAAGTTTATAGTTCTTTGTAATCATGGATAACTCATGGTAAAGGTTTTATTACACAATCTCATCAATATTTGTGATTTCTTCTGGTTTTTAGAAATATGGGGAATATTTTTATTCACTATATATTTTCTCAAATAATATTTAATATTAGTGGTTTCCAATTATATTATTAAATTATAAATTATTTTTTAACTTTTTAAAATTTTTCACAATATAGTTTGAAATAAGTCCACCTTTTTTCAAGATGAGGTACAATGTAAAATATTCAAAAATAATTTATGAAATATTTTTATTTATTTAAACATCATGAAAAACTATACCATACATCATGACTAATTTTTTATTTGAAGATATATTTTCTTGTTTATAAGGATCATTTCATGGGAACTATTATTGTTTAGAATTTCAATTTTATTTGAAAACAAACTATTTCACTATGAAATTGATTGTTTCATCAAGAATTATTCCAAGTGATCTTTGAAAATAATTATCAATATGATATGACATTATTTGATATTATACTTAGTTTAAAATTGGTATGATCCCAAGATATTGTCTATATTATTTATATGTATGGTTAATTTTTGTGCTGAAAATATAGAATGTAATTTAAACCCATTTCATTTCCATAGTTATTGATATGATCAATAGTTTATTAAATCTATTTCATTTTATATGGGTTATGTATTAAATTCTTTTTATGATCCCCATATTATTTCATCAGTTCTGACATGATTAATTATTTATCATATTATGGAACATGTATGCCTTATTTTCATTACGATATGGGTGAGACCAATATATTCCTCGAATGAATGGGGTATGTATTGATATCTCATGATATTAAAAGGATATAAATGTAAAGTGATTATATTTTAGTATGTTACTCATTCCACTATGAGAGTGTTGTGACTGAACCATGTATAATATGATGGTTTGGGGAGTGAAACCACTTTGGTATTATAGTATTGTAAATGATCTTTGACTACAAGGGAAAGGATTTTCCATTCTTATGTTTATTCCATAATTCTATGAAATCTTCACATATTATGATATTTTAGTTTATCTTCATTGATTACATTATGATTCATGTCTTATAAAATACCATGATTGATTCAATTAAATTATATTATGATCTTTTATATACAAGATAATGTTTTCAAATGTTTAGATCACATTTCTTACCCATATTCTAAGGGAATATTTTTGTTATCCTAGATATATCACTTTTTTACCCTTACCTATCATACATATCACCCATTTTTATGTTTCATTTCTTGTGGTAACTAATTATAGTATTTTTATGATATTTTTATAAAGATTATTTAATAAATAAATAAATATGTATGATATTGTTATGTTATGAACATGTTGTTTATGATTCTATGTTACCTGGAATAATAAACCTTATTGATTCAAGGGTGGATCAAAATATTATCTATTGAATATTAATATATTGGTATGTAATAACTATTTATTAAATGTATGTGTCACTATAATGAGAATTAATTGTATTTGGAGGTTACATGGTCTCCATAGTATCTTGTTTATGGGGATATTAATTTGGTAATTGTCATTTATGGTGGTTAGTATGAGTTAACTAGATTACTGACCATGGATATCAATGAGTTGAGCCATGCATTGTGTTTGTGAGTTGATAATTTTAGTCACAAAACCACCAATGATCCAAGGGTATGATCTAAGGGGATGGTGGATCCTTGGTAGAGTGAGCCAATAATATCATCAAAATGAGTGATATGAATCGAAGGTAGGGTGATGATGGATAACTATATTCTCCAGGGATTAGTTAAATTCATGTGTGATCTTTAGTTGTATTATGAAATACATGAGAGGATGATTTAAAAAAGTTATGTATGTGAATTTATTTAAATTCGACATTCCTATCATGAAAAAGTAACATTAAACCCATTAGTTCAGAAATTTTTTTTGTACATAGTCTATGTTATTCCTGGAATATGGTACAATGTTCTAAAATATGTATCATTTATCACTTAAATTTGATAGATAAATGATCAACAAGGTGGGATTCATTGAGGATGGACATAAAAATGTTGTTAGGGTAATTGTGAACTTCATCTAAGTGAATTGTTTTTCAAATATAGTGAAACATGATTTCAATAATATAGATGAATTTTATTGTTGGTGGAGAATCAATAGAGAGTGTAAGATTAGGTGGGTAATGTAGTGTAACTTCATGTAGTAGGAATATGTAGTATGAGCCTACCATGTTGGGAAATCTTGTATATAATCATATTTTCGTTCTTATAGTGGATTTCCTTTTTAGATTTATCATGCTATGAGACTAATAATTTTCTGATATTAGTGTAACTAAAAACCAAAGAAGTGTCTATATTAGAATAATATAGGTAATTTAAAGGGGTTCTATAGGTTGTTTTCATAGAAATTTAATGGTGATGGGATTTTTCAGGCTTAACCATAAGAGGAACCACTAAGGTTAGTATTAGAATATAATTCAATAATTGTATCTATGAGATCGTATCGTAGGAATTTTTAGGATGTAATTATTTGTGGGAAATGGTCAGCATAAAGTGTGTCCCGATAAGAAGACATGTATCTAGTGGCTGGGATCAGGTATAATGAATGAGGGTGTGCAATCCTTTTTTGAGCTCCCAAGTCATTCATTGATTTTTGAAGGTATTTTGAGATTGTATTTCAATATGATTTTCTTAAGGAGTATTGGTACACGATGTCTATTATATTGACAGTCCAAATGGGTGATGATTGATGTCTAGAAATATTGTATGATTCATAGTGATAGTAAAATATCTATGAAATAATTTAAAAAAAATCCTTGTTGACCATTGATTTATATTATCAATATCATAAATTAACATACTACTTAATGATGGTAGATGAGTTTTACTATATCCTCTAACAATATTACAATATATTCCTTGCTTATCATCCATTTTTTTTTAATTTTCATTCCCATATTATTTGATTGTTGGGTGCATTGATGTTGGTTTTCATTTTTATCATATAGTTTATTAATTATATCAGGTGTATGACTATTTTTTATAGTGACAATTTTATTAGATATTTTTCATAATATATTTTTATTAATATATATTGATTTTTTGAATAACATAATGGTTTCCTTGATTATTATCATGTGTGTATTTCTATTATATTATATATTTATATTATAAATTACATCATTATATACTCCATATTAATAGAACAGTTGAATAAATATAGAGGGTCATAAATCTCGGACTAGTAAGGACATTTTCGTTATTTATTTCGGACATGATGATAATATTTCCCTCATTAAACCCATTATATTATTCTATATTGTGGGTTTCCAGATTTCCCAAATTTCTATGAAATAAATATCATTAGAATTGATGGATCATAGCATGACTTACTTCTCACACATCTAATAATATTATTGGGTGAATATTGGTACATTTGTATGTCAAAATATGTTCATGTATAACCACCCATTTCTAAAGGATCAAGTTCCTCATTGTAAATTCTGAGTTCTCGTCTTGTATATGTTATATTAGATATTAATTCTACTTTTTAGGGAGTTAATATATGTTGGTGTTATAGTTATATGTACTCAATCTTCATCGATCTACTAATTTACAATATTATTGATATGCTTCTATAATTTTATTAATGAATAAGAAAATATTTTATTATATTTTTATAATCATGTATAAATGCTTCTAAATACTTTTATTCACAAAATATTATGTCGAGGTTTCATTGGTATTTGCCTATAGAGTATTTATTTCCACACCCTACATGGCCACTTAAGTTGACATGCACTACCTCCATTGTTTCTTTTCAAGTACATATAATAATTTTTCTCTATTAGGTCACTGTTGAGGGATTATTTTATTTTTTATAAATGTCCGATCAAATCCGAAATTTAATTTTGTGTAATTCGAGGGTGTTATAAGTCTTTTTGAGTCACTTCGGATTTTCCATTTTTTTTCATTGATATTATCCGATATTTTATTAACACAATTTCTAGGAATTGTTTTGAATGAGAGAAATTGTTAGTTTTTGGTTTTTCATGAATTTTATGACAAGCTTTATGTATTATAATAAATTGAATTTACTTTTTTATGACCTATTGGACTACTTTTTTATGTTTAGAATTTTATATTTTGTAAGGAGAAATATTGGATTACAGTAAAATAATTTTGATGAATTTGTTTTATATAAAAAAAAGTAAATCAGTCAAAAACTACAAACTGATACCTATGATTATATTTTCCAAAGAATTTGGGACTGTGGATAACACATTTGGATGTATAACCTTGATTTTGGTTAAATTAGTGAATACAATTTAGGGAAATAAAAAACTATAATTTGAGTCAAAATGTGATTTAAAGGATTTTCTATTTCTCTTGTACATGATATTGAACTAGAAGGACATGATATGTATGCAAGAAAAGATATCATGAAACTAATTCTCGAATAATATAAAGTTACTAGGGGTTATACGAGTCATACATAGGGACTTTAGTATTATGTGAGGCTCTTATTTGATTTTCTCGAGTATGATGGAATAAAGCATGCGACATGTGTATAGGTATTGATTATGAGTGAACCTCTATTTTAGTTTATGCATCATTGTTAGGAATTGACATGTATGGATCTTTCGGTATCATTCCATATTATTTTCTTACCTCTAATTTTTTTAATTCATAATATCAAACTATGGTTCATATAACCTAAAACATCAGCAATATGTGTATATATAATTTTCTATATATAGCTGTATTGGTGTTGGATGGGTTAACATTAATAAAAAAAATTTATTTTGATCACGATAAAAATTTATATTTTTATGATAGTTAATCCCCATTTTTAATGTTTTACCAAGTAAAGAATTCCATTATTTTCCATTTATATTTATTCTATGGATTGTGTCCCATATTTTTCTATTATGTCTTATTACGAAGATTTATAATAGGTATCATTCTAGTAATGTTCTCTGAAATTGATTTTTATACTTATTCTATATTCTACTATTGAAAATGTTTCATACTCAATTATGGTGTATGTAGTACAATAAATTTTTATTGAAAGGAATCATTAAAACATGTTGGTAGTTGTATTTCATGATTATGTAAAAGCCAACTCATTTTCATGGGATATATTAGTCATTTATCCATATTAAATTATATACCATTAAAAGTATATTATATTTATTTTAATGTAAAATTTTCTATAACTATGAGTTTTGGGAATTAATATATGCTTCTGTTCCTCAATAACTATTTATTATATCAATAAATTTTTGGAAATACATGTTTATTGGAATGAGGATTTCAGATTTTTTGTTTTTAAAATGTAATGTGCCATGGTGAACATAGTTTTTTCCTATTTAAAGGGTTTAAATAAGGTTATTATTACATTTAAAAGTATAATACAAAACAAGTTTTGTAATTTAACTCAAATAAAATCATCAAATCTACACAATTTAATGATGTGTTTAATTTTTAAATATGGAATTTTTATTAATAATTTTGTATTGGGTTTTTAAATTAAAAATATTTATTATTAATGCTTTTGAAAAAGTTAACTATATGAAAATCTAGAGTATGGTGGGTGGTTAAAACCAATTTATCAAAGTAAATTCATATTAATTAGAGGTATCATTGTTTTTATTTAAATTTGATAATATATTTTCTCGACTCCGTGGGAACTGGCCCAAGCCCAAGGGTTGGCCACCTTGGGCCTAGCTGGGGACGTGCGGTGCGCAGGTGGGCAGGCCAGCCCAATACCTCGTTACCCTCCAACACGTTTGCCACATCGGTGGTGGTGTGGTGGTGAAGGTGAGTGGAACATCCACGCTGTTCTTTGGGAGGTTCAGGGTTCGAATCCCGGGAGTCCGCTTTCGGGGTGAGCCTCTCCCTCAGGATCCACCCACCTTTCCGGGTCGCCCGGTCTCTTCTGGGCGGGAAAAATGAGGCGCGGCCCAATCGCTGACGGATCGCTAGACGGACCATCGCTGCCGGGCCGTCATCCTCCGGGACACTCTGCCATCTCGGCTGGCAATGGATCCTTCCCGGTTGGGGCTCTCTCTAGAGTGACCCCTTCATGGGGAGGGGGGTTCCCTTGTGTTGAGGGTTCAAAAAATCCACACATGGGAATTCACTTTTTTCAAAAAAAACTAATAATATTATAGGGGATTATATTATAATGAAAAATTTTTACACAAGGGGAAACTCCATAGGATTTAATTCTCCTATGATTATATCTTCTATTGAATCAGTGGTCTAATGAATATGGATGGTTATTAATATGATAGTCAAGATTAAGGAACTTTTATATCAAATGTATGTGAATTAGAGAATAATTTTATATGAGAGTGGAGGATTATATATATTGTTTATTATGAAAAATTAATCTTATGATATGACTATTGGGAAGTATAACAATTTTGTATTATAACCATTGGGAATTATGAATGTTGAGCATTACGACTATTGGTAAAAATGATTATATTAAAATTATTTTAATTAAATTTTTAATAAAATATTTAATTGATGAAGAATAATCATTTGATGGCCTCTTCCTACAATATCCCACCTTATGAGTCTCATTTTTTAGATATTTGGAAGGAGCTAGAATCACTATGTTTCTACCTTGAAAATTCATAGGATGATCCCGATAAAGTGAGGGTCATGTTGAATAGAATACAAGATAATTTCATTTTAGTGGATATTAGTACTAGATCAGTGTTTTCTGAACCACCCCATGAATGTGACACCATCCAACACCCTAGCATTAGGGATTATGTTGATGCGGTAAAGAGTAATATATACTGAAATTATTTAATATTGTGGTTTAAATTCTATTAGTAATAAAATCCTTATTAAAGAGAACACACATATTTCTGAATTTTTCATCATTCTATAAAATAATATGTTCAGATTACTAGATGGTAAATAATTTAAAAAAATTTTCTTATAAAGAAACTATTATTTTATTTTTTGATTAAATATATGTTTCAATTATGTCGATATTTTTTTTATTTATTTTTAAAAAATAAAATAACAATTTTACAAAAAAATTATAAAAAAAATATTTATATCTGTATTAATAATAATATATTTTCAGAAAATCATATGTATTTATTCAATGCGTTAGAATCCAGACCATGTTATAAAAATAAATCTTTTAAAATAAAATTCTATTTTATTTAAATGTGAAATTTCAATTTATTATTTAATATTTTTGGTAAAATGAACTGTTACTATGAAACCAAAAAATTGAGATAATCCAATGATGAATTCTTCATAAATTTATAGGAGTGTTTTTTTTCATTATTAATAGAAAAATACAATTTGAATATACAAGAAAATATCGTTACATCATACTAAAATAAAAATGTCATTATTATTTATTTAAATGTATTATCAACAAAATATATGTTTTTTCACTAATAAAATATATTTAAAATTAATTAAAATTTATCTTAATAAACTATAAAAAATATTCCTAAACATAATATATATTTTAATATTTCTAAAATAATTATTTATGAACATGTATATATTTGACATATAAAATGATATTTTTTTAGGATATCATTTTGTAAATAATAAATTATTGAAAATTAGTCCCCACATTTCTAAAACCATGTTATGTAAAATAAAATTAAAATTTATATAATATTTAAGCTTATATACTTAATTTAGAATTTATTAAACAAATCCCCCAAATTTTCTATAAATATTCACCCACTCTCATATTTCTTTCCCCTATAATGATTGTTTGCATGGTGTTTCTCTCATTTCTCCTAGATGTAATCTATCCAATGAGTTCATAAGGATCCATGGAGATATTTTTAAGCTTTAGGAAGACACATTTCACATAAGGGATTATCATTCTATATCCTTTTATTCAATTACTTCGTATACAATAAGAAATTTTGTATCCAATTTATTATACTCCCATGTATTTATAATCATTAATTTAATAGAAAAATGATTCCAATTTAATGTGAGACTACATTTATCCCTCAAATTATATCAATATGTAAATTATTTTTTGTACCTATTATGATATCAAAATAATTCTTCAATATTAAGTGCAATTATATTCTGTCGTGAATACAAATAATACATTAATTTAAGGTTACTGACATATATTTAACTATAAACCGTTGATTGTGGATTCAAATTATGAAATAATGATTTCATAATCATTGGTAAAATTATTAGATGTAATTATTATTATATATTATATATCTGACACATATAATATTTGATTAATGAAGAGTGCACCCAAATAGTACAATATTTCATTCATAAATGAATAAATTTTTAGATATGAGATGTTAATGATACCTGTAAAGAATTTAGAGGTATAGTTATATTATACATTCTTTAGAAACTTTGTAAATATGTTTTATTAATTTATGGTGATGAAACATAGTGATTTTCTTTTGAATATCTTATTTTTATTTTGTTTCCACACTTCCATGTTATGGAACATATACATATGATTATTCTCTTATATTATACCTCATATTTTTATTAATATTCTATCCATTCCATTGGATGATGTATAAATCTACATATATGACATGTTTATCACACCTAAAAAGTATTCCTTGGTAATGTATTGTGATAAAATCTTGAAAAGTGATTATAATATGTTTTATAACACCTTTGTGATTAACTGTGTTGATATTCTTATTTATGACTGATTATTATGATATAGAAACACTTCCATGTTATTCCCTTTGTAATTATAATCAATCACCTAGGTTATACCTCAAATATATGTGATCACAGAGTATTATAATGCCTCATGAATTATACATCAGCACTTAATCCATGTTTCCTTTATTTATTCCATCACCAGGAATTATGCTAAAAATTTTCAATAAATTTATATCACTCAAAAATCACAGGTCATCAGATGGCATGAAATGGATTTATAACATAGTATTATAATAGAATTAACTATGAAATGTATTTTTTATCATTGATATACATAATATATTATGTATCTATTTGATACGTTTCTAAAGACAAAGGAACCACTAACTTATTTCAATGTAATATTTTTTCTAATGAAATATGATAAAAACCATGTATGAAAAATGTGGGTTGTGATAGATTGTATCAATGAATTTTTTAATTATTTTTGTATATTAATAGTAAATAAATTATTCAAAATCTTATAAATATGTATAAACCTAGGAAAACCTTTTAAATTTTAGATTGTGAAATTTGTGTGAAATTTCAGTTATGTATGGTTATAAAAAAATGGATGTAGGCTTTGGCATAGATGAAACTATGGGTAATATACCAAAAAATAATGTTGGTAATTTACTAGATCTTAAATGTATTAATGTCTATTGGGACTAACCACACCCAAAGTATGACACCGATGATAGTTTTTTTATAGTTGATTATATACTATTTACAAACTATTATGAATCATACATAGTTAATTTATTTATTTAAATAAAAATTATAAAATTTTAATGTTTATAATTCTATATGTTTTACATTATTATGTTTTATGATTAAAATACCTTTTATAATAATTATCAGATGGTATATAATAGTATAATTTTTATTATTTATGTTTGTATATTTTAGAAAAATGTAAGGAAATATAAATTTTTGTGTATATAATAGATAAAATTACCATTTAATAATGACCACCAAAATATATGGGATGATATAGTTGAAAACATCATAAAGATACTAAATCTGTTTTCTTGTTTTATAAATAATAACATAAACCATGTGTATTGTCTATATTCACCCTGAAATGTTTAACATGTTTTTGAATTCACAATGCCTCAATGACCACAAACTTTTATTGAACCCTTCAAATATTTGATCAAATAATAAATGATCAACACAATAAAAAATAAGATAGTACACTATTCTAATATGAAGAATTTTATATTACCAAAACATCTCATAGAGGGGGAAGAATATTATATATTGACATTAATGTTGAAAAAAAATCCTATTGATAATGATGATGCTAGTGAGTGATAATACATTAAAAAATTATTTTTTATAAATTATTTTCATCCTACCATTTGAACATAATTCGAATGAAAATTACTTGAGATAATGTAAATAGAGAATTAAAGGGTACGATGTTATGAAATTAACCTTGCAGAGATTATTCAATATTCGTTGAAATTTTTCATTCCCTATGTGTGATATTTTGAGGGATAATTTGGTGGAATAAGTCGTTATATGTGGAAATCTCTAAAAATTTCAAAATTTGGCAGTTATGATGAAATATAAATGTTGCTATTTGAATTTGGAAATGGATTTTTTAGATGAATAATAGGCTCATAAATTGAAGGAAATTAATATAATCTTGAATAATTTTTTTCGAATACTTTTAAACATGAAAGTGAAAGGAAAAATAAATAACTACCTAAATTTATCAAGTGTTGGAATAAGAATTTTTGGAACTTTCTATAAATACATGGAAATATATTAAATTAAATAAAGGATTGTCATAGAGTTAAATACTATAATGTAGTTTTCATGCCTCAACATATGTTTAAAAATTACAGATAGAAGATAACCTAATAACCTTTTATTGTACAATTATTCATGTGTGGAGAACATTGACAGTTTTTTCCAAATAATATCTAAATTAGAAGATAATAGATGGAACCCAACATAGACCAAAGTTATTTTCAAGGGATTAAGTATATGATATTTAAAAATTAAGGATAATCTCCTTCCTTTGAATAATTTATTTGTAGGTGTACTCATAATTCACTGAAATCTATCAAGTACATTGTTACATTATGATCCAATGAATTACTTTACATCATTAATGTTTGCGTTGAAAATAAAATAAAATAGGTAGATACTATTTTTAAAGGTGATGATTAAATCCCCATGAAGATATATTAAAAATCCAAGGACATACATAGATTTCCCTGTTAACATTAGGGTTTACAATCTCTCTAAAAATATGGCCGTAATTCCAATTGTATAATTTCAAACTATAATAGGGTTGTATTTTATTTCAAAGTATTATACCATAATAAATAATATATGTACGTAATTTTATTACTTATTTAAGGGAAAAGATATAAATTTTTTCAATTTAGAGATATCGTAGATCGATTTTCATTACGAATCACCCCTTACATCATTATTTGTGGAAATAATTGGTGATTAGTGTGATGAATGTGAAAGAATAAATATATTAAATGTGTACTTAATTTGGTAATACAGTGATGTGTTTCATGTAGAATTATCATAACCTCTCCAAGAAAGACTGGTATAATTATTAATTATACTTGTACATGGAACAAAGATAGTATCAAATACCCTACATTCAATAGAATATGTGGAGCTAGAGGAATTGATTAAGAATTCTAAATAAAATTTATAGAAGTGTGTTATTTTTTCATGTGTGTCACCATGGGGAGAACCCATTATTTATATACTGATAAAGGATGGATCAATGTGGTAATTTAATGATTCTACAGAACTCAATGGGATATATGTAAAAAATAAATACAATATTACAAGAACTAATGATTTAGTTGACCTGTTTCATGGGCCTAAATTCTTCTCCGATATTGATTTCTGATCACATTGTCATTAATAGATGGTGAATATGGCGGTTATTTTGAATACCACATTTTTAACATGATATGAACATTTTGAGTTTTATTCCATTTTTAAAATTCTCCTACAATATTTATTTATCTGATGAATGCTTCCTTTAATGAATACCATTAAATTATATTAGTCAATATTGTTGATGAAATTAATAAAATTTAAAAAATTATTGAGGAACATGAGGAACATCTAAAGGAATTATTATGAACACTAAATAAAATGAATCAAATTCCTTATTTTACTAAATGGCATATCTAGATAAAAAATTAGAATTCTTGGGACACATTGTGACTCCTGAAGGAATAATAATTGATCCTGCTATGATAATGGTTGTAGAGTAGTGGCATAATCCATGAACAAAAAATTAAATTCATATTTTCCCTATTCATACATGATACTATAAATGTTTAATGAAAATAAATTCGACTCTTTCTAATACACTGAACAAGTTAAAACAAATGGGATAGAATTTTATTGAGATAATTAAGTATTGTGAAATATTCAATTAACTGTAGAATTGTATTGTTAGTGAACATGTTTAAACAATACCCTCATATGGAAAAGAATTTATCATTTTTTGTGACACATCCACAAAGGTATTTAGATGAGTAGACATGAAAATTTTCAATTTTATATTCAATGTGTTTCGAATGTTGTTGCCTCTATAATTTAATTATCAGATCCATGATATGATGTCAAATTCTACTGGTTATGAATTGAATTTAAGGAGATGCGGTCTTTTTAGCGATAATCTTTATTTAAAAATATAACCCCCATGTATAAATAAATATTTATACGAAGGAATTGATCCTAAGAAAAATGATATGGTTGGTTCATCATATGGACTATAATTTCTCTATTCATTATCACATGGAAAAGAAATAAAATTTACTCGGGTATTTTATAATAAATATCCTATAGTTATTTTAATGATATGTATTGAAGTGTATCAACTTATAAATGAATTATTATAGATAGAAATTGATATTATAAGGAAATGGAAATCATCAATATTATCCAAAATGATTTCCCAACAATCAGTACTATAAAACATCAAGAAACCATTAAGAACCAATATTATCCAACAAAATAATTTAAAGAAAATGAAAAATAACATGTTTCATGATTTATATCTAAATAAACCAGGAGCCTTAAGTTTGTCTAGGATGTGTATCTAATCGGTAATAATATTAATGAAAGGGATGAAAAATAATGATTATAGATCTATATTATTTGTACATACTGAGATCACCAAAAGGTAGATAGATATATGAAATCATTATTTCTATTGTAGTATGAAAAGTGATATTTTGGATTGTACTACAAGATTTTTGGTATGTAGGAATGTGTGATTAGATTGATATCTTCTCATATGATTATTTCAATCACTAGCCATACAAGTATTAATGTGGGGAAAATCATTATGGACTTGGTTACCAATCATTATAACACATCCATGGGGAATAATAAAATATGGTTAATTAGTCAAATATTAACTAAGTATACTCACTTTACATATATATTTGAGGATTTAACCCTTGAACACCATTAATGTGTATATATATTCAAAAGATTTGAGACTTCACAGTGTATCACATTGAATTTATTCTTACTAAGATAAATGATTTATGTGTAAATTGTATGTGATCATTGAAAAATATATGAATACATATGTAAATATAAGTATATACTTTCATCTTCAAACTAATGGTTAGAATGATAGGACTATTCAAAATATTTAAATTCATCTTTATATCTATTTCATTGATTTTAAAAGGAGTTGGAACTAAAATACCCAACTCATTTAATTTCCATATAATAACATTTTCTAATAAATTATACAAATGGATCCTTATGAAGCACTATGTTTGAAAACATTTAGAACACTGATATGTTTGTTTGAAGTTATATATGGAAAAAATCTTGAAAAATATACTGTGAAAGATAAAATTCAGAAGATATATTTTATCCTAAATTATATCACTGATTTTCAAATTAAAACAAAGTGTTATGTTGACAAAATAATGTGGGTCCTATAATTTCATTTCAGGGTTCTTTTACTCATAAAAACGTCACCAGGGAATGAATTCATGATATATGGAAATCGGTGTAAACTATTTCTAAATTAAATTGGCCTTTTTGAGATTATAAATCATATAGAAATAATTATATATTAGTTATATCTATAACTAAATTTTTCTATTTTTCATTTCTTCTTCTAGGTGTATTTTTTTGAAAGTATATTTCAATCCCACAACAAATTCTTATGAACATAGATTTTAAATGTTATAGTTTCAATCCTATAAAGAAGGAAAATTCATATTCCTTAATGACATGGAACATTCTTGATGGAAAAATAAATCCAAAATCATGAATTTTTTGTCGCTAATTCACATGTATCTTGAAGTCATCATATATCATGAAGAAGCATTGAAATTTTTTTTTATCTAATTATTTTTTTGTTTTAAAAAAAGGTGAATTTTCATTAATGATGGATAATATAAAAACCAAAAAATTTCAATTAATTATTAATAATTTTTTTAAAATGACTATATTGTTTTCTTTTACTGTAGAAATCCATTGAATAGACAATATATTTCAATTGTATAGTACGCATAGTATTATAATATTTATAATAATATCTATGAAGGGTGTAGATAGATTAAGAGAAATCAATAATGTATATAATTGGGTGAACTCCATGTGACGAAATTTTTCCATGAGGATACTTCCTTCTGTAAAAATTGAAAAAAGAAAAATCTGAATTAATAATATTATAGAAATTATCAAGTGAAGTATAAAACCATTTTGATTCAATTAATTAATTTTAAATTATCATAATGGTGTAGTGTATATAGTTTGTAATGGTTAATTAGTTCATTAGGATCTGACTATTGAGTATTAGTACTATTGGGAATTTTTACATTTGGGATTTATTTTATTGACCCAAAACATTATCAATGAAAATTATACTCTTATAATTATTTCATTTAGTATAAACCACTTAAAATAACAAAGGGAACACAATCCAAATTTTTTAATTTAGTTCTAAATGATATAAGAGGTATTTTCTTAATTTAAGCATCCTTTACAAATGGATTATAGTATATTGTCCTTTGGATTAGTATTGTGACCATTAGGAATAGAATTTTATCAAATAGAATAGTAACCTCATCTATTAAAGTATAAATAAAATTAAAGCATCTTATAAATAGAAAAACTATATAATTATATCATGATATCACTAAATATATTTTTTGAAATTTATTATTTTTGGGTTGGTTTTTTATAAAACATTAATGATTATTTATAATTTAATAATTAATATTATTATCTAATATAAAATTTATTTTCATAAAATAGACTGCAAAATTAACTTATTTTGTCTTTTTGTTATTTGATAATTTCATGAGACCTTAATTAATTTTTTAATGTGTTATAATATTAATTATAGTTTTATAAACAGTTTTTCAAAAAATATGATGAATTTATTTTTAAAGTAATATTATTATTATGTGGAATTTATGTTCATAAAATGGTGTTGATTCATGACTTTTACACTTTAAAAATTTCTTGGTTTATGTTTTAATATTTTTCTAAAATACTTGTATTTTTTGAATAGTAAATTATGATAATATATGAGGTATGTTAAATATATGATATTATCAGTCATTATTTATGTAATCCAGTTGTAAGAACCATAATCTCAAAAAATCCATCTATTTTAACGTTATTTAGTAATGGTAGAAAAATATTTATGTTCTTTAGCCAAAAATAATAAACTAATGAATAAAATAATGAGAAACCCCCCCTCCATTATAATTTCCAACCGTCACCATCTCTTCTCTTCACACCATAATACTTATATCCTTCTAGAATTTCTTCCCAAACCACTTCTCAATCCCATAATACAACACCATGATGTTCTGGTCTCAATAAAAGGCAAATCCTAGGTTACTTAAGGAGGAGGTCCAAGAGGAGAATTCAAGAGGTAAAATCCTATTTCTTTTTCATTAAATTTAATTTAATTTACATTTATTTTATTATCAACTCATCAACTCCTCTATAGAAATATGTATTAAAACTCTATAATCATTTATATAATTAAATTATATCATTTTTTGGAATATTATAATTCAACTCCTCCCTATATCAATTTTATTGTAAAAATGTAATCATCGCTCGTGATGTGCCTATTTATTAAAATTATGGATGATGCTTTTTAATTTACATTTAATTGCTTCAAGGTTGTTAAAAGAGCCATTTTATTGTATTAAAATTATTGAAAATTTTATTTTATAAAACTTTTAATGGCCTGAAAAGAATATATATACATATTATTAAATGATAAAACAAAAGCATATGGTCGTGATAAAAAATTGTTAAAATTAATATAAACAGTTGTCATTAACATGTTATCAAATGATTCATCCTCATATATGGTAAATATATATTTATATATATAGATAAGACAATTAAAATTATGTATTTTTATTAATGAAAGATAATTTCAATACTAGATAATTATACACATTCTACATATACTTCCATACGCATATTCTAGGGAACTGATCCTAAAAACCATGAAAATAAATGCACTTGAAAGATGACATTAAACTCTATAACTCATGAAAAATCACATAAATGATCTTAATAAAACAATAAATATTCAAATAAATCTATTTAATGTTTTTTATTTGTCCATTAATTAATTTTATTTTATTATTTAGTATAAAAAAGTTAATTATTCAGTCAGAGATAAGGTAAAGGGATTATCAAACCCAACACAATTTCCTTGGGATTCCCATCCTTCATTCCAATGATATTATTTATATTATTATAATGATCCCTAAATATCATTTATTTATTCTCCTCATTCCCTTTTTGGGATATACATGTTTTCTACATGAGTTTATGAGAAAAAAAATGTTTTCCAAATGATATCTTCTTTCTAAAAAGTCACCTTTTACTTATCATGATATTGTTTGTTAATCATTAAATATTGGTTATTATTATACCATTTATGTTATTACCTATTTTAATTCGGAACCATAATGTTTATTCATGAATGTATTATTTTTGAAATTAAACCCAATCCTTTCATTGGGTTATTTTATGTCCAAGATTGATATAATTTCTACATGGAATTTATAATTATGTACATTTTATGATGTGATGGGTGCACAGAAATTATATTGATCATGTAAATGTTTTGATGTTATAGGTGAACCTGAAATTATATAGTGCACCAATTAATTGTGTAATTTTATGTATCACCTAATTACAATGAATATATTTGTGAACATCATCCAAGAATTTTTCAGAACAATTTGTGGTATTTGAATACTAAGAATTCATATTGTCTTCATAATCCAACATTTCATCTATTTATCAATTTTTTCCTATAATGATTATTATGATAACCCTAAAATTATTTTATTATGATTATTATTATCAGCATACATTTTTCATGTATCATATCATATTTTCATTGGGATTTTTTCTGATGACTTATTTTGATGTATATCCTACATTGAATTCTTGTACCACGGAGAACATGGGGGCCAATATGTAGAAAGAAAAGTAGGAATTAAATTAATTTTTATGTTTTATTATGTAACAGATAAATATTTTAATTATTTTCCCAATATTTAAAACTGTTGGATCCTGGTTGTGCAACAATATTAAATTGTTTATCATTAAACTGATGTAATAACAATATAAGAAAAAGTATTGTCTCCAGAGTTGTTATCAAAACACAACACAGTTAATTTGGAAATTATTATTAACAAAACTTATTGAAAGCCCTTATTATGATACTATGTATAGGTAAGCAACAAAGAAGATTTATTTTTGAAAAATTATAAAGATATGGATCCGACCATATGTGTATTTAGTGTTAATTTCACAAGGAATAAATTATTTTTTAATGACTTGTTGACTTGTATTTTTTATAACCATTTTTATTTTAGAAAAAGGAGGGAATAAGTATAAACCAGGCTAACAACCCCTGATAGGGACAATTTAGTGATTTCTCGAATGACATCACCAAATCATTGGGAGGAGGAGTTTAAAATTTCATGGTGATGCTTACCTAGGTGTCTCAAAATATGAATAATAACATGAATAATTTGGAATGTCCTCCATCACCTAAGTGGGGGAAATGGATATTGAGTCTTTTAGGTTTCAATGACAACCAAAATTTAGTGTATACTCTTATCCCCTCATCATATAAGAGTGAATCAAATCAATGGAGATGAGAATTTCTATGCTTTGTTGTTTTGAGATGGAGAAGGAAACTATGGCCATTTATTCTTTTGATAATGAGGATGAATATTGGGGGAATTGATTCAGAACCACAAAATGAAGGAATATATTGAAGATATGTAGTGGGAAGACCATAATATAATGTTTCCTAATAAGTATTTCCTTTAAAATCATCATAAATATACCAAGAGATAGTTCGTATACATGAATAAAATTGAAGTTGAATATTTAACAGCCTATGAATAAAATTTCACAAGTCCTAAAAACTATGATTTAGGTTTTGTTATAAAAAATGATATCCAAATAGATATATTATTTAGTGGATTAACACCACACCTTCTATAGGATATACAAATTTTACAATTTCAGAGTTATGAAGAAGTTGTTCGATGTTCTCTCATAGTTGAGATAGTGTTTGGTGAATGGTCCCATGACTACAATGAAAATAAATGAAATATGTAGTTTAAATATGGGTCATCTAATGAGAAATATAGACTAAAAACTCAATCCACTAGATGTCAAAAATGTATTAAGAAAGATAATTGGAACAACCACAAATGGTTGGGGAAGTTTTATAAGCATGATAGAGAATGAAACCAAGCTTATGAATGTCGAAAATTCCCGAGAAATATGAAAATTTTGGTTGAGGAAAGTAGTGCACAACCCATTATCAAATGATTCAATTGTAGGGATCAATATAATTATGCATGCTAGTGCATGAAACCTCGTGTTCTTGTGGGTAATCATTATTAGTATCCTCCAATTATAAAGGAAGAAGGGATGTATTATTCTGTCACTACTACTGAGGAGGATCTCAATAATGATGTGGTGACCGGTACAATTATTATTCATTAAAAATATCCAACATACTATTTTATTATAGTTCAATACATTCATAATATCTTTCAAGATTAATAAAACTATTCTGACACCACCTGAAAATATGGAGGTTGCTTTTCTATGAGGACAAAAATTGTGGAAATTATTGAATCCATAGTATATGACTCCTCTCTAGTTAATGATTGTGGACTAAAACTCCTATAAAATCATATCTTACACCATTTGGTGGATATTAATTCTTTTTTGGGCATGTATTTTCTATCTTTATACCAAAAAAATGACAAATATTGGGAAATTTATATCACTCTTCACATCATAAGGCATACACAAATTCAATACATGTGTATGGAGGATGATGAATCTCAGTTAGATTCATTTTGACAAATGTGGATATTATTTTCTATATTATCAAGAATATATCACTCAAATTATTGAGAAAAATTATATGATAATTCTCAAATACATTCCATCTATAAGGGACTACACTTATGTATCCCCTAAATAAGTTCATGGTCTTCCTCTTGACTGATAGTTTAAGTTACCATTTGAATTTATTCTCGGATATATACCTATATAATAGAATACTAATTGAATGGACACTAATGAGTATGAAGAAATTAAGAAGCAATTATAGGGGAATCTAGAGAAGGGTTATATAAGACAAAGTGCTTCATAATGGGGGAACTAATCACCTTCATCAATAAGAAGGTTGGATCAATGAAGGTATGCATTTATTATTGTTAAATCAACAAAATCATGATAAATAACATGTATCCCCATCAACAGATAGATGAAATCTTTGATAAATTCTATTGGGATAATTATTTCTCTAATGTGGACCTTCGATCATGATATCACATATTAAATTATAGTAAGGATGATTTTCCTAGGGCTTCCGTCAAATGAGGCATGAACACTATGAGTTCACACTTATACAAATAAGACTCATTATTTCTCCATCAATATTCATCGACTTAATCAATAGAGTATTTATTGATTGCCCCAAAATATTTGTGTTGGTCTTTTATATGTTATTATGATATAATCCAAGAGTAAGGAAGAACATGATGACCATTTTAATACTCTACTAAATAAATTTTTATGATTTAGAATTAATGAAAAGTAACAGAAATGTGACTAATGGTCTGTTGATGTATCATTATTGGGGTAGTTTATCACCAAAAATTGAATATATGTGGACCCTTCCAAGACAATTGAAATATAAGAGTGTCCACGACACCAATCTACAATGGGGATCTAGTGCTTCTTTATCCTATCATGGTATTAGAAGATATTATTAAAAAATATTTTTTTGGGTGAAAAACAAACAATCTTATCTGACTCAAAAAGGAGAATTTTTTTCTGAAATAATGAATGAGAAGAATACTTCAACAAGTTTAAAAAAGGCATATCACCACTCCATTACTCACACATCTGGAAAATGGGGAATTATTTTTGGTACACAACAATTCATCCAATAATTTATTAGTTTTTGTAGGGATGAAAAATGATAATGTGAAAACCTACATTATAGGAAAGTTGAATATTCTTGACAAAAAATATTCCACGCATGATGAGGAGTAGGGAACTATGATCTTAGATTTTCAGAATCTAGATGCATTGCCTTTATGGGGATAATTGTGAGATATTTTCTGATCTAAAAAGACTCATATATATTTCCAAAATAGAAGATTTATATGCAATATATAATAAGGTTAGATCTAATCATGGATTGTGACTTAACAACGCACTACAAGCCTACTAAATGAATTGAGGTCGTATATTATTTTTATAGAAAGAAACCTACATATATATCAATGAAGATAATTGGGAAGGATCCCATTTTATTAGACATAAAATGGAGGGAGATGTGAATTATTAAAGATGCAACATCATCAATACTTTTCCAAATGAATTCTCAACAATAATTTATTGAGAAAACAATGTATGTTCATTGAAATGATGTTGAAATTTTTAAGATGGTGAATGCTATGAGGAATGAAAAACCCCCAAATTGTGAAATTGATGAGGAAGTAGATGTAACATTAGGGTCATGATTATTTGTACCAAATGATCAAGAGATAAATAACGATTTTCTGAATGACACACTTTTATCAAACTTATATATTCACCCATGTATAATAACGATTTAATGGAATTTATATGAAAACTATTAGTGAGAAAATCTAAAGAAAGAGATTACTGATTATACATATGTGTGCCTAGTAATACATAAAGTGATGGATGAATGGAAAAATCCTAAATAGATGTTACAACTATTACCTTTACTAGGATAGAAAATGGAAAAATCCTCTATAGAAAATGTCACTATAAATCAAAGGACATCTAGTGGAAACAATTCTATATGGGTTATTGTGAATTTTCATACAAAGGAATCAAAATTTATTTCAATTTGAAAGGACTTATCAATAGATAAACATGTATAGATATATGTCGGAGAAGTGGTAAGGCTATATTGGGGACCAATATCAATTGTATCATATAAATATCTGAGATTCACATCAATGACCTATAAAATAATCCTACATGATCTAAACACTGAGCTAAACATTAGTACGACTTATCATCCTAAAAATGATATAAAATATGAATATACTATTCAAACACTAGAATATAGGTTGAGGGAATGTTATATGTAATTCGAATGTGGATGGGAAAAATAGCATCCTCTAGTTGAGTTATCCTACAAGAAATGTTTCCACTCGAGCATCCAAATGGATCCATATGAAGTCTGTTATGGGAAAAGATCCAGAGCACCAGCAAGCTAGGATGAAGTTAGTGAATTTATTCACCTAGGACATGATATGGTCTAAGAAATGGTGGAAAATGTGAAAACCATTTAGCATCATAACATGGCATCCTAATGTTGATCGATGAGATTTGAAGACAATCATCAAAGAGACCTTTATATTGCGGTTAGACACATGGTATTTCTATTTATATATCATTGCAATATGATCATGATATTTATGAATAAAATAAACTAAACTCCCATGTAGATCACTCCTTCATGATTTTTGATCGATTTAAAGATATGGCCTATTGAAGGGAACATCCACCAACAATGTCTCAAGTACCTGATGTATTCCATGTATCCCTCTAAAGGAAGTACATACAAGATCCCTCACATGTAATGAATCTTGAAGTGGTATAGTTAGAAAATGATCTTTCTTGTGAGGAGTAGCCAGTGAAGATCGTGGACTGTAGAGATAATGTTGTACAAAAGAAGACTAATAACTTGTTCAAAGGACAATGGTGGAACCTTATGTTTGAAGTGGCAACATGGGAACTAGAGGAAGAAACTAATGATATGTAACCTCACTTGTTTACATTATTTTATATAAAAAGAAATGTAGTGTGAAATTTTATAAAGGGGAATGAATTTAATGGGAAAACATTTTATCATTGAAAATAAATTTTTATAATTATTTAATTTACTATAAACTATACAAAATCACATTGAGAAAAAAATCAATCTTTTTAAATGATGAATAAATTAAATAACATGTATTTCTAGAAATTAACGAACCTTTTCTATGAGAACATGTCCATTAGAATAGTAATGCAACCAATTGAAATTGTACCTATTCCAATAGAATAGTAAATTAGTCTATGAAATTATAAATAATCTTTATTGATATTATAATTAACAGTACGATATAATTATATTAATTTAAATGTAAATAATTTTTTTACAAATTATTAATTTATTGTTGGTATTTTTATAAAATAATAATTATTATTTATTATATAATAATTTATATAATTATTTAAAAGAAAATTTTGTATCATAAAATAGTCTCATAAATTTATTTTTTTTTCTGGTGATTATAAGATATGTTTAGGAGACCTTATCCTATTTTTCAAATTGTTAAAAAAGAAGTTATAATTTTAAAATCAGTATTATCAAAGTAAATTATTATTTTAATTTAATAATAAAATTATCATAATTAGAAAAATATTTTCATAAAATGAATGTCATTTTTTCATTATAATCATTGTAAAATTCTTTGGGATATTTTTTGTATTTTTCTAAAATATTTGAATTATTCTTATAGTAAAATACGATAATTTATGATAAATGCTAAATACATGAAATTTGGAGTCATTTTTGATGAAAAGTTGATATATGTACTATAATATCTAAAAATATTTCTACATTTAGTTTATATATTTAAGTTAATAAAAAATTATTATATTCTTGATCCAAATTAATAAACTAATTAATAAAATATTGAGAAAACATCTCTCTCACTAGCTACAATTACAACCCCTAGAAACCTCTTATACTCACACATTACATGCCTTGGTACATATATAATTTTTTAGAAAACCACTTACCAATCCCCATATACAAATCTAGGAGTATATAGTCTCCAAAATTGACCAAACCCAGGTTCTTTAAGGAGGTTATGAAAGAGGACAATTCAAAAGCGGAAATCCACATTATTTTTCTATTATGTTTTTTTGTTTTATATTTCTCTACTGAACTCATCTTTCCAAATATTCATTACAACTATATTATCATTTATATATGGTAATTATATAATGTTAATGTAATATGAATCATTATAATTCTCCCTCTCTCTCTTTTATTCTAAAAATGAAATCATCATCTATGATGTGTCAATTTATTGACATTGAGGGTAATGCACTTTCATTTTCCATTAACATCATAAGATCTATTAATAAAAAAATAATGATTGTTGAAATAGATTATATTATTTATTTTATAACCCTTTTTATGTATTGGAAAAAATATAATTACATAATATCAATTTATTAATCAAAATGAGTTTGTTGTGATTAAAAACCACAAAAAAAATATTCTAATGAATAATCATTAACATGTTATCTAATGATTTAATATCTTATATAGAAAAAATTTTAGAAAAATTAAAATTATGTACTTCCATTAATGACATATAATTTCAATTCTGGATAATTATACCCATTCTACCGAAAATTCCATACTCATGTTCAAGTGCACTGATCATGAAAACCAAAAAAATGAATGATCCCGAATTATTAAATTATACTCTATAATTCATCATAAATTTCATAAATTAACATAATTATACAATAATTAATAAAATTCATTTATAAAACGGTATATATTTTTTTAATTAATTATTATAATTTGATTATCTAGGAAATTAAATTCACGATATCATTGATCTGTAAGGTAAAGGCACTCTAACACCCAAGTCCATTTCCTTGGGGTTTTCCTCTGTCACTCAAATTATAGCATGTACATTAATGTAATGATCATTAAATATCATTTAATTGTTCTAGAAATTAATTTTATTGTATATACATGTTTTATACTTGTGTTTATGAAAGAAAAAACGTTTTCCAAAAGAACTCTTATATCTAAAGAATAACCATTTTACCTATATTGAGGTTGTTTCTTCATTATTAATGATTAATGAATATTAAAATAATTATTTTATTACATCTTTGTTTTGGGAACAAAAAATTTTATTCATCAATTAAATATTTATTAAATGAATCCAATTTCATTATATGGGTTATTATATATCCAATACTGATATATGTTCTTTATGGAATGCTTGATTATATAAATGTTATGATGTGATGAGTGTGCCTGGAATTATATAGAGAATGTAAATGGTATGATGTGATGGGATCATCCAAAATAATATAAAACTATAGTGAATTGGGTAATGTGATATATCTCATGATAGAAGGTGAAATATGTGCGAACGTGAGGCTATATTTTTTCACAACTATGTGAAGTATTTCACCACTAAGACACGATGTTTTATTTTTTTGTGAAGATACATTTCATGCCATTATATATTTCTTCCTATCATGATTATGATTATGATTCAATGCTTATTTTATTATCATGGTTTTTATTAAGACTGATATTCAAATTCCCTTATCTTTAAATTACAATAATTTTAGGTCACCACATCTTTGGATGTATATCCTTAGGTGAATAATTGTACTATGTATAACATGAGGGCCACTAAGAAGCTAGGGAAGAATGAAATAAATAAATATTATATGTTATGTTATGTAAAAGTTATATTTGATCCTAATTTTCACAATACTCTAAAACATTTTATCTTAAGTTTTTAATAGTGCTATATTATTTATCTTTAAAATGATGTAATATTAATATAAGAAAACCCATGGTCTCTATAATTATGACATCTTAGAATTTAAACCATCAATAATAATGGTTCCATTAAAATTAGTGTATATAAAGATTAATTACGAGAGATAATTGATTTAGAAGGGAGAAAGGATGGACTCAACTAGTAGGATCATACCTAATGTGGAATACATTAAATCTTGGGAGGGAGGTTTCATTATAGGGGTTTACACTTGACTAAGACCATTGAAAGATTACACAAGTCTTTTTCAGAATCAACTACGAGAAAATTTCATGTTAGTGGAGTTCACAACCAAATTAATGTTAGATGAACCACCCCATGAATGCAATAATTCTCCATTCCTTTACAATTTTTTATTCTATTTTGATAACTGGTTATATATTTAATCATCATGAAGTATTATGGTTTAAATAATTTTAGAAATTTAATTTTTATTTAAATTATACTATTTTTTAATGTATCATACTTATACAAAAGATAATAAATAAATGATTAGAGGGTGAATGTGAGAAAATATATTTTTGTTAAAATGAAAGGATAAATGATTTTTTATAGATATGTATATTTAAATTTAATTAAAATTATTTTTTTCAACACATTTATAATTTATAAAATTAATTTTTTTATAAAACTATTGTAAATAATAATATTTATCCATATAAAAAGAATAAATTAATATTATGAAATAATATGTAGTTTTTTTAGGGGTTAAAAACTTTATCATGATATAAAATTCAATCATGTTCATAAAATAAGAAATATATAGGAATATTTAAATTTTAATATTTAGGAAACTATTTCGATAAACAAATTGATATAAGAATAGTAACGACCCAAAATTCCATTAATGTAGTTTTCCATTCTTATAACTATTTCACATAGTATAAAAAAATTACATAACAATGAGAACACAATAAAAACATTATAAATGGATAATAAATGAAAAAAGTGGTATTTATAGAAATAAAAGAACACTAACTAATGGAATAGAAACTTGATATTTTGAATAGTATAATGAGCATTATGAAAAGTAAACCAATGAATAGATTAGAAAATTCACCCTTGAATGTGTAAATAAAATTTATCTATCATATAAATGAAAATAAGATATAATTATATAATAGTATATGTTATTAAATGTTTTTAAAATGATGAATTAAGTGTTGGTATTTATATAAAACATATGTAATTATTAAAGAATTTATAATTAATATAATGATTTAAAAGAAAATTTATTATTTTAAATTAGACTAAAAAATAATCGTTTATTGTCTTAGGACTATAAATTAATTTAATAAGACCTTAATTGATGTCTGAATGTATTGTAAACTCATTTATAATTTAAGAATCAGTATTTTGTAAATAAATAATTATTTTAAATATGAAATTAAATTTAATATATTTATAAAATTACTTATATAAAATTTCTATAATTTTCTAATTCTACAAGTCGAGAAATGGTTAGGGTTAATTTATTATATTTTTTCTAAAATGGTTGATTTTTCTAAAAAAGTTGATTTTTCAATGAATAGTAAAATATAAGAATATTTGACCTAAAAATAAATTGTTATTCCATAAACACTTTTCTTGATAAAGTGGGAATCCCAAGAAAAATAAAATAAAAGGAGTTAAACATAGAAAGAACCCACAAAATCATTAAAAGAAATACTTAGAATGATAGATCCAACCACCCTATAAATCCCCTAATTAAGTGAGGATACCACCAAATCCAGGACATTAACTAGGAGATCCTCAAAATTTTCAGCCAATCTATCTATGACCATGATGTTTTCCACAATCTTTATATTTCTTTTTCTAAAACTGCTCACCAAAAAGTGGTCATTTTTTTGGATCAACACCTTTTGATCTTGATTCATGTTAATAGTAATAAATATCTCTTATATTCTATCGATAAATTCCTTTATAGAATTTATATTGAATTATTTTTCTAATATTTTCTCCATAGAGTTCATAAATATCTCTATAAAATACCCAATTGTTGCTTCAACCTTACCTATAATTCAATTTAAGGATCCATCACCAAGTGGATCCAAATTCACCATAATTCCATCACCTTCATGAGAATTACTTTCCTCATTAAGATTTGGATTTCACAATATACTAGGAAGTTTCACAACACCTTCTTCACTATATGGTTCTCTTGATACAATCTAAATCTCATTTTTCTTGCTCTTACATTAAGATATAGTAACAATATTTTTTGAATATTTGAGTAGTCTTTTTGAGGTCTTGGTTTCCCCCAACATAGAACTGGAAAATTCTCTGAGTCAAGCATAAATTTCTTCCCCTTCCTTAAGCCTGACCCAACTTCCATGTCCCCTTGGAGGTCTGCCTCATAATCAGATGCCTGGTGGGGATCTGCTTCTTTTTCACTAAACTCGATATCCATATAAGATCATAGCTAGACCTACATCCATTTCCATCATGGAATTTATTTTTTACATCTGTATGTATCATCGTTCTCCTTCCAATCATCATTCAGGGATGAGAACTAGTTATCGAGCAGAATTCACCTAGGAGGTACATCATGTTTTTTGAGGATGCACTTTATTAAGAGCAGTAGAAACATTCACCTCCGCAAGACCACTAGAAAATTCATGGGACTATTCATGTATCCACTTCTCCTTCCCCTAGTCATGACATAGGCTATTTTCTATGATTTCATAATCTCCCATATTAGTAGTACAATGATGTTTCAAAGATTCAAGAACAACATGATATTGGTTATTGATTGGTTGGACTACCATAGGTTAGGCCAACGACCTGATATTAATATCCTCTAAATAGTATCTTATGTATAATGGATCGTGACTACCACCCTTTGTTCTAATATTCCCTGAAGGGTTCGATGCAGTTGAGTTGGATACACCTTGATCCGGCCTTTGTTGATTGAATATGTCAGTGATATTTGGATTAAACACCTGGGGTATCCCCTATTTTGGGAATGAAGTACCCAATGGTTGAACAACCTCATCAGTCTGGTCAATCACCTACATGTTGGATGTTTCTATAGAAATTATCTTATATATCATTGAAATAGGGAACCCCTAATTGGCATCCCAGCTGAATGGAATGATGGGGGGAGATGGCCCAAACCTCTACCGGAGAGAAATGAATCCATCCAGGAATCATAGAAAATAGCATGTTTCTTCCTAAAATACTATCTAACTATAATCTACACCATGTCCAACTATTTCTTGGAGAGATCAAATTCAACACAAAGGTCATAAAAAATAGGGTTGCAAACCACATTCCTTATATAATCATAACACTCGTATCAGCCAACTAAGATCCAAGACAGCACATGATATATTGATTTTTAAAAGTTAATGGGAGTTTTAGGAAACATAACCATATGATCATTTAATATGTATCCTAATTTAAATAAATATCATATGCCCACTGAAGATGGTGGAAGTGTTTTCCATATAATATGTGTGGCACCCAAGACTAATCTCATAAGAATTCCTCTGATGGGGAAAAGAGAACCATAATATGGGAACAATTGAGTATACCAATAATAGAACGATCATGAAAATCCCATGAATCGAAGATGAATCTACCAAATGAACCCACAGATATATGTCAAGATGTGAAACGAATGGCCAGTGTTAGGTGGAAAACCTTTGTGGCTACGGAAATCTCACAGATCGAAAGCGGGTCATGATGAGAGCCGAGGAAAATACTTGGAACCTTCAAAAAAATTAAAATCGCTGGAAATGGAGGATGGAAATCTAGAAAATTTAATGGATTGAAGGAATAAGGTAGAATATATGAAGAGCTCGTACGATTATAACTCATCACTCCCCCATGAGGTGGAGGGGGTGGGACCGCTAACATCCACTGGGGTTTATGTAATTTAACTAATTCATGATTTTTGAGTCATATATGATATATATTGGATGTAGTCTCAGAATATATAACTCCCATTAATCATGTAATATATTTTACTATATGACTAAAACCATTTATATAGTTGTGCCAAAGTAATATACAAATGAATAAAATAAAGAAAAACTAGTCCTCTCCTCCATTATATATACCACCCCCACCACTGCTTCTTCCCAAAACTCAATATCCTTTTAGATTGTCCAAATTATGAATAATTTTATTTTGAATTCACTCCCCCATTTCATGTAGCTGTTTTTCTCAAAACAAATATCAAACCCACTTTACAAAAATAGGTTTTCATAGAGACGAATTCAAGATTTAAAAAACTCCCTCTATTTTGTTTATTTATAATTACATTTCATTGATTTGCTTTTTTTATCCCTACCCACCCATATTTAGCTATCATGATAAATTAGACATTTTTTATATAATATAATCATATTGTGTTAATTGAAAATCACATCATCATTTATCTTCCCCTCCCCTTTTGTTCTATAATTGAAAACATCATTCATGATATGTTAATTTATTTCATTCAAGGTCGATGAGTTGTCAATTTCCATTACCAGCTTCCATGAGTGTCGTAAAACAATGTTAATGGTTAACATAGATAATAATATATGTAATAAAATTTATTTAAAATTATTTATCCATTATATATACATAATATTAATTAATAAAAATAAATTGATTCTGATGATTGAAAAATGCCAAAATAATCAAAATAGTTATCATTAATGTTTAATCTAATAAATCAACCTAAAATAAAGGAACAAAAACACATATATGATCATTAATATTATTTATTATTATTAATAATTTATAATTTAATTTCATTAAAACAATTTCCATTTCAGATGATATTCCACACATGTATATAAGTAAATATATTATGAAAACCAAGGAAACAAACGCATCTATAAAGATTAAATTGGATCATATAACTTGTATAAAAGTCAATAAATGAATATCATAAAACTGTAATAAATAAAATTCATGTTAAATATCTGTTGAATTAAATTATTAATGAACTTCAATTCATTATCCAAGACATTAAGTATATGTGTAGAAAACGTTCAGACATAATGTAATGGATTCTTTCCAAACCTCATTTTTTCTATGGGTTACACTTACTATCTCTTTATCCCAATGTAACTCTTAATTATTCATATTAACTCTTACTATAAAAAATATTTATGTCAAATAAATGTTATCTCACCCAAATTAGTATTAAAATTATACAAAAATACATGTTTTAAAAATGATCTATAATCAAATATTCTCAATAATCATGCCCTATTAAAGTGAACAACCTCATTAATTACCCATTTTAAAGTGAACTCCTTAATGTTCGTTAATACACCATTATTGTTTTGAAATAAATCATTTTATCATGAAAAAATATATTGGATCATTTCTATTTTTATGAATAAAAATATGAGTTTCCTGATTTAAATATTGTTTAATATTTTTCTTAAACGACAGTAAAATGATTCATTTCTGACGTCTCTTAAAGGGTTGTATTACAATTTTCACTTTAGTATGAACTCACTATCCATGATGTATTCGTATTTTCCATTATGAATATCCATGTGTGATATAAATCCATTCATTCATAGACCCCATTAATATATCCCCTTTTTTATTCTGAATGACATGATGATGAAACACAATGCATTTTATGGGTAATCCTTACACCTGATTCTTCATTTGGAACACATATTCATATACATGTTATTATAGGAGTAGATAGATTGAAATCCAATTGATTGGGGGATGTTTTTTTATCATTATAAATCATGTTCAATGATCTTTGTTGTTATTCATGGCTCATTCCTTCCTATATTAAATAGTCATAGTGGTTATCCTTGACTCATGCTCTACCATGTGTAATGGTCTTGGCGGTTGTCCATGACTCATGCTTATGTCATGTTGTATGTTGTTTCAATTTTTTTTTGAATCCATGTCTATAAAATATCATGTTCATTATTTTTTGCTTTAAAATGTTTATTAATGTTCCATTCCTTTTTATTTCATCATATTACTCTTTCTAACCCATGCTCTATTCATTATTCATATGCTTTTTGTCTTACTATGATGTTTAACTCGTCATATTTTAATTCATACCAAAACATACCCTATTAATAATTAAGGTCTCTAAGGAAGTTAAAAGATCATTATAAAGATTTAATAAAGTATTTTTTTATTTTGGATCTATGTTTTAATTTTAATATACATAATCATCCCGAGACAATAAAATTTACAATAAATGGGTTTTATTTGATTTATACTTCTACTAAATAGCTTTTAATAATATTGGTAATAGTCTAAGGCCATTATTGTTGATATCGTAGATTGTTATAGTTTTTTTTTGGATATTATTACTTGAGAACATTAATATGAAACCTAGGGGTAATTATATAACAATTGATAACATATCTTTATACATAGGGAATCAAATTTTAGCATATATTTTTTACTAATAAGGAATCCCTTAAATGTTATTGGTTTCCCATTTAGGTCTCTAAATGTTTAAAAAATCTCATCCTAATGTCTATTTTCAATGAAGTATAAAATTAGGACCAGAACCAAATATTGAAAGGTAGGATCATCATTTATGTATCTATGTATTCATCCTTATCTTTCATGTTTATTATAACTATTCCAACATCACCTCAAAACATGGTGGTTGAGTTATCAGTGAGGACAAAAAATGGAGTAATAAGTTAATCCAATGTATATAACTGCTCCCCAATTAATTTTTATGGAATAAAAGACAAATTAAATTTTTTATTACATCCTTTGGTGGATTTTGATTTTATATTGGTCATAGATTACCTATATTTATACAAATTAAAAAATTGACTGTCAAGAATTGAAGATCACTTTAAATGTCCTGAATCAACCTCTAATTATATAAAAATGTAAGGATGAAGAAGAATCTACACTATTATCACTGTATAAATTATGAATATTATTGTATTAGGATAAATATTATCTTTTTTAAATGATTGATACAAAGGATAGAATAATGCTCGAAGACATGCCCGTTGTCGGAAACTACAATGATGTATTCCTCAAAGTGTTTCCTCATCATCCTCTTGACTAATTAGTTGAGTTCACAATTTAACTAATTCTAGGATCTCTTCCAATATAAATGAATCCTTGTACAATGGCCACCATTGACTTGTAAGACATATGAAGTAGTTATAGAAAAATCATTTCATTGGTTTTATATGACCGAGTTCTTCCATATGGGGTGCTCTAGTACTCTTCATCAAAAATAAGGATTGATGAATGTCCCTCTTAATTGATTATCTTGTTCCCAATAAAATTATTATAAATAGAAATTATACCCTTACACATATAGATTATTTCTTCCATTAACTATGTAGGGAATGGTGTTTCTATAAGATGGACCTTCAATGATGATATTAGGAAATAATGGTGAGGAATGATGTTATTCCAAATACTACCTTTCGAACAAGGTATAGACACTATGATTTCATAGTGATCCAATTTTGGCACACTAATTGTCTATAAATATTTATGGAATTAATGAATATGGTCGTTATATTTTTCCGAAAAGAAGTATTGGTAGAATTTGATAAGGATATTATGATATAATTTAGGGAAAAGGAAGAACCCGAGGATCATTTGGATACTGTGATGAAGGCATTTATAAGGGATGAATATTATTAAAAGAATTGTGAATGGGAGTTATATGTGTAGAATCATTCTTGGGTCATGTTATCACAATAAGAGGAATAACTATGGATGCTTCTAAAAAAGGAAATTGAAGAGTGGCCCAGGAAAACATTTGTAATATAGATCCATAGTTTCTTTAGTATTCCTTGGTATTACCTGTGTTTTATGAATAACATATCATGATTCTCCTACCCATTAACAATGCTATACTAGAAGAGACTAATGTGTCTTTGGACAATTTAATGTGATCACCACTTCATAGAGTTTTAAAATACTATTATCAATGCACCAATACACACAAAACCTACTAGTGGAGAACTTTTGGAGGTATAAAATGATTATTCAAGGAATTTCATAGAATATTTACTGATTATAAATGATAATGTAATAGGATATACATAACGGAAGTTATAAATTCATGAAGAAAACTATCACACACTTGATCTGGAGTTGGATGATGTGATCATTGTGATATAATTATTGCACTATTATCAATATTAGGAGAAGTGTGAGACATATTATGATCATAAGAGCCTTAGATATATATATTACCATGTAAGGAGATGAATATGAAATAGAAATTATTGTTACATATTATCATGAATTATGACATATCAATCCACTACCATCATAGTAATGAAAATAAAGTGATAGATACTCGATGTAGAAATGAACCTGCATCTTTATCAATGATGAAATTTAAGAAGGATCCATTATTTTTAGACCTATAATTGATATTAATAGGAATCATTAATGTAATAACATCATCAATAATTTGTCAAATTATTTCTAGATGAAATCTTAGGGGGGATATAAAGGATTATTAATCAAATGATGTGGATATTTATTGAAATATGGAAGCTATCAAAAATAGGAAATCCTTATAATTTCTGATGGATGATAAAGGATTCCTATGATTTGGGTCATGTCTAAGTATACCATCCAATATAAATATAAATAAGAGAATATAAATGATGTAAATATCCCACCCTTATCTTTTTACCAAGGGATCACAATTATTTATCAAGATCTCCCAGGTAACTACTAGTGGGAAAATATGATAAAGGAGATCATTGAATATACATCAAAGTGCCTGGTTTGTCCAAACCTGATGTCTCAAAGTCCAAATTCAAATTTGATTATGAAACCATTACCAATACCAACATGAAAATTGGAAAACATTACCGCATACTTTTTCACTAGACATTCAAATAAATCCTTAGGAATCAATGAATTACGGACAATTTTGGATCATAATACAATGAAATATCACTTTATCACAATTTGATATGGAATTTTTCAGAATCAACATGCAAAAATATATATCAGATGAGTAGTAGAGCTATAAGAATTACCATTATTGATTTTACCATAATAAGATCTGAGATTCACCACCAAGTTCTGGAAAAGTCTCCAACATGCTCTAAATAATGCAATGAACATAAATATAGAATATCATACTCAAAATTATAGAAAAAATTAGTGGACTATGAAAACAATATAATTCATGTTGAGAGTATATTATATGGATTTCCTGAGAGGATGGGACCAATATCAACATTTGGTTGAGTTCTCGTACAAAAATATTTTCCACTCGAACAAACAAATGGATCCATATGAATCCATTTTGGGAAAAGATGTTGAACACTAGCATGTTCATAGGGAGTAAGTGAATGTAATATAATCATACATGAAATTGTCGATGTAATGGTGGAAAAGTAGAAAACCATTTTGTATTAAATGATGGGAGCCTGATGTCATCAAATGTTCTAGGTGGACAATCATATACCATACTTTGAGTTTAAGGTTGGAGACATGGTATCCATCCAAATATCTACAAGCTAGAGGATAATGAGATTTTGGGATGATAGGAATGTTGAGTTCCGGGTACATCAGTCCCTAATAGATTCTTGATCGTGTCATAGTTGTGTCTTATTGACTATAACATTCACCAACTATGTCACATGTACATAATGTAATCCATTTAGATCTCTTGAGAATGTACATATCATATCCCTCACATGTTTAAAATTAAGACGTGGTATATTTTTAGAAATGATCTATCGTACAGGGAGTATCCAGGGAAGATCATGGATCATATAGATAAAGATAAACACTAAAGGACCAATATCCTCATAAAAGTACTATGGAAGAACCATAAATATTAAGAAGGCTCGTTATAACCATATAATGTAATGATGGATAAGTACCCTCACATATATTATCATTTGTTTGTAAAATGAAATTTTGAGGGAGAAATTTCATAATGGGAGAAGAATATAAAGACCTAGAATTCAATTAATGAAATTATTCTTTCTTATAATTATTGTGTATAGTATAAATCATATAATGTCACATAATTCTCATATTAAAAACATCATAAATGAAAAATGACTGAAATAAGTGGAATTTATTGAAATTATGGAACCCAAACGAATGGATTAGTTACTTGATATTTGGAATTGTAATATGGACCTTAAAAATAGAAAATCATCAAATATAGTAAAGGCCTAACCCATAAATGTATTAATAAAATTTAACTATATTACCATCAAAATATTATATAATAACGTAATAGTATAAGTAAATATTTTTTTTTAAAATGATACATTAAGTGTTTGTATTTTTATAAAACATTAAAATTCATTCATAATTTTATAATTAATATTATGATTTAAAATAAACATTATTTTCATAAAATAGAATCAAAAATTAAAATTTTATTTTCTTATGATCTTAATATAATTTTATGAGATGTTAATTAATTTTTTAATGTGTTATAAAATAAGTTATTATTTTTAAAATATTATTTTTTAAATAAATGATGCATTTAATTAAAAAATATATTTCTAATATTTAGAAAATTATTCACATAAAATGGTTTTTATTTTTTAAATATGCAATTAAAAAAATATTAGTGTGGATTTTTGGTAATTTTATAAAAGATTTGAAATTTTAGTGAATAGTCAGTAACAATAATTTTTGGTTTTTAACAAATACAGGATTAATTGAGTCATAGATGATATTTGGATGATGTATGTCAATAATTTAGATCTATCAATATTTTGTTATATATTTTTTTATAAGGTTTAATGGATTAATAGTCTTCAACAAAAATAATAAACTATTGTGTAAATTAATCAAAAAACTTTCCTTGTCCACCAGTATAAATATAATCCCTCAGCACCACTTCTCCTCACACCTCGAAAACATTGAATCTTTTCCAAATCATTCCAAATACTCGAAAAAAGACTATACTCCACATCCAAGATACTTATTTCTCAACATATGACCAAACAAAATTCCCTTAATGTGGTTCTCTAGAAGAATAATTAATGATGTAAAACCATCATTCTTTTTTTTTGTCAATTTACAATATATTTTATATCATTTATTTTCCTATCCTAACCAACCCTAAAACAAGTAAGACGATAACACAAATAACTTTAATATTTTATATTTTTATTGCGTTAATTTAATTTCCCATAATTATTTGTTTTCATCTCCCGTTTTGTTCTAAAAATGAAAAAATAATCTCTAATGTGTTAATTTATCACATTCTAAGATGATGAGTTCTTAATTATAATTCCGGCCATCAAAGATGTTTCTAAAACCATTTTATTGTTAAAAATTTATTATAATTTTTTTATTAAAACCTATTTAATGTTCTTTAACCAGTATATATGAATTATACTAATCAATAAAACAAAACTAGTGTGTGATGATGGAAATAAGCCAAAATAACATAAATAGTTATCATTAATTTTTTATGTCATAAGTAAACCTCACATATAAAAAAATGATATATAATACCAGTTAGTATTATATAATTTCATTAATACCATATAATTTCAATTTTGGAAAACTATTCTCATTTCACATGAAATTCCATATATATATAAAAGTAAACTGGTCATGAAAACCCAAGAAACAAACTCTCTCGGAATGATTAAATTGTATCTTATAACTCATCATTATGTCCATAATTGAACTTCATAAAATTAAAATAATACAAATAAATGTTAAATTGGTTTCAAATGTAAATATAAATTAATATAATTTCATTTTATAAGACACTAAATATATGTGAATAACACTTTCAGACATAAGGTAATGGAATCATTCCAAACCTCCATTTTTTCTCAGGCTACACTTACTCCATATTTACCCCAATATAATATAATAATTATTCTTATTTAATCTTTATAAATTTTGTATTTTAGTTCCAAGAAAATTTTCATAACTGAATCCATCTTTCTTTGATAGGGAAATACATGTACTAAAAAGGTCCCCTTCTTAAATCATTTAGATATGCAAGCCTAATTAAAGAGAACTTCTGGATTTCATACCCATTTAAAAGGTCCCTCTATAATATGTTTTAATATGCACTTATTATTATAAAATCGATATTTTTATAATGAAAAACTAAAATGGTTCGTTATATGTTTTATGATGTTAAATATTCCATTTTCTTTTTAAATGATCTTTAATATTTTCAATGAACAGTACAAAATTGATTTATTTCTAATGTCTCATAAAAAATCTTTTTACATGATTTCACATTAGTTTGAAATAAGTTATTATTATATAATTATATATTCCATTATTAATTTCAATGTATGATTTATATCCATTATTTCATAGACACCATTATGATACTCTGTTTTGTTATGTTGTATGACATGGTTATGATACCCAGTTCATTCAATGGGTTCCCCTTATTCTTGATTATTTATTTATAACTCATATGTATTAAAATTTTCTAATGAGTGTTATTAGATATAAGTCTAATTAATTGTAAAATATTTATGATTATGAAATGTCATTGGAAATAGTCATTGTGGTCAACGATTACTGATGCTTATCCATGTGCAATTATCTTAGTGGTAAGCCATTACTCAGGATCCTCCATCTAAAATGGTCTTGGAAGATAGCCTTGAATTGATTTTTATCATGTTATATTTCATTTGGACATTTCTTTGATTCCTCTATTACAAGATCCCATGTTTTTTTAATGTGATTCTATTTTTTTTATTCAAGAATTTTTATATCATCATGTTGTGCATTCTAACACATTTTCTATGATTTATTCATATTATTTTTCCCTCAAATTTATTTATATTTATATAAATTTCATGTATTACCAACGTCTTCCATTGAATATGTAATGGCTCAAAGGAAGTTAGGATCTCGTTATGAAGATTTAAAAAAATATATTTTCAATTTGGCTCTATGTTTTCAATTTTATATTTGTAATCATCCAATGACACCAGAGATATAGATACTTGGATAGTATTTTAAGGATAGTTATTCTTATTGTTGTGTAATAATATGTGAGAATGTCTAGGGACATTATTAGAACACAAAAATTTAAAAATTGTAATTTTTTCATAAATTTACAAGATTGTGAGTTTTTTGAGTAAAAAGTAAAATATCCTAGATATATAATATATGTAATTTGATGTCATAATAACATGGAAATGAAGTTATAAGTAATATATGTTTTTCCATAAAAAATGGTTTTTTATTAATATAACTTATGTTGAGTTAATAATATAATTTTTTATACAATGAATAAAATAATATAAAACCTGATGTATACATTTAGGTGTTAAGGACAATTATTTGTGAATAAGAATATTTTCCACAAAAAAAATATTATTATAAGGGATATCAATTATTATATAATTAAATAATGAAAATTAGCACCAAAATGTATAAAACCATAGAATAAACCCATTAAAAATTGACTATATTTTTTTCATAATACAGAGGTCCAATTCCTTTGTTTTTAAATTAATAAACAAACCCCCATAATTTACTATAAGTATTATTTTCCTCAATTCCCCCATTCCACTCCACTAAAAATCCATTTATCCCTATTTTTCTATCATTTTCTTATTATAGACTCTCTTTAATGATTTCCTACGGTTCCAAGGAATGCTTCTCAAGATTTTGGATGCCAATTTTTGGGTAAGTGTCTATTTCTCCCTTTACTTTTATTTAAGTAAATCTTCTATAATAATCCTTTTGATTTTAAATTTATTACCTTTAAATTTCATTATAATCATTAAATTCGATAAATTCCACATGGTAATTCTTCCTACATTCCAAACACATTGTAAATATTGGTTTATTTCCCATGTAGTACTAAACATAAAAAATTTCATGAAACTCCAACCGTCTCTTCCTTGGTGTATACATAAATGTTTCTAAGATAAATATTCCATTAATGATTGATAATATTTTATTAGGAATAAACATAATATTTATCACACATAATATTAACATGTTCATCAGTTCAATGGGACAACCACATCATATCCATCACATTTATTTTCAACTAATCATCCTCATGCATAAACAATTCATGAATCCAAATGTATTTAACATGAATAATAATCAATTAAAATCATGATTTATTTTGAAAATAATCTCAGGGGAAAAGCATCCTTGAAATTTCATACACTTGAAAACAATCTCTTTATCATTTAGTTCAACCTAAACCACTCTTTATTAAATAAAACAATTTTTAAGATCGTTTATATTATGTTTGTTAACATAGTTTCCCAAAAAGTAAAAATACTTTTCAATGTTTCACAAAGAGAATGTGATTAAAAAATTTAATTCATTGGGAGTAAAAAATAGTTTTGCAGTTAAGACCACATTTAAATACCAAGGTTATGATCAAGTGAATACTCAACCAACCTTTTTAAATGTTATTACCCCATGACGCATATATAATATAACTTATACCATCTTTTTTTTATCTCGAAAGAGATTCCATTACAAGGAATCCACTAACTCTATGATTTATCCTAAAATTTATACATTATCCTGAAATTATCATTATAGTTTTAATAAGATTTATAGTCCTAAACCACAAAAATATCTAAAAAAATACCCCAAAAAAATAACAATACCATTCACTTATACTATAGAAGGATCCCCATACCCACACTCCTTGGTCCTGTTCTAGAAAACATAATCTAGATACAAAATTTGATAACAACATATAAAACCTAAGCTAAAAATATCTATATCTTATATCATTTCTCTATGTTAAAAATTACATCATACAAATAATATCTCAAATACTAAGAACAAATGGTATAATTTAATTTATAATTAGATCCTTATGTAAAATATTTCATAGAAAATTTCTACATATATCTATAAAAAATACAATATATACCCCCTTCATGTATTATTATAAGTCTTACACATATTCAAAACTAGGAAAATTGGAATATTAGATATCAGTGAGATTGAACACTTAGTAAGAAGAAAAATTATTAGATATTCATTTAATTTAATAAAAAACTTGTGATAAAGCCTTAATTTGAGATAATATTTCATTAAGAAATATAGGGTCACTAGTTTTTATCCTAAAACATGTTTGTGAATTATGCATCATGATATTTGAACATAAGTCAACTAAAAAGTCAACACTGATGCATAAAAATAACAAAATCTCTTAGAATAATATAAAATATCATTAAATAATTGTATAATTCGATTATAAAGTGGAATATCATAGAAATATTGGACAAAAATTATCATTTTTATACATTTCCTTCATGATCTCATAAACCATGCCCACACATAAAAATAAACATAATCATGTTCATCAAAAACAAATCTCTTGATATATAATTATTTAACCAATTCGTTTTTGGGATATACAAGACCCCTATAATAAATCATCTATATATATGTGTCTGTGTGTTAACATTGAAATTGACCATTCATTAAATGATAATGAACTCATGAAAGGAAAAATTGTTTCTAAACACTTCAAAATGGTATCACATTAAATTTCATTAAGAATTAGATTGGTTAATACATGAAATTAAATCACTCAAAATAATTAATTAATAATTTCATTTGGTGGGTAATTAAAAAAAGTAAACTCCATATATATGTATATATATTTGAGATATTGAGGGATATAGAAGATAAATATGAATTAGTCTTTAGAAAAAAATAGGTAATTTTGTCATAATGGATATAATTTTTGAGACACTGTCTAAATTGCATATTTTGGACTATAGAAATGGAAATGTTTTAAGAAAAATATTTTGAAGAAAAAATCATTCATATATCCTTATAAATTCACCAATTTTACAATAGTAAATGTGGAATCATGTTTGTTATGCATGATTTGAATATAAGAACCTCGACATGATTTTAAAATAGAATTATTGAAATCCATGTTATAAAAATGGTTCTAAATAAATATGTTGAAAATTGGTAAAGAAAAATAATAACATTAAAATAAAAAAATCAATTTCAAAATAATAATAAAGAACATTGGATGCATGAAGTGAGAATATGGATATAAAAGTAAACATACTCCTTTGGAGAGGATGAGTGTATTCTATTCATAGTTAAATTTTATAATTAAATAAATCCATTATTAATGATATATATTATGTGAATAAGTAATAATCCTAAAAATAATGAGTACAATAAACCTAATATAATAATTGGATAAAAGGAAGCATTATTTTAAATCGTATTCAAAGAAGAATAATTATCTCAGAATAAAAAATGTTGAGTTAAGAAAACCATATACTATTACTTCTGTATTCTGTAAAGGTTAGTTAATTGACTGTATCATAAACATAAACAACATAATAATCCATTCCATAAAATTATACTTATTTATTATAATATATACATATTAATAATAATCAGTAATTATATTTTCATGATCTAATTAATGTTGATTTTCAATATTTTATGTTTCAGCTGCTTCATATATGTTTTGTACCATAGATGTCAAACATTGTTCTCTGAATCCAGCTTAAAAGTTCCTACATTTGAAAAGCTATTAAAATACCTTTTTAATTATTTCTATTGCCACAAAAATATATTATTTCACCCCATCTGGATAGTTTTGGATGATCTGATAATGTGAACTACCTTGAAAAACTATTTTGGGGATAATGAATAGGTTTCATGTATGTTTCAATGGTTTTGTACAATGATTTAGTTCAACGATAAAACTATTTTAATTCCAAAAGTGACATGGATTTCTGTAGAAGAACTCAGTTGAAATGCACACCCAATTACCAATCATTCAATAATTATGGATTACTGGATAGAAAGTATAGTTAAACACAACCCTATCATGAAACAATATAGTTGCACAAAAAAGGTAATGTCCAACCAGAATTGTTGCATGATCATGCCCCCGGTTGAAAAGGATGGGGATATCTGAAACCTAGTTCTGCACCCTAATATTTAAGCACTAACTACTATGTATTTAGAATATAAATAGAAGCTTACCAACATCCTTGGGGAGGATCTCTAGAAGATGAAGCTATGTTATGATGTGTACAACTCCCTAAATTTCATGACAACACTCAAAATAAGAGATCGTGGACCATCAATGATAGGGAACATGTGTCACATGCGTCCTCTTGACCCAAAAAAATGGAATGAAATAGATGTATCGTTTCACAAATACTCATAAGGATAGTAGTTTCTATGAAAAAATATTTTTCCTTGAAACATCATTGATCTGCATGGAACTCTAAAACATGTTCATAATTATTCCCATTGGGTCCATAATTTCCATTATGTTAGAGATCCCATGCTCACATAACTCCATTTACATGAAACTAAAACAATTTTTAAGAAATAGCCTCCTTTTCCCATTAACTATGTTCCCTATCATCCTACAACATCCATTACTATATATATGTCTCCTAATCATATGTACCCTGATAACTATTAGTCCTATAATAGGGACCCTAACATCAGGTTTCCATATTTCCACTCCTTGATGATAGTTAAAAATCCATGTTCTTCACATACGTCTATTTGATATAGTAAAGTATGCCCTAGTGGAGGTATATTCATTTTAAATACTTCACCTTACATGGTAGGAGGTCCTTATTATAGATATTCCTTTGGCCATGACATATTCCTTCTTTAGAAGCGACCCAAACTATGTTCAATCTATACGATGTAAAAATTCAAAAATCAATGTCAATGTAATATGATGTTAAATGAAAAGACAATTTCATCATCACATGATGTAAAACTATATCCCTAACCTATGTTATAATCACATGATTCACTACATATGATTAACATGGGATGACGCAACACCACATACCTTGTATAGTAAATATATTATGCCCTATGTATGACTCCCATGGGATAAACTATTAAATCGAGTAGCTTCCACACATTAGAGCCACAGATTCCCCAGTAGAGTGGCCCTCTTTCACTAAAAAACACCCACAAATAAACCCCACAATATCCAACATTGATTCTCCATCCATGACACAACTTTCCTTATTGTATGATATTAAACATTAAGGATATGTATTGTCTCATTACTACAAACTGAAACATCAAAAAACATGGTTTTTAATCTTTATATATTAAATAAAATTTCTATAAAACACATACTTAAGGATCAATACTAAAAACCATCCATGTGTCACATCTTCCCTCATAAGGAAACACCCCTCATGGTTATGCCTCAATAGGGTGTTCTGATCCACCTCCATGATCCGCCTCAATATGGTATTAAGATCTTCTATAAACCAAGGTGTGAAATCTCCCATCCTATAGAAAATACCCTTGGATCTACCAGAAGATGGAGTTTTATTCCAAATCTATTATCCAACTCAATAGGACGTTTTGATGAATAGTAAATCCAAGAGTGAAATCTCCCCTTCAAGACACACACCTCCATGGATCTGCCTCAATAGGGGGTCTTAATCCACCCCTATGAGCTTCCATAGTAGGTATTTATAATAAAATGTAATACCTAGTGTGATAAATTCCACCCTAAAGGAAAACCCCATCTTACCATGTGAGTAGTAATTCTGGATACTTCTTTAATATATGCTAAGCCCGTGCCCTGATTCATCTTATTATGATATTCTGTTCCGTCTCTATATGACCCAGAACATGTGACCTCACCAAAAATACCTACCCCATGTAATTAATATGATACTTGGGAAATAAAAAATGCCTTGGAATATTTTCTCCCCTATCTTCAGTAACCTTTGATTGACATTTAATTACTTGGGTTCAACACTAATGATTCCTCATATTATATTCCCTCCAAAAGAAGAATATTCACAAGTTCCCATTATAATCAAAGTCCATACATTCAAATAGAATTTCAATGTGATTACTCTCATGACTAAAGGATTATTCCATTTTGATACATAAGCATATTAATTAACTAGTTTCCATATCAAGATGGAGATGAGTATAATTTTCCAACATAAAATATAATCATAGATGGAAACTCGAACTAGGAAACTAGATCCAATGTGAAATCCATTGGTGAACATACTGACATCCCTCATCTTATATCAATCGGGGAGTTTAAATAATTAGTAATGGTGATTAATGATTAACACTGTTGGAAAGAGGGAATGTGGTGACACAAAATACATTCATTCATGATGCACCATGTCCTTGGAAAACATTTTAAAAAAATGAATAACCAACCACGCATGAATAATCATCTCCTCAACCATGGGGACAAGTAGAATTTGAGGAATTAATGGATTTTCACATCAATAAATAGCGATGTTGTACTAGGTCCCACCAAGGAAATAGTGGGACCAACATGAAATGTTCAAATGAATTCATGTAGTAAGTATTTTCCGTCATCAATGTGAGGCATTGTCAAGGGGGATCCCACCTCCACTTTCAGAATATTGGATGATTTTGGGGAGTTACCAATCTATTATCTATTACTTTTATAAACAAATGAATCCACATTCTTTACATGAATAAATATATGGGGAACTAGAAACCTAGAACTAGTATGTGTAAGTATAGGAGAAACATTGTTTTGAAAATGTTGCATAATAATGCTTCTTCCACAGCTTCCAACTCATATTCGCATGTCTGGTGAAAAAACCCCATATCACCCACTATTATCATCCAATGGAGGTTGATTAACTCGTTTTTTGACTGATACATGTAGTATGGGTCATTCCCTCATGGGATATGGGCCCCACTCACAAGAGGCATCCACACCTCATCAACACCACCACCCATGAGGGCATCACTCGAAGAAACCACACACCCTTCAAATGAAAAACAACACTGGGGAACTCTCCCAACAGTTCTATGATAACACTATAACTTATAGGGAGGATATAGGGTATATTAGACTCATTCCGTAAATTCCCACTACCCATGATCTACCCTGGAGATCTCCCACCAGGCCATGTCAATTCCTGTACCAATCAGCCCCACATGCTAGAGAGTGGGTTGAATTAAACCCAAATACACTAAACATAGTTTATATCCTTAGGTGAAGACATTAAGGGAACGCCTTGGATAATTCCCAATAGGTGTAATATTCTTTGTCTCTTTTTATCCCTACCACAACTATGTTAACCCACTATATCCACATGATATGTCAAAAAGGATATGTTTTTCTTTATTAGGTTCAAGACCCCAGTAGACTCATGGGCAGGCTGGGATGACTCTATGTATCTCTTGCACCACCAACAAAAAATATGGGATATCCCATAATGTGGAGAATCATTTAACAGGACTTCCTTGAACCATATCGCATTATAGTGGAGGTCCTCTATACTCCTTCAATAGTAAGTTTGGAATTCATCCTCTGAGCCATTGCATCTAAAATGGATGTCATCATCATGCCATTATCCATAAGACAGGTGGTCCACTCCATAATATAGAAAACCAGAGTGATAATACCCCAAATACATCACTAAATAACTTGTATTTCATCCTCATTATATCAAGAATCATAGTGGAGATACTCCCCAATTCATCATTATCCAGTACGGAGGCCATCACCACATTTTAATCAACTAGCATGGAGGCCCTCCCCATGATCCAACCAATCAATCAAGAGCCCCCCCTACCGCATAAAAACCTACACGAAGGGTCTACCCATGATAAATAAATATCCTAAACTAAATAATTATTCCAGGGAAGAAGGTATAATATTTACTATTAAAGGAGATAACATGGAACGACCAACATCATCGTTTACCTTGTTGACCTATCAAATTATGAGGTGATACATCAATCACTGATGGAGTCTATAACGGAAAATTCAAATAGTAAGAATGATCCAAAAAATTGATATTATAATTCCCCAAATCTATGGTATATTGGATCCCTAAATCCTTTTATCAGAAGATTCAGATGGATGGCATTTTGGATGGTATTTAGGGGATCGCAGTGCATCCTTCTTCATCACTGCTTGTTTTCATGCAATACAAATTAACTCAATTAGTGGGAGATATGTTAGGATCTAGGATTTCATCTTTAAAATGGTGATAAATGCAATAATATATAAATGGTCATTCCCATCATTCATGAGGAGGTGGTGAACACCCCATCCTATAGAGATGTGATGTTGAGTTTGACACCTTCCCTGAGAGACATCCAAACATATAGTGGATGTTTTAACCTCATAGTTACTATTCTACCAGTAAACTTATTGTAAAAATATTTTAAACATTTTATTCCACCTATATCTTTACCCACTCTAATTGAGGGTGGGTTTGACCAAGAGAGTGATCCTTACACTGAGTAGGAGGGATTTCTATAGGCCTTGGAAACCGATCCTCTATTAGTGGTGTTCTATCAAACTTCAAGTTAATAAATTTTCATCAAAGAGTACCTCATATAAGGTTATTCAATGTGTTTCAAATAGATCATCTAGGATAACATACAATACCTCATTGATCTATAGATGACCTATCAAGGGAGTTGTGGTCACCTTAATACAACTGGATAATAGTGATGAAAGGTTGAGGTCGTATCTCTCCTAGTAGTATTTTCCACTAGTATGTATGTATACTTACAGACCCTTCAATGAACCTACATTAATGTCCTAATAATTATATAATTTTTTATGGAAGACATGTCTCTCCATGTGCAGATTACAGTTTTGGAATGGTATGTTTCTCTCTATTTCACTCCAATAATTCAATAATCTAGACTATCCTATTAAGATTAAAATTTACCTTTCGCAACTAGTAGGGTCAATATGGATTTAAATGATCTTCCCAAGGATCATAGGAATAGGGTAACAACATAGGGAATGATAAATAAATTCTACCACAAGGGGTGGAACAATACACGGTAGAACCTTTGAATGGTGTCCTTACATGTTAGCAGAGGCAGAAATTGTGCCACATTCCCCCAAATGATAAATCATTGCCTCTCCATTAACATGGAGATAAGGTAAAAACCATATCATGCCATATGATCCATTTGAGGATGCACCAAAATAAGATACAAAATCAATGGAAGATATCTATATCCAGTTGGTCAAGATGTTAAAACTGTTAATCACAGACCTCATCGCTGAGCAATGCCCTAATTATGGAAATTCACAACAAGACCTCATCCCTACTGTAGTGGGGAACCCAGTTTTCCTTGTACAAAAAACCACATTCAACCTTGGAGGTCTAGCACATCATGTTAGGGTAACATTTTGGGTACATGGAAATCAACCAAGGAATATATATCTAAACCCACCTGAGTAGTGTGATTATCCCACATGAGATCTCAGTTTGTCTTCTCTTTGAGTTAATGAGCCTGCTCCCCAAAATTGATGATTTTTAAATGCAATGGTGGCAAGAGAGCCTGTCCATTGGGACTTGATAGAGAATCACACCACTCATCTCCAGAACCTAGTAAAATGATTTGAGGTATTCCAAATTGAAAAAATGTATAACCTATGTGGGTATATAATATCTAATCACACCCATTGTTCGGAAACTTCATGTTTTCCAAATACAATTGGGTGAGTGACCAAATGCATCACCAAGACCACTTTATTTTAATATGTAGACATTTGATGGGGACCCTAGTATAGAGTGATGTAGCCATGCTCCATTTCATTATTTAGAAACTAGAATGATTCCTGATCATATAGTACATCCACTATCCCAATGGGTCCATTGGAAGTTGGGGACCTTATTATAAATTAATCTACTAGTATATCTCCGTCCCATGAAATAAATTATTTTATACCTATTCAGGTGTAAGAAGAAACATGATGAAAAGTTTGAAAAAAAATTCACCTAATTGAAATGCATTAAATATTCCCTCAATATCACACACTCTCCAAAACAATTACATAATATGTGTGTTAGTAATGATAAGAGTGAGTATGTCCCTACCCTCAACACCCAAATAAATCCAGATGGATTATAAGAGTTATCATAAATGGATCAACATCTATAGGAATCCTTGAATGAGAATATAAAGCATTCAAACCGTTTTCCTCATCCAAATCCTTCAAGAATACTATCAAGGGAAGTGACTACTATTTCCATGCATGTGAATGATCTTTTGTTATTGCACCTGTCATATGATTTTTCGGATTATCCTCCCCGAGTGATGATATATCAAGAATTTACTTATAATGCATTGAAATTTTCTGAACCCCCTAACTAATCATTGTCTCCCATATGAGGAAATTTTTCTCCAGCTCACCATCAATTCGATGCTCCCATAGTTCCTTTGCATGGAATAAAAAACTGAACCTAATCCTTGATGGATTCACATGTCATGAGATAATTCATATTTCCCCTGTAGAAATGCATTTTGATGTTTCTAGGCTATGAGAGACTCTAGATGGATTGGATAACATGTTATATCAATATTTTCCCACACCAAATGATCCTCAAATACACCATCAACTAATTAGTCATGATAATATAATTTCTTAAAGAGCAAGTGAATCATGGTTTTTTCGAGTTGGGTGATGTTTAAGCTCAGGTGGTACATGTCTCTACTAACCCCAGTAATGATATTGAATCCTCTAGAAAATTAATGAAGGGTACTAGCTTTGGAACCCTAAAAAAGGATGAGTTTTTGGAATTTAAAATCTATCTTATGATCAAAATTTCATTTGTCTAGGTTTAGGTAGGCTTGAATCTCCATTGTTTTTGGAAAAACCCTTGGTCGCGCATTTTGTATATCTATCATAGCTTTCCAATTCCCATAAGAATGGGAGACAGGAAAATAAAGGAATCAAGAGTCCCTCATAGTGCCAAAGCCATTTTTCACTCTCGAAGAAATCATGCCTCCTGATGATAGAGATGTTTCCATGGTCATTGTAGCACTATATGACCTCACAGATGATGATCATGGTAATGTCCAAGTGAACATCGTCCAGTTAGAAGAATGCTACTCAATTTCTGATAAAAATTAATTTCATGAATACCGAATGGGTTTCTCTGGCCAATGCCATTAATGGAATGGGAGAGGACACATGAGATATTAGAATTCTTAGTCTTACCTATCTATTAATTCTACTGAGGCAAGTAAGAAGGTTTTTTTAGATCACATCAAGAACTATCATCCAAGTCCACTCCATCAGATATGCCTTCATACCAACCATTGATGGTTGACCATGAGACTCAACCACAATCGTTAAATGATCATATAAATATATCTAGATCCCAATATCTTCCTAGATATAGTCATTTGGGTTTTTTCAGTTCTAGTCTGCAAGTCAGAAGTAGTATATTTCCAGAACTAGTTAGAGCCCTACCGTTCAGATAGATGCACATATTGTTCCCCATTCCTAAAAGAGACCCTATGTTAAATTTATCCAGACTTTTGCACACATAATTACAATATTTTAAGAATAATTAAACATCAAATTATAGGATACGAATTTTAATGTCTAGTGTCTTGGAAGTAAAATTTCATTAAACTTAAAACAGGGAACTGAATAAATAATTTCTTTTCTTATCATCCACTATGAGCTCCCAAAAACATTTGAGAACATAAATATGTATAGGATAAAGAGTGGCTAACATGAAGAATGGGATGAGATAAAAATTCTTACTAAGGGATTTGACATTAAAATAAATCATAGGACATCTGTTAGAAGACATGACATAATGATATAAAAAGGCATGGACCATTATTGAACAAAAGGAACCATAACATATAGAACATGTTAACATATAATCCAAGAATCATGGTAATGTGGTTAAAATATAATACATGACATTATCATTATTCAATGCTTATTGAATATAGAGGAGCATGAGTCAAGGTTAACCACTATGCCTGCTGCATATAAAGCACGAGTTGAGGCAGGCCGCCATGACTGTTGCACATAACTTCTCACGAGGCTAAACATAAACTAATTTATTAGATTTATATTGCAGTTAAACCATCATAAAATTTTAATGAATATGATTTCTAGATAAATAATCTTACTTAATAAATAAAACATAAATAGAAGGGTCACCGATGAAGGAATTGGGTATCATAATCATGTCAAAATAAAAATAAATGGGTGTAAAATAAAAGCGTCAATGAAAGATAATAATTAAATCCTAATATTAAAAGTTCATATAAAGTGCTGATAATTATAAAAAATTGAACTTATATGTTATTAATGATCTTATAGAGGTTAAATTGGTCTTATTTATCATCTGGTTTTATAGTATGAAGATGAATCATTAGATAAATATTTACTGATAATTTCATGGGATTATTTTAGTGGTTTTTGATCGTAAGGAACAGATTTTGTTTTATAAATTAATATTAAGTGTCAAAATTAAATCTAGAACATTAAATAATATATAATAAATATAATAAAATCATGTTCAACATTCAAAAATGTTTCATGACCATCCGTGAAGACAGTAATGGAAATTGAAAACATCATCCTCTATGAATGTGATAAAACTACAAATAATAGACGAAGATTTCAATTTTAGTATAAAAAAGTGAGAAAAATAGATGATGATGAATAAATCCATTATAATAAAAAAAATTAGTATATTTAAGGTAAATTAGTTATAATACAATTTTTATGAGGGTAATTGAGGATAGGAAAATGAAATAATGGAACTCGAAATGAGATTGAAAGAAATTGAAGTTGGTTTTACCACCTGATCCATTCTTATTGGAGAACCTGCTTAGGGGATGGGATTTGGTCTTTTCATAACACCAAAAGAACCAATATTTGGGGGAGGTTCTTAGGGGTGATTTGAGATGAATCTAGAAATTTATAATGTCTTGATAGGTGTGTGGAGAATAAGTGGTACTTATAGTTCAGGAGAGGAGTCTTTCTCAATATTTTAATAATTAGTTTATTATTTTAGTAGAATAATAAGAACTATTTGATAATTATCATTAAAAATATTAATATATTTAACATTAGTTTGAGAATATTGTTCATACATTAGTGATGATACAAGGAACATTGTAATTAACTTATAATGTATAGATGCCATAAATTAACATATTTCACTATTCACCAAAATTCATGTATTTTAGAAAAAACCCAAAATTTTACCCACCCAATTATTTGATGTGTAAAAATAAAAAATTTAAAAAACTTTATGAAAGTAATTTTCTAAATATGGAAATTTTAATTTTTATTTAAAATCACCATTTATATGGAAAATATTTAAATATTATTTTCTAACAATTTAAAAAATTATTAAAGGTCTCATAAAATTATCCATTAAACATATGACATAAAAACAATAAATTTATAATAAATTTAATGAAAGTAAGTTTACAATTAAATTATTAAATTAATCATACACATTAATTTAATATTTACAACCTATAACATTTCCAACACTTAATTAATAATTTTTAAAATATTAATTTAAAAATATTATGATATATTTGTATATTATTGCCTCTTATAAGAGGGAAAAATTCTATTTATACTATCATTGGTGATTTTATTAACTAATTGGTTATATTACTATTCATAAGGGTACCATTACTATTCCAATGGTTATGTTACTATCTACTCGGTATAGGTTCCTTAACTTTTATAAATGCATATTATTACATTAATTATTCATTTATAAAAATTGTATTCTATTTTTAATGTTATTTAATCTTATTATACTATATGAATTAATTATATCAATGTGATTTCATTGATAAATTTTTTGGGTCATTACATACTTCCCCCTTAATGAAAATTTGACCACAAATTTTCATTTTAGATTCAATGATGAAAATAGGTGTGGGTAATTTTTCTTCATCACTTCCTCTAGTTCCTATGTTGCCTCTTTGTACGTATGGCACTACCATAGTACTTTTACTAGTTGTGTAATCTTGTTTCATAGAACAATATCAATGTGATATATGATCTTCACATGCTGATCCTCTTATGAAAGATCATTATCCAACTATATCACCTCTGAAGTCAGTATATGTGAGGGATCTTGTATATAATTCATCAAGAGAGATACGTGGAATGCATCGTTTAACTGAGACATGGTCGGTCAATATCCTAGTTGATAGGCCACAACTCTAACTCATCTAGGATATCAAAGGCTCAGATGTACCTAGGACATAGCATCCATTTATTTAAAAATCTAATGATCCTCTTACATTGAGATATGTAGAGGAATACCGTGTATCCAAACATAAACTCCAGGTCCCGTCGATGACTGTCTTTACATCACTTTTTCGACTTTTGGATTCCATGATGTGCTAATGAATGGTGAAAACCGTCTCCACCATTTCTTCTACAATTTCATGTCCTAGAATTTTATTTTCACTAACATCAACCAAAAATGTCAGTGTTCTTGCAACTTTTCCCATAAAATGATTTAAATGGTGTTATTCGTATGATAGAGTGCAAAATATTCTTAAAAGAGAACTCAAAGATAAGAGGATTTTGTTAAAATACTTCATTGATGTTCATATAACATTAACTATACATTTCTTCCACAGTCTGAATAGTTCACTCAAATTGGATATCAGTTTTATTATGATATACTATATTGAAATTCATCTGAGGTCTTTAAGCATGATAGAAATTTTTCCAAAACATCATGATGAATACCAGATCTCGATCGAATACAATTGATCTTGTAATTCCATGTATCCTTCCCATATCATTGATACATAATAGTGTGTGTCTATCTAGTGATAGTTCCTCTCTAGTTGGGATAAAGTGAGTTGTCTTTGTAAGATGATTCATAATAACCCAAATATCATTGTTTCCTCTAAATTTCTTTGGAACCCTAGTGATATAGTATATGTTGATAACGTCCCATTTCCATGTTGGTATGGGTAACGATATCATTATCCAGTTAGTATTTTTTCATTTAATGTTCCACTTTCTGACATACTAGGAACATTTATGTACATTCAATGATATCCTTTTTCATATTGTCCCATCAAATTTTCTCTCGTAGATATTGATACATATTTGTGCTCCATGGGTGAATTGATAAAGTTGATCTAATCAAACCATTCATAAAACCATTCTTCAAATATGGATATAATGTCCCACAGAACCACCACCAAATTCTTATGAATCCATACCGCCTAATCTTGAACTTTGAGGATTTTCTATTCCAGATAGCTTCCACCCTTTTTAAAATTTCACCATCATTTATTTGAGCGTCCATTAATAATACATATGGGATGTTTGTGAAATCAATTCATAAAGGGTTTTGGATGTTCCTTCCTTAATTATTCCCATTACCATCCTTTATAAGTCTACATAGATTGGATCATTCTTAATTCTCATCATTATAATGATTTAGGATCCATTATACTTATGGAATACACCACATTATTTTCCATACCATGATGGTAGTGGATTAAGTATTCATAGTCATTAATGAGATATAAACATATTCAATGGTGCATATTAAGCTACATCTATGTGAATATATATTTCAATCTCTTGAGATCAGTATACATCTCCAACATCTCCCCATGAAGATAATGTTTCCATAATTTCAACACAAAGATCACATCTACAAACACCATATCATGTTGAGATAGTTTTTCCCATGGATGTTCAACTTCATTAAGGTGTAGGATATTACATAATCATTTTTCATTAGTAATGTCCCTACTTAGTTTTTTTGAATAATGTCAATACACCACAAATATTTCTATACATTTCAGGAGTGTGAGTACGGGCGTTGTGATCAGCCTCTTTTCAATCTCCATAAACTATTCCTAGAATTATTGAGTCATGAAAAACGTCACTTTCTTCAATTTCTGCTAGGAAACTGGTTTTGAAAATTGTGATAATTTCTTCAAAAAAAATCAGAAATTCCCACTAATACCAAGAAAGATAAAAACATTCAATTCAGATGATGGACATGACCAATCATCGATTGCCTTTGTCTTCGAAGGGTCCAGATATATCACCTTAATGGTGATAACATAACCCAAAAAAGATAATTCCTTTATCTATAATGCACATTTACACAACCTATAATATATTTTATCCCATCATGATGTTTTCATAATATTATTAAAATAATATTAATAACAATCCTTTATCTTGTAGTATATCAAAATATCATATATAAAAATACCCAATTTTTGAGGTAATCTCTAAGGAATCTATTTAATATTCACCTGATTATTTCAAGTGGATTAGTGAGTCTAATAGAGATCACTATGAAATCATTGTGTCCATATCTCATTCGAAAGGCAGTCTTGGGAATATCTTCCTTCTTCACCTATATTTGGTTATATCCTGACCGTGGGTCCACCATAGATAAATAACTAGACCCATGTAGTTGATCGAACAATTCATTTGTCAATGTAATATAATACTTGTACATTATCATGATTTTATTATGTTTAGTATAGTCTATATCTAGGTTCATTGATCCATACTTCTTCTTGACAAAGAGGACGAGCACACCCCATGGGGAAGCACTCTAGGGTATAAGATCTTTACCAATATGCTCAAGTAATTTCATATTTAGTTCTTCAAGATCGAGAGTGACCATTCTTTATGGTTTATTTGATATAGATAGAGATCCAGAAATATGAAAAATTTAGAACTCAGACTATCTATCTAGAAAAAGATCATAAAATTATTCATAGAATAAATACGTGTAATAACTCATGATTGGCATGTATTCATGCATGAGCATAACCTTTGTCTCAGTCATTATAGAATGATATAATTTTTCAAAAATAAGTAATTTACAAAATTCTGATGATGATTTTGAATTAGTTTCATCTTCCTCCTTACTAATTTAATGAATTTGAGGATGCATCGGGCTGTGAAGTGTTATATACCTTTCCCGATAGTTGATGTGGGATTGGTATAAAGATATCAAATCCATGAAAAATATAGTGTGAAAATCCACTTCCAAAGGGAGTCTAACAAGATTTTTTAGGAGGTTCATTACATAAAAATTTACCAGGATTGAGTTATGTATATTAGATGAAATAATTTATACATTAGCAGTTCTCATAGATAACTAAACCTAAAAATTTTAGGTGGAATTTGAATAATTAATCTAAACATTAATGATATGAATGAATTCATATAACTAGAATAAAATATTACATTCCCTATTATTAAATGAATAAATAGAGTACATTTCACCACATCATTGTCTAGATCCACCTTAGTAGTAGTGATAGCATAATCCCTTCTTAATTTCCTTAGAGTTTGTTGTCGATTTCCTCCAACAACCCTAGGCATAGGGAATTGGTTAAAAAAATTCCAATGTTCCTTGCTGTTAAAACACTTCACTATTAGATAAGTGGTGATATGAATCGTCTTTTATTATTCCATGTTAGTGGGGTTATTCATATCCCTTTAGTAGTTACTATCTAGAGGATTCTTTCTTCTCTATTTAATGAATTTCATAGTTACCATTAGTTTGTTCCCATGATTCTTTTTCCCCTGATTTTGACATGTTTGATATTTAGTCTTTATTCCATCATGGTATTTATTTTTTGATCCTAAAAAATTGAAATCAATTTTACACTTTTTGATCAATGATACAATGAGACAAAATAGAGTCGTAGATATCCATTTCAACCTTGAGGGCATAATGGAAAATATCTTTATTGTATTCAAAGTCTCTAATCACCAGCACATTTCATATATTCGCCATTAGTTTACTATGGAAATGATCAACCTTGATTTTGGTGTTAATGAAAAAATAAGTGGATTATCTTACAATCCTTATAATGTTTTCATTGTGCACCTTGATAAAATAATATTACTTATAATTATGTCTAAGGGACTCCATTTTCTGTCTTGAGAGAGAGGGACTAGAGAAAATATTAATTGAAAACATCTTCTTGAATTCCACACAATCCATGGAATAAATTTCTTCCTTAGAATATTTATTTAGGATTAACTTCCACCACTAATCATATTTCTCTTCAAAAATATAAACCAAAAACACTACTTTCACTGCTTCTATGAACAAGAAGACATAATATATAACTTTAGTGGAGTTAATCCACTATTCCTAGAGGAGGGGATTAGCTGATACACTTAACATGTTAGGCCTTTTTTGAATGAAGGATTCTATAGGAACATGGACATTCCATTGAGACTGAGAGAATTATTCATGATTCATGTTATTATTCAAAACATTATATAGTTGATTAAGTACTATCATAACATTTGGAGGATTATTTCCCATCATATTTGGCATATCATTAGAGAAATCATCACCTTTCCAATCACATTGAGTTTGGGAATGTGTCCTTATATTTCCCTCTATTAACTAGGAAAAATAATGGCTGATTAGGGGTCTTGAAAACTTGGCTAGTGATAATAATAAGTAAAAATTAAACTGTTAAGGAAAATATCATGAAGGAAAATTATGTCCTAAATTTTTATTTAGTATGTTTTAATCAAGGTTATCCCTGATCTGTTTCCTAAAATATTTTCTTATAATAATTTTTTGTTCCATTAATAATGGTTTGTAATGGGATTATATATTTATAAAGGAATATCCCATGTGAGTGTCATACTAATTTCATAGAAAATCATATTGTCATATACCAGAACACCTTATTTCCTGCTCAGAATTCCTTATTAGAGTTGTTACTCCTATGTAAATTTGTTCCAAAACCACATTGACATGTATTATCCAGACATGGATATATTATCATGGTAAACCACGTACTCCATACCTATGAATATTTAGTTATGTTTTCTCATACTCAGTATTATCCCTAGGGATAGTAGTAATGTTATCAATTCCTCATCTAAAAATATAACTAGAAAATCCTCAGATACCAACTACAATATCCATAAACATTTAAACATATCATTACCCGATTTTATGAGTAATTAACAATCAAATTAAAAGATACGTATCATAAATTCTAGTGTCCTGGATGACTAAGTACATAAAAATAAAAACATGGAACTAAATAAAATAGGTCATTATGTATAATTCACTATGTGATAAAAACATCCTTTCAGTCCTTACAACTCTATTGGATAAATTGGGGAAAACTTGAAAAAAGGATGAGATAAAAAGCCTACTAGGGGGATAAAAATTTAAATAAATCCTGGAACATGGCATAAAAGGAATAATATAATGATACAAAAATCCATGGAAAATTATTAAATATAATAATTAATAACATATAAAACATGAGACCATTTAATAATGGAAGAAAATTATTGTGTAAGAAACATAAAAAATGACATTAACATGAGTTAGAGATCATTGCACATAGAGGAGAATGAGTCAAGGCTAACCACCCAGACTGTTGCACATTGTGTAGAGGTTAAGGAAATCCACCAAGACTGTTGAAAATAATGTATCATGAGACTAAAAATTACCCAAGAAATTGTATTTATATATTGGAGCATCCATAATAAGAAATTAATGTATAATTTTTCCACATAAATAATCATACATAAGCAATTAGATATAAATATACGTGTTACCCATAGAATGAATTTCATATCATAATCATGTCAAAATCATAATAAATTGGTGTATCATCAAAGTGTCTACAAAAGAGAAAAATTAAATTCTACATGGACATTCATAAACTATATTAATAATATTACATGATTAGGTTTTTTAAATTTATGTTATAACATCAAAAAATATTAATTAAGAAAATTTATAATTAAAACATTTTAGTGTGGATTAAGGATAATATTGAAGAGAATTTATAGAAGAAAAAAGGATAATGTTTTATATAAAACATTAAGTAAACCAAAAAAATTGAATAATAAAATTATTAATTTAGAAAAAATAAATCTTTTTTAATATATATTACACACTACACTTGAAATTAGGTATGAATTTGGGAAGTTCCCTTAAATAGTTCTTTCTTATTGGGATGATTTGAGTAAGAAACATCTTTAAAACATGTATATCCTTAAAAAATAAGGATCAATGGACCTATATATTGGATTTTGGACATATAGATATGATTTTTAATATTTAAATAAAATTAAAGAGAAATTTATTTTGGAAAAAAGAGAAAATTGTCATGAAAAGGAATAATGGTGGGTCAGTTTGAATCACTTACCTTTAGTTTAATAATGTTCTTAAATTGATCTTCATGTCATGGATAATCAAATAAGACACAATAATTAAAAATTCTATAAATATATCTACATGTATTTCATTTATTATAAAACTATTAATTTCATTTATAGTGTTTTTTAATGTATTGAGAGGTTCAATTTCATTATTTAGCAACCTTGGTTTCCTTGGGGCTCAGGGTCGTTTTACTTATAATAATGAATGAACATTCATATAAAGTAGGGGTAATTATATATAATTTAAATTATATTTTATTAGTGATATTATAGAGGTTAAAATATTCTTATAAATTTTTATGTAATGAGGATAAATCATTAGATTAATAGTTAATGATAATGGTTTGTGTTTATCTTGGGGGTTTCGATCATAACAAACACAATTTGTTTTGTAAATTAATATCATGTGAAAAAAATGTTTCCATAACATTAAATAATATAAAATACATACGATATAATCTTTTTCAACAATAATTGTCTTCATGACCATCGTTGAATACAATAATAGAAATTTAAGAATTCACCATTCATGAATTAGATTAATTAACACGTCACAAATGATGTGTTAATTTTTATTATAAATTGAGTGGGAAAGAGAGACTATGATGAATTATTCAATTATCATAAAAAAATATATAATATGTAATTTACTAGAGTTATCAGACCATTTGGATGATGGGGGTGAGGAGAGAAAAAGAAAAAAATGGAAGATGAAAAAAATTAAAATAAAAGGAAGAGGGATTTACAGCTTGATTCCTTCATCAATGAGAACCTCCATAATGGATTGGATTTGGTATTGTAATAAAACCAAAATCCCATGTACATGGGTAGGTTCTTTGAAAGATATTTTAGAAAAAAATTGACAAGGATTAAGTCTTGAGTGGTGTGAAGCGAAGAGGTGGTGAGGGGTTGTATTTATAGTGGAGAAGCGGATGTTTTATCATTATTTTTTAATTTTGGTTCAGGACTATTAATTGTTAGAAAATTATCATAAAAAATAAGAAAATAATGAAGTAAAATTCTAGATTATGGTTCTTACATCAGTGATGACTAAAGGAATACTGTATTTAATGTATAATCAATAAATAACATAAATTACCATGTTTTACAATTCCCAAAAAATTCAAGTATTTACCAAAATCACAAAATTTCACCCAATAATTTTTTTGAAATTTATAATTTAAAAATTAAATTCCTTTTAATAAAATAATTTTATAAACATTAGAAATTTAGTTTTAATTTGAAAGCATCATTTAAATGGAAAATTCAAATTTAGAAATTAAAACAATTTTTCTAAAATTTATAAAAATTAATTAAGGTGTCATAAAATTATCTCATAATCATAATACATAAAAATATTAATTTTTGAATAAATTTTTTATTTTTAAATTATTCCAAAGAATGTAAATTAATATTTACGACTTATTGAATTACCAACATTTAATTAATAATTTTTAAAATATTTATTATCTTATACTAGGATATAATTATATTATATTGTCACCAAAAAGAAGGATAAAATTGATTCATTCTAGAATTGGTGGGGATACTATTCAATTGGCTTGATTACTATTCAAAATGGTCACATTTGTATTTCAAAGGCCAAGTTACTATTTCATCAGTATAGGTTCATTAACTTCTAGAAATTCCTTTCATTTCATTTATTCTTCATTTATAAATTTTCCATTTTGTTTTTAATTTGATTTTTTTGTTATTATACAATAGGACATAATTATAGGAAAATAATTTAATTAATAAATGTTTTTGGTCATTAAATTTTTTGATAAAAATAATTCCCTTCATGAGAAAACACAATGCATTGAAGCACCTTAGTGGATTACTCGTGAGGATCTCAATCCTCCATTAAATCCTATTAGAAAATTAAATTTTTTATGGAATTGAGTAGGAATTAAAATACATCTCCAATTATAAGATGAGATAACTGATTTATAGGCCTACAATGTGAAGGAGGCCAATCAAGAGGAATTATAAGACAACATATCTTTCTTTGAGGAGATAAGGGGATCATTATGTAGGTGAACATAATCTCGATGTGCATCACAATCATGTTCAATGTCATTGAGATCCACCTTAACCTCATGGATAGTAAATCTGTGATCAACCTTATATGGGATTAGATGCTCCACACAGTGGGAATGAAAGAGTCATATTTCACTCCCTCTATCCTGATGGTTCAATGTTATGAAATGAGAGATCATAAGTAATGTGGAATGGTTAATCTGAATACCTAGTTTTGTATTTTCATATAATGCACAAAATTCATGGGGGAATAATAGGATAACACCTACAATATTCTTCTACGTTGCACCTCACATTATTTTTACATAGCAGTCACTACATTGTATATCGAGTTCCTCAAATACTCCATCAATGGCCGAGTGAGGGTGATCCAGGGTGATGTGTCCCCCTTTGACTACTGTAAATCCCACTATCTTGATTTCAACAACTTTAATACGGAGGGAAAGCATGTTAAAACTATTGGGGTTGAGTATATTAAATCTCCAAAAGATCTAAAATCCATTATATTCAACCAATGGGAATACATGAATTATTACTTCATTCTAATGATACGTCGATTAGATACCACAAAATCGGACAAGGGTGATTTCATCCTTATCTACATGAAAAAGGGAATCAACATCTCTATAAATAAAGAGCACGTACAAATTACCTAAAACTCATACATTCTACAGGGTCATGTGATGCCAGAATCCAGTAATCTAGTGACGTAACATGATATTCACACTAATAACACTAGTCACATAATGTCTACATATTCTTTACAGAGTTGTTGAAATGATAAAGGGATACATTCAACCAATTATTTGACATCAATTAGGGACCTAGTGGATGATCTCTGGTAGAAACTTGATTTATATATTCTATTTATATAATTGCAAGAAGGTGCTAACTCTTAAACAAGGATTCCATGTATACCCAAGAAGTTTTAAGTGAATCCCTTGAGTCGACTAACTTTGAAGAACCTTCTCCTCAAAATAATTATTCTATATTAGAAGAAAAATAGTTCTTGTAAAATTCACCTCCTTCCTTTGATGTGGGCCTACCCTGCACCATTGATTAGTTGTCACAGTTTCACCTCAATACTAAATATGATATGAGGCCAAAATGACCAGTGAAATCATGTCCCTAGAGGACTAGTTACAATATGTGGACTTCATAACATAAGACATGATTTAATCCCCTATATAAATTAGGAGATTCTAGGGTAGACCCTTAAGTAACTATTACCCACTTGGCATCCAAGAAAGGAATCATGGGTTCAATAATCCACCGTAAAAATGCACCCTTATCATGGTTCTATAATTGAGTAGCATTTTGACCAGATTATCATATCCATATTCATCCGGGAATACCATCACCCCAGATGGCTAGAAAACATCATCATAATTAGTAAAAATAATGAGTAGAATAGAGTCTCAATCAAATTGGTATACATTAACTGAAATTTCTAGATGGATAATTTTCCACTTCTAGTGAAAAAGGTATTAATTTTTTCTATAGCTAGGATCGAGGCCCTCTCATTAGTGGATTTATATTTTTGGAACAATAATATTTTGAAGGACCTTGAGGATGAAGAGTCCACTAAATATAGGGAACTACATGAAACATTTTTTAGTAGTTTATTCCCTATAGATTAAAAAATTTCGTACACATGTATTAGAGTTAAACACACCACATCCACACACCATTACTCTAGGCAATGGTGGAATTCCATTCTTAAAAATCATTTTAGTTTTAGGAAACTCTCAATGTCCACTACAAATTATTCAACTTCCACCACTCATAGCTGATGAAGATGGTCCCTTAATGTATGAATTCATGGTTACTCTAAGATGTTTCTTGTATTATTCATAGGATATTGAGGTATCAAGATTGGATAGAGGAAGATCATAACCATCGACCAGATGCATCCCCTAATAAATCATATAGAGTTTAAGGGCCTTAAAGTCCATTTTTCATACATATGATAATCTATTTATAAATTGACATAAATTTTATGCCCATATCAAGAATCATGAATAAAGGAAGCATTTACCAGTGTGAAAAAGAGCACTAAAATACATATGAGGACATCATTATGTATATTCTATTAAATGATATTCTGATTCCACATATCTTAGAGAAGCCTATAGTTCTCTATGTGGCAACCATATAATGGACCCTCTATAGCATCCTAAACCAAAAAAACAATGAATTTAGATAAAGAATCATAATCATTCTCATTCACATGCTCCCTGATAGAGACACCAGATACTCTTCAATCTATAGAAGTTTCCTCGTTTTGGTTTTCATAGTAAAGAAGTTAAGAAATTTTCTACATAATCTTAATACATAACCAGTGTCTAGAGCTTAATAGATATAGTATTTCTTGAATTCCACATGTTGATGAGATGATTGGAATTATAGGTAGTTATCCTCAATATATTCAGGATCATATTAACTTCGTATATGGCCATCTATGTTCAGGAATTGGTTTATTTCTTTCTCACCCATCCATCTCCTAAAAACTACTCCATGACATCAATTTCCTAGATGATTATTTCATCTCAGTAGATCAGGTCATGTCATGTTGGAAGATTAATTTCAATGGTTCCTCTTAAATCCCAATTAGTAGAAGGATTAACAACCCTAAACTTTTTAGAGTAGTCATAGTAATCATTTTTACAACTCCAATACATGTCGTCCAACCACAATCATTTATATTGTCAGGAGGCCTCCCAAAAAAACAAGGGAGTGTAACATGATCTCATTACTAGTCATGAGTTGGCCATCAAGATTATTATCCCCTCAGTTTCATATGAAGGAAATCTTTGATCTTGTCATTTAACATATTTAAACTGGAAACATCATTAGAAATAAATATATTATTCCCTAATTGGAGAATACTTCTCTACTAATTTCACAATTACCTTCCTAGACAGAGGTGGATAATGTTACACTATCATAAAATTATTGAGGTAAAATCTTGTCTTGTTTGGCCACTTCTTGTTCATAGTCACACATGGTTGACCTAAGAATTCATGTTAGACACCATACTGTTATCAACCAAACATTTTTAGATGATTAGGATAAGACATAGGTAAACCAACTTGCTATCGATGCTTCTATTCCTATACCCACGGGCCACCCCACAACTAAGAAAACCCCTAATTAAAAAAACACAGTTTTTTAAGAATATCTATTATTGTATAATCTGACCAGACTAAGATTTGAATGATAAAATCTTCTAGTGTGAAGCACAATCCACCAATGTTAGTGGGCTTAAACATGAGATGAATCTATAAAGACACAACTATGATGGAATTATCCTATTTTTCATAAATGTATAAAAGATCACTAATATTATGAATTATTTTCATTTAGTTACATGTGGTGCCCATTAGGTATGACTGATGCTCTCCAAACAGATTTAAAGGTGTGTCCCCATCTAGCCTATAGTTGTCCAAGACTGCATTGAGATTTCCAAGAGGTTTAATTAATGTAAAATCAATTACAACATTGTGAATCCACCACATGAGCTTATCAAAATTTTCATATATTCAAGGAACAATGAAATATGGGGACTTATTGATATGGTTCCACACCCACAAGAATAAACTCTCTAGTTTAGGTTCCTTCTTATAATAATATACTTATTCCCCAGGGGGAAGAAATGAATCCCCACAAAGGAGTCAAATCTTGTTCGATGAAATATTTCATGATCTCCCACATCATCCATCAATTTTTATTTCCTCATCTCATAGAGAAGGAAACCATTATCTAGGATATCATGTTCATGAAGACTAAAACCATGTACAATATCTGGTATAACAAGACTCAGGGGTTCCATGGGAAGGAAGATCGGTAGATTGAGGCATTAAAAAAGACCCAATATAACATCACAAAGAAGATAGTGTCCTAGATCCAAAGTAAATGTCCAAAGAAGATCCAAATAAATTTTATCCAATCATATGATGACTCCAAATTTAACTAAGGTGAAACCATACTCCCATGAATATGGAACAGATGTATTTTATCCCATATAGGTTCAGTTTTTGTCACTCAAAACAATTTTTTATGTTTATAATATTCTATAAATTTTTGATAAAGTTTATATATCTTAGTTGGAAACACTAAAAGTGAACAGGATCAAGTAGTTTCATAATTTAGAGAGGCACCAGAATAGGTTTGTGGGAGCATTAAACAATAAGGCTCTCCTTCGATCATTTCTTCATGGTGACATGGTATTGAATCTCAAAACATTGGGGATTCCCAAAAAGAATCCACCAACGTTGGATCCTAACAGGGAATGACAATACATCATTTATAATGCGTATTCCCATGGATCATGCACTTTGATCACCATTGACTAAAATCATATCACACCTCCCCCTGACAAAAATTTTCTCAAGTAGTAATTTATTTGAGGAGAAACCGGTCCCCACTCGAAGACATTAAACTAGAATCGTCACATTATTCAACGAATCATGGACCCAAACACTTATTGATATACCAGATAGAATTAAATTATAAAATTTTCTTGTAGTTTGGGCTATAGTAACTTAATCTAAAATAATCCTTAGGATCTTGGAAGTATGACCATAAACATTTTAAATTTCTCTCATGTAAAAAAAACATATAATGTTTACAATAAGTCCATGAATTATATCTATAATCTATTTTCAATCCCTATAGTTCGAGTTTTGTGAATTCAAACATCAATTCACAACATCCATAGATAAAAATGTAAAACTATAATCTTACCCAATATAATACACTAGTTCTTTATATGAAATGTGTGGGATAATTCACAAATTATAACCTATATACTACCAGGAATCATTATATAATGAGTTTGAGATGTCAAAAACATTACCACATTAGAATTCAGGATGCCTTATATAGTATGGGACAAACCAAGTAAAATTTCTTGAGTAAAATAAGTTAAAAAAATACTTACACCATCTCATAAGCATGGTATTCCCCATGGAGACAGTGATATTCCTTAGTTATCACATCATAGAGTGTTTCCCATACTTCTAACAATTGTATTCTACCATACACTATTCTAGAATAATGTTTCTCTTGATTCCCATAATCATAGAATATGTAGTGATGCCCAAACATCTAGTATTTGGGCCTGACCCCAAAATTATCAACACTTTAGTCATTAATCCCTATTATTTGGTCCACACATAATGACCACAAATGGGGTTAGATTTGCATCAGGGTTTTCTTGTTTTATGTGAGCCACCTTCTCTCCATTTACATTGGTTTATTACAATATTTGGGCCACATATATTCCCTTGTGAAAAACATCCACCGAGTACATGAAACATGACATTAAACGTTTTCCCACCTTTACCCCTGTCAAATAATTAAAAGCATAAACTATGTGACATTTTTTGGGTAATTATATGGTATGTGGGATTTCATTCCATACAATCATGTGGGGTTCTACAACTTTTTTCCATGTAAATAACCCCAAGAAAAATATTTCCCTAGTATCAGAATAATGACATTAAAACAATTTCCATTGTTTCGTACATACAAACTTAAAACATGTGAATGTTGCTTTAGGATCACATCATGTGATTCATAGCCCCCTCGACACATTTCATTCTAGTTTTAAACTCTTACACCACAAAAAAATCCTAAAATAACTACCCCTAATCAATGAATTGTGACCTTATACTATAATAATTCACCCCTCATTCACATTTTTTTCTTCATCCCTAGTGTTTTAGGAATAATATGCCTCCAAATAATTTCCAAAATTATGTTTGGCATGCTACCCATCGCTATGGGATATGTAGTGACACCTAGATAGATAGTCTCTAGGAATAACTATGTATTAACTTATAAAATAACTTTTTAACGTAATGTTTTTACCCACAAATTCCCTCATGGGTCACCTTTTTAGGTATATTCCCCATTCATATACAATGACCTATTATTGGGCCTAGACAACCATAGGATATGACATAGAGATGAAATGAATAGGGAGATCAATTAAACAGTCCTACAAACATACCTAGTGTGAAATGTAAAATTTTGACCATACACTATATATAACCAGGATATCTTTAAATGATAGATGAATTACTCCATATCAAATAGGGATTCTCCATGTGATATGTATGGGATGAACTAACACCAACATCCTCAACACACAATGTTAATCTGTATACCTAACCCAAATAAATTTGTCATGCCTCATTTCCTATTATCATAAGGATTAGCATACATGTTTTAGACAGTAGTACCCTTCCAAATCAATATCCTAATACATCATGATATAAAACTAAATGTGGCTTGATTCCCATTATCATGGGACATAAAGTGACAACATGATCTCTTACCATGGTCCCATCCCCATTTATTGACTCACTGTGATTCCATGCCTACCCTAGTGTCATGATATCGACATTGGGTATCGGTTGTCATGGTATTTATGTAATAGGGTCCCCTAGACCCTCCTTTCACATCGGTTTATCGGTAATTAATATCACACAATTCTCTTTAGTACACCCATTCCCACCCCCTGCCCTTTGCATCACTATTTCAGACATAAAACCAATAGTTTATCCTACCACATCCTCTGGGTTATATTATGTTCTCACCCACTCACATGTTCATCTGCTGCATTGGAAAAATTGATGAAACAACTCCCATGAATCCTATTTTCACACTAAGACATTCTCCCTCCAAGGATTTTTATTCATGATTTCTATTATTTGGATAATCATCATACTCCAAATATGGAAAATCTACATCATATAATGGACTCATTCCACACTAGATCACCTGTCATATTGTTCTTATGCCTTCAAGAGTATATTTTAGAAAATATAATATCATGTATCTTGAACTCATTTCATGGTTGATCTTTCATTTGTTCACCCCATCCTTCACTGAAGTGTTTATAAAACCTTTTTTTAACATAGTAAATTATTTTTTCCTCCTCTTATCGTAAGCCCCTCTCTTACTATATAGGTCCAGAAATCCCTATTTTTTCTTGGGGTTTTTCGGTCACCAACACCCATTATAATTTTTACCCATTCATATAGTAGGAACATGATACCAATAATTTATTTCACACCAATCATGGATCGTGAGGTCTTGGGATTCAAGACAGGGTTCTCCTTAAGTGAGATTGAGGAATGGGATTTCCAGTGGTCCAACCCTTATGTCCATATTCTTGTATTCCATGTCTAATCATAATGACTATAAAATATCTAAAAGTCATCAAAGGTATTTGATGTGTAGCATTTGGCCCACATATCCCTCAAATAATGTTGGGTTTTTTTCAATCTTCTTGATTACACATATTGTTTTGAGATGGTCACCTACATGGTCTATGAATCATGACAACAAAAAATGTGCATGTTTTCTATGAAAAACATTGTGTGTTTTTAGGTTTCATTTATTGTACAATTTATTTTGAGTTACCTTTATTTAATTTCATTCAAATTTGTTTGAGAAAAAATACACATGGTCCAAGAATAATTTAATTAAACAATTTTCCAATTGACCCCATTTTTTGATCCATAACTATAAGACCTAGGTCCAAGCCTCATGAATAGAAACTATTTTTAACCTACCCATTTCCTTTTTATAGATTGTGGAAATTTTGGCCCTGCATTCACATCAGGTCGCCAAAATTCCATGTCACACCAATCACTATATGTTTTCCATGGTCAAAACTCTAAGACCAAATACTAATATCCTGAGTCCAGGCCACATAACTCTAAAATTTGTACCAAACATCTTGGAAATGATTTATGTTTTGTTTTATACCACTGAATTTGAATTAATATAATGGTGTTACTCCAGAACAATCAAAAAATATTTTCAGGGTTTTCCCATAATGGTCCAAGAATCATTACCATAAAAATTGTACAAGATGACTCTAAGATATTCTATGAGGAATGACCTCTTAGGCACCACATTCATGTCAGGTTTCCTCTCCTCCATACAACATATATCAACATTATAGAATAAAATTTTTCTATGAATTGTTACCTTGTATTATATTCACTCTATTTTCCATGCCCAATGAACTTAAAATAAAATTTTGGGTGTTACCATATTCACATTAAACTGTGTGTGGCTCTCCCCTGTTTCATTAACATGGAATAGGGTCTTTTATGATTATTTTTCTTTATAGTCCTCCCCAGGGAGTGATCCCACTATACTACCCTTTTACCACATTGGATACATGGGTACCATTCATCTCAGATCACTCATCCTAATCACATTATGTCAATCTATATGTTAAAATTCCTTATCATTTTAGGTTGAACTACATTTCCATCATTCCAATCACATGATGTAAAACTAAGTGACTAAATCCTAGTTGTAAGACATTACACTATATGACATGAAATCACAATAAACAAATATTAATTACTATGATACATCTTACACATCATGTGACATTATTCCATATTCCCAACATCCATACAATATGATGTAAACGTTTCCCACTATTGTCCTTATTGCAAGAAGTATAAATTTTGAGAATAATTTTCTCCTGTCCGATAATCCCTTACCTATTATGTTGTTTACCTACCAAATCATTCATGTTCATTGACCATAACACAAAATCTTATATAACCCTCCCCTTATAATAACATTTTTTCTATTTTTAGACTGGTAATCCTACTGTAATGTGGTCGATTTCATGGTGTTTTAGTTCCAAGAGGGTTGGAATCCATCAAAAAATTCCATCACTCCATATCCACACTTCTGGCATCCCTTTATTTGGATCCTCATCCTCACACACATCTAAATGATCTATATAATGGAAATATTTCCTAGACACAATACCTCACCTACCATCCTTGGAACATTCCCTAGAATAATTTTAAATAAATTTCCATATTTTCCCCATGTATCCAAAATAGTAAGTAGTTAACCCTCAGCTGTTTGTTTCAATAACTGAAAAAGACAATAATTGATGCATTGTTTTGAACATTGTCATCAATTATCATTAACACTCATGCCACTCCCATTGTGTCCCAGATATTAGTCATCATGATGCACACTCTTCATTCCATGTTTTTTGGGTACAATTACATTCATATAACATTAAACCCAATTGTGATATAGCTCAAATCGGAAGATAAATTTAGTTTTCCATAGATACCCATTCTCCAGAAATAGCATGTCTTATCCCAAACACTCTCGATGGTCAATTAGTAATATCATACCTACGGTGTTCTATGTTTTTTACCACTCTCATATGAATGAGTAGTCATATTTCCATCTGTTGTTAATCACATTGATCAGTACTCAGGTGCACATAGGTATTAGTTGATGGGTATCCCATAAATATGATTAATGTGTGAAATTAAAATATTCAAAAAATTACCAGGAATGTAATAATTTTTTTTAGAAAAAAATCATCAGATGTTGGCGAGGTAAATCCACACAATGGAGAATCTATTAGGTTTGGTAAAAATACCTATATGAATCTGCCCTTGAAATTGATTGATCCAACCATTCCTTACTCTATCCCATTGCTAATATGTCCTACAATATCATCACAATATCTACCCCTATTCCTCTATCATATGATGAATATAATCAGCAATGATCCACACCAGGTCCTAACCATCCTGGTTATCAAATATCTGAGACACAATAAGCTTCACTTGATCCTCAGATTCCAAAAGTAGAGCCTCAAACAAGATGGCATCATCTTCATTAAAATTTAGTATTTATTTGTTACATTTACATGTTAATCTAGACAATGAAGTTACTAATTAGCTTCTTGGAGATTCTGGGTTCTTTTAGATTTACCCTTATCCTAGGGGATGTCCAAATTCTTTCTCTCTGCACGCACCCAATTAACAAGCTCTCTGTGGACCATCACACCGCGAGCATGATATTAAGCCCCTCAAGTGATCATGTTTTATAGAAAATACTGATGTTAACCCATCTAGATCACCATGTAGGGATCTATGTTCTAGGTCATTAAATGATGCATGATCCTCAAGTACCTGTGAAAAAAAAAATTCACTTAAATAATGATTGAAATGATGTATTCTCTCACCTTGATTATAGGGGGTCATATTCATGAAAATATACATGGATAATATTATAAGTAACCTACACTAGGATCATTTCGATCAATTCTTCCTCCATGTCATCTATATTCATTTGATCTTTCCATAGCAGCATCGACACACCCATCCATGATTTTCATCCTAGTAATAGAGTCATCTATGTCAAATGTAGAATTGTATCTTATTAACAAGACTAGGATTTCTTGAATGAATGGATCCCTAAGAGCTAGAACAACAAAAATTAAAGGTTCTCAAGATCCCTCATACATATCTTCCTATGGATCATGGGTCCACTCATGCATAACATGAAATAATATCAGGTCATTTAGTTTGATCAGTAATGACATATTGGGAATACATGACTAAGGTGATAGTTAAATACTTATATAGTCCAATAATATTGGAAAATCTTGGTCCCAGAACAATGATTTGGAGTTCCACTATAAGAGACCCCTCGATTCCATCATGCACATCAAATGGATAATATGACGCCCCCATAGCCTTTTTTTGAGTGGTAGTTGTGTGATGAAAAAAAATATTGACACAAAAACTAAAATAATTTTCAAAATGGTCAAATGTGTTGGAATTTATCCACATTGTGCGGAAAATGGATCTCTAAATTTGATCTTCCCATAGGGGCTTGTTTCAATGAAAGTGAAGGGTATCTTTGTGAGGAAAGGGTGTGGTCCCTTGTAGATGATTGTGATAATCAGAGGATACAAAACGTCCATGAAACATCTTAGACATGCCTTCCATCTATAAATTTTTTTATTGGTTTTGTAGAATGCTCTTTAGTACCACATTGAGTACCCTCATTCAATCTAATAGTGAAAATTTGTCTATATTTATATTTCACCTCTATATGAACAGTACCAGTTATATCCATTAAAAAATTGTGGTAGGACTGGATGTGAAATAAAAAAACAAGAATAACTCAATGAATTTAACATAGAGTAAATCACCTAAAAGAGAGATCAAGCCACTCCACTAGGGACTCTCCTAATCATCATTACATTCCCATTATTCTCTGTCAATATATCTCTACATCATAGGTCAATTCCCAATCAGTTGATTCCCTTGATGAAGGTATCTCTTCACAGTTGGGATATCCACCAAACATCACCCTCACTGGTTCATGGGAAGGCTCTCTTGTCCCATGTAGGAGGAAAAAAGAATCTATAGTATCTAGTTGATTTAACCACTTATGGAAGTTCACATTTTCAGTTATCTAGTCATGACACACATTTGACAGATATATTCCTTCCCATGTAATCATCAACCATAGCTGTTCCATTAGCGTGTTCATCCTTATCATTTCACAGGATCCCCAAAGCATGTGGAATGTAGAATCAATGGTTGGATACAAGAGATATTGTTGAGATTGTTACCAAGATCTTAAGAACATATTCTAGTTCGGTCCTTGGAGCACCCTACCTACTCCCATGAATGCTACTGGGGAAGGACCACCCCTCTAGGATGTGTGCGTGTAACAACACCTTACACAACCACTTCTGCAGTTCCATATCAGGTTATCCCAGTTCTCTAGGTCTCCAATTAATGATTAGCTCTCCCTTATCCTTTCTTCTGCAACATATCATAGACCGGGATGACAACCAGAATATATTGATGCAAGATCACATTAGAGTACACATCTACCCATTATATAACCTAATCTTTGAAGAGAATGACATTATCATTAGTCGGCAATAGCATAATGGTCCCCCCTAGAGACCATTCCATTGAATATCCTCCACAACTAGTGAAGTATCTAGTGATGATTCTACTAAAGAACCCCCATGTAAGAAATATTAATAAACTTATAGATGTATCTAAACATTTGGCTGAGCCATTATAGATTATATCGCTCATAATAGTCATTTCTATCAATTATGAAAACAAACACTCTTCCCTGAATGTTTTATAGGCATTCCATCTACACCAATTGGCCCTCTAGTTTTTCCCCAATTTTGATAACATGGATTTATAATGTTGGGATGTTGAAGTTCATAAAGTTTGTGATTCCAATCATAAAAAAGGCATTGATGATCTCCACTATCTAGACCCCATCGATGTTGAAAAATGATGGCTATAGACCAACATTCATCAAGTTGATAGAATTTAGAATCTCATATCACCAAAATTGTTCCTCAATATAGACATGAAGGAAGTATAACGGGCCACATATACCATCACAAGTGTCCCTGGGTGCATACACAAGCACACATCTCTGATTGAAAGTATAAACCTACTAAGGAATATGAAAAAACATATAGTTTAGTGGAATAATGGCTTAGAGTCTTCAACCACTGTGTAGAAAAACATCTCATACTTTCCCTCATCCATGTTAAGATAGTATGATCCAATTATCTTCCTTTTCAATGCCTCCAAATACTTCTTTGGAAAACCAAGAATATTCCCAGTTGTATTTTTCTTCAAAAACATGACCATCCAGATCTTCAATGAAATACCCTTATTGGATGGGGGATAATTATCCATATTAATCTTCAACACATAAAAATGGTGATGCACCAAGGGAGGGATCTGATGGTTATCACCTTATGTGTTTGACACTATGAGAACACTGTCATACTAGAACCCCTTTTGAGGGATGATATAACATCCCTCATATTATCACATAAACATTCATTACAATATACAAAACCGACAATCTTTATGGTTTAGTGTTTTGAAATCCAAGAACTTAATACATGAAAACATAAAACATTATTCTCAAATACTTGAAAGGCTTCTTCATTTGTTCATCCTAGTTCATTAAAACATCTCATAACCTAGGAGAATACATCAAAGGAAAGGGTGAGCAGAATGCCCAGTAAGGGAAACAAGGGAAACATTTAACATGTGAGCTTGAGATACATCAATAAAGTCATGAAAAAAACATTAAGGCATGAGAAATAAATCATGAGGCATATCATAATAAAAATAACTTATTTCATATCGTGAAGATTTGGCTACAACATTTTACTTAGACAATCATTTCTGTTTCACCAAGGTCCATCCCCATGGTGTCATTAAAGGTTATTCACCAAGATATCGTTAAAAATGGTCATCTCCAGAGATTAAGTCTTTACCCAATGCATTGGTGCGCTATCAGGGTGCACCCTTAAATTTGTCTTTATTATCATGTGTGAAACATATATATCATCATGAAACATTTCAAAAATAACTCATATAGCAAAAAATAAATGGGTTTCATTTCATAATCATAACATTTTAAAAACTGCTTTAAAGACGTGATCTTTATGTCACCTTAAACCCACGGAAAAAGGAAAGCGGGTCTCATGTATGTAAATCCCAGAATTAAAATAGAACATTTTGATATATATTTGAATAACCTTGTAGAATAATGATCTTTGATTATTCACTTAATAATATAATATAATTTGAGAAAAAGAGAAATACATTTTGAGACGAAAATTCTGCAGCATAAGACTATGATATTGGGTTTTAGAAAACATTGAAAAGAGAGGGGACATGGGTAACCCACTCATAAATAATCCTTAAAACAGTAAGATAACAGAATATAAAGGATTTAAGAACATGGAAATGAAATTTTAATGATATACCATATGAAACGAAAAACATGAAAGGAAGACAAAAATAAGATTTCTCTTATGAAAATTCTGCAGCCTAACGACTTCACTTAAAACATAAAAAATGAATTGACGAGATCAAATAGGGTATCTCATCATATGAAAATATAAGATCAGTATGATAGATATATATATCATACCCCAACATAATAAAAAGTAACATGAAATTCTTGACATGAAAACAGAACTTGAAAATGAGAAGGGTGAAAGAATCCCTTAAAAATTCGGCAGCCTAACAGCGCCACTAAAACATTCTTAAAACGAATTGATAAGAGCAAGAGGGGGTCTCTCAACATATGAACATGAAAAGTGAAGTAGGATGAATATAAAATAACATCCAAAACATAATAAGATGGGGAATATAAGAAATTACATAATAGAGAGTACTTGGAAAGGAAGAGTGAGGTAGGATCCCTTACCTTGAAATGCAACTCTTAAAACTCGATTGTTGGGACCTTGAGGGCTTGGGGGCACCGTGGGAGGACTCCTTCGGATGAAAGGAGACCAGAACATTGTTGTGGATGATTTTGGAGTCGAAAGGATGAGAAAATGGCTTGGTATTTATAGGGAAAGTGAGGGGGCAAGGCATTAATGGCCAAGAGACACCTCATTGGTGCTATTGGCAAAACCATGGGGTTTCCCATGGTAGTTTCACATGGTATTATCCAGTTGGGACACCTCATACCTTATATCACTACTCACATGTCGACTATCCCTTAAAATATCTCATGACATCATCATGATGCAGTCATGATGTCATTAAACATACCGAAACCTTAAAACTGAAAATTTACTATTCACTAAAAATTCAACTTTCTCAGAAAAATCCCAAAATTTCACCTTAACCAAATATCAATGCTCTGATTTCAAAAATTAAATCCATTTTATAAAAATAATGTTGTAAATATTTTTAATTTAATTTTTGAATAAATACGCTATTCATTAAAAATTAATTTTTTTTCAGAAAAATCCCAAAAAAATACCTTAATATAATATCGATGTTCTAAATTCAAAAATAAAATCCATTTTATAAAAATAATTTTCTATATCTTTTTAATTTAATTTGTAATTAAAAAACACTATTCACCTGAAAAACAAATACTTGATTAATAATTTCAGAAATAGTTATTTTCCTATTTTATTAAATCCCACTACTTAATAAAGGTGCCTAGATTATACTAATACTTTCTCTAAGTGAGATTACAATTCCATTTGTTCACATTACTAATCTAATGTGTAAAATCACTATTCATAATTTACAATTCATCAAAAAATAAGTTGATCATATTAGACTCCAAATTTCATACTGAACACATTTGCAGAAGACCATTTTTTGAAAATCATTACACATCATTAATTATTTAAGGTTTACAAAATCATTTTAAAATATCATTTTTCTAAAATTAATCAAAAATATGCATACTATATTAATCCGTACATTTGAAAATTCACATAAATCATCATAAGAAGAAATCACAATTTTTATTTAAATCAAACGATTACACAAGGCAGATTATGGTCTCCTTACATAGCCCCTTATAACCCCATCATAGGACCTAAATGTAATGTGTGCTATAGTGAGAAAATTTGAGGGCAGATCATCCAAAATCGCACAAGTATAAATTTCTATCAGTTTGAACTTCTCGCGAAGTCGATTCCATTCTAGCTTCACACGATGAAGTTCAGATTGGGTTTGGTCTAGAGCAAAGACCAATGGTGCAACCTCTTTCCCATGTTCTATTATATGGGCTTCGATTGGCCTAGGACTACTGGATGAGGTCATCGAATCTTATTTATATATTAATTAACCAAGATCACTTGTATTTAGAGACAATAATCGCAACATTTGGTTTCCAACTGTCATATTGACCAATGCTCATATAACAGTCGAAACCCAATAGTCTCAATTTAATTATACTCATGTTATCAAATGAAACATTTTTTTTGAGTATAAAATAAAATAACATACATAATTAGGAAACAATATTCATTTAAAATTCTGGGTCGTTGCATTCTTCCCCGCTTAAGAAATTACATCCTCGAAATTCTTAAAATTGGGCTTGGAAATTTTATTGAAAGTTCCACATCAAAAATGGATTCTATAAAACTATTACTTTTAAAGGAAGAAAGGGAAGTACAAAGGTAACCCGAGTTAACCCATATTAGGATTCCATGTAGGAAAACATTGATATGGATGAGAAAAAAAGGGTCATGTTATGAGGGACAGTGATAGAAAACATGTCTAAGAGGAAGTTAACCACATGAAAATCACAAACATGTGATGGGTTGAACGTTATTTGATAACCTAGTAGGAAACATAAACCAACAACATTTTTGTTTTACATTCCTTTTAATAATATTGAGGAATTAATTTACTACATAGAATAAAAACACAAGGAAATATACCTACCTTCATGTAGATTTTCATCCTTTAATAAGTTTCTACCAAAACTAATATTTTCTCCAAATGATGAGCATTTAAAAACACTTGGTCTCATCAAAATCACAAGACTCATCTTCTAGAGAATCACATAATAGAAAAATGATTAACTATCTATTTATTCTATCTTTAAACATTATCCCAAAAATATAAAGGGTAAGACAAAACTACTCTTCAAAAAGAGAGAACCCCATAGGAAGGGAAACTACATTAAATCTTCAAAATTCCACGGTACTTCACAAAGTTCATCATAGACCATTCCTTAAATAAATGTCCTTAAAATTCTTCAAAATAAACCAAAATATGATTGAAACCCAAATACAAGAAGGATTTGATAACATAGTCTTCCAAGATAATCTTTATCATTCATCTCCAAACAACATCAACCACTCCTAACATCATATAACAAAAGTAGATAACCTAAACATATTTTCCCCAAGATAGGTTAATAATTTCCACTAGTAACCTGTATTTCCATAAGTTCACCATAAATTCATCGGTTCCCCAAAATATATGTCAACCTTTACTCCTCAAAGTAAATACAGTAGTAATCTATTTACCTCGATCATATAGGGTTCCCAAAATAGTGAATGTCTTCCAAAATAATAATCTTCTTTTAATCCTATAATAATATTTTTTCTCAAGAAGGATAGCTTCACAACATAAACATGTGATACATAACAATAGATGTTTTCATTAATGATATAAAACTATATTAGGTAGTGACTCGATGTTCTTATAAAACATTAAGGATATGCTCATAGAGAACGAACTAAAATACATCATGACATGAACAATTATTGCGAAGAAGTTACATGTACTTTAGTCATCATGATCCATCTCTGCATATGACATGAATTTTTCCCTTGTCCTTGAATGTTGTTGATGCTCATCATGCTTCTCATCCCTTCCAAGAGAGCATTTCCTTATATAATGTCCAACTTCTCCACATTCATGACATTGAACAGTATAAGGTACATTGGATTGAACCTTATCTCTATTCATCACATTATCCATTTTTTAAAGAAATTCGCTACATTATGCCCTATCAACCCACACATAAAACATCTCTCGGTTCCTTTGTGACATTCCGCTTGGTGCCTCTTTCCACAATTTTTGCACAAAGGAAATTGAGACTTCTTTCCCCTATCAACTTTATCAGATGAACATCCTTGAGACTTCGTATTCTTCTTCCTTGATGAATTTAGGCATTCAAGTAGGTACTAATATTAATTGTCATTTATGATAGCTGGTTTAACATAATAACAACATGTTCAACTTGATCTCTCATCATCTCTGTTATATAAATAGGGAAATCGTCACATTTCCTATCACATTGGTTGTTCGGACATGTTCTTCTATTTCCCACCATTAACTAAGAAAAGAAAGTATAATTAGGGGCTTAAATACATATCCAATAATCATGAAAAGGAAACATAAATAATAGAATGATAAAATTGTAGAAGAAAAGTATACCCTAACTTGTGATCCCCTAGGTCCCAATCTTGGTTATCCAAGATCATATCTTCTTATGTGAATTTTTATTTTATTTTATCTTTGTTCCTTTAATAATGGTTCATATTATGCTTATTAATTTAACAAAGCATATCCCCCGGGAGTGTCGTAACAAAGACTGAAGGAAGGCCCATTGTCATGTACCAGTTCCCGTTCGAGTCTATCTCAAAGCGGTGTTTTCGGGTTTTACCCCTATGTACATTTGTGCCAAAGCCACCTCTAACTGCTCGTATCCATACATGGATATATTTTCTTGATAAACCACTTACTCAATACTCACCAAAATACCAGGAATATTTTATATATTTAAAATTTTATATAGGATTCTTCCTAAAGTTTTGATATCCTAATTTCCACAAATAACAAAACCATCCATTGATACCAACTATAACATCCCGACTTTTATGACATAAACTTTCATTGCATTATACAAAACCGAGGATCTTTATGGTTTAGTGTCTTGGAAACCCGGAACTTAATACATGAAAACATAAAACATTTTTCTTAAATACTTTAAAGGCTTCTTCATTTGTTCATCCTAGTTCATTACAACATCTCATAACCTGGGAGCATACATCAAAGGAACGGGTGAGCAGAAGGCCCAGTAAGGGAAACAAGGGAAACATTTAACATGGGAACTGGAGATTGATCAACAAAGTCATGAAAAATAACTTTAAGGCATGAGAAAGAAATAATTAGGCATATCCTAATAAAAATAACATATTTCATAACATGAATATGTGGCTACAACATTTAACTTAGATAATCATTTCTGTTTCACCAAGGACCATCCCCAAGGTGTTATTAAAAATCACCAAGGTTATTCACCAAGATATCGTTAAAAATGGTCATCTCAAGAGATTAAGTCTTTACCCAATGCACTGGAGCGCTATCAGAGAGAACCCTAAAATTTTCCTTAATTATCATTTGAGCCACTTATATCATCATCAAACATTTCATAAATAACCCATATAGCATAAAAGAAATGGTTTTCATTTCATAATCATAACATTTTAAAAACTGCTTTAAGGACCTGATCTTTATGTCACCTTAAACCCACAGAAAAAGGAAAGCAGGTCTCATGTAAGTAAATCCCAGAATTAAAATAGAACATTTTGATATATATGTGAATACCCCTATAGAAGAACGATCATTGAGTATTCACTTAATAAAATAAAATAATTTGAGAAAAAGAGAAAGATATTTTGAGACGAAAATTCTGTAGCATACGGCTATGATACATGGTTTTAGAAAACATTGAAAAGAGAGGGGACATGGGTCACCCACACATAAATGATCCATAAAACAGTAGGGTAACATAATATAAATGATTTAAGAACAAGGTAATGAAATTTGAAAGATATACCATATGAAACAAAGAACATGAAAGAAATGAAAAAATAAGATTTCTCTTATGAAAAATCGGCAGCCTAACGACGTCACTTAAAAATTAAAAAATGAATTGACGAGATCAAATAGGGTCCCTCATCATATGAACATAAAATATCAGTATTATTGATATATAGATCATACCTGAACATAATAAAAAGGAGCTTTAAGTACTTGACATGAAAATAGAGCATGAAAATGAGAAGGGTGAAAGAATCCCTTAAAAATTCGGCAGCCTAACAACGCCACTTAAACATTCTTAAAACGAATTGATTAGAGCAAGAGGGTGTCTCTCATCAAATGAAAATGAAAAGGGAATTATGATTAATGCAAAAGAACATCCCCTACATAATAACATGGTGCATAAAATAAATTACATAAATGACAGTACTTGGAAAGAAAGAGAGAGGTAGGATACCTTACCTTAAAACGCAACTCTTAAAACTCGAAGGTTGGGACCTTGAGGGCTTGGGGGGACCTTGGGGAGACTTTTTGGGAGGTAATGAGACCAGAACTTCCTTGTGGATGATTTTGGAGTCAAAAGGATGAGATAATGGCTTGGTATTTATAGGGAAAGTGAGGGGACAAGGCATTAATGGCCAAGGGACACCTCATTGGTGGTATTTGCAAAACCATGGGTTTGCCCGTGGTATTTGCCGATGGTATTTCCCACTTAGGACACCGAATACCTTATATCACTATTCAAAAGTCGACTATCCCTTAAAATATCTCATAACATCATCATGATGCAGTCATGAAGTCATTTAACATACCAAAACCCTAAAACTGAAAATTCATTATTCACTGAAAATTCAACTTTCTCAGAAAAATCCCAAAATTTCACCTTAACCAAATATCGGTGCTCTAATTTCAAAAATGATCTCCATTTTATATAAATAATTTTCTAAATATTTTTAATTTATTTTTTAAATTAATACACAATTCAACGAAAATTCAATTTTTTTCAAAAAAATCCAAAAAAACTACCTTAACAAAATATCGATGTTCTAAATTTTTAAATAAATTCCATTTTAAAAAAAAAATTTCGAAAATTTTTTAATTTAATTTGTAATTAAAAAACACTATTCACCTGAAAAAACTAATACTTGACTAATAATTTCTAAAACATTTCTTTACCTATTTTATTAAATAACATTACTTAATCATGGTGCCTAGATTAAATTAATAGTTTTTTAAGTGAGATTACAAATCCATTTTGTCACATTAGTAATCTAATGCGTAAAATAACTATTCATCATTTACTATTAATCAAAAATTAAGTTGACCTTATTAGACTCCAAATTTATCACTGAACACATTTGCAGAAGACCATTTTTTTAAAATCATTACACATCATTAATGATATAAGGTTTACAAAAATATTTTAAAATATCCTATTTCAAGAATTCATCTAAAATATGCATACTATATTTATGCGGACATTTCAAAATTCAAATAATTCATCATAAGAATAAATCACAATTTCTATTTAAATCAAAGGACTACACAAGGTAGTTTATAGTCTTCTTACATAGCCGCTTATAACCCCATCATAGGACCTAAGTGTAAGGTGTGCTAAGGTGAGAGAATTTGAGGGCGGCTAGGCCAACATCGCATGGGTATTAATTTCTATGAGTTTGAACTTATCGCGAAGGAGATTCCATTCTAGCTTCACACGATGAAGTTCGGCTTGGGTTTGGTCCAGAGAAAAGACCGATTGTGCTACCTCCTTCCCAAGTTATGTTAGATGGTCTTCGATTGGCCCGAGGCTACTGGATGAGGCCATCGATTCTTCTTTCTATATTAATTAACCAAGATCACTCGTATTTAGAGACAATAATCGCAACATTTAGTTTCCAACTGTCATATTGACCAATGCTCATATAACAGTCGAAACACAACAGTCTCAATTTAATTATACTCATGTTATCAAATGAAATAGTTTTATTGAATATAAAATAAAATAACACACAAAATTAGGAAACAAGATTTATTCAAAATTTTGGGTCGTTATAGATGATACAAATATAGTTCACATCTGACAGGATGATGACCACATCCCCATGGTAATGGAAGAATGTTTTGGTATCCATAGACCAATAATTGAGGATCTCTATCAGTTTCCCATGTTAGAGGAATATGTAGAATTTTTATATCCATGTTGACTCATATAAAATAATATTATGAAGCTTTTCCTCACACACTAGGCTTGAGAACCATTCCTAGTTGGAATATTACAATTCATCAGTGATGTTTCATAAAACCCACATATCCCAGTATGTTTTCTTTCCCTTAATGGTTTTTTGGATACATCTATGGAAAATGTTGGCATAACGACTAGAGAACTCTTCAGCCTCTGGTATCATCCTGTTATGAATTCTCTTTCATCCGTGTGCAGTGAAACATATCCTCATTCTACAACGTAAGTTGAATATGAAATGTTACATTCTATAAGGAGGACTAATTATGCTGACTAGACTATGTTAATAGCATCTTGACAAATTTCCATGGATGTCCACAAAAAATTGTAATATGGTATGTCATTTCTCAGTATATATAACCTCTAGGATTCATTCATCCTGCTAAGGAGAACATAATTATAAGTAATAGAACTTCTATCACTATAACACTCTGTGATCCCTACCATTTCGTACCATTATGTTGTAGAAATATTTACACCAATCTCATCCTGGTATATTTAGTTGGACATTTTAGACATTTCTATGAGTTCAATATAAGGTGTTCCAAAATGACAAGAAATACATGATCTTGTTTCATAAATTCTAATTTGGAATGGGACGAGTATGATTTCACAAAAAAGAGGTAGATGGTTTCCTAAGTATCTATGCAAAAGTGTTATTTCTGAGAAAGTTGTAGTCGAGGCTTATGATTTCCTACAAAGGTGGTGTTTTATGCCTGAGAGAAATTATAATCAAGCAAGAAGTCAGAGTACTAATGTAGGGGGACCCCCTCTAATTTATTGACCATACCCGCCTATTTAGAGGAGTTCACAAAGAATTTCTGAAACCAGAGTTAATTTTTTTGTGACCACGTGGAAATGATTCACTCTCTTCTCCATTCCACCAATACTCGACCATCTGTCCAATTTTAGCCAATGTTTCAAGGGTGGGAGTAGTTTTTAGTGCTGAAATATCATATCAAACCCAAAATTTCAGGTTTTGGATAATCTGATAAAGTGACCCACTGCGATGGACCATTTACGGGATGATAACCTTTTGTGAACAATATTAAATGGATGTCCACAATATTGGTATTTCATGGGAATAATATTTTTATTCCAATGGTGATAACATGTTCCATGGTGGACCTAATTTATACTGTGTAACCAAGGCCCATGAGTTAAAGAATTATGGTTTCTACATAATAAATTACTATTGTGCAGAACCATGCCATGAGAACGTATAGATTCATGATAATAGGGAAGTAATACTAGAATTGTTGAGTGCCCATGACCCATATGGAAAAGGATGAAGATGTGAGAAACCCAGTTTTGTGACAAATAAGTTACACCCATTGTTGTGGATGCTCTCTGGAAGGTGAGGTGTTATTGTAATGGTAACAACTCACTCTCATCCATGACAGTTTGAAACACTATTGATCTTGGATCGTCAAAGTTAGAGAATATTCACAATAGACCACTTGTGGATCAAAACATGACTTGGAATACATTATAGTTATCCAAATGCGACAACACCTAGGGGTTGTAGGATTTGTGATATGATTTTATATCTTTTCACAAACATGAACTACACAAAAGTATTAAATATTCATACAATTGTGACCCTTTAAATAATTTTTCCCATTATTCTAGAGCCACATACTCACAAAACCACATTTATACTCAACCTAATAAACTTTCAAAAAAATATCATTGTCACCAACAATTTATTCCCTACAATCCTAGCTTGGAAAATAACATACCTATTATTCATATAAATAGGTACCCTAATTCCCATTTCATCTAGCCATAGGTGGCCTAAAGTTGAGTCTCTTTATTTCCCATCTGCCATGGTAGTTCCAAAACCATGTCATTCCCAAATGTTCAGGATTAATAGACACATAAACCCTGGAGGTGGAATATTTGAGGGAAACTACACATCCATCTTGATAAGAGGTATTTTTTCAGATCTTCCTAATGCCTCAATGTGGTCACCCGTAAGGAGAAACCCAAACCATGTCTATGATGCATGATGTGAGACTACCTAACTCCATTTTCTAGTCATATGATTATAAAATATATGATAAAATCCTCAAAAATGATGTAAATATATAACCCTTACCCATGTGATAGTCAAAGGATTCCACATGTATTAATGACATTGGAAGTCCACAAACCTCTTACATTTTTAATAAACAGTACATTCTCATTTTATGTCTAACATGGGATGAACATATTTAATGAAAATCATACACTTGGAATCACTCCACCATCCCATATAGATTGATACTCTTGCATTAGGAATCTTACACTCGTAATATCCAAACCATTCATCATAGATTCTACTTCAATGATTGGATATTCAATACCTCATAACGTTAAACTACATGGATCAGTCCTATGACACAACCTATACGATTGCATCTAACTACATGGGTTTTGATCCATGTCTATTAAATAGGTTGTCTAGGATGAATCCTAGAGGTTCAATCCAAACAACCATCTAGGTGTTTCATATCCCCTATTTAAGAAACACCACCAAGGATTTTCCTCTTTAGGGAATCCGGATCCCCCCCATGATATGCCTCAATAAGGGTGTTCTAAACAATTGTAAACCAAGGTGTGACATCTTCCCACATAGGGACTCACCTGCATGGATCTGCATCAATAGGGATTCCTAATCACCCCCCATTATCTACCTCATTAGGGAGTTCTAATCAAATGTAATACAAGGTGGTAAATATTCCCACATAGGGATACACCTCACTAGATCTTCCTTAATAGGGTGTCTTAATCCATCACTAGGATTTTCTAGAATGGGGTATTCTGGTCCACTATAAAGCATTTTCTAACACCAGTCATCATAGGGTCACACCCCAATGATACAATTCAACAGAACATTTAAATCGTTATCCACAAGATTTTAAAATATTTCTCTAATCCATTTTAGTAGGATGTTCTAAACCATATTCATATGATATAGATATTAAGACCTGATGAAGAATTCATATCCCAAGAAATAAATATGGGATGACTGAGGAAGAGATCCATGGATTATTTATGCCGATGGTGTCATTACAAATAGATTGATATGAGATTACTTGGGTTTCATGTGCTTGATGACTCATTTGACATGACCTCCAAAATATTAATATTCAAATTTGCCCAATATTCAAAATATCTAAACATTCCAAGAGATTCCCAATGTGACTACTCTCCTGACTAAAGGTTTTCACCCAAGAATGATTTAACCAACATAGTTAACTACTTCTGACACAGAGACATCACCATCTATTACTTCCACAAACAAAACATAATTTATAATGGAGAACTGGAATTGGAAACAATCTACAAGGATGAATCTATAGATTAAGGTATCAACATCCTAATATCTTGTTTCAATCATAGAGCATGCATCTCCAATGAATGTGATAAAAGTCATATGCCTTCAGAAAGTAGGATTGTTAGGTGACAAAATCCTTATGAGAATGTTGAAATATTGAAAATTTGAAATAATAAGAAAATATTTATGTATCCCCATGTTTAATTGATGTTAACTATTAGCATGGTTCACGAGAATGAAATCATTAAGCAGCTCGTTGAGGTAAATTACCCAAATCAATTGATTATATTATAACAATCATTATTATTTTTCATTTTAAAAACATATTAATGAAATATGTTACTTTTCAATTTCATATATATATTATCCAACTGTATATTATAACTATGCATATAGGGTAGTGATAAAAATGGAACATGTCACTCCATATTGATTGTAGTATACATGAACGCATTGATGGAATTTCAATTTCTCATAAAATAAAAAGAATATATAAACATTTATTTTAGTTTTAGAATCATAATAATGATTTGAATAAAATATTTATTTATTATATACTCCTTTAAAACCATCTGTAAACTATTTTTATGAATAATTGTACATGTTACTCTAGTAAAGTGGTTTTATGCACATATACTAGGATGACATTATTATTTTTCTAAGGAAAAGGAGGAAGATTGATAATTATTATTAAACCAGTATAATAAAATTTTGGTATATTAAGGATTTATATGTTATTATTTTATTTTCATATAATATATATTGAATTAGAATAAGAATATATAATGAAATAATAATTAAAATGATAGATTTGGGAATTTTCAACTATCTCATGTAATAACTCCTTTGGAAACAGATTTTATCATTTGAGGGGGGGTATATTGAGGAAAAAACCCTATATGATAATTTTAGGAGTCTTAGAGATTTAGTTTTTTATTTTTATCCCTAATTTTGGTGATTTTTGTGTGAGGGGATGAAATGTGGTTCATGGTAAATTTTTAAAGTGATAGAATTGACTTTATTATAATATGATTAATAATATTTATGGAAGTTTATAAAAATGTAGACTATAATGAATATGGGATGATTTTGGTTCAATAAACCCATTTTACAGTCATTTAGTTTCATGTTATCAACAAACGTTATGTCCCGTACCATTTTTATCACTTTTGGCATTATTACTTTTATCATTGTCAATAATTTTTTCCCAAGTAATTCATTTCATTGATTAAAAATAAAATAGGCTCTATTACATAATTTTTTATATTTAATTAAATATACGAAATACATTTTTTATAAAAAAATATTGTAATTAAAGATAATTAATCCAAAAATAATAAATGTACCGCATATTAAAACTAGTTTATATAAGAATATAACTTACATTATAAAATGCAAAATATATGTTTGTAAATTATTTTTTAATACTGAATTATTAAATTTGGAAAAAATCAACAAAATGTTTTTATATATATAAATCTACTCTAAAATACAAATGATTCTATAATGGAAATGGTATTTGCTGAAACATTATTTTTAACCTTTCACTAAAAATAAATCCTCTCATGAAAATATAAAATATGTATCCAAGGATAATATTATAATGTTGAATCTGGAAATGATTTTATTTTTTTTAAAATTTAGAATCTCATATTTTTTAATTTTACTTTTCATTGGAAACAATAAATATAATGAAAAATTATTTTCATTTAAAATGAACTTATTGATTATTAATTGTTCTTATTTTTATATCTTATTAATTTTTCGATAAATTACTGTTAAAATATAATATATTTTTAACATTATTTAACTATAATATATTTATTTTCTTAAAATAAAATTTTATTGTATATAAAGGGTATTTTTAATACATAAATGCATTGTAATTAAAAATTGATCTTATTCATTATATAACAACAATAAATTATATTTTTTCAATTAATTAGAATTAAAACGTAACATTATTTCTCATTATACATATATTTCATAGTGTGTATTCATATTATTTTTACTTAGTAATTTATTATTTACATATAGATGGTTATATAATGTTTTATGGATCATTTAAGTGTGATATTGTGTGTGAAACAACCAATTCCACATAGTATTTAATTAATTAAATACTAATACTAATTCATGGGGTTATACATTATCCCCCACCCTAAATAAATTTTAACCCTAGAATTTAAATTATTTCTCTACAATTAAAATATTTAATGGTGTCCATGAATCCTGATTTAATTTCAAACGAGGACCCATCCTTACTATGTCAGGTTAGATTACTAAACATATATTTTTTATCAAATAGAAATATCCTTAAAAATGAGTTCCAACCATTTCAACTAAATACCCCTTATTATCATGTAGCACCCCAAGTAAATGTAACCCTTAAATTGTGTATTTTAATTATGTTAATTGTATGGTAGATGTTTGAGAGGGTTTGTAAGACTATTGGAATGTATTGGGGATTTTCTGGAGGTGGACGGTTTGAGAAAGATTAGTAGAAACTCAAAACTCCTAATAGAAAACTAGTGTTTGTACAAACTAAAAGGCCAATAAAGAGTAACATAGAAAAAAATAATATAGGGAAAAACAGTTGAATGACTTTATGTCTAATCATGAAAGCCAGTCGTGTGAGGTTCTTCTTCAGGTACTGGTGGGTGAACTGTTGGATCTTGGTTTTTCTAACCATGTGATCCCACCATGCAAGGACAATTTTTTTGATCCGAAAAACCGGATCTCATTCATTTTCAATTATAATATTTTTTTCACTATTTTTGTCCCTAATTTGGGTTTCCTTCCCACCCATGGTTTTGTATACTTTCCCCTTCGATTCAGGAGAGAACAATGGGAAAATATTTGTGCCTTGGACCTTGATTCCCTTAGAAATTCTTTATTTTTTGTAGTTTTACTTAGATATACATCTCTTACCTATATTGGATTCAGAGATCTAGTTTTCTTATAATATATTAATATGAATTTAGTATAATCATGAAGAGTTATGGCTATTTTAATGTTATGAAATGCTATATATGGTAGGTTTTTGGAGATTCATCCATTTTTTGTTGAATAATTAATGTATTTATTTTTTTTAACCATAATTTATGAAATAATAGACATAAAACTCAACTCTTATTTTTAGAACATGAAGGATTAGTTTCACATTTGTTGAATTTATTTAAATTTACTGTTAATTTGACACGAAAAGAATTCGAGTAATTCTCTTTAGTGACAATTTTTGGATTTTTGAAAATTGGTTTTTGTGAAAAGTATTTTGTTTATGCTTTTAAAAATTATGATTTTAAAATGGTTGTTTTGGTTAATTTATGAAAACATTATTGTGGAATGGGTTAAAATAAAAATATTAATGTATTGAAATGGTTTGGAACATTTGGTTTTATTTGGTTTGGCACATATCATTTAAAATTTAATTGGTATACATAGGTTGGTGTGAGTTTATGTTTTCAAAATGAGTACAAATAAAGGGCATGTACCATTGGGTTTCAAAGGTATGTGACACTGGATATGAGGCATGTGACATTAGGTAACAAAGATATTTTCAACTAACTAAATACTTAGTGGATTTATGAGATACTTCTCATGAGTATGGGATTATCCCTGAATGATGTATTTGTGGGTCTGTGTGAATAAAACAAATTATTCAAAAAATGATTGTGAAATGTTTAAAAGATTATTTTGGATGATTCAATAAAATAATATTTATTAAAGAAAATTATTTTATATTTGGAAAAACATATTAACTATATTAAATTATTTTATATTATTTGTTTCACAAAAATGTGCTAACATGTTCTATCATAATGGAATTATTAGGGATATAATTAAGAGAAATCCAACAGAGATTTATTACTCAACACTACATTGAAAATTTGGTAGTTCTAATGTTATTTTTATTAGGATATAGGTAATGGTGAAGTATCAAATTTATTTATTGGAACATCAAGATGCATTGAGATGAATGGTGAATTTGGAGCTTGGATATTTTTTAGAGTTGCAATGTTAGTGTCTCTGAGTCTATGTGTTTACGTATTTTTGTCTTTTGATGTGTAGTTGATATCAATTTTTTTTTCATATTTTACACTAATATAGATGGTATTATTTATTAAAAATTAGTTATCTTACCCTTTTATAATGAATCATATTGTGGTTTTGGTTATGGTATTCTAGGTTGTGGTTGATTTATTTTCGAAGGGAAAATCATCCCACAATTGTATTTAATCAAATAGAATTTATTGCTAGTATTTTGTTTATTGGAGATATTTCCTATGGTACAGTAGTAATTTAATTTTTACTCAAGGAAATGGGTGTGGGATTTATTTTTCATGTGGTATCATCTTGTTTGGTCCTTGAAATAAAAATTATATCATTTTGTTCGATCCATGGTTATTGGACTGGATCTCTTATATTTGATAATCACTATGGTGTAGTCCTTGAGTAGGGATAGTAGAAAGGAGTATCATTTTCATGACTTTATGTTTATAGAAAAAACTGAAAAATATAACCTTATTATATTTACCATTATGTTACTATGGTTTTGGATGCATAATTGTTTTAAAGACACTTATATGAGTTTTAATTTCATTGGCATGGGATTAATGAATGAGATGAGCATGAAATGCATTATTATAAATGACTTCCCACTATGAGTGACTATTTTATTTAGAGTAATGATTTCTTATTTTTTTTAAATATTTCTATTATTTTAATGTGTTGAAAATTTTTCTCAAACCGGATAGTTTGAAAATTCATGATATGGGTAGTTTGAAAATTCCTTTTTATCCAAAAGTATTGTGTAATTTTAAAAAATGTTCGAAAAATAAAAGTGTTGATATTTCTATGAATTTTTGTATTTAATGTGGTTTTATATAATTTAAAAATTTTTAATCCTTTAGTTTTGCGAGAGTAAGACTTATTGATTCGTGTTTCGGTTATTGAAAATGGATCTTTCTCAATGTAAAAGAATCATTCTGGAAGTGGCTGTAGAGAATGGGGTTGCAACTAAATCATAGGTCAACCAATAGTTGATTTTGAATATTTTCCTAGACATTACAGCTGTGGATATAGGTAATAGTTTGGATGAACCATGGAAAGTGTATCATTCCATCTAGTAAAAATAATAGAATCCTTTGATATTTATATGTGATTTGGATCCAGATATGGAATAGGAGTGGATGAATAGGATGAATTTAATATTACTTTTATTAGGAACACCAATAGAGAAAACAGTCAAATTAGTGATGTAAATTATAGATTATATTTCATGATAGACTTGGTATTTTGGAGTCCAGTCTAGATTAGATGATATCAAAACAAGGGAGAATTTTTTATAATTATTCATCAAACAATTCAATCCTTATACACTTAGGATATCATGAATGACATAATTTCTCATCTTGATATAGGACAACATCCTATTGACAATGTGTTCGGAGAAATTTATGATTTTACTTCGCTATTCCCTGAAATTTGATGCTTGTGTAGCTACGAGGGCATATATTTCCTAATCATGGATTTTGAAAGATATTTTTTCTAAGATCATAATTCATTTTATAATGCATTATAACGAGATGGTCTTTAGAGAGAGAGGAGACAGATTGACATCTCATGATCGATAGGTGGAGGGTGAATGTTGATACCTATGGGAAATAATGGGAACTATAATGCTGGAAACTATAAGAATAGGGACACCTTTTTCAAAAGTAGTTTGATTACTCAAAATCATATGGGTTGATTTGTTAACCATCCTCCATGACCATAGATAAAATGTATATGGTTTTAATGTGGTTTTATATATCACATGAATTGTTAATGTATGGCCAAAATAAGAACATGCCACAACTTCCACCAGATGTTGTACCGTCAACACTACTTTCATAGTCCCTGGAGGACGAGTGTTTGGGACAATTCTCATGTTTTGAAATTGTTTTATTGATTCAATGGGATGAGGGCCAAAAAATACCCCACTTCTATAGAATAAGGATACATAATGTTATTTTATGAATACCATGACACATCAAGGATTGATATCTTAATAGGGAAACATAGAACAAACTGCAGGGATTAAGTTGTTTTAAAGAGTTGAGAAGGATATTTTGAATGATCAATTAGGAACGTCAATGGTGTGAGGTATGATTTTTTTTGAATTATACCCTTATTAAATCATTCAATGATATGGTTGAATCCCATTCATTTATTGTTTCTCATGATGTTATTCTACAGGGTTTAAATGTTGAGATAATGCCTTCTATTTTTTAAACATCAATATCCTCCTGTTCAAAGAGAATATAGAGCCTTAATTCAAACAACATATTATATAACTATTGATGTAGAAGAGTTGATAAGAAATTTAATTTTGGTTGAGATTTAAGTAGATGAAATAATCATAAGTATGGATTGGTTAACAATTTTCAATTCTCACATCGACTATTATACATGGTGATTTAATCTTATATCTGATAATAGCATTGAGGATATCATTATAGGATAATGTAATGTAAAACAAGGTTAAATGACTATGTGAGAACCTATTGCTGGAAATATTATATAATATTTTGTAGTTTTGAATTTTGAATCAATGGAAGGGATCAAGAATACCAGTTTTCTAGTAGTTATTGATGAGTTTGAGGAAGTTTTTCCTAAACATTTATTAGGTCTTCCACCCATAATATATGTAGAGTTCATGATTTATATCCTTCTAGGGACATGTCATTATTTCCTTAAGTCATAAGAGATAATAGAAAAACCCTTAATGCTATTGAAATTATAGTGGGAACAGTTGAAATTAAAGGGTTCATTCGACTTACCACATCTCTCTAGGCAGTAACAATCTTGTTTGTAAAAAATGTAGATGAAGATATTTATTTTTGTTAAAATTATCATAAGCATAACCCATTTATGATAATAAATCAATTTAAAATTCCACACCTTGATCATATATTAGACTTATTTCAGGGAAATTGGTGGTTATCTAAAATTGACATGTGGTCAAGATATCACCCATTACTAGTTCTGAGAAAGGATATTCCAATGATAGCTTTCAAGAGTAGATGTGACCACTATTGGTATGTTTCTAGGTTGTTTTGTCCTATGAATTCACCTATAGTCATTTTGGATTTGATGAATTATTTATTTCATAGATATCTTCATTCTTTTATGGTGGTGCCTATGGAAAACATATTGGTTCATTTAAGGACAAGGGCAGAGCATGAGAAACACTTGGCGACACTGATGGGAATTTTTGTGAGATCATCATCTATGTTTAAAAAAATTATTGATGTTATAATTTTGTATATATTAAGAATGTTTCCTTTAAAATTAACTCTATGAAATAAGTTTTTTTTCATTCAAAAAAGTTAAAGGTTGTTATATATTGAAAGCATCCAAATAACGTGTTTGAGTAATGCATTTTCCTTGGTTAAACTGGTTATTATTGAGCATTGTTAATTAATTAGAATGACTATCTTAAACTATGAAATTATTTACAAAGAAACATTTTCTGGTCCAATGAATTGAAAAATGTCAAATGTCTTTTCTATTGTTTTATTTTTACCTTACATCAGCACATATCTGGATATTTCCTGAATTAAAGCAAGGGTACATTGTTTATTGTGATGATTCAGGATAATGGGTTTGATGTGTTTTCATGCTTGGAGATGATTTTGTGAAATATGGCTTATGAAATATAGTTTTTTATGAGCAGAACTACCCAAAATAAATTTAGTTAACTATCAAAGTTCATGTTTGGAGGATTTCATGCCAATCCCTCCTTAGGGAGAAATTCACAATGTTTACCAAATATATGATCTTGAAAAATATATTCAAAAATAAGTATTAAAACCTGATAAATTGAATATATATGGAGTATATCTAAATTTTTTACATTAAAATTATGTATATGTCAGGTAACAAAAATTCGTAGGTAGATCTGTCAAGTCAAATGTCATTCGATCATTTTGAAAAAGTGGCTTCAGATATGTAGAAGTTGATGTCTCTTATATCTGACATTCACATGAAATGGGAAGACCGAATTGGTGGTGTGATTTTATTTCCAATTTGATTGATTCCTAATTTGGTGAATATTTCTAAAAAGGCATATTTATCTAATTATTAATGTGTTTTAATGAGGTCAAAATTAAATGGTGGGAGTCCATTACGGGTTAGAAACTGAATGGGAGATCAATTTTTTTTTCAAAATTGGATATTCATACCTTTGGATTCTCAGGAATAATTTATTAATGAATAAAACCATTCTATATTGGATATACATATGAGAATATAGAATATTTATAAGTCATTGATAGAATAGATTTGGTTTGCTAGTATAAAAATAAAGGTGAACCTATTTTTATCAAGACACCTCACATGTCAGTAGGGATAGTTTGAGTATTTGTGACCAGAAGGTATGTAGTGGTATTTACATACTCATTTTTGGAAATGGGGGTAGATCACCATGGTTTTATTAAGAGGCCTCTGTTGAATGGTTCATAAACCTGATGAAATTTGGGTCATAATGGATCAACTACGAATATCAGCACATTCCATTAATATTCGTGAATCTTATACCATGGTGGAATTGTAAAAAATCTATATATAATAAGTGCTAAAAATATATGGAATATCATTTTTGATATTATAAAAAAGTGATCTAAGGTTTACATATCATTTTTGGAAAGCTTTACAGTAATCCCATGGGACTCTATTCACCATGATTACAGTGTGTCACCCTCAAATGGATTGGTAGCCTAAAGGGATGATACCAAAATTAGAAGACACATTGAGATCTTGTGTAATGGATTTTGGGGGATCATGGGAGCATCATTTACCATTAGTGGAGCTTCCCTATATGAGCAGTTATCAGACCTCGATGCATATTGGTAATTTTGAAGCAAGGAATCAGTTTCATTGGCATTCAAATCATTGTTTGGCTGTAAACAGAGATACTTCAACTAGACGGGTTGAGTCTTGTCCCAGAGACAACATAGACAATTTGGTTTATCTGGAAAATGATCTGGATGATTCAAATTCATCATTACTTTTATGTGGATTATCGATAATGTCAATTTTATTTTGATGTGAGTAATAATTTGTTCTAGGTAATATCTACAAGGATGTTTTATTTTCTTTTTGGGATAAATGAGAAGTTATATTCTTGATATATTGGCCTTTATGAGATATATTAAACAGTTTGTAATGTGAAATATAGGTTGGAATTACCCCAATAGTTCAGTTTGGTGCATAATTTGTTTCATGTATCATAGATGATAATGTACCATATTGATCCAGAAAATGTGATAAAATAGATTTATGTTTACCTTGAACTAGATTAATCACTGGGGAATGTTTTATTAGAAATTTTGGATAGGTAGATGAATTTATTTCATAGTAAATGCATCATTATAGTATCAGTTTTATAAAAACATATCCTTATTCAAGAATCATTGGAATGATCGATAAAAATTGTCAAGCAATGGCCTAAAACATTTCATGGAAATGTTGGTTTTCTAAATTCCAGAGAAGTAAAAGTCTAATGGTAGGGATAATGTAGCACCCCCAGTTTCATGTAAGTGACCCTTAATTTATGTATTTTAATTATATAATGTGTTTGACTGTTGTTTGGGGTTGATGAATTTTGGAATAATTTTTGGGGATTTTCTAGAGGTACTTGGTTTGAGCGTGGTCATATGAAACCGTGTAACTCCTTTGAAAAACTATGCATGTATAAATTTGGTCCGTTGTGTAGGGGCATAGTGTACATGGATAGTTTTTCCGAACCTTGATTTCACTATGGAGTAATTATGTAATGTGAGATATATGGAAAACGGTTTGTAGATATTTTGACTAACAATGTGAGATATCTATGTGAGGTGCTTCTATAGGTAGTGGCTGACATACTCTTGGAACAGAGTTTTCCAAACCATGTGACCCAACCACACACAATTATTTTTTAGATCATATAAAGCGGATCTAACCCATTTTCACTTCTAACCATATTTTTTTTGACTATTTCCACCCTAAAATGGTATTTTCTTTTAATGGTTGTGGATATTTTCCCCTTTGACCCAAGAGAGAACTATTGCAAAATGGTTGATCATTGAATCTCGATTCTCTTTGTATGTCTTCATTTTTTATCTATCTTCCTTAGACATAATTCTATTCCCAATATTAGATTCTTATATCTACTATGTTTGTGATATTTCTATGACATCATATTCTAATAATAACGATACATGTTTGTGTCAATGTGGATCAATTAGATCTAAGGTGGGGTTTTGGAGACTCAACCTAGTTTTCTTGTAGAATTTGTGTCGTTGCTCATTTTTTTCATAATTGTTGAGGTAGGTGGAATCACACTCAACTAATATTATTAGAACGTGAAGGATTAGTTTAATATTGGTTGAAAGTATTTAAATTTATATCGAATTTGATGTGAAAATCATGGTAGAAATCCTCTTTAGTGACATTTTTTTAGAATTTTTTAAATTGGTTATTGTGAAAAGTGTTCTATTTATGTGATTCCAAATGATTATTTTAAAATGGTTGTTTTTTTGATTCATGGAAAATGGTTTGTGTATAGTATTTTTATGAAAATATTGTTTTATTCATATTGTTTGGAATATTTATTTTGAAATGGTTTTGGAATATATAGGTTGTATTTAATTCATTCTTTTGACATGACCCCGAATAAGGGACATGTACCATTGGGGTAAAACAGGACATGACAATGGATAAAGGGTGTGTTCCATTGGGGCACAAGTTGACTGGAAACATGTTGAAAACATTGTAGATTGATGAGAGACTACTCATGGGTATGGATTTTTCATTGAAGCATACATGTCTGGGTTTGTGAAATCATGTTTTTTGTAAGCTAAAAATTAATGTGAAATTGTTTAATGAGTTGGTTGTTTTCATAAATTTAACATAATTTAGAATGATTTTTTTTATATTTTGATATAAAGTATTAAATATTATAAAGTGTTTTATAAATATTTTTTCATATAATTGTGATAACTTGTTATATCCAAGGGGCTTGAGTAGGGATGTCATTTTGGGAAATCCTACTATGTTTCATTAATCACCCACACTTTAGATATATGGTTTATTTGTGGATATTTTTCATCGAGTTATAGTTAAAGGTATAATATCAAATTTTGGTAGTGTTACTTTAAGATAATTAAATATGGATGGTGGAGTTGGAGCTCAGAGCTTATTGAGAGTGGTATAGTAAGTGTAAATGAGTTATTTAGTTTTCTTTATTTTTTCATCCGTAGTTTATCTGATATTGGATTTTTTTTCATATGGAAATCAGATATATTTTATTTTATTTTTATATGAAAAGTTTTCATACATTAATTTCATGCTTTATATAGTTGTTTTGGTGATGTTATTATATCTTGTGGTAATATTATTTTTTAAAGAAAAGTTTCCCCCAATTTTATTAAATCCCTTAGTAATTTTTTCAAGCCATTGGTGTCTTGGGGATTTCACCTAAGGCCAAGTAGAAATTCTGTCACAACTCAAACTAATGAGGAGCGGTGAGATGTTACATATTGTGTCTTAAAACCAATATAATGGGATAATGTTTCATAGGTATCTTATTGTAATATTGTATAATGAGATAACAATTTTCAATTAATGTAAAAGAATACATTGTTAGTATGAAGATATTACAATACATATATGATGATTACTCACCATTCCATGGGGAAATACCAACCGGTCAATCTTTATTGACCTTCTATGTAGAGGATCGGATCCCATGTAATGATGTTAATGATGATATGAGGAACTCCATAGATGGATTGAAGATGAATATAATATCTTAGTTCGGGACTATCGTAGAGATTCTAATGACTCTCACCTTGATGTCCAACTAATGTGTTCATATTCCTAGGATTATGAAATGATTCGATACTATCCCTCGGGGAAGGGATAAGGGGAATAAACCCTAATGAAAATTTTCCATGATACATAGAAAAAGAGATATAATGCATACATAATAAAGTACATAACATGTAGTAGATGTCACACACCATGTCCCTTGATCCGGGGTCCTTCTAGTGTAAAAAATCTATGTCATTAACCCATGTCAATCTTGTACTACTTAACATGTAGGTTTCCTAGGTAGTCCTATATAATTGTTGGTACTTACAATAGTACATTCCATTTAAGATGGGAGTGACAACATGCTTTTTGATAGGGGTCACACGTAATGTGATACTCTATATTCTCATGAAACCCTTGCATCCACACAAGGATCCCAGATTCTTTATAAACTAGATTACACAATGTGTTGTTCGAGAATTTATAGAATCATAGATCAGCTAAATTGTTTGATCTTGAAACTACATCCTTCGATCTGATAATGTTTTTTCCATGATATGAAATATCCTAACTCATCCAGGCCTCTTTTTAGATTATGATTGTGTCCCACCATTTTATCTTCTCGATAAACAAATGAAATCACCATTCTACGTTGTGCAACAATGAATGACTAAGAACATGAAATTTGGTATCCACCACCATCCGAATCACTATTTCATTATCGTCTAACCTCCATTGTGTCATGATGATCCCTAATCTAGGATATAGAATTTTTGTGCCACGAAATGGGTTCACAATGATTAATTGATCATGATTTTTCATGTTGCAGTCCAAACAAAGTGTGCCCATGACGAATCCAGAATATGTGGATAAATGAAAATTTTCACATATAAGAAATGGACCTCGATCATTATTTCTGTTGATATATGTTTTCATATATTATAATTAAAACATAAATAGATAAAATTAGAAAAAAATTATCACATCAAAACCCCAAAAATATACCCATCCTGCATGACGATTCAACCGTATATCAATTTGTATTTTGATTGATTCACATTATTAGTATAATTCATGAACATTGTAGAATAAAATCAATGCTTATTCCCTACCAAAATTTGGATTAATCTCTGATGAAAAATGGGATTTCATCCTGATCTTTGGCGATAAACATTGAATTTTATCTACATAATTTGTCTACCCATGATCTAGTTGTCGTTCACCTTAGAGAATTCACCAACGGTCTCTCAAAAGGTTCTCCAATGTCTCTAGGGTTATAATGATAACCCTATAATTATATCCTAAAAATATAATTATATATTTTTAATAACATCATCATGAAAATGAATTTAAATAATTATATATATATATATATATATATATATTAATTTTCATGTCTATGATGACTTTTCCACAAATGACCTTCACCGACAATGGTAAAATCAAACTTATGGTGAACCCTAAATTGTTAACTCAACAATTCCCATAAATTTCAAATCCAGAAAACATTTAGATATTATTATAATTTTTTATAAAACCTCTGTGCATGTAATGTTTAATATATTTATTATATTTCATAAATTTATTCTAGACACTCGTCCTCAGAATCACATGTCGTCATGGTGCCCAGTCTCGAAAAAAATCCATATAATATCAAAAAATAATAAATATAAAATCTCATATATTATAGATATCATCACATTGTTTTCTATAATATCTTAAAATTTATTTTGGTGATTTTTATGTGGGAAATTAATTCATCATATATTTGATTTATCTTTGACATAATTCCTTCAAGTTCTAACCATTTACTAAAACCAATGGAATTGTGTAATAAATTTTAATAGGAAAACAATTAATCGGGAAAAAAATACATGAGATGTTTAATTAATGAAATCAATTTTTAAACATATTACACTATGGGTTTCACATAGGTTATTTATGGCCATTATCTATTCAAATCCTACGTAATTATCCATAAAAGATTTTAGTGTTCGGATCACTCATCATCCACTAGTGTAAATCGAGGTAATACCCAACGAACCACATTCATAGTTTTCATCCATATATGTTTATATTTCACAATTGAATAAACTATCTTGTATCAATAATGGGAATTATTTCATATGAAAAAAAATGATTTCATTAGAAAAACATTGGATTGCCTCATATATTTGGGATTATCCAATGATTTCTCTTAAATCAAATATCATATTATTTTCCAAAATTACCTAAACCCTACTTAGATAAAAAATATCATAGCATAATAATTTCATACATAAGTAATACATATTATAATTAGAATATTCATTACATACAAATATAATCCATTATATAATAGTAATTATTTTATGTTTTTGGAAACATGGATATGTAGAAAAAGACAGCATAAAATATCAATATCAATTCCCATTATGTTATTAACAGCTATCAAACATCAAAAACATATCACACTAAAGAGCCCTCTTCATTGCTGGGGGAGTAAAACACAAGATATTTTAATCTCAAATTCATAGTAACATTAAAAATAATAGATACCAAACAATTAAATGATATGATCATAAAATAAATTTAAGTGTATGATAATGTGACCCCAGTTCAGAAAAATATTACCCACTCGGTCAAAGATATTTAATCATTAAAAATATAATTAGTGTTTTTCAAAATAATTATATAATACATAATATTGTGGATTCAAAAAAATCAATAATGACCCATGAGAACAAAACATAAGAATAAGGCACAAATTTGTTGCATATAAATTAGTATAGAAAATCACATTCATAGTCTTATTTTAATCTCAAGAATATCATTATGGAGAACATACAATATTAAAAATTACTACATTTCCATGTTAAATATTATCTTATGAGTGACATTTATCCAGTTTTCTTCATCGTTTCATGAGAATTTATTAACATTATATTCTAATAGGGATTTTTAAATCCATCACCATTATCAAATTAGTTAGAGGGATATAAAGGATCCACCAATCACAGGATTATAGGATTATTACCATCTATTAATTATAATGTAACCATAGATCGTTGTATTATAATTGAACCACTCATCCCAAAATAATAAAAAGTTCATTATTTCCCAAAAAATCATTAACACATTCATCATTACTTTAAATTATTTAACCATGGACAATAAAATTATTCTTATAAATATTTGAACATCAAAATTCTAATCTATTCAGGGAAAGAATTACGATAGTAACATTGGATCATATACCTATTAAATCATATGAAACACCCATGGTTGTTTTTATTGATGAAAATACCTCCAAAATTCAATGAAACATTACTTGAAGAAGGTACACTTTACCTTTTGAAATCAATTTTTTAAAATATAAATATTTCCAAAATATTATAGAAAACATTTACATTGAAAATATATATGTAAGCATGTTATTTATTATTAAATTTAACACACACACACAAATATACATATATATATAAATTATAGAAGTGATATCTATTAACGTTGTGTATGTCAAAAAAATGATTTATATCAAGTTTTGTACTAAAATTAATAAGCATATAGGTCATAAAATTATAGAAATATTATATTAGAAAAAGTATAGAATGTAAAATAAGGGAAATTTAGACCTTCATTGATATTTTATGAATATTAAAAACATTACAGATAACATGTTTATTCAAATATGGACATAGATAAAAGGATTCTTGGCTGAAGAGAGAAATGAAATTTTTTCTCCCACAAAACATTATTTCAGTGTATTGAGTAACAAAGGTGAGGAAAACAAAATGAAAAATTGTAATCACTATAAAAAACTAGAGAAATGAATATTACCTAATATTTTGGATATATAGATCATATTATTTGGTCATTATAAACTTAATTATAAAAAATTACAGAAAAAATGTGATTGTAACGTAAAACCCTTACTAATTGTAAAATTTTATTCATAATTCCAATAAATGGAATAAAATAAAATGGGAATTTGGAAACAATTAATATAATTATATTAAGGATAAAAAAATTACAAAGGTTATGTATATACAGATCACAATATAATATAATTGTTTAATTATAATATTTGTATGAAAGAAGTCATTTTTAGATGTAAAACCCTTCCAACATTGGTGTTATTTAAATTTGTTCTACAAGGATGAAATAATATGAATTTTAAATTTAAAAACACTAATTAATGAATTATTAATGATATAACATTTAAAAGTATCAGTATATAAATCTCATTAACATAAATAGGTGAATAACATAAAATACGCCAGAATGTAAAAAATTGTGAAGAAGAACCCTTCATGCATTAGTATTTATTGAACTAAATTTAATTTAAAGATTGAAAATAATATGGATATCTAATTAAATTGAATTAAATAATGTATTAATAAAATTAAATTCTTTGGAAGTATATATGACATAAAAATATCTAATTTTTTCATAACATTTAAATATGACTCAATGATGATAAATTTATATGAAACTCATACCTTCCATATCACATAGTTAGAATGAACTCAAACATCCTGCATAATAAATTTAGATATATTATCCTTATTTAAAATACTTTTTTTGATAAATATTATATCATATATGATCTAATTATATTGTTGAAAACAAGTTTGTTAATAATTCTCCATTTCATTGATCATTTGGACAGTTTTCTGCTTCATTTTTCATGTATGTTTTATTTCAGTAATTATGGTCCTTAAAAAATTATTTTGGATGGAACATGCTAAAAATGAAAAAAAATGATATACATATTAAAAAAAATTATTATATGAATATTTATAACCATTCAAATAATGTTGTGATAAAAAATTAATTACATATCTTTGTATATGTGGTAATTTTTATGTTCAAATGAGTGAAGTTTCCACTTTTTGATAGATAAAATGAATGAATGGTAATGATAATTAAGTTATAATGAAGTACTAAAATATTATAAATATCATTTATAGTCATTAAATATTTCCTTCATAAAAATCAAGTAAATTACCAATGATAAGGAAATCAAATTATTTTTTTATGGGACATATGATTTTATAGATCCATTGCATTTTTGATGAATTTTAGTTTTCCCCCACCTAATTATTTTCCCCATGAAACTTTTATTTTTTAATGCATTTCAAATTTTACATCATCTACTATCGTCTCTAGTTTGAAGGTATGTCCTTTGACAATGGAATCAACTCCCACTCTGACCCCTCTGTCATGGGTTTCATGTTGGGTTCCCCTATATGGCTTCTACTCCTAGGTGTAGACTACCCTCTAATATACATTCCATAAATAAGGTTCTTCTATTGTCCCCCTCTGTTATATTTAACATATGTATCAGAACTCTTTTAAGTGTACATTTTTCTGGGTATGGTGGATGGATCTCTAGAGCTGTCATTTCCAAGGGAATAAATCTCCGCATCTATTTCTATTTTAGAATGGACCCTGATATCCGATTATGGCTAATAGAATCTCCCACTCCTATGGTTTAAAAAAGAAGTGTAATCCTAGGTGTTGTCATACCAGTGTGGCTCTCCATCATTAACCACAAATATTTATACATCATCTATTACTTCAGATTGGTCTTTTTACCCCAATATCCAAGTGCAGTATGTAAACCATACATTTTCCCTTTATTTTATAGCTTCCTCATAACCCTACAATATCCCAACCATATACCTCTGTTCAAGTCTTCCACCTCTTATTATATAAAATCTTACTCAAACCTAAATTTAGTGATTTATTGTCCAATAATCTTTCTAGGGATTTCATCCCCCATAGAACCAACACCCCCCCCACGGGTTTTATGGTGACCCCTTACCCTCAATATGTATGGGGAAGACACAGAATTCTATTTTCTAACACTTTCGATGAATTATACTATCATAACAATAATAGAAATTAATTAGATGGCATGATGTTTCCCCTTATCCTATCCCCTATCCTTCAAGTGGAGTTCATACTAGATCTATTAAAAAAATTAAAATCCTCCCTAAATTGAATATCATCCTCATAGGTGGGTTCCAAATCCAGAAGAAGTATTCTATAATGACTTCTCTCCTGAAACAGAACATTGAAGCCTAGGTGTATGAGTAAAAGCTGACTTCATCTCAAATGAACATCCAAATACAATTTCTCCCTCATTGTTCTTCTTCAGCTGAAACAACAAGTCTCTTTAATATGCATCATTGCATAAATTCTAGGCATTAGGGACTTCATTCAAGTGGGCCCTCAAAATTATCTCATTTGGATATTCCAGAATTCAAACATCAAGGTCAGAATGATTTTGGATGATGGTCATTTTATCATGACCAAGAGTACATTGGGTGTTCATTTCTTCTTTTTCACCATCATCTATGAAAAATGTGATGTTCATTTTAGAGAGACCACATGGCATGATTTTATCATCTTCAATCCATTGGATACTCCATTGTTCATGGGCAGTGATTTAAATTTTATCATGGATGAAACTGAAAACACGGGTCACTGCATATTCTCGTCATTGACCACCCAAGAATTAGTTTACTTTTAATAAAACAATGGTCTATAGAACATGGGTTACACTCATGACTGATAAACATTCTTTAATAATATGAAAGGAGTTAAATAGAATTGGTTCTAGTATGAACGACGCATAGAAAATATTAATTTCATCTCTTCATACCCAGAAACCACAATCACCCACCTTGTTAGATTCCTTTAAGACTATTCTGCGAAATGGTGACTTTGGACACTAGGATAGTAAAAGGATGACCTTTGTATTCTCAAAATAGTGTACTCCGGCCCCAATTTATCCTCATGTTATTTAAAACACATTGTCTAATCTAGTTCAAGTTTTCAGGTGGACTAGGTTGCACAAAATACTTTTATGACTAACATAAGGCCTCCATGATTGGAAAATAAATCCACACCAGTGCTTCAACTATTTGGTATTTATTCTAGAAAATGAGTTGAAAGAGGATATCTTCATTGATTTAGCTTCCATAAAGAAAATAATAGTGGACCTTATTCTTGACCATGATCATTTTGAACATGAACTAGAAAGGATTAAGTGGATTCTATAGAGAGATTGAAAAACATCATTTTCACATGACTATGTCCAAGAAATAAAGTGTCTCATTAGGACTAATATTATACTAGATAATTCCTCTTTTATAGATGATCATGGAATTTTTGGAGGTATGGAAGGAACTCATTTCAAATTTCCCCTTATAGGTGAACAGCCTCGCTTGCGTGGACATTATCCCAAAGGAAGATATGAGATGTTTGACATAATAACATGAATAGATAAACCCTGGATAATATGTATTTAGTGTCTTTACTAGATGATCAAGAGATTCTAGATTCCATCCATGTTCTTAACCTAGATAGTGTGATCGAGATAGATAGATTCCCAGGATCACTCTTTTTCACCTCTTAAGACATGATCATCCATGGACTTATAGGTCCTATTCAAGATTTTTTCTAGGGTCGGAATCTCTTTTGGGTGGAAAGTGAAACCTTATTAGTGATCATTCCAAATATCAAATAACTATCCCTCTTTTACCATTATCTTACCATTATCCCATACACCCTCAATTACAAGGTTCTTCTGATAATTCTCAACTGGCATCTCTCAATGTATATTGTGACTTCGGTCTCCAGCGTGAAACATGGGTTCATAAGAGGCCACACTATTCTGGGGGAAATACTTCTTTACCAATATATTACTAGAGATATTGACTACAATACAATTTCCTAAATGTTATTCTCAATCTCGATCTGGGAATAGAATATGATACAATACAGTGGAACATTATTCATATGGCCTATATGGGTTTCTCATCCCAATTCATTGATATTCTATTCTGGTGTATCAGCTCCCCATAGATTTATAAATCGTTCATGGGGAGGTTTAATGGTTTTTAAATTTGTGTGAGGTATTCATCATGGGGATATTATATCTCATTCCCTCATTATCAGGATGTAGGACTCCATATATTGGCTCATCAACCAATGTCTCCCATCAGGAACCATACATTCTTATCAATGTGGGAAGTCCCTCAGTGCTCTATCTCATCTAATGTATGTTGAAGAAAAATTAATTTTTATGAATGGATGTAGACACACAATTCATGGATTCAATAAGACAGATAAATAGTGTAAAAATTGGATTTGGATGCTTTTTAATAGTGAGAAAAGTGGATTTTATCTCTGAATAAAGTGTGCAGATTAGAGGTATTGCTTGATGGAAAGTCTCCTTGGAGTGAGTATACACACCTTACCAATGGATTACTTCATTGTTCCTTTATCTCAGAATAATGTTTTTATCATACACATCAATTGGGTAGCGTAAAACCCCATCAAATGTGTCAACAACTTTAAAAATAGTTATCATTCCTTCAATGGTTTCATCGATCTCGTTAAGAGCATTCTCATCTCGATTTCCCTAAAAATATTATAAGTTATCAATGTATCAAATTCTATGATTGCGAACATAAATAATAACCTTGTCTCTTTCATATAAGATTTTCACTCTACCGAGAAACATCACATGGAATCTTGGTTGATGATGGTGTGGATGGATGATGAAGGAGAAATTAATGGTAGAATTATTGTTGAATAATTGAATAATTTTCATGGAATTATTTCATGGTATGTGGTCAACGGTCACTCCCTATGGAGTTCAGTCATGACCACGCAATACAGTGATTCCCATGACCCCTCAAGAAAGAATTAATTTCCCCTTTGGGGCATCATTAATTTTCACATAACAAATATTCACAACCATCGCTAGTGGATCATAGGAAGGGGTGATATATGATTTTGGATCCATAATTGGGAAGGCATGAAAATAGTATTCCCATAATTCCCAATGTTGGACTCAACGTTCTAGAGAGAGAAGGAATATCATGATCTTTCACTTGTTGTCATAAATGTGTAACAACGTAAGCATTTTGATCTCATCGAGATTTTTCTAAACATCACAATTTTTTGTTCTCTAGTCCCTTTTTTGGAGAATTTTAATGGAGGGAGTATCAATGACTTCCTAATACTTCGTCAGATTCAGATCATTGTGTTCACACCATCTGCTATAATTAGTTTTTTGAAAAATACCATTTTATGGACTGGTAGATATGAAACAAGGCCAAATAACTGATGATCCCCTTCAGCTCACAAGTACATATCTTAGCTCTAGATTCTCCTATTGTGGAAACCCTCCAGAGGTTTTCCCTTATCATTTATTATATGATGGTTAATGGGAAGGAGAGATGTGGAAAAAATTCCAAGGGTTCACCAGTCTTCTAAATCTATATTGGTGGGGGACATAGTTTTTTACCTCCTGGTTTCAAGGAATTGACCAAAACATGCTTGAATGGAAAAAAGAGAACATGTATTTTCCCATGAGATGACAGTGCAAATGATATGATAGAATTATGGTTGGTTCAATGGAATCATCTATTTATGATTGGATCTAGTCTACAATTCTCTTCATATGTTAATAGAACTTTCCTGGCTCAACAAGAATAGTAATGAGGGCCTCTATATCAGTAACCTTCTATAACCCATCTCCCAATCACCTCTTCACATCCCCTCGGAATAATGCATATTGTGTCACCCTGACCAATATTGTCTAAAAATGATTACAGATGGTTCATGTAGTATGGGAAACATGAGGGGAGGATGCCAGGTCTGTTACATGAGGGTCTCTATCATTCTAAATTTCATTACTTCTTTTTATTATAGAGATTCGATCTAGGTATAAATAATGGATATTCTCGTAGGCCACTGACTATGTAGAATAATAAAATTTTCATGGACATGGGGGAAATAGACTCTTTAATTCTCCAAAACTACTTGCAAGGGAAATTTTGGATCCTTGTATACAATCACATTATGTATTTATAATGTATTATGGTAAATCACTAACCGCATGGAGGTATTTCAGACTTGGAACATGGGAATCCAATATATAGGCCTCTTGTAATCTCTTTCTTCTCATAATGATTTGGTAACCAATTACTCTATATTTGGCTCCCTCTCCCTTGATGTTGTTGATATTTTTTATTAGGTTTCTATTTTCCTTCATCACTCTTGTCCACCATAGCTTCCTTTGATTTTTCATTGTATTTTAGTTGTGTTTCCTTTAAATTTCCATTATAGGCCTTTGAAATACCTTTTTATTATTAAAAAACAAAAATGATGATGATGATGATGATCATGAAATTGCATCACTTCATGGAGCTCGTAGTCCACACATAGAAATGAGTGATGTTAATATTTCCTAATAAATGGATAAGTATTAAGGTAGGTAAGAAAATATAATTACAAAATAATAATTGAGTTATAAATATAATATATAAAAAATAAATCCATCTTTATAAAAAAACCTATAAAACAAGGTGATGAAAATGATTCATTTCACAATGTGGAGGGGGTATTCCACATGTATTCCTGAGAGAAACATTTATTTAATATTTGAGAAAGAAGAGGTGGAAACTATGTTTCTATAATCCTAATAAAACGGTAGTATATTTCTGATACTATAGTAAAAATTTCATTATTTATAAAATATGATTTAAAAATGTGTTAGAAGCAATAATATTTAATGAGTTTGTTGAATATTTATACATCTTCTTTGAGAGACCTCCTTTGGAATACACATTAAGCATTAAAGTATTTGTCTTAAGATAAGAAATGAATATGTAAGATGATGAAAGGAATCAATGAATGTCTTATAGTATATATTGGATGATATATAAGTCTGAAATGGTGTTAATAAGAGAGATATATAGGTGTCATTTTCTATCTTTGGGAAATAGGACACACATGTAATTTCATAAATTATCTCAATTATATAAGGAATATTTTATGGAAAAGTATTACCAAATGTCCATGTATTTGATAGAAAGAATTGATAATGGAAATATATTTTTAGTCACTAACTAATATTTATAATTTGGTGTAATACATACCATTATTTTTTGGAACCCTTGGGGAATCCATTTTTAACTCCCACTATAGTAATACAATGTTTCTATTTTTTTTATGACAAATAATTAATTTGAGCATATTAATTTATCTTAATTTTTATATTAAAAATATTCAAACTATTAAACTAGATTCAATATATCTAATATGTAATATACGATTTTTGTAACACCCCGAGCTTCGACGATACGCTTCTCTTTCAACAATGCAATAGCTTGCATTGTACGCAAGTCCGAGTTCTAACAAACCGTGACTAATCAAAGTAGCCGTTATGAATAGTTATACCAACTTTTTTAAATAATAGATATTTTATATTTCAAAATGGACTTCATTTTTGTATTCGTAATATCGAAATTATCCTTAGTTTAATTCTTTATAATTTTCGGAGAACTTCCAATGTTTTTTGAATAGTGAAAAATACTTAAAAACAACTTTTTTAATAAAAATAATTTATACTGATAAATAATACTATTGAGTGTTTTTAAAGTATCATTAGAATATATTTTTACCATTTTTTCCAATGGTGTTCATTAGAATTAATTTCACTTTGAAATTGGACATAAACAATTGTCAATCTTTTGATATATATTGTTTATTAAAAACACGCTATTTGTTGTGACAGAGGGAATTAATTATAAAATTAATTAATGCAACTTATATGTTTGGAATTTTTTAAAATAGACATCATTTTTGGATTCGGAATATCAATTATATCTTAGGGTAATATTTTGGCACTATTTTGAAAACATCAATTTTTGATGAATAGTGAAACCACTAAGTGGTAGTTAAATAACTGATTTTTTCATTTAAATGAAATATTACCACTTCTGTGACTTTATTTTCAAAAATCTGACATACATGGTTGTCATTAGAAAGTAAAATGTGGTTCAATGGGATTAAAATAATTTTTTGGTGAATAGTAACTTTTAAGTATAATTAATCGCGATTAAATGTAATTAGTGAAATTTAAGGTAAAGATAGTGTTAGAATAATATGAAATGACCTTGAAACTTGTCCTACCACTATTGGATGTGTCAAGGCCGACCAAGACAATCCATGGGTCAACTTGGGGACCCCATGGAGCCACTTTTGGTAGGAAAATGATATAAATAACTTCTTATTTAATGTTAAAATAAAAATGTCACAAACAAGAGTTGTTTTTCTAAAACAATTTTTAAATGGGGTTATACAAGTCATATTTTTTACAATAAATATTCATTAGAAATATAGAAATATTTCCTACATCATGATATTTTTTCTATAATTTTTAGAAATTAAATAAATTAAATTATATATGACACCGTGAGGATGCAGCGATTACCTCATTAATTAATGATTTAAATAAAATGAAAAGATAATATAAAATATATGACATACACTGGTCAAAAAACAATTGGATGAGTAGATTTCGAACCCTTACCACCTTATCCTAAAAATATATAAGTTTGGGACCTTTAGAACCCGAAAAAGCATTTCATAATAAAGGAACATTTCAATATTTCCAAGAGTGCCCCTTCTCTCCTCTTATAAAAGGCCCCCACCACTACCACCTTACTCACACCTTCAAATCCATTTTTCTCGGCCAACCTCTACCCGAATACTCTCCCAAATTCCATCCCTTACTCCTAGAAGCCTCACTTTGGGCAGAAGTCTTCCAAAGGAGGCCTTTGGCTCAAATCAAAAAGAGTTACCCGATTTTAAGGTAATGTCTTCTATTATGTTATTTTGTTTTATTGTTCTTCTCCAATCCCCTAAACACTTTTTATTCATTTCCTTTGTAAAAACACCAGTGTCCTTAATATACTATTATTTTTTTATAAGAATTATTCGAGCTACACTTACACACACCTACATCTAACGGTTAATGAACATACTGTTTCTGTGGATGGCGAATTTCTGCCTCACGAAATGATGATTGTTCAACACTCATATAACACCTTCAAAGTTGGCCATTAAGAAGAAACAATATTTATATATGATATATAGTATGTTTATGTTTTACTTTAGGTTCTGTATTTTTTCATTTATGGAATACCTTTATTGTTTCCATTATGGGTAAATGCGATATTTTCATTTTAGGATGTGCGGACTACAACCCCCTCAAAGTGATTTGAATCGTTAATGCCATATGTGGGATGTATAAAGGATGGAGTAAATGATATTATATATGATATTATGCTGGAATTATAATATAACTTTATATCATTATAATTTAATTAAATACGAAATAGAAATTAAAGTAGCGTCCATGCGTACGTACGACTTACCGTCTCCATGAACGGTGCATTTCATTTCTTACCTCTAAACGTTATGGAATATTATAAATGCATGTATATACTAGATATATATGAGATATATGATATCTATATCATGAATATAATTATGGATATAATGGATATTTCACTACATGAACAACTTCTAATTATAAGAAGATTATTTTTGACTCAAGTACCAAAGATTGAAAAAACAACTGTTATTAACTTAAATAATTACATAATGTTCATAACATGGTAATAAGTGATATTAAAGGAATAATAAACTTGAAAAGGTTCTAAAGAAACTATAAATTAACTCTAGATTATTATTCAGGTGGTTAAAGAATGGTCGAGTCAAGACAGGACGCAAGGTAAGGGAATTTCTTAACCCAATTTCCATTCTTTGGGTTAATCTCCAACTTTCAAATTATGTTATGATATTACTATGTCCTATCTTGTATTTTTACTTTCTCTATGTGTACTTATAGTGAATACACATAATAGATCTATTTTATAAAAAAAATTGATCTTTTTAAGGGACTTTGTCTCAATCTCCATTCATTGAGGCATATTTTGTTTTATACACAAATTTACATTATACGGTGTATAAACCCCTTTGACTTTTATGTTTATTCAAAAGGAATATTTTTATACGAAGTGTTTTACTAAACGACAAAAAGGAATGTTTTTCTTGTTGTACGTATGCAGTGACAACGACTTCTCCGCTGTCGTGACCATTATTTGAGTTTCAACTTCCTCTACAAGCCATAACATTTTTTAAATGAAAAATAAATACAATGTTTTACTTTTCATTTATTTTGGTATTGAAAATGGTATTGAAAGTTTTTTTATTATATCAATGTGTTGTATTGATATCTTGTGATTGAAATGTGGACATTTTATGTTTCCTTTATGCATGTTTTATGTGATATGATAATGTTATGGGTTATGATATGTTTAAAACTGTTCATATGAGGAATGTATTGGACTTAATAAGTGACGGGTGGAGCCCTCTATAGATCCTCGATGCATCGGTAGGTCTCATGAGACAAACTAGTTTCTTGGCACGAGGCCTTGAAAAATTCATATTTGTGGTCTTGGAACGAGGCCTTGGATACGTGGTTATGATAGTGTAGCATTATGCATTCCATCATTATGAAATTGGTTATTGATATCGCATAAGATTATTTGACTAGTAGAATATCAATGTGAGTAAGTAAATGGAATTATTTAATTTTATTTTTGTCATATTATGTTGAAGTTCAAGTTTAAAAAGGCTTTTGTTTTAGTTATACATTACCTTAAATGTTAATATTTATTTATGAAAGCTTCCGCAATATTGTTATCCTTACTGAGCATCTGAGCTCACCCCTTTCAATGTTTTAATATTTTCCAGGATGTGAAGAAGTATTTTATGAATGACCTGCAGGGATAGTCATAAGAGGATATGAGTGTGGACTATAAAGACTTTGTTATTTTAGTTTTTCACTTTATGATGTAATGTAACATTTATGAATGTATCTAGTGTTTCCAAGGATACTAAACTAATCGGTCTTTCGAGACTTGATCTTTGTGATCATGCCAATGTTACGAAGTAATGCACCGACTCTGGGTAGCTGGGGTCAGGGCGTTACAGTTGGTATCAGAGGCAGTTTAGTACTAACCTTGGAAGCTATAGTCAGATAAACTCTGATTAGAGCACATATCCCGAAGATAGACTTTAAGGATTAGTATAGAAGAAGTTCCTAGAATTTTGGAATTATAGAGATTTTGTGAGTTTTCCAAGCAATACATTCCTTTCTGGATACGAGCAGGTAGAGGCGGATATGGCACAGATGTACCAAGGGGTAAAACCAAAAAACACCGCTTTGAGCTAGACTCGAACGGGAACTAGTGCACGACAACGGGCCTTGTTGCACTCTTGGGTATGACACTCCCGGGGGATATGCTTAGGTTAATTCTCATTTTCTTTACAAACCACTATGAAGGGTTATGAGTATATACTTCCTCAAGGAAAAGATTTTTATGGGTTATATCCATAAATAGTTCAATTTATGTTAAGTATTTTACAAGTATAGAATTGTGTATTTTGATTCATAAACTAATTTAGTTTATTCCATTGTTAAGAAATGGCGCCTAGTGGAAGTTATGGAAACCGTATCAATGCACGCACTCCATGTAGGGATTTCGCTCCTGCTGAAGATAATTATTGTCGATCTGAAGATACAACTGGTGCTGATCAACTTATTACCATACTGGGACAACTCACTCAGGTTATAAATAAAAACCTTACTCATATGGAGCACCCTGATCCTCAATGTGGAGGATCAATGTTAGACCTCTTCATGAGGAAACAACCGCCAACATTTAATGGGGGTAAAAATCCATTAGTAGCTGAGCAATGGATAAACTCCTTAGAAAATATATTCCATGCCTTGGGGAGTTGCGAAAGGGAGAAGGTTGTCATGGCAGTCTACCGCCTCACTGGAGATGCCGATCAATGGTGGTCGCTGATTCAAAACACATAGGAAGATGAAGAATTATCAAATATGGAATGGAGAGAGTTCAAATATATTTTCATAGAAAAATACATTCCACATGACCATCGAGCATATATGGAAAGGCAATTTATGAGTCTGAGGCAGAAGGAGGATGAGAATGTCGTAATGTATGAGGCTAACTTTACAAGGTTAGCGAGGCATGCTTCATATTATATACATAACCCAAGAAGTAACATTGATCATTTCATTGATGGGTTAAAACCATTTCTCTGTAGAGCTTTAGTATCACAATCCTTCTCATCGTACGAAGATATTGTCTCATGTACTATCAAGATATAAAATGAATTCTCTATGTCTTATGACAATAAAGTAAATCAAGAGAAGAAGAGAACGCAGGAACAAGAGACAGATAAAGGGGAAAAGGGAAAGAAGGAATTTCCATTATGCGATAACTGCGGGAAGAATCACCCTGGTACTTGCCTAAAATAAATGGGAGTTTGTTATAAATGTGGAGAAAAAGGTCACCAGGATGGTGATTGCAAGGGAAAGAAAGAGGCTATCGATGTTGAATGCTAAAATTGTAGAGAAATGGGGCATTATGCAAATGAATGTCTTAAGCGTCAGGGAAACATACCTCAAAAAAGGCCAAGGGATCAAGGCCAATCTTATGCTGTGACTACAGTTGAAGCGGAATAATTAATGTATTGGTGCTTTTGGACTCATGGATTATATTCTGGTTATTATAACAATGTGATATATATATAAGGATTGTATTGCAGTACATGTTGATTTCATTAAGGTTTTAATATGAGGAAGGTAATCATTTTTTTGTATTTGACAATAAGAGAAACTTTACTTGTTTGAGGAATCTGATGATACAATTGATTTTTGGAATTTAGAGACCTTTTAGAGAAAGTCTGGACAAAGGTATTTTGGATAACTATAAAGGTTGGAATGAATTAAGATGAACTTTGGATAGTATTGTTTATGGTTAAAACATTCCTAAATATTATTTTTGGAATATTATAATATTATAGTTTTTAGGAAAAGGACAACCTGCAGGTCGGGGGATAACCCGTCGCATCAGACAAAGCTACAGGAATCGAACCCACAACCATATTGCGACAGGCCTTTATGACCTACCACTAGCCTACAGGAAGTCCCTGGTTATTACAAAATAGTTTTTGTAATCTAAATGGTATGTGTTAATATTTTGAACCTTGTACGGTTAGGATAAATATATTATTTTTTAGTTCTATTATCTTTTTGAGTGAAAGATGAGTTTGTGGAAGAAATTAGTTGAAGGTTGAAACTCTACTTGTCAAGCATAAATATATATATACCTATATCTTATTCTATGAATAAATTAATTCTTAATCTTTATTGAAGAGATATTAAAACAAAAAAATTTGTTATCCTAATACCTTATGTCTTCTTGAACTGATGATATTTTAAATCAACATAGATTGAAGGATTTGAGGCCTTCAATTTGACACTTTTTTGTGATTGATGACCTCATCACTCCCTAGAAATATTTACGTTTTTCCTCCATTTATATGTCTCTAATTTCCACCAATGGTCTCCTAATCGAGATCAAAATTGGGTGGTGACTTTTTCATTTCCCTTTCCCTCTTATTAAGGCTAAATTTTATTAACCTTATTTTTTATGTAGGTTTTCTACAAAGGTATTTTCTATTTTCAACATTTTATTTTCAAAGAAAAATTTCAAATTGCGAGGACGCAACTTATTGAAGGAGGTGAGAATGTAACACCCCGAGCTTCTACGATGTACTTCTCTTTCAATAATGCAATAGCTTGCATTGTACGCAAGTCCGAGTTCTAACACAGTGCAACTAATCAAAGTAGCTGTTATGAATAGTAATACCCACTTTATAAAATAATAGAAATTTTATATTTCAAAATGGACTTCATTTTTGTATTCGTAATGTAGATATTATACTAAGTTGAATTCTTTATAATTTTCGGAGAACTTCCAAATTTTTTTTGAATAGTGAAAAATACTTAAAAACAAATTTATTAATAAAAATAATTTATAGTGTTAAATTATACTATTGAGTGTTTTTAAAGTATCATTAGAATATATTTTTACCATTTTATCCAATGGTGTTCATTATAATTATTTTCACTTTGAAATTGGACATAAACAATTGTTAATCTTTTGATATATATTGTTTCATAAAAACACGCTATTTGTTGTGAAAACAAGAATTAATTATAAAATTAATTAATGAAACTTATATGTTTTGAATTTTTTAAAATATACATCACTTTTGGATTTGGAATATCAATTATAGCTTAGGGTAAAATTTTGGAACTATTCTGAAAAACATCAATTTTTGATGAATAGTGAAACCACTAAGTGGTAGTTAAATAACTGATTTCTTCATTTAAATGAAATATTACCACTTCTGTGATTTTATTTTCAAAAATCCGACATACATGGTTTTCATTAGGATGTAAAATTTGGTTCAATAGGATTAAAATAATTTTTTGGTGAATAGTAACTTTTAAGTTTAATTAATCGCGATTAAAGGTAATTAGTGAAATTTAAGGTAAAGATAGTGTTATAATAATATGAAATGACCTTTACACTTGTCCTACCACTATTTTATGTGTCATGGACGACTAATACAATACATGTGTCAACTTGGGGACCCCATGGAGCCACTTTTGGTAGGAAAAAGACATAAATAACTTTTTATTTAATGTTAAAATAAAAAGGTCACAAACAAGAGTTGTTTTACTAAAACAATTTTTAAATGGGGTTATACAAGTCATATTTTTTACTATAAATATTCATTAGAAAGAAAAAAATATTTCCTACATCATGATAGTTTTTCTATAATTTTTAGACATTAAATAAATTAAATTATAGATGACACCGTGATGATGCAACGATTACCTCATTAATTAACGATTTAAATAAAATGAAAAGATAATATAAAATCAAAGACTTACAATGGTCAAAAACCTATTGGATGAGTAGATTTTGAACCCTTATCACCTTATCCTAGAAATATATAAGTGTGGGACCTTTCAAATCCGAAAAATCATTTCATAATAAAGTAACATTTCAATCATTCCAAGAGTGCCCCTTCTCTCCTCTTATAAAAGGCCCCCACCACTACCACCTTACTCACACCGTCAAAGCCATTTGGCTCGTCCATCCTCTGCCCAAATACTCTCCCAACTTCCCTCCCTTACTCCTAGAAGCCTCACTTTGGGAAGAAGTCTTCCAAAGGAAGCCTTTGGCTCAAATCCAAAAGAGTTACCAGATTTTAAGGTAATGTCTTCTCTTATGTTATTTTGTTTTATTTTGCTTCTCCAACCCCATAAACTCCTTTTATCTATTTCATTTGTAAAAACACCAGTATCCTAAATACACTAGGATGTTTTTATAAGAATTATTAGAGCTACACTTACACACACCTACATCTAATGGTTAATGAACATACTGTTTCTGTGGATGGAGAATTTCTGCCTCACGAAACGATGATTGTTCAACACTCATATAACACCTTCAAAGGTGGCCATTAAGATGTAAATCTATTTATATATGATATATAATATTTTTATGTTTTACTTAAGGTTCTGTATTTTTTCATTTATGGCATACCTTTATTGTTTCCATTATGGGTAAACATGATATTTTCATTTTAGGAAGTGCGGACTACCGCCCCCTCATAGTGATTTGAATCGTTAATGACATATGTGGGATGTATAAAGGATGGAGTAAATGATATTATATATGATATTATACTAGAATTATAATATACCTTTATATCATTATGATTTAATTAAATACGAAATAGAAATGAAAGTAGCGTTCATGCTTACGTACGGCTTACCGTCCCCATGAACGGTGCATTTCATTTCTTACCTCTAAACGTTATGGAATATTATAAATGCATGTATATAATGGATATATATGAGATATATGATATCTATATCATGAATATAATTCGGGATATAATGGGTATTCCACCACATGAACAACTTGTAATTATAAGAAGTTTATTTTTGACTCAAGTACCAATGATCGACAAAACGACCGTTATTAACTTAAATAATTACATAATGTTCATAACATGGTAATAAGTGATATTAAAGTAATAAGAAACATTAAAAGGTTTTTAAAAAAATATAAATTAACTCTAGATTATTATTCATGAGGTTAAAGAATGGTTGTTTCAAGACAGGGCGCAAGGTAAGGGAATTTCATAACCCAATTTCCATTCTTTGGGTTAATCTCCTACTTTCAAATTATGTTATGATATTATTATGTCCTATCTTGTATTTTTACTTTCTCTATGTGTACTTATAGTGAATTCACATAATAGATCTATTTTATAAAAAAAAATTGATCTATTTAAAGGACTTCGTCTCAATCGCCATTCATTGAGGAATATTTTGTTTTATACACAAATTTACTTTATACGGTGTATAAACCCCTTTGACATTTATGTTTATTCAAAAGAAATCTTTTTATACGAAGCGTTTTACTAAACGACAAAAAATAATGTTTTCATGTTGTACGTATGCGGCGATAACGACTTCCCCGCCGCTGTGACCAATATTTGAGTTTCGGCTTCCTATACAAGCCATAACTTTTTTTAAATAGAAAATATATACAAATTTTTACTTTTCTTTTATTTTGGTATTGAAAATGGTTTTGAAAGTGTTTTTATTATATCAATGTGTTGTATTGATATCTTGTGATTGAAATCTGGACATTTTATGTTTCCTTTATGCATGTTTTATGTGATATAATTATGTTATGGTTTATGATATGTTTAAACCTGTTCATATGAGGAATGCATTGGACATAATAAGTGACGGGTGGAGCCCTCTATAGCTCTTCGATGCATCAGTAGGTCTCATGAGACAAACTAGTGTCTTGTTACGAGGCCTTGACAAATTCATATTTGTGGTCTTGGAACGAGGCCTTGGCTACGTGGTTATCATAGTCTGGCATTATGCATTCCGTCATTATGAAAGTGGTTATTGATATTGCATGAGATTATTCGACTAGTAGAATATCCATGTGAGTAAGTAAATCGCATTATATTATTTTATTTTTTCCATTTTATATAGAAGTTAAAGTTTAAAAATGCTTTTGTTTTAGTTATACATTTCCATAAATGTTAATGTTTATTTATGAAAGCTTCCGCAATATTGTTATCCTTACTGAGAATCTGAGCTCACCCTTTCAATGTTTTAATATTTTCAAGGATGTGAAGAAGTATTTTATGAATGACCTGCATGGATAGTCAGAAAAGGATACGAGTGTGGACTATGGAGACTTTTTTATTGTAGTTTTTCACTTTATGATGTAATGTAACATTTATTAATGTATCTAGTGTTTCCAAGGATACTAAACTAATCGGTCATTCGAGACTTGATCTTTGTGATCATGCCAATGTTACGAAGTAACGCACCGACTCTGGGTAGCTGGGGTCGGGGCATTACAATTTAAAATTTCTACACAAAACACAATTAAACCCCATTATTAGGAAAACATATTTTTAAGCATAAAAATAAATTTTCATTCATTCATTGTCTACTAAAAGAAATAAAATTAATGTTAAAATATATTATTGAATATATTACAGTTGAATTTGATTAAAATCATTGAATATTAATATTAATTTAATTGATTACTAGAAGGACATATTTCATGGATAGAAATGGTTTTTTTGAATTAATGTGTTGTTATGCCCAAAAATGAACTTATACAAAAATAAAGTATAATAATGTTTACTATGTAATAATATATATTATATCTATTTATATGAGTATAATTTTTTCTTAATATAAAATATAAAATAATGATAATTTTACATGAAATATTATGATTTTATTAACAAAAATGGTATTTGTTTATTATTCGGTTAAAAAACCTCTTTAGAATAATCCTGAAAATTAACAATAAGATAATATTGATATGATTATTTATAATTTTTAATTATTTTAATGATATAATCATTATAAAAAAATAATAAATTATTTAAAATTCTCATGTATAAAATGTAAATGAATTTCTTTTGAATAGAACATATTTTTGAAAAATGAAATGTCCTTAGTGACTATTATATATATATGTAGTACGAGTTAATCAATAAAATTAAATTACATAATCCATTAGAAATATTTTTTTATTATTTTTGTATACCTATTCATAGTAATAATTTAATATATATATGTTATAATAAGATGTATTTCATTTTATGCTCGGTGTTCCATATAGATATTACTATCAAACACATGAATTTTGGAAGGAAATATGAAAATTTACAAATACTATGGTGTTATAATGATGGGAACAATGACTATGGAGGGAGCTATGACCAATTAAATGTTTAGTATTAATACAACATATATTATTATCGACATAGTCTAATGGTGCAGGTGAAATATCCAAATACTCAAGAATATCTCCAATTTGGATTATTAGAGTGGGCCTAGTGCCATTATCACATTGATCTTTATTGTTAGAAACTACACTAATCAACTCCCTCTATTGTGTCACACATAACATCAATTATAGTTACTGTAGGATGCCTTTTCTTATTTTCATACATGTAAAACCATCATTTGTCATCCTATTTTACGACCTTTGTTGAAAAAATATATTACATAGTCACCATCACAAGAGGGGCACTTAGACTAATTTGAGTATTTTTCCCTCTATTGAGATTCAGATAAATTGGAAATAATATCTCCCATATCAATATGTTATTAATAATATTTATTTACAAATTGTAGTCTTTTTATTTCTTAGGGATATGAACTATTTGATTATTATTCATAGACCAATGTTGCAGTTATCCATTTGGGAAACCATACACTTGACCTAAATTTATAATACTATATTGAAAACCATTAAAATATTATAGTGTATAATAAATAAAAAATATATAGATGATAAAAAATATTTAATGTTTGAATCATTATAAAAAATGTTTCATTATTCATGTACTCTCACTTTAAATCCCATTATATATTTTATATTGTTATGATTGATGTAATAGATAATCTGAGTCCTAGTGAAGGGGTATGTTGTTCGTCCACACTATTCCCTAGGCTTCATGTTCAATTATCAAATCTCAGAGAAACTTATCATTATTTTTTATATACTCAAAACATATCCATGCAAAAATATTAACTCCCATATCCATTCCAAATAAATCAAATTCTATAATTCAATTATGTCATTATCTAAAACCGAGGACACATCTTGTTACAATAGTATTATTAGGGTACCAACACAATTCCACCTCAAATAAGATATTGTCTAGGGAGATGAACCACGATGATGTATCACTTTTATGGGAGTCCTTCTCAAATATATTTTTACCAACCATATATATACATAATATATATATATATATACTACAATTAAATCCTATAAATTAATAAATCATCATCATTACATCGTGCATGTGACCTGAACTAATATCCCAATAATAATGAAATATAATATACATTTTTAAATACGGGGAATTACAAAGCCAAACATCCCATGAAAAAAACAAGAATGAATAAGTGAATCATTTGAACTCCATTTCACATCTAAAATGACACGAAAATAACTATAGACAAACACCACCATGCTCAAGAGTGCAATAGGACCACATTCTTCACATAATTAAAAACAACCTAATAATATTACATTATACACATATGAAGAAAATTATTTGAACAAATACCATACATTTATGTTTATAAATAAACACAATATGACACACTAGAGTATAAAAATATTGTAACAAAATTAAACACTAATAATAAATCAGTATATACATTAAATTCATATGTATAAATTCATTATTCACCAGACCTCTTCTCTGATAAAGACAAACGTGAGTAGGAACCTAAAATATCCAGAGCACTATAAAACACAATGTATCCAAAATATCACACATGTATCTCCTATTTATAATACCTTAGTAGTATTATAAATGAAAGACCGGCACACCACTATTTTTAATATGCGCTGATTGAGAGGGTTACTTATTCCATTAATATGTAATCCAATAGGGTTTTTACTCTACTATATACATTTAAAAAACACATCCTAGAAACAAAAATGATTCATGAGTGTTTACCAAGCCATTGGTAATCTAGATATCTGTCCACACTTCTCTATCTTAATTAAGCTACATAACTAAATATATTAAACTCATTATTATAATGCTAAAAAATGATAATCACACCATTGAGTTATTATTGAAAAATGACTATGAATTTATATAAATAATCATTACATTAACAACCCATAATTATGAATTTAACAACAAGTATTTCACTTTTCTATATTAACATTATCATTTTTATAGATTTATACAATTGGGACAGAATTTTATATATCAAATATATACATTTTAAAGTGGAAACATATAATTAATGTAATTTTTTCACAAGATAATTATTCATAAATTTAAACATATATATTATTCTTGTAAATATTTCCTTGATCAAGATGTGTTTCCATTAACCTCTATATAATCCTCCCGTGTCCATAACTCCTATGAATTTTTGTAAGAACATGGGATGATAAGAAAATTTAAAAATAGGGATATAAAATGAAATGTGACCAATTATACATTTAAAATATAATTAAATCCATAATAAATTTTTTCCCTTTAATATAATAAACATGAAGATCAAAAATGAATTTACTAAATAGTTATATCATCTAAATTTACCACTGTTTTTATAAAAATATATATGAAATTATATAGGATAAATCATATTCATGTGGGTTTCATGGAAATAATGAGATCCCATGAAATAATTTTTTTTAAAATTTACCGTTCACCCTTAAAAGGTATATAATGTTTTATAAAAAATAATATCATTTTCAATACATATGAAAAAAAATAAAATGGATATTTTTAATGAATAAAAGTTCATATATATTACATGTGATATCATCTTCATTAAACTCGATTAAATGGAATCACATATATAGTCAATTTATATATATCCCTTCGGATTAACATATTTCTTGTATACAATAAAACATTAGTACATGTAATGGTGGGAAATATCATGGACACTCGTCATCATGAAAAATTCACAAGGACTATAACATCAATAAAACACTTAAAATCATTCTAACCAAAATAAAATTATATAAAATATTATTTTTAACATATATGTAGAAACACATTAGGAAATTACATAATAATAAAGATAAAAAAAATGCATATATAAGAATATTAAAAATATTGTTTAGATGAATGAGATGTAATATTTGATTTCAATAACCTTGACACCAATAAGAGAGAACTTCCTAAATAATAATTTTCTGGATTTTGAGAAATATCATTTACATCGTATTAGTTTAAAAATATTATATTACCATTTTTTTTAGAAAAAACCTATAGAGAAAATAATATAAATATAATTTTTAACCTACTATTTGAACTAAAAAAGATATTTATTAAATATTTTTTACATCAATTTGAGTATAAGAATAAAATTATTGACACATTTTACAAAACATGGATATAGATGAAGTATATTCAGAAATAAAAACCTAATACATTTATATAATGATTTAAGTAAATAAATTATTAGTTTTGTAACATTTAAATAACAAGTAAATTAAAGTATATAAATTAAAATGGAATTATAAACCGTGTTTATTTTTTATAATTATTTATAAAATGAATCTATATAAAATATTAGAAATTAAAAAAAATAAAATAATGAATTTATTGAAATGTTGTACATCTTAAAGAATTGTAATTGGTATAAGAAATCCCATTACCTCGGACACCCACCCAGTATGTCTCACCCAATATTCCAATATGATAAATTTATATTTAATAAAAATAAATATACAGAATCATATTAATATTTCAAAATCATATTTTTTTCTTCTACAAAATTATATTAAACATTTATTATAATTAAAATATCTATTTTGGGTTTTAATTATATATTTTTTCATGTATATTGTGTGTTAGTGATTATTGGAACCGTAAAAGGAGTCCATGTATTTCACTTAATGCTTCCACACATGACCTCATAACATTTCATGTTTCATAATCTTTAATTTGACTAGTAGTGGAGCCAGAATGGAGTTACAGATCCAAATTTATAGTTGTTCGACTTGAAGTTGTTGAAAATGGTCATTGAGGACAAGTTTGGGGAAATGTATGCTTTATTCATGAAATAATGGAAATTTGGCCTACAATAATTGTTGTTTTTCCTGAAATAATGGAATCATGCATGCAAGAACAAAAATCTTGGGTGAAACCTATTTCAGAAGATCTTTACGTTCCCAATGCAATGTCATCTTCTTCCCATTCCACCCAAAAAACATCTAAGTAATTGGTGTGAATGATTAGAGATGTGCGTGAAAGATCAAAAGCCACATGAAATATTCTTACATGCCAAATGTGATGTTTGTCAGGAATGTTCCTCGAAGTCCTATGAAAATGGACAAGGAAGGTGAAAAAATGTTTTGTGATGTGTGCACAAGATTATAATTTGCATGAAATATTTGTTTGTGCCCTATGCGATGTCAAACTCCCATTTACCCGTGCACCTGCCAAGTTAAAGATATAGTACTTGGAATGATATCTAAAAAAACAACTCAAATATATGAGGGAGACCAAAAATAGGTGATTTACTCTAAGGAGGAATCCATGGAAGTTTTGACCGACATCCCATAATCTCATTTCAATGATGGATAAAACGTCCCTAAATATGAAATAGATGTCTCCCACCTATGGAAAGTGAGAATGTGGAGCAACAACAAGAGCTTCCTCGATAGATGGATGAAAACCTCTACAAAAGCATCAGAAATAGTGATTCTAATCCATATAAAATGGTCATGGATTCACCTCATAAGAATTTTCATATTGATTAAATTTATTTTCTATTTATGATTATAGGAAACCATGAATATTTTCATGAAATTATAAAAAATAGTTTAGATGAAAAGGTAAAAATGTCAATTTTTTGTACGTATATATTTTTTAGGAATGAATTGATTTTCTTAAATAGTACAGATATATTAGTTTTTATAATTACAGAGTAATGATAAATTCTTAAATTAAAAATTATTACATAATATTACTTGTACATAAAATTCCTGAATTATTTATGACAAAAAAATCACAAACATTTTCACATGGGTTGTATAAAAAAGTTAAACAAGGAAGTTTTATGATGACTACATGTGTAATAATATTTTATTATATCCTAATAATATAACATTTTCATATGAATAATGAAGTTATATATATATAAATATATGATGTCCTTAAATTATGATTTATGAAAAAAATATGATGTAGTGATGAAAAAAGTATCACATCGCTTCATGGAGCTTGTAGTCTTTAGATACACACGAGCGAGATTATCATTTTCAATAAGGACGAAGTGTAAGATGTAAAGTAATATTTTATTTTTAAAAAATCATAATAATTTCAGAAAAAATTATATTCTTTAATTATGAATTTAATATCATTTATGGTATTAAATGATTAAAAACAAAACATGTCACTTCATGGAGGTGGTATTCCAAAAGTATGCATGCGCAATGTTTAAAATTTCCAATATTTGGGAATGGTACTAAAATGTGGTGTACCTTTAATTTAACAAAATTTTATTATATTTTGTATATATGTTGTATTATTCCAGCATGGTTATGATATGTTTTAAGGAGTTATAAGTTCAAATAAACCTAGAGGATAACAATTAACTATTATCCCAATTATTTTCAAAACCACCATTCACTTAAACCACAAGATTTCTAGGTTGTTATTTTTGTGATAAAAAATCATAGACATGATTTGGAAGGTTGGGGAGATATTTAGGCATAACATAGTTGACCTAAATTTCTCAAGTGGTGTGGATAAGTTAGGATTGGAGGTTCCATTTTATGAGTGAGGGGAGTGGCCCAATTTTAATAATTCTTAACTTTTAAATATTATATGTGTCATACTCATAGTAATGTTTAACTAAAAAAATTAAAATTTATAAATAAGATGATATTTATGGAAGTCTGCATGGGGAATAAGACATTAAATGTCACTTTTCTTAACATTTCAGAATATTTTATCATTGATTTGCCTCTTTTACCCTTTATTATGAAAATAATTTAACATGTATAAACTTTATTATGAATAAAAATGATGTTTTTTGTGGATGTAAGAAATGGAAAATTCCAAATGTAATATTATTTTTTTAAGATATATTTTTTATTAATATGTTTTATATTTAAATATTTATGATTGGAGAATCCCAAGGGTGGAACAATGGACATTAAATGTGGCTTGTATTGGAGTGGGGGTTATAAGAGAGGTGGAAGAGGTAGGTTATAGTGGACTGAGGTGCATCTTTATGCTTGGGATATTTCACCAATATCACAGCAGTTGACACAGACATGACTGTTGGTTTTTTAATGGTGGAATGTATCCTCCTCTACCTCGTGTTTATATGGTAGAGGTTCCATATCTTCATACTAATTCTATATATGGGGGCCATTGATACATACACACAATACCTTTTGGATCCTCCATTATTTGACGTGAGATTGTTGGTTTCTTTTAATTATAGATCATCTTATAGATTCACATCCCTATATCTACTCCTCTACTCCTCTAATATTCAAGGATTTTGAGATGTTTGGAATTAGGGATTTACGATGAATACATCAACGAATGTGGAAGTCATCTAAGTATTTTATTGAATTCATAAATCTTATGCGGGGGACATCCAATAAGATATACACCTATACAATTCATTTATTCATCTATGGTACACATTCCCATTGATTAATTTAATTTTTTTACATAATTAAAATTAAACTAGTTGTAGGAGTATTTATAGAATATATGGTTGTTTTTAATGTATATTTTGTTGTCTATAACTTGTCTCCCCAGGTTGTTTGGTTATGAATCTAGTGTATCTTGATGAAATTGTGAGTAATAATTTATTATTATGGTTTTAATTATTTTTTAGTCAATGTGGAATGCTATAATTAATTTAACTATGATTATTCATGTTTTGGTTAGAAATCTAGTGGTTGGATAGGGTTCGGTTGAGATTAGATGGTCCTCAATAGGACATGATTGATCTAATATATAATGGAAATAAATGGAAAATGTTTAATAGTGTTATTTGTCACTAGTAGTCACCCTATCCTACAGTCCTTTTTAAAATTTAATGCATTGTGACATCTAGTCTATCCATCGAGGGTGATAAACTAGCTAATTAAGATAATGGACTAAGATAAATGGAACCCCAATAATTATAAAAAAATTAATTCTATTAGATCTCTTTGAACATATATAATGATAATTTCCACAACCTGACCTTGCACTCTGGCTAGATGGATCAACCACCAATAGTCATGGCCAAGAAAATTATTGGAATTAGTCTCAACACTTATATTCATAGGGGTTCTCCTTGATTTAAAATTTAAATCATATAATGTGGTGGAAATCTATTTTAGTTGTAGAAAATACCAATTGTAAGTGTGAGTAGACCCATGATTATGTGATCTAGTGGTCCTAGTATGAATCTAATGGATACCATTGATTTAATAGGGAAAATTCCATGATCATGTAGGAAGTGATCTTACACATTGAGATGTATTTTTCTTAGTTAGTTTGACTATAGAATGAAATGACCTGGAATGGGTGAGCCAAATAACCTAGTAAATATCTTATGCATTAATATGGTTTGTGTTTCATGTCTTGATTGTTTTCTATGAGATGCACCAAATATAGTTGGCGTAGTTGTGTAATTTTGATGACATTTTCGAAGGTCATAGAACCCCTTAAGCATTTTTAACCATACACCATATTTGATACTGAGGGAACTATTTAGGGTTCCTCTAGTGCATAGAGAACCAGGGAACCCAAGTTGGTGTCTCCTTGATAGACCATCCCTAGGAGTATGCATATATACTGGGAAGATATATTTTCTAGAGTCACCCAAGAATGAAAAACCCTGTAAAAACATGATATGTTTGAGATGATGGTTTTAGGATTGGCTGTTCATAGCAACCTAGGTAAGATTCTATTTTAATTATATGGATATGACATTTTACTCCCTACTATTCCATGGAGTCATCTGCTTTGTATAAATGTGATGTGATGGTTTTGAATGTTTTGGGGTATCCAACTGAAATAAATGAGACAGTGGGATGATTAGTATATATGGGATCAGGTATTATATTATATTGGTTGTGACTCCAAGTCTAGATTACATCTTGTGAAATTGTTTATCCAATAGTCAATGTATATTGCTGGTTCATGTTATCCCTTATCAGAGATACTTGATAGCATGCATCCATGATTTCCAGAGATTCTAGGGATTCCTTTGAAATAATGTGTTTGTTACTAATGTTTAAGTATCCTATGATTTTATTGGTGCATCAAATAGAAAAATATGAATTCATAGAACCTATAGGATTAAAATTGTGTTATGAGGATTTGGGTGTTTTTATATCCATAATCTCAAATTCTTTTCATCCCCACAGTGATTGTTAGACCCCTTAATTGATTCTTATGTTCCCTGTAGTATCAGGGGAGTGCACTACTGATTGGTTAGCTAACAAATGACAATATATTAAATGAACATGTTATTTATTGTGGTATTATAGATGGAATTCCACCAGAATAAATGTGTCACCAAGGAATCTATCACAATAAGACATATAGCATTACCAAGGGCCTCCCTCTCACTGGTATAATATATCGGCCTGACATTGAGAATGAGTTGGTACATTTTAGGGGTTCATAATTTGGGTATATAAGATAAGAACACCAGTTCATTAACCACATTATGATACTATTAATAGTGGAGGTGAGATCAAGATATCCTGGGTGTGTGGATGGAGGTTTCCCAAAAGTGATTCCCATTCTCAGAGACTCCTTAACAGTAGATGAAATTGGAATGTTTGATCAGAGTCATGGACCCAAGGATCGATGATAGTTATTCGATTTGGTTCGGGTTATTTTTTCACCATTGGGGTTCCAATGATACCATTGTAGAGTAAAAATAATTATAACATAATTAGAGACATTCTAGCTCTAGAAACATAGGTAGTTGAGTTTATTAATTTTTTTGTTGTTTGGTAGTTTATATATTTATTTTAGTATTGTGTGTCACATGAACATATCAAAGCATACATCATTATGTATGAGACAAAATTGGTGGGTTCCTACTATGTTTTGTGTCCATAGGCTACTAAGACTATCATTTTACAAGGGTACTTGAGAAAAAATCACATTTTAATCACTTCAACACATTGGGTGGATGCTTGGTATTGGTTTTTACAGGGTCAAGAATGAAAAATCGGATGAGATATTGACTTCTTGATGAGGTACATCTGAAACATGGAGTAGAACCTCATGAAATTAATTATTTTATTTGTATGATTATTCTTGTGAGAATTTAATTTAAGTATCATATTTATATCTTTAATTTTTGATTTGTTTGTTATTTTTCATATCGATGTAACAAGTCAAATCTTTAATGAATTTGTTGTGATATTTATTTATTATATATTCTAATACATGGTTATTTTAATTGTTTCTTCTTACTCAGAATCAAGGGTTATGGTCTCCCCAGATTACCACCTACACCCCCAACTACTTAACAACAACCTCTATAATTTTAGGAGTCCTAGATGAGGTCACATGGTTGTCCCATCAAATTACGAATAAGAGTGATAAAGGATGACGGGTTACAAATTTTTATTAGAGATTTGTTTATTTGTATTACTATTTTAAAATATTATAGGAATTTTTGGAACTTTTAATGGAACCTATACTATTACATCTTGAGCAACATTTCTGGTGGAAGGTCATGTTATCAGTGGCGTGGGAGTGATTTTCATCTTAATATATGTAACAACTGTATACGATTCCCTAGGAGACTGATAAGATGCTCAAATTTTGGGTTATTTAATGTATTTTCTCCATTTATCTATAGAGATAATATTTTAATAATGTATCATATTAGGAATGTAAGATTTACATGATATATAGGTCTACTAGTGTGATTATTTTTACTAATCATATAGGCTCAAATTTTTAATGTTCCAGTAAGTGATCATATGGTATTTTCCTATAAAATCACTTTTTGGAATTTTACATAGTTTGGATGAAATTTATTGATGTATTTTATTATGGTTGTAGGTTTTATGGATCCTATATAGAGATGATTGATGGTGAAATGGTTATACGGTAGCATCTTCAAGGGATGAGTAGAGTCCTAGAGGGGTCACTAATGGAATTCAATGTCATTGGGATGAACCACTTCTGTGTGAGTATTGTGTATGTTTGGTTATTTAATGGTATACTATTAACACATACCATTATTTCTTATATATCAAGGAATTACACTCTATATAACAAAAAAATGGGACCCCAATTCCATGACATGGAATATTGTAGATTAAGTCATGGAGGATCATTTTGAGATTTGATTCTCAAGAGGGAAATCACAAAGGATAATTCTTTATAAAATTACTTCCTAAGTATTATTATTGGATATCAAGGGGTGTTAATTTATATATGATCCTCTAGTGAGGTGAATTTGAATGTGAGATGTCATATTTAAAATGGACGGTACCATGTGGTGTTTCTTATAAGTTGTGACCCTAGTGAGATTTTGTTTGGGAGTTAGGAGGGAGGACCAAGTGACCAATGATTTTGAATAAGGGTTTAGGGTGTCCGTTTCTATTTCTTTTCAACAGAAACAAATGATAGAGGTGTTTTCCCATGTTTATTCGTGTCTTTGAGGAAGGACACAAAGATATGTGATTTAAGAATTTTAATCAAGGCACTAGATGTTCTAACTAGTGTGGTAAAGAAATCATGATGCCATATAATTTTTCTAGAAGAGTTATTTCATGTGAATTTTGATAATAATGATATAATCATGGTATGGGATAAGCACAAGAATGTGGATATGTATTTTTTTAGTTGGGTGGACTAAAATTCTTTATAGCATTGTCATTTATGTGGGCATTTCATCCTACATTATTTGGAGTGAAACTCAGGGTATCACGAGTAATATTCTCTAATTGTGTGATACTATAGAAAATGGACATTCATTTTCAGAATGTCGTGGTAGTGTATGGACTAATTACACACAAATAAATATTAATTGGAATTTGTTATGGTTGAGAGTGAAACAAAAATTATTTTTAGTAATTGTGGAAAAACTAGACAATTAATTATGTAATGAATAGCCAATGATGAATTATATTTATTTGAGAATGGAACTTCATGAGTTTATGATATAGGTGAATAATAATAAAATTGTTATGGTAGTGAATTCCCCATCGTTCATCGGGTTTAGAGACACTATTCATGGATAAAATATTAGTGAATGATGTTAAGATATTCTAATAAGATATGTAATATTATTAGTTAGTGTATCATGTTGTTTCATGTTTATGAGCATTCCTTTACAAATCTAATAATATAATTTGGTGATGGATAATGACTAGTTCATGGTGTTCATATATTTTCAGTTGATGTAATGAAAATAAAACTAGTTTAATTTTGGTTGGAATGTATGTTCTAGTCGTGTGACGCTCATACGAGAAGGGTCAAGAGAGTTTAGACTTTTTTATTGGATAATAATTATATAATGAGTTTATTGAGATTTTAAATGGTTATAAATAAATATTTATTAATAGATAAATTTCCTATATATATTTATGTGAGATGGTATATCAAGGCTGATTGTTGGAATCCAGATTAGGATAATATTTTTGTGAACTATGTGTGTTTCTATCAAAGACACATTGACACAAGTTTCATGGTACAATAGTATTGAAAAAATGAGGATTCAGCCAAGCAATATCACTAGGATTAAAGTATAATATACAATTATTTTGATTATGATATCATAAGATACATTTTTTCATGAAAACATTATGATTCAACAAATTGAAAATTATTTTGTAGTTGGAATCGTGGGTTTTTTAGGGTGGTCAAAAATTTTGAGTCTAGCTGTGGTTCTATATAAAATTGTATGTGTTATGATAAAAACTACAATTTTTTGGAATTATGGATATATACGATATATTTCTAGAATTTTTCATCGTATCTTTGAGAATGATGTGGTGTAAACATGTTTCGAATAGATGGTAGAGGATCGTTTATTCTTTCATAAAACATTCTCCTAAGGATTGATTCTAATATTTCAATTATATTTCATGTCTGGTCAAAAGTTAGAGGATTTAGAGTAAATATTTTTTATTATTTTAATATGGATGGATGTTATGATAATGAGTCCCTAAGGTGGGTGTTATTTGAAGCAAAATTGGACTTATGAGATACTAATATTGGTGGTGAGAACTATAAGGACAATTGATGACTAGATGTTGGAATTAGGGTTTCTCTAGTTGGATGGGACCAGGTATATATTTTCCCATTATTCCATTGATGGTGACATGAATTGGATGTAGTTTGATATGCATCAGAATTTTTTATTGGATGTTTAACTTTTATATATACTTGACCATTTAAGGTTGAAACTGTGATGTTTGATAGTGAATTGATCTCCAATGTTGTTCAGGAGAATTATATAGATGACCATAGTGGATTTTAGGGATGATATTTTCATGGTGGGGAGTTAGTGGTGCTTTTTGATTGAATAGAAAAGAAAATTGCTGAGAGAATTTTAGTTTTTGAGTTTATGTGGAAGGCCATTTTTAGGACAAGGATTCATAAATCAATGATGAGCCTCATAGCACACTAAGGGTGGTGTATCGAACATTTAATGAAGATTTTATGGGATTTAGGTTACACCTATGGGTATATCAGGTATGTAGGATGGTTCAAGTCTTAAAGAAATAAACCTTAGCTTTTGGGTGGCCAATTGAGTAGTATTTGTATCCCTATAGTTGACCCAAGCTAGGTGGGGGATGAAACAGTGTATAATTATCCAGTAGTGATAAATCACCTATATAATGTGGTTTTTTGTGGGGGGGGGGGGTAATTACACATTTTTCATATGATATTCTATGGGCACAACCCTTATATTCATGCTTGTTTATTCTATGTGGCATTTGATACATTCCCCCTCAACCTCTTTATTTCTACTTGATTTTTGGGTGCAATTCATGGGTGTTTTCATTGAGGATCAATTTATCGATTCCCCTCACATAGTCCACTCATCTTCCCATATTCTTCATTCTAATTTAGTTATTTTTTATTTTGGTCATTACGATTATTTGACTATATAACACTGAAAATTTATAAATCATTTGTTGACATCATGAAGCCTAGATAGAGGAAATACCTATATGATGTCCACTTGAATTTGATAATTTTTTTTATTAAAATTACATCAAATTGTAGAATAATTTAATGTGATATTATTAAATTAAATTTAATTAAATAATTATGGGTGAGGTACTAGCACATAGGTCTTGGTCATATAGTTATAACATGGGTCTACTGTTTGTCTCCCACAACTAGTTAGAATTGGATACAGTGCGGTGCAATAACCGGGATTGTTTTATTTGAATACTCAAGTTTATATTAAATTTTTTCAGATAATGTTAAATTATTTAATTAATTTCTTTTGGTTTCTTTGTATGAGATATGATATCGACTGGTATTTGTGGGTTAGGTTGATCTAGGGAAGATATTGACATGCCTTTGCAGAATGACTTGATTAATGAAATTAATTGAAAAATCTATAATTTAGGTAGTTTGTCTTAGTACACACCAAATTTTATAATCATTGTTTTTTTAATTTTTTCAGGTGGTCTTATCACTTAGGGTGTTCATTATGTAAGTTAATTTAATTGCTAAATGTTCTACAAATAATTTTAATGATTTTAATAATTAAATTAATAAAATGTGATCCCTTGAACCCAGTAGATAATTAAGGGATAAAAGGGCCTTCAATCCATATAGATGAATAAACCGTCAGTGGATCAGGCTATAATCATTTTTAGAGTGATCCATAACAACTCCGCCCAATTGGTCTATATTTGTATAAGTTTCTATGTTTATATTGTTGTTGACCACACCTTTTTTGATAATCACAATTATGCTTTCACATAATTTGATAAATTCATGTTTATCTATATATTAATTCTTTTAATATATGATATTATATTATCAAGATGATAATAATATTAAAATAGTCCTTGAAATATGTTAATCAATGTTTATCTATGTTTATATACATTTTGAATTAATTCTAACTCAATCGGATATGTTCTGCATAAAACAAAGAAGTATTTAGTCATTAATTTTCTTATAGCTACTGATACAGATCTACCGGTACTTAGTCTACCGATAAGACATAGTCACCGATAAGTTAGGGTTACTGATACGCAGAGCTACCAGTATGTACAAGTCCACCGATACAGAGAGCTACCAATAGAAACTGAGATACTGATAGAACAACTCTACAGTGTTACCAAAAGAGTAGGTCTACCGATATATTCAAGTCTACCGATATAAGAAAGACTACTGATGTGAAGCTACTGATACAAAATGATCTACCGATAGAAGCAAAGTGTACCGATAGATGAAGTCACCAGTATATAGAGCTACCGATTAAAGATCAAACAGCTACCAATAGCAAGAGCTACTGATACAAGTTCAAACAGCTACCGATATGAGGAGCTACTGGTACATGATCAAAGATCTACCGATAGAAGGTCATTGTTACATAAAGTCAACAACTACCTACAGAAGGAAACTGAGGAAAGAGTGACCAGTCATACTCTAAACTCCTAATTTTATTTATTTATTAAAGAAACAGTTATATTTTGTGATGTTAATGCAATCAATGTTATTTAATGTATATTTTTGGAATTTCATGGAACCGTACCTAGTACCCATAAAAAGGTAATCATTATTTTTACCAATGATGATTCTATAAAAGGAAGGAAGAAGACCGTGCAGATCGTAGAGAATCAAGGAACTAAGAAGGCACGTAAAGGGTGAAAAGGTATGGGGTGAATAGCATTGAAAAGTGGTGAATTCATGCAAAAGGAAAAAGCTACATTCATACTAGAAGATCACTGGTCATACACGATGCCACTCATTATAGAGGAGAACCCAAGCTGCATCATGAGTGAAGAACTACAATGAACACTTAATGCACTCAAGCTTATTGGCTGAACCTGAAAACCAAGGAAGAAAATGACACTCTGTTTTTCAGACAAAAACCAGAGAAGGACACATAAGCATTTTTGATAAATTAAAAGTGTCCAGTGCTGCACTTCACATCACAAGAGCATTCTAAACTCTTATCCATTATTTTAGTGATTCTTTTATTTACATTAAGAGCAGTGTGTATACTCTGTATATTTCTTACACACACTCTTTCCTATGCAAATATGGAGGATTTCTAAATCCTCGTTGAAACTCTATAACTTCCTTGAACCTCACTATGGATAGTGGTAGAGGTCAAGTAAGACCTGTACAACCTGTGAGTTTCTGTTTGTTTTCCAACAAAGAACCGTGGTTGAGGTCTTTGATCCTGGACAGTGTTTTCACTGTTGTTTACCCCGATCCAAGGTGTGGATCAAATTTATATAAATTTTTTGAGAGGACTATGTATTGGCTTGAGACTGAACCTCTACATTAAATCTGTTGTGAATTTTAGTTTATGTCATAAGTATACAATATATTTTATATTCTACTACTAACTACTTTGAAATATAATTTGTTTTAAATTTACTTTGATAGTTAAATTATCAAGTGTTTATACTTATTGTAAACTAGTAAGTTAGTTTCAGAAGTTAATTTAATATTTTGATTAAATTGAATGAGACCTAATCAATCTTTGAGAAACAAATTGAACATTTAAACTCATTATACATTCACTACAGTTTAACTTGTTTTTAAATATGGGGATTTTAATAGAAAAATTTGTAACCGAAATTTTAATATCCAGTGCGACCAACATTTGGTATCAGAGGTTGTTTTATTAATACAGGATTTAAAAACACTCTGTTTTTCAACTGTAATTTTTGTTGTATCTTTAAAGATCATAAATTTCTGTTAGTTCTAAATTTTATCTCTTTAAATATATTATCTAATGTCTAGTTATGGACAATAAACTATAAGGTGCTGCTACCAACAGACCACCCTTCTTTAATTGTACAAACTATGCCCAGTGGATGCTTAAAATGAAAATTCACTTGAAATGTATCGGATTTGATATATAGACAGCTACAGATACTCAATATAAGATTATAGAAACTGGAATAACTACTTGGGATGAAACTACAAAAATATCTTACAATAATACCTATAAGGATATGAATTCCTTATACATTTCTTTAGGAAATGAAGAATTCAATCACATTTCTACTAGCAAAAATACTTATGAAATTAGGGACACTTTGGTTGTTTCCTATGAGGGAACAACCAATGTCAAAGAAATGAGGCTAAATACCTATATTATTAAATATGATAATTTTGAAATGAAGCCTGATAAACCCATTTCAGACATGTATCTCAGGTTCAATGATATTTTCAATACTATGAGATCCCTTGGAAATGTTCTTCAAGCAAATGAACAAATTATGAGGATATTAAGATGTTTTCCAGAAATATGGAGAGGTACATCTATTTCCATTAGAGAATCATGTGACCACAGAAAACTGCCTATTAAATAATTAATAGATAAGATTATGATTTATGAGGAAGAACTGAAGGTGAATAAAGAAGAAGTTGATGAACCAAAAAGAATTTTAGTGGCATTTAAGTCTACTGCCTCAAGGAGAAAAGACAAGGAGAAATTTTACAAACCAAATGAAATCTCAATAAGATAAAGATTAGATTATAATAGTGATGCTGAGATGGCTCAAACAACTAGAAGATTTAAGAAATTCTATAGGAAGAAGAAATTTTTCAGAAAATAAAACTACAAAGGGAAATATAAAAACAAAGGAAACTAGAAGAATGATTGGAAGAGAGCTGATAAGAGTGATGAAGTTATCTGCTATGACTGCAAGAGAAAATGTCACATTAAACCAGACTGCCCAAAATTGATGTTCAAGAAGAAACATTACTATAAGGACAGTAAGTATAAGAAAGAAATGAAAGAAAATTAGAGTGCTTTAGAAGACACTTCAAGTGATTCTGATTCTTCTAAGGATGAAGATTCTCATAAACCTAACATGTGTTTTATGACAAACACATCTGAGGTAATGCTGGACCCTCCTACTTCAAATTCATATTATTCTGGAGTTGATTCTGATTCTGATTCTGAATCTGAATAATGTCTAGTGAATAATTATTTGAATATTGTAATATGATAGAAGAGACCTATAATGAACTTAAGTACAAGTACAATGCCTTTATGAAATAGCATGCTTTATCTACCACTGTTAAATCTTCCATTGAGATTGAAAAGGAAAGGAATGCTTAACTGTTAAAAGAGAATACTGAACTAAATTTGTCCAATGAGAAATTAAGGATGGACTTAGTAAAATTTACCAATAGAAAATATACAATTACACAAATTCTAGGTAAACAAGTGGAACCAAAATATACCACTAGAATAGGCTATCATCCTGGAAAGAGACAATTTACCAAAAATCTATTTATTCCAAAATCTCGAGAAAATTCTGCTAGCTCCAGTTTTGGAAATTCATATTCCTCACCTAGTTATTCACATTTTTATAGATCAAATAATGTTTATCTTTCAAAATATATTGATTCTGTAAATTATTTGAGACCCATAAGGCAAATTTGGGTACCTAAAGCTTTGATTTCTAACCTGTCTCGACGCAAGAAAATCTGGGTACCAAAATCATTTCTTGTTTAAACCAGTTTTGTAGGAGACCTACTTGAAGATTTATCACAAGAAAATATGGTACATGGACAGTGGATGTTCAAGTCACATGCATGGAGATTATTCATTCTTTAAATTCATAATAAATGTTGATTGAGTTTATGTCTCATTTGGTGATAATTCTAAAGGAAAAATCATTGGCCTAGGCCAGATCGGTAACACTAATTCAGTTTTAATTTCTAATTTTTTATTTGTTGATGGACTTAAATACAATCTGTTAAGTATTTCTCATTTATGTGATGATGGATTTAATGTTATGTTTGAAAATGGATCATTTAATGTTTTTAACTCTAAAAATGTTTTAGTATTTTCTTCTTGGAGAAATTAAAATGTTTATGTAGTTGATTTGAATTCAATGGCTAAACAAAACATTACTTGTTTAAATGCTTTTAATAAAGAATCATGGCTTGGCACAGATGATTAGGACACTACAATATTCATTCACTTAGGAAACTAACTAGGAAGAACTTAGTGAGAGACCTACCTAAACATGAATTTCTATCAGACAAGGTTTTTAATCCCTATAAAAAGTGAAAGAAACATTAATTTTCTTTCAAGTCAATGAAAGAAGTTGCAACTTCTCAACCTATCGAGTTGGTTCACATGGACTTGTTTGGACCTTCTAGAGTTTCTAGTTTAAATGGGAAGCACTATGTCTATGTCCATGTAGATGACTTTTCTATATATACTTGTGTAAACATCTCATCACACAAAAGTGAAGCTTGTTCTTACTTTATTAAATACTCCAAGTCTGTAGAAAACCATAGTGGACATAAGATTATAACCCTATGAAGTGATCATGGCCGTGACTTTGAAAATCAAGAGTTTGAATCTTATTTCTCACACAATGGCTATATTCATATATTTTCGGCCCCTTGGACTCCTCAGCACAATGGTGAAGAAGAAAGAAAAAATAGAACCCTTCAATAAATTGAAAGAACTATGCTTAATGAGTATGTCCTGCCTATTTATTTTTGGGCTGAAGCAGAAAATATGACTTGTTATATTATTAATAGAGTCTTGATTAGACCTGTTCTTAGGAAGAACCCATATGAACTATGGAATAATAGGAAAACCAAAGTTATTTACTTTAGAGTATTTGGCTTCAATGTCATTATTCTTAATACCAAGTATAATATTGACAAATTTCCATCCAAAAATGATGAAGGAATTTTTCATTGATATTATTTAAATAGAAAAGCCTATAGAGTCTTTAACAAAATAAAAAAATGTGTGGAAGAATATGTTTACATCATGTTTGATGAAACTGGCCCACAAGAACCTAATCCTTCTCTTCAAAATCTTGAAGATTATTTGACTATTCTAGACCTTAATAATAAAACTAAGGAACCTGTTGTAAAAACAACCAGTTCTGGACATATTCAAGAATCTCCTTCTGTTGATCCTGAACCTGTAGATGAACCTGGAATTTCTAGTCCTACTATTACTAGATCAACTAGGATTCTAAATAATCATCCTTTGGATGCTGTTGTTGGTAATCCGGATAGAGGTACACAGAGTAGAGCTTCTCTAAGAAACCTTGATGAACATCATGAATTTATTTCACAGCTAGAACCCTAAAAAGTCAATGATGCAATCAATGATGAATTTTGGGCAATGGCTATGCAAGAAGAGTTAAATCAATTTGATAGAAACAAAGTCTGGGAATTATTTGACAGACCAAAGGACACTTTTACAATAGGCACTAAATCTGTTTTTATAAAAAAAGTTGATGAGTCCGGAAATATATTTAGAAATGATTCTAGGTTAGTTGCACAAGGATACAGTCAAGAGGAAGGTATAAACTATGAGGAAACCTTTTCACCTGTAGCGAGATCAGAATCCATTAGGATCTTACATTCCTATGATAGACATATGAATTTAAAGTTATATCAAATGGATGTCAAAAGTGCATTTCATAATGGTTTTATAATTGAAGATGTTTTTGTTGAACAACCACCTGGATTTACTAATCTGCAATTTCCAAATCGTGTTTTCAAACTTTCTAAAGGTTTATATGGTTTAAAACAAGCTCCAAGAGCGTGGTACGATAGATATAGTAATTTTCATATTTGAAAAAGTTTTACTAAAGGGATTTCTGATCCAATTATTTTTATTAAAATAATTTCTAAATAGTTTTTGATTGTAAAAATCTATGATGATGATATTATTTTTGGTTCTTCTAAACATTTTTTATGTTCTGATTTTTCACAGAGTATGCAAAATGAAATTGAAATGAGTTTAATGGGAGAACTCAAATATTTTCTTGGATATCTAGTTTTTCAAAATGAAAATGGTATTATTTTTAATCAAATTAAATACACATAGCATCTTTTAAAACGTTTTGGATTGGATATTATTAAAGAAAGTGGTACTTCTATGAGTACAGTCTGTAAATTGGATGCAGATGAAACCGGGAAACCAGTGGATCAAACCAATTAGAGCGGTATGGTTGGAAGCTTACTTTACATTTCTGATAGTCAACCAGATATTATGTTTAGTGTGTGTATGTGTGAATGATTTCAAGCTAATCCAAAAGAATCTCATTTACTTGCTGTTAAAATAATTTTTAAGTATCATAAACACACAGTAAATTTAGGTTTATATTACCCAAAAGGAAAATCTTTTGAATTAATGAGTTATTCAGATGCTGACATTGCTGGTTGCAAGGTGGAAGAACAAGCACATTTGGAACATGTAATTTATTGGGGAAATCCTTAGAATCTTGGTGTAGTAAAATGTAGAATTCTGTAGCTTTTTCCACTGCTGAAGTAGAGTATATAGCTGCCGGTAGTTGCTGTGCACACATTCTGTGGATGAAAGACACTCTTTTGGACTATGGATATGATTTTAAGCAGGTTTCAATTAATTGTGATAACACTAGTGCAATAAACATTTCGAAGAACCCTGTATCACACTCTAGGACCAAACACATTGATCTAAGGCATCACTTTTGGAGAGATCATTACCAAAAAGGTGATATTACTCATGAATTTATAGGTACTTAACATCAATAATGTAACAGCCCGTGATTTTATGAAAAATATTCTTTTTAATTTTATTAATGTCTTGTGTTGTACGCTGCACCAAAAGGAGCTTGCACAACACACATCCTTTACTTGCCTTGCATTACACGCAATCGCGACCTTCCTCGATAGCGTGTGTAGTACGCAATACCAAGTTTCACTAAACAACGATATGCTATTAAAATATTATTATAACTAGCCGTTATGAATAGTAATAACCACCTTTTAAAATTTTAGAAATTTTAAATCTCAAAATGGACTTCATTTTTGGATTCGGAGTATCGAATTTAGCCTAAGGTGACATTTTGGTATTTTTCGGATAACTTTCATATTCTGATGAATAGTGAAAATTACTAAATTATAATTAAAAACAACTTTTTTAATCAAAATAATTAATAGTGATAAATTATTAATTTGAGTGGTTTTATAGTATATTTAGAATATATTTTTACAATTTAATACAATGTTGGTCATTGGATGTAATTTCGCATTTAAACCAGACATAAACAAGTGTCAATCTTTTGATAGATATTGTTTCTTAAAGACACGCTATTTGTTTTAACAGTGGGATTTAATTATAAAATTAATTAATGCAACATCTATGTTATGAATTTGGTAAAATAGAGATCATTTTTGAATTCGGAATATGAAATATATCTTAGGATGAAATTTTGGCACTGTTCTGAAAAACATCAATTTTTGATGAATAGTGAAACTACTAAGTGGTAGTTAAAAAACTGAATTTTTCATAAAACTTAATTTTACCGCTTCTGAGAAGGGAATTTCAAAAATCCGAGAGACACAGTTGATGTCAGTAAGTAAAATGTGGTTCAATGAGATGAAAATAATTTTTGTTGAATAGTAACTTTTTACTTTTATTTACCACGGTTAAAAGTAAATAGGGTAATTAAGGGTAACAATGATATTAATATTACCCTAACACATGTCCTAATCCTATTGGACAAGTGTATCTCGACCAAAAACAACCTTAAGTGTAAAATATTATCATTTATGCCCACTTGGATTAGATTAGGACATTTATTATTATTTAATTCAAAGAAGAGTTAAAATCAAATTTTATTTACTAAAACATTTTTAATATAGGGTTATAAATAAGATAAATTAGATTGTAAATATTCATTAGAAATATAAGAAGATTTCCTACATAAGGGTATTTTATTAGTAATTTTTAGACATCAAATAAGTTAATTTATTTATGACACAAAGATGATGCAGTAATTATCTTATTAATGAAATATTGATATAATTGATATTATAAATACCAAAATAAATGTAATTTAAGACTTTTTATGAATTACACTAATTTTCTAGGTTACTATGATATATTATTGTTGATTTAATAAACTTGGTTCTAACATATAATTCTGTTATGACTTTCACAAAAATCATATATCAAATAGTGTCAAAATTAACACAAAATAGTTTTTAAATCAAATATTATATTATTAATTGTTATTTTATTCCTAAAAATCTAATGTTCTGCCAAATGAATTTTCTAAGGATATATATATTAATAATAAATAATTTGGGGTTCTAATGGCATGTTATAGTAAGTGTATTAACCATATAGTGTAAGAAAACAAAAAGACACGGTAAAAGTTAAATTATTTAACTTAGAGTTAAATCTAATTGATAAGGTTAAAATAATAACCTAAACTTGTCTAAATCCTATTGGTTGATAGTATTGCGACCCATCCCCACTTTAGCTTCGAAATAAGACCCTTTGGAACCATTATAAACCTATTTTGACTTTAATATAAAATAATATTTTGAGATATTCCTAAGGTGCCCCTCTCCTCCCTTATAAAAGGGCACCTCCTCCCCATCCTCCTCAAACCAATTTGAGCACTCAGGCTCGGCCAAAACCTGCCAAAATCCCTTCTCCACTTCCCTAGAATAATCCTAGAGGTCTTGGTCTTCTTCAAAGACCAATCTTAGTTCCCTAAGTGGAGGATTCAAAGAGGCGTTTCAAAGAAGAGGTAATATCCATTACCGATCTTTTCAATTTCTTTCTTCTTCAACTTCTTCTTCTTTAGTTGTTTCATGATAAAGTAATAACATCAGTATTTCATATATACTGATATGTTATTATAAATATGAAACAACTCTAATTAACCTTCTATCCATCCTACGGAAAAAGGAAATCACCGCGCGTGCGTACGTACGGAATACCGTCTGCACGCCGTGGTGTAATCTATTTTCCGCCACCACCTTAATTGGATGGGTATAATGGTTTAATGAGTAACTATATATGATTATTATAAAGTTATATTGATACTGAAATAGTACACATACACTTCAACACAATTCCATGACCATGGGAATGATATCATCGCTCATGCGTACGTACGGACTACCGTCTCCACGACGCGATGAGATTCATTCTCAATGATTAACCATTCATGAATGATTATAAAGTATATATAATAAATACTAATGAAATATATGACATAATAATTATACTGGAATTATTTATATTTATATGTATGTCATCTACTTAATTCCATTCAATTCAATAACGAAACGAAAACAGCGATCATCCGTACGTACGGACGACCCTCTCCATGAAAGGTGTATTTCTTTCCATTTACTGATTTATTATATATGTATATTCTGAATATATATATATATATATATAAATCATGTTTTATATTATGGAATTAATTAATCATGATCTAAGTAATTATATGAATAATTACAAGTTAAAAACACGAACGACAAATGAGACGATTTTACCCAAAACGCTACTTTAACATGAATTTACAAAAGAACGGGTAATATAAAGTCATAAGTGGACCATATATGATATAATAACAATGAATATGATTCTGGAATAAGTCAATAACATGATTTAAATCATTATACAGGAGGTTGTGACACTTACAAAGCAAGTCAGACCTAAGGTAAGGGAAATATCACGATCTTATTTTTATCCGAGATTTCTTATACGTTGGTATTTACTGGGGTGTATTTTATCATCCACATCCATGTTACATTAAAATGTAATATTATTTCCATCCACCTACAATTTTTTAAAACCTATTTTACCCTTCGGTGAGTTTTTAGTAAAAGATGTGAAAGGAATCTTTTGTCGTTTTTCGTACGAGGTACTTTTTGAATTTTTCCGACAAAAGTACGAAGAATGTTTTTTTAACATATACGGCATGAATGGATTTTTAAAACATTATTTCCAAGAAGCTTCCTTTACATGTTTTCAAATTTATTTTTAATCAACTTCTTTTAGTTTACAATTTTATGACATTTTAAGAAAGGAAAAGTGTTTTTGAAGTAGAAAGGATATTTTCCTCAAGAATGGAGTTCAAATGTTTTATCAAAATTATTTTCCATCTAAGATAATAAAGGGTTCTATTTTTATCCCTATTATTACATTGATTTGATTATGTTGTGAGGGAATTATTTTTATGAAGTCATTTACCTTATATGGTTTGTTTTATGATGTCATGATGTTTCAAGAATCCCATTTTTGTTACATGTGTTATGCGATGATGTATGATTTATGATTATGTGGCACAAATAACAAAGGATTCATTATAAGATGGGTGGGACCTATATCTCCCTCCAATGAATTGGGTAAAGATTTTATATCTCATGAGATAGACATGGCTGGAATAGTAGGTTATACCAGTTCAGTGAAACAGGACTGGAACGAGGGTGACTCGATTCAGAAAGGGACTTTGTCCACTAAGATAGTCTTGGCAATGAGTCTTGACTAACAAGAAATGATTCTCTATGATTATGTGTGTATGCCACAAAGTTTAATGTTTTACGTTATGATTATTTGGATTACATTTCAATTCTATGATTTATCCCATGTTATGATATTATGAGCTCTTTTGTAGGTTAAGATTTCCAAAAGCTATGTTCTTATGTATATGATGTGATTGATATTTCTTTTGTTTACCCTTACTGAGCATTTGAGCTAACCCTTTTATGTTTTCTTTTCCCCAGGATATAAAGAAAGGTTTTAGGTATAAAAAAAGGAAGATCTTTATGGGAGATGTGTGAAGATCTTTCACCACGATTAGAAGATTACGTTACGAGTTTCCAAAGATACTAAACTATTACGATCCTTGTGTGTTTTTTTTTCATGTAATCAGTATTCTGCAAAAGTAATGTAATGTACATGTAAGTCAAGCTTTGGGTCTCTACAGTTGGTATCAGAGGAAAGGTTTAGTCAACCTTTGGAAACTAGGATGCGAAAACGTTAGTGAGATCCCTAGAGATATTTCTAAGATATGTCTAGGGATGTCCCTAAGGTTAAGTATACGTATAGGTTATAGTAATAGAATTACGCTAACGATCATAGAATTAAACCTAAGATGTTAGATATTGAAGGTACTCCCCCTTTATTATGTTGTTTTCCCTAGCATGAATTTTTCCTCTCACACTATTCTTTTTGGGTTTTAGAAAATGGCTGGAACCTGAAAGAGCCGTGTTGATCAATGCAATGGACAATGCAATGATTGTCCTCCTGAACAAACAAATGTTATGGGAGATGGAGTGAAAAATATTATTGCTATACATACACAAGCTATTAATAATTCTGGACTTCCAAATGAGCAGAGAAGGGAACAATATTCTATTGAGTCCTTCATGAGGCAACGTCCACCTTCATTCAGTGGGTCTTCTGATCCACTTGTTGCTGAACAATGGATCAGTACCACTGAAAAGATATTTTCAGTTCTTCAATGTTCTGAACATGATAAAGTCATCATAGCAGTATATCGTTTGGAAGGTGAAGCTGATCAATGGTGGAATCTTATCAAGAATACGAGGCAAAGAGATGAAATTGAGTCCATGGAATGGGACGAGTTCAAGAACTTGTTTTTCAGTAAGTAATTCCCTAGTATTCTTCGAACAAAGATGGAAAAGGAGTTTCTTGAGCTGAAGCAGAAGGATGATGAATCTGTTGGTATATACGAAGCAAATTTTACAAGACTTGCAAGGTATGCATCTGGCATTATCATCCAACCTGAAAGTAAAGTTGATCGATTTTTCAGTGGCTTAAAACCAAGTCTTCGAAGGGCATTAGCTATAAGAGACTTTAGTAGCTATGAAGAAATTGTGTGTTGTGCTATCAAGGTAGAAATTGAAGTTGGTTCTACATATAAATCTCATGGTTTTGACAAGAAACGAAAGATGGAGTTCAAGGAGAAATCTCAGAATAATGGTGAAAAGAAGATGAATGTTTCCTTATGCACAAAGTGTGGAAAGAAGCATGGTGGAGATTGTCTTAAAGGGACTAGAAAATGTTTTAAGTATGGAAAAGAAGGTCATCGAGGAGCTGAGTGTCGAAGTAATGGAAAAAGGGGTTCTAATGATGTGAATAAAGAAAACACTGCAGAGAACGCACCACCAACACTTCAATGCTTCAAGTGCAAGGAAATGGGGCATTATGCTAATAAATGCCCTAATCCAAGGGTTAGTGATGATCAACATGAGAAACCACTAAAGGCAAAGGACAATGGGAAGTCACATGCGATCACTATTGACGATGTTGAATATGACAACGATGTGGTAGAATGATTAAGTGTTTATGTAATGGGATTCCAAAATAATGTGGTATCATAAAGTATTGGAATATTTATATGTTGGTCTAATGTGGTATTCAAAGTGATTGAGATATTTTTAGAAATAAGATGATATGCTCTTAATGAAGGGAAAACGAGAAAATGAAATGTTTAACAGTATTCATGAGCTCATGATTGATATAAGGCCTAAGTGATATCATGGTTTCAGTATATAGAATTTTGAGGATTTTGGTATGTGGAAGGTGTTAACTTTTAACTGCATTCATGTTTTCACTAAGGTATTCAAGAGAATACATGATTAAGGACTTTTAATGTTTTGAATGTGACCAACAAAACATATCTTATGATATATGGGGATCAACGATGGCATTAAATCTCTGGTAATCATTTTCACTATGTTATGAGAGTGGACTGCAGTATTATGGATAAGCCAGAAGATTGGAATGGATTATGTTGGATATAAGTTAATATTGTTTAAGGATAGAAGTTTTTTTTGATATCATTGATGGGATGTTATAGTAATATAGTTTTAGAAAAAGGACAACCTGCAGGATGGGCGACAGCCCATCGCGTCGGACAAGGCTGTGGAAATCGAACCCACAATCGAAGTGCGACTGGCCTTTATCGCCTACCACTGGCCTACAGGAAGTCCCTGTTTAGTAGAAACTAGTTTTATTATATTAAGCAGAATGATATATGAAGTATAAGTCCATTTTAGGAACCATATATGATTAATCTCACTATAGAATGACTTATGTATATTTAATAACTTTTGCTATCCTTTTTTTGAGACAGATGGAATGACCCGTCATTCGATCACAGGATCTGCTAACACTTCACGAATAACAAATTCAACTTCATTTATTTAAGAGATGAAGTGGAAATTGTTCAAGGCACGAACAATAGTGATATTGTACCAAAATAAAGTAAGTATTTATTCTAATTCAAATTCTTCAACTTTAGGGAAACGATCTTGAAAACCAAAAATGTTGTCCTAGTGATCTTATATCTGATGAATCAGATGGTACCTTATATCGTCACAAATTTTTGGGTTTGTGATTGCTGGCTTTTCCATAGCCATGTTCTCTACCACTCCCCATCAGAACATGATGGTTAGATTTCTCTTCCATATCCATATTTTCACCTATGTGGAAACCCAGTGATTAGTTTATTTGGGTAACCGTTAAGTTTCATACTATTGTTTTTAAAGATTGGTTTTGGTAATCCTTTTTATGATGTGGGTTTCTATTAAAAAAACTTTCGAATAGTAAACCATTTATAACCCCGACGAATTTCGAGGGAGAAATTCATTTTAAAGGTGGTAGAATGTAACAGCCCGGGATTTTATGAAAAATATTCTTTTTAATTTTATTAATGTCTTGTGTTGTACGTTGCACCAAAAGGAGCTTGCACAACACACATCATTTACTTGCCTTGCATTACACGCAATCGCGACCTTCCTCGATAGCGTGTGTAGTACGCAGTACCGAGTTTCACTAAACAACGATATGCTATTAAAATATTATTATAAATAGCCGTTATGAATAGTAATAACCACCTTTTAAAATTTTAGAAATTTTAACTCTCAAAATGGACTTCATTTTTGGATTCGGAGTATCGAATTTAGCCTAAGGTGAAATTTTGGTACTTTTCGGATAACATTCATATTCTGATGAATAGTGAAAATTACTAAATTCTAATTAAAAACAACTTTTTTAATCAAAATAATTAATAGTGATAAATTATTAATTTGAGTGGTTTTAAAGTATATTTAGAATATATTTTTACAATTTAATACAATGTTGGTCTTTGGATGTAATTTCGCATTTAAACCAGACATAAACAAGTGTCAATATTTTGATAGATATTGTTTCTTAAAAACACGCTATTTGTTTTAACAGCGGGATTTAATTATAAAATTAATTAATGCAACTTCTATGTTATGAATTTGGTAAAATAAACTTCATTTTTGAATTCGGAATATGAAATATATCTTAGGATGAAATTTTGGCATTGTTCTGAAAAACATCAATATTTGATGAATAGTGAAACTACTAAGTGGTAGTTAAAAAACTGAATTTTTCATAAAACTTAATTTTACCGCTTCTGTGAAGGGAATTTCAAAAATCCGAGAGACATGGTTGATGTCAGTAAGTAAAATGTGGTTCAATGAGATCAAAATAATTTTTGGTGAATAGTAACTTTTTACTTTTATTTACCACGGTTAAAAGGAAATAGGGTAATTAAGGGTAACAATGATATTAATATTACCCTAAAACATGTCCTAATCCTATTGTACAAGTGTATCTCGACCACAAACAACCTTAAGTGTAAAATATTATCACTTAGGCCCACTTGGATTTGATTAGGACATTTATTGTTATTTAATTCAAAGAAGAGTTAAAAGAGTTAAAATCAATGTTTATTTACTAAAACATTTTTAATATAGGGTTATACATAAGATAAATTCGATTGTAAATATTCATTAGAAAGCTAAAACTATTTCCTACATAATGGTATTTGTTTTGTAATTTTTAGACATCAAATAAGTTAATTTATTTATGACACAAAGATGATGCAGTAATTATCTTATTAATGAAATATTGACATAATTGATATTATAAATACCAAAATAAATGTAATTTAAGACTTTTTATGAATTACAATAATTTTATAGGTTACTATGATATATTAGTGTTGATTTAATAAACTTTGTTCGAATATATAATTCTGTTATGACTTTCACAAAAATCATATATCAAATAGTGTCAAAATTGACACAAAATAGTTTTTAAATAAAATATTATATTATTAATTGTTATTTTATTCCTAAAAATATAAGGTTCGTCCAAATGACTTATATACGGATATATATATTAATAATAAACAATTTGGGGTTCTTTAGTCATGTTATAGTAAGTGTATTAACCATATAGTGTAAGAAAACAAAAAGACACGGTAAAAGTTAAATTATTTAACTTAGAGTTAAATCTAATTGATAAGGTTAAAATAATAACCTAAACTTGTCTAAATCCTATTGGTTGATATTAGTTCGATCCATCCCCACTTTAGCTTCGAAATAAGTCCCTTTGGAACCATTATAAACCGATTTTGACTTTAATATAAAATAATATTTTGAGATATTCCTAAGGTGCCCCTCTCCTCCCTTATAAAAGGGCACCTCCTCCCCCTCCTCCTCAAACCAATTTGAGAACTAAAGCTCGGAAAACCCCTGCCAAAATCCCTTCTCCACTTCCCTAGAATAATCCTAGAGGTCCTGGTCTTCTTCAAAGACCAATCTTAGTTCCCTAAGTGGAGGATTCAAAGAGACGTTTCAAAGAAGAGGTAATATCCATTACCGATCTTTTCAATTTCTTTCTTCTTCAACTTCTTCTTCTTTAGTTGTTTCATGACAAAGTAATAACATCAGTATTTCATATATACTGATATGTTATTATAAATATGAAACAACTCTAATTAACCTTCTATCCATCCTACGGAAAAATGAAATCACCGTGCGTGCGTACGTACGGAATACCGTCTCCACGCCGTGGTGTAATCTATTTTCCGTCACCACCTTAATTGGATGGGTATAATGGTTTAATGAGTAACTATATATGATTATTATAAAGTTATATTGATACTGAAATAGTATACATACACTTCAACACAATTCCATGACCATGGGAACGATATCATCGCTCGTGCGTACGTACGGACTACCGTCTCCACGACGCGATGAGATTCATTCTCAATGATTAACCATTCATGAATGATTATAAAGTATATATAATAAGTACTAATGAAATATATGACATAATAATTATACTGGAATTATTTATATTTATATGTATGTCATCTACTTCATTCCATTCAATTCAATAACGAAACGAAAACAGCGTTCATCCGTACGTACGGACTACCCTCTCCATGAAAGGTGTATTTCTTTCCATTTACTAATTTATTATATATGTATATTCTGAATATATATATATATATATATATATATATATCCTGTTTTATATTATGGAATTAAGTAATCATGATCTATGTAATTATATGAATAATTACAAGTTAAAAACACGAACGACAAATGAGACGATTTTACCCAAAATGCTACTTTAACATGAATTTACAAAAGAACGGGTAATATAAAGTCATAAGTGGACCATATATTATATAATAACAATGAATATGATTCTGGAATAAGTCAATAACATGATTTAAATCATTATACAGGAGTTTGGGACACTTACAAAGCAAGTCAGACCTAAGGTAAGGGAAATATCACGATCTCATTTTTATCCGAGATTGCTTATACGTTGGTATTTACTGGGGTGTATTTTATCATCCACATCCATGTTCCATTAATATGTAATATTATTTCCATCCACCTAAAATTGTTTAAAACCTATTTTACCCTTCGGTGAGTTTTTAGTAAAAGATATGAAAGGAATCTTTTGTCGTTTTTCGTACGAGGTACTTTTTGAATTTTTCCGACAAAAGTACGAAGAATGTTTTTTTAACTTATACGGCATGAATGGATTTTTAAAACATTATTTCCAAGAAGCTTACTTTACAAGTTTTCAAGTTTATTTTTAATCAACTTCTTTTAGTTTACAATTTTATGACTTTTTAAGAAAGGAAATGTGTTTTTGAAGTAGAAATGATATTTTCCTCAAGAATGGAGTTCAAATGTTTTATCAAAATTATTTTCCATCTAAGATAATAAAGGGTTCTGTTTTTATCCCTATTATTAAATTGATTTGATTATGTTGTGAGGGAATTATTTTTATGAAGTCATTTACCTTATATGGTTTGTTTTATGATGTCATGATTTTTCAAGAATCCCATTTATGTTACATGTGTTATGCGATGATGTATGATTTATGATTATGTGGCACACATAACAAAGGATTCATTATAAGATGGGTGGGACCAATATCTCCCTCCAATGAATTGGGTAAAGATTTTATATCTCATGAGATAGACATGGCTGGAATAGTAGGTTATACCGGTTCAGTGAAACAGGACTGGAACGAGGGTGACTCGATTCAGAAAGGGACTTTGTCCACTAAGATAGTCTTGGCAATGAGTCTTGACTAACATGAAATGATTCTCTATGATTATGTGTGTATGCCAAAAAGTTTAATGTTTTAAGTTATGATTATTGGGATTACATTTCAATTCTATGATTTATCCCATGTCATGATATTATGAGCTCTTTTGCAGGTCAAGATTTCCAAAAGCTATGTTCTTATGTATATGATGTGATTGATATTTCTTTTGATTACCCTTACTGAGCATTTGAGCTCACCCTTTTATGTTTTCTTTTCCCCAGGATATAAAGAAAGGTTTTAGGTATAAAAAAGGAAGATATTTATGGGAGATGTTTGAAGATCTTTCACCATGATTAGAAGATTACGTTCTGAGTTTCCAAAGTTACTAAACTATTACGATCCTTGTGTGTTTGTTTTTTTGTCATGTAATAGTATTCCGAAAAAGTAATGTAATGTCCATGTAAGTCAAGATTTGGGTCTCTACAGTTGGTATCAGAGGAAAGGTTTAGTCAACCTTTGTAAACTAGGATGCGAAAACATTAGTGAGATCCCTAGAGATATTTCTAAGATATGTCTAGGGATGTCCCTAAGGTTAAGTATACGTATAGGTTATAGTACTAGAATTACGCTAAAGATCATAGAATTAAACCTAAGATGTTATATATTGAAGGTACTCCCCCTTTATTATGTTGTTTTCTCTAGCATGATTTTTTCCTCTCACACTATTCTTTTTGGGTTTTAGACAATGGATGGAACCCGAAGGAGCCGTGTTGATCAATGCAATGGACAATGCAATGATTGTCCTCCTGAACAAACAAATGTTATGGGAGATGGAGTGCAAAATCTTATTGCTATACTTACACAAGCTATGAATAATTCTGGACTTCCAAATGAGCAGAGAAGGGAAAAATATTCTATTGAGTCCTTCATGAGGCAACGTCCACCTTCTTTCAGTGGGTCTTCTGATCCACTTGTTGCTGAACAATGGATCAGTACCACTGAAAAGATATTTTTAGTTCTTCAATGTTCTGAACATGATAAAGTCATCTTAGCAGTATATCGTTTGGAAGGTGAAGCTAATCAATGGTGGAATCTTATCAAGTATACGAGGCAAAGAGATGAAATTGAGTCCATGGAATGGGACGAGTTCAAGAACTTGTTTTTCAGTAAGTACTTCCCTAGTATTCTTCGAACAAAGATGGAAAAGGAGTTTCTTTAGATGAAGCAGAAGGATGATGAATCTGTTGGTATATACGAAGCAAATTTTACAAGACTTGCAAGGTATGCATCTGGCATTATCATCCAACCTGAACGTAAAGTTGATCGATTTTTCAGTGGCTTAAAACCAAGTCTTCGAAGGGCATTAACTATAAGAGACTTTAGTAGCTATGATGAAATTGTGCGTTGTGCTATCAAGGTAGAAATTGAAGTTGGTTCTACATATCAATCTCATGGTTTTGACAAGAAACGAAAGATGGAGTTCAAGGAGAAATCTCAGAATAATGGTGAAAAGAAGATGAAAGTTTCCTTATGAACAAAGTGTGGAAAGAAGCATGGTGGAGATTGTCTTAAAGGGACTAGAAAATGTTTTAAGTGTGGAAAAGAAGGTCATCGAGCAGCTGAGTGTCGAAGTAATGGAAAAAGGGGTTCTAATGATGTGAATAAATCAAACACTGCAGAGAACGCACCACCAACACATCAATGCTTCATGTGCAAGGAAATGGGGCATTATGCTAATAAATGCCCTAATCCAAGGGTTAGTGATGATCAACATGAGAAACCACTGTTGGTAAAGGACAATGGGAAGTCACATGCGATCACTATTGACAATGTTGAATATGACAACGATGTGGTAGAATGATTAAGTGTTTATGTAATGGGATTCCAAAATAATGTGGTATCATAAAGTATTGGAATATTTATGTGTTGGTATAATGTGGTATTAAAAGTGATAGAGTTATTTTTAGAAATAAGATGATATGTGCATAATGAAGGGAAAACGAGAAAATGAAATGTTTAACAGTATTCATGAGCTCATGATTGATATAAGGCCTAAGTGATATCATGGTTTCAGTATATAGAATTTTGAGGATTTTGGTATGTGGAAGGTGTTAACTTTTAACTGCATTCATGTTTTCACTAAGGTATTCAAGAGAATACATGATTAAGGACTTTTAATGTTTGGAATGTGACCAACAAAACATATCTTATGATATATGGGGATCAACGATGGCATTAAATCTCTGGTAATCGTTTTCACTATGTTATGAGAGTGGACTGCAGTATTATGGATAAGCCTGAAGATTGGAATGGATTATGTTGGATATAAGTTAATATTGTTTAAGGATAGAAGTTTTTTTTGATATCATTGATGGGATGTTATAGTAATATAGTTTTAGAAAAAGGACAACCTGCAGGACGGGCGACAGCCCATCGCGTCGGACAAGGCTGTGGAAATCGAACCCACAATCGAAGTGCGACTGGCCTTTATCGCCTACCACTGGCCTATAGGAAGTCCCTGTTTAGTAGAAACTAGTTTTATTATATTAAGAAGAATGATATATGAATTATAAGTCCATTTTAGGAACCATATATGATTAATCTCACTATAGAATGACTTATGTATATTTAATAACTTTTGCTAACCTTATTTTTGAGACAGATGGAATGACCCGTCATTCTATCACAGGATCTGCTAACACTTCACGAATAACAAATTCAACTTCATTTATTTAAGAGATTAAGTGGAAATTGTTCAAGGCACGAACAATAGTGAGATTGTACCAAAATAAAGTAAGTATTTATTCTAATTCAAATTCTTCAACTTTAGGGAAACGATCTTGAAAACCAAAAATGTTGTCCTAGTGATCTTATATCTAATGAATCAGATGGTACCTTAGATCGTCACAAATTTTTGGCTTTGTGATTGCTGGCTTTTCCATAGCCATGTTCTCTACCACTCCCCATCAGAACATGATGGTTAGATTTCTCTTCCATATCCATATATTCACCTATGTGGAAACCCAGTGATTAGTTTATTTGGGTAACCGTTAAGTTTCATACTTTTGTTTTTAAAGATTGGTTTTGGTAATCCTTTTTACGATGTGGGTTTCTATTAAAAAAACATTCAAATAGTAAACCATTTATAACCCCGACGAATTTCGAGGGCGAAATTCATTTTAAGGGGGGTAGAATGTAACAGCCCGAGATTTTATGAAAAATATTATTTTTAATTTTATTAATGTCTTGTGTTGTAAGCTGCACCAAAAGGAGCTTGCACAACACACATCCTTTACTTGCCTTGCATTACACGCAATCGCGACCTTCCTCGATAGCGTGTGTAGTACGCAATACCGAGTTTCACTAAGCAACGATATGCTATTAAAATATTATTATAAATAGCCATTATTAATAGTAATAACGACCTTTTAAAATTTTAGAAATTTTAGCTCTCAAAATGGACTTCATTTTTGGATTCGGAGTATCGAATTTATCCTAAGGTGAAATTTTGGTACTTTTCGGATAACTTTTATATTCTGATGAATAGTGAAAATTACTAAATTATAATTAAAAACAACTTTTTTAATCAAAATAATTAATAGTGATAAATAATTAATTTGAGAGGTTTTAAAGTATATTTAGAATATATTTTTACAATTTAATACAATGTTGGTCATTGGATGTAATTTCGCATTTAAACCAGACATAAACAAGTGTCAATATTTTGATAGATATTGTTTCTTAAAAACACGCTATTTGTTTTAACAGCGGGATTTAATTATAAAAATAATTAATGAAACTTCTATGTTATGAATTTGGTAAAATAGACTTCATTTTTGAATTTGGAATATGAAATATAGCTTAGGATGATATTTTGGCATTGTTCTGAAAAACATCAATTTTTTATGAATAGTGAAACTACTAAGTGGTAGTTAAAAAACTGAATTTTTCATAAAACATAATTTTACCACTTCTGTGAAGGGAATTTCAAAAATCCGAGAGACACGGTTGATGTCAGTAAGTAAAATGTGGTTCAATGAGATGAAAATAATTTTTGGTGAATAGTAACTTTTTACTTTTATTTACCACGTTTAAAAGTAAATAGGGTAATTAAGGGTAACAATGATATTAATATTACCCTAACACATGTCCTAATCCTATTGGACAAGTGTATATCGACCACAAACAACCTTAAGTGTAAAATATTATCACTTAGGCCCACTTGGATTAGATTAGGACATTTATTGTTATTTAATTCAAAGAAGAGTTAAAAGAGTTAAAATCAATGTTTATTTACTAAAACATTTTTAATATAGGGTTATACATAAGATAAATTCGATTGTAAATATTCATTAGAAATATAAAACTATTTCCTACATAATGGTATTTTATTTGTAATTTTTAGACATCAAATAAGTTAATTTATTTATGACACAAAGATGATGCAGTAATTATCTTATTAATGAAATATTGACATAATTGATATTATAAATACCAAAATAAATGTAATTTAAGACTTTTTATGAATTACACTAATTTTATAGGTTACTATGATATATTAGTGTTGATTTAATAAACTTTTTTCGAACATATAATTCTGTTATGACTTTCACAAAAATCATATATCAAATAGTGTCAAAATTGACACAAAATAGTTTTTAAATAAAATATTATATTATTAATTGTTATTTTATTCCTAAAAATATAAGGTTCGGCCAAATGACTTAGATACGGATATATATATTAATAATAAACAATTTGGGGTTCTTTAGTCATGTTATAGTAAGTGTATTAACCATATAGTGTAAGAAAACAAAAAGACACGGTAAAAGTTAAATTATTTAACTTAGAGTTAAATCTAATTGATAAGGTAAAAATAATAACCTAAACTTGTCTAAATCCTATTGGTTGATAGTATTTCGATCCATCCCCACTTTAGCTTCGAAATAAGACCCTTTGGAATCATTATAAACCGATTTTGACTTTAATATAAAATAATATTTGGAGATATTCCTAAGGTGCCCCTCTCCTCCCTTATAAAAGGGCACCTCCTCCCCCTCCTCCTCAAACCAATTTGAGAACTCAAGCTCGGAAAACCCCTGCCAAAATCCCTTCTCCACTTCCCTAGAATAATCCTAGAGGTCCTGGTCTTCTTCAAAGACCAATCTTAGTTCCCTAAGTGGAGGATTCAAAGAGGCGTTTCAAAGAAGAGGTAATATCCATTACCGATCTTTTCATTTTCTTTCTTCTTCAACTTCTTCTTCTTTAGTTGTTTCATGATAAAGTAATAACATCAGTATTTCATATATATTGATATGTTATTATAAATATGTAACAACTCAAATTAACCTTCTATCCATCCTACGGAAAAAGGAAATCACCGCGCGTGTGTACGTACAGAATACTGTCTCCACGCCGTGGTGTAATCTATTTTCCGCCACCACCTTAATTGGATGGGTATAATGGTTTAATGAGTAACTATATATGATTATTATAAAGTTATATTGATACATAAATAGTATACATACACTTCAACACAATTCCATGACCATGGGAACGATATCAACGCTCGTGCGTACGTACGGACTACCGTCTCCACGACGTGATGAGATTCATTCTCAATGATTAACCATTCATGAATGATTATAAAGTATATATAATAATTAATAATTAAATATATGACATAATAATTATAATGGAATTGTTTATATTTATATGTATGTCATCTACTTAATTTCATTCAATTCAATAAGGAAACGAAAACAGCGTTCATCCGTACGTACGGACTACCCTCTCCATGAACGGTGTATTTCTTTCCATTTACTGATTTATTATATATGTATATTCTGAATATATATATATATATAAATCATGTTTTATATTATGGAATTAAGTAATCATGATCTCAGTAATTATATGAATAATTACAAGTTAAAAACACGAACGACAAATGAGACGATTTTACCCAAAACGCTACTTTAACATGAATTTACAAAGAACGGGTAATATAAAGTCATAAGTGGACCATATATGATATAATAACAATGAATATGATTCTGGAATAAGTCAATAACATGATTTAAATCATTATACAGGAGGTTGGCACACTTACAAAGCAAGTCAGACCTAAGGTAAGGGAAATATCACGATATCATTTTTATCTGAGATTGCTTATACGTTGGTATTTACTGGGGTGTATTTTATCATCCACATCCATGTTACCTTAATATGTAATATTATTTCCATCCACCTACAATTGTTTAAAACCTATTTTACCCTTCGGTGAGTTTTTAGTAAAAGATATGAAAGGAATCTTTTGTCGTTTTTCGTACGAGGTACTTTTTGAATTTTTCCGACAAAAGTACGAAAAATGTTTTTTTTACTTATATGGCATGAATAGATTTTTAAAACATTATTTCCAAGAAACTTCCTTTACAAGTTTTCAATTTTATTTTTAATCAACTTCTTTTAGTTTAGAATTTTATGACATTTAAAGAAAGGAAAAGTGTTTTTGAAGTAGAAAGGATATTTTCCTCAGGAATGGAGTTCAAATGTTTAATCAAAATTATTTTCCATCTAAGATAATAAATGGTTATGTTTTTATCCCTACTATTACATTTATTTGATTATGTTGTGAGGGAATTATTTTTATGAAGTCATTTACCTTATATGGTTTGTTTTATGATGTCATGATGTTTCAAGAATCCCATTTTTGTTACATGTGTTATGCGATGATGTATGATTTATGATTATGTGGAACACATAATAAAGGATTCATTATAAGATGGGTGGGACCTATATCTCCCTACAATTCATTGGGTAAAGATTTTATATCTCATGAGATAGACATGGCTGGAATAGTAGGTTATACCGGTTCAGTGAAACAGGATGGGAACGAGGGTGACTCGATTCAGAAAGGGACTTTGTCCACTAAGATAGTCTTGGCAATGAGTCTTGACTAACATGAAAGGATTCTCTATGATTATGTGTGTATGCCACAAAGTTTAATGTTTTAAGTTATGATTATTGGGTTTACATTTCAATTCTATGATTTATCTCATGTTATGATATTATGAGCTCTTTTGCAGGTTAAGATTTCCTAAAGCTATGTTCTTATGTATATGATGTGATTGATATTTCTTTTGTTTACCCTTACTGAGCATTTTAGCTCACCCTTTTTTGTTTTCTTTTCCCCAAGATATAAAGAAAGGTTTTAGGTATAAAAAAAGGAAGATCTTTATGGGATATGTGTGAAGATCTTTCACCACGATTAGAAGATTACGTTCCGAGTTTCCAAAGATACTAAACTATTACGATCCTTGTGTGTTTGTTTTTTTTGTCATGTAATAAGTATTCTGCAAAAGTAATGTAATGTCCATGTAAGTCAAGCTTCAGGTCTCTACAAATAAGCTGACATTTTTACCAAAATGTTATGTTCAGATAAGTTAAGTTACATTAGACATGAGTTAGGAATGATTAACCTTGATCGTTAGGCACCACACTGATCCGAGTACCTCACCGATGCGAGTACCTCACCAATGCGAGTACCTCCCAGATGCGAGTACCTCACCGATGCAAGTACCTCACCGATGTAAAAACCTCACCGATATAAAAACCTGGCCGATGTAAAAACCTCACCGACGTAAATATATCCCCGATGTGATACCTCGCTGATGGACCTCTCTGATAGGAATTGTCACCGATAAACCCTACCGATGAGTACTCATTGTTTTAAACTTCTGTTTGCCGCCATAATTTTTATCATTCTTACTTTATTTTAATTATTTATTTTATGATTCCTAAATGATAAAACTATGTCCTAGTTACATCTCAATCCACCGAATCGTTCCATTACCCTCAAACCATAGCTCCCAAATCTCTTGAAAACCCTAAATCTCTCAAACCAGAGATGGAAAAAACCAAACATCCTACCATCAGAAATGACACTGATCAGCCGAATGCAATGAATCATAAGTCCGAGCTAGAAGAAAGTAGTAGTATTGGTAGAACAAGGTCGGGGAGGCGACCAGTGAACCCTCATTTGCAGAGTAGAGTTATTGTGATCGAAAAAGAGTTGTGCGTGGAATGGTTGTTGGATATAAAATTGTTAGTGCTCATGGTGCTGGAAGATCAAAAGTCGGTATATTTCATTTCGAACAACAATATTCCCTACTATCTGACACTAGTGAAACAATTTTATGAGTTTGTGGGTTTTGAGAAGTCAGAAGATGATAACCGAGTGATTTCTTTTGAGAATGGAATGGAGATATATTTTTCATCCGTTGAGTTGGATGAATTCTTGAAGGTACCACATGAAGGTGTATCTGAATATGTCTCGAAAGAAATACCACCTAAAAGTGATATATTTGATTATGAAATTTCCCTAGAGGAGCTCACTGGTAGTGGAAATCAATGACAAGTGGTGACTGCTGAAATGGATGGAGATAACAAATTATTGTTCAAATTTGTTCAGCATTTCTGAATACCAATGATAGGGGACTTTGCAAATTTAAAATATCAGAATATCTATCTCCTGCATCTCTTGAGACATTGAGTGAAAGTGAATCTGTGTAAATTTCTAATGATTCAAATGGAGGACATGACCAGGAAAAAATCAAAGACTAATGCCTTATTCTTTGCCAAGATGATCTCAGTGATGATCAAAGTGGAAGGGGTAGCTGAGTCTTAAGATGAGAAAATGGTAGAAAGGAATAACTTCTGTATCATAAGCACAGTTTTTAAATATATGAATATGACCTTGAACCCATTGAGAGGAGAGTTGGTTAATTATGAGAAGAAGGTTTATGATAAATTCATTCATGTGTATAATCCTTCAATACCTAAGTATGTGAGTGATCCAGGACTAGGACCTAATTAAGATGAACCAGAGTACAGTGAAGATACTGATGAAGAGGAGACTTCTATGGCTGATGGAAGAGATTCAGACTTTCTCCCAAGTCTTGTTGCTGAAATTGAATCATCTAGAAAGGAGACATTAGTAGAAGAAGAGACACTTGTTGATGAGGGAGGCCAGCCATCCCTTGAGCATGAACAAGAAAAAGTGAATGAATCTGATTCCTCTGATTCTGTGTGCTAAAGTCTGAGTCCATTTATTGGAAGCTCAGTTGTGCCTGCTAATGTAGTAGTGGGTGAGATGGAAGGATTTGTGCCGAATCTAGAGGAGCCTCCTGCTATTGCAGTTTTTGCAGAGATGGAATTGATTGTAGAAGATTAATTTGATGAAGAAAGACCTGATGAGAATGCTCTTACTATATAAGATAATGCACCAGTTGAGGAGGGGAATCAAACTAGATTTGGTAGTGTTTCAGTGACTGTTGATATTGAGGATTGGGAAAAAGACCCAGGTTTTGTGGTTTGTGGATTGGACTATCTTGATTCTGATAATGAGGCATCTCTAAATAGACCAAAAATCAATTATGATGTTCAGACTGAGTTGTTACCTGAATATGTGGTTAGAATGCATGATCTAGACAAGATCAATTTTGATCTCAAATTCAGTTTTTCGAAGGAAATAATGAAGATGGAATCTTCACTGGTATCATCAATTAAATCGATTATGAATGACTCAGTAACCAGTATACTATCTGAAAGAGATTTTTTGTGGTTTCTCCAGCTGATATGATCAGTGGGGCTGATCATGAATCCTTAAAAGAGTGATCTTAAAGAGTATTTTAGTTCCTCTATTTCCATGTTAAAGCTCTACTTTGTTGAAGAGATGATCAATTTGGAAAAGTATTTTGAACTCTCTCTCGGTTGTAATGTCTCTACCATTGTGGCGGAAATAGTCGATGAAATTACAGATTACCAGAATCAGTTGTCTATACTGGAAGTGGATGTTGAAGGTCTAAAGAAATTTGTTATCTCCTTAGAGTCTTATATGAGTTCTAAATCCCAAGCATATAAAGATTTATCTTATGTTAAAGGTGTTGTGAGCCAGATGGTATCAGTCTTTGGAGGTTTTAAAACCTCCAAGATAGATCATGTCAGCACCCAGGATTCCCAAGTCAAAAATCTCATCAGTGGGTTGACCAAAAATATCATGGAATTAGTAACATTCTCTGTTAGTTCTCTTGACTCCAGACATTTAGTAGATTTGGATTAGATTAGGGCTATGATGAAGGAGGAGCTTGGTTCAGCATCAAACAGTGGCTCTGTGTACTCATCCGACCTAAGAAAAGTTGTGATTTCTACTAGAGATTCAGCTTGAGAAATAATGAATATAGTTCAATACTATATGACAGAAGCTTATGCCTATCAGAAAGAAGTGAAAGAAATGGTAGACTAATATTTTCAAAGGATTTATACCAAACAACAAGTCAACAATCACTTCAATCTACTGTTATAAAACCTGAGTTGCCTCCTGTTAATGAAGCCTTCAGAGAGCAAGTCAACAAGCCAAGAGAATTGACTCCAGCCTTGGTCAAATTCATGGAAAACAAGGATGATTTCATATCTTCCATGTAGAGAGGAGGAGGAATAATTTTGGATTTCAGATATCTCTGGTTTCCTTTCTTGCATGTCAATGCTAGACCGGTGATTATACCTACAGCTTTACCTGCCTCTTCCTCTACTTCTTCTCCTATTTAGATGACTCTAGCACAAGCCCTTCGATGCCTTACTCCTATGATCACTCAATGAACTCCTCAGTACAGGCCAGGAACAGCTGTAGTGGCTCAGCCTCCCGTGATCATTTCTGGTGTTCCTAAGACTACACCTCAAACCACACAGCCTGAATCCTCTTATGATCCCATGGTAAAATCCCACATTGAGGATGTGGATTGACTAGGTGGCTAAAATATTTGATATGAATACCTTGTATTTTCGTTACATGTACCTTTTTGCAACTTGTAATACAAATGTACTTCTTTTCTTTTTCATTTTATTCCTTTTATCTTTTTTGTATCCTACATTTTTATTATCATAAAGTGGGATAAATATTATAATAGGGAAATATATCTGGGCATACTAACTTTTATGAGAAAATGGGGAGAAATATTATCTATGGAAGAGCTACAATGATTTGCATCTTGGATACTATTGAATTTTATTTTACCTCTGATACATTATGTTCTATAATATACTATTTTCTCGGATAAAATTGAATTTAATGATATATCCTCGGATACAATTACTCATTAACTTAAAACTGTAATATCATAAGTTGTGATTATCAAAAAGGGGGAGATTGTTGACCTCACCTGTTTTGATAATCCCAATTATGTTTCAAAAACACTGAAAAATTAATGTTTATCTATATATTAATTCATTAAATCTATGATATTCAATTATCAAGATGATAATAATATTAATATAGTCATTGAAATATGTTAATCAATGTTTATATATGTTTATATAAATTTTGAATTAATTCTAACTCAATCGGATATGTTCTTCATAAAACAGATAAGTATTTAGTCTCTAATTTTCTTATAGATACTGATACATAACTACCGGTACTTAGTCTGCCGATAAGACATAGTCACCGATAAGCTAAGGTCACTGATATGTAGAGATACTAGTATGTACAAGTCCACAGATACAGACAGCTACTGACCGAAACTGAGCTACCGATAGAACAAGTCTACCGAGTTACCGATAGAGTAAGTCTACCGATATAAGCAAGTCTACTAATATAAGAAAGTCTACCAATATAAAGCTACTGATACAAAATGAGCTACCATATAAGAAAAGTCTAACAATAGATGAAGTCACAGGTATATAGAGCTACCGATACAAGATCAAATAGCTTCCGATACCAAGAGCTACCAATACAAGATCAAAAAGCTACTGATACAAGGAGCTACTGGTACATGATCAAAGAGCTACCGATGGAAGGTCACTATTTCATAAAGTTAACTGCTACCTATAGAAGGCTACTGATGAATGAATGACTAGTAAAACTCCATACTCTCAATATTATTTATTTATTAAATAAATAGTTATATTTTTTGTTTTTAATGTATTCAATGTTATTTAATGTGTATTGTTGGCATGTCAGGGAACCGTACCTAGAACCTCTAAAAAGGTAATCATTCTTTTTACCAGATATAAAGATATAAAAGGAATTACAAATTCCGTGCATATTTTAGAGAATCAACAAACTAATAAGGCATGTAAAGGGTGTAAAATGCAAGGGCTGAACATCATTGAAAATTTGTGCATTCATGCAAAAGGAAAAATCTACATTCATACTAGAAGATCACTAGATATACAGAAAGACACTCATTCTAGGGGAGAACACATGTTTCATCTTGACTGAAGAAATACAAAGAACACTTCATGCACTCAAGCTGATAAGCTGAACCTAAAAACCAAGGAAGAAAAGTACACTCAGTTTTTCAGACCAAAACCAAATAAGGACTTAAAAGCATTTCTGATAAATCAAAAGAGTTCAGAGATGCAGTTCACATCACTAGAACATTCTAAACTCTTATCCATTCTTTTAGTGATTATTTTATTTACATTACGAGCAGTGTGTATAATATGCATATTTCTTACACACACTGTATCCTATGCTAAGCTGGAGGATTTCTAAATCCCCATTCAAACTCTATAACTTCCTTGAACCCCACTATGGATAGTGGTAGAGGTCAAGTAAGACATGGACATCCTGTGAGCTGTTTTTTGTTTTCCCACGAATAATTGTTGTAGAGTTCTTTGAACCAGGACAATGTTTTCACTATTGTTTACCCCGATCTAGGGTTTGGATCAAATTTATATAAAATGTTTTAGAGGACTAAGTCTCGGCATGAGACTGAACCTCTTGGTTACATCTGCTGTTCATTTTAGTTTAAGTCATAAGTATACTATATATTTCATATTCTACTGCTAACTACTTTGAAATATAATTTTTTTAAAAGTTACATTGATATTTAAATTAGAAAGTGTTTATACTTATTGTAAACTAGTGAGTTAGTTTCAAAAGTTAATTTAATCTTCTGATTAAATTGACAAAGACCTAATCAATATTTGAGAAACCAATTGAACATTTACACTTTGTATAAATTCACTACAGTTTAACTTGTTTTAAAATCAGGGTATTTTAAGAGAAAATTTTAGAACAGAAATTTTAATTGGAACACAATTCACCCCCCCCCCCTCTTGAGTATCCACTCCGACCAACAATTGTGATTTTCATTTTTCGGCATTATAGAGACCTACAATTGGAGGTGTGAGTGTACCCGTGATGACAATATTAAATAGAAGTAGTTAGTGCCCCAAAGGGATACGATATATATGATTAATTCAAGGTCATCACAATAGGGGAAACAATTATACCCTCTAATATGTGTATGTCCTTGGTGGTTAAACCATATGAAGAATGAGCATTGGTTTCATGAAAAAACAGACCTAGTGAAACCATGAGGATTGAGATGGGATGTGATCCATATCATTATTTTTTTATGTATCATACCCCATATTTTCATAATTGATGTGTTATTTTGATAATGTTTCCAAAGGATTCCACACCATCTTATCATTATGAGTTTCCCTAAGATGTTAGTTAAAATCAACAAAACTTTTGGTGGTGCTTCTGGTGTATGGTCAACTAGGGGACCATTGTTTTTGTTCCTTTAATATGCTAGCCTAGAGTTTTTGTCAATATAAATGGGTAGATATGGATGTAGGTTTTAACTTAAAATTCAATCTGATATGTAATAATGGTGGGTTTTAGTTGATGGTATGTGGAATGAGAGTTCATCCTACCAGGGGTATTTATTTATTTTTATTATTTGTTTATGATTTTTTATTTCCCAATACACATAGGAATTGGATGTTGGCATGGGAACTGTTGTGATATCCTAAGATGCCTAGAGATTTCCAAATGAGATGGATGAGTCTTAAGGATTACCAAAATGTTTAAGATCTGGTCTCATGATAAATTTTTGGGGGATTCCATGTTTGGATAGAATCTAGAGATAAGGTTCATATAGGAAGGGATTCATATATGTGAAGCATTATATCCAGCATTAGAGCTATCTTATATATTTCCTCAAACAATCACTAGGAATGATTGGATTGAATTGATGAAATTTGACTATTGTGAATTAACATGGAACATATGACTAGAATTTTAATATTATTACACAAATGTGAGTGTATGAATCCTCATAGATTCCAATGGTTGTATGTGGTTTCGAGTGTGTGTCTATATAGAATCATAGTAATAGTAATTCTTGAGGATTAATGTTGAATTTCCCTGAATAATTATTAAGATTCCCCCAAGGACCAGTTGGTTGCGTAATTGATAGTTCATCTTAGGAGACACAAGATATTAGATACATAGGTTATTTTTTATGGGATATAGGAGGTTCACTCATTTTACTAACTAGGACTCCCATGAATTAGTCATTCCTACATGTATAGAATTATCTAAGGCCTCTCCATATAATATATCATATGTCATCTTGAATTTGAGAATATCTATGTAATATCATGGTTTTTATATATTGGTGTTGTGGAATGAGGGATTCTTGGTGATGACCTTGGGATGCTACTCACCATTATAGAATCCTGCCATATTATTTCACAACTTTTCCGTACATTTTACAAACCGAGGATCTTTAAAGTCAATAGTCTTGAAAATCATGAAAATAAAACATGAAAACAACATAAAATGTTATTATAATACACTTGTAAGGATTCATCATAGTTTAATCCTATATATAATTATTTCAACTCATAACCTGGAGACATACATCAAAGGAAAGGGTGAGCAGAATGCCCAGTAAGGAAAACAGGGGAATCAGTTTACTTGTGAAATTAATAAGAAGCAGATAAAAACATATACTTCAGAAATGGATGTTGAAGAATTTAATAATGAATATAAATTGAATCATAAAATTAATATGTGGAAAAAATATTTAATTTTGATATTCTTGAACATATCCCCATGGATCTGCCGCAAGGTTTCATAAAAATTACCAAGGATATTCACCAAGGTATCATGAAACTTGTCATCTCTAGAGATTAATTCTTTACATAATGAATTGGAGCACTATTAGGGCTCACCCATAATATGTATTTAATTTTATGTGATCCCCATAAATCATAATCAATAATTTTATAAAGAACACATAGAGAATAAAAGCAATGGGTTTTCTTTCAAAATCGTGACATTTTAATAGTTCTTGAAAATGTGATCGTTAGGTCATTTATTACCCATGGAAAGTGAGTGAGGGTTATATGTATGTAAATTATAGAATAAAATAGATGAATTTTTTTATTGATTAATTCCCCTATAAATTAATATAAATTTGTTTATTTTCATAAATAATACAAGATAATTTCTTGAGAATATTGTGAGATTTTTGAGACGAAAATTCTGCAGCATAACGTGGTTTTAAAAAACATTGGGAAGAGGTAGGACAAGAGAAAAAAACTCAAAAATAATTCATAATACAGTATGGGTACATAATAAGAAAACGTTATGGATATTTTAATGACATACCACATGAAAAGGAAAAATGTAAAAAATGTGAAGAAACAATTTCTTTCATGAAAAATTCAGCAGTCTAACAGTGTCATTTAAAAATGCAGAAAATAAATTGATGAGAGAGGAAATTATATCTCATAACTTGGAAATGAAATTGAAAGTAATCGAATATATAAAAACATACCCCCACATAATAATACAGAAACTAGAAGACATAACATAAAGGAAATCATGTCTAAAAAGAGGAGGGTGAAAGGTTCCCTTACTTTGAAGAGTACCATAAAAATCTAGAATGTTAGGACCTTGGGGGGATTGAGGGAACCTATGGAGGACTCCTTGGGAGGTAAAAAGACTAGAAAATCCATGAGGAGGATTTTGGAATGAATGGAATGAGGAAATGTCTAGCAATTTAGAGAAAAAGTGAGGGAATATTTAATTATTTTTCAAGGGACACCTCATCAGTTGTATTTGCAAAAACATGGGCTTGAACATGGTATTTTCCATGTGGGACACCTCATAACATATATTACTATTCACAAGTCAACCAGATTTATTAAATCATGATAATATCATCAATGATGCCATTAAACACCCATCATTCAAAACTAAAGTTTTACTATTCACTAAAAATTCAACTATTTCAAAAAAATCTCAAAAAAATCACTCTAACTTAATATCAATGTTATAAATTCATAAATGATCTCCATTTAATGAAAATAATTTTCTAAATATTTTTAATTTAATTTATAAATATAATCATTATTTATAAAAAACAACTCTGAAAGTATAACTTGTATTGTAACACCTTGAAAAAGTAATCACAGTACCATAAAATTATCGTATGCCCATAAAACAATAACGTAACAATTTATGAATAGATTTTATGAAAATAAATTTTCACTTTAAATTATTAAATTATTTATAAAATTTTAAATAAAATATTTATGTCATAAAAAATATCAAAACGTATAATATGATTGTTTTTCACTTTTAAGATGTCTAAATTTTATTTATACATTCATGGTTGATGTTTCTATTTTTTTGAAAAATTTACCATTCATGACTATTAATTTCTATTCAAAAGGGAATGTTACTCTTCATACATTACAATTCAATAAAACATACATTAATCCTAGTAGAATCTAATTTTTTTACAGGTCACAACCGATGAAGGCCATTTTTTGAAAATTCTTTCGCATTATTAATTATTTAAAGTTTATATAAATATTTTGAAATACCATTTTCCCTAAATTAATAAATAAAATACATAATATATTTATCCAGACATTTGAAATTCACAATCATTACCATAATAAAAAATTAGATTTTTAATTATATAAAATGACTACACAAAGTAGCTAAGGTCTCATTACATAGACGCTTATAACACTAGCATTGGCCCTAAGTGTAAGGTGTGCTATGGTGATAGAATCTTGGGGGGGCTCGGACAACATTGACCAAGGAGTGATTTCAGTCATCTTGAACTTCTCCCATAGGTGATTTCATTCAAGCTTCACATGATAAAGTTTGGCTTGGGCTTGGTCTAGAGCAAAGCCCAGAGATGCTACCTCCTTCCCAAGATCATATATATGGCCTTTATATGGCCCGTGTGTACTAGATGAGGCCATTCAATATTCTTTCTATACTAATTAACCCAGATAACATGTATTTATGAACAATAATAGAAACATTATGATTTTAGTTTCCAAAGGTCATATTGACCAACAGTCATATAACAGTCGAAACCCAACAATATCATTTTAATTATACTCACTTCATTACTTTATGTATATATTTTTGTTGAGTATTAAATAACACTAAAAAAATTAGGAAACGAATATTTTTCAAAATTTTCTGTGGTTAAATTATTCCCCCCTAAAAAAAGTTCTTCGCTGAAATTTTTAAATCATAACCACATAAGAGAAAAGTTATGGGAACTACAGCTTCATAGAAACCTCTGGTTCGCATGTGGATTCTTAATATTTTTGGTTCCTCCACATCAACTTAACAACGTGCGTACTATGGTTGCGTAGAACATTGTATCTACGATCCCATATATCCACTGTCTTCTCCTCATAAGATAGGTCATGCTCCCCGTTGCACCACCTATGGGTTTAGTACATGTGTAGGGTAAGTTATGTACATCCTCAAGGGGGATATGTGGAAAAAATCATGAACATTTTCTAGATTTGGAGGGAGTTCTAGCTAATAAGACACAACTTTTATGTGATCCAGGATTTCAGAGGGGCCAATATACCTAGTGCTGATCTTCCCATTCGTCCAAAACCTCATAACTCTCTTCCAAGTTGAAATTTGAATAAATACCCTCTCACCAACAAAAAACTCCATGTCCCTTCGATAGTTTTCACCATAGCTATTTTTTCAACATTGAAAATCATTAATGTATTGTTAGATGGCATGGACTTTTTCTGTAATCTCTTGCACAAGATAAAGCCCAAGAATCTTTATCTTACCAGATTCTTGCCAACAAGTAGGAGTTCTACAATGCTTACCATATAGATCTTCATAGGGTGTCATTTGAATGCTCGAGTGGATGCTGTTATTGTAAGAGAACAAAAATAAAAAGATATGTTGATCGCATCCACTATTAAATTCCATTGAGAAAGTTCTCAGTATAATCTCATGTATATAAATTGTCTTTTCATATTGGCCATAAGTCTGTGGGTGATTGGTCATACTAAAATTCAATTTAGTGATCATATCATGTTGAAGACTTCTCAATAATTTTGATGTGAAACTTGATTCACGATGAGATACGATAGAAAGTGGAACTCCATGCAGCCTTAACACTTCCTTAACATAAATCCTTGCATTTTGATCAAGAGATTAAGCTTCCTGAATAGAGATAAAATGGGCAGTCCTGGTCAGACGGTCCACAATAACCCATATTACATTATTTCCTTTGGATATTCTTGGGAGACCAATGATGATGTCTATAATGATATTTTCTCACTTCCATGATGCTATGGGTAATGGTTTCAATACCCCATTATGAATTTATCGCTCTACATTCACTTACTCACATACGAAGCACCTTGAAGTGTAGTCAGCAATCTCCCTTTTCATATTATCCCACCAATAATGATCACGAAGGTCCCTATACAATTTTATTCTTCCATGATGTATAGAGAAAGTTGATCTATGAGCTTCACCCATCAGCTCCTTAATTTTCGGAATAGATTGAACACATTGAACTGTAATGAATTTCGGTACACCTTCTTGATCAATTTCGAACGCAGAAAAATTCCCATCATTCAATGCTTCAAACATCTTCTATAACAAAGGATATTATTTCTAATCTTTCATTATCATCTCTAGTAATGAAAGTTGATAAATAATTTGAGTTTGGGTTGATTATGTCACTTCCCATATAATTCCCTTGTCCAGCTTGACTATGTCATTGATCAAAGGATCACATTGAATCCTCATAATGGATAGAACAACTGGGACTTCCCTTCTTAATGCATTAGTGACTTTGTTTCCTCTTCCATGATGATAATGAATTGAACAATAATAGTCTTTGAAAAGTTCCAACCATCTCCTTTGTCTCATGTTCAATTACTTTTGTGTGAAAATATACATCAAACATTGATGGTGAGTGTATATATCACATTTATACACATTAATATAGTGCCTCCATATATTCAGATAAAAAACGACTGCTACCACCTCCAAATCATGGGTAGGATAGTTCTTCTCATGGGTCTCTAACCGTCGAGATGCATAAGCAATGACTTTTTCATTTTTCCTGAGGACACACCCAATCCCTTTCAATGATGCATCACTAAAAATAATGAATCCTTCTCCACTTGGGGGAAGAGTTAACACAGGTTCTGTTACCAATCTCTTCTTCTTCTCATGGAAACTTTCTGAACCCTCCATTATCCAGATGAACATGACCACTTTTTGAGTTAACTTGGTTAATGGAAAAGAAATTAATGAAATGTTTTTCGGAAACCTCTTATAATATCCCTCTAGTCCAAGGAAACTACAAATCATAGTTATTGTTGTAGGAAGAGGCCACTCCTCTTCAATGTTTTTCTTCGTAGGGTCAACTGTGATTCCTTCATTGGTTACAATGTTCCACATCAAAGCAACATGTTGCAACTAGAATTCACATTTTCTGAACATTCCAAAATGACCCTACTTCCATAGTGTTTTAAAAATAACCATTAGATGATCCTAATTCTCCTAAAATTATTTGGAATATATCAAAATATCATCAATAAGAACTACCACAAAGTTACCAACGTAGTCCTTGAAAAATCTATTAATAAAATCTATAAAAATAGCAGGTTCATTAGTTAGTCTGAAGGGCATAACAAAAAAAATCGTAATGAACATATCTTGATCGGAATGATTTTTTCAGAATATATTCTTTCTTCACCCTCAATTGATGATAACAAGATCGATGATCAACCTTAGAGAAGAATTGATCCCCATAAAGTTGGTCAAATAATTCATCAATTACAGGAAGAGTGAATTTTTTCTTCCCTGGGATCCCATTCAGTTCTCTATAATCAATATGAAACAACATTAATCCATCCTTCTTATTCACAAAGAGAACTAGTGCTCCCCAAGGAGACACACTCGGTTGGGCAAACACCTTCTCCAAAATATGTTGGATTTGTTTCATTAGTTCTTCTAGCTCCTCATGTTCTATCTAATAGGGGGTATTAGATATCGAAAGATACCCAGGTGCGAGTCAATAAAAAACTCTACTTATCTTTTTTGGGAGGTTCAGGTAACTCCTCATGAAATACATCAATGTATTCTTGGATTATAGGAAATTCTCTATCAATAAACTCTCATTTCTTTCTTCTTATTCTCTGAACAACTCCATAAATAATGATATATGAGGATCTTGTAGAGAATGATCTAGTTGATATATCTCTCTTTGAATGATACCTATAGGTTATCCATTCAAAACCATAGAGATTTTCTTGCTTCTGCATTTGATCTTTGCATTATACATTGATAGCATGTACATCCCGAGTATAATGTATAATTCCATCGTGGGAATGACTACTATATTTCGAAAATATTTTTTTCACTAATGTAAATACTAGAGTTTCTAAATACTAATGATGCTGGGATAATCCATCCAGATGTCTTGACTGATAACTCTACTTTTAATGAATCAGAGGTTGATTCTGAATTCTTTGCAAACATGGAAGAAATAATGGAATGAGTAGAACCAGAATCAAACAAGGTAATTTCCATTTTTGAGAGAACAAAATTGGTACTTTTCACCAAATCATTATAATCTTCAACTTTAGTCATCGTGATAGAAAAAGTACAACCTTTATCCCTTAGCATTTAATGAGGCTGATGGTGATTCCCCTCCACTGCCCTTGGATTTGGACAGTGATTCGCAATGTGCCCATGTTTTCCACACTTTTAAAATTGTACATCAGTTAGGGCTTTCACCATCTTTCCCTTTGTATTATTTTTGGGATGTTGTGTCTTCACCTCACTATGACAATTACGCACAATGTGGAAATATATACCACACATGTACAACTTTCTATCTTGAGAAGGATGTTCCTTGAATGCATCTGCACACACTTATTACATGTGGGAAAATGTACTCTCTTGGCTCCTCTTCACTAATTGAAGCTCCTCCCTAAGTGTGGCTCCATTGATATTTTCTTCTCATTGGATTTATGAGACCATTATGTCTGACCAAACTCTAGTTCCATTTTCATCGCACTTCGTAAGATCTCCTCATAGAAATCATAATATTGGTTGGATTGATTCTTTCTTAGATGAGGTATCAGACCACCGAATAATATATCAACCTTACCATTTGGATCCAAGACAAAGCTAGTGGTGTAACGAGAAAGCCTTGTGATTTTCATTTTGTAGGTTCCCCGATATTCATTCTCCTTTGGATTCAGTTTGTGAAACTCCTTCTCCATTCTTGTTCTTATCGATCGAGGGAAATACTTATTGAAGAAGATCTCTCTGAACTCTTCCCACTCCATAAATTCAAACTACACTCTAGGCCTCATGTTTTTAATCAACTCCTGCCACTGATCAGCTTCTCCCTCTTAGCGATAGATAGCCAGGGTGACCTTCACTTACTCTGAACAACAGAGCACAGAAAGGATCATCTGTATATAGTTGAACCACTTTTCAGTAATCAATGGGTTGGTCAATCCACTAATGGTTGGTGTCAGTTGACACATGAAGGACAAAATATAAAGTTGTTCATTTTGCTGTGAGATCGTTCTCTCAGCTTGATTCAAGTTATTTACCATAACTAGAGTCAGTTGGTTCATCATTCAAATGAATGTTTCCATTCCTACTTCTATCAATGGGACGTCTGTGTAGGGTCCATTATATTCTCCGTTTGCATGGTTCCTCTTATAGCCTTCCATTTTCATAATGAATAAAACCACAGTGAGATAGTTATTTGATTTACAAATGATATTACAATAAATGATTTTTTGTCTTAAAATTTCATGCATTAAACAATTACATTTCTCTAAAAATCATTCATAATGATTCTTTAAAAGATTATGATTAACCAAACATATCCCCCAGGAGTGTTCTACCCAAGTGTGTAAAAAGGCCCATTTTCGTATACCAGGATACCCCATCTCATGCCGAAAACCCCTTTTCTGAGTTTTCTCAGCTAGGTACATTAGTGCCAGAGCCTCCTCTACCAGATCATATCCATATAGAGATGTATTTTCTTGATTAAAAACTTACTCAATACTCAAAAAATACCATAATGTTTTTGTATACATAATCATTTCTACATGGTTCTTCTTAAATTATTCAAAGTCTAATTTCCATTAATAAATAATCATCCCTCTGATACCAACTATACCATCCTTCCTTTTCAATACATAAATTTTCATTAGATTTTAAAAATAAATGATCATTAAAGTCTATTGTCTTGGAAATCAAGAAGATAAAATAGGAAAACCAGATAAAATATTCATAAAATACACCTTTTAGGCTTCATAATAAGTTCAACCTAAGTAAAATTATTTAATCTCATAACTTGGAGATATATATTAAAGTAAAGGGTGAGAAAATGGCCCAGTAAGGAAACAGGGGAATCAGTTTACTTGTGAAATCAATAAGAGCATGATAAAAAAAATAGACCTGAGAAATGGAAGAATAAGCATTTGATAATGAAATTAACTTGAATAATAACATAAATAGGTGGATAAAACATTTAATTTAGACATTCATGACCATATCAACAAGGATCATCCCCAAGGATTCAAAAAAATTACCAAGTTTATTCATAAAGGTATTGTGAAACTTGTCATCAGTAGAGATTAATTCTTTACCCAATGAATTGGAGTTCAATCAGGGTGAACCCTCAATATGTCTTTACTTTCACATGAGCTAAATATCATAATCAAACATTTCAAAAATAACCTATAGAGAATAAATGAAATGGGTTTTATTTCAAAATCGTGATGTTTTAATAGTTCTTAAAAACATGTTCGTTATGTCACTTATAAACCTTGGAAAGGGAGTGAGGGTTATATATATGTCAATTACAGAGTAAAATAGATCATTTATATGTATTTATGAATACCCCTAGTAATGAAAATATATTTGGGTATTTTCAAAAATAATACAAGATAATTTATTGAGAAAAATAGAGATATTTTGAGACAAAACTTCTACAGCATAACAGCTATATAACATGGTTTTAGAAAACCTTGAAAAGAGAGGGAAGAAGAGTAAAAATATCAGAAATAATTTATAATAAATTATTGGTACATAATAATTACATGTTATGGACATTTTCATGACATGCCACATGAAAATAAAATATGAATGAAAAGAGATGACACAATTTCTTTTACGAAAAATACGATAGCCTAACGACATCGCTAAAAAATTCAGAAAAAAAATTGATGAGAGCGAAAGTGTCTCTCACAATTTTTACATGAAATTTCAGGTAACAAGAATATATAATAACATACACACACATAAAATTTAGGAAACAAGAATACATAACAAATATGAAATCATGAATAAAAAGAAGAGGATGAAAGGTTCTCTTACCTTGAAGAGTATCTTCAAAAGCTCGAAGGTTGCGACCTTTGGGGGGCTTGAGGTAACCTTGGGAGGACAACATGGGAGGTAAAAAGGATTTAAATTCGTTGAATAGGATTTTTGAATGAATTTAATTAGTTAATGACTTTGCATTTATATCAAAAGTGAGGGAATATTTAATTAATTTTCATGCGACACTTCATTAGTGGTATTTGAAAAACCGTGGGCTTTCCCATAGTATTGGACACTTAGGACACATCATAACATATCTTAATATTAAAAAGGTTACCAGATTTGTTACATTAGGATCATATCATCAATTTTTTCATTAAAAACCTGAAACTCAATATTGTATTTTTACTATTCACTAAAAAATGTTATTGTTTCAAAAAAATCCGAAAAATTCACATTAACCTAATATCAATTCACTGAATTAAAAAATAAATTATATTGTATGAAAATAATTTTCATAATACCTTAAATTTAATTTTTAAATAAAATAATTATTTATTAAATAAAAACAACTCTAAAACTCTAACATGTTTTGTGACACCATGAAAAAGTAATTAGTATCCCATTAAATTATCGTATTACCATAAGATAATAAATTAACAATTTATGATTACATTTTATGAAAATACATTTTCATTATAAATTATTAAATTAATTATAAATTTTAAAATGAAATATTTATGTCATATAGATATATCAAAACTTATACTATGATCATTGTTTCAATTTTAAGATGTCTAAATTATATATATCAATTTTTCTTTGAAGTTTATATTTTTTGTTTCATTTTCTATTCATTAATATTCATTACTATTCAAAAATTGAGGATACTATTCATACGTTACTAATAATAAAAAATTATTTTGATCCTATTAGACTCTAAATTTTTTAATGGTCACAACTATATAAGACCATTTTTTTAAAATCATTTCAAATTAAAAATTATTTAAATATTACATAAATATTTTAAAATAGCATTTTTCTAGAAATCATCAATAATATATATCATATATTTATCCAGACATTTTAAATTCACAAACATTACCATTATAATAAATATAAATTTTTTATATATAAGGATTACTATAATGCCCCGACCCTAGTTACCTAGATTCGGTGTATTATTACATAACATTGGCATGATCACTAGGGATCCAAATCCCGAAAGACCGATCAGTTTAGCAGCCTTGGATGTAATAGATACAATCATAAGAATTACATTACATTATAAAATTAAAATCATCAAAAAATTATCTCCATTGACAAAATTCATCCCAAAGACTGTCTCTGCAGGTCAGTCAGAATATACTTTTTCAGATCCTGGGAAAAATAAAACATAGGAAGTGGTGAGCTCAGATGCTCAGTAAGGATAACAATATAGTGTAAACATTCAAGACTAATAATAAAAATTTAACTTAGTGTATAAGACTAAAACACAAGCCTTTTAAATATAAACTTCATCATAATATGGAAAAGATATGTCGTATTTTTCCATTTACTTATTCACATGGATATTATAGTAGTCGAATAATCTAATGTAATATCAATAGCCAATTTCATAATGTTGAAATGCATAATTCCAAAAATCATAACCACTTAGTCATGGCCATGTTCCCAGACTACAAATAAAATTTTCTCATGGTCTTGTGTCAAGACACTAGTTTGTCTCATGTGACCTATCGATGCACCGAGGAGCAATAGTGGGCTCCAACTGTTACTTACTAAGTCCAATGCATTCCTCATATGAAAAGGATGAAACATAATATAAACATTCATATGAATACTTGCATACGATATGTCAATAATTTATCATTAAACCATAAATGGTGTAATAATAACACATCTACATCCTGACATATCACAAAACCTTCAATATAATATGGAATATTTTTATCATAATAATCAACTTCAAACAAGCATGAAATCTCTCATTGGATGTTAACATAGATGAAATCAAAACTTTTTATAGGGAAATACATCTATCCATTTTGAAATCATTTAAAAGTAATATAATTAAAAAAGAAAATTTTTATCTTAAAAATATTCTTAAAATATTGAATCCGAAGCTTCAGTGATGTAATAATGGCAGAAAATAGCTGCACCTACCGTGTAAGTTAAAAAAGACATTCTTACCTTAATTTTGTCGAGATGGTCATAAAGTACCATGATTGGAAAATGAAGGAATGATTACTTTTAAAAACAATTTGAACAAATAAGGGTATAAATGAATTTAACCCATAGTCTAGTAAATAAAAAAATTGTTTTGAATTACATTTTTCATACAACATAGAAGTGGATGACAAAGAGGTCCTGATAGATACTTCAGTATTAACAAACTCAGATAAGTAATGATATTTTATAATTAACCCTTACCTTGTATTTTTCTTTAGTTTATGGTATGTTAACCTCCTGTATAATAGTTAAATTTTTTTTATTAAATTATAAAAAACTATATATATAAATATGATATCATATATGATCCTCTAATATTGCTTTTCTAATAATATTTCAGTAATACCATCATTTCGGGTGTTAACTGATTCATTTTCCTTTATATGTTGGATTACATAAGTCGTATTTGTTGTGGAAATAATGTAATTGATTCATATAAATAATTATATTATGTTAATAAACATTATATTTAATCATAAAATGAAAAGTATTCTTGAATGATTTTTATGGGGAATGTATCTTATCGCGTTTGTGGAGACGGTAATTCGTACATTTGCATGAGCGAAAATAACATTATATTGATTGTGGAATAATTTGAAATTGGATCATATATCATATATAAATAATCATTAACAATTTATATTTATTATTTACCTTAGTTATACTAATTTTTATATTCATCCAAATAATGAAGTGTTTGAATAATAAACTACACCACGACGTGGAGACGGTAAGCCGTACGCACACACGTATGGTGATTTTGTCATTTATAGGATGAATATAATAACAAATATGGTTGTACCATATTTATAATTACAAAATGTTATGTAGATGGTACTAGATTTAGTATATCTGTATGAAGACAACCTTGAAAGAGGACGTTTAAGAAGAAGAGAACTAGAAAGAGGGTGGTGAAATTATTACCTCTTCTTCGGGTGTTTCCTATTGAGTTGATCAAAAGGGCTACATAGGTTGCTCATTTCTGACCACTGTATGGTCTCTAGGATGAAGGGGGTATTTTAAATGTTATTTGGGTATGGTTTTTTTTGAGCCGATGTCTTTGGATGTGTGAAATTAAGAGAAGGGGAAGTGCACTTTTAAAAGAGAGGTGAGGGTCACATTAGGAAAAGTTTGAAATATTATTTTATAACAAAATAATTTTTGATTTATAGTGGATCTAAAATGATTGATTTCGAGGATTAGGTGGGTATGAGTCGAAGACATTTCAACCAATAGGTTTTAGATAGGTTTAGGTCACTATATTAACATTTTCGTTTGGATTTAACTCTTAGTTAAATAGTTTGACATTCATCATGTCTCTTTGTATTTCTATATTATATGGTTAATTAACAAACTATTACAAGCCAAGAGAACTCCAAGTGGTTCAGTATAAATATATATAACCATATCTATTTCCTTTGGAAGAAACATATATTTTTAGTAATATTATATAAATTATTAATATAGTATTTGTTTTAGAAACTAAATATGGTCAATTTTGACACTATTTAGTATTTGATTTTTTTGAATGCCATAAAAACATCATAACATCAAATAAAATTTATTTAATCAAACCTAATATGTCACGTTAACCTATAAAAATATTTTAATTCTCCATAAGTCTCAATTTACATTTATTTGGATATTTAAAATAACAATTATTTTAATATTTTATTATAAATGTAATAACTGAATCATCATTGTGTCATGAATAAATTAAATTATTTAATGTCTAAAAATTATAAAAAAATTAACATTATGTAAAAAATATTTTTAGATTTATAATGAATATTTATAGTCGAATTGTTATTGTGTGTTTCCCTATATTAAAAATGGTTTTGTTAATAAACATTGAATTTATCACTTTTAACATTTCTTTATATAAAATTAAAATAAATGTCATAATCTAATCAAAGTTGAACAAATAGAACCATATTTTATTCTTAAGGTTTTTTTTTTGTCAAATTAAAATTTTCCAATAGAATTAGGACATGTGTTATGGTAATTATAATATCATATTTACCTTTAATTACCCTCTTTACTTTTAACCGTGGTAAATAAAAGTCAAAAGATTCTATAAACCAAAAATTATATTTATCTTATTGAAAAACATTTTATTAACTAATTTCAACCATGTCTCTCATATTTTTTAAATTCAACTAAAAGAATCTTTAAAATTATTATTTATGCAAATTTTCAAATGATCCTAGAAGGTGGGTAAAAGACTATAAAAAGTTCAATAAAATTTTAAATATCTAAACATATTATAAAATGAATCCAATGAATTAAATTGAACATATATAGGTATTATTTATCTATTTTTAACTAAAATAAATTAAAATAAAAAACTAATTTCTTAAATAAAAAGTCATTTTTAACCAAAAATGCCATGTTTTTTATTATTCATAAAAAATTGAACGTTTTCAGAAAAATACCCAAAATTCACCCTAATCTTATTTCGATATTCCGAATTCAAAAATGAAGTTCGTTTTGAAAAATAAAATATATTAAATTTTAAAAAGAGGTTACTAGTATTCATAACGGTTAGCCTGATTTGTTGTGGTGTGTTAGAACTTCATATTGTGTAAAATGAAAGCTACCACATTATTCAAAGGGAAACGTACAATGGAATCATGGGGTTTTACAAATACATAATGTAGCTAAAGTCTTGTAACATATCCCCATATAACACCATCATATGACCTAAGTGTAAGATTTTCTATCGTGATAGAATCTTGGGGTGGCTTGGACAACATTGTCCAACTAGTGATTTATATCAACTTGAACATCACCCATAAGTGATTATTTTCAAGATTCAAATGTTGAAGTTCAGCTTGGGGATTCAGCATATAAAATCTCGAAGATGATACCTATTTCCCATGATCTTACAGATGGGCTTCGTATAGCCCGATTCTACTAAAAAGGGCCCTTCAATCTCCTTTCTGTATTAATTAATCAAGATCACTAGTATTTATACACAATAATCGAAACATTAAGAGTTTTTATTTCAATGTTAATATTTATAAAACAGTTATATAACATTTTATTCCCAATAGATTCATTTAAATTATACGAACTTCATTTCTTTTAATATATAGTTTTGTTGAATATTAATTAACACCCAAAACGTTAGGTTATAAATATTATACAAAAGTTAGGGTCATTACACCATGGTCTATGTGTTTGAACGAGATAAAAAATAAGGGGATAGAGGTTCCGATGAGGTGATGCTAATTATTTGAGACACTATAGAAATGGCCAAATAAGCATGGTTGATCGAGGTCACGAACCAGATGATCAATGATTATTATTAATATTTTTCTTCAGTTATGTGCATTCTCATATGGCAGTGGTGATTTTGTGGTGGATGAGTGGTCGACAGGATATTGCCAATGATATTATTGAATAATATAAAGAAGTAATTGGAGTTATTTTTTATATTTTTGTATTATTTATTTTATTATTTTAACTTTGTATGGAACATGCAGATATCATAATATACTCAGGTTTGTATAGAATAACATTGGATTTGACTAAATGAGTTTCATAAATAAATTATTATCCATAATCCACTTCACATTGTGAAACCAAAATCATCAATATGGTTATTGTTGGAACTGGTAGGGTTCAAGCTCAAAAATGGGTTTATCCGGGGCCATCGAGCTAACTCATATGAGATCTAGAGATTGAGATGAGGTATGGTTTTGGAACATTAGTTGATCCTTGTATATTTTATTATTTTGTTTACCTTGTTTGTAAGACCAACGTAGTGAGGGTTTGGTGTTAGTATCTTTTATTTTGAGCATTATCATTCCAGTTGCGTGTTACATTTCTTTTCTATGTAGCAAATCTTTTCATCATTACTTCTGATATATTATTTATTTATTATCAAGTGTGATAAATGGTTATTTATTAAATTGTTTCCCACTTGGATGTAGGGGGTAAAACATTATTATTTTGCCTATTTATACCATTGAATATTTTTAGTATCCTATAGAATTTGGGATGCACATTTTTTGTTATGTGGTGGCTCAATGACGATATGGTTTTGAATATGATGGGACATGACATTTTAAGTTATGAAATTGACCTCATTACTAAATTTATACCTCCTTATTCTAAATGATAAGTATTTTTTTCAGGATAAAATTTGTAAAATTGGTATAAATTTATATTAATACATGTCTTAAAAATGCAAAAAAAAGTTTTTATAAAAAGGATTATTTTGAATAAAAATTATTTTAATACAAAATTTAATATAATATTGTTTAATTTATAATTAATTACATTATATTAAATTAAAAGTGAAGAATAATTTTTCAAAATAAGATCAAAATATAATTTACTTTTATATTAATTTAATTAATGAAAAGAAATTACATTATCGCAAAAATCAATATTATTCATAGTTCACAAAAAAACTAATCCATTTAGAGAATTCCCAAATAATCACACAATGATAATTTTGAAATATAATTTCAAATATTATTCGTCTTTATTGAAATAAAATTTATAAAAAAATTTGAAAATATATCTAATTTCATGGAAAAAATCTATTAAAAATCCTTTTTAAATATATATATTTTTATGTATTAATGATTGTTTACTCATTAAATATTTAGTAATCCTTGTAATATGAATTTAATTTATTTCTATTAAATATGTTACCTATATATTTATTTATCTTCATTGATATATATTGAATACATTAGTTTACATTTAAAAATATATTGCATGCATAAAATAGTTTTCTAATAAATATATCCTTTAACGATATATAATTTTATTTCAAATTCAGTTCTTATCTCTTATTCCTAAATCAGTACAATTTTATAAGGGAAATGATATAAATGTATTTGAATATTTTGTGACATCTCTTAATACTCATCAATCCAATGGCTAAAATACAAAAACTATATTGAAATAATAATATATTAATAGTATATCACAGTAGGTTTGGAACTTGTAATTTAGTGTGGTAATTGAATCAAAATTCATTATTGTTTTAAAATTTTTATTAAAGTGTTTTATTATAATAATAGTATCATTTATTATGAAATGTTGTGGAGAATATACACAAAATTTATTATTTATTTATCCATTATACAACAGTTTTCATGGGGTATATAGTGTGTAGGAACATTGGACATGGTGGGGGTCTATTTTCATCTCCGAAATCCTAGGATGACAAGTTACATAGTGTTTCTATATAGGTTCATGTTGTGTGGATGATTAGTTGATTACCTAGTTTATATATCTTGTACAATTCAAGCCACCATTAACAAAATACATGGAATATGTGGATATTCATATTGTATCTGAGTCTGGACGCATGAAATATGTTTGTGTATGGGTTACATGATGAAAATCTCAATACAACATTACTTGGTGTGTAATCAAAAGTCATCTAATTCGAAATTTTTTATTAAAAATCCACTCAATCTCACTAAAATTGTGAGTCTAATATTGTGCATTGTGAAGATACGTGTTGTATGAAATTTTATATTTTTGTAAACTAATATTTTCATATATAGTGTGTGACTATATAATATCCACTTCGTATTATAGATTCTTCTAGATAATTATTTCATACACCATGATTGGTACTATCACCTCAATATCCATCCACACCTTAACTATTAATTGCTTCTTGCATATTCATTTACATTATCACTCCTTTCTAGAGAGATATTGAGGCATCATTATCTTACAGAAACACAAAGACCTATAATAATTTTGGGTATAAATGAAAGGTAAATAGTATAAATGAAAAAGAATTGGGAAAATATTAAATGTTATTGGATTTATGTGGTTTGAAAATTATATCTACATCCACAATGATACATAATCATTTCACTGTTTTATAATCAAATTACAACGGAATTTTTTATCTTGAATTGCATATCTATAAAATTATATCCTAAATCAACATGGTGACACAATAAATATCATTTATATAGTGTATGAACTATATAATTTATTAATTATCTAATAATTATTATGGAATAATGGCCATGAGGATATAATACCTTGCTCGTGCCATTGGTAAGTTAATCTTTCGTAACCTTGTATATGTCTACAATAATACAGAATGGTTTTTAGTGTAATTGGTCATCTCTACTACACAATAAATCGTTACTATAACATTCTAAAATGTGTTGGGGAAAAAATGAAAAAACCTTTATTTTCAATTATTGATAGTTTATTTATCCATTAATCAATTTTTTAAACTATTTATGTAATCATGAATGCATGTTTGAACATGTGATTTTGAAATTTTCATTCATTACAGTATCATGAAACAACCCAAAAATCAAGTAAATAGAATGGATAATTATAGTCAAGAAATTTATTGTTAGCAAAGATTTGGCCCCTGAATAATCGGTTCACATTTGTAGTGATTGAAGAATACGATTATGAGATAAGGAAAAGTTTTTTTATCTTTGTGGAATTTCTTCAATGAAATACTAACAATGAATCTATTATGAATTTATAAATGAATTATTTATTAATTATAAATAATAACAATATTTATTATCAATCAAAAAATATTTTAGGTAAACCAATATCTAAAAATTATTTGAAATAAATTTATTTGTAATCATAGAAAATTTATATACGTGATTATTCTATGCTACTAAAATCATTACATATTCAAAATGGAATAGGAATAATTATTAAATATTTAAATTAAAATATTAATACATCATTGGGGAATAATTAAAAATTAAAAATTCATCTCTAACTTATCTCTCTTAAAGAAAATAATTAATTTTCTATTGAAGTTATTGATTGTACAATAAAGAAATTAAAATCCATAAAAAATTAAATTTGGGTAAATTATCCATGTTTTATGTGACATATTAAACCAATATTAATATATTTATCATTACACATTAACATTTATCCTATTAATTTCCCCCATGAGATTAATTCATTCTCTTCATTCATGGATTATTAATTTATGATGAATATCATTAGAGTTTGTGATGGATGAGGAAATTAATGTTGAAGGATCCCTAACTCAGAGAATATTTCTCAATTAATAATGATTCTTTAAGGATTAATGGTTTTTGTTTCCATCCCCTATATAAAGATTATAAATATTTAAAATGAAATTACCTTTCTTGAGAAAATATTGATGACGTTTTCATTATATATCAATTTCCAATAAAGGGTAGTGTGAGGGGAAATATCATTCACATTGAAACAATATTGTTTAAAGTAATTTATATGAGATAGGGTGTAATTATTTACTCATTTAATTAAAATCATAAATCACAAAAAATAAATCCATTATTAATTAAATGGTAAACAAACCAAATATAATTTTGGGATCTTATGGATTCATAAGAGCGAACACATGAATAGATTAGTGGTTATATAATCTCCCCTTCCATATCATACCTTTACAGAACCTCATTTTCTATATCATGATACATGTCATGTCCAACTAATCAATTTCATATTAAAATAATAAAATTATATAATTTATTTAATATTGAATCTTCCCTTCAATAGAGTTTGATGATTATCAATAGAAAATATAACACCCCTACGAAAACACCCCATTTCTAGACACCAATAAAATGTAAGTATTTTGATATGTGACTTTTATAGGATTTAAAAAAATCACACATGCATGGTTAAAAATAATATATTATTTTTTTATATTTATAATGCCCTTAAGGGAAATATAAATTAGTCAGAATCACAACGACTTTCAAAATAAATATTTAAAAATATCAAAGAAATTTTTATATAAAAGTATATTTGCTACAACTTATTACTGTATTGAGTGGGTGTTTCATTCATTGTCACCAACTATGTATTAACTAGATATAATATATTATTATTATAAACTTATTGAGATATTTATCAATCTCATCGAATAGGATAAAGGTGTGGAGAGGGTTGAAAATACTCCAACATGTTGTCCCTGATCATTATTTATATTAGAATGGATTTAAATTCCTTAACCAACTATAATCAATTCAGTATAACAGAGGATGGGATGTATTATTTTTCATATATGATAGTTCTCATTTTATTTCATCATTATTTGTAACATAACCATTACAATATTTAATAAAAATCTACTCATACGTGGGGGTGCATATGTGTAATGTATCAGCCATTCTGATTTATGGTATTGGCTACAATTATAGATAAATCTATATAAAAATCCCATAATATAAGAACTAGTAATGAAGAAGTAGTATCATATTTATATTATAGTGACCCATTATTTACAAACATAAATATCACATCATAAAAGATTAATATTCAATACATTTCCTAAACCCAATTCTAACAACCATAAATTTTTTGTGTCTTTGGAGACTAGAAAAACAATATTATTATTTTAGGAAATAAGTTAAAAATATCCCTTATATATGTTCTATAACATTACTCCTCTTAGGAATACCCTTCATTAAAATTTATTCTTAGCACAAGGAAGGAAAAATAAAAAGTATCATCTTAAAGGATTCGTAAGGGTAAAAATCGTAGATATCAATTTTTGATCTTTTGAATATACAAGATATGTATATGATAATGTGATCATAAAAATGACATATGATGTTCATACAGAAATTTTCATAGTTCATAATCTTGAGTGATATGAAAAACATTATTATTTTAGAAAATATGGCCACATGTGTAATAAATCTTCAGAAATCATTCCTGAAGAATAAACACATGTCATAAAAGTGTGGAACCATCGTAAATATAAAAGAAATTTCATATTTCATGGTTAACTACCAATACCATCTATATAATGGATTTAGACATGTCACATATTTCCCACTGTGGGTCATGATACACCTTTTTCCCATAGTGGAAAAGTGTTTACAAGATTAAAACAGTGGATATTGACTCACTAATTTCCCATAGTGTATCATTCCCATATACATTTTTTCAATTATTAAATCATGAAATATAAATGATAACCTAATTAATTAGAGTTATTTATATTTCTCACCCATATCATGAAGAACAAAATACTTATGTGTTCCACAATATCATAAAACATTCATCATATCATATCATCATAACACATATAATAAAAATGGTTATCATTAAATTTCATCAATTAACCTATTCATATCTCTTGAAAAATAAATTTCTTTGAAAAATATTTCATATACATAATCATTAACCATCGGGAAATATAATAAATTTGGTATCACTCAATAGTATCCCCATTAAATCATATGTAACATCAAAGGATGTCCTCAAAGATGGAAAATTATTTTTAAATATTTCTTGGATATTTTCACGAGTAATAAATATTTTCAACATTTAAAAACATCATTTAAAAGATTAAACATTTTAAAAATAATTTTCATTATAAATAACCATGAAACTTATTATAGATTCTTTAAAAATAAATTATTTCATTTCAGGAAGAAAATTTCCCCTCCATTTTAAAAATGAATATTTAAAACTAAAAAATCATAAACGATTCTATAAATACTTATCTTTTATATTAAGCATTTAAACATATAAAAGATCCCTTAAAATCATTTCAAATATTTATTGGGGAACATATATTATCAACTTTGATAAAAAACATTTTAAAATATAAAAACCTTTGAAAGTATTCTTTTTTGAAAATATCCTTTATGACCTATAAACGTGGATTCAAATTAAATAATTTTAATTAATGTTGTAAATTCAATTTATTATGTACACATTAAAATAAATATTCCATTAACATAATAGATAAAATACAAATATGCATTTTTTGGAAAACAACATGAAAATTCTATAATTGTTTTTTAAAAAAAGTCATTAGTGGGTAAAATATTCATTAATGAATAAATTTATGATTTTTAAATTCATTTATGTATACATTTTTAGAATATAATATATATTTAATGATGGATTTCCAACCTAATATAGTAATAAATTTGTGTTTTCATAGAAACATTATTTTCAAACCAATAGTATATCCATAGAATAAAACAAATGGAAAATATATATATTCTTTAAATAACTAATGAATAATAAAATAGATGATTTTCTAGGTAGATATACCATATTATTTCATCATTTGAAGCATAATCATGAGAAAATCCCGATGAATGATGACATTATAACATAAAATCCTTATGATATTGGTAAAATTTGAATCATAATCCCCAAGAAGAATAACATTAAATGGAACCAAAATTCCCATGATATTAAAAAAATTTATGATATTCATTGAAAATAGGATATATATATATATATGCCTTATAAAAAAGTTAGGTTAATAACATAACATATGTCTCAAAAAAGGAAAATTGAGAAAAAAATATCTTCCCACTTTGGTATCATTTAAACCATAATCCCAAGAAAAGATAGATCCACAAATGGAAATGAAAATCCCAAATAATATAATTATAGTAATAATTAAATCTATTAATTTTAATAATATAATACATGTGAAAAAAAATATGGTGAAAATGGCATATTTTTCAGAGAAAAATAAATGTGTGGTAGAGATTCCTGATCGGAAGTATGGAATTCCATCATACAATTTCTAACATCATGTTGAATAAATATAATATTAATATATATCTTTTAAATCCACATAAATATAAATATATTATCATATATTATTTACCTAATACATTTTATTACCCATTTTTTTGTACTGATAATTTGATAATGAATCCATTGTATCTATAAATTAAACCATTAAATAAATATAATATATATTCACTATATATGTTTATATAGTGATCAATAATAGTTAGTGATAGAAAATGAAATACACCATTCCTTGAGATAGTAGTACGTACATACACAGGCAACCAATTTCCATTTTTTCGATGGAAAGATATAAAGAATAGTAAATAGTAAATTACTATTAAATAATAAATTTTATATAATATATATCACATATTTTATTTAAAACTATACAAATTACCATGCATGCAGAATGTGAAAAAATAACACAGATTTGTGTGGCGGTAGTCTTTTATACACACGAATGAGATTATTGTATTCCAATAGAATGAATAGAAACATTTAACATTTTATATCATGATTATAGAAGAATAATAATACCATAAATTTCAAATATAAATAATAAATCCATCATTATATCCCTCCTTGAGAGGTGGTTATAGAAAACAAATATCATCAATTCGTGAGGCAGTAGTCCTCCGTACATATAAATGATGATTTCATAAGCCATTAGCTGGAGTAGTGGAATGATTTAGGTTATTAAAATATCATAATAACCTATCATTATATTAAATATACATGGTTTAATATATAATAATTTTTTAATAGGAATTTAATGTTATGGGGGATGAAATAAAAAACACTTGGTTAGGGATGTTACCTCTTCTTCAGATAACTTCTTTGGTTTTCCCTGAAAAGCATCATAGGTTCCCTTTCTAAACAAAATGATACTTATAAGAATAGAGGAGTTAATTAAAGAAGTTATTTAATATGTTATTTTATGAACTCATGATTTTTGATGTGTGAACAAGAGAGGGGATGGGGCGGCCATTTATAAATGTGGTGAGTGACACACATGCATATTTTTAATCTAAAATTTTTTTCTCAAATATTTCACATATCAGAAGAATAATAATGGATCACTTGATAACTTAAAATATATAAGGTTGAAATATATGCATCTAATTTTTTTGTACATGTTTTTTTATCATTTTTAACCCTTTTCTTTTTATTTTAACTTCTCAGAAAACCCATTTTTTACACAATTACGGTAAATAATGATTATTATTTTTATAAATAAATTATGGGAAAACATTATGTGTAAAATATTTCATAATATAAATTATTTTGATTCCAAATATTAAATCCATTTTGATAAATTCCATTCATATAAGTGGAAAATGTTAAGATAAAGATAATCCCACAAACCCATGTGAAAGCGGGTTTTCAAAGTAAAAAATTTTCAATAGATTAAAGGATTTTATATAAAAATTCAATATAAAAATTAAAAAATGTGTTACACATGACTAATATAAAAATAAATGAACAAATTATAATTTTATAATAATCTGGAAATAATTTGGTTGTTTCTAAAAACATTAAGTGGAATGGTAAATCCTAATAACAACTAGTTTTTTAGAATATTCATACAGAAATATCTCCATGAAAAAAGATAAAAAATTAACATGATGATAATACATTCAGGATGATTTCAAAAAATAATTTTTTTTCAATGAAATTTTCTAAATGTGTCAGTAATTAGTTTTAAAATAAATATATAAATGGTTAAACAATTACTTTTTAGAAAATTTATATATTTAGGAAAATATTTATTGTTTCCCTTTTATAGATAACACATAAGATGCATTCTAAATGTTTGATTGAATATATTGTATATATATTTTTTAAATATTTCACTAGAACTATTTTACAATTTATTGTGGAAAATAATCATTTTATTTTATAAAAGTTGTTTTTCAGGAAAATATTTCTATAATATTCAAATATGTTTTTTTCAATTATAGTTAATTGGACTGTTTAGAATTAATTTCATATATATATTTAACCCATATAAATTTATAATTTATTTAATCTTATTCATATCCTCAGTTTAAAATTATATTTGATAACTATCATATTAACTAATAATAATTTAATTATATGCCAGGTTTTATTTGAACTCGATGTTGAGAGTAACTCAAGATTGGTATGGTTTTGATTGTAAAGGAAATTATAAAAATGATTAATTTTATTTAAAATTATATATTTAGAAATATACCAAGGTGTTAAATTTTTCACACCATAAAATGAATTTTTTAATATAATTTCATCCCTTTGGTAAAATAAATGGAGGATACTTCTAAATTATCACATCCTCATATTCCCACATATCTTCTATAAGCTAGAGGGTTTTTCACAAAACACAGGACATGTGAGTGGTATTGTTTTGTATCACATTATCTGTATGATCTAGATTCTCAAATTATCATTCCTTATAATAATGATCATTATCTAGTGGTATTACCTGTTATTTATGTATATATTAAGTATTTTGTATGAACATCCTTGAGAGAGGTATATGGAACACACTATGATCCTGATAGTGGTTTGGGAGAAGCACTAAAATATAAGATATTGTCTTTATATAATCAAGTATTTTAAAGTGAATAACATACCAATGACTTAGATTGACCTTATTTCTTACACATATAAATTCATATATATAACATCTCACCAACATCAAATTCTAGATCAAATCAATAATTGTCAACATATCATTTATATCAATTTTTTGTAATCCCTTTTTGTTTCATAATGGATCAGACCTCCACTTCTATTACATTAGGTTCCTAAGGTCCAAATATTCTTTTGTGCAACATTATTTAAGTACATTGAGTTATATATTTATTTCCATAAACTAATTTTTATAGTATAAATGCTTGAGTGAAATAAATTAGTATAGGAAAATTCCACTAGAGAATTTTATTTCTCTCAAACAACTTAAAAATCCATAGAAACAGATCTAATCATTGGGGTTGTATTATTATCATAGGCTTACCATCTATTTGGGGATGATACAGTGCTGAAACTGAGCACGGTATCAAGATCATACTAAAGACATCACCCAAACATTGAGGTAAATCTTAGATCATGATCAAATTCAATTGAAAGCAAAACTATATCAATCCTTAAAACCTCTTTAATGGATATTTTTGAAAGATAAGATACATTTAAATCATCTCTAATTGGAAAAACATTTGTTAAATTCCAAATGTTATTGACTAAAATCAATATTTAACTCAACATAATTTATAATATAAATCAAAAAGGAAACAAATACAAATAATAATATGACAAAAATGTGTAAAGGAACGCCCCTTAAAGAAGCTTTTCAATGAAAATAATTCAAAACCCAAGAGTTGTATTATAATATTTTTATACATAAAATATACTTTCTCTTAATAATATCCCATCATAAAAAACATAAAAGGGGTTTTAATGACTCTTATATTATGATAAACCATAAAATCATAACCACTTTATGATATCCGTAACACATAGGATAAAATTACATAGAGATATATACACATACAAAAGTTAATTTCACTCTTTATTCCTTGACAAGATAATATATAATTCAAAAACATTTTCATTGGAAACAGGGGTTCATCCTTTTACTAATAGAATATAAATCGTGATTTCATTATACCACAGTCCATGTAGAGGTAGATAATCAACTGAAATTTAACTGAATGATGAATAATAACAAATCATAAGACACATTTATTTAAAATCAAATATGAGAATCTCTAAAAGAGGATAGGTGATCCCTAATTATCATGATTTACTTCATCCATTATGATTTAATAATATTTCACTTTTTCCATTATTTTCATATGTTTTTTTGACTTTTTATCCACTTTAGACCTTGTATTGGATCATTCATTCATAATATTAGAAAACATTGTGCACATGAAGGACTAGATTGTTTGTTGTGAATTAGTTAACATCCTTTTATCCTATATTACATTAAATATTCCATAAATCTCATTTTTATATTTGTGATAGTTATAAACCAGCTATCTAGGATTAATAAACCACAGATTTTCATTCATGAAATTCCTATGATGTTTTGTCACACATTTTTGGCATGGAGATGGATGGAATTTCATTCCACCATTTTTGATTCCCGGATACTAGATCAAACATTTCATACCAATACTATAGGAATGGGTGGAATGTAAAATTTTGTTTCAATCCTTTAGTATAGATACAATGAATTATTTATAAGTACTAAACTCTATGATAGCCTATTCCTTTTGAAATTTTCTTAAACCCCCAATGAATCTGTAAATTTTTCAGGTTGGGTAATTGGTTAAACCTGATGAATACCTTGAATGTCTTGTAAAATAAAATTTAATGGTACCAATATATTCATAATAATTTTTCTTAATATCAAGGAACTAATTATCCCAAAAATATAATTAAATATGAGGTATTTAATTACTTTGAAATATCCCCTTCAGATCATCCCAATTCATATATTTTATTTCTTTTTTTACCTTGTGTTCATAATAAGATTGCACCACTAATCTAATTTTCCTTCCCAATAATACACAGGAAAAATGATTCTTCATTTTCCAAACACTAAGAAATAAAAATATATATTTATTGGTAATTATCCAATCCTAAGAAACTATTAGATAATAGGAAACACTAAAATACACTGGGATTTTCCACAAAGAGGACTCAAAATAACATTATTACATATACTTATCATTCGTAAGATCCAAATAATTAATATCTGGACAATTTTTTGTGATCATTGAAATAATATTATTCATCTCATCTTCTATAAAAAAATTAGTAGTAAAATAATTAAATTTTCTATCGCACTCATAATTAATAGGGTTAAATTGAGTTCTATCAATTTTCTAAAACTATAATGGATATTTTGAGAAAAAAATAATCCGAGAGGATAATCACATAATCACAGAAAATGATTTATATGATGTCTAAGTAATGAAACTGTATTTTCATTATATGATGCCATAGGATTAACATTCCTCATTCATTTTCATTAATTTAATCATTAATGATGTTTTATGAATGTTATATTAATTCCCAATGCATGTCCCCCAGGATTTTCAATCTAGGAGTGTTTCAAGGCTCATTTTTGTACACTGTTTTAAAAATGAGTATTGAAAAATGCGTTATTTTCAGATTTATTACCCCTTAGTGCATTTATGTAAGAGCCATTTCCATACATGGGGGAAATTTTTTTGGAAATTATATGATCTATCCTTCAACCAAATTATTTTAAATTTTGATACAAATAGATTCATCCTAACACTTTTCTTTATATCCAAATAAAAATAAAAATACATATATGTAGGAATATCTCTGGGGTTACCAATTTCTCTTCTAATCATAATATTTAATGATTAACTAATCATTTCCTAAATACCATATATAGTGACCTATTATTTTAATACATAAATATCAAATCTACAATGATTAATATTCAATACATTTCATAAACACATCATTGAGTACCAAAAGAGTTTAGTTCAAATAGAGACTAGAAACACATTTTTCTTATTTTATGAAATAGAATCAATATATCCCAATAAACTTCCTCTCATATAATACTCTTATTAGGTATACCCAGCATAAAAATTTCTTCAGAAAATGGGTAATGAAAACATAATAATATGGGGAGCTCAGATGATTAGTATGGATAAACATATAAGATATCAACTAGTGATCACACAAAATTATAAGGTATGAATAAGTGTTTGTGAATGTAAAAAACATATAAAGATGATATCTGACCTATAATAGATCATAAAGATGGATCATGGAATTAAATATTATCATTTTGGAAAATAAGGCCATATGAGTGATAAAACATCATAAATAATCCCTGAACTATTATCTCATCTATTAAATGTTTATCACAATAATAAATATAGAAAACCATTACATATTTCTATGTTTTCACTCAATACCGTGGACATAGTGGATCCAGACTTATCACCTGCTTCTCACTATGTATTAGAACAAACTTATTTCTGATAGTTTTTTAGGTAACACCTATTTCTATTATTGGAATAGGAAATTCCTACTTCCCATTGTGGGTCCAGACCATCCTCTTGTTTTTTTATTGTTATCTCATGAGATAAAAAAGTTTGACAGTTTAAAATGAAGGGAGATATTAGTCCCACACAACACTAAATGAAAATATACTTATTTGAATCAAAATATAATAAAACAATCATCATATAATCACATCATTAGTGATGTAAATGAAACATGTTTAATTAGAATTTAATAAATTCAGTGTAGGATAACCCATGAAAAATAAATATGTTTGACAAAAAAATTTATGTACATAAACATTAAAAATGTAGGTAAATAATAAGTATATTATCATTCATTGAAATCTCTAATATATCATAAGTAACATATAACGATAACATCTTAATAGTAAAATTATTTTGATATCTTAATTATACCGTTTCATAATGAATATATCATTTCCTCAATGAAAATCACATGTTATAACATAAAACATTTTTAAAATATATTCTCTAAAAAATAAACTTGGAAACATATTAATTAAGAGTTAAAAATAATTTAAAACATTTCTTGAGGAAAAAAACGTTTAATTTTTAAAATTTATTTTCAAACAATTTTAAAAATACATATCTCTTTAAATAATCATTTAAATATTTCTTAATAAAAATATCATTTTTTCACTAAAAGACAGTTTTCAAAAAAAATTAAATGTATTTCATTGAAAATAAACATGAAAAAATATAATTTAGTCATCAAATACAATAATATTTATGATGGGTGATTTTTTGTATCATTCCATACATATCAAAACAAATACCCCTTTCACATTTTTAATTAAAACTAAACGAGCATTGTTCGTAAAACGACTTGAAGATTCCTTTATTTTCTTAAAAGTAAATAATAAGTAAAAATTTATTTAAGAAATAACTTTATGAATTTTAAAAACATGTAGGATTTTTTTTAGAAAACATTGTTTTCAAAAAAAAGGTTTTCGACCAAAGAGAGAAATAAAGACGATATTTATTAATAAATCATTTTCAACTCCTAAGTATATAAAGACATAACAATTTAGGTAAATATATATATATATATCGATATTACAATAGGATAATAATATAAAATTGTTTCATAAGAGATATATAATATAATTTCAACATTTGATCCATAATCATGAGGAATAATAATAAACAATGTCATTATAACATAAAATTGTTACAACATTGGTATCACTGATTCATGAGGCCCCTGAAAGAATAAGTTTTTTTGAAATTTAAATAACTTGAGAATAAATAAATTCATTATATTACATATGAAATGGTAAATATATACACCTTAATAATATGATAGGTTCAAAATAAAATATGTCTTAAAGAAGGTGAATTTAGATAAAACCCCTTACCGATTTGGTATCCATTAAACTATAAAACCAGTTGAATAGTGAAAATAAAATGGATAAGTATGTCCCAAAAAATTAATGATAATAATATTAATATAAATTGACGGTAATTATATACACTAAATAAATGTAACGTGTGGTGAATATGGAATGTGTATCATCGAAAATTTAAAGTAATATGAATGTCCCTTACCATAAGTATCTATTTTCATCATAAATATAATAAAAATATGTATAATAATAACATGGTTATTAAAAATATATAGAAAAAACATACATATACATCATACATTATATTATTTACTTACAATCCATTATAAAATATTTATTAACAACAATACTTTAAAGTCACCTTTCTGAAATAACTCATTTCATTTGTGATTATGTTTTGATTTGTAATTTTGGGCCCCTCTACTATGATCATGGATCCATAATCTCTAAAATGTTATACATGATATAAACATCATATATATTCATTATATATTTCTTTATATTGATCAATTAATGATAGATATAGAAATATAAATACATTATTCATGGGGACGGTAGGTTGTACGTATGTATGAATGGAATTTACATTTTTTTACAACAGAATGATTGAATGTAAGGTTATGATATATTACTATTATTGAATTATTTTTGTAATATATATATTACATATTTTCAATAAACCGTTCATTATTTTATTTCATGTAAAACATGAACAAATTCCATCATATTGCAAGGTGGTAGTCTGTCATACACATGAACGATGTTATCATATTCGGAATTAACAAAATGTAAGAAGTCACATGTGATATCATTATTTTAGAGGAGTGTACGGTTGGATTGATTTGTGTAGAAAAATAAACGGAGTAGAGTAAATTTATATTCATAAGAATGTACCATAGATGTCTTGAAAATCCCTTCTATTTCGGACGATTCCCCTTTCTCCTCCTGAAGAGGGGATGCCTACATCAGGGGTGATGAATGGTTTAAATACCGATCTAGGGGATTCATGTCCTCTCCATTTCAATGAAATGGTTTTAGGTCAATTAGTTCCTATATATATGGCTTTATTTCCATTTATTTTGACTATTCACCTTGTACCTCTATGCACTAGCATGGTTGACATATATCCTTTGGTGTATATCTTAGAATAAAATATTATCAAAGCATTGATTTACCATAAGGGATTTCTTGTTGAATGGTTCATTATAAATAAAACATCCCATTTATTTTTAAATTTTTTGAACTATTGGTGCCTCGATTATAATGTCTATTTCTTAGTTAATTCTATTAATTCCTTTTATAAACATTTTTTAATGGATTTTTTCATTAAGGCATGGTCCTGATCCAATATTCATTTTGGTTCCTTGTGATTTTGTCTATCACGATATTAATGAGATGATCATTATGATACGTAGTCTAGTTTGGAGGTCTTTTGGGTCCATTTTCTAGGATATCATATATATCTTCATAACACACTGGTTATCTACTCAGTGGTTAATTCACTGAGAAATTACATATTCGCGGATAATAATACTCAGTGCCTCCAGTCGACATCAAATCCTAAAACTTGTGTTGATCATAATTTGTATTAATAACATCTTTAAAGTGTTATTATTATAGAGTTTGATGTTATCTATTAGTGGAAATACTTTTTAAATTAGTCTTTTATTAGGTTCTTATAAAAATCTAATCTCCAAGAACAATGAGAGGATGTGTGTAGGAGAAGAAAGATGTGGTTTATAGTGATGAACCTGGAAGATGTTTTGAATCCATTGAAGTGTACATTGTTTATGTTGAGACTACTCCAAGAGATATTAATCCTAGAATTTTGATGTTTCAAAATTCAATACTATCTTTATTAATCACATCATACTTGATCATCGATATTCAAAGAGAAGTAGTAATTTCTTATTTAGAAAAATCCACCCATGTTCCAAAAATAATCTTGGACATCCCACCCATTGTTCCCTCTAGGGACACTATTCCATCATCAGTTACTATTAGTATGGGGCTTGGGATCCCTTCTAACCATGAATATAAAAATCAAGGATTGATTTTAATCCATGATCATCCGGATCCATAAGAGTTTCTCTACGGTTTTAGCCACCAAATTATGCATTCTATTCCTATAATGGTGGAAATTTTTATAAATAATAATTCTGTGGAAGAGGTTTTTGATGTGATATTCTCTTCCAGGATCTCTATGGAGAGTATGTTGATTGTTTCACTTTTTATGAAGGGGGTTATTTTAGAATCAAATATTCAGGTTTTATCCCCTATGAGATATTTAGTGTTAGATTAAGAACAATAGGTAGTGTTGGGATGTGTATCATCATTGGGTAGGGATGATTACAAAATAATGATATATCCTCCAATAGATACAAGCATACACATAAGTCGGTCAATGGAAATAGAAGATTCATTAATCATATTTACAACTATGATATGTTCTCATTTCCACATTGATTGTTCATATATTTATTAATGGCGTCCAATATCATATATAAAGCCGGGGTTTTTGGTTGGAGTGGGAGGATTTACTTCATCACATATTAGTATCATCATTACCAAGTTCCATTTTTTGGGTTTAGAACCAAAATAATGTATTGATCACAATTTTCTTTTATCCAAGAATTATTTTTATATTCATTCAATACCAAGAATCTACTATATGTAGATCTTCTAAATAAAAGGTATTTTCTTTTAATTCCTTAATTATTCCACACAATATATTACCACAAAAATTAATATTGGGGTAGTGAGATTTATTTTTTATCCTTTTATATCTGAATTGGGATATTTCTAATAGAATGGAATTATGGAAAAATCATTCAACATTCATTTCTGGAAAACATATATAGTTTATTGGGGGTGACATCAATACCACACATAGGTTTGGATAATGTGTGTGAATAATCTTCTCTACAAAATTAATACCTGGTAATATTTCTTTCAGGGAAGGTTAGGCAATCCTAGATTTTGGATAAATTTTTAGAAAATTTACAATGTGTAATAATAGATAATGTATAAAGAGGATATAGTGAATATTTGATCAGTGTCTCACCAATATTCAAGGGGTGGATTCATACAAATTGCACACAGTTAATCCCCTCATCAGATATTTTTTCCTCCATACTCAACTATTGGAATGATTGAAAAAAGAAAATTGGAGGTAAACAATTTTCATATTTACTCAAATTAGAATAGAATAGATGGATTTATTGAAATGGAACATTGGTCCGGTGAAAAAAGAGGGGTCCTTTGGGGATTAGATTGGTGAAGTTACTATATTTTTTCAAAAAAGGGTATTGAATATTTGTATAATAATAGAAATTGTAGGGATAATATCATAGAGGTAATTAGAGTGCAAATTTATAAACTTGAGGAAAACCACTATAAATCGAGGAATTATGACTCAATTAATATTTTTACTAAGAATAAAAAAATTTAGATAAGGAAGTGTAGGATGTATTGAGGGTATGCATGAAAAAATCTTGACCCCTTTGTCTCATAGAAGTGGAATAAGAAAGTAGCTATTTTTTTCATGTTTAAAGTAGAGGAATATTGTAAAAACAATTAATATACAACTTGAGGGGGGTTAATTAAAAATTTATATATATGTGGAATGGAAGTAGGATTTGGATCATTTGGAAAATATTCGAGCTGGGAATATAAGAAGATAGATATAGGGTCAAAACAGAGCTTAAGATGAATATATATTCAGGGATTTCATTCCAAGGCTGTTGTAGGACCAAGATAATGGGGTTTTGCCGCAATTTCAGAGGAAGATTATGTAAATGATATAGTGTTCAAATAAGAAATAAAAAATCACCAATAGCCTTAATGGATTCCTATGAATTTTTATGTGACATATTTGGAGACATTTAAGACCTTGGTGGGAGATATGATGCATGAGTTTAGTAGACAATGAACATTGAATTGAGTTATTTATTCCGTTAAGGCTATTCATATTCCTAATTTAAAAGATCATAATAATATTAATAAATATATACCATTCATTTGATTAATATTTTCTTATAAAATTATTCATTTTATTATCATTAGGAGACATAATATTTGTAAGGACCCAGTTGGAGTAATTAACCACTAAGGGGGGGGGGGTGAATCAGTGGTACCCCTTTTTCCTCTTTTATGTTCCCTTAAAAAGAGAACAATCGTTGTCTCCTGTTAAAGATATAATTCCCTGCTGAGAAAAAAAAACACACATCCAAAGGAACACAACAATTTAAAAGGTTCACTATTCCATAAGAATAACTACGTCCTTGGTATGGTTGGAAACAATCCATCACCATACAATCCACTAAGAAAACAATCCTTGGATTACAACGAGTTGGACATACCCTTACCCTCGTGAGGCACTGTGAAAAAATCACTCCATTGCGTGTGCACCCTCTTAGAACAATAGGAAAAAGTATATTTTCTTGTACAACTTATGTTACCTACACTTACTTTTAAATACACATGTGTAAGCAAGTTCAACAAAAAACTTCACTTCCTTAACCAGAAGAAAGGCAAGGACTCCTTGGACTTGAGATAGATCAATTACAGTCCGAACTTCCCATTATGAATCTACACTCCAAATTTTACCAATCCAATTCTTCAATCCGAATCTTCCTCAGTCCGAGAAACTCAATACGGTGAAAGCCAGTACTGATTCCCCATTCCGAATCACCACTCTAAATTCTTCACTCCGAATTCTTCACTCCGAATTTTTTTCTTCACTCTTATTCTTCAATCTGAGTCTTCCTCAGTCAGAGAAACTCAATACGGTGACAGCCAGTACTGATTCCCCATTCCGAATCTCCACTCCTAATTCATCACTCTGAATTCCACTTTCACTCCAATTCTTCAATCTGAATTTTCTTTAATCCGAGAAACTCAATACGGTGTCAACCAGTATCAAATTCTCGTTTAAATTGAAACTTCAAAGAAAACTCAGTCGGCCACAGTCTTCTTTCTCTCTCTAGATTATCCAAGCTTCCCTCACTACAGCATCATCAATTGTTTACTTTTCACTTTGATCTCTTTTTATAGGTGCTCCAATGTATGCTTAGATGGGAAACCAAAATATTTTCCCACCCACATAAATTCACCCAAATCATAATTTCTCCTGATATCTCGGAGTAATTAAGACTTTTTCAATGCTTCTATAATCTTCTCGAATCTTCCTCCACTTCTCTTGATTTAGAGCTTTGGCCTTTTCTGGATCTGACATTCTGGCTTCTCTGCATCACATTCTTGGATCCACCCTTCTAGCTTCTTGGTACCACATTCTTGGATCCACCATTCTTGGCAACACTTTATCGGATTCACCCTTCTTGAATCATTGGTATGACTCCATTTCAATTCTCTGTATGGCTTCTCGTTACAACTTCACCAATTCTTAACATGAATCCGCACTTTAGGCTACGAACTTTAGGTTCCGGAAGTCGACTCCAAACTCCCCGCTACGAACTTCTGACTCAGGAAGTCGACTCCGAACTTCTTGCTATGAACATCTTCTTTAGCAAGTCAAATCCGAACATCTCGCTACGAACTTCTTCTTCATAATGTCAACTCTGAAAAATTTTGTTCAGGAAGTACACTCCACACTTCTGGCTCCAAACATCTGACACAAGAAGTAGACTCCGCTAATGTTGTTCAGAAAGTAGACTCTGCAGTTCTTGTTCTCAGACCAACTTCATCGATTCTCGGTACGACTTCTCAAAACAAATTTTGCTTGCATCATGAGTACATGCATATACTCACAAACTAAGAGTTACAAAACAAAAAAAGCATCATCACAAACAAGGGCCTTCAATTCTCCTATTAGCCAGTTTTCAAGAATTTTTAATATCCCGGTTCAGAATTTTTCCATTTCTAAACTCCGAATTCAAGTCTCCGAATTATTCAAACACTAGGTTCTGAATGTTCAATAATATCGGTTCCAAACATTTCAATTTGGAGACTCCGAATTCGAGACACTAAATTCTTCAAACACTAGGTTCTGAATGTTCAATATTATCGATTCCTAATTTTCATACTTCTATCTTCTGAATTTTTATAAATTCAATTTGTCTTTACTTTATGAAAATATGCTCAAGATCAGCAAAAGAAAAACCATGAAATCCATCTCTTGCTTCAGCTTGGTCCTAACAATTTCCCCCTTTGGATTTTTTTGTCAACCAAGTTTTTATAAATCACCAAACTTTTTGACCTTAAGCAATGGATTACATATCAATAATTCTATCCCTATGTGAGATAACTCATTGTAGGAAACAAGAATCATTGACAGCAAAACCATGCTGTCAATAGTTAGTGAAAATGACATCTTCAACGTCATACATCTTCAGCTTCATATATCGTCAGCTTCATGCATCCTTTAAACAACTTCAATCTCATTCCTACAACCACTCCAACAAACAGTTAGAATAGTTCACATACACAAGCAGTGCTGAGTTCACATCTTACCCATAACTCTCTCATTAAACAATAGATTTATGATACAATAAATTTCTCCCCCATGAAAAAACAATCCAAATGTAAGAAGAGAGAGGGGATGAAACAAAATACCTTATAATTGAAGAGAAAGAGGATGGACACCCATGTTAAACCTCAATCTTGAGACTGATTCCTTTGGCAGAGGCTTCATGAAGATATCAGCAACTTCTTCATTAGATGAAACATATTCAAGTTTATGTTCATTATTCTCCACATGCTCTTTGATGAAATGATATTTTATGTCAATATGCTTTGAACGAGAATGTTGGAATGGATTCTTGGTACGATTAATTGTGCTTTGATTATCACAGCCCAAGAGCAAGTGCAGCTTCACTTCAACTAACAAATCTTCCAACTATGTCTTCATCCAGATAAGTTGAGTGGTGGGCGTGCTGGCAACAACATATTCGACTTCCGTAATTCTAAGTGTCACATAATTTTTCTTCTTCGAGTGCCAGCCAACAAAAAATTTTCATATAAAGAACACTCCACCAGATGTGGATCTTCTATCATCAACATTTCCTGCCAAATCTGCATCTGAATAGCCAATCAATTCAATGTTATTTGAGCCACTATACTTGATTCCAAATTCTACTGTTCCTTTTATGTATCTGAGAATTCTTTTTCTAGCAACAAGATGTGATTCTTTAGGAGAACTCTGAAATATTGCACATAAGGTAACAGCAAAAACAATATATGGTCTTGATAAAATCATCTCTAAGAAACTTCCAATCAACTTTTGATATTCTTTCTGATCAAATTCTTTTCATTTATACTATTTTTTTAGCTTTGTTCCCAATGATATAGGAGTTGATAAAGGTTTTGGGTTTTCTATCCCAAACTTTTTAAAAAGTTCCTTAGCATACATTTCTTGGTAGAGAAAAATTAATTCTTTCTGTTGAAATTTTTTTAACCCATCAAAGTATCTCATTTCACCCAACATGGACATCTCAAATAGATTATTCATTTATTCTGCAAACCTTTCACAGCTTCTTTCATCATTCCCAGAAAAAATAATGTCATCAACATATAAAATCACAATAAGAGAAAGATCATGGCTTTCCTTGATGTATAGATTGATGTCAACTCTTCCTTTCTTGATGTTCACCTCCTTTAAGCAAGTGTCCTGTTTGGAATACCATGCTCTTGGAGCTTTCTTTATCCCATACAAGGATTTCTTCAACCTGAACACATAAATTTCATTCTTCCGAACAAAAAATCCACATGGTTGTTCAGTAGAAACTTCTTCCTTAAGATCACCATTGAGAAATGAGGAATTAACATCCATTTGAAAGATTTTTTGCCTCATTGTGCAGCAATAGCAAGAATGATTCGGATAGTTTCTAATCCGGCTACCGGAGAAAAAATTCTTCAAAGTCAATTACTTCAATCTAAGAGTTTCCTTTGCAAACCAATCTTGCTTTATTTCTAATAACATCACATTCTTCATTCAACTTGTTTCGAAAGACCCATTTGGTGCCAATAATGTTCTTACTTTCAGGCTTGGGTATGAGTTCTCTTGTGTCGTTATTTTCAATCTGATCCAATTCTTTATTCATGGCTTGAACCCATTCAGGATGCTCAAAGGCTTCTTTGACATCATTTGGATCCATTTTGGAATACAAGAAAGTATGTGATATAGAATTACTTGTTCTTCTTGTTTGAAACGTTTAACGTTGATCACCAATAATATTATGAGTTCTAACTTGTTTCATCAGCATTGGAAATGTTTTTCATGTGCCTTCCTCATCACTTGATATGGCTGATTCCCATTCTTCATCTTGATTATGATTAAAATTCATTGCATCCTTATCAGAATCATTAACATCATCTTCCTCGTCTTCCTTGTCTATGTGAACATGATTATCTTTACCCGGAGTTTCAACGACTTTTACATCAACTGCATCCACAATTCTTTCTGTTTCTTTGTTAAAGCATCTATAACCTCTTCCTTCCGATGCATATCTAAGAAAAACTCCATCTTCTCCTTTCTGCATGAATTTTCCCCTGCTTCCACCTTTCTTATTTATAATGCATGTGCTCCCAAAAACTTTAGCATGCTTCATACTTGGAGTAATGCCATAAAAAAGTTTATATGGAGACTTGATTGATTTAGGCCTATAGAAACATCGATTTTTAATATAAACAGTTGTACTTGTATCTTGCATCCAAAAGCAATGAGTAAATCCATGTTCAAGAAACATGGTTCTTCCCATTTCCACCAAGATTTTGTTATTACTTTCAGCAACACCATTTTGTTGAGGTGTATATAGAGAACTATATTGATGCTGAATCCCATGATTCTCATGATAGTATTCAAAATTCTCACTTCTATACTCACCACCGTTATCTATTCTCAACTTCTCCACAGAGTACTCACATTATTTCTCAGTTTTCCTTCTAAAGCATTTAAACATTCTCAGGGCGTCTAACTTGTGCTTCATAAACATAACACACATAATGAGAGTAAAATAATCAATGAATGTGATGAAGTACTTGTCTCCATTTTTTGATTGTTTTCTCATCGGCTCACATATATCAGAATGTATTAGATCAAGGGGTTGTTTAGAGAAAATGTCAACCTTCTTATGCACAACACTTGTAATCTTTTCTTTCTGACAGGTAGTGCAACACCAATCTCTATTTCTTGGAAAATCTAGAATATCTTGAACACTATCCCTTTGAGATAAATTGATCATATTTATATGACACATGTGTCCACGTATTCTGTGACACAACTAATTTTCTTCCACTATGCTCATGTAACAAGAGTTTTGTGAATTTCCAACTGGAAACAGATTGCCTTTGGTTCGTTGGCCTCTTGTAACAATCTTCCCATCATATTCACTTTTCACAATATATCCATCTTTCTTGAAGATAGCTTTGTCACCCTCATCACACAGTTGTGATACACTCAGCAAGTTGTTCTTCAGCCCATCAACATACTGATATTTCTTGGACTTTAATTTTTCCTTTCCAATGATGACTGATCCAACACCTTTGATTTTTTATGATTCATCATTGCAAAATGTCACTGTGACTTCTTTAAACTTCTTCATATTCTTTAGCATCATTATGTCTCCTATCATATGTGAAGAACACCCACTATATTGTATCCAAGGTTGTTCTTCCTTTGTAACTTTTAGAGCAGTTTCAACAAAAACAGAATTTTCTTCTTGCACTTCTTTCTTCTCAACTTTCATCAACAAAACCTTCTCACTCTTCTTCCTTTGAGGATATTGACTCCCCCTCAATATCTGCATTTCATAACATGTGGGGTGATGGTAATAATGTTGATTGAACCAACACATATTTGTTATATGCCCGAATCCACCACAATACCAACAGTACCCATAGAAGGAGTACCTTCTTCTAAAGATTTTGTACTGATACTTCTTTGTTTCTCTTTCTTCAACCCCACCAACAATTCTAATGTTAGCAAGATTGCTCTGCTGGAATTATGATTTTTCTTGTTTTTCACCACTGTTAGACTTAGGTTTCCTTGGAAGTTCATAGTTCCGAGAAACAATGGTCTTGGCCATATAAATTGCTTTCTCATCATTATTCTTCATAGAAACCACTTTATTTTTCTGTATAATTTTCTCAGGATTTGCTTGTTGGGATCTTTCACCTACAAAAGCAGTTGAGTTTTGAAAACACATGTTTCATAACTCAACTTCTGAGAGCTTCTTTTGAATGAGATCTAATTATTCCTCTATTTCTTTCAGCTAAACAATCATGTGAAAATTTTGGTTTTTATCATCTTCAAGAGACTTCTTCAAATTATCGTGTTCTTTCTCAAGTTCTTATTTAACATTAGCTTTATTTCATGCGGAGGAACATTCTTCTTCCAACTTTTTGTTATGTTTCTCCAGCCTTCTGATCTTCCTTAAACATTACTTCAATTCATCTTTCAGATGCATCTCAAGCTGAGTTTCTTCTTCTTCCGAGATGCTGCTTCCAAAATCTTCATCATTCATTGTTGCAATGAATGTATTTTCAACACCATGCTCAACTGATTTTTCGGATTTTGAATCAATTTATTCATCTTCTTAATTTATAGATAGAAGACTTTTTCTCTTGGATTTGATGAACTTCATGTCTTTCCCAAACTTTTCTTTACCACCCTACTTCTTCCATAACGTTCTTGGATTTCTTTATTCTTCATCATTGTCTTCATCATTATCCATTCTAGGACAGTTACCACAATGTGGCTAATGCCTCAACATTCAAACCACTTCAAGGGATGTTTTCCCTTGTATTTACCTGTGCCTTTTTTAACATTTTTTGAAAAAAGGTATAAAATATAGTTAATATTTTTACATACCTCACATTCAGAGTTAGGGTCACCACCATCTTCCTCAATCAAGATCTTATTATAATTTTACTTCTTTATGGATTTGAAAGAAAATTCTATGTCAAACTTTACCTTGGTCTTCATATCCTTTTCCCTTCTCATCTTATAAGTGATGATTGTGCTATGAAAATCATCAAGAGATAGAGTCTCTGAGAATCTATCTTCTAATGATGATACCTTCACATCGAAATTTTCAGGAAGAATACTCATGATCTTTTACACCCCAGTAGAGTCCTTTATCTCTTCACCAAGACATCTAATGGTACTAACAATATCGTTTAACATGGTGAAGAAATCCCCAATAGATTCATGCTCTCCCATCTTCAAGTCTTCATACTTCAATCTCCAGATTTTATGTTTTTCCTTCTTGATTTTTGTATTGCCTTCGTATGTGTTTTTCAGTTTGTCCTATATACCTTTGGATATGGCCACTCCATTTACTGTCAAGATTTCTCTTTCAGAAAATGAAGACAATATAGCATTCTTGGCTCTTCCATCATTCTCAAGAAACTTCTTGTCAACAACTGTGAGTGGAACATTGTCTTCAATGGGGGGAAACCAATCCGTTACAGCTTCATGAACTTCATAACTAATATAAATGAGATACGGTAGCACTAGATCCTTCCAGATGTGATAGTTCATCCCAAAGAATACAGGAATTCCTTTACTATTCACACAATTCAGATTCTCCATCAGCAAGGAAAAGAAAGGAAACCTCTCTATGATACAACTTGTAAGGACCCAGTTGGAGTAATGAACCACAGAGAGGGGGGGGGGGTGAATAAGTGGTACCCCTTTTTCTTCATTTATATTCCCTTAAAAAGAGAACAACATTTGTCCCTTGTTAAAGATATACATCCCTACTGAGAAACAAAAAAACACACATCCAAATTAGCACAACAATTTATAAGTTTCACTATTAAATAAGAATAGCTACGTCCTTGGTATTCTTGGAAACAATCTAGCACAATACAATACACTAAGAAAACAATCCTTGGATTTCAACGAGTAGGATATAACCTTACACTCGAGGAGCACTGTGAAACAATCACTCATGTGTGTGTACACCCTCTTAGAACAATAGGGAAAAGTCTCGTTTCTTGCAACAACATATGTTACCTGCATTCCTTTCACATACACCTGTGTAAGAAAGTTCATCACAAATCATCACATCCTTACCCAGAAGTAAGGCAAGGACTCCTTGGACTTGAGATAGAGCAATTATAGTCCGAACATCCCATTACGAATCTCCACTCTGAATTTTCCCAATCTGAATCTTCCTCAGTTTGAGAAACTCAATACGGTGATAGCCAGTACTAATTCCACATTCCGAATCTCCACTCCAAATTCATCACTCCGAATTCTTCACTCTGAATTTTCTTTTTCTCTCTGATTCTTCAATCCTAGTCTTCCTCAGTCTGAGAAACACAAGATGGTGACAGCCAGTACTGATTCCGCATTCCGAATCTCCACTCCGAATTCTTCACTACGAATTCCACTTTCACTCTGATTCATCAATCTGAGTTTTCTTTAATCCGAGAAACTCAAGATGGTGTCAACCAGTATCAAATTCTCGTTTCAATTGAAACTGCAATGAAAAATCAATTAGCCATACACCTCTTTCTCTCTCTATATTATCAAATCATCTCTCACTAAAGCATCATCAATCATTTACTTTTCACTCTGATCTCCTTTTATAGGTTCTCTAATGTATGCTTAGGCGGGAACCCAAAATATTTTCCTGCTCACATAAATTCACCCCAATCTTAATTTCTCCAAAAATCGTAGAGTAATTAAGTCATTTTAAATGCTTCTATAAACTTCTCAAATATTACTCCAATTCTCTTGATTTAGAGCTTAGTCCTTTTCCGGATCCGACCTTCTAGCTTCTCGGCATCACATTCTCAGATCCACCGTTCGGGCTTCTTGGTACCACATTCTTGGATCCACCCTTCTTGGCATGACTTTCTCGGATGCACCCTTCTTGAATCTTCCGTATGACCCCATTTCAATTCTCGGTATGGATTCTCGTTACGAATTCACCAATTCTCAGCATGACTCCGCACTTCTGGCTACGAACTTCAGGTTCAGAAAGTCGACTCCGAACTTCCCGTTACGAACTTCTGAATCAGGAAGTCGACTCCGAACTTCTCGCTATGAACTTCTTCTTCAGCAAGTCAACTCCGAAATTCCCGCTACAAAATTATTCTTCAGAAAGACGACTCCTAAAAATTCTATTCAGGAAGTAGACTCTGCACTTCTGGATCCGAACATCTGGCACAGAATTTCGACTTCGCTAATACTATTCATGAAGTAGACTCCGCACTTCTGGTTCTCAGAGAGACTTCATCGATTCTCTGAACGACTTCACAAAACAACTTTTTATTACATCGTGATTACTTTCATATACTCACAAACATAGAGTTAAAAAACAGAAAAGCATCGTAACAAACAAAGGCCTTCACATCTCCAATCATCCAGCTTTAGAAAAGTTTCAATATCCCAGTTCCGAACTTTTCAATTTCCAGACTCTTTATTCGAGAGTCCAAATTCTTCGAACACTAGGTTCTGAATGTTCAATAATATAGGTTCTAGACTTTTCAATTTCTAGACACCAAATTAGAGACTCCAAATTCTTAGAACACTAGGTTCCATATGATCAATATTATCGGTTCTGAATCTTCAAACATTCTGCTTTCGAATTCATAGAAATTCAAAGTGTCTTTCCTTTATGAAAACTTCCTCAAGATCAATAAAAGAAAAACCATGCAAACCATATCTTCTTTAATCATGGCCCTAACAATGTTTTTTATTTAAAGAATGATATTAAATGAGAAAAATGGATTTTTTTATGGGTGGAGCATTCAAGGGGACATTGATATTGAAAAATATATAGAGGAGGATTTTAATAATATTACATTTGGATCCAATTTCATGATAGGTGTACATTGAAAAATCTTATGATAGTTTTGAATAGAGTTTCATTATAATATTCATGTATAAAATTAGATTCTATCAATGGGATTGTGTTATATTCTTAAGATTTTATATTTTTATATAGATACTGATATCTCTAATAGGAAGGAACATTGGATTAATTTAATTGGTTCATTTTGCAAGTCAAAAATATATACAATCTATTAGTCTGTTTATCTATGATAAAAAATGACTAAAATTTAACATTAATAGATAATTGGATGATGGGAGGGACATGAATTTTTGAACCATATTTGGGAGCATAATGATATCACACCATTTATTTGGGAATGATATGTTATTTTTAATTAATTGTATGAAGAAATAAGTTATTAGGTTTAGTAAAATCATAAAATCCTGTAGAAATATGGGTGGAAAAAGCATCAATATAAGGAAAAGATTTGTATTTATTTCAAATAAATGTTCAATAAGGAGAAGAAGAATGATACACACAAAAAAAACAAATTCCAATTGTGGTAACTTCTAGTGAAGTATCAACGGGCATTGATATCAAATTGGAGGATCAGGAAGAACTTATTTGATTCAATCTTCAAGATATTCAACGGAATTATTTGAAATTAGGAATATTTTTTTATTTAGAGGAATGATTACACTTATTAATAGTGTCCTTACTTTAGTTCTTACTAATATACATTTTATCATCAGGACTCCCAAAGGGTCAATAAAAAGATGGATATGATCCTCAATTAAATATTTTTGGATGTAAATTATATAGGGATATTCCACTAAGAATATTATAATTGACTATAAAGGACAATTTATGGTGGAGGTATCAACATATGGAGTGACGTGGAATCCATGAATTCCATGCAAGTGAAAGTGGTATGGGAATTCATGGAATAGATTGTATTATGGAAATACTCTATAAGTGAAATATAAATAGATTAATGAGTGGAATTGTCTAGATAAACATGGAGACTCCCTATCTTATCTCTTTACATGGTAAAGAACATGGAGGATAGGTAAGATAAGGTTTTATGGGTTATTTTCCATTGAGAAATTAATTTTCAGAAGAAAACAACGATAGGAGTTGCATTGTTTTCTTTTATGTTTCTAGTTTGGAATTTTTCATTCTAGGAGTGATATTGGTACCTTGATTTTATCAAATGCATTCTAAATCCTAAATAGAAGAACCAGTATTTGAACATTTACTTAGAATATGAACTAGGATTGTGAGTTTTTATGCATTTATATTCAAGTAAACTCAAAGGGAAATATTATTTAGAAAATATATATGTAATAAATGGGTGTAATAAAAACACTTTTTGTGTTCAATGAGAAATTGAAGAGGATAAATTTTCATTATTGGATATTATGGAATGTAGATATTTCCAGGGATGAAATTGTATAAAAGAAGAGCGAGATAGTGACTTTTATATTTAAATGTTTTGTAATGTTGTAGGCAGAATCATCCTACATAATTTCTTCATAGTTTATTGTATATTAGAATTATAGATATGAATTTGGCATGTCGTGAATATTCATGGTATTGGGGAATCAATTCTAGAGGTTACTAATAACTAGTTTTGTGGGGATTTTCCACAAGAGGAGGAGACCAAGGAATGCTTAGTTATTTTTTCTGCAGCATATTATACTATTTGGGAGGATACAAACAATGTCTGAGATGGAAGAATATCATTTCATTGTTACATTCAAGTTCAACCAACAATAATGGTGTAAGAGATAGAAAATATAGTACATAGAGGGTCATCATATCCTATATTATGAATATCCCTGCCAAGGTACTATTTGAATTTTGATAGAAGACAATCAAACTAGGGGAAATTGATCAAATTGAAAGAAACAATCACATGGACCAAAATAAATGTACACTAATTATTACTGGTATGGGAGATATGAGGAGGTTGAGTTGTGAGATTCAATAATGTTTCGGTGAATTTTGGATTAATATTCTTCTATGAGGTGCATAAATCCATTAAAATATAGTCTAGAGATTTGGTAACTATCCTTATTCTATGTAGGTTGTATAATATTCCAAATTTTTAAGTTGAATATGATTATTGTATATGATTTTTAAAAAAATGAATGGCTATATATCATTTGGAACATGATAATATTGTGATGATATCTAACATTCTTATAATATAGTGAATTCAGGTCATTCATACTTAGAAAGAATAGATGTTTGTGGAAGATAAACTAGCCAGTAAAGGGAGTCCATGTGAGAACCTCATTTTATAAAATGGGTTGGGGTACCATCTTGATGATTTTAATCTTATCGTATGGGGTGATTCATAAGTCCATTATCATTTCTGACATCCACACGTGTATTTTTTTAGCTATATTCTTATATGTTTTAAAATTAATAAATAATTTATATTCAGTCACATCCTGATTATATGAGAATATTAATACCATAAATATAATATATAGAAAGTAAATCCATAATTATATCCCTCAATGAGAGGTGGTGATGGAAAATGAAAAACAATGGTTCATAAGGTGGTATTCCTCCATACACAAGAATAATGATTTCATAACCCATTCCATAGACGGGGATAGTATTATATGTTATTATATTAACATAATGGAATCTCAGTATATGGATTATATAAATTTTATTAAATAATCATATTCTGATAATATTTATTTTGGACGTGGAGGGAAAAATTAAAATAAAACTTCGGTTAGGGATGTTAACTATTATTTGAAAAAAAAAATTCACAGAAAGACATTATAGGATGGATTTATGAAAAAAAAACTATGTCTTCTAGAATGGGATTAGGGAATAATGTAAGTGATTTGAGTTGGTATTTAAAGAGACAAATGAAAAGGACAAACCAATATTAATGTATCACTAAGAGGGTAGTAGTGAATCAGTGATATTTGTTTAATTTAGATTATATTTATTTTATTACAACATCACCTCCTATTAAAGAGTTATCACTTTGATGAAAAAACATTGACACATCCATATGAACAAAAGTATTTACAAGGTTCACTACACAATAATCATTTCAATTCCTTGACAACATTTGTAACGAAGAAAGTTCCACACAATCCACTAGAAAACAATACATTTGGGTTAATACAATAGGGAATATATACCCATACACTTTTATAGCTATATGATCAGTAAAAAACGAGAATGTTATTCTTACATAATAAATTATGTAAAACATGTTTTTAAACATGTTTATACACATTCACAAGTTGGTTCCAAACATGTTATTGTGATTTTTTATTGACTTACATTGTTCTATTTCTTAGAATCCTAATTATTCACATTCTTAAACAACACTAGGTAGAAATACCATTCTGAACATAATTAAAAAATAGTATGATGGATAAGTCATATTCCCCATGTTGATTGTTCAATTAAGAAAAAAATAAGAAATAATACTATGAAAATGATTTTTAACAACTTCTTCATTCCTTGAAAATAACAATCTGATTACTCGATCTGATATAGTATAATTTTCCCTATTCTTCCACTATCCATAAAAATATATTTGGAAACATATTCTATATTCATAAACATTTGTTTATCTACCTCTCTCATAACATGTGAATAGTGTTTTATCTTCAGAATGTACAATGTGGTTCCATCAATTTATATGTACGGAAAAGTAGAATGGGAGTGAATCTGAAATTTATTTCATGCTCCAACAAATTTCCGTAAACTCAAATTTTACATATAAATGTCCCCATTATTGACTCTTTCATCACTTCCCAACTCTTTTTGATTATTAAAAAAACTTCTTGAAACATATATCAAATTCGTATTTGTTAGATATTTGTAACAATTATTATGTTTTTTAAAAATGTTCAATTATATTTTCTTCATTATGAAGAAAAAATTAAGAACTATAAATTTGTAGTTCTGATTATTTTTACCAGTTTAAATACATAATACTCTTTAACTGTCGAAAAATATGAATTCCCCTTTTAAAAATAAATACCAACATGAAATTTTGAAGATTTTATATATCAGAAACACAATTAAAATATATAAATCATTCAAAAGGCCCTTGAAAAAAATTCCAAAAAACATTGACAAAATATCATTTTCTCCAACTATAAAAATTTTTTTAGAACAAATATTATGAAATAATCTCTAATTTACTCAAGTGGATAAATGTATCTCCTTTTCTGATTAATCATAACCCAATTTGGGAAAAAATCATACTCTTTTATTATTGACCCTCTGAAAAAAAACTCATCTTAAATTCTAATTTAGATGTCTTAGCATCATGAATTCTCAAATTATTCTTGATCAAAATTAATAAAACCAATTTTTTATTTGAAAATAATTAACAATATCATTGATCCTCATAGGGTTTATTATTCTCTAATTATTTTCTAAAAAACTCTCTCTCATTTAAGTCATTGGTCCCAATAATTCCAACATACTAATCTATACCATAAAAATTCATTGTCACAACTTGAACAATGAATATGATTCTATTTTTTTATTCAATATTATGTCTGATGGACCAATGTCCTTACCCCTACAATTTATTTATTTCATGATGCATCTTATAGACCATATCTTCTAATTAATCATTCAATAAGTAATTTAGAAATTTCAAACATCCCAGACACCTAACTACATTGGAATATAGTAACCCTCATATTGATGCACTAAGACTATAAGATCGTATCTTTATACATTATTCATCCACAAACATCTTCACGTGTCTTTATTTTTTAAGGAAATAGATAACTGTAGGTTTTACGTATCATCATATAAATTAATTGTAATGATCTATGATTTCCCATCTTAAGAACACCTTCTTTCTTTATATCCAATCCTTAATCAGATTAGAAACACATGGCTTTACACAACAAAATTTTCAATATTACTTTTAAAATTAATATATCACATGTTTTTATTTTCACATGATATCGAAAACATTAAAAAAAAAATAAAGCATCATCTGATTTGATATCAAGTCATTCAGACTCTGATACACCTTCTCATTGTGATTGAAATTTCATTCATGACCTCTATTGTGTACATAATACTTTAAATCCATAAATAATTTCAATGAAATAAAAAATTACTGATTAATTTTTATAATAATTCTTTGTAGATATTGTAATTATCATATTTCTTCTTCAGAACACCAATAAATAAAAGGTTATGTTATTTGTACGTAATGAAAAATAAAAAAGCAATCATAACAATCATTTTTTAGCATCTAAAAAACACTTTCTACCAATATGGACCAAAAAATATCCGCCTTTATGTTATATCATCACCAAAGGTTCATAAATAACTCAACATTGTAACCTAAAGCGATGGATAACTTCTCAAAAATAATTATTCACTTTGAGAGAAGTTATTTTAGAAAACATTAAACATTTTAAAAAGAATATTTCCCAAAATTAGTTTCTTATGAAACATCATCAACATTCAAACATTCCACCTTTAGACAACCTCATTATTCATTTAAAAAATTTTCTACAAACATCTCAAAAATATATTATTATAGTTCACACACATACAAACTCAGTTTACAACTTACCCAAAACATGACATACCAATATTTGGTGTTAAATCTTTTAGTACATATGACATGATAGATTAACAAAACATAATTTTAATCCTACTTTAAAACATTATAGAATGTCTAGATGATAGTTGTGTAGGAGAAAAAATCATAACCACGGAAGGTAAGTTGATGGATTCCCCTATTCAACCTTAGCTTAAAAAATGCCTCGTTTAGTAAAAGTTTTTTTAAATGTCAGAATCATGGTTTGATGTATGAATAAAATCCCACTTGAGTTCATTTTTCTCCACATTCACTTTTATTAAATGATATTTGATACATATTTTTTTGATTTATAATGTTGTATTATATTTCATGTATGGTTTATATAAATTTGATTATCATAACAAAATAAAAGAGGTAACTTTACTTCAACACATAAGTATTCCATATGATTCTTCATTCACTTAAGTTTTTTGTGGATTGAGTGACATAAAAATACTAAGAATCCTCAGTATTAAGAGTTACAATGTTTTGTTTCATAGTATTATGATATACACAACATTCCCTCAAAATAGAACACCATGTGATTTGGATCACCTATCATGAAAAACTCCTTCCATTTCAGCATCTGTATATCAGAAAAAATATTCATCTGTTTTCATACATAATTTCAATGTCTTTTTTCCATTGATATATAAAATTTCATTCCCATAAAATATGTGTGATTATTTTTCAGAACTATGGAATCTTCCACAAAAGGTAATAGAATACAAATTTGTTGGCCTAGAGGAATTACCATATAAAAAAAATATTATCAGCTACATAAATTATTTTGATAAAACATCAGTAAATTCACTATATTTAAACAACTCATCACCCTCTAAAAAAGTGTGTAAATAGGTATTTAATTTTCTAATCCAAACATATTGAGAATTTTCATTTGAACATATTTCTGGAGAATGGAACATGTGTTTCTTCTTTCCTTCGATTTTTAACCCAATTGTTATTACATTTCACCAAGCAAGGACATTCAAACAAACTTCATTAAAAGTTTTATAATCATTCCAAAAATAGATAATATCAACAAAATATTAAATAATAATGAGGAAAACATCCATAATTTTTGTAGATGCTGAACATGTCTGGAATTTCTAAGGGGAGTTTCGAAATGACGAAGAGAAGTCATATTCGATCCTGGATACCTGGTCCAAATTCCCAGAAAGTGTTGTGCAAAATAAAGGAGGACGTGCATGAAAAAATTTTGGCCATGTGAAAGGGGTTCGGGATTCATGAAAGGGTCCAACACCAGCGCACAATTTTGCACGCCCGCACCCGTGTACGACACATGAGTCCTATAAATTGAAGGAGACAACTTAAATTTCTGGGTTGCGGAATTTGAACAGGCTCTCGTGCGTGAAATAGGAATTTTGCGTGCGTAATATGGCCTTCAGGTATTGAACCTTTTTCTGCAACCTCACCTCGGGATCCTCCTTTCCGCGCAATAACACTTACTTAAATAAAATTCCAAACCACTCAGGGTTCATCCATTGCGCGAAATTTCTTCCATTGCACGCACAATGTTCCAATTGCGTGCAATCCCTTCACGGGGTGTGGCCTTTTCTTAGGATTCGGTCGTTGGCAATCGCGCACAATTCACCTCCTTTGTGCGCGATCCTCCTAGCCACATGCAATCCACTTTCCCCCAATGATGCACCATCCCGGTGTTTTGCGCGCAAATGTTATCTTTTCATGAAATCCCCAAGACCCCTCACCTTGATGCCCCTCGGGTTCCTCCCTATGTAGGTGCCTCATGTCCTCCATACCGAGCATGTGCGCCATGCGATGTTTTCCCATACGGCCTTCCAGACACGTACGAAGTAACCTCAAGGTCCCTTGGGTGGTGTTTCCCCTTGCGTTTCTTTGCCTCATTCTCCTTCACATAGGCACACTAATGGTTATTGCTTCTTCGCATAGCCACGCTAACGTGGACCTCTCAATGGTTCGCCTTACAACCCCCCTTCATTACGACCTTGCTGGTACCTTCCCTCCCACAAGTTGCAGAGGGTACCGATTATGTAAGACATATGGGTGTAGATGGAACCCACCTCATCTGAGCTGCGGTACGTTAAATTGCCAAGAACCCCATCCTCAACACATGACGTTAAACTGTGATCTGACCCCGTGCATCGCAAATAGGGTCCCCCCCATCTCGGGCATTCTTTACGTCGCTCGTCTCCACGGGAATGGAATCACCCTCAAATGGGATGATATCCACCCTCTTAGAGTGGCGTTTGTCAACGGGGGATGGGCTACCTCAGAGCATAAGCCCATTGCCTCTCTTACGGAAGGTATCACCCATGCACCTCCATACATCCACACCACTAAGGAAAGGGGAGGGTGTGACAGGGAAGGAGGCATCTCCTTTGTTCGGTCCCAAATCCCTCTCCCTCTGCGCTTTGTCACATCTCGGGCCTCCATCTTGGAGTAAGTCCCGACACCATGGGCCGCTCAACACGTAATCCCCTCTTCTCTTTTCACGGACGCACCCTTTGTGACGTGATCATCTGGTCCCTGCGGCCTCTTGTTTCTCACACCGAGTAAGACTCACGTGGGCTTAGAGTGAGCATCAACCATGACATCCTCATATGGGCCGCCTTAGAGCGTCAGCCCCATCCTGGAGAACAACGAGGAATTTGATCTATCCTAAAGCATGGTACGTAGGAAGCCTCCATGAGGTTCAATCCCACAACCCAGTCATTCCGACTTCTTCATGTCAGTTCTCTATCATTATGGGCCGCTTGTGAGCGTATGCCCCAAATGCTGTCAAACACGACATTAAACTGTCTCCCCATCCAGCACGACGTTAAACTGTCTTCCCCATCCAGCACGACGTTAAACTGTCTGCCCCTTCCAGCATGATGTTAAACTGTTTTCCCCATCCAGCACGATGTTAAACTGTCTGCCCCATCCCGCATGATGTTAAACTGAATACAAAAACTATGGGGAAATTTATCCATGATAAGGCATGGTACGTAGGATGCCTCGAAAAGTTTAAAGCCCATCACCTAGTCATTCCAACCCCTTGGCATCAGTTCACCAACTCTATGGGCTGCCTTAGGGCGTAAGCCCCATACCCACTTGGGGACGCCTCAGATCGTAAGCCCCATCCATCCCGAACTACGGGGACTTTTTATTCCCTGCCACGGGGATACGTAGGAAGTCTTCTCGAGACTCAATCCCAAAGCCATCACGCATCCTGATCCTTATCTGGGCCGCCACATCCTGGTGGGGACATGACACCTCATTACACTCCACAGTATCCGGGAAGCCACCAACATGCTGGCCCTGACATCGGTGTTCCCTCTAGGGGGTTCTTCAATTTGATCCACTCTCAGTGTTCTAATAGTCCAATCCGTCTCTGCTGGACGTTAAACCTATGGTATACCTCTTGTTAAACATGGGAGACTGAGGAAAACCTCAGATACAGGCCCATTTCATGCAATTCCCAGCGTTCCATGTGGGATGACTCACGCTTCCACGCCCTCGAGAAGCCCTATAATAAGGGACATAAGACAAACTTACCAATCCCCCAGCGTCAAGACACGCCAACGACGCCTCAGTATGACCATTCTCCTCACCGAAGGTTGCTGCCCCGACCAGACCCCTTGGAGAGTCTCAACGGAATCAACTAATTAACTAGTGTCCATGAAGACATGGCACTGGGAACGAGATTCATTAATACGTCTTAAATCTATAAGGGATACCCAGACTAGGTGATGATCTTCAAGGATGAATCCACGGATGGAAGAACCGACATCCCATCATCCCGGTTTCGATCAAGGAGTAGAAGTCTCTGACCAAGGAACGGATGTCACCCACCTTGGGAAAGTGGGAATGCGGGGCCATAAGCTCTGAATCCTCCCATGCATGATGGATTTAAGCGTGCGCCCCGACGAAATCATCAGAAACAGAAAATAGTGAACCTGACATGAATCTATTCTCCTCAATACTGAGACTGGTAGCATTTGGGGTGTCAGAAGATTAGCATGTCACCAGGTCCGGGAACCCAACACCAGGATGTGAATCCCACCAGGGGTTGGGGTAGTCAGGATGTTGAGAACACTGTTCTGTGACATCGTCAGTATGGATCCATCTTACAAACCACAGAAGACGGAATGGTACTGGACTATTGGCTGTCGATTACATTTCCTATTAGTGTTAATGGGTTCATCTCCCAGCTTTTAAGAATCAGACCTCTACATCCAGAGCTCGATCGTAACCTACCCATCGATGCAGGGACAGAGGCAGTACCGATGTGGCCACCCCGCATGGTTCTTCCTTTTCCAGAGCAACTCTTACCACCGCGACTTTCGGGCACTCACGCCCCCATTCCCCATCAGAGATCATCCAACGAAGGGTGATCAACGACCTCGTGTGTAGGTACGAGGAGGAAGGGGTCATCCCCACCAGGGACATGGCCCGTTTGGACATCGAGGAAGCTACACCTCACTACCATCACCGCCCCTGAGGGTCGTGTAGACAGCCGCTGCTTCCCACCCGAACGTTCAACCGTTTTGGGCGCATATCCCCGGAACGCCTTGACACATCCCTTCCCTATGCCAATGGGGTAGGGGATGTCCGGGTTGGCTCGACCAGATACCTGCTTCGAGGGTTCATAGTCAGGGCCCTCGCCAGGCCGCGTCGACACTGCCGCCCGACTCCCCGATCTGAGGCGTAGGCAATTCATGTGCCCGCACCACCAGCTCCAACCCATCTGACGCGACGCCAGCATCGGGCACGAGTGGAAGAGGATTCTCTCCCTAGGGCATCAACGTCAGCTACCACTATGGCCTGATCTAGTACTGACTCCAGTCATTAATCCCCCTCACATGTTGAGAAGGGGCAATTACATGCCAAACCCGGATCGAGGCCCCGACCGCCCCACATGCAGGTTGGGTCGACTCTCCCGGTCACTGGCATAGGCAGTGGCCATCGCGGACCAATTCACGGTAGTGACATCCAACGTGATGGCCTACTACGTTACACCGTTCAAGATGGTATGGTTCCTACCTCTATCCAACCTCGTCCAGGAGGCCTGCCTGGCGCCACCCTCACCACAGGTAAAGGACTTCCTGTGACAGCAATGCCCCGGGTGGGGCTCTTTCCCATGCTCTCTACACTGGGTACGGGGTAACTTCCCCTACCACAGACCGCGTGTATGGATCCATTGCATGTCTAGTCACTCACCCAAATTTAGGTCCTCCCAATGTCCTGTTCTACATCTGCCCCGGTGCTCTTCACACTCTGGCTTTCGATCTTCTCTGCCCCAGCACCATTGCGGCAAGAGGACTCCATGATGGAAATCAGCCTTGCCCCGAGGAACCACCTAGGGGAAGGATGGTGGGACGTCATTACCACAACACAAATGTCGGGGAAGGCCGAAAGTAAATCAGACCAGTCCATTCCTCGAACTCTGAGGCGGAGTAGGACTTGGTGATGGAGCCGTCCCCCGGTCCAATGAGTCAAGGGTAGGGATAGGGACATAAAGCTTCATCCTTTTACTCCCCGAATACGAGATACATATGATCATAGCCTCCCACCGAATGTATATCCAGGAGGATGATGACTTGGCGTACCCCAAGGGATCAAACTTGCGGTCACAATGGGCCTCTTTGGAGACACCTTCCACCTCGGTCAGAGATGACTGAGACCTTTTTTGGGGATTGATGGTTGAAGATCTGTGACATAGAACACCCTCGGTAAGCACCTACATCATGAAAGGAGGCCCATTCTACGGCCCATCCTATCGTGACGTGGCAGCCAGGACACTGCCACCCTTGGATGATGACTTAGGATTCAACTTCCAATCGACCTACTCTCCATATTCATTTTTGGCCATCCCACCGGCCCGACGGCCTTCCTCTGCACCGCTGCTGGTTCCCTAGCCAGTCCTGGTTGATGAACGGGGCCAGCAACGGTCAGATACTGAACCACAGTCGTGGAGCTTCTGGACCATCATCGCAGAAGGCCACTTCCCCGAGATGTTTTTTCCATCGTAGGGTTATATTTTGATATACCAGAATCGCTCACCCCGAGACAGTTTTAATGTTTCTGCCAGACTCTCCGGGCGACTCACTCTTATCATCCCCATCAGCAAGTGCCTTATCCCAGGAGTCATGCACACTTTGAGGATATTGGTGACTAATGTCATCGGGTCGGCTTGGCCACGGTCCTTGTGGTTCGGCATCCCGAATCACTTGGACACCACATGACCCTCCAACAACAATTCTTTTAGAGTTTTCAAGTACTCCACAAAGTTATCGAGGAGTCCACCCCCACACGCATGTACATGGATGGGGGCAGTACAATGCCTTTATTTTCTATAAGATTCGCCGATAGCCCGACTCACCAAGCAGCTTTGAGGTCATGCCCCTCTGAGCAGTGGTGGTCAACATGGCCAACCTGTCGGGAGAGGGGAACGGTTTGGAACTTCTCGATGGGGACTCACCACTTGAGGAAAGGCTGCTACTGGACCCATCCGGTAGGATTACTTTCCAGTATAGGAACCTCATAGGTCTCCCCGTACCTACTGAGGTGTTAACACAGAGCCAGAATATTGGCAAGGGTAAAGAACACGTTGGGGCTACCAAGCTCTCCGACCCATCTGTCTTAGTGCCAAAGGAAGAGGAATATCCAGAGAAAGACATGCAGCGCCAAAAGCATGCTGAGAAAAAGTGTCTAGTAGATGAATTCCTAGCTGAACGCATTGTAGTGTAGTGGCCTGAATACGGTAGTCCTAGGCTAGAACAGCAGGGGCAGGAACAACTACCCCTCGATGATATTCTCTCGGGGAACTGCGATCATGCTGTGTTTACCTGAAGAGGATAGGTTGGAGGTCATGGAAAGAGGGTGAGATATGTTTCGCCGAACCCTCCTGAGCACCGTGACCACCCAAGAGACCCCGCTCGGGTTCCTCCCGCGGCCCCAAGAGTCGCTCCACCAGCCGCCCCACAAGCTGCTGAGCTCGACTACCGGATTGAAAATCCCAGCAATGTGATTGTGGTTAGGGATCCCCGTCAGAATAGGAACCCGCATCTAGACGATCTGATGTCCGCACTCATTTCCTGCTTAGAGGCTTTGGAAACTCAATCGGTGGCGATCGAGCCCCGGACGACAAGCCATACAGAGCATGGGTGGATGATATGTTGACACATCCAGGATTTGGGAACCCCAATTTTTCCCCCTTTAACGGGACAGGAGACTTGCCACATTACCTAGCCCACTTCAACTCGACGAGGGGGCATATTTTAGGGACTCATGTGCAGCAGTAGGCCTCCAAGCTCCTTTGCATTGTTTAGACACTAGAGGGGTCATCATTTGTCTGTCATATCCAGCTCCCTGTCGGATCTATGACAATATAGGAGGACCTTCGCAGGCGATTCCTCTACCAGTTCAGTTCCACAACCCATAAGACATACATCGCTGACCTCTTCAGGTGCAAACAAAGGCCCGACGAGTGAGTCACGGACTTCATCTCCCAATGGAAGGGGCTCACATACTCCCTTGACATGCCACTGAATGAGTAGAAATTACTGACAATGTGTGTAGGGAACGTCAATGCAGAGCTGGTTCCTTCTCTTATCACTCAGAATTACACCGATGGTTTTTGGGACATCTCAGACAAGGCTCAGCACCTCAAATAATCCCTGCAACAGGCCTGTCAGGCATACCTGGTGCCTCCTGTAATCCCTGGAAGGAGAGATTCAAGATCCATGCCTGCTACTGTAGACCAGATAGAGGCCCCCAGGTAGCTAGAGTTGTTACCATTGAGGCCATATCCACAGCCCCATAGGGGTCCACCTCCACGGGTGCAGCATCATGTCTTGCAGAAACTGCCTCAAAATCAGCAAGCACCTCCGCGTAATGCACCGCCACTGCCTAGGTGAGATAATCCGGTTCCGCCTCCTCGTCATTCTCCTCTAGACCCTCATCAGGGCCAGACACCTAGAGCCCCATTTCTAGATAGAAGGAATCAAAACTACTTGTTTGACGAGGATCAGGTCTCTGTTTACTTCAATAGAGCCATGGAGCAAAGGATTGTATGACTGCATGAGTGCCAGAACCCAGAAAAGGTGCATCTCACTGATCACCCTAACTACTTCCCTTATCACCAGACCCTGGGTCACACCATCAAGCAACGCTAAATGTCCAAGGACTGGCTCTAAGATCAGATTCAAAATAGTATGGTTGAGTTGGGACCAGCTCCAGCACAAGTGGCAAGGGCCTTTGTGAGATCATAGGGCAGTAGCGGCATCGAGGAAGAATGGCAGAAGGTTTCCAACTATGGGTCTCAGATGTATAACGACTGGATTGCCCGCAAGATGGTCGCCTGCACCCATGGCATCATCTGTGCACGCCTGAATTAGCAAGAGCCGTCAGAAGCTGCGGTTCCTACCTCGACTTTGTCATCCCAACCAGCCTCTTCCCCGAAGAGCAAGCGACAGCAGCACAAGAACAAATAACGCGCACTGCCAATGTAATCGTCATCCCACACTCTTGGAGACTTCATGCCCCCAGAAATGGGGATCCCTCCAAGAATCTTCCTGGTAGGGGATGACTCCTCAACTGACAGTCAAGGGTAAGATTTGGATAACAGTGTAGAGTTTTAAATACTTATTTGACTCCCGACGGTGAGGAATGTCAGGTGGACCTTCCTGATGTCCCTAGTCGTTGCCAATGTCGGTGAAGTAGTGATTACATGAATCACCGAGTCACGATAGTCAGCACCCCCAACTAGGATGGGCATGCCACTGAGACCAGATAGCAGGCGCATTACAGATCTCAACACACCCTGTCCCTTTATTTGGTGTCGACAGGTTCGCCTCTGCCACCATTTGTGTTGCTGGATCAGGAGGAACCACCTCAGCCACATCGCGACCTGCTTCGCCCTGCCAGCATCCAACCATAGTCTTCCAGTCCTAATCTGGTATCCACTCTCCGGTCTTCGACTAGTGAACATCGAAATGTGCCTAGTACCTGTCAACCACTGGTCCAGCCGGCAGGGCCCATCATGCCTCCAATCGCCAAGAGACCTCCTGTAAGTAGAGGCTCACATTTTGCCTGAAATTATGATGTTCTGAAGCACCTGGATGGAATTCCAGGAAGGCTTTCTATCCTTGAGGCTCTTCTCCTTTCATCTGAAATGAATGTGGCACTTGCCGAGGCCCTAAGTAGCCTCATCCAGTTTGAGACGATGGTGGAAGGTACAGAGGCCTTCCATGCTGAGCCAATTGAGAATGTCGAATGCCAGACAGTTATCTCATTCTCTGTTGAAGATGAATACCCCCCATACAGGGGAAAATTTTCACACTATACATCACTGGCTAGTTCAATGGCGTGGAAGTCTATCACTGTCTTGTTGACACGGGTTCTGGGATTAACCTAATCCCAACTCGGACACTGCGGAAGATGGGTCTATCTGAGGCTGATTTAACTCACTCTAACCACAAGATCCAGGGGTATGACCAGACCAAGAAAACTCTAGTTTGCAAGATTCTCTTAAAGACCCAGTTCGGTGGCCTAATAGTCAGCACTGAATTCATGGTTGTCTCCTAGGACACCACCTACAACGTATTGATGGGCAGGTCATGGATCCACCTTCACGTGGTGTTCCCCACATCATATCACCAATACCTCCAATAATCCCTTAATGGTCGAGTTGGCATGCTCCAAGTAAATGGGTCTCCTTTTTCCTCTTTTGAATCCCGTTATCTAGACGTCGACTATTACAAGAGCAAGGTTAAGTAGATTATGGTAGGTGAGGTTGAGCCTGCCACGGTCACAAGTTATCCCTGGGCATGTTTGGGTGACACCTATGTCTTCCCAATCCATCGGTTGGAGGCCACGACCCCCGACATGGGGCATTGATTTGTTGTTTCAGGTACAAGAGTAAGGTATGTTCCTCGATCCAAGCGACGGTGGGAAATCACCTTTTACTCCTACACCAACTAGGCCTGGGTGATCCCAGAACCTCCAACCCCTATACGGTATCGGGGCATCAGGCTCTTGGAAATGGTGGTAAATCATACATGTCTCTTCCGATGGGCTGGAATTAATTTTCTCAAGCCGACACGCCACTACTTATTTGACGTCATCAAGAGTGGCCCCTTGGGCCGACGACCAGATGTGATTGGATCGACGGCCTTCATCGCTATGGTCTTAGTGGCGCCTGAGCCTCCTGATATGATGACCAATGCCTCCCAAGCCGGCACCAGCAGCCCATAAAGGTTTGATAACTCAATAGCAGCTCCCCCTGCGGATGATCCCTCCACAAGTGGAGAGGAGTACATGGAAGATGCTCCCACAGCCTTTGAAGAGGGCATCTCCACCACGGTCGACTAGTTGGTACAAGTGAACCACTGTAGCGAGGCAGACCTGAGACTCACATTGGTCAGCACCGCCATGCCCCCCAAGGAGCAGCAACGGTATGTGGAATTCCACAGAAAGCACCATGATGTGTTCACTAGGAGTTACAATGACATTCCAGGACTAGATCCTCAGGTAGCCGTCCACCGCCTTGGTCTCCTGGCAAACCATCGGGGATTCATGCAACCTCCTAGAAAGATGAAACCTTCTCATAGTGTTGTGGTTGAGGCCAAAGTATACAAGCTTATCAAAGACAACATCATCAGGGATGTTCAGTACCCCCGATAGCTAGCAAACATTGTGCCGGTCAGGAAGAAAAATAGACAGATCAGGGTCTGTATCAACTTACGCGACCTCAATCTCCACTGTTCGAAGGAAGATTTTCCCCTTCTAGTGACAAAGTTGTTGATTGATGCCACGGCCAGGTTCCAATACCACTCCTTCATGGATGGATATTACGGGTAGAACTAGATCCGGATGGCTCCCGAGGACGAGGAGTCCACTACCTCTAGGGCACCCCAAGGTACTTTTTGTTACCAGGTTATGCCCTTCGGCCTGAAGAATTCGGGCTCCACCAATCAATGGGCTATGCATCGTATATTGAAGCTGGTTCATTGGACATGGGTGGAGTGCTACATGGATGACCTGGTAGTCAAACCATTCCAGCACTAAAACCGTCTAAAGGATCTTGAGAAAGTGTTCGGTTTCCTTTGTTCTTGCCACCTAATGATTAACCTGTTGAAGTGTGACTTTGGGGTCACCTTTGGTAAGTTCCTTGTCTTTGTTGTCAGGCATTGAGGCATCGAGATAGACCCCAAAAAGATCAAGGCCATCATCCAGATGCCTCCCTTGAGAAATATTTGGGAGCTTTGAGGTCTCCAAGGCCACTTAACCTACATACGTTGATTCATTGCGAATCTGGCAGGAATGTGTAATCACTTTTCCCATATTATGAAGAATGGCACTACCTATGAATGGGATGAAGAGTGTCAGACCACCATTTAGGAAATCAAGTAGTATCTGCTCCAACCTCTGGTATTGATGCATCCCATCTCTAGGAAGTTGTTGGTACCTTACGTGACTTCCCTAGAATAGTCCCTCGTCGCACTTCTCGCCCATAAGAGAAACAAGGGAACAGAGAACAACCTCAACTACCTTAGCCGCATGCTCCTCGATATGGAAATTAGATATTATACCATCGAGAAGAGATTAATGGTGCTCATATTTTCCATACATAAATTGCGGCACTACTTGCAGCACCACGAGGTACAGCTGGTCTCTTGGGTAGACACGTTTAAGTACATACTAAACCGGCCATTGTTGACTGGCCGACAAGCGCGGTGGGCGGTGATCCTCCAGCAGTTAGACATCAGGTTCGTACCTAAAATGGCTATCAAAGGACATGAATTGGAATAATTTTTAGCTTTCCACCCTCCTCCGTGGATCAGCCATTGGATATAGGTTTTCCTAAAGAGGCAATCCTCTATGCCGATCATGTCATCCCATGCTAGCAGATGCACTTTGACGGTGCCTCCTGAAGCCCCACCGGTAGGAGACTCATCGATCCGAAGCTCAACAGAGTGGGCCTGGGTATCATCTTCATCACCCCGGAGCAATCCACACTACCATATTTGTTCCTGTTGTCAGAGGGATACACCCACAATGAGGCAGATTGTCATGCCCTCATCACTGGCCTCGAGCTATCCCCCGAGATCGACATGCCCCATCTGCATGTGAAAGGGGACTCCGAGATGGTCATCAAGCAGGTCAATGGTGAATATGTTGTCAGAAATCCAGAACTCGTGCCATTTTTGGTGTGCACCCACCATTTAATGGCCCAGTTCCCTTCTCGGTCGGAGTTCGTTCATATTCCCCGGTCACAGAACGGTTGAGCAGATTCTTTGGCCAGCATGGTCGTGTTACTTGCGGAGCCCAAACATGACGAACTGATTATCCATGTGGCACACCGGAGATTCATTTCTTCTGTTACCATGGAGGATGATCACGGACCGTGGGTGAACCATCTTACCACTGGTGCCCCTATGTCAGGAGCCCCAGGTACATTAGAAGCGGTGATAGGAATAGTTCCGGATTGGAGGACACCCTTGGTTGAATACCTCCAACTCGGCAATCTTCCATCAGACCGGGCTGAGTGTGAGCGAATCCGACGCCACGTGCTACAATTTACCCTTTAGAGCGGTCCCATCCTTGAGAAGATCCTTTACAAATGAGGAATTTATGGTGTTCTCCGCCATTTCCTTTAAGGATTCGAGATTCCACAGGTCATGCAAGAGGTTCATACTGGTTCCTGTGGTTCCCATCAGGCCGGGTTGAAGTTGACTAACCTGATTCGGATGCTGGGGTACTTCTAGCCCTCTATGATATATGACTACATGGGGTTTTCCAAGAGGTTCTTTGCATTCCATGTTCATTCCATCTTTGTGCATCAGCCACAAGAGCCTCTGCACACTACCAAGTATTCTTGTCCCTTTGCAGTCTGGGGGTTGGATGTCGTAGGACCTTACCCACCGGCGACGGCTTACCAATGCCGGTACATTCTGACCACTATGGATTTCTTTTCCAAGTGGGTGGAGGCAATTCCGCTCAAGGGAGTCAAAGACTATTCTATCGCTGATATTGTGAGTTCCATCATCATCTATCGATTTGGAGTGCCTCACGCTATCCTCAAGGATAATGAAACCAACTTCTGAGTGGCTGAGCTGAAGAAATTATATGCCAAGTACAACATTCTCTCTATCCATACCTACCTCTATCATGAGCAGGCGAATGGATAGATCAATGAATTTAACAAAACTCTCTCTAACATTATGAAAAAGATGGTTGGTCAGAACAAGAAGAGTTGGCCGGACAAGCCCCCAAATGCCCCATGGGATTATAAGATGATGACTTGTATTTCCACCTAGGAGACCTCATATTCCCTGGTGTATAGAGCCGATGCCATCTTTCCCATCGAGATTCAGTTTCCCACATTGGGCATGGTGGTCTATGACCAGAAATCAGCAGATATAGTTTCCAAAATTCGTCTAGCTAAATTGGAAGCGCTGGATGAGAATAGGCTTCATGCTTTAAACAACCTAGAAAGGAATCAGAGCAGGATGTCTCGAGCTTTCAACAAGAAGGTTCGCCTCCACTCTTTCTTACATGGTGACCTGGTACTTGACCTCAGGGAAAAAATGATTCCCGGAAGGAAACCACCCAAGTTGGAGCCCAAATGGGAGGGGATTTTCATTGTCCATAAGGTCTATCCCAATGGTGCGTACACCCTCATGACTATGGATGGAGAGTGTTTCACTCCTCCCACCAACATAAAGTTCCTCAAGAAGTACTTTTCCTGTTCCTTTCGGTCTTGCATGACCCTAAACTGCAACACAGGTCCCCCACAACCTTAAACTAGATTGCGGTCCTGCATGACACTAAACTGCAACCCAGGTCCCCCACGACCTTAAACTGGATTGCGGAACTACATGACCCTAAACTGAATCCCGGGTCCCCCATGACCTTAAACTGGATTGCAGCTTTGCATGACCCTAAACTGTAACCTAGGTCCCCCACAACCTTAAACTAGATTGCAGTCCCGCATGACCCTAAACGGTATCCCAGGTCCCCACGACCTTAAACTGGATTGTGGTCTCACATGACCCTAAAATACATTTGGTCCAGCATGACCTTAAACTGCATTTGGCCCTACATCTGGGCCCCTTTGGTCCATGTTCTATGACCATAAACAAAGATCATTGTGTTCCAGCATGACCTTAAACCGCATGCTCGTCCTTCTTGCAAGACATTAAACTACAAGCTGGTCAGGCCTCCCTAACCGAGGCCAAGCCTCAGACCCCCCTGGCCTTATCGGGCCCCATAGTCCCAGTCCTTACCTACAGTGTGTGGTTTGGTGTAGGATTATGTCCTCATTCACGATGGGTTACTCGCCACGCCATACACATTCCTGGATTAAATGCATCTTATCGTCCTAAATGACAATAAACTGTGCTTCTAAAACTATGTGTGGCTTGATTCACATCCTTATGGGATACGTAGGACTGCCTAAACGTCTAGGATTTAGGTTCATCCCTATCTCTCAAGAGATCCCATGATCTCCCGGTCACCTCAGCCTTTTCGCATGTCCCTCCCCATGGGGGATATAAAGGATGGTAAAGGTTTTTCGGCACCATGACCCCTTCTCCCGAGAATCTGTCATCTTTGGGACACTCTCAAAATGAGCCCTTCGACCCTTTCCAGTGGTCCAATAATGTGCTCAAAGTACTCTGGTCTAGGACATGGAGTGTCAGATTCAACATATGCATGTTTCGTCCACTTGTCAAGCTCCATGCTCCCTTTCATTTGGGCCCCCGTTATCTTTCCCACCTAGAGGGACCCCCAAGAACAGCTTCGATACAATGCCTAGGTGCTCTCCTACCCTCACAGGCCAATGCCCTCGAGGTTTTCAGACAAAAAATTGATATAAATCCCACGTCACGAACATGTTCAGCGGTCGATGATCATTTGTTTGTCCCCATTTTAGGCTAACATGATAGGATGTTGTGTCGCGAAACTGTTCAGCGGTAATCATCCGTCATCACGCCGACTCCTTCAGGCGTTGAATGTTGGTTGAATGATTCAAATTATGTTCCACCCCATTGTGCCAATGTGGAATTTTTACACTCATTTCACAAACCCTCAGTGCACATCCACACGTCGGGCAGACAAAGCTGTATGACAGCGTCTCTCGGGGCTCCCGTGATCTGAGCGCTAAGATTATGTGCTTGGGTTTTCTCTAAGGACCATGTGAAGCTTCACCCTCATCCCCATGGGAAATGATGAGTCGCCAAGACATTGCATTGAGGCCTATCTCAACTGGAAGCTAGTGTCTCCTACCCCCTAATTGTTGGACCCTCGTCGGCTCCTTGGCCAGAGGCTCCTCTCCTGGAATCGCGTGCGGTGATGGTATGAGATTATTTCCCCATCTACATCGGTTATGGCTTATTGCATCGTGCGTGTTCCCCCAGGTCCATGACATACGAATTTAAACTGTGCTGGTTGGTCCTACCACACGACCATAAACTGTGACGTTATCGTCCCGTCCACCTGACAAAAAATGGCACTGCATTGTGATGAACTCTCCATAGGGGATGTCACGTTGGGTATTGGTCAATTACCATACCATTTGTCAATGCCTGTATACAGCTTGATTATTGTGGTGATTCCAGGAGTTTCTACCCTAGGCTGGTCGATCCACAAAAGAAAACCCCTCTAGATTTAAGAACCAACAAGATACTTCAAAGACCACTTCTTTTGGTGTGAGGGATAGACCCACGCGCCTCTTTCATCTTTTTCACAAGTACCATGACATGTCGTTCCATCCTTTCAATAACTACGTGCAGCTTGATCCCCATTCATATGGGGTAGGTAGGAACTCCCAGACCTCTTTTCTTTGGGTCCTGCTTGAGGTCCTTTAATTCATCGTGTACGTCCCATCTTTGGGGACCTTAACCACGGGACTGCGTAGCATGGTGAGTAGGACCTCATCCTTGTTCACGTCAGGTTTGCAATAGCCACACCGCATGCGACCCGTTATAACAATTAGCCCGCCTCTATCCCATCCTACACGACATTAAAAGGCACCCCAAGATCTACATATGGCTTGATTCTCATCTTTATGAGATATGTAGGAGCACCTGAGCACTTCCCCCTAGTCCCAGCCAAACATTCATACTCAGTCCCTTAACCATAACACTTCCAAGGAACGCATGGTAAGAAGGACCTCATACTCATTTACGTCAGGTTTTGTAATAACCTTACAATGTGTCTCCCATCCTCCTTTCTAATCCTTGGTCTGAGTTCTAAAGACTTTAAACCACGACCCTCTTGAACTACGTGTGGCTTGATTCTCATCCTTATGAGGTATGTAGGAATGCCCAGACATTTTGTCTTGGGTCCAGCCCCAGGGATTACTAAATCTCGTCCCTCTTTACTGTCGTCTCCATGGCCTGATGTCTTGGGGAGTAGTGTAACTGTATCATCTACCCCGAATAAGTTCGGGATGCCTCATAGTGATGTTGGGAGGAAATATTTCTCTCGCCAGAGAGGTCTTGTCAAAAAATTGGGATGATCTCTGACCAGATTAATACATCTACCGAATGCGCCTCCACCACGGTGGTGCAATTTTGGGAGTGTTGGAATCTATTTAAACAAAGAACCAATCCACTTTCCACACTTTGTGTGGCCCTTTATTAGGATCTTCATCCTCTTTCATGTTTGATGGGATCCCCTAACAGTAAGGATGATCGACATGTGGTCCGCTTGTCGTAACAATATGGATGATAGACCTTTGTTCTACCTATAGAAACAGTATGGATGATTTACCTATGGTCCGCCTGGTGTCCTCGACAAATGTTTCGGAAGACAGGTCATGTTTGATGGGACCCCCTAACTGTATGGATTTTTAACCTATGGCCCTCCTACTGTTACAATATAGGTGATAGACCTTTGCCCCGCCAATTGTAACAGTATGGATGATTGACCTACGGTCCGCCTGTTGTCCTGGGGAAACATTTCGGAAGACTGATTGATGATGTTTGAGTTAGGCCCCATGTTGTGAACATGTTCAGGGGTCAACCCTCATTTTTTGTCGCTATTTCAGGCCAATGTGATATGGATGCTTCTTTTCTGCCACGGCTAACAGTTATCCTCCATAGTTTTCCCCCCATAGTGTTCCAAATTTGGGTAATGTGATTCACCTTTTTCATCTCCCTATGTTCGGATGGATTTCAATGCCCCCGACATTGCCCCGGTTGTTTGTCAGAACACATTGAGGAGATGATATATCGATCGGTCTGAGGTCCCCTCTTCTCGACTGGACCGCCCGCTCCTCAGAAATCCGGGCTTGATTTTGGGTTCCTAAAGCTTGGTTGACACACCACACTCAGACGAAATGATAACATGAGAATCCTTTGTTTCTCATGTTGGGTACGACCCTCATGACTTTAAAGGTGAATAGTTATTCATTTCAGGATTATAGTTTAGCATATCAAACCAAAGGTACAGATAAATAGATTGGTCAATAAATTGGATCAACATATTGTGGAGTGAAAGAAAAAAGTACATGAGATGGAAAACACAGAGCCCTTAAGGATCAGCATGCGGGATTGATCTTTCCAATGCTGCTAACCTTTGGACGGTAGCCTCCAGTTTTACTTCTCTCTCCCTGAAGACTCTCTCTTCATCAGCCGCCGTGGAGTGCAGTTCGCCAATCCTAGCATGTGCCTCACCTGTTCCATTTGAAGAACGGTCATCTGGTTACTCGCCTCCATAAGGTGTTCTTGGGCGTCATCCAGGTGGGCCTTCAGTTGCTCCACGTGCTCAGAGCATGTTGCAATGAAGGCCTCCTTCTATTCTGTATTCCCTTCGAGGCGCCAAACTTCTTGATCTACCCTCAGGAACGCTTGGGTGCTCACCGATCTTTCCAGACACATGGCAACGTCGGTGCGCCAGCAGCTCTTACGTATCTTCAGGTCCATGTAATCACAGACCGTCAGATAAATTTGTTGAGAGTCAGCCCCTCTGGAACATAGGAAACACATCCAGGTCTGGAGTGATCCCATCTGCCTCAGCCCATCCATATGAGGATTCCTGATAATGCACTGGATACACATCCACCCATTGCACCATGTCATCCAGCACTCCTCAGCTGCTTCGAAGTCTGAATCATCTTTCTCCTCGAAATCAGCGGGCCAGTATGCATGAAAGGCAGCCATTAGGTCAGCAGCAGTGTCTGCCTCAGGGATGTCTTCATGAGGAGTAGGATCCTCAACGTCCGGGAGACCTTCCTCTCTCACCCCGACAGCAGCGGTGCCTTCGTCAGCTTCTGACCTCGCTCTAATGACAACACCACTGATGTCCGTCGCCCCCTGCTCACCAATTGTCGGGGCCGACTCAACTTTGGAGATATGTTCTAGAGGAGGTGGTACGTCCGCCACTAGTCTACTCACGGACGCCCCAGGCTCACCAGCCCGACAAGCCTCCAACGCTGAGATCACTATACAAGGAGCATCCTGATTAGTTGGGTTCTCTGACAGTAATCACTAGTAGCAAAGTAGGCAACTTACAGGAACCCAGAGGGTCAACCTCCGGTGTTCTGGACGCTACGGGAGCTGTCATTACAGGAGACCCCTCAGCGCTTGTGAGTTTGATGATGGGCATCATAGCCCCATCCTGTTCCACTGGCACTTCTCCTCCTTCCTCGATTGGGGACACCTGATCAGCGCCAATGTGCTCCTAATTGAGATAGAGAAATGGATAAGAAATTGCAGATGATAATAAATAAAGGAGGATGAATTAGGATAGAGACAGACCTTGAGTATCACAGTTATGTCAAGATCTGAGCTGGAAATCTTGCCGCTCTCCTAGAGATTCCCTTGGTAGGCCACCCCCTGCAACCCCTTACTTTCTCCTTTATCTTCACCTTCTCCTTTATCTTCTCCTTCGCCTTCATCTTCTCCTGTTTCCTCCTCTCCCTCCGACTCGTCATCACTGTCTCCCTCTCCCAGCGACATAATTTCCGGATCATGCTCATGGTCGAGCATCACATTCACTAGGAAAGGTGGCTCTACACACTGACCCTTATGGCGTGCGTATGTTTCCATGGCCGTTAGATAGGTATTCCACTGATGGAAGGTTACCCGGTCAGTAACCCGATGGAGCCCGACTTCTGGAAGTTGGATCCCATCTTGCATTTTCTTCTACCAGAGGGATTTGACAATCTTTGATTGCCGCAGGGTCATCCAGGCCGACCACAATGCCAGAAAGACTGCATCATGGGAAGGTTTGAGCAGTTATCTTATCTAAATCCCGGGCAGCTCTCCGGCCACCTCGTGTGAACCCCCTCTGTGCAACGAGGTCACACTGACACCATGTGATTTCCCCGCTGTTGAGGTCCCGGCCTACGCAGGCCTCACTGCCTGATGCTCCCCTAGTCCCCCCTTCTAGTGGAACCTTTCCTGCTCTCTCATCACCTGGGTTCTACGTGGGTAGTCTCGAGTTACCGGACACGCTTGTGTAAAAGCCCCTCAGAGTACATGATAGCCCAATGATTGGCATACTCAGTTGATAGGCCATCGTCAGCCCTAGTAGGTGGAAGGGTAATGACGTCACTAGAGCCATAAGTGGTGATCATTAACCACATCAACCAAATGACTCAGAGATTATTCTCCTCCAAGAAATCCGTGAATACCTTCTTCGGCATTCGTTGGAGGCACCCGAACTGCCTAGCGAATCGGGACAGCACGTAAGGCTCAAAGATGATCTTCCCATCAATCCGTGCCACAAGCACCCTGCCTTCGATGCTCTGGAAGTTTTCTTACTAATCCAGCGAGCCTTTCCCATTGTCTACCATCTGGCCGACCGGGGAGGGGAATTACCTGATGTTAAAGTTTCCATGGTTACCAATTTTGATCCTTATGCCCTCCTCGTTGAGAATCACTGGCGTGACCCCAATAATGTTCAGAAGAGAAGGCTGTAGGATGTTTCCAGGAGAACGAACGACATTTGGGAAGGTGTACCCGCCATGGTGAGCCGCCACCTAGCCTTGAATGATCTAGAAGGGGCCACACACCCTCCAGGGAAACCCACTCTGGAGATGCATCCCAGAATGGAGTAAAACCTAGCTAGCATAAGGACCCCAGATTGAACCTTTTGTTGGCGGCCATAGTGCCCGCCATCACTAGAGTTGCAAGATGGATGCCCATCCTCATGTCCCGCACCGGCAAGAGCCACCCACTTAGGACAGTGGCAAGGAACCCAACATATTGGACGTTCTGGTCCCAGGAATTAATGACATGGTAGACCAATGATTGGTATTGAACCATCTCTAGGATCCTCCAGTATGATCCGTTCTTGCTCCACTGAGCCTCGTTTGGGCATCGGTTTCCCCGTCCTGGCATCTTGACCGTTGGGTCCTTCTCCAGGAACTGGCTGAACAAGTCCTTGTAGGCGATGTCCTTCAGAAAATCCTTCACCTTCAGCCTCTCTTTGGCCAGATCTAGCATGTGCCACGTCATCATGGGGGGTCCTTGATCTGTCCTCCCAGGTGTTAATTGGGGGGAGGAACTCGTCGTACTGGTAACCCTTCAGTGGGATTCCGCGGATGTAATGGATGCCCCAGTGACTGATACTAACTTCCCCATGGTGATGATGGATTGTGTTGGTGTTAGAGGACCACCGGGTGAACATCTCCGACCTAAGTTCATGTTGACAGTAGAAGTGGAACTACGACGTCCACACCGCCTCAGACAGACCAATGTGCCGCAACTCGACCTTGAATTAGTCGCACATATGGCGAACCCAGTACACCCAGGCCCACTCAATGGTGAAGTTGCATCCGGACCGCATGTCCCAATATTTCATCCAATACTTAGTGTCATCTATGATGCTCTGACGAATAGTGCTTGCATAGAGGGCCAGAGAGCTCTCCGCAATAGGATCACCACCAGCAATGGTCCTTGTCCTCGGGTTCAGGACATGCACATCCATGTGTCTGGTCTCCCTGGAATGATGGACATTGTTGGTGGTATTGTGGTGGGGAAGGTTATCCTCACGGGTCACCCATGACCGTGGTGTGTCCACCTCGAAGCCCGGTAGTGGAACCTCCTCCAAGATGCCAAAGTTCCAGAGTGGGAGGTTGTTGGACAAAGGATACTCATTCTGGGTAGGGGTCAGCAGGTTGAACAAGGTAAAGTTGTCGGAGAAAACCACCTTGTCACCATAAACCTCTTCATTTGCCGCCATTTCAGCACTAAAAGCGGTGGATACCCCCTCACCGACATGGTTCATGACCATGTTGAGTTATTTGAGAGTTGTGAAAAATCCTGATGGGCAACGCGAAATTAGGAAGAGTTGTGTGAAATCTGGATCTATCGCGCGCAATTCTAGAGTCGGACTTGAAATCAGAACTTTCGACATGAATTATCCTGAGTTTGCACATAAATATGGCTGAAATTTGGAAGGAATTACATTCTAACACTGCGTGTTTTCCACGCCATCACAAAGGTAATTTCGCGCGCGAGAGCTCAGAGCCAATCGCGTGAGAATGATTAAGTACAGAGCATGGGACCTAGGGCCCCTTTTTATAGGCGTGGCCAGGGTTCTGCGCCATGCGGTAAGAGAATTCTACGCCGAACAGGATTTTTGTGTGCCTTGTTATCTTTTACGCGCAAGGGACCAACGTAATCCAACCCTTCGGCATTTTGGTGCTTCCCTCGGAATCTGATCGTTGTGACCTCTCACCGATCCAATTCTGAGGGGGGCATTTGTAGATGCTGAAAAAGTCTGGAATTCCTAAGGAGAGTTTTTAAATGATGAAGCGAAGTCAAATTCGTACCCGGAGACCAGGCCTAGAGGGCCTAGAAGTGTTGCGAGAAATAAATGTGGACATGGGCGAAAAAAGGTTGGCTGCGTGAAAGGAGTCTGGGATTCGCGAAAGGGTCCCGGTGCCGATGCGCAATTTTGGGTGATCGCACCCGTGCGGTTCCCGTATTCGCGCCGTTGTCTCCGGTGCAAAAATTTCGTGCACCGCCTAGATTCTGTGACATCGGAGGCCTATAAATAGACGGAGACCCCTTCCATTTATTGTTTCCGGAATTTGAACTGGCTCTCGTGTGAAAAATAGGACTTCCTCGCACGCAATATGGTCTTCAGGTATTGACGCTTTTCGCGCATCCTCGCTTCGGGATCCGCCTTTGCGGCCAATCCCACTCGCATAAATAAAATTCCAAACCCTTTAGGGTTCCTCTATTTCATGCAATTTCTTCCATTGCACGCAAAATGTTCCAATTGAAAGTAATAACTTTGCGGGGTACGGCCTTTGCTTAGGATTCAGTCATTGCCACTCGCATGCAATTCACCCCCTTTGTGTGCGATCCTCCTCGCCGCATGCAATCCACCTTCCCCCAATTACGCACCATCCCAGTGTTTTGCGTGAAAATATTTTCTTTGCACACAATCCCCAGGACCCCTCACCTTAACGCCCCTTGGGTGCCTCCCTGTGTAGTCGCCAAATTTCTTCCATACCAGGCATGCGTGCCATGCGTTGTTTTCCCGTACGGCCTTCTAGGATCATACGAAGTAACCTCACGGTCCCTTGGGCAATGTTTATCATTGCATTACTTTGCCTAATGGTCCTTTGTATAGGAACACTAATGACTATAACTTCTTCACTTATCCACACTAACGTGGACCCCTCGATGGTTCGCCCTTTGGACCCCCTTCATTATGGCCATGCTTGTACCTTCGCATCCACAAGGAGCAGATGGTACCAGTTATGTAAGACTTAGGGGTGTGGAGCGAACCCACCTCGTCCATGCTGCAGGATGTTAAACTGCCAATCACGCCGCCCTCAATACATGACGTTAAACTATGATCTGACCCCATGCCTCGCACGCAGGGTCCTCTTGGCTCAGACATTCTTTACGCCACTTGTCTCCACGGGAATGGAATCACCCTCACATGGGATGATATCCTCCCTCTCAGAGTGGAGTTTGTCCAATGGGGAAGGGATTCCTCAGAGCGTAAGCCCCCAGCCTCTCTTGCATCAGGTAGAACCCATGCACCTTGGTACTTCCCCACCACCAAGGCCAGGGGAGGGTGTGATAGGGAACGAGGCATCTCCTTTGTTCGGTCCCAAATCCCTCTCCCTCTACGCTTTGTCGCATCTCGGGCCTCTATCTTGGAGTAAGTCCTGGAACCATGGGCAGCTCAACGCGTAAGTCCCTCTTTGCTTCTCACAGATGCACCCTTTGAGACGTGATCGTCTGTTCCCTGCTGCCACTTTTTTTTCACACCGAGCATGACTCACGAGGGTGTAGAGTGAGCATCAACCATGACCTACTCCTATGGGCCACCTCAGATCATATGCCTCATCAAGGAGAACTACGAGGACTTTGAACCATGGTAAGGCATGGTACGTAGGAAGCCTCCACGAGGTTCAAGCCCACCACCCGGTCGTTATGACCTCTTCACATCGGTTACCCATCATTATGGGACACTTCTGAGCATATGCCACGAATGCGGTCCAGAATGATGTTAAACTATCTGCCCCGTCCAGCACGACGTTAAACTTTTTGCCCCGTCCAGCACGACGTTAAATTGTCTGCCCTGTCCCGCATGACGTTAAATTGTATACCCGAACTATGTGGACATTGATCCGAGCTAAGGCATGGTACATAGGAAGCCTCCACGAGGTTCAATCCCATCACCCGGTCATTCTGACCCCTTGGTGTCGGTTCACCAACTCTATTGGGTGCCTCAAGACATAAGCCCCATACTCACTTTGGGCTTCCACAGAGCGTAAGCCCCATCCAACATGAACTACGCGGACTTTGATTCCCTGCCACAGGGATACGTAGGAAGTCTCCTCGAGACTCAAGCCCAAAGCCATCACCCATACTAATCCTTATCCAGGTCACCACATCCCGATGGGGTAATACCACCTCATTCCACTCAACAATATCTGGGAAGCCACCCACGTGCTGGCCCAGACATTGGTGTTCCCCCCAAGGGGTTCTTCAATCTGATCCACTATCATTATTCTGATTAGTCTGATCCATCTCCGCTAGACGTTAAAACTACAGCATACCTCGTGTTAAACATGGGAGGATGAGGAAAACCTTAGATACATGGCCATGGAATGCAATTACCCACGTTCGATGTGGGATGCCTCAGGCTTCCGAGCCCTTGAGAAGCTATATAATATGGGACAGAAGAAAGACATTCTAATCCCCCATCATCATGATAAACCAACAACACCTTAGCATGACCATTCTTCTCACCGAAGGATGCTTCCCCGACTAGGCCACTTGGAGCATCTCGACGGAAGTAACGTAATAAACTAGTGTCCATGAAGACATGGCACAAGGAACGAGATTCACGAATATGTATTAAATCTATGTGGGAGACCCAGACTAGCTGAAGAGCTCCGAGTTGGAATCCACGAATGTAATAACTGACATCCCATCATCCCAGTTTCGATCAAGGACCAGACATCCCTGAACAAAGAACGGATTCCTCCCACCTTTGGAAAGCGGGAATACGGGGCCCCAAGCCGCGCATCCTCCCCGATGTGACAGATGTGTGCGCCCCCCCCCCCCGACGAAAGCGTCAGAAACAATTTCTTTGATGTAAATGTTACTATCAACCCTTCAATTCATGAATTTGAACCTCATTAAAAAGTTATCCAGTTTTGAGCCCTAAATCCCTGGACCTTACTTTATCCTAGATAAGGATTTCTTCATCATACAAACAAAATATTAATCATTCCCCATAATAAAGCCACCTGGTTGTTAGAAATATAATTCTTCACCACATTCTGCATTCAGAAATGTTGGCTTCACATAAATCTAAAAAATAATATAAATTTCGATCTATTAATTTTATATATTATTATATATATTTTTTACCATTCCATTGGATCGAAATTATATAAAAATTAAATACCATAAATATTTTAGCGAACTTTTCTGTCCATCCTTTCATTTTTTTATCACTTCACCTTCTTCAGTCAAACTGTTTTGTAGAACCCACTCTGTAACAATAAATTTTTTTAATTTGGCTTGGGTATGATTTCCCAGGTATTATTTATCTGAATCTGATCATACTCTCCACGCACAGCATGGATCTAATCCAGATATAAAAAAATCTCTATTGCCATATTTCTTCTTGACTTTTGAATATAAATAAGTATGTGTAACAACCATTTTTGTTATTATATTTTGAACATTTGGATGTTGGTCATCAATAATGTTTTGTGATTCCACCTAATTCCTCATCCAAGATAAGTTGTATAAAATTTTCATCATCAAAAGAAATGGTTATTTTTATTCATTCATCCATGTTCCATGATAATTATATATATCCTTCTCAAGGTGCTTAACAATAATTCTTTCATTATCTTCATCTTCCTCATAGGCATTTGTTTTTATAGTACCATAGTCCTCTTTATCGATAACTTTTACATCAATAGAATAAAAAATTATTCCTTCACCTTTGATAAAACATCTATATACTCATTTATATAGATCATTGAAAATGTAAATTGCATATTCTACTCTCTCATCAATAATTCCAAGGTTTCCACATTTTTTCTTTTTGATGCATGGACTCCCAAAAACTCTTAAACGTTCTAAACTATGATTTTATTATAAAATAGTTCATTAGGAGTCATATCAGAACATGGTAGATAGAAACAACAATTCTATATATAACTAGTTATGATCATATTATTCCTCCATTAGTAATGAGAAAGACCATGCTCAAGTAACATTTCACAAACCATTTCAAACGAACATCTTTTCTTGTTTTTAGAGAGACTATTTTGTTGTGGGGTGTATGGGGTACTGACCTCATGCCTAATTCTTTGTATTTCAAGATAACTTTTGAACTCTTAATTCTTGAATTCAACACCCTTTTCATTTATCAAATTCATCATAAAATATTCGCATTCCTTCTTACCTATTCTCCTGAAACTATTAAACATCTTTATAGTATATAACCAATTTTTCAAATACATAACCCAAGTAATCTGAGTAAAATAATAAATTAAATTGAAGAATGTATTATCTCTGAAATATTATTATTTACTCGTTTTCTCAAAATATTATAATGAATAAATATTAAGGGTTGAGTTTAACGAATATCATCATTCTTATTAACCTAGTTTAATATCTTCACTTTCTGAAAAATTACACACAAATAATCTCTTCTTCATGATATATCATGAATACTAGAATAACTTTATCACTCTAATAAAGATTTAAATTTTATTGACCCATATATAAAAAAACTAATGGAATTAACAATTTTGTTCCATATTTATTAGAAAATAATAGTTCTGAACATCACATCCTTGAAATGAATTTTTTTGTACATTGGCCTCTTGTGATAAGTTTTATACCTTCTTATCTTTTCATAATAAAATCCCACATTCAAATGAAGTATTAACTTCATCATAATGATATGTAACACTCAAGAGGTTGTGTTTCAACCAATCAATAAAAATTTCTTTCATTTATTTAAACATTTCTTTCCCTATAATATTGTATCTAACTCATTTGATTCTGAGAGATACATACTTTCAAAATTTCACTATTACTTGTTTTAAATCATCCAAAGTTTCAATAATTTTAGGACTCAGATCATATGATAATAACACCCACTATCAAATATCTAGGGTTATTCTCTTTTTGAATATTTTAGAGTATTTTCTATAACATGAGCATGTTATTTACCATTGTATTTTGTCACCTCCAGCGTATGAGAATGGTTAAAAATATTTATTGTGCCTATAAAAAAGTAGGAGACCATTTTGAATGTTTTCTAGGCTGTTTAGAATATTAACAAATAACTTCCAATGGTTGGAAGTTATTTTCAACTATCAACACATATTTCTCTTAATTGTTTCTTTAAGGGGATTGACTCCAACTAAAAAAATTATTTAACTTGTGGGATAATTTTCATGGTTTTTTAAACCAATATATACTTTCCAAATTCTAAAATACACAACAATACCTGTTTTAACCATAGAATGAATTATTTCCTCTAAAAAATACATAATTTGTACAATTGGTAACATGATTCTCAGAAAATTTCAGATCTTCCACCTTATATCTTTATTGATCCCCAATCATTTTATTTTCCAAAAAATATTCTCCTTCAAATTGGATTTATTTGCAACATTATCAGAAACATTAGTAGAAGAATATTTTGTTTCAGACTCAAAATTGTTATAAAATTATGAACATCTATTTTTTTTGTGTTTGGACACACACATGACATATTAATCATTATTTTTCTTTGGAACAATATAAAAACCATTTTAATCCTTTGACGTTTACTTTTCTAGATCATTATTAACTTTACCATTTCTAGAACATTCAACATCTTTAGAGATAGAGTTATTCAAACTAGAAACATCATGTTTAGCATTATAATTATTTGTTGAATAATTTCCAACTCATCCACCTTTTCCATTTTCAATACTTCAAGATATCCATTCTGATTATTCTTTTTCTCAAGATACATATATATAAAATCATCATCTTCTAGAAACATAGCTTTCTATTTAGTATTATACACATGATTATATGATGTATAATATTTTTCATTAATTTATTTATTTCTTTTTCTTGATTTACATTATCTATGAGGTATTCTTTCAATTTTATATTCAATTGAAACTCTATATTAGCGTATTCTTTAGCAGATATAGTACTCCAAAAAAATTATCATTAATTATTATAAGGAAAGTATTTTATCTAGTATTCTCAATGAATTTTTAAGCCTTATAATCACTATCATATTATTCATCACCATTAGAAATAATGACCCTACATTTAAATTTAGTTAAAATTAAATATTTTATCTTGGAATATGATTTTGACCTATCACTCTATTTCATCTATGGTCTTCTTAGCCTTATATTATTTTCAACACTGTTATCTTCATTATTTATTAATGGATAATTATTATCAATGTACCCAATGAATCAACATTTGAAAAATAATATGGGTAGATCCCCCTTTTACATCCATGTAAATGTTTTCTTTTTTTTAAAACAAGGATAATAATTCATCAAGATTATTATATACCTAGTTTTCAGATTCATAGAAAACTAACTCAACTTATTCAAAATAAACTTTGATGTTCCATGAATTTATGAATTGAAGTAAATTTTTCAATCGACATGTTTTTTCTAGTAATAATATTATCCCAACACATTTAATAAGTAATGGGAGTACAATGAAGAGGTCGAAAAGTTAAAGATTCAATATTTATACCATCCAAATAAGAAAAATTTGAATCAGTCTTATCAGGATGAATTCTCAAGATATTTTCAACAAAATCTGAATCTTCTATCTTCTCACAAAGAAAATTATGCTTCCAAAAATATCAGTCACAATTATAAAGAAGTCATCAATTGATTCATACTCACAAATGTTGAGTTATTTAGACATCACCATCTTGATTTGTTAAAAGAATTTTTTAGCTTTTTAATTTTCTTCATATACATTATTCATCATTTCCTAGAAACGTTGAATAGTGGTGAACCCCTTCACTCTTAGAAATGCAATTTCAGGAAGTGATGATTGTAAATAATTCTTATATGTAACATAATTCTCTATATTCTTATTTCTATATTTGTAAGAAGAGTATTTTAATCATCTATAGGAAATTTATCTATAGTAGATTACAAAACCTCATACCCAAGAGACATAAGATATGAAAACTTTCTATCCTTCAAGAAATGATAGATCATTCCATTGAAGACTGGAATCACCTTACAGTTCACACCATTAATATTCTATTAATCAAATCCAATTCAAAAACATCATAAAAGATTAAGTAAAGGGATTATTCTGTCTAACACTAATTGAAATGTCCCACACAATATAATTTTATCATTAATAATGAGATTGTATGATTTAATGATTAATATTTTACATTTATTTTATCTTTCAATTTTAATAAAATTCACCTCATATTAATGATTTATCACATTTAAAAAAAATTACCACATACATTGGAACAGGTGTATTTACAAGTTTCACTACATAATATGTGTAGTTGGTCCATTGCATGGTTTGAAAATAATCCAAAACCACACAATCCACTAGAGAAAATTATTTTTCTGTGGATACACCATATATGATATACCCTTAAACATGTGGTTCAGTATGATCAATAATAAAGAGAATATTATTCTTCTATCATGAGTTTTGTATAAAAAGATTGTTTAAAAATCATTAAAACCTTCACCTTTTGGTTCCAAAAAGATTAATGTGCTGCATTATCAAAATCCTCATTTTTATGTCTACGAAGAAAAATTATTCACTTTACCACCCCACAAATGGTAAAGAAAACCTTTATGGACATTGTATAAAAAACTAATTCCAATGGATAAGTTTGATTAAATAGTCTGATTGTTCAATCCAGAAAATAGATACTAATTAATAATCTAGAAATAATTTAAACCACTTATTATCTCCCCAGAAATCATAGTATGATTGCTTGGTCAGATCCAGTAACTGCTTCCTTATTCTTTAACTTTCTTGATGACACTTTCCAAAAATTTATGCTTTATTCTAAAGAATTCACCTATTAATCTGTATCTTAACAAGTAAATATTTATCTATAGTAATAAATAAAAATGTACTACATATTATTTATAGAACTGAAAAATTTAAAGGGAGGGAATCTGAAAAAGTATTCCACTCAAGAAAATTTCCATTTACTCGAAGTTTTCTGTCATTTCTACTACATCTTAGAAAATTCCAACACTTCTAAAATATTTCATATTCAAATAAAAATGAATTGAAACATTTTATGAATTCATCAAACATTAATATTATACCAATTCATTTAACTGATACAAATTATTATTCAAATTTAGTTCATTAGTATAAAAAAATTAAATATTTCTTGTTCAGATGCTCTTTACAAATTGAAAGACATAAAAAATTGAAACAATTTAAAAAAATTAAAATTAATACCAATATCAATACTTAATTACACTTAGATATATGATTCTATTCTTCTATAAAAATCACTAAAACAATTGATTCATTCAAAACACTCTTGATAACATATCTACAAAATCTTCAAAAAATTTCTCATTTTATTCATTTATTCAATACATCCTTAGTCCGTATCCAATGAAATGGTCTCTAATTAACTCTGATGGATTGGTATCACTTATTATCTAATGTCTCCAATTTTTTTTGAAACAAATCAATGCATAATATTCTTGACCCGTAGAAATACAACACACCCTAAATTCTAATTTAAATGTCCCAACATCATGACATGTCTAATGCTTCACGAACCACATAAATACAACCAATTTGTTTAATAAAATGGTTGAAAATATTCGCGATAATATAATGTTTTATCAGACTCTACATCTAGTGACAATAAATACAACCCATTTAATTCAATGGTTTGATGAATTTTCACTTACTAGTCTAATTTTAAAAATTCACCACATCAAATAGAACCCAACATATAATTATCATTATTTATCATCATTTTGTGTAATGGATCTATGTTAAAACTAATATAATAGAGAAGTGGAAGTCTGTGTCTGAAGGATAGGCTCATCTGATGGATTGGTGGATTAGTACTTTGGAAAGTTTAATCATCAGAGTCACATAACAAATTCATTATTCGGTACCACTCAAACAAATGCACTGAGATAGAAATACTACATCTTCAAACATTTTACTTCAACAAATATATGCTTGTATCGTGACTTCTGCATGATTTTTTAAATATTACTATTATTATAACATAATTTTAATTAAATTAGAATGTTTTAAAATTTCCCATGCTTCCATCATTTGATGTCTTTCTATTAAAAACTCATTCAGATTGGCACCACTTAGAATGAAATTTCCAAAATATGTCACACTCATTCAGAAATCATAGATAATAATTTTTGAATATATCTATAATTAAAACCATAAAAAATTAAGATAATATTCATATTTGATATAGATTCATTCAAGCTCTGATACAACATGTTATAGCGATTGAATCCTCATTCCTGACCCAAGCTATGTCTATAAATATTTTCAAACTGAAATCATTTCCAGGATAGAAAACCAAAACTGATGGGTTTTATTAATCATTTTGTGTCTAATATTATTATTCCAATATTCCATTGTCTGATCACTAAAACTAAAAATGTTACAGATTTTTTATAATAAAATAAATACAAAAAAAATCAAAACAATAATTTTTTGAGTTAAAAAACATTCTGTAAAGTTGGTCAAAACAAAAATTTTGTTCTGAGAGAAAAAAGGAGATAAGATGAGGTGTCCTTTCATAAGTGAGGTTAGTGTAACAGATGTATGCTTTGAAAAAAAGTTATACATGTTGCTTTCACATTAAAAAAATAATTTAAAAGGTTTATTCTCATAAAAAGAAAATATAAAATTAAAATATTGCTATCCAATTTGATTTATATATGTATTTGGGTCATTTTTAACCCTTAACTTTTTAGATTAACCCACCAATAAAAATATTTTAACCATAACCACTTTAAATAAATTTGACTATTTTTAATATTCACTACGGTCAAAAATTAATTTCTCTTTAAAACAAAATATAAATAATTAAAATAAAAAATTTATATTACATTCTTAAAATATTAATCCAAGAATTTGAAAATTTTAATATAAAAATAATCACATAGATTTGATGAGAAAGCAAGTTTCCGAAGAGAAAATATTCAAATGTTTGAAATGTTACTATATCAAAACTAAACATGAAAATGAATTTAATTTAATAAACAAGGTTAATCAATATATAAATTGAGTAATGCTTCTTTTAAAATCATCTTAAACGAATTTTTTAGGTTTTTTAAATCAATCAATGAAATGAATAATCTTAATAAAAACATATATTTTAACTAATCATCAAAATATTCTTATTGTTGGAAAATTCTAAAAGATTCACCATAAGATAATTTTGAAATTATAATTTTAAAAATAAAATTTATATTTAGTTTCAAAAATCATGTTGAAAATAATTGTGAAAATGGCGGTAAAACTGTTTTTTAGAAAAATCATCTTTTCAAGTATAAAAATATATTTATTCTTATCTCATTTTAGTAAAACACATAATATAAATGATAAACATTTCACTAAAGTATTATACATATATTTCATTAAATGAATTTAGCAAGGGTGGGTTTTTAAATTTATTGTTTTGAAATTCATTTTTGGTATAAAATAAATTTTTCAGAAAAAACATTCATTTTATTTTAAAATAGGTTTTATTTTCATTTTGAATTAATTGGACACCATTAAATTAATTTTATTTTAATTTTTATTTCATTTATTTTTTACAATTTAGTTAATTATATTCATACAATTAAATTTTATCTCAATTTTTCAACTCTCATGTTAAATGGAAACATTTTAATAGTTTTTCTTGTATGATTTAAACTCAGTAGTTCATAAAATGAAATCCAAACTAGTTGATTCTTTTAATGAAATATAAAATAAATTTTTCATGTAACACAAGATAAAAATGGTTTTACAAATAAAATAAAATATTTAAATGATTATGTTTATTATAAAAGTTTTTTTTGCAAATTATATGTGTGACACATAGACCCCCTGAATATGGAGTTACTATTTCTAGTTGTTATAGTTATATGTGTTGATTCCCTATAAAATCTTAGAGTTAAGTTTTTATTTAATTTCACCTATGTTACATAGACCCCCTGAATATGGAGTTACTATTTTTAGTTGTTATAGTTATATGTGTTGATTCCCTATAAAATCTTAGAGTTATGTTTTTATTTAATTTCACCTGTGTTACATTCTTTTTTATTTATAAGGAATCAAAAACAATGTATTAAATAATTCTTACAAGAATTGAATCAAATTAAATTACATTTATTCACTCATAATGAAGCATTACAACAAAATCACATGAAATCATTTATTACGTATCATGGATGATTACATCACAAAAATGTTTATAAATTATGACTACTTAAATATTATAAAACAATAATATTTTTATAAATATAGAATTCCATGGAATATCTTTTCCCATGAGAATAACTATTAGTTGAACTAATCCAACAATGATGAAAAACATCATTTATATGGAAATAATTTTAATGAATATTAAATGAAATCCCTTGGAATGATAAGTAATATTCATGAGTTTTTTATACAATTAATTTATAATATTATATTGGGGAAATATATTCATTATATTATCATTATAAATATGTATATAGTCATTGTGTATAATTCATATAGCCAAATTACTAGTCCAAAATTACTCGCATATAGTTGATACAAACAAAGAATATTTATAGGAGTACTATTAATATTTATATTGTAAAATATTTATTTTAAATAAATTATATAATTAACGAATTTGAAAAAATTACACTAATTAATTTGAAAAAATACATTTTATTCTATGAAAATTTATTTTCATGAAATATTAATTTTATCATAATTAATTACATTAAAAAGATAATTTTAAGAAAATAGAGATATGAAATACAATAAATTTTTAATAGAATAACAAAATAACACTCTTTAAAAAAAAGTTATTATAATGATAAAAAATTTAACAATTTATATCCTAATAATTTTGTTTTATTTAATAATATCATTTGTATTATATATTTTATGTTTAAAAGTTAAATTTATCTTATTTGGATTATCATTTTTAATGAAGCTAAATTTTAGAAAAAATTAACTAAAATTCAAAAAATAATTATAAAATTGTTTAATATAAATAATATACCATTTTATGTTAAACTTTATTATGTTTTGAAGAATATTTTTTGAAATTTATTATATTTTTAACATAATTTATTAAATTCATCCATATTTATTAATTAAATTAATAAAATTTATAAAATATATATTAAAATAATCAAATATATTTATTTTAATTATTACTAATTTTAAGTAAATTAGAAAAAAAATTATATTTAAAAATACACATTATGTAAAAAAATAAATTTATTTTGTATTATTACAACAAAATTAATGTTTGTTAAATGTAGAAAGTGTATTAAATAAATAGGTTTCTATATTTATATTGTGGATTTAAAAATTACTTAGTATGTAAAATTTTTTTAGAATGAAACATATATTATCGAAGTAATAATGAGTTACTATGGTTAGGGGTACAATGAGGTACCAATATTATAATGAGGAGTAAAGTGATTAATTATCACAAAATATTAACTCTAAATGTGTGGATGATATAAAACATGATGTAACCATATCGGTTTTCCTTTGTATTCCCACTTTGGATCAACATTCAATGAAAATGACATTACTTTTATGTTAAGTGATGTGTATTAATGAAAATATCACTAAAAACAACAACAAAATGAATAATCCTTTACCCAATTCCACCCACAAAATTCCTTCCATTTTCAATTGAATATTAACTAAATTTATCTTCATAATAGTCATATATGTCATTTGGTACATTATAATATAAAGAGAATTCCAAAACTCCATTAAAACCATGAAGGCTTAGAAGAGAAGATACATTTTATTCTATGTATGTATTCACTTATTTTTATTATTTTTAATTAAAATACTTAATAAAACTCTTATTAATTATTATTTAACAATTAAATAAAATATATATAACGTCATTATAATTCTCCAATAAAAATATATAAATAATGTCACTTTATAATCATTCTGACCCATTTCATTATATTGTGTTCTTATTTGGGTTTATTTGACCACTTACATAGATGATACTATAAATTTGATTCATTGATAGACATGAAAACATAATTATTGGTATTATATGATATTAATAATAAAATAATATTGTATTTATGGTTATGGAATGTTACAAATAATATTTAACTCAGTATTAATATAACATAATATGCTTGCAAAAAATATTCAAAATATGATTATAATTGATTTAATAATTATAAATCATACATTAAACTCCAATTTAATGAACCTATAAATTCAAAATACATTTGGAAACCATTATTATGGTGGAGTTATTATTCTATTTATATTTAACTAATCAAAATCTAATAATGATCGAATCAATATAAAAAAAATAAGAAAATGGTTAAATATAAAAACAACTAATGATCAAAATAATCTATATGAAATGTTTTTATTAATGTTAATAATGATAACTATTTTTTCATGATATATCACTCAAAAGTATATTTTTATTATATTGGATGCTAGAGTACATCCAAGCTTGACAGAATCCATGTGAAGTGTTTTCCTTAACTCGATCTCCATAGATTGAGTCATGAACCATCCCCTTTTAATATTTCATTTTATTATTGGTTTAATATACCCAAAAATTGTATAATATATTTTTTACTCATTCTATTCTAGGGAAAAAAATTTATTTCAAAAAATCACATTTTTTAATAATTCATACTTCATGAATTTTGATGTCTATATGGGTTTAAATTCGATTTCGACTTTTAAAATGTGTTGGAATAAATGGAAAATTATATTTGGATGATTATTGGTTCTTTCTATCTAATCCTAAATCTAATTTTTTCATTTTTGGTATTTTTTGGGTTTTAAATTTCATCATCCCATTTTCCCTCATTATTTTATAATTCACATGGAATTGTGCTCATTTTTTAAACCAAAAATAGTTCTCATTTTTTGTCAAGAATTATTTCCTTTATTGTCAATGTTTACATATTATTTTATTTATATTGATATACATAATTCTATTGTTTCAAAATATCATTATTTTTATATTTTATAAATGTGTGTAGGGTTTGTTTTTCATTTTCTACACTATGTCTTTTCCAAACATTTTATATAGATTTTTTTATAAAGGATCTTTATCATGTTTTCAGAATAATTAAATGTAATATTTACAAAATTTATCATTATTATTATAACACTATTGTTTAATAATATTTGCCTTTAGAAATAAATCGTCCTAAAAATGAAATAAATATCTTCATATTTACTAAAAAAAATATAATTTTATTCGAATGTGGTTTTAGTCTATGTGATTATGTTTAATTGTATAATTTACATAAATAGGGATATTTTTTAACAAAATAATACACATCTATCAAAATAATATTTCTATATTATTTAGGGATATATTCATAAACCTCATTTCATTTTCACTGATTTTTAGGCTATGTTTGATTAATGAATGTAATCATGTTCATGTGACACTATTTCATACGGATTTCCATTATCATAAGGGTGCACCCATAATTATATAGCCCTAAATTTAAATTTTTTGATCTGATATCCCATGAGATTATTAGGTTATGAGACATGGATTATATTGTAGTCCATTTTATAATATGACATGGGAGGTTTTCCAAGTCCATTTAGTTATGGGAAAAGTAAGGTAATACTATTAAATTATATTATGGGACATTAGATTTTATTACAGTACATTGTGTTATTGGAAAGTGGTGGTTATCCATATATATTATTATAGGGGACAAATGTGGTCATCCTATTCTACAATGTTATGAATTGACATGATATTTTTAGATTTGTCCATAATAATTTAATGATCATGGTTGATATCCTTGATTTTCTATTCCATTACATATTACTATATTATTTCAACATTCCCAATTATTAAACCTTTTATTTTAAATTATAACTCCACAGAAAATGAATTTATTTCTTAATGATGCCTTTTTTTAGTTATTTATTTGTTATGTTTTAGTATTAGAATACCATTCTTATTGACTACTTGTGATAATCCCATGAATAAATTCCTTTAATAATTACATTTCGTACATGTTCATGTTTTATCTCATGTTTATGATTTAATCCCCCATGACTTGTTGATAGGTTTGTTCCTTACTGATCATTTGAACTCACTCCTTATGTTTCCCATTTCCTCATGAAATTATTCGTTGTAATATATCTAAGGGAAATAAATATGTGGTGTGTTTTTTGGGAGATGGTAAAGAAATTGTTTTTAATAATATGTTTATATCGAAAACATGTAATAAATTATCATGATAAAGGCACTCATTGTTAGGGGTTGAATTAGAGATTATTTATTTTTATGTTTGTAGTTTATAATAACATATTCCTCTTGTTAGTATTAAATTAATTTCTCTTAATCATCAATAAATAACACCCTCTTGAATGATCATATTTAAAGTGATCACTGCCCAATAATAGTATGTATTCGATGAAATGGTTTAGAAATAAAAAAACACATCCACTATAAGATAATAATTTCCTGGTCTAAAGAATGAAGGTAATATCTGTCACATTCATTGCACCAGAGTTTATAGATCGCGTATATACTACATGAATATATAATATGATTGAAAAATATTTAAATAAAAAAATATCCTTCATTAATAGGCTTTGATGTGTTTTCACCATACTACTTAATCATTCAACTTAGATTCACCTCTATATTAGATTATTCCTCTACATCAAATTCTCTCATATAAAATTGAAATAACATCCTTATCACTTCTTCTATAAGGACCTATCAATCTAGTACAGTTTTTAAAAGAAATATATTCTAGTATGCTTGGTCTAATAACCTATTCATAAAATAAAAAATTTATTTTCAATTCACATTATGAATTCATCACAATGTATTTTGGAAACCGAATGATATCAAAACCATTAATTATATCACTGAATCTAATGATATCGTGTCTTATTCTTTGAAAAATTGTACATCAAATCACCATCACTTCTCTAATTATAATCTTCTCAAAAATTATTCACACATATGATGCTCTTATGAAAATATATATTGGTATAAATCATCTAAAATTTAATGGTGAGGTGCAAACATAAAATTCAAACTTCCTACTCAAGTTTTTTAATCTCTCTATATAAATTCAATTATTAACTTCTTTAAAACGCTATAAAAATTATGAACATTCATTTAATCATTATTTCATTAAACTCTTAAAAAGATACTCAAATAATGTATTGAATCAATATCATTCAATGTTATTATAAAAACATTAAACATCTATATTATGATGGTCCAAAATATTATCATTTAATAACAAAATTCTAAGAACCACTAAATAATATTTACTTGGTATAACATCCTAAAAACTACTTCATATGATGATATATTTTATTATAAACCTACAATATTGTGCTTTTCCTAATATTTATATGTTTAGTTTTTCACTACCTATATCACCTTCAATTTACTCCAACAAATGGATCTATTTGATGGATTCACTCAACCCTATCTGTCTACTGGACTTTTCTCACAAACTTTAATCTGATGAACTCAATAAAAAATATTTATTCAATGAAATTCCTCTTTATATATCATATAGTATTATATGTATAAAATTATCTATATATAGAACTAATAAACATTATATTTCTCATTTATTATAGTTTACCTTATACAAATATCATAAAACGTCATATTTGATTTTTCTTTACTATACTTGTATTTTGTTGAATCTTTCTGAAACATCCTTTCTAATCAGATCAGTTCCTCAATACATTATCGAATAACATTTTTATACCTAGATCCATCACATATATACATTTACCAACATTATAAAAAACATTATTATAATCATAAAATAATGTTTCTTTATTCTTTTCATGATAAACATAAGTTCATTTAATTTTTATTGATTCTATCATCACTTTTTTAGAAAATGAAAAATGAGTTATATAAAAATTTTATATTGAACAATGTTACATCTACTTTAATCTATTTTTCTTAGACTGTTGAACTCTATCCATTCACTATTTTCCTTATTTCAAAAGGATGGATTTGAATTATTAAGTAATTTATGTTCCATAAAAAAAATAAAACAGTAATGAAATTCCCTTATCTTCATAATGATAAACTTTTCATTTCATCTATAATTAGAAAATTATTAGATCCAATAAAATCCCTAATTTGGGTTTTTTGTCAACTATGTAAAAAAATCACTAAGACTAAAAATCATAAGAAATAGACCCCTATCCATATATTTTTATAATATATTAGTGAACACATTGTAAAAAATAATAATTGAACAAAAATACAATGATGTCCAAAATGAAATTCTTAATGAAATTTTATTAATAAATAATTTGAAATTATTCTTATATTTAATAATTATTAATAAAACCCATACCACAAACATTCGATATTAACAGCAAAAAAAACTCATATAATAGTTCATAAATGAAGACATAATGTCTTACCAATTTTAAAAATGAGATCTAAATATATATTTTCCCGTGAATGGTAAATCACATACGAATAGATAGATTTATGTTAAATATTTTCTCCATATGTTAGAATAATCCCCATCGAATATAAGAGGTATGGGATGGATGTGAAATACCATTTCATTGAAAAAAGTGATATTTAATACCCATTATTGAACTTATATTTTAAATTTTTCCTTCAATAACGATTGAGTAAAGATATCAACAAGTTGATCCTCTATAAGAATAAACTCTATATTATGTTCATTTCTTTCAATATATTATGTAATAAAGTGATACATAATTACAATGTATTTACATCTAGAATGTTTCACAAGAATCCTATTGAGAATGATTTTAATTTGATTATCACACCCCAAGATAAGATGAAAATTCACAAACTTAGATGTATTTTTGTTTTTTCATCATCTATATTGACATTATTATAGATTGAGTGGACGAAAATTATTCAACTTCTTTATTAATATGATTCATTAGACATTATTCTTTATATAGAAAATCACATATCATTATTCTTAAAATAAAACTCCAAAATATGAGGATCCTCTATCATTGACAGAAGCTACCAAATCTATATATCTAGTGCAAATAAATTTATATTTCCCTTTCTATCATTCATAATCACATAATCAATGGTGAATCTAATGTATATGAGAATTAATATTCCATACAACCAATGTGTTATTATTATAGTACATTGAAATCGGGGACATAGAATTAAAATATGAACCTTTTCTATTTTAATAAATATTAGATACAATATACATCAAATTAATTTCATAAAATCATTAATATTAACATTATTTCTTGATTTATCCTAAAAAACCATTTTCATTATTAATTTGGATGTGGAAAATTTATTTGAAACATCCATTCCAAATCTTTAATGTATTTCCATAGAATATATTTCTTCTAATATTAAAATGTTATTCTCTTCCTGAAAGAGTTACAAGACAAGATGGTACCTCATTTTCCCTAGAATTGATATTTATAATATCATTTTTTTTCTTCAATAAAATCCTACAATGTTTTCTTTAATATTCCCTGAAAATATGATATCATAAAAAAATAATTAGTAAAACTATATGATATCCTTCTATGAGGAGGATGTTTACAACTCTTCATTTTATGAAATTTAACTTCCTCAAAATGGAATCTCACATGAAATTATATGATCTTTGAGATTTTTTTATCCCATAAAAATACTCCATTATTTTCAAAATAGAGAATTCATTTTCTTCAATTAGCAACCCACATGGTTTCCAAATAGAACATCTTATTCCACCTCTCCATTAAGAAAGAATACTTGACATTAATTTAAAATATATTATATTTTCATAATTCTAAAATATCAGAAATATTCTAGTGTTTTCAGGTATCACAACAAGATAAGTATGTATCATAAAATTAAATACCTTCAACCTATGAGTATACATCATAAACAAGTCACTCTTTATTTCTTATCACATCCCCTTCCACATTAATGTTGTTTCATAACTCCCACTTTATTCCAATAAAAATATTTTCAAAAGCATTAGGCAAAATTTACCATTATATATTCTTCTCAATCAAATCAAGATATTCATTAATAGAATAATGACAATATTATTTCTCTATAACATCTTCTACATATCTATGCTAAACCTATGAAAATGACTGTGTATGTGAAACTGACTTCAATTTTCATTTTATTTTAAATAGTTATCCTTTATCTAGAATAATATATTAGTGTTAAATATTTTTCCACATCCATGTATGATATTGAAATTATTGTACCTCAATACATAGAATACATGGGTTCTTTTCTTACTCGTTTAGAGCTTCTACTTAAAAAACTTCTATTAAAAACATTGTTATGTTTAATAGAAATAAAAATATCATCTAAACATCCTCTAATTTATAAAAATGAATGTCAAACTTCTTCCTTTGGAATGTTTCATTACATTCACATTATAAAAAAATCATTCATATTCATTTATTAAAGAATATATATCATCCACCATATGGTGGGTATCTAATAAAGATTCCATCAACTCTTCTTTGGTCTAAAATTCTACGATTTTCACCTTTGACATTGATAATATAGGGGATAACAAATAACCATATGTATTTCAAACATCAGATCTACTTATAATACTTCCTGAATGAGGTAATATTAATCTTCTTCTATAGAATTAGAAATTAGAAATTTTATTATCATTTCTCAAAGACTATCACCAAATGAATAGACAAGTATCATGTTAAATATGTATACATCAAGACATCACATCAAAATGTATATTACATATATTTATGATAATATTTTGTTACTTTAAAAAAGTGAACTACATTTATGAAGGATTTAATATCTCTCAAGTTAATAGTTAAATACCCTATATATATTTAGAACTACTCTCTTTTTTAATATTTTTATTGATTATGTACATTACTTTTATATAATTCACTAGAAAAATTTAATCAATTTGAGGGCCTATAATTTTGTTTCAAAAATATAATACATTAAAAATTAGTTTGTTCATCAATAATATAAATAATGTACGTATATCAATTTATTAATTTCCTTCTCATCAGATTATACATGATACAAAGGATAAGATATGTTGGATGTGTTGAATGTATATAAACCCATTAATTTACTAAATTAATAATCTTCAATTTTTTTGAAATTTAGCACAACACATATATCTTCTACTCACCTAGTCCATTATATAATTGATACTTTCTCTATATTTTATACTTATCACAATTATATTGAACATGTGTTTAGTTTTACTATGAAAAATATGCTTTTCCTCCATTGTGGTCAGATAGCATGAACCACGCAAATCTCTAACAAAAAAAATTTCCCCTTTATCTCATTTCTACTTATTATAAAATTATGATATTTGATTACTTTAAAACCCAAGTATTCTAGAAAGTTGTTTTGTTTACTTCAGCAAAATTTTATGAAATCCAAAAAAATGTTTTTCCTTATACCAATAACTATCCAATATCTTATGGATTTGTATTTATCATTCCTAATAGATGTAGATCTATCTCCTTTTATTTGGAGTGAATTTTACATCCAAAAGACTCTATCTCTTCTTTTTATTATGTAATATTTTTTAAAAACATCAAATTTCCTATCATGTGTTTTGAAAACCACTGTCATTTTTCTAGGGTTATTCTCCTTTTATATCTTTTTAATCATTTTCATGAGAAGTTACTTTTTTATACCATTTTCTTATTTATCCTAGAACTCCTAAGATTTATAATTAAAACATCATTGTGTTGGGAACATAACATTTTAACCATTAGTATGATGTTTTGGAATATCAAATCATTTAATTTTTTTGGGTGTTTAAATTATATTCATTATTTTCAAAATGGATAATTTAGGTTTTCTTATATGACTGGGTTGTCTCCCCCTAAAACACTCAATATATAACCTTTTGGATTATTTAATATATTGATTATTGACTATGTAATTTTATTTCATATTCAAATTTCCCATATAGTACAACTAGTATCCATATATAAAATATTTTCATATATAAACTACATGATGAACATAACTGTGATCCTATTTTATATCATATTTTTTTCAAATCAACTTTCTTCATATTATTTTGGTTCTCAGTCATAAAATATTTTCTATGTGTAGAAGTATTTGATTTGGTAATTCAGTATATTGGTTTTATTTAATTTTTTACTCAACTAGATATGAAATATACATAGTCTTCTTAAAATCGTCCTCCTTCTAAACACTTTCTACAATGTTGTAAAGCTCGTAGAATACGTTTTTTGTGAAAGTGTTTACAATTAAACTTATTAAAACTTTTAAAAACATTTATAAATATTTTTTGTCAGATTTTTTCATCCATACATGACCTTAACATTTGTTGTGGAACAGGATCAAAATCTTTTTACCCAACCCTTTAATTTTATTATTGATTCTTATTGAGTTTTATTTATTCTTAAACTATCATCTTCAGATCATCAGTATCTTTTAAAAACATGGATTTTAATATAGAATATATTTTCAGATTTAATATTGAAATAATCCATTGGTTTAGTAGTTCTTTCTCCATATATTTTCTACATAAATCATTCATAATGCATTCATAACAAGAATTTGTTATGGGGATCTTCTCAAAATCATCATCAGTTGAATTTTTAAATTTTATATCGATGCAATTATATTTATCAAACATAAATAGAAATGTTACCTTTTTAAATTTAGAGGAGATATTATGCTTTCATTTTGAATATGAATCCTATTTAGGTTCCTTCTTTTCCATAGATCGTATTGAACTGACATCTTCTTCATCGTAATCATTATATCATCTATGACTTGGGATGTTTACTAATAATTTTCTAATAGTTCCAAAATTAATTTAATTTTGAGATAATGTTTCCTTAAACTAATAGGTATCTCAATTCATGTTTTTATAAGAAAAAGAAATGAAATTTTCCATTTTTACATACCTTTTTTTATTTTCTTTGTCAATGATATCATCCTTAGGTACATACATCAACTTTCCAATCTTTGTATCTTTCAAATAGTTTTCCTGATAATTTTTTTTATTATTTTATTTAATATTAACACTTCTCAATTTATATATAATGATAATACTATATGGGTCATACATAGGCAGAGTTTCAGAGACTACCTCTTAAATTTAAGAAACATTAGAAAAAGTCATATTAGGAAGAATTATCATAAACATTTCAACAAATATCAACTATTCCATTTCTTCACTGATAGTTCATATAGTGATTAAAATTTCATGAACTCATATAATGGACACACTAATATAATGACCCGCTCATGTTTGTTTTATTTATACATAAATATCTATATATGTAACATTGAATTATTTACATTTCAATTTCATTCAATATTATGGAAGGGATCGAATTCATAGAAATCCATTGATTTTAAATATTATTAATATATATATATATATACCAAAGGAGAACCCTCAAATATTGGAGGAAACAATATATTGTTGCTGTATGAATATAAAAGAAAATGTGTAAAAGATAGGGGAGTGTTATGTCTTTATAGGTATGCTAGTTCATTACATCAAAGATAAGATCCCACATAATATTATCATAGTTATTGAAATCTTTTTTTACTTGTTTTTACATCATATATCACACATAAAAGGGTTAATAATTGGAACTATATATAATACCAATTGTAAAGTTTTTTTAGTATCAATTTAATCTGTGGGATTTGGTAAGTGACTCATTTTTCTTTTTTTAATTTTCTATATTAGGAAACCAGTTTCTTCTATTTAGATAATAAATAATTTTTTTCTCTTTAATAATAAATCAAACTAATAAGAACACATGTTTTTACAAGAAATAATACTAAATAAGAGTATAAAATCCTTGAATTGTTTTGTAAATAATCCAATATAACAGACCCTCTAAAATACATACTATTTCTAGTTTAATATAAGTAAGGAATATCCATCACATTCATAGAACTTTAGTACTCAAATAGATCACATGTTCATCACATGGTTAATATAATTGAAAAATTTTGAAATAAAAAATTCTTTACTAATAAGCTTCAATGTGCTGTTTGTATATAACCTAAAGTTTCTTCTCACTTTCCTTCATATAATTTTTTTTCCACTTCATCAATTTCTTACACCATATCTAGTATGAACTTATGAATAACTTATTTAATTTTAACATATCTTTATAAGACACATTTTAATTTACCCTCTATCTGGTAAACTATTCATCTAATTACAAACTAATGCTATATTATTCTAACGACTTCATAACTTTAACCATCTGACACCAAAATGATAAAAAGCCTTTATCTAGTATTTATAAATACAATTCAACTATATATTTATATTATATATATGGAACCTCTTATAATTATCACTTTGACTAGAATCATCATGTTAAACTACAATCACACATATGATGCATCAAAATCCCATTATATTGGTTGAGATCCTCTGAAATTTATGAGGATTTTAAACAATAAATTCAAACATCCCGCTGATCTTTTGAGAATCCCACATAAAATTTCAATCAATTACAACCTTCAATCATCCTCAATTTTTAGAAAATTTATAAATAGACAAAATTAATATATTCTTAAAACCAATATAAAATATTATCTCAAATATTGAAAATCCTCCACGATTATCAAAAAAATCCATATATATATTTGAATAATCAAAAAAATATTTTTAAGAAAGATTTTTATTGATCTGCCATAAATTATACATATAGTACAACCTTATAACAACTTATTCATTTGGTAATAATATATTTGTTAACACAAAAAATTTCATTGGATAATCATTTTTTATCTGTTTGTCCTCTATCCAAATCTTCTCTGATTTACTATCAGTGGTTAATTTTTTTGACGGATTCACTCAACCACATCATTATTTTTGAAAAAAAATTATAAAATTATTTCTAATTAAATAGATATAATTACATATTCTTTGAACATCTTAATCATCATTTATCGGGGGGTGTCAATCTAAAATACATTTTCAAACACAGTCAAAAAAATTTAATGTATGATTTACTGACATTTCTTTGATACAATGACCCAAAAATTTATATCAAATAGAACATTACTCATTCAAATATGATTTATTATGTTTAGTAAAACATCATCTGCTAGACTAGTGCACTAATTCACAATCGTGTATCCTAGGTTCACCATCAACCACCACCTTCTTACTATGTCAAACATCAGGAAAAACGATGATTATATTTTTACAATCATGTTAATTATTTATTTTAATATTGGAATATAATAATTTTGTTTATATTGATCCAAATATCCCTATAAAAACTAGTAATGAAAATATTTAGGAAAATGTTTTTTTAATATTCAATCTATTCTACATCAATTAGTTAGTATTTTTTCAATGTACTCTATTTATTCACCTTTTTCATTTTTTTCAAAAAGAACTGATAATATAGAAATGAGATTTATGTATGAAAATAAAACACAATGATTAAGAACTTATCTAACCTTCAAATTTAGTTACTTCTTACTACAGCTACACCATGAAACCTCTTCTCACCTACATAATACATTAAGACACTAAATCATATGGCTTTAATATTATGTGGTTTATTTAGGAGTAGTAAACTTTTGTAATGAAAATTATTAAAAATATAAGTATGAATTTCTTACATAAAATTATTTGGTATCATAAAATGCATGTAAAATTTTTATATTTTCAATGAATTATAAAGAATTGATATGAGGGTTTCTTAGTTTGTATCATTGTGAGGTATAATTAATTTTTAGAATACTGTAGAGAGAATGAGTGGATAAACCCAAAGTAAACCGTGTATTACTGATAGAGTAGTCGGTTAAACTAAAACTTCTTTAGGGTAAAATGAATGTGACATAGAGTTAGAGATATAGTATTATTGTTTTATAGTAATGTGATTGTTTACAATAATTACCATAAGATACTATTGTTTATTACTCATTATTATACATTTTGGTTTTTTAAATGATAATATCCATGAGAAACTGAGTAATCAATGAATGTGATGGAAAATTTGATGATTTCCCAAATGAAAAAACAAATGATTTGGGTGATGATATATTAACATTCACATGTTTGATATCATTTTTATCATAAATAATATAATCATTATCAAGTTATAAAATACTCACCAAATTAGGAATAAAACTATAAGGCCCCAGCCTTAAACATTACTTAATCTTGAGATATTTCAAGAATACACCTTGAGGATCTTTTCAGGTTTAGAGTTTTAGAGAATTAGATCATAAAACATGCATTACATTCAACATTTAAACAAAGTGGTTACAAAAAAGATATTATTGATTTTTCCCATCAACAGAAACATATTTAAAAAACATGGATTCCTTCTTAACACTTCCTTGACACTATTATCATATCATGTACCTGTCCCTTGACCTGTGAAAAACATTTCAAAAACTTGGGATGAGTATAAAAAGCTCAGTAAGGGATATAAAAATATGGAATGGAAACATGAGTACATATATAAATAAGAAAGAAATCATACTTTACCCATAAAACATAAGCACTTTAACATACCTTATCAAATCATGAATAAATCATAGAAATCATAAGACATAAAGGTAACATGAGGCATTCATAACATTAATACATAGGGAGTAACCCTCTTGGTTATGTTTGGAATACCCATCACAGTATATTCCCTAAATCTCATCGGAGAAACCTCAACGTTTAACCCCTTCGTGTTACCCAATGCATTAGAGAGCTATATCGGCCTCACCCGCCATTAGTTTATCATGGAACCACCTATCTTCATAACAATTCCCAAGAACCATAACATAATCATATCACATAAAACATGCATAAAGGAAACATAACATTTCAACATTTCAATCACAAGATATCAATACAACACATTGATATAAGAAAAACATTATGAAAACCATTTTCAATACCAAAATAAAAGAAAAGTAAAACATGGTATTTATTTTTCATTTAAAAAAAGGTATGGCTTGTAAAGGAAACTGAAACTCAAATAATGGTCACGGCGGCGGAGAAGTTGTTATCGCCGCATACGTAGGACACAAACATTCCCTTTTTTCGTTTATTAAAATTCTTAGTATAAAAAGATTTCTTTTGGATAAATTTAAAAGTCAAAGGGGTTTATACACCATATAAAAGAAGGTTGTTTATAAAACAGAATATGCCTCAATGAAAGGATATTGAGACGAAGTCACATACAAATATCATTTTTTAAATAAAATAGATCTATTATGTGTATTCAATATATGTACACATAATGAAAGCATAAATACAAGATATGACATAATAATATCATGACATAATATTAATGTAGGAGATTAACCCAAAAAATGGAAATTCGGTTAAGAAGTTCCCTTACCTCGGGTCCGACATGACTTGATCGTTCTTTATCCCACTGAATAATAAACATGAGTTAATTTCTACTTGTTTAAGAACCTTTTTCAAGTTCATTAATCTTTTTATATCACTTATTACCATGTCATGAACACTATGTAATTATTTAAGTTATTAACGGTAGTTTTAACGATCATTGGTACTTGAGTCAAAAATAATCTCTGTATAATTACAAGTTGTTCATGTATCCATTATATCCAGAGTTATACTCATGATGTAGATATCATATATATCATATATATCCAGTATATACATGCATTTATAATATTACAGAATGTTTAGAGGTAAAAAATGAAATGCACCGTTCATGGAGACGGTAAGCCGTACGTACGCATAAACGCTACTTTCATTTGTATTTCGTATTTTATGGAATGGAATCATAATGATATAAATTTATATTATGATTAAATTATAATATCATATATAATATCATTAATTACATCCTTTATACGTCCCACATATGGAATTAACAAATCAAATCACTTTGAGGGGGTGGTAGTCCACAATTCCTAAAATGAAGATATCACATTTACCCATAAGGGAAACCATAAAGGTATGCCATAAATGAAAAATAAAGAAGCCTAAATAAAACATAAACATATTAAAAATCATACATAAATGTAGTGACATCTTAATGTCCACCATTTAATATGTTATATGAGTGTTGAACAATCATCGTTTCGTGAGGCAGAAATTCTCCATCCACAGAAACGATATGTTCTTTAACCATTAGATGTAGGTGTGTGTAATTGTAGCTCAAATACTTCTTATAAAAACATACTAGTATATTCAAGATACTGTTTTTGTTACAAAATATAGGAATAAAAAGAGTTTATAGGATTGGAGAAGCAAAATAAAACATAAGAACACAAGAGAAAACACTACCTTTAAAACAGGTAACACTTTTTGATTTGAGCTCAAAGGCTTCCTTGGGAAGCCTTATGCCCAAAGTGAGGCTTCAAAGAGTTAGAGAGGGATGTGGAGAGATAAAATGGGCTGGGTTTGGCTGAGCCAAAGGCTTGGAAGTGTGTGTAAGGTGGTAGAGGTGGGGGCCTTTTATAAGAGGAGTGGAGGGGCACTCTTGGAAAGTTAAGAAAAGATACTTTGTTATAAAACGATTTTCAGATAAAAATGGTCCCACAATTGAAAATTTCTAGGATAATGAGATAAGGGTTAGAAATACACCCAGACAATAGGTTTTTGAAAAGTGTAGGTCATATATTTTACATTATATTTTCATTTTATTTAAATCGTTAAATAATGTGGTAATCGCCACATCATCATGGTGTTATAAATAATTAAATTTATTTAATGTCTAAAAATTAGAAAACAAATATCATGATGTAGGAAATATTTTTATCCTTCCAATGACTGTTTATAGTAAAAAATATGACTTGTATAAACCCATGTAAAAATTGTTTTAATAAAATAACTCATGTTTGTGTCATTTTTACTTTTACTTTAAATAAAAGGCATTAATGTCTTTATCTTACCAAAGTGGCTCCATGGGGTCCCAAAAATCAACCCATGGGTTGTCTGGGTTGGACATGACACATCCAATAAGGTTAGTACATGTGTCAAGTTCATTTTATATTATTAAAACATTATTCTTACCTTAAATTACACTAATTACCTCTAATCATGATTAAAAACTTAAAAGTTACTATTCACCAAAAAATTATTTTAATACCATTGAACCAAATTTTACTTCTTAATGACAACCATGTAGGTCAGATTTTTGATATTCAAAACACAGAGGTGGTAAAATTTCATTTAATCGAAAAATTAGTTTTTTAAGTACCACTTAGTGGTTTCACTATTCATCAAAAATTGAAGTTTTTCAGAAAAATACCAAATCTTCACCCTAAGCTATATTTGATATTCCGAATTCAAAAATGATGTATATTTTTAAAAATTCAAAACATATATGTTAAATTAATTAATTTTATAATTAATTCCCGCTGTCAGAGCAAATAGCGTGTTTTTATGAAACAATAAGTATCAAAAGATTGACACTAGTTTAAGTCCAATTTCAAAGTGAAATTAATTCCAATGACCACCATTGAATTAAATGGTAATAATATATTATAATTTCACTTTAAACCCAATTAAAAAGATAATATAATCATATAATCAAATTATATTAAAAAAGAGGTTTTGAATTAAAATACAACATTTTTCACTATTCATTTAAAAAAAGAACATTATCATAAAAATACCAGAAATTTATCCAAAGTAAATTTCAATGTACCAATCATAAAGAATAAGTTTATTTTGAAAAATATATCTTATAAAATTTTCAAAATATGTATTTAAAAATGGTTTTCCATCAAAAGGCAGTAAACCAATCTTTTTAAAATATTAGTGTATTCCATGCTTAAGATTGGATTTATTCTCATTTTAAGCCTCTAAAACACTATCTAATTAATTAATAGACATTGATAAAAATATCAATTGTTCATTACATAATTGTTATGTTACATCCTTCCCCCTTTAGAAAATTTCATCCCCTCAATTTATTTACTTATCGAATAAGTGGGGGTATTTAGCCCTCATTGCATTTTCATATTCCCATGTTGCCTCTTAAATCATGTGGTTTTATCCACAAAACCATTAGCTCATTAATCACCTAATTCCGTAACACTTGATCCCTATGGTCAAGAATCTGGATCGGTCGTTCCTCATATGATAGGTTCTCTTCCAGCTGAACTTCCTCTAGACTCAAAACATGAGATGGATCTGGCATATACTTTCTCAACATCAAAACATGAAAAACATAGTGTACCTGAGATAAACTCGGAGGTAAAGACACTCGGTAAGCAACTGATCCAACTCTCTCAAAAATTTCATATGGTCCAGTGAACCTTGGACTCAGCTTTCCATTCTTACCAAATCGCATCACACTTTTCCATGGTGAGACTTTGAGAAAAACATGATCACCTACCTCAAAATAGAGATCCTTCCTCCTGTTGTCCGCATAACTCTTCTGCCTGCTCTAAGCTGTTCTCATGTGTTTCTATATTAAATGAACTTTTTCTGCCAACTCTTCTACCAATTCTAGTCCCATCAGCTTCCTTTCACCCACTTTATCCTAGAAAGCTGGAGTTCGACACCACTTCCTATATAACGCCTCAAATGGTGCCATCTGTATACTGGAATGAAAACTGTTATTATATGGAAATTCAACCACATAAATATGCTGGTCCCAACTTCCCTGATAATCCATCGAACAAGAACGTAGCATATCTTTTAATGTCTGAATTGTTCGTTATGATTTCCCATCTGATTGAGGATGAAAAGTTGTACTGAAATTTAATTCAGTACCCAACGACTTCTGAAGGACTTTCCAAAAGTTAGAAGTAAACCTGGGATCATAATCAGATACAATGGATAGAGAAACTCCATGTAACCTGGCTATCTATTTAATATAAAAATGGGAAAGTTGATCTTGGGATAAAGTATCATGTATATCAAATAAATGAGCAGATTTAGTCAAGAGATCTACAATAATCCAGATTTCATTATTACCTCGAGATGTCTTCGGTAATCCCACAACAATGTCCATGGATTTATTTTCCTATTTCCACTCTGGTACTGGTAAAGGTTGAAGCATCCCTTTCGGTAATTGTCGCTCTGCTTTAAACTATTTACAAGTCAAACACTTCACTATAAAATCAGCAATATCTCTTTTCATTCCATCCCACCAGTAATACTCCCCCATATCTCTGTACATCGTAGTACTGCCAGGATGAACTGAAAACGGAGAACTATGAGGTTCACATAACAACTATCTCTTCAACTGTGAATCACAAGGCACACATAATCTCTTCCCAAATCTCAAAACACAATCATTATCAATATTGAATTCAGGAAACATACCCTTCTAAACCAGCTCTACCTTTTTCTGAAACTCAATGTCTTGCTTCTATGCTTGCTTGATTCTGTCTGATAGAGAAGATTTCACTGATACCTGAAACAAAACAGAATAACATCCTGCACCAACAACTTCTATTCTGATGTTACTCAAATCCTTAAAAAAGGATCACGTTCCAAATGCAGCATCGTTAATGAATCATTACATTTTCGACTCAAAGCATCAGCCACATTATTTTCATTCCCCGGATGGTAATGAATTGTAAAATCATAATCCTTGATTAATTCTAGACATCTCCTCTGTCTCATGTTCAATTATTTCTGAGTGAATATATACTTTAAACTTTTGTGATCAGTATATATTTCACACTTTACTCCATACAAATGATGTCTCCAAATTTTTAAAGCGAAAAAAACAGCAGATAATTCCAAATCATGTGTAGGGTAATTTACCTCATGAGTTTTCAACTTTCGTGAAGCATAAGCAATTACCTAATAATTCTGCATTAGGACGCAACCAAGTCCTTTCAATGAAGCATCATTGTAGCTAACAAACTCACCATTCCTGTAAGGTAGTGCCAAAACTGGAGCATTCCCCAATCTTCTTTTCAACTCCTAAAACAATCATCACATTCTTTTGTCCAGATAAACTTAACACCCTTCCATGTTAGCTTAGTCATTGGACTAGATAACCATGAAAAATTTCTAAAAAACCTTCATTAATAGCCTGCCAACCGAAGTAAGCTACGAATCTCAGTTACATTTGTGGTTCTTGGCCATTCTTACACAACCATTGTTTTTTCAAGATCAACAGTTATCCCATCTTTAGAAACAATATGACTAAGGAAAGAAATTTATTGCAACCAAAACTCACACTTTCTGAATTTCCCACACAATTTCATTTCTTTTAAGGTTTGAAAATTAACCCTTAAATGTCTTTCATGATCCTCTTTACTTTTAGAAAACACCAAAATATCATCAATGAAAACCACCACAAACTTATCCAAGAACTCATGGAAAATTCTATTCATTAATTCCATTAATACAGAAGGTGCATTGGTTAGCCCAAAAGGCATTACTACAAATTCATAATGGCCATATCTTGTATGAAATGTAGTCTTCGTAACATCTGCTTCCTTTACCTTCAACTTATGGTACCCCGATCTCGGTTCAATCTTTGAAAAATACTGAGCTCCCAGGAGCTGATCAAACAAATCATCGATATGAGGCAAAGGATAATTGTTATTAACAGTGATTTTATTCAAGGATCTATAATTAATGCAATGTCTCATAGAACCATCATTAATTTTAACAATTAAAACAGAAGCACCACATGGTGATGTTCTAGGTCGAATGAAACCTTTCTCTAATAAATCGTGCAATTTCTCCTTCAACTCTAATAGTTCAGTTTGAGCCATTCGATAAGGGGGTTTTGAAATTGGCTTAGCATCAGGAACTAAGTCAATAGTAAATTCAACTTCGCGATCTGGTATTATTCCTGGAAACTCATCAGGAAAAACATCAGGATACTCATTTACCACTAGCACATCATTAATCTGAACAGTTCCTTTGTTTTCAACGATGTGTGCAAGGTAACATTAATTTCCATCTTTTACAAGTTTCTCAGCCTCTTGATAATTTATCAACATTAAGGGTTCATTCTTGTACACAAATTGAAAGTCTTTCTGAAGAGAAACTTCTTTATCTCTACAGTCAATCTTAGCATGGTAAATAGAGAGCCAATCCATACCCATGATAACATCAAACTCTACTAGAGGTAAATCAATTAGGTTTTCAAGTAGGTTCTTTCTATGGATAAGGATAGGAAGATTCTTATAAATTCTTTTTGCCTCATAATTTCCCCCAGGTGTTTTTACCACAAGTTCATGAGTCATTTCTTGAGATGGTATTCCCATTTTACTAGAAAAGGTATCAGAGATGAAAGAATGTGTAGACCCCGAATCAAACAACACACTGGCATAATATGAAAAAACAAACAAAGTACCTGATACAACTTCATTTGATGGCCCGACATCTGCTGAAGTAGTTGCAAAGGATTTCACCACCCCTTTCTACTTATAGTCTAACTGCTTCCCATCACTCAAGCTCTTTGTAGGACACTCGTTTGCATAGTGACCCATCCCATTGCACTTAAAACATTTCACTAACTGTAAATCAAATTTGGTCTTACTATCACCCTGATCTTTTTCATTGCAATCACGAGCCTTATTTCCCAACATACCGCATAGGTTGCACATTCCAGAATTCAGAAGACATTCCCCAGCATGCATTGTACCACATTTATCACAAACTAGAAACATAGTTTTCTTACCATCATACTTTTTTGAATATTTCTTTCCTTTTTCCTGCCACCCTGGTCTCTTCTTCTATTGCTTGTTATAGATAACTTGATCATCAGAAAACTCCATTTCCACCTTCTCAGCACATCAAACAAGCTTTTCATAACTTTTGAACTCACGAGAAGCTAATGCCCTTCGATATTTTGGATTTAATCCAGAGTAAAAATGATTGATTTTAATATGAAGGTCTCTGATAAAATTTGGATTATACCTTGACAATCGAGTGAACCTCTCTTCATAGACAGTCATTGAGTCTTCCTCTTGCCTCAATTCCAGGAATTGATTTTCCATCCTAATTCGAACAGCCTTAGGAAAATACTTCTCAAGAAACACACCTTTGAATTCATCCCAGTCGAGAGAATCAATCTCATCAGTGTCCCTGATATTTTTAACGATCGACCACCACTGATCTGCTTCACCCTCCAAACGGTAAATAGAAAGAATAACCTTTTGATTGTCTGTACACCCCATGACATCGAAAAATTTTCTCCAGTGATTTAATCCACCCTTCAGCTAGTACAAGGTCAGATGAACCTCTGAATGATGGGGGATGTTGCCTCATGAAATGTTCCAACAATGACATGTTCCTCTGTGGTTGATCTGGCTGATCTCGTGCATGGATACCACCACCATTTATCACTTGAGTCAACTGCGCCATTACTTCAAAAAACTATTCAGTTCCAATTCCAACCATATTCTGATGCTGATTCGGAAGGTTATTTCCTTCTATATGCCTTCCTAGCACTACTTCCATATTTCTGTTGCGGAAAACCATTCTGAACAAACATGTCTTAGAAGAAGCAACATGGTAATCTTCAAATTCTATATCATTTCAATTTGACCATAAAACAATTTTTTTGAATAATCGTTTAATAGAATTCTAACTCCTAAAGATATCTAAACCGACCTCTGATACTAACTATATGGCCCCAGCCTTAAACCTTACTTAATCTTGAGATATTTCAAGAATACACCTTGAGGATCTTTTCAGGTTTAGAGTTTTAGAAAATTATATCATAAAACATGCATTACATTCCACATTTAAATAAATTGGTTACATAAATGATAGTATTCATTTTTCCCATCAACGGAAACATATTTAAAATAAAACATGGATTCTTTATTGACACTTTCTTTGACACTATCATCATATTATGTACGTTTCCCTTGACCTTTGAAAAACATTTCAAAAACATGGGATGAGCATAAAAAGCTCAGTATGGGATATAAAAATATGTAAAGGAAACATGAGTACATATATACATAAGAATGAAATCATACTTTACCCATAAAACATAACCACTTTAACATACCTCATCAAATCATGAATAAATCATAGAAATTATAAGACATAAAGGTAACTTGAGGCATTCATAACATTCTTACGTACGGAGTAACCCTCTTGGTTACATTTGGAATACCCATCATAGTATATTACATAAATCTATTCGGTGAAACCTCAATGTTTAACCCCTTCGCGTTACCCAATGCATTGGAGAGCTATATCGGTCTCACCTGCCGTTAGTTTATCATAGAACCACTCGTCTTCATAACAATGCCCAAGAACCATAACATAATCGTATAACATAAAACATGCATAAAGGAAACATAAAATTTCCACATTTCAATCACAATATATCAACACAACACATTGTTATAATAAAAACTTTATGAAAACCATTTTCAATACCAAAATAAAATAAAAGTAAAACATGGTATTTATTTTTTATTTAAAAAAAAGGTATGAAATGTAGAGGAATCCAAAACTCAAATAATGGACACTGTGGCGGAGAAGTCATTGTAGTCGCATACGTACGACAAAAACATTCCCTTTTGTCATTTAGTAAAACGCTTCGTATAAAAATATTCCTTTGGATAAACGTAAAAGTCAAAGGGGTTTATACACCGTATAAAAGAAGGTTGTGTATAAAACAAAATATTCCTCAAGGAAAGGAGATTGAGACGAAGTCCCATACAAATATAATTTTATAAATAAAATAGATCTAATATGTGTATTCAGTATATGTACACATAAATAAAGTATAAATACAAGATAGGACATAAAAATATCATGACATAATTTTAAAGTAGGATATTAACCCAAAGAATTGAAATTGGGTTAAGAAGTTCCCTTACCTCGGGTCCGACTTGACTTGATCGTTCTTTAACCTCCTGCATAATAAAATTGAGTTAATTTATACATGTGTAAGAACCTATTTAAAGTTCATTATTTCTTTTATATCACTTATTACCATGTCGTGAACACTATGTAATTATTTAAGTTATTAGTGGTCGTTTTAACGATCATTGAACTTTAGTCAAAAATAAACTCCGTATAATTTCAAGTTGTTCATGTATCCATTATATCCAAAGTTATACTCAGGATTTAGATATCATATATATCATATATATCCAGTATATACATGCATTTATAATATTACAGAACATTTAGAGGTAAGAAATGAAATGCATCGTTCATGGAGACGGTAAGTCGTACGTACGGATAAATGCTACTTTCATTTCTAATTTGTATTTTATGGAATAGAATCATAATGATATAAATGTATATTATGATTTTAGTATAATATCATATATAATATCATTAATTACATCCTTTATACGTCCCACATATGGCATTAACGAATCAAATCACTTTGAGGGCGGTAGTCCGAACTTCCTAAAATGAAGATATCACGTTTACCCATAATGGTAACCATAAAGGTATTCCATAAATGAAAAAAAAGAAGAATAAGTAAAACATAAACATATTATATATCATATATAAATATATTGACATCTTAATGTGCACCTTTTAAGGTGTTATATGAGTGTTGATCAATCATTGTTTCGTGAGGCAGAAATTCTCCATCCACAGAAATAGTATGTTCTTTAACCATTAGTTGTAGGTGTGTGTAAGTGTAGCTCGAATACTTCTTATAACAACATCCTAGTATATTGAAGATACTGGTTTAGTTACAAAATATTGGAATAAAAATATTTTAGAGGGTTGAAGTAGCAAACTAAAGCATAAGAACACAAGAGAAAACACTACTTTTAAAACGGGTAACTCTTTTTGATTTGAGCTCAAAGGATTCTTTGGGAAGACTTCTGCGCAAAGTAAGGCTTCAAAGTGTAAGAGAGGGATGTGGAAAGACAAAATGGTCAGGTTTTGGACGATCCAATGGTTTTGGAAGTGTGGGTAAGGAGGTAGAGGTGGGGTCCTTTTATAAGAGAAGAGGAGGGCCAATCTTGGAATGTTAAGAAAAGCTACTTTGTTATAAAATGCTTTTAGGATAAAAAAGTCCCAAAATTATAAATTTAGAGGATAAGGTGATAAGGGTTATAAATACACCCATACAATAGGTTTTTGAAAAGTTTAGGTCTTATATTTTACATTACATGTTCATTTTATTTAAATCTTTAAATAATGTGGTAATCGCTGCATCATCATGGTGTCGTAAATAATTTAATTTATTTAATGTCTAAAAATTAGGAAAAAAATTTAATAAAGTAGTAAATCTTTTTAGCTTTCCAATTGATATTTATAGTCAAAAATCTGACTTGTATAAACCCATGTAAAAATTGTTTTAATAAAATAACTCATGTTTGTGACATTTTTACATTTACATTAAATAAAATGCATTAATGTCATTATCTTACCAAAGTGGCTCCATGGGGTACCAAAAATAGACCCATGGGTTTTTTGGGTCATCCATGACACATCCAATAATGGTAGGACATGTTTCAAGTTAATTTCATATTATTAAAACATTATTCTTACCTTAAATTACACTAATTACCTCTAATCTCGATTAAAAACTTAAAAGTTACTATTCACCAAAAAATTATTTTAATCCCATTGAACCAAATTTTAATTTTAATGAAAACCATGTATGTTGGATTTTTTTTATTCAAAACACAGAGGTGGTAAAATTTCATTTAAACGAAAAATCAGTTTTTTAAGTACCACTTAGTGGTTTCACTATTCATCAAAAATTGAAGTTCTTCAGAAAAATACCAAAACTTCACCCTAAGCTATATTTGATATTCAGAATTCAAAAATTATGTCTATTTTACAAAATTCAAAACATATAAGTTACATTAATTAATTTAATAATTAATTCCCGCTGTCAGAGCAAAGAGCGTGTTTTTTTGGAACAATAAGTATCAAAATATTGACACTAGTTTAAGTCCAATTTCAATGTGAAATTAATTTCAATGACCACCATTGCATTAAATGGTAAAAACATATTCTAATTTCCCTTTAAAACCAATTAAAAATATAATATAATCATATAATAAAATTAGATTAAAAATAGGTTTTGAATTAAAATACAACAGTTTTCACTATTCACTAAAAAAGAACATTATCAGAAAAATACCATAAATTTATCCAAAGTAAATTTCAATGTACCAATCATAAAGAATATGTTTATTTTGAAAAATATAGCTTATAAAATTGTAAAAATATAGATTTAAAAATGGTTAACAATCTTTTAAAAATATTAGTGTATTCCATGCTTCATATTGGATTTATTCTCACTTTAAGCCTCTAAAACACCATCTAATTAATTAATAGACATAGATAAAAATATCTATTATTAATTACTTGCTTGGGATGTTACAAATACTCTTTTTAGTCCTTCATGAAACACAAAATACCATCATATATTGTATATTTTGACCCATTAGTAGTCAACTAATGGACTAACACACCATAAATTGTATTTTATTATAAGTAATGATATGATCATAAAAATGCCATAATGTGTATATTTTAATTCAAAGTTTAAGCATACAAATAGTTTAATTTGGTCAAGAACAGAGGGGAAACTATAGGAATTGACTCTATTGATTTCATGGTGTATAAGATAATATGTTTTAACAAATATTTTCCATTTAATATTCATATCAATATATATATATATATATAATTTTTCCTAAATATATAAAAGGATTAATAATTTTTAGGATCTAATTATTCAAAAATAAAATAGATTAAATGGTATTACTTCATGATTATCATTTCTTTTGAAAATAAAATTGATCAATTTTTTAGTGACAAAAAACTATACCATTGCTAATCATTTAGAATAGATTAAATTGATTATTCAGAGGAGATTGTTATATATTAAATTAAGGAGGATATTAAAAATTAATACTCTCAATTTAATAAATAATATATGGATAAAAAGATTAAAATAGTGTTTCATTGAACTTATAATGAAAAATATCAATGATAAAAAAATATTAAATTTCGTATAGGTAAAATTTTTTAGAATAAAAACATATAAAATTGTCTCAATGGAATAAGAAGATGTTTTATGTGTGGTAACATATGTTATCAACAAGAAAATATATATGTCGAAATATTATTTTGATAAAAATTAAAAGAGATTAATATTATATCTAATTCAAACATAACAGTTTATTGTTTAAATTGTAATGATTTTATGAATTACAATAACCAATGATCTAGATAGAGGGTTAATGATGATAATCAATGTTAACTGATAATGGATCATGTAATTGTATATGTGATCACTAAAACTAAGGTAGATCATAAAAAATAAAGTGGTAAATGAAATAATGTCTATTGGGTCACCTAATTGTGTGAGGATTACATCCCATTTATATAACATTACTCAAATTTTTATTCTTAAATTAGTATAATTTATCACATGTTTTTGTATTTCTTATCTCTCTCCACCAAGAGCATTAATAAGTTTTTTGGGATATGGAAATCAAATTACAAAACCATTCACCCCATATCATTACAACTCATATTATTAAATTTTTTGGAACCACTTTGTGTATAGGATTGTATTTGTTGTCAATAGTTGTCAATGGAATATCAAAATGAAAGAGATCAAGCAGTACTCCAATAAAATGGAGGAATGGAAGCTCACAATGAAGGAGATCATGAAGTACTCCGATGAAGTAGAGGAGTAGTGATTCAGACGATTGTTGTGCTGATCGTAAGTTCAAAGAACATGTGTCAAAGGTGATACATTGTTTACAACAATGAAGAATGTGAGGAGTAATCCATCCAAGGATGATTAACGCAGGATGGTGTTTTTGGATGAAGAGCATGCAATTCCTCATTATTGCATGAGAACAATGGGTTTTGATGAAGACCATGCCATTACTCATGATTGCATGAGAACCATGCTAGAGACTTCTCGACGAATTGAATCACATGGTTTGCATGAAGTTGATCATGACGGTTGATGAAGGAGGCAATGTGCCAATGAGTTGACTTATGAAATGGCCATGCACATCACATTGTCATAGAGGATGATGGTACTAAAGCTGTTCCTTCAAAGAATACATATCACAATAGTGGAGTTCGTGATAAAGGCAAAAGAATTGTTGAAGGATACAGATCACCAAGAAGAAGTGTTGTTGAGGTGATCGTGCTTGTCGACAAAGCAAACAAACGACATACAAATTTGTTGACAAAAGAGATTCCATGGTCACATGTCGAGTTCAAGAGTTGTGTTCAACGATCTATGTTTGATTCAAGAACATCGACAGAGGAATGGATGATCTGGAGGCGGTACAAAAAGAGCAGATACAAGGTGGCGCCGTTTTCCAGTGTTTGCCAAATTTCAGGGCCTCAAAATCAACAAATGAAGAAGAGTGATTTTGGCAAAGGGACTTGCGCGCCATGCTCTTGGAGGATAAAAGACTTGCGCGCCATATGTTTTTGAGTATCAGAACATCAACATTTGGCTAAGGAAAGAAGGTCGCGCAAGTGTTGGTTGGGTCGCGCAAGTGAGTTGCGTGACAGAGTTTATTGAAGACAAGACTTGCGCGCCGTCGAGGGACTTGCGCGCCGCCGCGCAGGGGGTCCAGTTTGCCTCTAAATATTGGACCACCCCTCCTCATTTCTCACGGAGCTCAAGACTTTGAGATTGTTCGAGCTCTCGTCACGCAGGTGGTTCAGCCGCGCAAGTAGGGGTTGCACGCCGAGTGAGGGTTGCACGCCCTAGAAGATTTGGGGGAGAAAGGAAGTGTGTCGCACAAGTATTAAGTTCAAGAAGGTAGTGTCGCGCAGGTGCTTCAGTGACACTTGCGCGCCAGTTTTGACTTGAACGCCTGAGACTTGTGCGCCGCCGGGAGGCTTGCACGCCGGGCTTGAAAAGGAGACCCAGACACTGTTGAAGCACGCCCGCCTTTCTGGAGCTGCACAAGAGCTAATGATTGCCTGATACTTTCGGTGCAAAGCGAGGTTGAAGAAGAAATCTAAATGATAAATGCATGATCTCATGCATACATGGAGAACTGATTCTGACAACGTCGAGTAAGCTGATATTCATTAAGAAAGCAATCACATCAGTGATTGTGATTCAGGCAAACGAAGACAAGGGGATCTAGAGCATTCAGTCATTGCACTAAAGAAGAAAGATTGAACTATAAAGGGCATCAACCCTGAACCCTGATGCAAGAAAAGTCTCATGCTGAACAGGAGACAAAGAACATCAATGCACATTTATTGAAGAGACCTTCACGTCTATAAACTGAGTGAGACTTCACCAACGGCAGTGAGCCAGGGGGAGTCAATGAGAGTGACCCGAGGGACGCAGTGAGCTATCCCTAAACAATTGTAAAGGCAGTTAGCCTGGGACAGAGTGTCTGTACCCGAACATTTGTATCCGCAACTAGTGAAGCATAGTGGATTTAGGTACGACCGGCAACCTGTCGGCGTATACTCCTTGGACGTAGCCCTTAGTGGTGAACCAAGTAAAAATAGCTGTGTCATCTGTCTCTGCATGTGAATGTTTAATTGCTGATCATATCCATCATACAGGTTTAAGTAGTTCCTACCAACGTGGGAACAAGTTCCATCACATTAAAAGAAAAATTGGTCACCCTGATTCACCCCTCCCCTCTCAGGGTGTCCCGGGGTCCTACAAGTGGTATCAGAGGGAAAGGTTAACGTATTTTGGATATTCTCCAGTAATTCTATTGAGAAGAGGATTTGAGTTTCTTTCCTAGAGTCAACAATGAAGAGCGGTCTTGATAATGACGCAGTCATTTCTGAGCAGAAATCTATATCCACCAAGACTTTGACAAATAGGTAAAAGAAAGAGAAGAATATGATAAAGAAGTCCCCCACATCCAATGAAGATGCAGTGTCTTGTTCTCCATGCCATTCCAATAATGAAGAAACATTAGGCTTGGAAAGTATCAAGCAGGTGGCTCGGAACTCATCCAGAGGAAAGGATGATACCCCTAATTCAAGCTTTCAGGAAAAACTCAGAACATATCTGCATGATATTCCAGAAGAAAGGGTTGCTATTATTTGTAGCCTATTCCAATCTATGCAGGATGAGATCAATCGATTAGAAAGGGAAGCTGACAATATGGAAAAGGGGTTGGAAAGAAAAGTTATGGAAAGTATGAAGCTCATCAAACGGGAGAAAGTCTTTGAAGAAGAAGAGGAAGTCAATAAGACTTTAAAAGAAAGGATCCATGCACTTGAAGCTGATCTGAAGAAGAGCAATGAAGTCAAGAGTTTTTGTTTGGAAGAAACATCCATTAAATTCAGGGAACTTGACTCTTTGTTACAAAACAAAGTTGAGATGCATGAAGATGAGGTTGAAAGATTGAAGAAGACTTGTGAAGAGAAGATGATCGCGATTGAAGATCAGAAGATCATCCTCGATATTGTGGGTCAAAAATTGAAAGCTCAATTGACCAAGATTGAGAACACACATATTGAGAATTCACAAAAGAATGAAATGAGTGATGCTTGCACTCAATGTTCGTTGGAGGAGTCTAAAGCTGAAATGCCTCAAACCTGTGATAAGAAGATTATGACAACTCTTGATTATCCACATCAAGAATCAGTTGCTGCTGGAACTCAATGCTCACTGGAGGATTCTATTGTCAAAAGACCTCCAACATGTGATAAGAAGATCATGACTTCACTCTTTGATCTATCACAAGCAACTGAGAAAGTGAAGGTACCATCCAAACCATCTTGTACTCATATTTCTAAATACACTCCTACAATCAGTGCAGGTGGGAAGAAATGTTCTAATCAAGTATGGATGAGGAAAGGTGAGAAAAAGAATCCTACCACCAGGACTAGGGTGGATAGGAAGAAAAAGGAGGAAGTGGGTTCCTCAAATAGAGCACAAAAGATTAAGCAGATGGCCCAACAACTTAATACAGAAGACACAAAGAAGAAAAGATTTGTGGGTCAATGTTGGTGCTGCAACAGATTTGGGAATTGTGGATTGGATTTTCTTTATAATCCCTTACATGGAAAAGCACAGAGAATGCCTATATCAAAGAGAAGGAAGCCAGAGAAAAAGAAGAAACATCAGCAGGTCCAGAAGCATCTGTTTACAGCAAACAGATTTGGAATTCTTGATAACATCTGTGATGTATGCAACGGCAGCAGTCACAATGCAGGCACATGTCCATATCAACATGATTTCACTGCTGAAAAGAAAAGAAGACCTCTGATGCCGTCATAGAATGAAGCAGTTACCTTGGGGAGAAATCAGGAGAATGTTGTGAACACACATTTCCCCAAGAAGATCTCAAGTAGGGAAGCTGAGAAGACTCAGGATTTTAGATCCATGAAATTGAAGGGTCATTCACCCAAAAGAAACACTAAGTGGGATGAATCTCGGATGAACCCATGTGGAAGACCTAAACCAGTTGCAAAAGTTCCAAATGATATATTGGTCATCTGGCCAGAAGATTTGAAAAGAATAAGGAAACTTGATGACGAGAAGGCCAAGGCTGGTGACAAGGGAAAAGAAAAACTTTCACATGATGAAGACACAGTGTAGGAGAGATTTCAAACAAAGATAAAAACACGTGTCAAAGAAGTTCTGTGTGAGAGATGCAAGAAGTATGGTCACATTGCAAAAGGTTTCCTAACCTTAATACCAGAGCAAGAAGCGGTCCTTAAGAGGAGTAAGAATGTATCATTCATGATGGCTGCTAAGCAGAACAATTCTCCACACAAAGCAGAAGAGAATGTGAACAGAGCCATGCCACACCGACAGATGTCAGAACATATGTTCAAATGTGCAGGCATGAAGACTGGAGCGAACAGAGGAACTTGGTTGAGAAAAGAACCTCAACCAAGCAAGTCTTCGTGATGAAGCAAGAAGGAACCACCTTATTCTCGTAAACATTTGTGAATTGTATTTGTGCTAATAATAAGGTAATTGAAGGTGAAGCATGCTCTCAGGGGGAGAAGAATGAAGAAGCTTCCATAATCAATGTTTCAATCAATATCAACTCCAGTTGGACTCAAAAGCAGTTACTCTGTGAATTTCTTGAAGAACACGCCAATGGAGATGGTAGGTAATTTCTCAATAACTATCCCTTGGTTACTCAGATCAAAGATTATTTTACAAAGGGGGAGTAACTGAATTGATCAGTGACATAAAGAGAATGGAAGTGCCCCAAGGTCACTTATCCTGCCGATTGCACTTGAATGTTTTTGATCTATTCGCAGATGTGAGTGCAGGAGTTTCAGGTTGATTATTCCCTATCATAGTTGAACTTCTTCTACCTGGAATTAAAGTGGTAAACCCTTGAAGACAAGATACATGTGTTATCATCTCATGTTGGTATCATGATCTGTGGATAATGGACAGCCTTGTTGACTTAATCAAATCCTCTTGTTTTCTACATCGAGCATTGCTCAAGTAGACTTAGAGTGAAATGGTTAATGAAACATTTCTTAAGTGTGGATTGATACCCTCCCTACCATATGCTTTGTATTTCTTGTCAATAAGGGGGAGAGAAAGTGAAATGAAAATAAATGCTGATTTGCTGATGAAATGAAAAGAAATGCTGATTTGCTGAGAAGATTCTCATTTTGACATTGACAAATTCATTTCAGAAGATGCATAAGGTATTGAAAACAAAATACAAAGGGGGAGATTGTTGGAACCACTTTGTGTATAGGATTGTATTTGTTGTCAATAGTTGTCAATGGAATATCAAAATGAAAGAGATCAAGCAGTACTCCAATAAAATGGAGGAATGGAAGCTCACAATGAAGGAGATCATGAAGTACTCCGATGAAGTAGAGGAGTAGTGATTCAGACGATTGTTGTGCTGATCGTAAGTTCAAAGAACATGTGTCAAAGGTGATACATTGTTTACAACAATGAAGAATGTGAGGAGTAATCCATCCAAGGATGATTAACGCAGGATGGTGTTTTTGGATGAAGAGCATGCAATTTCTCATTATTGCATGAGAACAATGGGTTTTGATGAAGACCATGCAATTACTCATGATTGCATGAGAACCATGCTAGTGTCTTCTTGACGAATTGAATCACATGGTTTGCATGAAGTTGATCATGACGGTTGAAGAAGGAGGCAATGTGCCAATGAGTTGACTTATGAAATGGCCATGCACATCACATTGTCATAGAGGATGATGGTACTAAAGCTATTACTTCAAAGAATATATATCACAATAGTGGAGTTCGTGATAAAGGCAAAAGAATTATTGAAGGATACAGATCACCAAGAAGAAGTGTTGTTGAGGTGATCATGCTTGTCGACAAAGAAAACAAACGACATACAAATTTGTTGACAAAAGAGATTCCATGGTCACATGTCGAGTTCAAGAGTTGTGTTCAACGATCTATGTTTGATTCAAGAACATCGACAGAGGAATGGATGATCTGGAGGCGGTACAAAAAGAGCAGATACAAGGTGGCTCCGTTTTCCAGTGTTTGCCAAATTTCAGGGCCTCAAAATCAATTAATGAAGAAGAGTGATTTTGGCAAAGGGACTTGCGCACCATGCTCTTGGAGGATAAAAGACTTGCGCGCCATATGTTTTTGAGGATCAGAACATCAAAATTTGGCAAAGGAAAGAAGGTCGCGCAAGTGTTGGTTGGGTCGCGCAAGTGTGTTGCGCGACAGAGTTTATTGAAGACAAGACTTGCGCGCCGTCGAGCGACTTGCGCGCCGCCGCGCAGGGGGTCCAGTTTGCCTATAAATACTAGACCACCCCTCCTCATTTCTCATGGAGCTCAAGACTTTGAGATTGTTCGAGCTCTCGTCGCGCAGGTGGTTCAGCCGCGCAAGTAGGGGTTGCACGCCGAGTGAGGGTTGCACGCCCTAGAAGATTTGGGGGAGAAAGGAAGTGTGTCGCGCAAGTATTAAGTTCAAGAAGGCAGTGTCGCGCAGGTGCTTCAGTTACACTTGCGCGCCAGTTTTGACTTGCGCGCCTGAGACTTGCGCGCCGCCGGGAGGCTTGCGCGCCAGGCTTGAAAAGGAGACCCAGACACTGTTGAAGCACGCTCGCCTTTCTGGAGCTGCACAAGAGCTAATGATTGCCTGATACTTTCGGTGCAAAGCGAGTTTGAAGAAGAAATCTAAATGATACATGCATGATCTCATGCATACATGGAGAACTGATTCTGACAACATCGAGTAAGCTGATATTCATTAAGTAAGCAATCACATCAGTGATTGTGATTCAGGAAAACGAAGACAAGGGGATCTAGTGCATTCAGTCATTGCACTAAAGAAGAAAGATTGAACTATAAAGGGCATCAACCCTGAACCCTGATGCAAGCAAAGTCTCATGCTGAACAGGAGACAAAGAACATCAATACACATTTATTGAAGAGACCTTCACGTCTATAAACTGAGTGAGACTTCACCAACGGCAGTGAGCCAGGGTGAGTCAATGGGAGTGACCTGAGGGACGCAGTGAGCTATACCTAAACAATTGTAAAGGCAGTGAGCCTGGGACAGAGTGTTTGTACCCGAACATTTGTATCCGCAGCTAGTGAAGCATAGTGGATTTAGGTACGACCGGCAACCTGTCGGCGTATACTCCTTGGACGTAGACCTTAGTGGTGAACCAAGTAAAAATAGCTGTGTCATCTGTCTCTGCATGTGAATGTTTAATTGCTGATCATATCCATCATACAGGTTTAAGTAGTTCCTACCAACGTGGGAACAAGATCCATCACATTAAAAGAAAAATTGGTCACCCTGATTCACCCCTCCCCTCTCAAGGTGTCCCGGGGTCCTACAAAATTTATATGAAACAACATAGTATATATATCAATTTCATTTAATGAGGGAGTGAAATATTATGACTAATAAAAATAAAAATATGTTCCTATTATAATGAAATAATGATTTATCTATTCATACACAATATTGAATGTAAATATTTCATTTTCAATTATATCATTAAGAATTACTATGTTATGGATGAACTCATTTATTTTCTTTATAATAGAAATTATAATTATAAGGATATTGATTATTTATAGTGGAGAATGTAGAATTGAAAAATTTATTTATTCATTTGAATTCCATAAGTTATTTTTTCTTATACATTAATGTGAATTGAATCATAAGTAGAAAATAAATAATATAATAAATGAATAAAATTTTAAAACATTCATTACACATAATGAAACATTAAATGAAGTATGTTGAAATCTATATTCTAAATCAAGGATTATTACAGAATCTAAAAGTGCATAAATCAAAAATCTAGAAATAAATATAAAATATAAATATCATTAAAACTATTTAATTTTATGGATTATATTCACATGTCCTCATCATTATTTGTTATACTAAATCTCTAATGAGAAAAATAACCATTAAAGAAGAATTAATTTCTGTAAAATCCCAAATAAAACCGTGGTAATCACAATTTTGATTTTTAATGTAAAAATTGAATGAATTTATATAATGTAATGAGGCTAATATACCTATTATTTTACCATAATAACAAGTTATATAGTTATTGAGTATAATACCAAAAAACATATTTCTAGTTCTTAATTACTAATGTATTATTTATTAAAATAATGTTTATTTATATATTACACACAGAAATAGAAACACCTATATATATTAAATAATTATTATCAATATGAATAAATAATTTTATAATGTCAATAAATTATAGTATTTCATTTGATAAAAAAACATTTAAAAATAATATTTTTAGTATATATGATCTTTTTGGTTTACATACTTTTATAAATGATTTCAATAAAATGGTTTGAATATATATAATTAATGATTTTTAAAATAATTAATTAAATTATATATAATAAAAAATTAATTATACTGAAATAATATATTATGATTCAAAGACAAAAAATATGTTTTAATTAATAACATTATTTTTATTTAATATTATATGTTCAAAAGTTAAATTTTTATTACATGGACGATGTAATTTAAACAAATGTAGTGTTAATATCTATAAAAATGAAGGAAAATACATAAATATATTATTAGATAGTGTAATATAAATATAAAATAATTTAATTTAACACATATATATTTTACAATGTATTGTTTTCATTATTTCAGTATATTAATATTAATAAATTAATTATTCAGGAACTCATTTGTTATGATTGATTGGACAACCATTTTCATTATGAAAAGTAATATGTCATCATTCCTTTTGACTGGATATATCCATATATAGTTGGGATCAAGATTAATATGGAAAGTGAATCCAAGGCGAATATGGGGCATGCGAGTTATGGTGGAATCCTCACAGACTCTAAAGGAGGAACAAACTCACGGTTCTTTAAAGAAAATTCGACTTACATTACCAATATAGCTGATATGGAAGGATTGATATTGGATAACAAGACTATGACAGTTAAAAATTATATTAAATTATGTCTCAATTCGGACTCACCCTATAATATGTGTTCCATCATGTTGAATATATCATATCTCTCCTAATGGCCTAAAATGGATTCAGGGGATTTTTTAAATTGCTTCATCCATATCATAATTGTATTTTCTTACACATAGAGAGGGGGTAATAGAGTAATTGAAAAATTATAAATCATGGGGTTGGATTAAGGTATTTTCACTAATTATTTCCTATGAAATATTTTATTGATGTTCTTTTATTTCTTGATATTTTTAGATCTCCAAATGTACATTTATTATATTTTTTATAGGAACTACAGTTTACAATATGGGAGATCATATAAATGAATTTTTTTATTAAGAACTAATAAAGTTTGATTTTAATTACATATAATGATTTTTTACTTTTAAAAAATAATTTATCAATAGTATATTGATTAATAAATTCCATATAATGACACTAAATTCACTATTATTCCAACAAATATAATTTTTGTAAAATTATTTTCAACTATTTTACAATATTACATTAAGATTAATTTTTACCAATTTTAGAAATTGAGTTCAATAAAAATGATTTATTATTGTTAATAAAAATTTATAATAATGTTAATAACATCATTCTCATTTTAGGATTAAATAAAAGTTTCCAATTTGAAATTGAGTAACCACGGGGAAGGGTAAAATGATGTAAAACGGTTAAAATGGTGGGGAAATTCCCTAAATATCTTAAAACAATTTCTCAAAATGTGTGTTTGAATGATCTATCAACCTCCCTTTATCCTTTATGGATTATTTTCCCCCTCTAAAACCACATTCCTTGAATATAAATAGTATTTTATTTTATGGAACATGTTTATATGAAAATTCCACAATAGATCACCTATAAAAAGATCCATTATATTCACACATTTGACTAAAACATTATATTTTTTTATCTTGAGTCACTACCCAAATGGTCTCTATAATGATACTATTGAGAAGTGGCTAGGTTCTAGTTTTAATATAATTCCCTATTTACATAAAACTAATATGTCTTTTAATAGATGATGTGATATCTTCATTGTATGTAATAACTTCTTAACATTATCTTTAATTTATATTCATCCTCTACCAATTATGAAATATTAAATAAAACATTAATTAAATGTGTATAAGATATTATACTCTTAGAATAATTATATTGTAATAAAATAACTTCATAATCTTACTCATCCATTGAATATAGTGTGTTATTGTTGGGGTTAGCTTAAAAATATACATGTGAAATGATATAAAATATTAATATAGATGGATATAAAAAATAAATCACTAATAATATATGATACTAATAATGAAATAATTTGGTATTTATGGTCCTTGAATGGTAATATTTATATTTAATTCAATTTTAATACAAAACATGATGTTTGTTAGAAAAAAATGAAATATGGTCTCTATAGATTTCATATTTTCAAATCATACTTGAATATTACGTGGAATTATACACTAATATAATGAAAATTTATAAATATAATATTATAATATCATTTATATTTTATAAATATTGATCTTAGGATCATGGAATGATGATCATGACTGACATACTAAAATAGAGAAGGAATGATTGAATCTACTACAAATCAATGATCAATATAAACAAATATTAAGTACTACCTATAAAATCATAGAATATAAATTGATTATATAATGGGTAATAAATATAAATAATTCATAAATATTTTATTAATAACTATATTTTTATTATATATGAACTTTGATTATGTGAAAGTAAGAAGGAATCGATTGAAAAGGTTTTTGTTGACTCAATATTCATTAATTAAATTGTCCACTATCTTATTTGAATATGGTCTTCTATGATTATTTTTCTAATAAAAATTATTTTATTATATTTTATTCCATCCTTATATTATACGTATTTACATTTCTTTATCATAATATCATTCTATAAATGATTCTTTCCTAATATATTCTGATTTCTTTAATTGATTCTTTTCCAATATCATTTTTAAATGTTATTATTTATGTCAAGATTCACATCAGAGGAAATTTTATTTTATCTATATACAAAACAAAATATAATACATTATAAATTTAATATTCATTTTCTTTTATTGTTATGTTTTTATTTTCACTCCCTTTGGAATCAAATTCACCTTGAATTATGCTTTTATGTTGAATTAACCTTATCACTTCTTTTTTCTTTCGAATATTTTTTCCCATTTACATTTATTTTATATTATATTATGGAATTATTTATATTTATATATATATATAAATAAATTTTTTATTTTTTATTTTCATTATACATCTTTTTAAAAAGTGTGGAATGAATATTTTTTATTGTTTTCCACACAATCATTATATCCTACTATATTCATTAGATTTACTTAAAATGATCTATTATCATGTTTTTATAATTAATAAATGTATCTATTACTAAATTTTTCTTTATTTTTTTAAGGTTATACTATTACAATATATTTTATTTTCAAATAAAAATGGCAAAACAATTACTAAATATTTCTATGTATATTCATAATAATTTATTAATGTTTTTAAAAAATATTTCATCTATATAAGTATCCATTTATATATTTGTTTATGAAATTTTGATAGGAAATTTTTATTTTAATAAATTCATCCACTTTCTTTATTTCGATGATTAATTTATTCCCTCTAGAAATTTTCCAGAAATATTTTATGCGTAAAATAATATTTATAAAATGGTGGATTAATGAATGTGATCATGTTTATCGAGAAGATATATATATTTTTAGGATTATTTGATGGGTGGGACTAAAATTATTTAACTCTCCAATACATTAAGTAATTATTATATATATAGATATGATTTTGGGAAAGGACATGGGAACTTATCCATGTCCATTTTGATATGGGTCATATTGTTGTGTAGTTCCTCGTTAAATTAATTTTTTATGCTTTGATAATTAAAAGGTCTTCATTATATTCCATACATAACTTATAATGATTTTTTTTAATCTAGAAGAAGTCATTGAAAAATATAATTCATTATTTTTGTTATTTCATAATTTTTAATTTATTATAAAATGAAATGGAAAACGTGTTATGGAAAAATTATAATGTATTAAGATTATTGATTAAAGTCTTACATGATTATTTAAGTCTTAAAATTCATTTTTAAACAACTTTAATTTTTATTAATGTCATACAAAATCTAAAATTTCATAAAGTATAATGACTAATGAAAATATTAATGTCATATGATTTGTTTTTTAAAATTAATAATAAATCCATGAAGTACTATTATAGGAAGATAAAGTATTATTTTTTATATGAAATTCATGAAAAATAAAAATTTCTCTAATTATAAACTAATATGTTTTTCAAAATTATAAATCATTTTAAAAAATTCATATGAAATATCATAATGTCTAACAAAAGGAAAATGTTTTCTATATTTGAATACCAACACATGTTGTATATAATTATTACATGAAGAATAAAACCATTTGAAAATAAATGTCATACAAAAAATGTCTTATTAAATAAAATAAAGAAAATATCAATTATCAATTTCATGTGAACATTTCAATCTCATACATGATTTCATATGACTCAATTTTTTTTAAATTCTAAAAATATGATATCTAATTTTTTTTTCTGGATGACTACATATATATTTTATAGGTTCACGTTGATTTATTTTTTCTTATATATATTGAATATTTCTTGTTCTGTGTAATTTTAATTGAAATTATTTTTTTAATAATTTAATAAATATAATGAATATGTAAATTCTCACGAAATGAAACTTTTTTTTGAGATTTATTGGATATTCTAATACATTTTCAAGGAATATATTTGAAACCTATTTAATGTTATGATAATTTTTTTAATTCATTAATATTTATGTATTTTGTTATCACTATTTTTATATTTTTGAAACAAAAACAGTGTATTCTTGGTTAAACATCAGTAGAAAAAATCTATAATGTTATTATGGGTATCAATATTTTTCATAAAAAAGTAGTGTAATAAAAATTTCATACGTGAACATTAAATGTGATCTGGTGTGATTATTTTTGCAAGGGAAGAAAAAAAAAATTGTAATAATTTCATGATCAGTAATGTATAAGTTTTTTATGGTTGGTGTACTATTTATGGATGGTTTAGATACTATGAAAAATTCAATATTGTCTTCCTTGACTCGTTCTTCAAGAACTATTCTCAATTTATTATATCCTTATCTAGAGCTATAATTTGTTTTAAACATCCAAAATAATTTTTCTAATAGAATTATAAAACCAAAAAGGTACATTTTTTTGAATATATATTTAATTATTTAGTTTTGTAACATGTTTTTTGAAACCCCTCAAAAAGTTAGGTTTATATTTATTTTTCAACAACTAATAACGTTATCTTATTGTAGCTATGAAACTCATCTTCAAAAGGTTGGTTATTTTAATTATTATCATTTATCTCACTATGTAGAGTTAAGTTAAGAGTAGATGAAGGTTCTCATTGATTTATAATACTATGACAATAATTTTTTAATATTTAATTTCCTACATTATTAAAAATGTGAATTATTACTTTTATTTAAATTCATTGTAATTTTAAACTATTTCCCACCCCTCCCACCACACTATGCAATCGACCACCTTTGTTGGGACATAATAGTTTGTATCAAAGCCCAACCATGTAAGGATATTTTAGTAATATATATTTTCCTCATATATATATGTAATTAAAATAGAATAATTTTATTTTTGATAGAATGCTTTTTTTGTTTCATATTTTTTTCTTAAAACCATACAATAATCCTAATAGACTAAGAAAAATATCATTCTGATGGAGGTAACATTCTCAAATGAGAGATGTATTCTACAAATTTCACCTCACATTTAGGGTATATACTATTATTATTTAAAAATTTAAATGTAATATTATCATAACCAACATTGAATTGATCACTTGTCCCTAATAGTAAATTTTAATAAGTTACCTCATTCTGATAATGATAATGTTATAGGAAGTGATATATTTAACAATTTTTTAAATTAAAAATTTTCTATTATTCTTTATTTTTAAATATAAAAATTTGTTTTTAATAATTATTCCACTTCTAAAAACAATTAAGGAATTTATAGAATTTTTTATTACCCAAATTGTTTTAAATTAATTAATATTGAAAAATAATGGAATTATTCTGGATGAATATAAAACATTCAATATAGGAGATGATGACATTGTCAATCTGATGTAACATTGGTTTACCATCACTATAAATTCATTGAATTATCATGGGGAGATTTGGAAAATCCTATTATAGATGAAATATTCCTGAAATATCTTCCCATGATGAGGACTGAAAAGAAGGATTCAATTGATTAAAAAAGAAACATCATAGAATGCACCATTGATGAGATATTTAGTTATCTACACTGATATATTCTATAAAAAATAATTTATGAGAAATAAACTCAATTAAGGAAAGGATTATATTTTATTTATATTGATATTGATTCCTTTAAATCATTTAGTCCTGGTCTTTATGAAATTGAGAAGATTTAAATCGTTCAAATTTTCATAAGGTATAGAAAAAACAGAAAAAAGGTTTTCAATAATCTATATAGATAGAACTCAGGGAATGATAATATAAAATTTAAAGTAATGAAAATAATTATATTATATTTAATTATATAACTACTACATGATTTGATTCTAGAAAATAATGTTTTATTAACCATGAGATAAAAGTATTTAAAAATAATAATAGTTATAAAAAAATAAAAAAATATATATAATAATTTTATAAATAATAAATGAAGTTTTGATGAAGTATAAATTATGTCTATCAATTTAGAAATGAAAAATAATTATGTTACGTGTGTATAATGTAATTTTTTAATCTATCTATACTGGTCTAATGGTTGATTATGATCAGATTAGTATAATTTCAAAACCAATAATGTTTGTAGGGTTCTCCCTTAAAAACACCCATTGGTTCACACATCAATGATGAATCCAGTCATTCAATCTAAAGTATGGTGATCTTTGGGGGTTTTAAATATAATAATACTTTGGAAATCACATTTTTCAGGAGGACTGGAGGTCTGGCTCATCCCACCATTTTTGAGGGAATAGATTCCTTCTACACTAATCTCTTTTATATTTAAGATGTTTTCACAAATTTATCACAAATCTAAAAATAGGATTGGTTACCCTATTAATATGATCATGTTTTGAATATATTCATATGATAAATGGGTTTCTATTAGTGATTTATTATATATATATTAGTGGTATTCTATCTAATTCTCATTATTTCTTAACAATGGGTAGTTTCTCTCATTTTTAATCCATTTAACCAGGAACATTGGAGGTTACTATCATCCTGGAAGGTGGTTGGTGTTCGAAACAATTCAATTGAACCTCCAAGAGGCATACTAGGTATCCTGTGAGAGGAGAAATTAAACAACTTATTGTTTGTTGGACATAGTTTTAGGTCATATAACAAGATTATACTCTATAGTTTAATGGGACATGACAGGGATGTATAGAGGGAACATAGAAATTTTGTATAGAGATTAAGCCTTATGAAGGAATCCTATGTATCCTCTTTATAAAAGGAATTGTAGACTTCGTATTTTGTTCTACCCACAACCTTATTATGCATGGAGAGAAATAATTAGTACTAGTGTTGGTTATTTGTTCAATTATTACAAATATGGGAATGCCTTCAGAACATTCACCAATGTTTATTATCGGGAAATGAGGCATTTATACCATATTATTGAATACGACTTATACAGAGAAGTTCCACTTATTTAGTCTATTTTAGTTACCCATGTTACATGGTCATTTTAAGTCCCAAATGCCACATGATAAAAGCTCTATCTGAGAAAAACGAGAAAAAAATTGAACGGGTACACTACACATATATATTGGATTTTTGTGAGGATATATCCCTAACAGAATGTTTGATATATAGCTTGGGCCTTACAAATGTTCCCTATAAATCCTACTTAGAGCATGAGTCAAATTCATCATAGTTCAATCTGTTTCTCAATCTCTAGATAAATTAGGAATAGTGATTTACCCACATAGTGTGGGTACTACGAACATGAATTAATGAAATATTAGGGACATACACCAACGTGGATGCACATTTAGAGATATTTAACCCTTATCCTCTGATGGATAAAGATTGGGTACCTTTAGTGGTTGAGCAGGCATGTGTGGCTGACATGAGATCCTGTAACAACCATGAGGTTTCATGAGTACATATACCTAGACCATTATGTGGAAAACCAAAATAAAGGGGTAATGATAAACAAAAGACCCATGTTTGAGGTTTCATATTGTCCAAGGGTTTATGTGTATATGTTCTTGATGTAAATGGATAAAATGATCAAAGGTGTCTGCCTTACAAGTCCAATGTGTCCCTATAATATGTCCAGAGTGACTTACTCACATTTCCAAGAGTCTTTCTAAAATGTCTATGTTTCTACCTAGAACAGATGAAATGTTTAGGGTGCATATTCAGGATCAAATAATATATGTCTATGGTGATTTGTATGATCGGTGATGAAAAGTTGACATGGATTATCATGGTCTTGTTAACATTTCTGGAAAACTTCACATTGTCTGGATGACAGTCCAAAGGACTTAAAATAATATAGAGGTCTTTTCTAGAGGTCTTTTTTTTCCATGATAACATATATGATGTTCATCATGTGATCTGTACAACATTCTTGAAGGACATTATGTGGACATCTGACATCTCCAGAGGCCATCGTATAATCTATTTGAAATTTATAGAGGACTATCATGTGACCGGTATGACATATTTAGAGGACCTTTCATGATATGGATTATATTTATTTAGTACTATAGCATAATCAAACCAAAACATCTATATTTATTTTCATGATCATTGAAAATATCAGATGAAGTGTGTGACCTATTCGCAAAAAATTGTCATTTATATTTTACAATGAATATTATATAATTTTCTACCATTATTTCATAAATGAAATAAAGTTTTTTCTTGTGATCTCCATATAGGGAATCAAATTAAAATTTTGATATATTGAAATTCCTTTGGATAAATCCATCATATCTTATCTCCTTTTCATGGTCAATATGGTGATTATATAATGTGTATGTGAATCCTATGTAATTCCAAAAGCCATTCCCTAAATCATGTGAAAGAAGAATCCTGGGATTGTGTGCATATCTTCTCTAGAATGACCGATAATTCAAATACATTACTCTGTGTGTCTTTTATCTATGACTGTCGAAGAGGGAAATATAGTCATCACTACCCTGAATCATTTCAACTTTGTATGGAACTAAAATAACATATATAGAATTGAGTTGGTGGAGGTAGAATCACATCATGCATCACACATGATCACACTATGGGTCATCCATGAGGTAATTTAGTTCATTTCAGGAAATATAGTGACCAAATCATCACTCATACATTGGAATATTTAGTGAAACAATGGCCTATAAAAGGATGTTTAAATGTTCAAATTGAAATGTAATCTAGCTTTTTCAAATCGTCATGACTTATCTAGATTCATTATCAATATCAAGTTGGCAATCAGGAGGTACTATTCCTTATCGGTGGAATTATTATGTGAAGTGGATAACCACTAATCATGGAAAATATTGTAAATCATCATTACATAAGGGTACTATATTTTTCATTAATCATTTTCTAAATCCCACGATGTTCACCCAATCTTCATTCATCAAGGAATAACCTAATCATATAATCATATATGAAGTTTTTTTAAGGATGAAGGTGACATGTAGGAATCATTTTCATGAAGATGTTGACATGTTCCTCAGTTTTTATTATGTTATGTTGAATGATCATGAAGATCACCTCTACCTAGGTCATGGACATCTGATTAACTACCCTTGTAAAATTCATCTTCCTTTTTCCTATTGTATTTTAAGGACATATTACAGATATTGAGAACCCTGTCGATTGAGATTTAAATTTATACAAAATAATAAACTAAAGAATTTCATATAATCAAGTGTGTGGTACGATGGGGATTTATAAAATTGAGAAGAATTTTGAGGAAGGCTTCAAGAGATCATGAATAGATCATGCGAAGAATAAAACTAGATTTTATGATGTTCCTAGGGTAAAAAAATTTTAATAACCCAGGATCCGAATATCCATTTGGATATGATAATTATTATTTCAATTTTTTTAAGATACTAATACATATTCTTCAGGTTTTTCTTTGATCATAAAAGTATATATGTGTGTTTGGTATGTGTCAATAATTTCACCCACTCAAAATCTAGGTATGTGAAAAAGAGATATGGTTATGAGGGTGTGATGTCAAACCTAAGCCTCTTAATATAATTATGTTCAGTATTTGAAGAGGCTTTTGGCCTACTTTGGGGCCATTCATATTCTTTCGAGTGACCAATAAATAATAGAGTGAGTAGCCATTTATTTCACCAATGATTAAAACCCCATTACCTCTAGATATAACATAACTCTTGTGACCTGTATTTACGAAATATTTTCATAACTCTATAATGATATCCATTAGAAATACTAGATTGTGTGATATTATCTGATGATCACATCACCTGATCTCTTTATCTCAAAGAATCATGTGACATGCCATATAATGGACTAATGGGAAATTTCTTGAACCGTGACATGTATTGTTAGACATAGGGTCAAATTGTGTTCTTTTCATGACTACTGTAGTGTTTTAAAATGATTGTTTTTGATTTATTCTATTCACATTAAATTTATATGTTCATTAAATTCCATGTAATAAAATCTATCACAAGATTGTGAAATGTTAGATGAGTCATGTGATTCATGATACCGGTGAATGTTTATTCAATTGGGAATCCTTATATAGATAACATAATTCAAAGATGCTCTCAAGATATGCACATCAACTACTCATTTATAAAATATCCATTCCCATCTAAAATAACCTTATTAACCTCTATAAATGGACTCTAGTTATAAAATTTATTTTAATGTAGTCGATTGGAGAGCCATGATTTTTGGGAATCGAAATACAAGACCCCCAGTATTAGGTATTTTAAAAAATGTGGTTTTGATGGGGACTATTTTGAATAAATCTCAATACTCACCTATGTAACAGTAACAACCATTATATGGAAATTTCATACTTAATTACACTAACATTCCTTTTCATGACAACAATATTCATTAATGTAGGCTATCAGCATCTTGTTACTATATTATAATGACCAATTTAATTTGATATTCATTTAATCATGATATTTTTCTAAAAGACATCCTATACCTTATGTACCTACCCACTAAGTCAGGATGGATGTGATCTTGTTCATCAACCAATTTTTAAAACTTAATCATGTATAATTGTCTCCTCTCAATATATCGCAAAAGTTGGCAATTGTTCAATGGGGTATTTTATCCCATCCAAAAACATTTATAATGAATCGAAAAATCTATTCTAGGTTAGAAATATCTATTTTGATTTTTTCAATCATCTAAATTTTATAAATATTTATTAGGAAAAATGGGTTTCTCAGTTTTTCTTGTACTATAATTCGAAACTCCTTAGGGAGTTGATTTGTCATTGGTTTCACAGCTCCATAACAATCCATCTAATTGATGCCATGTTAGGATTTAGACTATGTTATATCTACCAGCTTGGGGGTATTACCCCTATGGTAAATTCATGATGAATTTATTCCTATCATAGATTTATAGCATGATTCAAAATAAGAAAATACATTGGGAAGGTACATGTTTACCATTATGAATGATATTCTAAAGGAGAACCGAAACATATGTCCGATTATTTTCTAAAAAGATTGTATCATTATATATCATTATCAATGTGGGTCCAATACAACCACTAATCTTCTACAATGGATTCCTTGATGAGATATTCACGATGATTTGGTATCCTACTGGGCCCTCCTATAAGATAGGGATTATGATCCATGAGGATACTAATCAAGGAAAGAGGTATCCCTAAATAATCTATTGGTGGGATATTTGGACATGTTTTAAAATGGATTTCATTTCAAAATGGGGGAAAATATTTTTGGAATCTAGGTTTTCACATTGGATATGGAAACCTAATTAATAGTGGGAACCCTCACTACATAGTTGTGATAACCCTCACTCATCTTTATCAGCTACATGTCCATGTTGAATAGTAAAATACCCCATATTAGAGTATTGAACCTTATAAAATAATATTTGATTTGACAGGAGATCCTTTTTAGGGTTATAATTATCTGAACATAACCAAAATTCTACATTCCCTACATCATCCTAGTATAAAAATGTCTCTATTGTTGGGTTTATTTCTTTTGGTGTAGATAATTTTATTGATATATTAATTTATCATAACTATTTCAATTTCATATTAGACTCTACACCCACATGGATGATTATTGAATATGGGAGTGGTTCTCACACCAAGAGATCATATAAAATCTCACATTGGGATTGGGTTATTGCAACAATTATAGATTTTATAATCATATATGACACATACAAAAAATAATGGTCTTATTTCTAGCTTTTAGGCATTCAAATGGCATCCCTACCTTCCATAACTAATGTTCAAGGAGAACAGCATCATCAGAACATTCTGTAATTCAATCTTATATTAGAGGGTGATGATACAAATGCAGAGATTTATTACATCCAATAATTCCCTTATATTTGTATCTCAACACTATTACCTTGGTTGGGTAAAAATGATATTTGGTAAAGATTGTTTGAAGATCAATGAGGTGATCACATAGTTGTGGAAATTAAAATCCTAGGTCATTAACATAAAATTCCTTGATTTTAAGAAAGAAATAATTAATTATATGATGCATTGTGAATTGGTTTTTTGCTACATTAGTCATTAATCCAAAGATAATGACCTGAATGAAAAATACACCATGAGGTTATCTGAATGTAGCGGCTTCAATATATTGAGGGTATATCATTATCTATATGTACTCTAAATACTCATCCATAAATGTAATAAATTTTATACTAGTATTTCTAGGAATAACATTTTATGTGATCCATAATGGGAAATTTTACTATGATCTTTTTTTATTATGGTCTATGAAGTCAATGATGTCCATGATCCATCCATTTTCCCTTGATAGAAAAGAAGTTGGTGATAATTTTGGGTACTATAACTCTTAAGAAATTATCATCATTGCTCAATTTTTCCATATCCAATGCTATGTTAGTATCCTGAAATGGGTACAATATTCATTCTTCCTACTTGAAACCTCAAGTATAATTGGTTAAACATAAGTGATTAATAGACACTTCTTTTCTTAGATATTGCATCTCTGTAAAATTCCAATAAATTTCCTATTAATGATTCTTTATAAATTCAATGTAAATATACTTCTCCATGATAAAAGTAGAATAAATACTCAATATAGGTCATGGATCATCTTTTGTTCCACTATACTCATTTCGGAGATCATCGATGGTTGTGTAGTCACCTTCCTCAATGATGAGTGGGGAATTCCCTAGGTCATTCTCTCTATCCATAAAATTGATTTTTGATGCTTGTATATACATGGTGATTAATTAGTGGGAATCTATATCATTGTTGAATTAATAGAATCCATCTGGGGAGACATTGAAATATTAAACTGTTAAGGTCCTCATAGAATTATTCTAAGGATTCTTTTCTTCCTTCAAACCACTACTTGGTGTATGGGATATATGGATATCCGAAATTTAATGCAATTTATTGGTATCATGTTTATTATTTCATAATGGGGAATGTGAATTATTATATCCCGATAGGGAATTAGTCAGACATCCTTTTGAAATCTCCACTTCATTTGACGAGATTTCCATCACATTTTTTATGAGGGGCTGATCTTTTTGGTTCCTTGTAGATTTTTAGGATTATTTCTAATTCTTTGATCATGTTTATGTAAAACACATAGTCAATGTCATGTATACTCCAAAGAATCATATCTTCTGTCCTCATTCCATATAAAGAAGAAACCTACATATAATCATACATGATTTTTTGTTTTCCTTCCATTGTATAGAATAATTCCTCAATACATATGGATTTCCAAGACTTGAAGGGAGTATTATCACTAGGTAATTTGATTCCCTTTAAATTTATGGGTATTTCTAGAATTGATGAAATGCAAAGGGTAATATTGAATTTCTATGAATCCAAGGTCATTTTAGTTGATCATTATATGTTTTTTTCTAGATAACCATAAACTTAGAGACAAATATGAGATCCAAAACATACCTTTGATCTTGATCTTTTTATGAGGCATTTTCGTTCATTATCATCCCCTTTAATGTTTATCATTGTTGGAGAAAAGTTACCCTAAATATATATATTGATTTGGAGGGTCCAAATCTATATAAGATTAATTTTGAAACATTTTTAAAAAAAATTGGATGTAGGAATTATAATGATTCTAAAAAACATAAGGATGTGATTGTTTATATATGAATTCTTCCTAGTCTCATTCTGTGTTGAATATGGTTGTATGAAATTAAACTGATGAAGTATCTACTCAGTAAGCCTCATATATAGTGAAATATTCTTAAATTGTTTTGGATTAAATGGGATTAAACTAGTTCAACTCTTAGTTCTTCTAAATGATAAATAGAGTCTAGGATTGAGATTTAGGTTGTGGATACTGCCAAACATTTCAAAATTTCATATTTTTATGTCATTGTTCTACATTTCCCATGGTGGGGACTTTTCTCATCATTAAATTCATGAGATATGGTGTTTATGTGATGTTCTAATACATTGGTAGAGGGTTAGAGATTCTATATTATTGGTGTAATATGTTGAATTATCCTACACCTTTGTCAGGGATAGTCAAACAATCGTACCCCCACCTATCGGTTAATTAAAATAACATGTATTGAATGACCAATATAGGGGTTTGAGGAATATAAATGTATATATTGGGATTTTTAAAATTATTTTCCACTGGTATTAGCCATGATTATGGATTTTAATGGGATTGGACTGAAATATTGGTGTCATCCATGAACGTGTTCTCCCCTATGCCCTCAGCTTTTGATTCCTCCACCTTTGGATACCCTATTAGGTATATGTAACTCATACTCAGGGTAATATTCATCATAGATGAATATATATACTTTGTGGATCAAGTCATTAGAACTAAATATGATATTTTCTACAAATGTGGCATATGTTTGGTGGGTCATTTCAGATTCTATGGATATTGTTGGACTGAAATATATAAGAGTAAGAATTTGTTTGGGATTTGGTGATGAACCACTATCTTATTTTTGAAGATTATGTATACCCATGGGATGAATATTCAATGAAAACTCCCTTGGTGAATAGATCATTACATTATTTTGAATATATGCACTCATGGTGGAATAATATTAGTCAACTATCTTTCAACTAATCTTATTATTAAATTTCATTCTTTTCAAAATCATAACATATTTCAAATCACCATATTCTTTTATATTAATTATGGTTAAACATGTGACCTATTCTGGGACCATTCTCAGTACTAGTTGTCTAGAACCAACTATGTTCTGTAGGATTTATTTAAAAGTGATGTATCCCAGGTTGGTGTAGCATAGTATCCTATGAAAATGGATGTATCCAATATGGATCGTGATATTGACATAATTAGGTTTCTAGGATCTTGTATCTTATTAATTTCATTTTCCATGGATCTAATAATATAAAATGTAACCTTATAATTTCATAATTAATCCACGTTATTCATCTATTTCTAAAATAACAAGTGGCCCTAATTTATTTTTTTCCCGGGATGAGGGAACGTTTTTTAATCTTTCAAATCATTGGGAGGCTCTAGATGATTTTGCATGAGACTTGGGTTATAGTAAATGAATTGATACTAGTTTGAGTTTAATTCTTGTGGTCACTTCCTTATAAGTAATTTTTACCTAAATTGTGGTTGGGGGATGATATTTTTTTTTGGGTTTACTGAATGGAATCATTTAGTCATTTTCACATCTTTATAAACCCAAAGATTCTTTCAAGATACATCATTCGGGTCAATTGTTTATTCAGCTCATGCCAATTTTTTTCAACACACAAAAACAATAGACATTCTTGCATGTTTAGAGTACTATGTACGTATGTTAACCCTTTCAACTTGAAAATAATGTTAGAGACTCTTTCATTTACATGATATTTCTAGTTTTTTAGGTTGACCATGTTTTTTTTCTTTATTATGGTAATAAATTGATAATGTAATTGATGAAAAAGATTTTTTATCCTGTAATGGATCCCACTAGATGTTTATTATAATTAATGAATTTCAGAACATCCAGATTCATGAAAAAAACAAATACAGGTTTGGTCACCTCCAGTTTATCTCAAGGGCCCATCATTGGGTTGTATGAGCACATGAAGTGTAATCCATATTTATAAATTATATTTATCTCTTAAAATATATGTATGTTATAATATACAATTTAGTATTAGTCAAATAATGAAACAATAATGATTATTTTAGTAATTAATAATTTTATAATAATCAACAATGAAACCATTTAATATTAAAAATATTACAATTAGAAAATAATATAAAAAAAATTATAAAATGAGAAAATAATGATCACCCCAATATATTAGAATCATCTACCCATGTTCCAACACTAAATAAAATAAAAATATATTTTAGAAAATGAATCAACATCGTGAATAAGTGAAATATAGAACATTTGGAGGAATTGAATAGAATATTGAGTGAATTATTATAGATTTTTTAATAATATGTAAGGTGACCATTAGATTAGCAATGTGACTATTGTAAAAGTTACCAGACTATTGGGAATAGTAACATGACCATATGAATAGTAATTTAACATAAAAATAAGAAAATATTTAATAAATATTATTTATTAATGGTTAGTTTGTGTAAATATAAATATTACAATTTTTAAATAAAAATAACCTGATTTGAAACTCATTGAAAATTTAAGCTCATTTTTACTAGACTATATTTTAATGTTTTTTAATAAAAAGAATAACTTTTATGTTAAAAATTATGATTACAAATGATTGATTTTTATTTTGATAAAATGAGGATTATTTTTGAAATTATCATGTCAAAATTTTCAACGGGTATTTTTTTGATAATTTTTTAAAATACATCAATTTTTTGTACAGTAGTTAACATAATGTTTTTTACATAACTAATATATCCTAAATTACATAATTAATTATTAAATAATATATAATTCCATTATAGAACAATATTATCACCCATGATATATTTTAGTTGATAAAATATTCATTATAATACAATAAATATTACTTCCAAACCTAAATAGAACATTCCAAAACCTATTTTCAAAATTGATTCATTATTATAACAACTTCTCTTTTTTCCCCAATCATTTTTAATAAAAAATTGAATTTGAATTATAAAGGGTATTAAAATACATTATCCGATTATATTATATTTATATATCAGTTATATATTAAAATATTAACTATTACATGTTTTACATTTGATATTATATTTTATTCAATATTTCCTTTCTAAAAATACCCTTATTCTCATGTATAAATACACCCTCTTCCCATTGGAAAACCACCCATTCAAAAATTTACAAAGCCTAAAATCTGTAAAAATGAACCCTTTCAATACAATTAAAAAATCTTGGGGTGTTCTATTGTAAAAAAAATCCAAACATTAATGGATTTGTTGTTGCGTACACGATAAGATACATTTATGACTATGTATGTTCTGATCAACTATTCTTCATTTTATTTATTATTCTTATTATCTAAATTTTTTTCACCAACCCTTCAAAAACAAAAAATATAAGATTATTTAGGAATTAATTTAGAATTTTATTAATTATATTAACCAATTATAGGTATCATATTTAGTATATTTATAAATTTCTAACTTCTCATTCCCATTTTCCTGAAAATGTCCTGTCAAATGTCAGTTAACCACCTACTGAGGAATTACCTTGTCAGATTATATAACCATCAACATGGATATATATATATTTATTTAATATTAATATTTAATTATTTTCACTATAATCGTTAGATTTTTATTATACGATTTTATAAATTACATAGAACAAAATAATAAAATAAATGAAAAATATGGAATTTTTTAGGAAAAAATGTTATCAAAATAACTAAACTATAACCATGGAAATTAAGAAATATAATTATATTAATATTATTTATAAATATTAGGAAAATTTCATATATGTAACTTCATTATCAATGATTTAATAAATGAATTTTTTATTCATTAAGCGTAAAGTGGTGAAATAAAGCGAGAATACAAGATGATATTATCAAACACAATCCCATTTCTTTAAGGTATACCTCTTTCACATAAACTTCAATATAGATATTAATCTAATGATCCTTAAATATAATATCATTATTCTTCCCTTTTTGGGGGATATACCTGATTCCAAATGGATTTTTAATCCATATTAAATGATTTCAAAAAAATACATCTCTTTCGAAAAAAACATCGACTACCCATGTGTTATTTATTATCCAAACACAAATTATATCTTATTCCAATCTATGGTCTCCATTTTTTTGTTTGGGAGCATAAAATATTATTCTTGAATGATTTTTTTATTAAATCATTATGAAACCCATTCATTTCTATTGCTTAATTCAAAGCTACTATTGTTATACATTCTACGTGGATTTCATGATTAAGTAAATATTATGATGTAATGGGTGAGACCATAATTATATGACAATAAAATTCATTGGTTAAAGTGATGTATCTGATTATATAATGTGTAATATTTGTGAACATGATTATATATTTGTTCCGAATGATTATTTTAGGATAATGAACACATGTAATGTCTGCACATGATGTTATCTTTGTTCAAAACTATATGTGTTATTGGAACACTATGACATATTGTTTCACTTTTACGAATTGTGACATTCCATGCCTTTATCAAATTACACCCTATTGATATTAATAGTGATCATATTCTTATGATATTATGATTAGGATTATGCTAAACCATTTAATATTGATTCATTTCCATTATTCATCCTCTTACTCAGCTTTTAGCTCACGCATTTCATTGATTTATATATTCAACTGATTACATGTACAAAGTATAATGTGATATTTTATGTAAAAAAGAAAATGAATTTAAATAAATTATTATTTATTATTATGTTCAAATTATTAAGGGGCATAATTTTCACAAGACACTAAAAATTTTGATATTGAATTTGTGTCTCTATTATTATGTTTATCAAAAACATGATGTTATAGTTATGAAATAAATATTCTGGTCCCTATAGTTGGTATCAGATCAAGGATAGATAAATATGGAATTAATATTACAAAAAAATGGTGATAACCACATGTATTGGAAAATGTATTGGAAAAACATCATTAAATAATCTTTTTAGAAAATGAAAATCATTGGGACCCCATAAGACATTACTTTAGAGTTAACTGTATAAAAGAATAAATTATACATACTTTATTGATGTTCATTTTGATAAAAAATTATCTATTCTAGAATATGATGGGAATTAGGGGAAACGAGACTAATTGACCATGTGAGGAAAAATGTATTGATTTTGTGATTGACATAACCGATTACATGGGAGGGAGAGTTCAAAACATTTTGGGGATGCTTTCCAAGATATCTTAGATATGAATAATAAACTGAACCACATAAAATATTTTTCCTTAACCATGAATGTGAAACATAACATTTGGTTATTTAAGCGATAATGAGAACCAATGCTTAGTGGATATTTTCATCCACTTATTATGGAATATGTGGTTCAATCAATAGAAAAGATCATTTATATTATCCATTATTTTGATATGGAGAAAGAAACTCAAGTTTACTATGTTTTAGATATGGGGTATATAAATTGTAGGAGATTAAGAACACCATGCCGAAGTATGAAATAGACGATATGGAGTGGGAAGAATTTGAGAAACTATTTCATAAAAAGTCTTTACATCAAAAACGTCAATCAAATATGGAGGGGGAATTATTATAGGTGAATATAATGGAAGTTCAATCTATCACAGAATACGAGGACATCATCACAAGGACTATAATATACACCTCCAATATTGTTATAAAAATTTATATAATAATATATATATTTAGTATTGGTCCAAAACCAAACCAATAAAATTTTATAGCTATCTAAAATGTTGGTAGTTGTGAATATATTGTTTTTTGTACTCTCCACGTTGATATGGACATCAAAGAAAAGTACAATGGTTATTAAGAATAGAATAGTTGAATAGAGTTTCATGATATTAGGTGAGTGAAAAGATAAGAAAGCGGATTCAACTACCCACTTATAAAAAATTTTGGATGAAATATCATAGGATATGTATTAAACAGATAGGGACAATATTTGAGTATGGGAGATAAGGAAATCATGATCATGAATGTTAAAGTGACATGAACAAACCAACCAACATAATTGAGGAAAGGGAGGAACATTCTATATAACCATCCATGGTTCAATTCTTTAATTTTTGGGAGTCATGAGACTATGTATGCAAATTCACCAAACCAAGGTCCCTGAGGGTAGTTAGCGTTATCTACTACTAAATCCAATGGAGAAAGGGGAAAGCATATTCCATCACTAATGATTATGTGGAGAGTTAAAAGAATGTATTATAATGTAAATATCATATTCAATTAAAAATTGAAATGCTTTATTTGATTCTGTTTCTATAATTTTCGAATTATCGTATATGTTATCTAGAAATTTTGAATCAATGAACTGAAACCTTGATGTAGAGATATCCCACAAAAATATGTATTTTCTTTATTACAACACAATCACTGGACACTTCTTATGTAAGTATCTATGGGAATATTCTTTTGGTGAACCTATTAATACATCTGTATATTGAATTTGATTATTTACTAGGCATAGATTCAGACACATTATATAGATCACATAAAACCTATCCGGAAAAGGATGTCTCTTTTCATATTCTGAACAATAAAATGATTCATCAAAAAATTTAGGTTGATTGTGGGTCTCCTTTTCAAAATCCATCAATAGTGCAGGTGTTGATACCCAGTAAAAAATCATATATTTTCAAAATCGTTGAGTCAATGGAAGGTATCAACATGAATGAAATTGAAATTTTTTTTAATTACTATAATTTATTTCATGATGCGTTATATTAACTTCCCCCAAATATTTAGGTATATTTATCAATAGAAATTTAAAACAGTTCCACTCCCATAAAAAAAAATCATCTATTGGATAGCCATAGAAGAACTGGAATACTCCATTAATTAGCTAAAATTTAATTTGATAAAATGGTTTTTATGTCCTACTGCATCATCTTTGGGTGTTCTGATGCTATTTTCCAATAAGAATGATGGATATATATGGTTGTGTATCATTTTTTAGAAGCTCCAAAAGCTATCCCCTAATGAAAAATAATTATCAAATAAGGATTTATCACATATTTGATGAAAAATGAGGTTATTAATATTACTCAATGGTGGACCTTCATTATTGATACCATCAACTGATGGATAAGAAGGAAGATATTCAAACGAGTTTTTTCAATAAATTGTATGGTTACATTTTATTAATAATTAATCCCATCATACATTTTAATTCTGATGCAATCATTATATATTTTATGAATATATTCTCTAGGGACCACCCCAAAATAATGGAGGTAGTGTTTATCAATGGTATTCTTGTTTAATTTTAGAGAACAATGGAATGGGAAGATAATTTATAGACTGTGATGGTGAAAAATCTAAGGATAAATTGTATTAAAAGATTAGAAATTGTGAATTTTTTCTTAAAATGTCATATTCCTAAGTAAATTGATCACTAGTGAGGGAATTCCTATAGATCCTTACTTTTAAAAGGCTATTGTGGAATGCCATATACCCACTTGTGTCACAAAAATCAATAGTTGTAATGGATTATCTATGAAGAACCGACGTTATATGAGGAATTTGTCATGACATCCAATCCTGATAACTATGTTTACACATAAATGGGTAATGTATATATTGACAGAATAATGTCATAAAATCATTAATGAAATAAATAATAGGATAATCACTATTCCTGTAATCACACTTTGGAAAAGTAGATATTTTTTTTGCAATATATAGAAATTATTCAAAAATAGGATTTGTCTTTGTACTCATAAATAATAATTACGTGATAGTATATGTATCATAGTAGTTGAATATCATTGATTACAAATACACGATGCATAATATAGAGTTTGAAAGTATGATATTTTCAATGATTAATTGGGGACACTACCTCAAAGTTTAAATGTTTGATATATATAGTTATCGTAAGAGTATAATGTATATAATCACAAATAATGATAATAACATGCATCAAAATTAGGTTTTGATATAATCATTGATTATGGTTTCGATATTCACTACTATTCGGGAAACACTAACAAGGTCGATGATGCTCTTAGTATCAAATTACCTACAACTCTATCCATTATATGAATTGAAAAAACCAATATTCATGGATATAAAAAGGATGGATATTGAAATATTAATAGTAGGGAATACATCCAACCATTAAAAAATAATTTCACATCTATATATTCATGTTATCACCATGAAAGAGATTATTTTAGTTTGTAGTGAATTAGAAGCTTTGCGCATGGTACATTGGCCCCTTTGATATCATTTCCTTCATAAGAGTAATGTCTTATTGAATTTCAATTCCACCTTTTATGGATCAAATTCATGATGTCTTCCACCTAACACACCTGAGAAATTACATACCTCATCCCGTAATTGTAGTAAATCTAGAGGTGGTACAACTAGATAACAACCCTCATATAATTTTCATCTGGTGAAGATTAGGGATCATAGTGAAAAAGTTATACCCAAAATGAAATCTCATATTGCCAAAATAATGTGGAGGAACCATAAGAATTAACAGGATTTGTGAGAACTATAGGAAACAATGAAATGTAAATACCCTCCCCAAACTAATAATTTGAGTTTAAAATTTTAGGATGAAATTTCTAATATGGGAATGAATTTAACAACCTAGATTTTAAAAATGATATTTATCCCCTAAAATAAATTTTTCTATAATATAATATATAATATTATACTAATAAAAACACTAAAAAATTGTTTATTTAATAAATATATATTGTTACATTAATCATAATCAAACCATATAAAATTCCCGATAATATAATTGTATGAATATAAAATATTGATGCTAAGATGGGACAATATGATTTTCCCCAATCTAGTAGAATCATCAACCCCACTACCAAAACATTACAAATGAAACAAAATATTACTTAAACAATCAATAAGATATAAAATAAAAATAAATAACCAAGAGTTTAATTGAGATTCATTTTTACTAAACTAATTATGTGGTATTAATAGGAGGTAAGATTATCATTTCAATAGTAATGTGATCATTGAAGTAGTAACCTCATTGTTTAAAATAGATCCATCACTATTAGAAATAGTAACATATCCTTTGGAATAGTAATTTTGACAAAAAATAATAAAATATAAAATAAATAATATTTATCATGGTCAACATAAGTAAATATAAATATTATAATTCTGAAAATTAAATAAAATGTTTATAAACTCAATTTAAGTACATGCACATTTTTAATAGAATCTATTTTAAATTATTTCAAAATAATAATAATTATTTATATTAAAAATTAAAATTACTAATGGTAGGAATTGATTTTCATCCAATTAATATCAATTTTGAAATCAACATTTTGAAATTTTCTGAGGGTTTTTTTAATTTCCCGAAATACATAAATTTTCAGATTTTAAGTAAAAATAATGTTTTTCACATAACCGATGTATCTTAAATTAAATCATTCATAATTTAATAATCACATAATCCATTATAAAACATGAGGTTCTTAAAAGATATATTTTATTTCATAAATGAGTCATTAACATATAATAAAAATAATTTCCAATCAAAAAAACAATCCAAAACGTAAAGTCAAAAGTAATTTCTTAAAATAACAATGTCTCTTTTTTATTTCACATTCATTCCTAAAAAATAACGAAATTGAATTATAAAATATAGTTAATTTCATTAACACATTATGTTATATTTATATATGATTTATATTATCAAACTTTCACTATTACAAGATTTACCTTTGATATAATATTTTATCCAATATTTTCATATAAAAATACCCTTATCCTCATGTATAACTAACCCCTCTCCCCCCTTATAAAATCTAATAATTCCACACATTTTAAAGAAACAAATACCAAAATACTCCCTAAAATACCCTTAGAATATCTAGATAAATTCAATAGTAAACCATCTCCAAACATCGAGGAATATCTAGTAGTTTACAAGATAATTTACCCAAAGGTTTAAGTTAGTTTCAATCAAATCCTCTTCATTTTAATTCTGATTCTTCTTCTATTTAATATCATCATCAATAATTTCCATAAAAACCCACATGAGATAAATTTTTTAGTACATGTAAATTATATTAATTTTTTGAACACACTATATGTATTATTTTTACTATATATATAAATCTAAAACATCCCTTTCACTCTCTCCCACTAATGTCCAATCAATGGTCAATTAACTACAAAAGGATTCATTTTTTTCATCACATATAACCATAATCTTATCTATATATCATAAAATCTATAGAATACATAAATATTTCATTTTATGTATTATAATATTCTGAAATTAATTATAATAATGAATATATCACATTGAACAAAATAATTAAATCGACGTAACATAATTTTTTTAAATAACACATCACATAAAAAATAAATTCAATAAAGCCAATATAGTTAAAAAATATAATAAAGTCACTATAATAATTATATTATAGGAAATTTTACAATAATTAACTTTTGGGTTAATTTTTTTAATAAATCTATGTTTATTATTCAAGAGGCACAAACATGATGAAATAAAGAATGAATAAATGTATGGGGAATCTCGAACCAAATTTCATTTCATTGGGTTATCCTTCATTCAAATAAATTTGAGTAGGGATATTCCATTAATGTTCCAAAAATATAATTTCATTATTATTTCCTTCTTCTATAATATACATGTTTCCACATTTGTTTTTAATTCAAGTATAATGATTTTCCAAAAATAAATTTCATTCAAAAAAACATCATTGAATCCTCATTTTTTTATTATTATCCAATGAAAATTGATCTCTTCTTCCAAAACATTATCTCCTTTTATTCATACTAGAACATAAAATATTATTCACAAATGTATTCTTTTTAAAATTGTCATACACATTATTACTTTGAATGTTTTTTTCATGAATTCAATTTTAATACGTTCTATGTTCCTTGAATGACTATATATGTTTATATATTATGACGTGATGGTTTTGATTGGAGTCATACACCCTTCCATGCATTGGGTAATGCGACATATATCATGAGATAACATCTAATACGAATTTACATGATGCTATCTTTTTTCACAGTGGTGACTTTATTATTATGCACAGTTTTCATGTGGGAACATGATGCAAGCTTGGTTCACAACTATATGTGGTACATGACAACTATGACATGATGTTTCATTTCTATACATTTCCAAATTACTTGAAATTAAAAATAATTCACTACTTGTATAAATTATGATAATATGCTTATGATATAATAATGATGATTATTCTCACCAATTTTTATTGATTTATTTATCTTATTCATCCTGTTACTATGATTTTAGCTCACAAATTTCATTGATGTATATCCACATGTGATTACATGTATAAAGGGTAACATAATATTTTATGGATAAATATTATGGATTTTAAAAATATTTAAGTTTTATTATGTTGAAGATATTAATGCGGCTAATTTTCCCAAGCCACTAAAATGTTTCATTCGGGATTTATATCTCTATTTTGTTATTTATATCAAAAATTATGTGATAGTTATTTAATGAAATATATGATTGCTTTAAATTGTGGGAGATTTTGTTTAGGAACTCCCATTCCATTATATTTTGAGATGTATTTAAGTCCAAAATTCTGCGTGGGGGAAGTTTCATCCACCCATTCAGGAAATTAATTCTTTTGGGATGCGTAGGGGTGTTCCACCCTTTAATGTATAACAATCGAGTAGCTAGGGATTCAATGGTTCTAGAGAGTTATGTAGTTATTTCTTTCTATAGTGCCTCCAATTTTCATGGAGTAGGAGATAAATGGTGAGGTGGCCCCACCTTTAAATCACATCGACCCTTAATTCATTATATGACATATTGACCACCCTAACAGAGGAGTTGTTTTCATCCTAATATAAGAATGATGTTATCATCCTCTACGTCCTCAAATATATTTAATTCATTCCAAGATCTAGGGTTATCGTGATCCTTGGATTCTTCTCTTAAATGCATATTAAATCTCTCAGGATGTTTATTTCGAGTTACGGTTTCCCAAGTTTGATGATGTTACCACGCAGATATATTTCCCCAAATTATTTCCTTATTTTATTTTCCATGATTTTGAATCTCATTCTCATACTATGTTATTCATTCTTCTATAGTTGGAATTTATTCTCCAAAAGGGAGTTAATTGGTTGTCTCCACCCAGTTCCTTTTTTATTTGGAAGAGTTCCATAGAGGGAGTCTAAAATAATCATTTGGTTGTGCCTGGTTCTAGCTTATACTAAGATTCCATGTAACTACCACCCCTATTTTTCAATATATATTTCCTACCACTCAAGGGGTTATTTAAAAATATCATGCATATGGATTTATGTCTTCGTCCACATCATTTTTTGGATAAATAGTAATTAACAACACATAATTGTATCATGAAAGGGTACTAATCCTATCATTTTCTACACAATAGAGTGGGTTTGAACTACATACCCATCCTTCGAGACTTGTATCAAGGTCATTTATCTGTCCCATATTCGTATTAGAAAATATTTTCTTATGAACCTTACTTATTTTGATTTTTTTACATATTATCACATATCATAGTTTATAAACCATAATCTTGTGGTATTTTTGATCATAAATAATAAGTGGCATCCAATTTAAAGTTTTTTCTATCACATCCTGAAAAACGAATGAAATTCCAGTCATTTATATTTAGCTACCATACAGAAGAAATATAATTTTACCTAGGTTGATGATGATTGTATAAATACCCAAACTATATAGGATGGGTATTATTTGGGCATATAATTTCCATTTTCGACCCATATTGTAGAGGATCTAAAGGCTATTTGATAGAAAACTGGGATATAAATTCATCATGACATGTAGGATGGGGAGATCTGGAGATTTTGTGGATTTATTTAGGACCCTTTTAGGGGTGTTGACCATAATGGTTGTTAATGAGGTATGAATTATGCCATACCTACTGGTTGGGTTATCTCATAGATAGATTTTATATAGGATTCTATTGTAATTTTCAATATTTGGTGAAATCACAATCTAAAAAGTGTCAGGTGACACATCCACTTATAATGGAGAAAACACATTAAAGACCATCTTTTGGAAAATCATCACATATGATTATATGTTTGAGATGTGTTAAACTTTTTTACAGTCCCAGATTAAATTTTTATCATTGTCCCCCTCTATATTTTTGATTGAAATGTCTTTTCTTCCTCGATGATTGGGGGAATTCATATAATAAATAACTCTCCCTTGTTTTACCTATTCGAATGATCAATCCTGAAACTATAATATTGTATGACGTCATGTCCATGGAATCATTATATTCTAGGGGTTTTTTGATGTGCAATACACAATAATTATCCCATTCTTGGATATGAAAGTTTTATGAGGATTTGAAGACCAATTTCTGTAGAGTTTGGGTTATATATTGGAATGATTAAATAAATTTGCATAGTATCATTCAGTTCATGGATCCCATGATATAGATATAATATCAACGTCCATTTGGTAATTACCCGACCCTAGATACCTAGAGTCAGTGCATTATTACATAACATTGACATGATTACAAGGAATCATGTCCTGAAGCACCGATTAGTTTCATAGGCATAGATTTACTGCAATCATAAATTAGTTTTATATTACATTATGAATTGAAAAAAGAACATCATTTCATATCTTTTCAAAATGCTCATATACCTCATCTTATCCCTACAAGTCAGTCATAATATACTTCTTCGAATCATGGAAATGATAAAACATAGAAAGGGGTGTGCTTAGATGTTAAATAAGGGTAAATAATATAGTAGAAATTATAATCATTTAAGGAAAGCTGTGTAATAAAAAAGACATTGAAACATAATATTGAACAAAATATCCAAAAACTAAATCAAACATTACCATATAAACATGAAAATTTATATTCTACTAGTCGAATAATCACATGTAATAACTAATTTCAAAATGAGGGAATGTAAATTGTTGGACTTTATAACCACATAGTCAAGTCCTTGTGCCAAGACTTAAAATAAGATTTTTTTTCATGGCCTCCTGCCCAAACAGTAGTCTGTCCCATGAGTCCTATCGATTCCTTGAGGAGCTATAGTAGGCTCCACCCTTTACTGACTAAATGCAATGTATTACTTATATGAAAATGTTGAAACATAAAATAAACATTTGTATTAAAACTATCATATGAAATGTCAATGAATTAACCACAAACCATTAATGGTATTTAAAAGAACATCCAAAATCAAACATCTCCAAAAAACTTCAATACAATATAGAGTATTTTATCATAATAAATAAACATCAAATAAGCATAAAATCCAACAAAGGTTGTTTATATAGTTGAAAATAGTCAATAATACTCTTTAAGAGAAATACCCCATTTCATGAAATCATTTAAATGTCACATAATTTATAAAAGAAGATATTTAAAATAATTTTTTTATTAAAAGTTTCTCAATCAACTTTGAAACTTTTGAAAACAATTAACATTTTAAAACATTCATGTCTATATAAATAAATTCATAAACCCATTGTGAAAACATGATCATTACTGAGAATGATCATGACGAATAAATATTTAAACCTTTTAAAATGATGTTTTAGCTAAAGATACCCTTTGAAAATTCTTTTGAAAACACTGTTATGAAACATGTACATAGATAATAAATATGTCCCAGTAAAAACATACACTTAACTATCTCGGATAATAATGAGATTGAAGAATTAACTCATACCATGAACTTTTCCTTTATTCGAGGGTATGTTTAACCCCATCAATAATGACCATAGTATGTTATTAAATTATAATGAAACCAAATTCATATTTATTATATCATACTTGATTCATTTATGACATTATACAGCCCATTAATATTAATTTCCATGATAAAATAAAAATTTCCGGAAATAATCGCTTTTTAATCGTATGTGTTTAAACATGTTCTTCTTGATCTTATACCATATATCATGATTTAAATACATCCAAAATATAAAAAATGATATATATATCATATATATTATGAATATAACTATTTATATGAGATATATATAAGAAATATAAACACCATTCATGGAGACGGTAGTCCGTACGTACGCATGGATGATGGTACGGTTTTCAAATCATATTGAATGGAAGTAAGTGATTGAGATATTTGTAAATGAACACACACACACACACAGACACACATATATATATATATCCAGTATCATTATTATATAATTAATTAAATAATTATTATTCTTATATATTTTTATAATCATCCTTTATTGGTGAATGTGCAAATTAATCTCATCGCTTCGTGGAGACGGTAAGCCATGCGTAAGCAGGAGCTACACTATCTTTTCTTTAATGATAAAATGGTATGTAATTGGATGGTATATTAATTATAATAAAACATTAACACGTTATATTTATTATTTATATCAATTATACTCATTATTATATCCATCCATATAATGAAGTGTTGAAAAACAAACGACACCATAATGCGGAGAAGGTAAGGCATACGTACACACGTATGGTGAAATTGTCATTCATAGGATCGATAAAATAATGATTGTGGTTGTACCGTATTTATAATAACATCATATTATGTAGAAGGTACTAGATTTATTATTTTTGTATGGAAAAACAAATAAATAAGAAGTGGAAGAAGAAAATAACTTTAAAATAGGTGACAAAATAATTACCTCTTCTTTGGGTGCTTACTTTTTTATTTGATCAAAAGGGATCCATAGGTTGGATTTATGAACTAAGTATGGCCTCTCGATTAAATTGAGGGTATTTGGGAAGATATTTGGGAAGTTTTGGCCGAGAAAAATGTCTTTAGAGATGTTATTTTGAAAGAATGGGAAGTACCCATTTATAAGAGAGGTGAGGGTCACTTTAGGAAATGGTTGAAATATTATTTTATTATGCAATCCTATTTGTTTTATAGTGGCCACAAAAGAATTTTTTTCTTCGGTAAGGTAGGGATTGGTTGGAAGCCTCTCAACACATAGGTTTTAGATAGATTTATGTCCTCATATGAACATTAACTTTTAGATTTAACTCTAAGTTAAATAGTTTAATTTTTATCAGGTATTATAGTATTATTATAATAAATAGTTAATAAAATTACTATAAAAAGACTAAGAGAATCCCTAGGGGTTAATTATTTTATATATATAACCTTATATAAGTCCTTTGGATGAATTATTTATATTTTATAAATATTATATCGACTTATAATATAGTATTTGTTTTAAAAATTCATTTATGTCAGTTTTGACACTATTTATTATTTGGTTTTTGTTAAAGTAATTACAAATTTTTCACTTAAAATTAATTTTTTTAATCATCACTGACATGTCATATTAACATATAAAATTCATTGAATACATCAAAAGTCTAAATTTAAAATTATATTAATATTTCTAATATAAATTATTTTAATCATTCAATAATAAAGTAACTACTACATCATCATTATATCATAAATAAATTTAATTATTTAATGTCTAGAAATTATAAATAAAATTAAATTATGTAGGAAATATATTTATATTTTTGATGAATATTTATAGTTTAATTTATTTTGTTTTTATCCATATATTAAAAATGGTTTTGTTATTGAACTTTGAATTTGACACTTTTAACTCTTCTTTATTTAAAAGAATAATAAATGTCCTAATCTAATCTTAGTGGACCAAAATGATCATATTTTATTGATAAGGTTTATTTTGGTAAAACTAAACTTATCCAATAGAATTAGGAAAATGTGTTATGGTAAATATAATATCATTTTTAGCTTGAATTTCCCTATTTACTTTTAACCATGATAAATAAAATTCAAAAGTTACTATTCACCAAAAAATATTTTCATCCTATTAAACAAAATTTTACTTACTTATTTCAACCATGTCTCTCATAATTTTAAAATTCAATTCACAGAAGTGGTAAAATATCATTTTATGAAAATTTGAAAATGTGTATAGTAGGTGCGTAAAAGATGTTACAAAGTTCAATAAATTTTTATATATCTAATCTAATTATAAAATGACTCAAATGAATTAAATGGACTAATATAGGTTTTATGTATCTATTTTGACTTTAAAATAAATTTATGTAAAAATAATAATTATTTAAAAAATGCGATTTTAAATAGTAACACAGTGTTTTTCAATATTAATCAAAAATTGAATGTGTCCAGAATAATACCAAAAATTCACCCAAATGTAAATTTGATAATACAAATTAAATACATGATGTCTATTTTACCATATTTAGAACCAAAGAGTTTCATTAATTAATTTAAAATTAATTTAGGGTTTTCAAAACTAGAAAGCATGTTTTTAAGATGTAAAAACAATCAAAAGATTGACATGTGTTTTTTTCTAATTTAAATGTGAAATTAAATATAATGATATAAATTGAATTAAACAATAAAAATATAATCTAATTATACTTCAAACCCATTCATATGTATAATTCAACAATAAAAATTATATTGATTAATAAATATTGTTTTCAATTAAAATTTAGTATCTTTCACTATTCATCAAAATGTGAAAGTTATAAAAAACACCAAAAATTTATCCAAACTACATTTTTATTTTCCACTTATAAAGAAGAAGTATATTTTGGAATATATGATATATAAATGTTTCAAATTTTGGATTTAAAAAGTGTTTGCCGATAGTAGGTGGTAGAATTGAAATTTTTTTAAAAAACTTATTTTATCTGAAAAATAGATTTTGTTCCTCCATTATGTCTAAGAAACACATTATATGGATGTCAAATTTTATGGAGTATTAAAATTTTAGTTAATACTATTAATAACCACTTTTTGAATGACTAGTTTGGTAAGTCGTGTTGTGCTCAAACTCATTGTTGTGTGTTGCACATGCTATTGAATTAAATTAAAGTTATAACATATTATTAAATACTTGGGTGTTACATTATCTCCTCATTCAATAAATTATGTCCTTGCAATTTGAAATTGCTCTTCGAAAATAAAGGTTTAAAATTGAAAATACCTTTGTTGAAAACCCTTATTGAATATAGGGTTAATAAATTTTATTCTTAATAATAGGGAAAGGGAAATAAAAAAGTCACCACCAAATTAGTGTTTCGAATAGAAAAACATTGGTGGAAACTATAAACACACAGTTGGATAAAAAACGTAAATATTTATCGGGTGTGATTGATGTCATCAATCACAAACAAGTGAACAATATATTAAAAATTTATGGCCTCAAATCCATTAATCTATGATGATTTATAATATCATTGGTTCAATAAAACATAATGTTTTAGGATAACACATTTTTTATGATCCTTTCCCTAATATTTAATTAAAAAAATAATTAATATGTAGTGTTTCATCCTTTAATGAGTATCTACCACAAAGTCATCTTTCACTCCAAAATATAATATAACTAAAACATATTCTATTTAACCAAATTGAATAGGGTTCCAAAAAAACTGAATTTATAATTCATATATCAGATCATTTTAAAAACAAAACTGCAATATAATAACCCGTATATCACATATTTCAGTTGTATGTGATGAACCCTTGTCTCCCTTTGGTTGTGGGATCATGTATCGCGGCCTTGTCGGACACGATGGGTTGTCGCCTGACCACCATGTAAGAATTTTTTTAACAATCCAAATATAATCATATGAAATGTTTCAACCATAAACAGTTGTATCCAATGTCCAACTTAATTCATTCCAACCATTAGACTTCTCCAAAATACTTTTCTCCAAGATCACAGTCCAAAACTTATAAGGAAGATAAAATCAATGAAGATATCGTTTCCACATAATTACATGTGAATACCTTCATCATGTATTCTATTAAAACACGGTAACACCCTGAATTACCATAAAACCTTATTGAATATGATCATGCTCCCTTATTCCTTATAGAATACCTAATATACTTATTAAATACCAAAATTTTGTAAACTCCAGAAATTATGGAGTAAACAAACAATTAATTAGTTCTATGGTAGTAAATAATATCCAATATACTTTATAGAACTCAATTATATCTTATTATGAAATCATTATCTTAGTTTCAGAAACATTTTATGGGATTTATTTCCCCCAACTATTTACTTTCCAAAAATATTAACTTCAAAACGTGTCACATTACATGGTACCATACAATCTCAAATTCATAATGAAAACATACTATAGTACAATCCTTATATACATTATAATTAATATAACTTGTACGCAAATTACACAATTCATTAATATCATCATAAGAAAACTGATCATTCTACTTCATTGGTGGGAGTATCAAAACATGATAATTATCCAATATCATTATGTGGAGTATACTCTGATGATTGGGACATTGATTCACAGAGTATCCATACTTCTTCTAGATGAAGAATTTTACATTTTAAACTTTTTTCATACCTTTTCAATCACGTACTTGTAGTCTTTTTTCACCACACTTATAAAAAAATATCATTAAATTCAAGCATTTACCATGGTTATTATTTTTACCATTATTACATATGGTAAAACACATCATTTCCTTTATCCATTTATATATCTTTTCTCTACTATCCTCTTCTTTGCTGGCATCCATTCAAATCCATATGACTCAGATAATTATTTACATATCCTATTAACACATAATATTATTTCTTCATATGATGAGAATATGTGGGGGACTACTTACCTTCTAAATGTTGGCTTAAGACCAAGAATGATATGATCCTTCTTACTCTTTATATCATTATTTTTGTTGCAGTTCTCATTCATTCTAATGGGCACAATTTCTACACAATGGCATTCACTATGATAGATTATGAATCACAATGTATAATTCCAAACTTGTAAAATACCAAATGTAAATTTAAACGTTTATACATATAATGTATAATCATAAAATAAGTTTCATTTGAGGGATTATTTAATCATAAATCCTTCATAATGGTTTCTAATGAAAATTTGAATTATCCTAACCATATACCCTAATAGTGTCAATACCAATAGTGCATCAAGTCCCATTGTCATGTACCAGGGTACCCTAGGTAAAGCTCGAAACTCCTGGTTGGAGTTTTCACTACAAGGTACATCTATTCCAAAGGCACCTTACCTATTTTTATCCAGACTAGAAATTATTTTCTTGGGAGACCAACATAATATTTACACTACCAAAATTTATAGATGTTCATATATGATATTCCTCAATGTCTATCGTATGGTAATATTATCTAATCATAGATTTTTAAATCTCGTTTCCATGTTATGTACTAAACATTATCTAATACCAACTTCAACTCGCTGACCCTAGTTACCTAGATTTGGTGCGTTATTACTTAACATTGAAATGCTTAAAAGGAATCAAGGCCCAAAGGAAAGATCAGTTCAGTGTAATTGGATCTATTAGATACATACATGAGTTTATATTACATTATGAAATGGAAAAAACAACAACATTGTATATCCTTTGAACTCACTCATATCACTTAGTTTATCCCTACAAGTCTTCCATTATATACTTCCTCTCATCCTTTGGAAAAAAAACCATTTAATGGGGTGAGCTTAAATGCATAGTAACAGTAAATAATATAACAGAAACCATAAACATTTAGGTAAAGATGTGGAATAAATATAAAAGAATATTAAACATAATCATAAACATAATATTGAACAAATAAATCAATAATTTCTTCATAAACATGCTAATGGATATTCTACTAGTCGAATAATCACATGTAATAACTAATTTTATTATGAGGGAATGCATAATGTAGGACAACATAACCACATAGTCCAGGCCTCTTTCCAAGACTACAAATAATATTTTGTCAAGGTCTTGTACCAAACACTAGTTGGTCTCATGAGACCTTCCTTTGCATAAATGAGCTATAACAGGCTCCACCTATCACTTATTATGTCCAATGCATTCCACATATGAAAATGTTGAAACATAACATAAACATTCATATTAAAACTAGCATACGGAATGTCAATACATTAACCAAAAACCATGAATGGTATAAAAATAGCACATACATAGTCAAACATATAACAAAACCGTCAATATAATATGGAAGATTTTATCATAATAAATCAACTTTAAATAATATTATAATCCAACAAATGATGTTGAAATAGTTGAAAATAATCAAAAAAACTCTTTGAGAGAAATACCATGTTTCACGAAATCATTTAAAATCAACACTATATAAAGCAGAATTAAATTATATGAATTTGTTGAATCAATGATTCCCATACTACTTGGAAACTTTTTAAAGGAATTACCATTTTAAAACATTCATGTCCATATAAATAAATCCTTAAAACCATTTTTAAAACATGGACATTAATGAGAATAATTAAAAATAATAAATATTTAAACCATTTAAAATGATGTTTTAGTTAATGATTCCCTTAAAAGGAATATTTTTTAAAACTATTTTATGAAACATGTACATGGATAATAGATATGTCTCATTAAAAACATACACATAATCAATCTCAGATAAAAATGAGATCGAGTAATTAACTCTTACCTTGTACTTTTCCATTAGTTTAGGGTACGTTTAATCTCAAGTATAATGACCATATAATTTTATTAAATTATACCAAAACCATATTAATATTTATTATATCATACATGATTCATTTATGACTTTATACTTCCCATTAATAATGATATCCTTGATAAAGAAACATTTTGGGTAGTAATCGATTTCTTTATCGTATGTTATTTAAATTTGTATTATTGATCATATCACATAGATATTGATTTGCATACTTAAAGAATATAAAACATTATTTATGTATTATATATATTAAGAAAAAAAATATTTTTAATATATATATATATATATGAAATGGAAACACCGTTCATGGAAACGGTAGTCCATACGTACGCATGGACATTGTTTCCATTTTTTTATTTGATTGAATTAAAGTAAGTGATTGTGATATATGTGAATGAATAAATATATATATATTTATCCAGTATCATTTTAATGCCATAAATTTCATACATATTAATAATATATATTTTTATAATCATTTTTTAATGGTGAATGTGGAAATGAATCTCATCACATCATGGAGACGAAAATTCGTACGTACACACGAGCAACGATATAATTTCATTAATGACAAAATGGTATGAAATTTTATGGTATATTAATTATTAAGAAACATTAACATGTTATATTTATTATTTAAATCAATTATACTCGTTATTATACCTATCCAAATAATGAAATGTAGAATAATATTCTACACCACAACGTGGAGATAGAAAGCCATACATACACATGTATGGTGACCTTGTCATTCATAAGATGGATAAAATAATGAATATGGTTGTAAAAAAATTATAAAAACTTCATATTATGTAAAAGATACTATACTTATTATTATTTTTTATGGAAACAACAAAGAAAGAGGAAGTGGAAGAAAAAAATTACATTGAAAGAGGTGATGAAATAATTACCTCTTCTTCGGAAGCTTCCATTTGAATTGATAAAAATGGATCCTTAGGATGGATTTTTGATCTATATAAAGGCCTATAGGTTGAATTGAGGTTATTTGGGAGGATTTATGAGTAGGGTTTGTCTGAGACAAGTGGATTTGGAGGTGTGATTTTGAGAGAAGGGGAAGTACCTTTTTATAAGAGAGGTGAGGGTAACATTAAAAAATGCATGAATTATTATTTTATTATACAATCATATTTGGTTTATAATGGCTCTAAAAAGATGTATTTAGTGTCTAAAGTATGTATGGGTCTAAAAACTTTCATCTAATTGGTTTTAGACAAGTTTAGACCCCATATTTACATTAACATTTAGATTTAACTCTTAGTTAAATTGTTTAACTTTTACTTTGTATTCTTGTATTATTATAATTAGTGGTTAATAATCACAGTATAAAAAGCCAAGAGAACACAAATTTGATCATTATTGATATATATATATATCCTTATCTATGTCCTTTTGCAGAACCTTATATTTTTAGGAATATTATATCAATTAATAATATATTATTTGTTTTAAAAATTCATTTATTTCAATTTTGAGACTATTTAGTATTTTGTTTTTGTGAAATTCATAACAACTTTATCACATTGCAAAAAATTTATTTAATTAAACCTAACATGTAATTGTAACCTAGAAAATTTGTGTAACACATCAAAATCTATTTACATTATATTTATATTTTAATATCATTTATTTTAATCGTTCAATAATAAGATAATTACTACATCGTCATTGTGTAAAAATTAAATTTAATTACATATTGTCTATAAATTATAAATAAAATATGATTATGTGGGAAATAATTGTATCTTTCAAATAAATATTTATAGGTGAATTTATATTATGTATAACCCTGTATTCAAAATGGTTTAGTTATTAAACATTGAATTTAACACTTTTAGCCCTTCTTTATATAAAATAATAATAAATGTCCAAATCTAATCAAAGTGGACCAAAAGGATCATTTTTTATTCCTACGGTTTATTTTAGTCAAAATACACTAATCCAATAGAATTAGGATATGTGTTAGGGTAATTATAATATCATTTTTACCCGTAATTACGCTATTTACTTTTAACCGTGGTTTACAAAATTCAAAAGATACTATTCACCAAAAAATATTTTCATCCTATTGAACCACATTTTACTTTCTAATGTCAACTGTGTCTCTCAAACTTTTTATATTCAATTCAAAGAAGTGGAAAAATTATGAATTATGCAAATTTGCAAATGTGCCTAGAAGGTGGGTAAAAGATGTTAAAATGTTTAATAAAAATTTATATTTTTAATCTTATTATAAAATGAATCTAGTGAATTATAATGGAATAATAATTTTATTATTTATCTATTTTGACTCTAAAATAAATTTATGTGAAAATAATAATTCATAATATAAAATTCAGTTTTAATGAATAACGTAGTGGTTTTAACTATTCATCAAAAATTAAATGTTTTCATAAAAATACCAAAAATTCACCAAAAGGTAATTTTGATATTCCAAATTAATTTTTTTCCATTTTAATAAATAAAAAACATAGGAGTTCCATTAATTAATTTAAAATTAATTTTCATTGTAAAAAATAAGAAAGTGAGTTTTTGATAAGTAAAAACTATCAAATGATTGACATGTGTTTCTATCTAATATAAATGTTAAATTAAAAATAATGACCTAAATTATATTAAATGATAAAAATTTAATCTAATTATACTTCAAACCCATTAATATGTATAATTTACCACTATAAATTTTTTTTGATTAAAAATGTTCTTTTCAATGAAAACTTAGTATCCTTAACTATTCATCTAAATATGAATGTTATTAGAAAAAACCCCAAAAATTTATCCAAACTAAATTTTTATTTCTTTCATCTAATTAAAATTTTTATTTTTACAATTGTATTATATAAAAGTGTCAAATAATGGATTTAAAAAAGTTTTGCAATTAACAGGAGGCAAAATTACATTTTTTTAAAAATACTTCATTTATCTGAAAATTGAATTTGTTTATATATTATGTCAATGAAAAAACATAATATGGATGTTAAAATTATATGAAGTATTCAAAATGTAGTTAATACTATTCATACTTTCTTTTTGAACACTATTTTGGTAAGTCGTGGTGCGCTCTAACTCAGTGTTTTTTGTGGGGAAAGCTATTGAATTACATTAAAGATATGACTTACTATGAAATATTGGGGTGTTTCAAATTTGATAATATTCTATATTCATGTTAGGATAATTAATTTGATATCCTGGATAAGGGAAGTTTCTTTTCTTTTACAACTGAAGAGTTTCTGATATATTTTATAGTAATTTAGGTATATATTCCTTTTTTTATCTCTTTTGGTGTAAAAATTAGCTTTGGTTCTATATATATTATAGAGATAGTTTCTGGATAACTTTCTCAATATATCGAGGTCACCTTTTTCATTTTCATAGTCATATTCATCCACCTCCTCATACAATAGAGATCTCTTATTATGGTCTCACGCTGATCAAGGAGTGGTATTTCTAATTGTTAATGAGGAAATATATATTGTTGATCCTATTATTTCATGAAATACTCTTTATAAAGGTGTTTAGGATTTGAGTATCACTTTATACAAAGGATTCACTAAAAGGTTTTTATTTTCTTTTCCATGTGAGATATTATTATGGGGAGGATATCCATGGTGCATATCAGGAGCAGAGTCCATGTGAATCATGTCTACACTAACCATGGTGGATTTCAAGTGAATATTACATTTGATCCATCTCTATAGAGCAACAAGGAGGAAAATCAAGGTAGTGATTAACTTCTTCTTTTGGTCGAACAGTCGATGGAACCGTGAGGATTTTAAAATATGCATCAAACAATCTATGGGGCACCATCCTTGTGAATATCTGTAAAATTAACCTCATTATTCATTGTCACTAGAATATGTTGAACAGCCTTCTAGGTTTGGTCAATGATATGATCCAAATGTATGATGGTTACAGTAAAATTTTAACAAACATCTCTATCTATTGGTATGTGACGTTACTACTAAAAAGATGATGGAGTATTCTAGTGAGATTCTAAATCTTCATTAGGTATGTGATCCCACTGGTGATTTGTTTATAGAGAATTACGATAAACATTGGAGAATGATGGTGTATGTTCCATGATCAAATAATAATTCCCATTTAGAATATTTCGATAGACCCCGATAATGGGAGAATGTATAGGATACTCCACCTGTAGAGCCTCTAAAGGATGATAATTTTTTCATTCATTGGATGAATTATGTTTATTTTAATAAATACTAGAAGTATTCAGAATACTCTGTCTATCATTATCAATAGAGATTGTTTCCTTCCATCAGTAAGCTTCCAAAATATTCTAATTAGCATCATCAGAAGGGATATGATCCTTCCTTGATGTTATTTGTATATTTTACTAAAAAATCATATTGGAGTGATGGTATGTGATTAGTCCGATAATTTTGTAGTATAAAAATGTCTCTCCTTGAGATAAATGTGAACCTAACTCGAGTTATGTGAAAAAATAAGTTGTTGGGACCCTGTCGAAATGGGAGTATTCACCTACTCACATGCCTCAACCTTTAAGAGATTTTGTTGATAATACTCCCAAATGATTGCAAGAATGTTTTATTTCATCAAATGATCAACATGTTCAAACTAATTGTAGTGACACAATGGTCTGGAAGTTGGTATACAGATGTGTGTGTGTCCCTATTCTTGTATCAGTTCTGGAATATGCTGGTTGAGCCATTTATCTATTCCTAGAATTTATTGACACATAAATAGAGTGTCGTAGAAATATAGGTATTTAATTTATTAATCACCAAGATATATTATAATATGTTATCAATTGAAGCATGGATATAATCCCAATATTTTACTCTATTTGGTATCATAATATGGCTTTGAGCTTCATATATTGGGGAATGTATATTATCCTCTCTCATGTATTCTATAACAATATGCATGTAATATTTTTCTGAGTGGGAATGCATTAGATCATACTGACATGCCATCACCAGAATCTACCAATGACATTTATCAGTGGAAGTGGGAATAACAAACCACTAACTTTTATCTATAACATTCCATGCCATATGATATCTCTTTAGTACTCATGCAGGAGTGCCTTATATGGCCACTTGTTAGGGGGTTCCCCTAATAGGCAACTGAGGCACACTAGATGTATGATGTTGGTGAAGGTGTTTGACAGGATCCCTCCAAGGATGCTCCAGATCATGAATGTATCCATTTTCGACTTCTATATCCACCATCATATCATATGGAAGTTTCTCATTTTCCCACATTGTGGATTTTCCATTGAAGTGGATTGTTGTGGGGACATGTTCTGATGGTATCATTATATGTTTCATTGAAAACGACAGAATTTTCATTCTTAGAATCTTGATATTCTATAAGAAAATTCAATGTTTTGGATCATAACATTTTTTTGGTATTCCTAGACCATCACATTCACCACCGGATGAAAAAGTTACATTATGGGTGATTTTGTTTTTCTACCCAAAGATATTTCATCTATAGATAATATTATCTTGATTAAAGAATGATCATTGGTTAAGGTGATGTTATTGGTAATAATTTCTATAGTAAAAAATGATACATGAACATGTATTAGAATAATTGAATCTTCATATGTATGAATCATTCTCAATTACTTATGTGTAGGTAACTCATGTTTTTATTATTACTCTTGGTTTGACCATTTTAATTTCATTGAATGAACAAGGAATAATGGATTTTTTACATGGGAACCCCAATTACATTGTAAAATAGCTCACACAGGGAACACCATTTTTTTGTATGTGAAAAAAAATTCCATGATTTGTGACCAACATATCATTGTGTGGTCAACTGATAATTTTATTATTTGATATATTGATATAGGGTTCACCATTTTGGAATCATCATGATTTTCTATTTTGAAGGTTGATTGTGAGGAGCTCAGTATACATTCATAACAAATAACTTTATTAGGGTTTATCCCAAGAAACACCCAATTTTTCACACATCCATGATGAATCTCAGACTTCATTCCAAAGGTAGGTGGTCATTTTGGTTTTCAAACCCAATGAAACCTAGGAACTCACCTTGGTCGAGAAGATGGGAGGTGATTCTCATCACACCATTTTGGGATGAATTATTTCCTACATCAGGACAATGTTATAGATTAATAAAATGTTCTTAATTCTATCCAAAATCATATTACCTAATTAGTTTCCATAAAAATGATGACAAGTAGAATATATCCCTATGAAAGGGGGTAATGCCAATGAAACTATCTATATGTTTCAAAATTAATCAATATTCTTCTCATTATATCTTTTAAATGAGAATTTTCTCATGTTTTTAATTCATATAATTATACAATTTGGAGTTCACTATCATCCTAGATGGTAATTGTTATTCAAAGAATGGGTTTGAACATGTAAGTGGAATCCCATGTATACTATAAGAAAAGGAATTAATGACCATTTAGTTTCATTGGAATTTTCTTAGGTTATATTATTGGGCAGTACCATAGAGGTTTACTTTATATAAGAGGGATGTATATTAATAACATAGGAATTTAGTATGAAGCCTGAGCCATAGAAAAGTCTGTGACATATATTGTTGATAACAGAAATTAGAGTATTAATAGTTTGATTTTTCTTCAACATGTTGATCAGTGGAAATTTATAATTATAACTCAGGAGGGTTATTTTCTAAGATTATATATATACAGTTATACCTTATTGGTAGAAACCAAGTAGGATTCCCCAAAAATGAGGAACTATTACCTTATTATTGATGAGTCTTACAAATTGGTTTTTCCTTATTTGGTGTATTTAAATATTGTTAGGGTCATGATTGTAACAAATACATAAGCCCAAGTGAGATATGATCAGTATGAGAAATAATAAACAATAACTGTTTGTGCCAAAATTTGGGAAGAGGAAGAACAAATTAAAGTCCTTTGAGGGTGCCTCACGAAGCTTGTTCACGAATACCCGCAACACTGCGACCTATGCGAAGCAATTCTTTCTATGAAGATACTTCATATCATAGAGGTGGGAGGCTCCGCAATCCGATTTGACATTTATGAGGCGTCTGTGATTCAATGTGGTAGGAGGATCCATGATCTGATTTAACGTTTTCAAAGCCACTACTAATCAAGGAGGTGGGAGGCTCTGCGGTTACGACAAAGTTGCACGTAGCTCTGTGCCGAGTGAGATCAACTTTGCGGCGCCTCATGCCTATAAATATTGAGCTCCCCTCAAGCCCAAAGGATTGATCCTATGACCTTTCACCTTCTTAGCTCTCAAATCATGATGCAATTTATACTTTTCGAACAATGACTTATTCATGGTACATTAGCATCACGATGTTCATTTCCATTTACTTAAATTAAACCACTCTTCAAAGAGGGATGCCCTTCACAGAGCCTAGGGGCCATCACAAAGGGAGTGGATCCCCATGGGGACTCAGGATTTCATGGAGAGATTATTCTTTTAGAAGTACCCTCTACGCACATGTAACCCACATTCTAGGGCTGGGTAACTCTACATCCGGAAGAACACTAGTTTTCAGTGCTCTGCTTCACATGGTACCCTTTATTCATGAATAACTACTCTGAAATAGCCTTTCCACTTCATTAAGTACCTTCCATATGAACTTGTTCCGTAATTCTAGGCTAGGCCTCTTCACTTCATGGAGCATACACCTTCATAAATCCCCTCCACTGTATGGTGCACCAAATCTTCATGAGGCTTCTTCCTATGAACCCCTTTACTCCACAACTAATTTTCCCATACGACTCTCTAGGTTTGCATGAAGTGATTTCAATGTCCCTTGGGCGGTGCTTCATGTTTTGTTGCTTTGCCTCATGATTCATCTTACAGTATTTCTAACAGCTATTGTTTCTTCGCATGTCCATTCTAACATGGTCCCCTCAATATATCACTCCATGACACCCCCTTCCCATGGCATCGTGGATGCCTTCTCATCCCCAAGGGTGGGTGGGTATTTGTTTTATAATTTCCTGGGGCGAGGAGTGAACCTTGCTCATCTATGATGTAGAATGTTAAACTACCTAACACAATCATCCTCATCACATGATGTTAATATGTGACCTCACTATGCACACTCGACACAAGGAACCCTTTCGAAGACATTCTCTACGCCTACTCATTTCCAAGGGAGTTATATTTTCCTCAAATGGAAATGAGAACCTCTCTATTGGAGTAGTGCCTATCCATGGGGAATTCCAATAATCTTGGTGTAATCCCCTAGCATTTCTTACGGGAGGCAGTGTGCCTGCTTTCCCTCCTCTCTTCTTGAGTTCCAAAGACTATATGATGTGATGGGCACCGGAACCCTCTTTTCTTCACGGACAAATCATTCCCCCACTGGGCTTTGTCTCTGCCCGAGCGTCCACCCAGCAGTTAGTCCCAATCTCCATCCCCATGGCCCGCTAACCACATGTAATCCCTTGTTTCCTCATTGGTCTGTTAACCACGCTTAAGCCTCTATTTCCCCTTTGTGCTTCTAACCATGTGTAATCCCCACTCTACTTCCCATGGACACACATTTTGAAATGTGATTATCAAGTCTTTGTTGCCTCTTGTTTCTCACACCGAGCATGAATCACATGGTCGCAGAGTAAGCATTGTCCATGGAATCCTTTCTGGGCCACCATATCATGTAGGACCCAAAAACCATCATGAACTATGTGGACCTTGATCCATGTATCCTAAGAAAGGTACATAGGAATCCTCTCAGAATGTTCAAGCCCAACACACACAGTTGTTCCGACCCCCTTCATGTAGGTTCACCTTCATCCCACATGACTTTAAACGGTATCCTACCTCATTAACTATGTGGAATTTGATGCTTTCCAAGGAATGGTATGTTGGAATCCTCTTCGAATTTCAATACAAACACGTATTGGTCCTGAACATCTTCACGTCGGTTTACCAACATCCATTATGAACTGCATGGACATTGATCCTTGACACGACAGGGTTCCTAGGAAGCGTCCCCGAGGTTCATGCCCAAAATCCATTGGTCCCGACCACACTATCTCGGTTCTCCCCCATCATGCATGGTGTTAAACTGTTTTCCCCTTTTTGTCCTACATGACGCTAAACAATACTTCAATCAGTGGTAAGTTGATGTCAATCCTAATCTGTGGTAAGTCGTTAACCCCAATCAACATTAAGTCGGTGTATTCCACATTTTTGTGACCCACATCTCTGGTCCTTGCTTGAAAATCATACCAACTCGGGAGACTAACAACACATAAGCCCCACTCTATCATTGGGACGTTGTCCTCTAGATACACCCCTATTATGTGCCCTCATCCAGAACTACATGTACATTGATCCTTCCCAAGCCTAGGTATGTAGGAATCCTACATGTGGTTCAAGCCCATCATATATGCCTCATCCTGGACATTCCCTCAAACATATGTGTTTTGGGAAGGTCATTCCCAAACCCAGAGGTCCCACTTCCTCTAAGTCCCCTCTAAATGGGATGCCTCCATATGTGTTTCATCGCCTCACCAAACTACGCTGACATTGACTCCCTGCCATGAGGATATGTAGGAAGTCTCTTCGAGGCTCAATCCCAACTTCTCCATCACCCATGAATTGGTTCCGTCTCTCTATACATCGACTAAAAAACCATACTCATCCAAATTATAACCCGAGTTGGACATCCCAATGAAATAATGTCACCCACTTTCTCACTGCTCCCAGCATTAGTGTTCCTTCCAGGGGTTGCACCCATCTGATCCACTGCAGTCAGTGTTCCGATAAGTCTTATCTGTCTCCAATAGATATCAAAAGCGTGGAATACATTGTGTTAAACATGGGAATCTGATGAAAACATAGAGACAAGCCTATGAAATATAATTCCCCACATTTGATGTGGGATTACTTGGGCTTCGGAGCCCTCATGAATCCCTATAATAAGGGGACGAAACCTAGACGCACTAGTTATCCAACATTTGAAAATGAAAGTGATGTCCAACTTGACTACTCCCCCGACCGAAGGGTTCTTATCTAACTGGATCACATGGAATGTTCTTCCAAAAGTACAGTAATTAACTAGCATCCATAAAGACATGGCACCAGGAAGAGTTTCACGAACAATGTATTAATCTATAAAGGACACACTAACTAGGTGCCAAGTAATAAAGAGGAATTACATGATGTTGGAACCGATATCTCATCATCCCATTTCAATCAAGGAGAAATAATCTCTCAATAAGCGATGGATACCACCCACCTTTGGAATGTTGGGGTGCGGGGCAATAGTCAGTGTGTCCTCCTCTGAAACGGATGGATGTTCACACTCCGGTGAAACTGTCAGTAACAGAAATGGTGAACCAAAAATGAATTTATTCTCATCAAAGTGGAGATTAGTATAATTGGAGACATCATTTGACTAGAGTGTCACCGAATCCATGTTTTTGGCACCATTTCCCATCATAAAAGTAGTGGTCCTGGCATGAAACTCACTAGATGGTGGGGCAGTTAAGATGTTTAACATATCGATCTTTGACATTTTCAGCGTGGATCCTTCTTACTAGTCATGGAAGAAGGAATGGTTTTGGGGCACTGGCCATTGATTTCTTAGTTTCCGCACTAATGGTTTCATCTTCATAACATTGAGGACCCAAGCATCATTAACAGAAAACTGATCACCGCCTATCCATAGACGAAGGGGTAAGGGAAAAGTCGATGTGGCAACCCCATGTGGCTCCACTACTTCTGCGACAGTCTCCACATCCCCAACAGTTGGGCACCCACACCCCATCTCCACATCTGAATTCATTGTGCAAATAATGATAAATGTCCTCACCTGCTGATACGAGGAGGAGGAGATTATCCAGGCTCAGGATATGGGCCACTAGGATTTAGAGGCATCTACGCCTCATCGTCACTGCCACCCCCAATGCACACATAGGGATCCACTGCTCGCCACTCTGATGTCTAACTGTTTTGGGATCCTTTCTCCGAAATGCTTCGATATCTCCCTCCCCTATGGCAATGAGGTGGGGGATGTCCAGGCCAACCAGACGGGGATACCATTCTAGGGGCTCCCAAGTAGGGCTGCCAGTGGTACGCTTCAGTGCCACCACCTGGTCCCATGGGTTGAGGAGCAGTTAATCTATGCGCCTACACCACTGGCCCAAGTCCGACTGACCCGACAATAGTGTCAAGCGCATGCTGAGGAGGATGCTCGCCAAGGGTGATCAATATCAAAGACTAAAATTGATCGTGCCAAAACCAATATATTCCATCAATTCCTTGTCTATTATGACCAGGGACATGCAGTCATCCAGCCCGGATCAAGGCCTCAATTGCCCCACCGGCAGGGTGGGTAGACTCTCATAGTTTCCTGAACAAGTAGTGCCTACCCCGAAGAGATCCAAAACAACGACACACATTTTGGAGGACCTCCCCATTCAACCACCATTGAGTACGTGGGTCTTCCTAGATTCTAAGATTATTGTGGAGTTCCTCCACGTTCCACCTTCAATATGAAGGAGGGGCTTCCCATGATAGGGACACAAAGTACAAAATCCACCTCTGCACTTATGCCATTGTGAATAGAGTCATTACTCCTACCACATGACTTCGACGAGGAGATGACACACATCTAATCAATCTATAGTGTGGGCATTTCCCTATGACCTTGTAGTAGATGGGGAAGGTCCTCCTTACAAAAACAATCACAGGAGTGAAGGTCAGCCTCTCTTCATTAGCACCTAGCATAGATGTCCTCCGCCTGTTCAAATTGAACAATACAAAGACCCTATATGTGCGGATGATGACATGGGAAATAATCATGGAGGTCCTACCCATGATCCTACCCTCTATAGAACCTTTCGAAAATATTCCCTCCACAAACCGCCAGTGGACACAGTGGTCCTACCCATGTTCCCTTTGACATCTATCTAAGTTCTCCTCACACCACAGCTCACATAGTATGTCCTCTCCACCCCAGCACCAGCTCGGATGAAGGACCTCCTCGATCCCAAAATCTACCATGTCCTGAAGATCCCTCATAGGGAAGGAAGTTAGGTCGTCACTTCCATAAGAAGAAGGCCATGAAGATTCTGACTGTGATTATACATGTCATATTCTCAGATTCTAAATAGGAATATGATTTAGAAATGGAACCCTCACCCCGATCCTCCATGTTTGGGGTCGGGGCAAGAAAAAGGAACATCAACCCCAAACAAAAAAAATGTGAGTTCCACTTGACCCCTTCCTACCTCTATAGATACATCCACGAGGACAAAAATTTCACGACTACCTAGGGTCAAATCCTACAATCACCACCATCATCACTAGGAGAATTTTCTACCTTGCCTAGAGATAGTGGAGATTTATTCTGGGGACCAATGGAGAAGAGAAACAGCATAGTCCACCACTAGCTTCCATAGTACATGTGCCATAAACTGTGGTCACCGGCCCATCTGATTACGATGTGGTGGCCATGTTGTTACACTCTTCTGAGGATAGCCCGAGATGTGGCGGCTTGTCAGCCTACCCGCCGTATTCTCCACTGTCCAGCCTATCATCTCTGCAATCGACTTCAGTGTTGCTACTAGTTCCCCAGCCACCTGCAGTTGATGAGTGGGGAAAACCAAGGGCTACACCCCAAATTTGGTCCGAGGATCTTGTGGGACATTCTTGCGGCAGACCATTTCCAAGAGATGTTTTGGCCAGTCATAGAACCAAAATTCAGTGTACCATAATTTCTCACCCTGGAAGAAGTCGGATTATTTTGCTCGACCCTCTTGGTGATGTATTTCCATATTCATCATTGATGACTGGCCAACCCTAAGAGATAGGTACACTTCGAAGACATTGGCCAACAATGCAGTCTTGTTGATCTGGATGCACTCCCCGTGGCCCAACACCCTAAGTCACCAGGCCGCCATAGGACCCTCTAACAAAGATACATTCTGAAAATTAAAGTGTTATTTGGGATTGTTAATGAGGATTCCCCCCATGTGAAGATATGTGGATGGCGACATTTTGCTGCCCTCCACATTAGTTCTATCTGGTGTCAGCCTGACATTCCAAATGATATCGACGATATGCCTCTAGGTAGAGTCATGGTTAACATGGATGATTTATCATATGAAGAGTCAGAAACAAAACTCATTGGGGAAAACATACCCCCCAGGGGAGTGCCACAACTTTTGGACTTATTAAGAAGGGTAAAATTCCAGTAGAGAAATCTAATGGGTCATCACATTCCCACTGAAGCATTGTTCCTCAGCTGAAATCTCAACAAGGGTAAGAAGCACCTTGGAGCCATCAAATCCTCGGACCCTTTTTGCTCAATACATAAGACGAAGGATGATCCTGATAATGTTGTGTTGCATAAAAAGATCATGGATTTTAAGAATATATTTTATGACCACCTTGTTGAGCATGTCACAACATGATGGCTAAACCATGATGATCCACGTCTTGGGTAGCAAGGGCAGACACAATTTCCCCCCAGTGAATTGCCTCTAGGTGATCATGACCAAATTACCCATGCAGGTAGGATTGAGGCAAGAACATGTGGCCAAATGGCACAATATGTGTCACTAAATCCACTAGAGCAATGAGGAAATCCCTGAGACCTATCTCAGGTTTCCCCATCCACTCAGCAGATCCTCCTAGTAGCATTTCCACATGCCATTGGGCCTATTTATCATGTTAAAGAACCCACCAATGCACTGTTGTTTAGTGATCCACATCAAGATAGGAACCACCATCAAGATGATCCCACGACAACACTCATTGCTCACCATGAGGCATTGGAAACATGTCAGGTAGAAATATTTCCTCACAGAAAGCTGTAATCGGCATGGGTGGATGATATGCCAGCACCCCCTGGTATTGAAAATCCAAACTTCACCCCTCTAATAGAATGGGTGACCTACTGCAGCATCTTACCCATTTCATTTCAAGGTTCGGACCCATGTTGGGAACTCTAGAGCTGTAAGAGGCTGACAAAATATGATGCTTTTTATAGACATTGGTCGGGCCTACTTTTGTCTTATACATCCAACAACCCATAGGATTAGTAGCAAGATGAGAAGAACTTCGTAGGCAATATATCAAACATTTTAGTTCCGCTTCATGGTAGATGAGTCTTTCAGACCTCTTCAAGTGCAAGAAGAATCCTGATGAGTGTGTCACGGAATTTTTTGCCCAATGTAAAGGGCTCACATACTCTTTTGAAATGCCACTGACTCAAGAATAGCTACTGAAGATCTGTGTGGGGAATGTAAATACAGAACTGGACCCCTCTCTGATCACCAAGAACTATCCTGGAGGATTATTATACTTCTCTGATATGGACCAATTCCTTTACAAAGCATTATTGCAGGCTAAGTAGTCACGCTTGTTGCCTCCTACGATTCCTGAATGAAGAGCTACTAAGGATGATCCCACCTTTGTGGCATAGATAATGGAACCTATGAAACTAGAGTTGTTACCAAGGGAGCTGCCTCCATGGCCTTGAAAAGGCCCTCCACCTCCGGTACAACATCTGGCTGAGCAGCACCCACCTCAGAACTGGCAGGCACCCCCGCGTAATGCGCCGCCACCACCCAGGTGAGATAACCATACATTACCTCCTCTACAATCTCCTCCAACCCCTCGTATGGTTAAGGATCTCAGGCCCCCATCCCAAATAGGAGAAACTAGACATTCACATTCAATGAGGATATGTTCCCCAGTTATTTCTGCAGTGCCTTGGTATAGGGACTTCATCATTTTCCTAAATGCAGGAGGCTAAAAGAGGGAGATCTTACTGATCACCCCAACTACTACACCTACAATCAGATCCTAGGAAACACCCTCAAACATTTCTATGTGTTTATGGACTGGCTTCATGACCATGTCGACAATATCTTTTTCAGGTTAGGCCCAACTCTGGCAGATGTGGCATGTGTGTCTGTGAAGCCCAATTGTAGTAGTGACAACAATGGAGAGTGGCATTAGGTATCCAACTGTGGATCCTAGATGTATGATGAATGGATTTCTTGTAAAAGATTCTCCCATTCCAATGGTATTATCTGTGCATGCCTGAATCGAACAGATCCCTCAGCATCCACTACTACTACTACTATATCGTCATCTCAACCATCCCCTTCTCCAAAGAGAAAACATCGGAAACAAAATGGAAAACCAATTCCCCTACCACTGCCCTCATCATCCTATACTCTTAGAGACTCTATTCCCCTAGATAGGGAGATTTCAAACGAAATTCCTCGGGTAGTGGATGATTTTTCAAGCAATAGTCAAGGGTATGCCTCAGTTAAAACTGTAGAGTTGGTAAACCCCTACATGATTTATGACGGCGAGGAGTGCCAGGAAGATCCTCCCAATGTTACCATCTATCACCAACATCAAAGGAGCCATTAAAATATGGGTCATTAGAGTTCCTCAGTTAGCACTTCTAGCTAGGCAGTGCATACCACCGAATCCAAATAGTAGTCCCAGCACAAATCCCAACATGTGAAACCTTCTCATCTGGTGTCATATGATCCCCACATTTCCCCATTTTTGTTGATTGATCAGGTAGATCCACATCCCCGGCGCTGTGATTGTCCATGCTCTACTACAGAACTGTCTTAGTAAACTGGCCCTCACCCGATAGTCACTCCACAAACATCGACCAGTGAGAAACGGGGTATTCCTAGCACCCATCAGCCATCGGTCCAACCGGCAGGACCCGCCTTACCTCTTTCCACAAAGATACCTCTTGTAAGAAGAATCTCACAACTAGCACAATAGTATGATGTCCTCAAACATCTTACTATCATTACAGCCAGTCTCTTCATCCATGAGGCCCTTCTCTTGTCATCAGATACACATGAATCCCTTAGTGAGGTTTTATGAAGCCCCCTCCAGTTCGAGACGGAGGTAGCAGCCACAAAAGCCTTCCATGCAGAGGCAGTCATGCATACTAAATGTTGGGACATCATTTAGTTCTTAGTAGAAGATGAATTCTCTCCCATGTAGAGGCACATCCTCCCACTATACATCACCAACCATTTTAATTGTGTGGAGTTTTGTCGTTTCCTTGTCGAAAAAGGCTCTAGGATCAACCTGATCCTGACTAGGAAACTGCAAAATTGGGGTTGTTTGAGGATGATCTAAGTCCCTCTAACTAGAAAATCATAGGTTATGATAGGAAGGAATAGGCACTAGTCAGAAAAATTCACATAAATACCCAGTTCGATGGTCTAGTAGTCAGCATCGAGTTCGTTGTTATCTCCTAGGACACTGCCTACAATGCACTGATGGGAAAGCCATGGCTCCACCTGCATGTGGTGGTTCCTTCATCATATCACTAGTGCCTGAATTAATCCATTAATGGTTGAGTGGGAATAATTCAAGGTGACACATCTCCCTTTGACTCTTTTCAATCCCACTATTAGGGATGCCAACTATTATAAGAGCAAGGACAAGTAGATTCAAGGTAACGAGGTTGAGCATGCTTCTACTGCGAATAACCCGTGGATAGATCATGATGATGCCTACATCATTTCAATACACTAGTTCGAGGGTACAAACCAGTACATGGGGAAAATCTTCATTGTTTCTGGAATGCAGGGGGAGAACATTTCCAAGTCTAAGTGACACCAGAAGATCACCCCATACTCCTTCATGAATCAGGATTGGGTGATCTGAGATCCCCCTACACCCATATTGTATCGGGGTGTTCTCCCCATGTTGATGATAATAGGTCATAATTTCTTGGTTGACCAAGTTGGGATAAAATGGCCGAAGCCAATGCACCTCTATTTATTCGATATCATCAAGTGTGTCGCCATGGGCCAAAGGATAGAAGGGATTATATCGATATCCTTAATCACTCTTGTTTGAGCAGCATTGGAGTCCCCTGATGTAGTGTCCACCGCCCCTCAAGCTAGTACCAAGCCCCCATCGGGATTTGTTGACTCAGAATAAACTCCTCCTACTGAGGATCCCTCCTCCATAAGTGAATAATGGAATTTAGAGGCTAATCCCCCCGCCATTGAAGAAGGAGTCTCCACCACGGTCAATGAATTGGTACATGTGAACCTCGTTAGTGAGGAAGACTCGAAACCCACATTGATCAGTGCTACTATGTCCCTTGAAGAGCAAAATTATTACGCATACATCCTCAAACAATTCTATGATATATTTTCTTGTAGCTATAAAAAATGATAGGACTTGATCCCCAGGTGTCCTTCCACCTCCTCGGTCTCCCAGTAAACCACCATTGGTTTATGCAGCCTCCAAGAAAGATTAACACTTCTCATGGTTCCATGTTTGAGGCCGAAGTTGATAAGCTCATCCGATCGAATTTCTTTAAGGAGTTCTAGTAACCCAAATAGTTATCCAACATTGTTCACATCAAGAAGAAGAACAAACAGATCAGGGTCCACATCAACTTTCAATATCTCAACGGTCACTGCCCAAAGGATGATTTTACCCTCCATGTGATGGAATTGTTAATTGATGCTAATGTTGGGTTCCAAGACCTCTACATCATGGATGGGTACTCTGTGTATAACCATATCTGAATGGATCCAAAGGATGAGGATTCTAAAACCTTCAGGGCACCATAAGGTACTTTTTGTTACTATGTAATGCCCTTCTGTCAAAGGAATTCCAGTGCCACCTATCAAAATTCTATGCATTGAATATCTAATTCGATCCTCAGGACATAAGTGGAATGCTATGTAGACGAACTAGTGGTTAAATCTCGCCAGTGTCATGACCAATTCAAAGAACATGAAAAAGTGTTTGGCTTCCTTCATTCCCGCCATTTGAAGATGAACCTATTGAAGTGTGACTTTTGGCATCACCTTCGGGATGTTTTTTGGCTTCACTTTCAGATATGGGGGCATCAAGATCGACCCGGAGAAGATCAATGCCATCTGCCAGATTCCTTCCCTAGGAAACATCTGAGAGATGCGAGGTCTCTAAGGCCACTTGTCCTACATTCATAGAGTAATTGGGAATTTGGCCGGTAAGTGTAAGCCATTTTCGCTACTAATGAAGAAAGTCACTATCAACAAGTGGGACAAATAATGACATACCACATTCGAGGAAATCACGTAGTATCTTCTCCAGCCCCCAGTTATGATGCCACCTATCTCCGAGAAGCCCCTAGTCCATTATGTGACCAACCTGGAATGATCGCTCATCATCCTTCCCACCCAGAAATACAAATAGGGAATAGAGAATAGTATATAATATCATAGCCAAATTTTCCTTAATATAGAGACAATATAATCCCTTATTGAGAAGAGATACCTCATGTGGGTATTCATAGTACAAAAATTACGACAGTACATGAAGCATCATGAGGTACCGCTAGTGACCCGAGTGGATCCATTTAAGTACATCATAAACCAACCCATGATGATAGGAAATTTAGCTTGGTGGGAACTAATCCTTCAATATCTCGACATCAGGTTTTTCCCTCAGAGGTCTATTAAGGGGTAGCATTGGATGATCTCCTTATCGCTCATCCAGCTCCCGATGACCACTCCCTAGACCTTGATTTTCCCAATGAATACATCCTCTTAGTAGATCATGCCAACCCATACTGGAATATTCACTTTAATGGCGCTTTGTGGATCCCTATCAGTAGATAAATCAATGATCCTAGGCTCAACAGAGTAGGCATGGGTGTCGTAGTCATCACTCCATCACAAGCCATTCTGTAGTATTCATTCAGGTTATCAGAAGGCTACACCAACAATGAACAAGAGTACAAGTCTCTCATTACAGGCCTCATGTTGGCCCTCAAGATTGATGTTCACCACTATCATGTGAAAGGGGACTCTGAACTAGTCATCAAACATATCAACGGTGACTATATCGTCTGGAATCTAGAGGTCATATCACTGTTGGAAAACACCCTACAGTAGATGGCCTAGTTCCCATCTTAGCCCGATGTTACTCATGTCCCTCAATCCTAGAACGGTCGAGCTGACACCTCGAAAATAATAGATGTATCACTTGTAGATCCTAGATCAGATGATTTTATTTTCCATGTGGTGCACTGGAGAGTCCTTGCTTTCGTCATTCTAGATAATGATGACACCCTGTAGGTATGCCAGCATACCACTGGCGCCTCCAAGTTTGGACCACCATGTCCCCCGGATGCAGTGATTGATGTGACTCCCTACTGGGAACCTCCTTTTTCATGTACCTCCAAAATGGTAACCTCCCAGTAGTTTAAGATGAGCGATATGGAATTTGACACCACACAATATAGTTTACACTGTAGAGTGGTCCTAGTCTTGAGTGGATGCTCTATAAGAGAGGGGTTGATGGAGTTCTCCTATATTTCATTCAAGGAGATGATATTTATTATCTCATGCATGAGTGTCATAGAGTTTTCTATGGGGCTCATCTGACTGAGCCAAATCTGTCTCCCCATATCCAAAGACTGGGGTATTTTTGGCCCTCTATGATCTGTGACTTCCTTGAGTTTTCCCAGAGGTTCCATGCATTTCAAATTTATACCAAGTGTGTCAATTAGTCTCCAGAGCCTCTCCACACTGCCACGTATTCTTTACCCTTTGCAGTCTGGTGACTCGATGTCATGGGACCATATCCACCAGTGATAGCTCGCCATTGCAGTTTCGCCATGACCACTACAGATTTCATTTCCATGTGGGAAAAATTGATTCCCTCACAGAGGAAAAGGCTCATTATATCATTGAATTTGTGAGATTCAATATCATTTACTGGTTCGGAGTCCCTCACACTTTCCTCACAGATAACAGTACAAACTTCCAAGCAGCAGAGTTGAAGAAGTTGTACACCAAGTACAACATCCATTACAATAATATCTCCCGCTACCACGCACAAGAAAATGGGAAGATCTGGGTGTTCAATAAAACCCTCTATAACATTCTACAGAAAATGGTTGATCAAAAAAAAAGAAGAGTTGGGAATAAATGCTCCCAAATTCCCTCTGTCCTTACCAGACGATGACTCCGTATTCCACATAGGTGACCCCATAATCTTTTGTGTACAGAAAAGAGGTTGTCTTGACCATCGAGATTTATATTCCTTATTTATGCAAATCCATCTATGATCAGCATGCACCCGATAATGAAGCTAAAGTCCAGCTGGATGAATTGGATTCCCTCAATGAGAACACGCTTTGTGCCCTATACAATCTAGAGAGGCATCAGAACATGATATCTAGATCATTCAACATAAAAGTTCACCTCCACTCTTTCATATAAGGTGACTTGTTGTTTTCCTTTATAACACCAACAATACATGGGAAGAAACCACCAAATTTGGATCCCAAATGGGAAGGACGATATATTATTCCCATGTTTTTTTATAATGGCACATACTCCCTTGTTAACATGGATGATGATATTATAACTCCACCCACCAATGTCATGCTCCGCAACAACAATTTACCTGAGAAAATACAATTATACATGAACGTAAACTTCCGGGTCCTACATGACCTTAAACTATCATGTCCCAAATGACGTTAAACTATGTGTTGTTGCGTAGGACATTAAACTATATCAGGTCCCACATGACCTTAAACTATTACGACCAGCATAACATTAAACTGTCTGTCATCCTGCAATATTTTCAACTGTAAGAACTACATATGTATTGATTTTCATCATCATGGGATATATAGAAATGCTCTGACCCTTCATCTTGAGTCTAACCATAGTTTCCTCTTTGACTATCCCCCTACGTATAGTTCTATTGGAGGATCCCACATGGTGACGTGTAGGATTATTTGGTCGTAGCCATTTCAGGATTACGATGACCTCCCCATGTTCCCTTCTCATTCTTCAATTATCCCTCATCATCACCGTGCAATGCTAATCTTCATTTCCATCAAGAAGTATGTATGGATTGATTTCTATCATAATGGGATATGTAGAAATGCCTGAAATTTTTTTAGGTTGGCCCAGCCACAACTTCAAAATCTCTGCTCGAGTCCGAAAACATGGTGTGGTTCCATCTGTTTCCCTCCTTTACGTCAGATTCATCAAGACTGTACCATATATCCCCTTCCCTAGAGATCTCCACCTCATTCACCATCCTTCTTGATGTTAAATTCCATGGTAACATTTATGCTCCACACACTCCATCATTTGGATTTCCATCACCTTTCTCATCCAAAAGGGCCTCCATACTATACGTATACATTGACTTAGGGATCTACAATCATTTTGGGCCAACTCCCTTAAGGACCTCGAATGACAAGTTGATATAAGTACTGCATTGAGAATATGTCCAGTGGTGAATGATCATTGGGTTTTCCCATTTTAGGTCACACAATATAGATTTTGTGATTCGAACCTGGTCAACAGATATCCTTTGTCATTTTCACCACACCCATATGTCCCAAATATTGGGTGTAGTGATTTATTCTTCCCCACTGCCTCTTTAATCTTCAGTCTTCCTCAGGTAGGATTGTGAGTCCAGGTGTCGTACCCCTATATGCTAAGGATATCCAATACCTACTCGTTGTTTACTACACTGATCATTCCACAGATGGGATTTTGAGATGTGGAAGGGCCTTACCTGCATGTGGGGTTATATGGCTAAAGTTGGTCGGGACTCCCAGCCTCAGGTCCATCAACCCATTCATCCCCCTAGCCCAAGTTCTCATCAAGGATTGTGTGGTGTGGTGTGGACTTATGTCCTCATTCACGTCAGGATATTTTTCTGTGCCACACATATCACCTTGAGACATCCCTCCTTCATCTATAATCTTTTCGGAAAGCACAGGCCATGCCATGCCATGCTTCACACGCCCCGTAATTTGGGTTTTCATCTTCATTTATATCCAACAGGACCCCAGAATAGCATAAATTCGTGGCCCAAGGGCTCTACTACCATTTAGGGCCAACGTCCTCGAGGATTTCGAGCTACAAATTCATAAATGTAGCATGTTGCAAATCCAGTTAGTGGCCGTTGCTCAATTTTTTGACCCTAATCTTCGCTCACATAAATATGGATACTATGTTGAGAACATGATACATAGTTATCCTCTATCACTGTTGTTGTTTAATTTTTTTACATAGGCACAATGATTTTCCCTCTCCGCTCAGCTGTCCCTTGCATAGGACATTACACTAGGCATGTACGGTCTTAGCCCAACGACCTTAAAATAATATCACCATCATCCTCAACGCAATATGTTAAACTGTGAAATGGTTAGGAATTCCCATTTCAATTACCTCAACCTTTCCAAAAAATTGTAAAAAATGATCATTCGGGATTGTATGATGTGGTATGAGATTATTCCCTCAGTCACCTTAAAAAATTTTCTTGCAATACACATCCCTTGTTGGGGTACCAAGCCCCTATTTTCTTCCTTGTTGCAAGGCATTAAACTGCACAACATGCTTCCTCAAAACTATGTGTGGCTTGATTCCCATTATCATGGGATATGTAGGACATCAAGAACATCATGTCTTCAGGTACTGCCACATCTCATAGAATTGTACGTACCATTCTGGCCTCTAGTCGTGAGTCCTTCTAGGGGAGGGGTACGTGGTGTGGTATTTGATTATGACTCCATTAAAGTCAGATTTGTATCAACCACACAACATACTTCTTTATCTTAAGAGACATTCACTCCCTTTCCCTAAACTCATATTTTCATTTCAGTTGCTATTATGTTGGGTCCCTAAACATACTTTGGTGATTTATCATTGTGCCCATGAGTACACTAGTTCATAATATAGTGTGTCAGATTCTACCTAGACATGCTTTCAACCAATTTTCAGGCTTCTTTTTCCCCTTAATTTGGGATTTTCATTATCTTTCACATCTCAAGGGATCCCCCAATCGCTTTTATTCTCAGCCCAAGGGATCTCCTAACCTTATGGGCCAACATCCTAACAGGGTTCAAACAGAAAATTCATACAAGTACAACTTTGAGAATATGGTAAGTAGTTGACGCTCATTTGTTTTTCGCATTTCAAGTCAAAAGGTATGGATGATGTGTTTCTAATACTATCAATAGTTATCCTCAATCATCACACAATCCCCATCAACCCTTATATGTTGGTTGTAGGATTCAAACAATTTTCCACCCCATCATGACCAAGGGTAATTTCGACCCTCTTGGTATTATCCCTCAGTTTCCAATAGCACTTTACCAGGAAAAAGCCACAATAAAGAATCATTCGTGTCCCCGCACCGACATCCCCGTCATGTGTATCTCATGCATCACAAATACATTTTCTTCCCTTGTTTCCCACACCGATCTCTACCCATGTGGGCTTAGGGATCAGATCATGGTCTGTGCACACTCAGAAACGTTTCTCTTCTTCATAGCCTGAGCTCTAAGACCATAAACTAAGAACTACTTATACATCCTCTCCTCAAAACATCATGTGAATTGATTACCATCCTCATGGGAAATATATGAACACTTGGACGTTTCATCCACAAGTCAAAACCCGTATTTTCTGTCTTTTGCTGGCCCCTTGGCCTAAGGTTTCATCCTCAGAATCACGCGTGGTGTGATGTGGACCTCATCCTCGTTTATGTCGGGTATGTTTTATCATGTCATGCACATTACTCCTATGGTACCACATGACTTTAAACCATTTATACTTTATTGAACGATGTTAAAATTCATTTTTTTGTCCTATCACACAACCCTAAACTATTATATTATCATCTTGGGAACATGAGCAAAAATGGCACTACATCATGATGTCCTCACTCGAGGTGACATCATGTTGGATATTGGTTATCCTACATAGAATTTTTCAATTCCTACAAGCGACTTGCTTCTTTAGAGATACCACCATTGACTTTCAATGGTTTATCAATTCACAAAAAAGGCACACACATTTACCCAAAGCGACAAACAAGATCTATCAAATTCCGCCTTTTTGGTGCGAGATCTAGACCCGCATGACCTTATTATCCCTAATGTCGGTACCCTACCAAGTTATCTCTAGAAATATGTATGTAATGATTCCCATTCACATGGGATATGTAGGAATTCCCAAATAACTTTTCTATGGCCCAGCCTGATTTTCACCATTAATCCCTTGACATAAGGATTATTTTGAGAGTGTGTGGTGTGGCGAGTACCACATGGGTTATCATTCACGTCATGGTATGTACTAAAACAGACATTTTCATTCTGGATATCCATGTCCTCAATGCATGATTTTAAACAGCGAACCCAACCCTGAATAAGTTTAGGATGCCTCATGATAATTATGGGATGCATCCGCTTATTTGTTATAGACGATTCCACCTACCAACGTTGGTCTCTGACCACGTTGTGCCCAGAAAAACCTTTGGATTGATTCACATCTTCATGGGATACATAGTGATTCCCAGGCCATTCACCTTAGGCCAAGACCTAGGGTCATTAACCATTCTAGCCCATCGACTCAGATTCCATTCCAGGAAGTAAGAACATAAAATTATGTTCACCATCCTCTTATTACGGCGATAAACTACTTGTTAATCATCTTCCTTGGTATTATGTAATGATACATTGCATTCCAGGTCCTTACCAGAGAGGTCATGTTCAAATGTATGTTTGATCATTGATCAGGCCGATGTGCACAAATAATGTGTTTCCACCATGGTGGCATATTTTTTGGAGTGTTGGACTCCATTAGAACAAACAATAACTACACACCCCACGCTTTGCATTCCTTTTTTTGGATCCTCATCCTATTTCACGTTGAAAATAACACCCTAATAGTATATATGCTATGCCTATGGATTGCCTACTGATCTAGGCCAATGCTCTGGAAGACTAATGGATATCATTTTGAGTCGGGCCCCATGTTTCAAACATGGTCAACAGTCGGCCTTCATTTGATTTCTCCATTTTAGGCTAACGTAATAGGGGTACTGTGTTTCGAACATAGTCGTTATTTCACCTTCATTATCACCCCACCCCCACAGGGTTCCGAATCTTGGTTATCTTAATTTACACCTCACATTCCACTCTGTTTGGATTGATTCTAATGCCCCTGGTGTTACCACGATTGTGCACTAGAGCACATTGGGAAGATGGAACGTTGATTGTTCTGAGACCTTCGTTCTTTAGTCTAGCCACTCTCATTCTTCCCAGAAATCCGAATATGTCATTCCAACATTGGATTCCCGAATCATGGTTTTCAATCATATAATTATATGGGCTATCATAGTGGTCATCACTAGATTATCACATCAGGCCCGACCCATGTGAGATTTGGGATTGATCATTGGATGTTCCCCGAATGTAACGGGAATGCAATAAACCAAAAACGAATAACAGAACTCATGCATGCATCCATCATAAATAATAAAAGCATGAATGTACGTTCAATGTATATATTCACCACAAAACCCAATGATCAAATCATCCAATGGATGGTTTGACCCCATAAAAAGTGCATTGTAGCTCTGCCACCTCTGGATTGTGGCATTCAGGTTTCACTATCGCATATTCAGTTCCCTCTCCTCCTCTACAGCAATGGGGAACAGTTCTTCAGCCATGATACAGGCCTGCTCCTTATTGGTTCAGATGAAGTTCATCTCTTTAGAGGATCACTTTATGTGCTCTTCAAGCTCTTCCAGTTGGGCCTTTAGATACGATATGATCATTGATTGTGTGATGTGGAAAAAGTAATGCTCATCTGCCCAGACCTACACCTGCAGAATCTCATTTTAATCCTCCTGGATCCTCTTAATGTTCACCGCATTTCTTCTGTTGTCATCCCACAGCAAGGCCATGTTCAAATTCCAAAATAATATCTTACATGTGATCTTGGACAAGCATGTGAGGATGGTGGGAATCCAGTCACCCAGTGCACAGTTCACAAAGTCGGGACTGTTGCCTCCACATCTAGTTTGTAAATTCATCAAAAGGATTGTCATCTATGAAGTAGTTAATTAGCTTCAATGACATGCTATGGGTGATTTTTATATCCTCTTAATTAGAGGCCATATCATCATGAACGACTGGGTCAGAAGGTTCTTATTTGTGAAACACCGCTAAGAACTCGCCAGCACGATCTGCATCTGGTGTCTAATCAGGTATGGTGGGACCCATGTTTTCTGATCGATTTTCATCATTGGATCCCACCTCAATGATCTCAGGCACTGTCCTGGTAACAGCCCCACCAATGATATAGAGAGCTTTAGCTTGGTCGGATTGGTTATCAGCCTCCACGACCTTCAGCGTTCCCTTGGAAAAGGCACTGTCGTGAGTACCAACAAACCATGACAAGGATGACCAAGCCATTTTAACAACTATGTATAAAAAAAATCACAATGATGTCAGTTAACCTAATCAAGGGGTGGTAATAATAATTTTTTTAATGGAGACTTATAGAGATTAAACATTTGGTCTCACTCCTGGGTTGTTTCCATTGGGACGTCGGGGAGTGTCCCTCCATATATTGTTTGGATGTTTAAAAACTCCTGAAAAACTACCCAGGGTGACCATCCCCATTGAATGCGATAATATCTATAGCCACATGCGTAGATCCTGAAGGCCAGGTAGTTTCATCTACTCTGCGGCACGAACGAGTTCTCTGTATGATGACCTCCTGCATACTTCAATTATTAGTGAGGAGTTCAAAGTAACCTGGATGAGGAACCCAATGAGGGGACATAGTGTTTTACATCAAGAGACTTTGAAAACTCTTCACGTTTTGGGTCTGAATCTCCAACTTCACCCTCTTCTAGAGGTATCCCTCTGGTAGCCTCCTCCTCACAGGAGGATTCGTCCAATTCTTCTAGAAGTGGGAAGCGGTCCCTCAATTGTAAAGCTGATAAATGTGGATGGGCCATTGGATCCGTCCATAATTTTACCAGATTCTTCATTGGATGCAGGGCACCGTAGGAGTGAACGAATTCCTCCAACACGACTAGGTATTACTCCGCCTCTGCCTGGGATATCGCAAAGCTGGTTCATACCAGGTCGATCCCCAAAAAATCCATCCTGGGAAGGTTCATGTGTGTCCTCATCTTGGATGAGTTATGAATTTCTAATTGACATCCTAGGTGTCCCAAACATTTGTGAAGACAACGTTCTCTGGCTTGTCTATGCGGCACAAACGCTTCCCTGATGCCCAGGTGGATATCCTGTGGAACCCACTGCGCAGCCTACCTACTGAATGACTCTGCTCCTCTAGGAAGGCTGGGTCTACTGCCACTGCCTCCCTTTCGACCAGTGAAATACTCACTGCCACTAAAACCCCACCACCACGACATGTCCCCTCTTCCTTCTGGCCCCGTCCTCAAGGTTGGGGAGGTACACCATCACTGGATTGGATGGTCTGCTGCTTCAGCATCTCCCCTGGGTATACCACCTCCTAGCACTTGGCATATTCCTTTACCAGCCCAAAGACGTCCATGGATAGAGGCATCTCATTCACCATCTTCCCATCTTCCCAGGTGAACATAAGCCACATCTGCTCATCAGATATGGGTGATCCTCATGTTGCACCCCCAAATAGACACGTGGGGTAAGTCGTTGCACGCACTAAAACTGCCTTGCGAATCGGTGTGGGGTGTATGGATCACAGAGGGACTCGAGGTCCACCCATGCCACTAGGAATCCACCTTGGATGGTCATGAGGTAGGACCGATGCTCTTCTGGTCCCCTACTGTCATGATTGAATACACCTTTTGGCAACGAGAATGAGTGGAAATAGAACTCGTCTTCCTTCCAGACCCATTTCAGGACAGCTTTCATGGTCATCTTGGCCAGAAAGCTCCCCACAACATCCAGAATGGATGGGTGGAAATTTGATCTTGGAGGGGAAATGGGGTTAATATATTTATAGATTCCCCTAACATGTTCTGTTTTCAACCCATATAGGTGGTTTAATGGCCAGCATATTCTTGGTGGATTCTTCCCCTCACTGATATTCCATAGTAACATGTATAGCTTGGTAGGCATCGTGATCCCGTGGTTGACCTGTCCCCCCGTCACCAACATGGACACCATATGAAACGTGCTCGGTCACACGCTCATGTTCGTGTCTCTCACCGATAGGATCCTACACAAGATTAGAGACACAATAATTGTATCCAACCTAACTACCGGCTACTAATCAGTACTAATGCTGAATCCACAGGTTTTCCACAGGTTGTCTCCCAAAAGTAACCAGTATGAGTGCTCCTTCACTCGTTGAGCCCCCATCGGGGATGTCGGAGGCATCACATGGAACTACTTATTTTCCGGGTTGTTAAAGAACTACATGAACAAACGTTTGAAATGAACGTACCTCACTGTCTTCTTGACCTCTACCAGCACCAGATCCATCAATTCCATCACTAGGTTTAGAATCTTCTCTAGATCCTCCCCCACACCCACAATAGGGAAGAACTCATCATACGTTCCCCCTAGTATTGAGAACCATGAAATCTAGTGAAAATATCATAGGTTGATGCTAGGCTCTCCATAGTGAATATGGAAGGAATTGGTCATCGACGACCACCATCTCTGCAAACTATGGCATCAATGGCTTGGGCTCATAGATATGGAATTTGGAGGACCAAGCCACCTCATATAGGCCCACATGCCACATCATTTCCTTTAATTCTTCACAAGAAAATCCTACCCTCTAGGCCCAAGCCTATTCATCCATGAAGTTGCTGCCTTGGTGAAGATATCACTCGCTGGTCTACCCCTTCTCTGGGTTCCCTAGGGATTACATCAGAATTGTATTGTACAGTGGGGGAGATGTCTCTAGTTGCAGATCCTTCAAGCCCACATTATTCACATGATTGTATAGATAGTCAGCATTGACAGGCGTGGCGTCCTGCCGATCATGGACATCATCCGCCCTAAACCACTGGTGCAGGCACGGCGTGCTCCTGAACCAGTAAGATGGATTGTCCCTGCTTGCTTCAGGGTTTAAGACATCACCCCTTAGGCCAAATCTATATATATGTGTCCTCATGCACAATTGATATTCTTTCAGACTCTCTCAAATCATCTTACCAGATAATTATATCCACAATGGCTTCGTAAAAACCCTCATATACCCAATCTATTTTCCATTTACCCCATAAACAAGAATCCTAAAGGACCCCCTGGTAGTCCCCTGGTGAGCCATTCAGTTTTTTTAAATTCAGACATTTTTTTATCCGGTTCATGAAACACATTTTCAAAGCCCTTTCACGAAGCCCGTTCACGATGCTCGGTCCAAGTAAATAATTCATGAAACCATGGCCTAAACTTTAGGTCCATGCCATTGCATTCACCCCCATGGTGTTGAAGACTCTCTGGGCACAACGAAGACGAAATCCCAATTTGCAGAGATCAATCATGGAGTACATAGAGAATTGTCAATTTGGAATGCTAAATGCCAAAACACAGAGGATAGAATGAACAAAAGAGAGTTAAACCACCAATATTTATAGGTGATGACCCCTTATGCTTCACTACAAGCCCGAATGTAGCATGATTAACGGAGCTCTGAGCCTACATGTCACCTCTCTGCCTTGAAAGCCTCCATAGAGAGCCTTTTGTTTGATTGAACAAGGGGTTTTGGTGATTTAACCTTAGACAATGACCCTCTTTTTCTCCTCTTCTCCAATTATTAGGGGGGGGGGGATTTATTTGCACCAAAATTTGGTAAGAGGATGAACTAAATCAAGGCCTTTGGCGATACCACATGAAGCTTGTTCGCAGAGCCCTGCAACACTGCGGCTAGTGTGAAGGTACCCACTCTAAAAAGCTGTCATGGAATAAAGAGGTGGGAGGCATCGTGATACGATTTGATTTTTGTGAGGATACCACCAAGCAAGGAGGTGGGAGGATCTATGACTTGATTTGACGTTTGTGAAGCAGTTGTGAGTAAGGATGCATGATAGTCCATGATTACAATGAAGTTCCACGAAGATCTACACCTAGCGATCTCTGCTTCACGAAGTCTCATTCCTATAATTACCGGGCTCCCCTCGAACCAAAAGGATTGATCCTCCGACCATTCTCCTTCGTACCACCCAAGTCACGAAGAACTTTTTTCTCCATAAACCATGAGCTATTCAAGGTACTTTAGAAATTTGAAACGAATTTACTTTTGCATAAATTCAACCCCTCATTAAATATGGATGCCCTACATAGAGCTCAAAGGCCTTCGTGAACAAATGGGATCCCCATGGGTACTATGGTCTTTGGGAAGCACTTTTGCTTCACGAATTACAGTCCATGAACAAGTAACCAACCTGCCAAATTATGGTCACAGTGCTTCGCAAATCACATAGAATCGCGGTGTTGTGCTACGCATGGAACCCTTGCTTCGAAATGCACTGATCCATGAAAGACTTTCTTCTTTATGAAGAACCATCCATATGAACTTTTACCCTATGCATTGGCTAGGTCACATCACATTGTGAATCATACCCCATCGCAAATCCCCTTCACTACATGGAGCATCAAAGCATCACAAGGCTTCTTCCTGTGAACCCATTTTCTCTACAACCCATTTTCTCATGTCACCATCCAGGTTTGCAGTAAATGATTTTAATATACCTTGGGAGGTATTTCATGTTGTGTTTCTTTGCCTCGTGCTTCTTCTCATAGGCATTATAATATATATTTCATCTTCGCATGGTCATGCTAACATATGCCCCTAAATGGATCACTCCACGACACCCCTCACCATGGAATTGCAGATGACATCCCTTCCCCAAGAGCATGAGGGTATTAGATATGTATGTTCTAGTGGTGCAGATTTCACCAGACTCGTACGAACTATAGGATGATAAACTTTCAAGTGCCATGATCCTCAGCACATGACGTTAAAGTGTGAACTCAACCCATGCACTCGATGCGGGGAACCACATCTCAAACATTCTTTGTGCCTACTCATCTCCATGGGAGTGAGATCTTCCTCACATTGAATGAGATCCTCTCTACTAGAGCGGTGCATATCCTAAGGGAAGGGAAACCATCAATGTATAAAACCCTATCCTTTTTTGCAGGAGGCAGTGTCCCTAATTCCCATCCTCTCTTATTTGGTGCCAAGGACCTGTGGGGGGGGGATGGGCACCCCAACACTCCTCTCATCTATGACAAATCCCTCTCACATTGGGCTTTGTCACTTCCCAAGCCTCTATTATGGAGTAAGTCCCAATCTTCATCTCCCTGGGTCGCTAACCACACATATTCCAATGTTTCTTCTTTGGGCCCCTAACCATGCATAAGCCCTTATTTCCCCTTTGGTCCACTAACCATGTGTAATCTCCACTCCACATCCAATGAGAACACCATTATTGATGTGATCATGCAGTCTTAGATGCCTTTGGTTTCTGACACTGATCATGACTCATGTGGGCTTCGAGTAAGCATTGCCCATTGAATCCTCTCTAGGCCTCCATAACGTGTATACCCCAAAACCATCACGAACTATGTGTAATTTTATCCTTGTCTCCTATGAATGGTATGTAGGAATCCTCCCTGAGGTTCAATCCCAACACCTCCTTTGGTTCTTACCCCCGTCATGCTAGTTCACCAAGACCACCTGAAATATATAGAATTTAATCTTTGACTCCTAAGCGTGGTATCTAAGAATCCTTTCTGAGGTTCAAGGCCAACACACCCATTTTTTCCGACCCCCTTCATGTCGATTCACCTTCATCCCATATGAAATTAATCTATATCCTACCTCTGAAACAATGTGGAATTTGATCATTTTCTAGGCAATGAATAAAGGAAGCCTCCTAGAGGTTCATTCCCATCACATATTGGTTCTAAACCTCTTCACGTCAGTTCACCAACACCCCATCTGAACTACATGGACTTAGATTGTTTCAAAATCAAGGTACATAGGATGTCTCTCCAAGGATCAAGCCCAAAACCCATTTTTCCCTACCACTCTACATCGATTCACCCTTGTCTTGCATGACATTATACTATATGCCCCCTTTTGTCTCCCATGACACTAAAATGTTTTCCAATTAGTGGAAAGTTGTTTTCAATCATAATCAATTATATGTCATTTTCAATCCCAATCAATGGTAAGTCATTGTGTTCCCCAATCTACGACAAGTTGTTGTAGTCCTCTTGCATAGGACCCACATATCTAGTCTCCCCTCGAGCATCAGACCAACTTGGGATGCTAACCATCGGTAAGACCCATTATATAATCGGGTCGATGTCCTCTACATGATCCCTGATTCTATATCCCCATCATGAACATTGTAATCTTTGATCCATTCCATGTATAGGTGTAGAGGAATCCTCAATGGGCTCCAAGCCCATCACCCATGTCTCATATTGATCATTCTGTCGAGCCTATGTTTTTCGGGAAGGTCATGTCCCCTCCTCGAGGTTCCACTTCCTCCAGGTCCCCTCAATATGGGTCACCTCCTATGGTGTCGCATCGCCTCACCAAACTTCGTAGACTTGGATTCCCAATCACACGGATACGTAGGAAGTCTATTCGAGGCTAAAGACCAACTTCACTATCACCCCTCGTGATGGATCCATCTTACTCTCCATTCACTCAAAAATCCATGCCCAACCTGATTATTACATGTCCCTCTGCATCCCTTGTAAAATCATGTAACCCACATTCCCGCTGCTCCCAGCATTAGTGTTCCCTCCATGGGTTGCACCCATTTGATCCACTCTAGTCAGTGTTCTGATCGGTCTGATCCATCTCATCTAGATGTTGAACACAGATCATACCCTGTGTTAAACATGGGATGCTGAGGAAAACCTCAGAGAAATTCCTATGGAATATAATTCCCCACATACAATGTGGGATTCCTTGGGATTTTTTACCCTATAGAATCCATATAATAAGAGGAAAAACCATAGACGTTCTAGTGTTCCAACATCCTGACATTCCAATGATGGCCAACATGACTACTCCCCTGACCAAAGGTTGCTGCCCTGACCAAACATCTTGGAATGTCATGGCAGAAGAAGTGTAATTATCCAGCGTCCTTGAAGACATGACATTGGGAATATTTTCATGAAAACGTCTTATTATATAAGGGAGCCCCATACTAGGTGACACGTTCCAAGGAAGAATCCAACGAAGGAGGAACCGACATCCCATTATCCCATTTCGGTCAAGGAGAAAAAAACCCGGAATAAGAGATAGAAGACACCCACATTTGGAAAGTATGAGTGTGGGGAAATAGTCAGCGAGTCCTCCTCCGAAATGGATGGATGCACACATCCCAAAGAAAGCATCAGAAACATGGATATTAAATCATTTTAGCTGAATATACATTATATTATGAAAACACATGCCCACAAACCATAACAATTTAATGATTTTGGAAACACACAACACAATATTCTAATTTAGTGAAATATCATCAAAATCTCACCTTAATGTATTCTACTTTATTACTCCTACATAAAAAATTTATTCATCACATGGGGAAATGAAACAAAAGAACAGGTGAGCATTGATGATCAGTATGGGTAAATAAGGGAGAAACGTAATCATTACAATAACATAATGATATGATAATATAAAATATAACATTTGGATCATACATTTCATGTTAAATATCATTTACATTAGTCATGGAATAATGATTGGTATTTCTTAAGTCATTATTAATGAGATAATCATGATCATACGTTGTGAATTCATAACATAGAAATAAGGCAATGAGTGTGTGGATGAAAAATTAACATTTAATATCACTCTCTACTAGTAAAGGATCGTTTCAAAATATTACTAGTGCACTTCATGGGGGATGGACCTACTGGGCAGGACACACCACCATCCCTAGTCGTCATCCATTCCTTGATGTGGATCAGGATCCCCTTATTCCCATTGTTGATCATGCCTGTTGACTTGATTATCATCATTATCTCATTAGATATAAATATTTACCCAATATATTCTAGGAGATAGTGGTTTCAACCATTAAATAATAAAAACCATATATGTTTGTTCTAGAAGTACATAAACCATTGGTCATATTGAAACCCACAAAAATAAATGAGTTTTATAAACACTTCATTATAATATAACTCATTGAAATAATGTGCCATCATAAAAATAAACCATTCAAATAAAGGATAAGAATAGTATCCATGTGTTGTATCCTTATTAGAGAATTCAATAATGTCATCTCAGATATAAAATGACTTCTTTAAATGTTACGTAGAATAATTCTTGATAGAAATATCATTTCCTTTATGATATCAGTTTTTGTAATGATCCAAGAAATTTTATAGGAGAAAATATTATTTGAAAAATAGACTTATAATATTAGAAGGGAATATAAATATCATTATGTAGTCATGATTGCAGAGAATTCCATTTAGGCAGAAAAAGTTAAAAATAATCCATTTATTTATTTTATTCAGGAAAGTCACAAAGAGGAATGTTTAGAAAACAACAAAAAATTATATTCAAAACGTTTTATAAAAAAGAAAACATGAGTAAAAATAACATTAATTATTAATTATATAATATTTTAAATATATATGAATAAATTTTTATAAAACATATATGTAGATGATATATATACCATAATGATGATTTAAAACAAAACAGTGTCTAATATTGTTGATATTGTGAAATAAACACTTATCACATTATAACCATTACAATCATATGGCCCATGAAAGAAATAAAATTTTATAGAAATGAAAACACCATAATATTTATAATTATACACATAAGATAAATTCATTGGACTTATGTACACCACACATTAGAATCAACTAGTGTATAAGACATGTGTCCCACAGAAATAAAAGTGAGATAAAAAATCATTAATATAAGAGTAACAACCATAATGTTACCCCATTAAATAATAAAATCAATTAAAAATTCCATATCATGAATTATATTGAATGTGTGATACACCCATTCATAATAAATTTTGTACACCACAAAATAAGAATAATTAGTGAATATAGCATATATCTCATATAAATAAAGGCGAGTTGTAAAAAACATTAATTTATATCTTGATTCGCATCTTACATGATCAAAACTTCTATATAATAAATATAATTTTATTATAAAGATAATAAAGACCCTTATTCAAGTATATAATACTATGTATGATTTACTTATTAATTTCAACTAAATATTTGTTAATAATTTAATGTTAAAACTATGTTTCTGGCAATAACCACTCTATTATTCGCATGTTTTTTGATTTATAATATTTTTGTTCTTCTTAAATATATCATGATTTCATTGTCCCCAAAAATATAACTATGATATATATTTAATAAATATTTAGTATACAACTTTAATGTCCCGAAAAATGAATCCTTAAGGAGTTTTCCAAAAACACAGTTCCATTAAAAATGGTCCACCGAAACGGTGGCACTGATTATGGTGGCGCCACTGATAGTGGCACTGTGATAGTGGCATCGTGATGTTCACACCATCATCATCGCAAACAGAAATGGTGGCACTGCTGATAGAGGCACCATGAGGGTGGAAGTGTAAGGGTGGCACCGTGATGGTGGCACCATCATGGTCGCACCATCACGTTTGCGCACCGAAACAGTGGTACCAATTATGGTGGCACCGTGATGGTGGAACTGTGACCAGGGCCTCACTTACAGGGTCTCACCAAACAGTGTCCCACCATTGTTTATTTTTCTAGTTTTTCTTCGATAATGTTTCTTTTGATGTATGAGTGTTATTATACCCCTTTTAAAGCCATTAAAATTCCCATAAATGATACCTAAAATCCCCCATGAATAGTGAATCCCTTGACATAACAAAATGTGTTGGTTTTTCCTCAGTGCCTCACCCTTTTCCCCATACTTTAGTTCTACCCTTATTATGCATTTTTCCCTAGTTAATGGAAATCCATTATCTGACAGCCATTATGGACACCTCTCCTATGAGAATTATTAAATGAAATTTAATTCCATTATGTGTAACCACCCAACCGCGTATTGAAACCCTGATCCTCCTTTAAATCCGTTCAAGATTTCCAGAACTCGTAACTCTAGTATCTTTACTTTTATCACACTAGAATTATATATTTCTTCTTCTTGGTGGGTTTCCTTCTAGTCCTTAGAGCGTTTGAGTCCCCCTTCCCGAGGAAAGAGGTGCGCCTATTCTGGAGCTTTTTTACTCACTCATGTAGTCCATAGAGTTCCTCAAATGCATGTCACACATCCCCAGTTCTTGGTGCGTGGAGAAAAATATCAATCATTGATCATCCAGATAGGGTTCTTCCTTTTTCTCTATGTTTTGTGTATCATAAATATTGGTTGTTTCCCAAGTGTCTTCGGGATGAGGTTTGGGTGACTTCGGGTTTAGCAGTAGTTATTCAGACCCAGGTGTCTATGGGCATGGCTACGTGTGGTTGTGGACGAGGTGTTTGCGGGCAGGATGTGCGGTTGTGGTATCCTAGGTGTGTGCGGGTGGGGTATGTTAGTGGGACTATGATGAAAATAGCGAGAGAGTTCTGATGCATAGGATGTCATCTGTAACGTACCAGATCCGGCCAGCCACCCGAACAATGTCGAGCGGGTCGGGTGTCACTACCTTAGGCGCACCTCCCCGAACGCCAAAGGCTGCCGACTAGCAGCGAGGGTCTGAATATGTATAGTGGGGAGGCTATACCCTCTCAGAGGATCATAGCAAGGGTACTGGTCCGATTATAACAGTAAGGATGCAGCGGAAAGAAAGACTCAGTAGACTCGAACCAGACCCACAGAGCGGAAGAATATCCAATATCAACAAACAGCAGAAACAATAATTATAACAACAGCAGTGGAAATAAACACAACAGCATGCTCATAACATGTAACTACTACTGAACAGTAAAACATGCATCCAAATCAGGTCAACATACAAAAGGGTGCCAATGGCTAACCAACAGTAGCTACAACAAGTAGGCATGCTGATACAGAAAAGTAAACATCACTAGTAAACAACATCGGGGCACGACCTCAAGGTATGTACCATCTCCATGCAACATCTAACATAACCCATCTCCTGATGCTGGCCCCTTTCCTACACGTAAATCCATGAAGTCTTCACGCGTCCCGATGGGCCCGTTGAGGGTGTGAGACAAATCTCAGTAGGATACCACCCAACGGTGCGTACCAAATATATGTGTTTAAGGAGTCAGGCATTTACCAGGAAAGAAGTAATCAGTAAAATGCAAAAAAAAATACAAACTCCACTGGTTCTCAACAGCCACCATGGAGTGTCACCTGCTTCGGCCAACGGGAGAATCTCTGTCATGTAACCCGACACTGTGAGCAACCTGACACCTCGGGTCTCAAGTATCGATGTCCCGAAGGCACGCCCCCAATAGTAACCCGGTACCAAGTGCCTCCTGACACCTCATGTCTCAAGTACCGACGTCCCGAAGGCATGCCCGAAAATAGTAACCCGGCACCTTGTGCCTCCTGACACCTCGTGTCTCAAGTATTGACGTCCCGAAGGCACGCCCACATATAGTAACCCGACACCATGTGCCTCCTGACACCTCGTGTCTCAAGTACCGACGTCCCAAAGGCACACCCATTTCCTGAAGGCTCCTCACCTCCCACGTGGCTTTCTACGGCAAGCACCCCCAACCAAAAATACCTAACTGCAACTACGAGGGCCACTACCCACACGAGTGGTCAAAACCACCTCATCACGGAGTATCTCTGTGTGCACACTACTGAAGTCTCGGTGAGCGGTGATCACCCAAATAGTTTTAAGCCACCAAAAAATCTGACACCTTGTATCCCTGCGACCATGGCGCTGAAGTCCGATGGCATCGCCACCCTAGTATCATGGGCCATGCCCAACCTGACTGTCGTAATGCCTCAAACCGACGTCCATGATGCCCAATCCCATGGTCAAAACTACCCAAAGTAACCTGGGCAAAGCCCCAACCTGTGATCAGCATCACTCAAGCGTAACCTAGCCAAGCCCAATACAACCCAAAGGGGTCCAACAGATGCAATTCAGCAATTGCATATATAATATATTTAAACAGAAAAACATAAACCAACAAAACAAACTAAACAATTTAATTGAAATATACCAGGTGTTGTCCCATACCAGCATGGAGGTCTTAAATTCCTCAAATAATTATAATAGGCTTAAAAAATTTAACTAACAGTTTAACACAATAATATTACAATTAAAACCATTTTGGCGTTCCCCGGCCAAAATGCCCCGATGAGCCACGACCCCTCACCTGGCCCCGCTCACGCAAAATCGTAACCAGGCATACCCAAAGGCATCCCAGAGGTCCCATAAACAATTTAGTATGAAAAAGAAGATAAAACAAGTCCCTCTAAAAAATACCCGAAAATGCACTGAAGCCGTATCACCCAAACAACCATGAAAACATAAAATGAGGTATGCACCACCTACCTGAGACTCGCACGATGCTACTCCTCCGGTAACACCCGCCAATTCGGTCTAAAACGCGGTAAATATACAAAATATTCAAAACCACTCAAGGGGCTATAACACATTCTAGAATGAAAATCAAACAAAACAGCCAAAGTGGAATCGAGGCCTTACTGAGGGGCTTCCAACGCATCCAATCGGGATCGGATCGGAGTTCGGACAAAGAACCGGAAAGGAAATGAAGATCCGGCCGACTTGGTTCGGTAAACTCGGCAAAAATATTGAGGTTCTGCCTCAATACGAGGCTACTGCCCATTTTATGAAAATAAAGGAATGTAAACGGAGTGTACTTTGGGACTACATGCCATGTATGGTTCATTTAACTGTTCATAAGACGGAAAGGTTCCGCCGACTTACTTTTAAGCATGCCGACATGAGTACATGGTGTGTACCTCTGGGTACACGACATGTACTGGGTTCCTCTTATCTTCCTCACCGACATACCCACACGCCGTGTATATCCCTCATACACGGCTAGACTACATGGCATGTCTGAAGGGAACACGGAGTGCCCCTGGTTCTTACCCAGACAATGGTCTACACGCCATGTATGGCCTCACATAGTTGGGGGTCTACACGGAGTGTTCAAAACTACATGCCGTGTTGTAAGAAATTCTACACAGTCACAACACGGCTTGTACTCGGCGAGCACACAGACGGTCACTCTCCTAAACATACACGGCGTGTACTTAATATACACTACGTGTAGTCTTGAAATTTCCAGAAACTTCCCATTTAATCCAGTTTCCTCAGAAACAAGTAAAAAATTTAAACAGGGTCGGGATTTTGACTCGTTCTGAAAACCTAGGTTCTTAAAAACTCCCCACCTTAACGTCGCTCGTCCCCGAGCTACCAAAAGAAACCATGAGATAGCACCGAACATGCTCATCCAGTTAAACACCCCAGAATACCCCGGTCTCAAAGGTTCCGGCTAATTTCCTCAAGGGGGCTCCCCACCTTAGGAATTGCCTTACCCGGTCTCAACCCAACAAAACATAAAGCAAACAGGGTTTACTGACCTGTTTTCTGGATGCATAGTCCTCCCGTGACGCATCGTCACCCCTGCACCTCATTGGTGCTCCTATGTCGCTTCCAACTCACAAAGTATCCCACACCGCATCGGTGTCCGCCTCCATGTGGTCCTGGTGCCTAGAACCTCAAGTAACCTGCATCCATGATGCCCCGATTCCCACAACACCTCAATTAACCCGCATCGACGATGCCCCGATGCCCACAACACCTCAAGTAACCCGCATCCACGATGCCCCGATGCCCACCGAACCCCATACATACATACATACATACATACATACATATATATATATATATATATATATATATATATATATATCATTCCCCCGATACAGTTCCAACCCACTGACTAGCATCTATTCAGTCCACAAAGATCCTGTGCACCTCGTGAACTCAAAACAGACATACCTCTACAGGTCATGCCAAAAAGGAAACATGGAGATCACGGTCACACCACGGTGTACCTCTAACGGTCATCAGCTCACCAGCCTCCTCAGCCTCTGGCAGCTCCACGACATGCACCTGGCCTAAAACATGGCTTACTGACGCTTGACCTCCCCGTGATGCTGCTCCAGTCACCGGCCACTGACCCCTGAGCTAGGTCCCACTATCTCTGTCACGGCCTCCGCACATAGCTGAACCTCAACTACCCTCTCCGGGTACCAAACCTGAACCAACTCCAGACGATGCAGTCTGTCCTTGTCCATGTCTTTTGGATATCTGAGAAGGCTGCATGCAAAACCACTCCAGATGCTCGTCCTGTCCACATGCCTGGCACTCCTTCGGAGGCTTGTCGCACTACGCCCAAACATGTCTCGGTGGTCCACACTGGTAGCAAATCACTGAAGAACTTCCACGAGGTGGTCTAGCTGAATCCCTGGCCTGACTAACTTACTAGAACTCATATAATCCTCGCTTCCTACTGTCTGAACCATCATTTGAAGCTGTCGTCCTGCCCAAGCGAGATTTCTCCCTCTCGTTTCCCTCGACTATAAGCGCTTGATTCACCGCCTCAGAGAAAGAACCCATCCTGTTAATGTTCACCTGGCCCCAAATGGCGTGTCACAATCCATCCTCGAAGCGCCTCACACTAGCTTCATCATCGCTCACCATACCAGGTGCAAAGTGAGACAACTCTGTGAATGTAGCTGCGTAGTCCATGACGGACATGTCCCCCTACTGAAGACTCATGAACTCCCGAGCTCTGTCTGCCCTCAATGTCTCTGGGTAGAATTGCTCAATGAAGCTGCCCTTGAAGTCCTGTCATGCCAGTCCTTCATGTCTACGAGCCTGAACCTGTACGTCCCACCAACGCTTCACCGGTCCTCTCAGCATGTACGTTTCCAGCTTGACCCTCAACCCTAGAGGTGTCTCGAGCTACTCGAAAATCATCTGCATACTCTCTATCCAGTTCTCAGCTGCCTGCAGACCACCCTCTCCCTGAATAAGCGGCGGGTGCTATGACTGGAACTCCCACATCAGATACTCCATAGAAGGCTCTGCACCATGAACACCACTGTCAATCCCTTGCGAGACGCGTACCAGGCTCGCCCGGAGATGCTCGTCGAGCCACAGCCCGAACGATGCCAAACCCGGCTGCTGTCCTACCTGCACTGGATCCTGAACCGGATCCTGTCCCTGAGCCTGTACGTACAGCTCGTGCTATGCCTGTACCGAATTCTAACCCTGATCCTGCCGCTATGTACCATCTCCTGCCTGAGGCTCCATCGAGCCGTGAAGGAGTAACCCGCTGAATACCATAAATGGTCAGACAGTCCATACATATATATAACAATATATTCTATTGAGATAAGGAAAACAGTAAAAGGCAGTTCATAACAACTACCCTTACTCCCCCTCACCGCAACCCATGCCCCACGGCATCCCGGCATCATGGCCTCCTTACCCGCTCAACAGAGCCAAGTATCGATAGTACCTCAGGCCATGCCCATCCCGACAACCGACGTTGCCTCAAACTGACAACCGAGTCGCCCAATCCTAACAGATAAACTGCCTCAGTCATAGTACATGCCTGCCCTCATAAGAGTCAGACCCAAAACCCTACCACATGTAATTCTACAAAAAAAATAAAGCATGACATACACATTGCAACAACTATAAATTCTATCAGGAATTTCACCATTTTACATTTCCAACCAGATAAGGCATGGAAATTGATTTATTTTATTCACATGGTATTATCACTTCACATAGAATACGTGCAATTATGAAATTGAAATACCCTAAAAATGTTCTTATCAAAATCCAAGCAACAAACCATTCCATACCGGGCCAAGGTACAATTCTCCCTTACCACACCAGGTCAAGGGTCACATATCACAATCAAGAACATCACACACCAAGTGAACCACCGAGGTGGAAATCATATAAACTATATTCTGAGAAAAACCAAACAGAAATTCCCACCCGTGGAAACTAGGTCCATCCCACGTACCTGGGGCTGTAGGCACCCAAGCACAAGCTAAAAAACCCAGTCCCAGTAACCAAAACTTATCTCCAGTCAACCATATGCCAAACAGTAAAACCAGCAGAAATAAAAAGAGAAGTCTCAATCTCATTAGTATATAGAAAAACACTACTACTAAATCCTTGTCAAGAACCCCTCTGATACCACTTTGTAACGTCCCAGACCCGGCCGGCAACCCGAACAGTGCTGAGCGGGTCAGGTGTCACTACCTTAGGCGCACCTCCCCGAACGCCATAGGATACCGACTAGCAGCGAGGGTATGAATAGGTATAGTGGGGAGGCTATACCCTCTCGGAGGATCATAGAAAGGGTACTGGTCTGAGTATAATAGTAAGGACGCAGAGGAAAGAAAGAATCAGAAGACTCGAACCAGACCCGCAGAGCCGAAGCAATCCAATATCAACAAACAACGGAAGCAATAATTATAACAACAGCCGCGGAAATAAACACAACAGCATGCTGATAATAGGTAACTACTACTGAACAGTAAAACATGCATCCAAAGCAGGTCAACATACAAAAGGACGGCAATGGCTAACCAACAGTAGCTACAAAAAGTAAGCATGCTGATACAGAAAAGTAAACACCACTAGTAATCCCCAGCTAGGCATGACCTCAAGGTCTGTTCCATCTCCATGCAACAACTAACGTAACCCACCTCGTGAAGATGGCCCCTTTACTACACGTAAATCCATGATGTATGCACGCGTCCCGAAGGGCCTGTCCAGGGTGTGAGACAAATCTCAGTAGTATACCACCCAACGGTGCGTACCAAATATATGTGTTTAAGCAGTCATGCATTTACTAGGATCGTAGTAATCAGTACATTGAAAAAATAAATAATAACTCCACTGGTTCTCAACAGTCACCATGGAGTGTCACCTGCTTAGGCCAACGCAGGAATCTCTATCGTGTAACCCGACACCGTGTGCCACCGGACACCTCGTGTCTCAAATATCGACGTCCCGAAGGCACACCCCAAATAGTAACCTGGCACCAAGTGCCTCCTGACACCTCGTGTCTCAAGTACCGACATCCCGAAGGCACACCCAGAAATATTAACCCGACACCTTGTGCCTCCTGACACCTCGTGTCTCAAGAATCGACATCCCAAAGGCACACCCACATATAGTAACCCGACACCATGTGCCTCCGGACACCTCATGTCTCAAGTACCGACGTCCCGAAGGCACTCCCATTTTTTGAAGGCTCCTCACCTCCCACGTGGCTTTCTACAGCAAGCACCCCAACCAAAAATACCTAACCGAAACTACGGGGGACTCTACCCACACGAGTGGTCAAAACCACCTCATCACAGAGTATCTCTATGTGCACACTACTCATGTCCTGGTGAGCGGTGATCACCCAAATAGTCATAAGCCACCCAAACATCTGACACCTCGTGTCCCTGCGACCACGCCGCTCATGTCCGATGGCATCGCCACCCTAGTATACCGGGCCATGCCCAACCTGACAGCCGTACTGCCTCAAACCGACATCCATGATGAGCAATCCCATGGACAAAACCACCCAATGTAACCCGGGAAAAGCACCAAACTGTGATCAACATCACTCAAGCGTAACCGGGCCAAGCCCAACACAACCCAAAGGGGTCCAGCAGATGCAATTCAGCATTTGAATATATAACATGTTTAAGAAGAAAAACATAAACCATCAAAAAAAAACTAAACAGTTGAATTTCACTATACAAGGTGTTGTCCCATACCAGCACTGAGGTCTTAAATGCCTCCAATAATTATAACAGGCTTAACTAATTTAACTAACAGTTTAACACAATAATATTGACATTAAAACCATTTTGGCGTTCCCCGGCTAAAATGCCCCGATGAGACACGTCCCCTCACCCGGCCCCGATCATGCAAACTGGTGACCGGGCATACCCAAAGGCATCCCAGAGGTCCCATAAACAATACAGTATGAAAAAGCAGATAAAACGGGTCCCTCTCAAAAATACCCGAAAACACACCGAAGCCACGTCACCTAAACAACCACAAAAACACAAAATGAGGTATGCACCACCTACCCGAGACTCGCACGATGCTACTCCTCCGGTAACACCTGTCAACTCGGTTTAAAACGTGGTAAAACTACAAAAGATTCAAAACCGCTCATGGGGATATAACTCGTTATAGAACTAAAATAAAACAAAACGGCCAATGTAGAATCGAGGCCTTACCGAGGGGGTTCCAATGCATGCACCCAGGACCAGATCGGAGTTTGGACGAAGAACCGGGAAGCAAATGAAGATCCAGCTGACATGGTTCGGTAAACCCGACCAAAATTTTGAGGTTCTGCCTCAATAAGAGGCTAATGCCAATTTTAATCAAAAAAAGAAAGTACACGACGTGTACTTTGGGACTACACACCTTATATGGTTCATTTAACTGTTCATAAGATGGAAAGGTTCCGCCGACTTACTTTCCGAGCCTGCCAACATGAGTACACGGCGTGTACCTCTGGGTACACGGAGTGTACTGGGTTCCTCTTCTCTTCCTCACCGACATACCCACACGCCATGTATATCCCTCATACACAGCTAGACTACACGGCATGTCCAAAGGGAACATGGCGTGCCTCTGGTTCTTACCCGGCCAACGGCCTACACGCCATTTATGGCCTCACACGGTCAGGTGGCTACACGGCATGTTCCAAACTACACACCGTGTAGTAAGAAATTATACACGGTCACTGCATGGCATGTACTCGGTGAGCACATGGCCGGTCACTCGCCTAAACATACACAGTGTGTACTTAAAGTACATGCTGTGTAGTCTTGAAATTTCCAGAAACTTCCCATTTAATCCAGTTTCCTTGTAAACAAGTCAAAAATTTAAACATGGTCAGGATTTTGACCCGTTCAGAAAACCCGGGTTCTTACATCATCAATAACCAGTGCGAAAGTAGTATGGGTTACCTAAACATCGATTTTTTATTACTATTACATTAATTTACATACATTATTTGAGCACTGTGCCTTGGTGAGGATTGGGTGGATAGTTTCCTCACTAGGTGATTTGGTTATTTCTTTTTCTCACAGGGTATTATTATGCCTCCCAACATGTGAATGATAGATTATGGTTTTTCCTACATAGTATACATGTATACTCACCCTACATATATAAAACTACTATTCGGTTACTAGGAGGACTTCGAGGACCGCGCGGGACCCTACTAGTTCGGACATTGGGACAATTGTTGTTGATGTTTTTCTTTTCTTTTGGTACTTTTCTTTGGAATGTTTCCTTTAGTTCATAGCACATTATTTTTGGAACATGCATATGGGAATGGATTGTTTTTTCCTTACTTTTACTTCCTGCTTTGGTGTTTTTTGGGATTTTATATCTTATCTCTCGATCATACTAAATAAAAAGGGAAATTCCTTCCATACTATATGTGATTGAAAACCCATGGTTCTAGTCCCCACTCTAGGTCCAACTGAAGGCTGGTATTAGGGGGTTATTATCCCTCCTTCACCTTAAAATAATACGGTTTTAACAATATGATATACCTTCCCTCATCTTGGAGAAGGCAGGCTGTAACAGAATGGTATTAGAGCTGAAGATGGAAGACTGGAAGGAGTTCGGATTTAGGCACGAAAGATTTCGTCGGATATAACGGGAACACCGTTAAGAAATCATGGCACTTGAAATAGGTCTGGGAAGAGCAGTAAGGACTCCAGATTTTAGGGCCCCCATGATCCAATACAAGGACATTGGTCCTACCAAACTACCAAGTGAGGCTACACTGATTGTATGGTAGAGACCCCAAGAACGGTACATGCATCATAATGACATGTGTTCTTCTATGTCTTGGGTACTTTAGTGATCTAAAATAAATGAAACATTGAAGAAATATTTAATGGAAATCTTATACACTACTCATTCTTAGGCGTTCCTTATTTACCATGCAGCTATGGCCCCCTGATGGTGACCATGTGTAGTGTGGGTTATTGAGGCTTAGGAAACTGATTTGACTAATCAACAGAGGGATGAACGAGAGGAGTAGCATGACCAGGGGTAGAGGATGCTTCATGCCTTTCAGTGGCAAAGCCTCATGAAGTACGTGGGATGCATCTTAGATAAGGAGATGGAGTGCTGGCTCGAGGTGCTGTTGATAGCTTTTATCTTGATCGAGGATCCGAAGGAGTACTGGGTTTATGTGGCTATGAGCCAGATGCATGGAGCGACATGTCAGTGGAGGACACTCTATCTTGGGGAGAAGTGGGATGCTGAGGTTTCGTGGATTAACTTTGGGAGGGAGTTCTGGGAGGAACCACTTTCGTGATGAAGGTAGTGATGAGGCAGTAGCAACTCTCCCTTCACCAGGGGATCATGTTAGTGAGGGAGTTGGGGATCATGTTCAAGGATCTCGTTCACTTTTCTCTGGAACTCATACTGAATGACGAGTCTCAATTGAGACTTTTAGAGGAGGCACTCCGACCTTATCATCAGTATTCTGTTACTCCCTTCAGTATTCCAACATACATAGAGGTCCAAAAGAAGGCCAAAGTAGAGGAGAGGATCCATACACTGGAAGAAGTTCAACGAGAGGGGATCCATTTCAGCCTGCCAATAAAGAAGGTCATTAGTTGTATGCCTCCAGTGTCAGGGACTTCCAGGTTTTTTCTAGTGGGGAGCAGGCCCCAGCAGTCCCAGTTTCGATCTCTTGGTCCTCACCTTTTCTTTTGGGGCCCAAGACTGTGGTGCTTCATCTATGGAAGCCATTGGAATCTTCATAATAAGTGCACGGACTGGGTTTAGTACACTGGGGGTTGGCAGGTTCTGCGCCCACCTTAGTAGCATCAGTTTCTAGCCAGACCCTTTCAGTAGCAGTAGCAAGGACAACAAGAACCTGCTCCTATGAGAGTAGATGTTGTAGGGGGAGGCCGACCATGGGGAACTCCTCCACGACCACAGTCAGGGCATGGTCATGGTGGTGGCTGATAGCTGTGGGGTATAAGAGCTGGGTGTGTGTAGTTACACGCCCCAGAGGCTGCAGTTCCAGGATGGCCAAAATTCATTTAAGGAATGACTAGCTTATTTAGTACCCTTGCATGAAACTTGAATGATTCAAGAGCTTCTCACTCCTTTATTCAACAAGTCTAGACCATTCTCTTGGTATAGACACAAAGAGACTTCCCATTCCCCTGGTTTTGAGTATGCCAGTCAGAGGTCAGACAATCTTGTAACGTGTTTGATGAGGATATAGGTTGATGTTGGGACCACATCAGTCCAATGAAGACATTCTATTTCTACAAATGTAATAGTATGAGGTCATTTTTGGAATCAACTAACTTTTCTCTTCATGTGTTGTTATCAACTGCATTCGAAGAAGGATTAAGTTTTTGGATATGTGCGGACAATGTGTGACTTTCGTCGATGTGAGGGGTCTCGATGAGGAAAGGAGGTGAGTGAATCCCATTCTTTCCTTATTAGCTGAGCTGTTAGTGGATCCAGCAAACATAGAGGTGGTGGAAGCTTCTGGAACTGTACGTGAGTTCCTGAACGTCTTCCCTGAAGAGGTGGTGATTTTACCTCCTCGATGTGATGCTCAGTACATGATAGACTTGCAACACGGTGCCCATCCGATTTCGATGTCACCCTATCAGATGAAACCTTATGAATTACGAGAGCTACAGATTCTAATTGATGATCTGATGAAGAAGGGTTCTGTTTGACCATGTGAGTCTCCATGGGGTGATCTAGTCTAATTGACAAAGAAGGAAGATGGTGGTCTCAGATAGTGAATAGACTATCGAAGACATAATCCAGTTATGGTCATGAACCTTTATCCTCTCCCAAGGATGGACGTCATATTTGACTCGTTGAAGGGGGATGGATGGATCTCCAAGATTGGCCTACAGTCAGGATATCACCAACTGAGGGTTATGGAGGGTGAAATCTCAAAAATAGCCATCAGGTGCAGATATGGGAACCATGAGTTCATGGTCATTATATTCGGGGTTACGAACGCTACAGTTGCGTTCATGGAACTCATTAACTCCATCTTTAAATAATATTAGGTCCATTTTGTAGTCCTGTTTATTGAAGACATCCTGATCTACTCAAGATCAGAGGAGGATCTTGCTGAGCATCTGATGACGGTTTTAGAGGTCCTCTAATAGCACCATCTGAATGTAAAGTTGTCCAAGTGCATGTTTTATACATGATAAGTACACTTCTATGGAACTGTGGTGTCTGATCAGGGAATAGTTTTGGACCCATCAATGGTTGAGGTGATTGTTTCTCTAGAGGCCCCCAAAAATGTGATGACAGTTCGTAGTTTCTTGGGCATAGCAGATTACTAATAGATATTCTTGCCCAACATCTATTGAGTTTCACCACTTTTGACAGCATTGACAAAGAAATACCATGCTTTCGTGTGGAGTAGTAAGTGCAGAGAAACATTTATTTATCTGAAGGGTATGTTGGTTATTTCCCCAGTGCTGAGGTTTCCAGGGGTAGGGATGATGTTTGCGGTGTTATGTGATGCTTCAAGCCAAGTCCTAGTGTGTTTTCTGATGCAACAGTAGGGGTGATCTCTTATGGGTCTAGGTAGTTACGTCCCCATGAGAGTAACTATTCCACAAATGATATGGGGCATGAAGTGGTCATGTTTGCACTAATGTTGTGGCGACATTACCTCATCGGGGATCGCTTCGTGGTCTTCACTAACCACAATAGCTTGATGTATATCTTCTCACAGAAGGACTTGAACTTGCTGCAACAATGGTGGATGGAGTTTCTTCAAGACTATGACATTGATATATCATACACTGAAGGTATGTGGAATGTTGTGGTTGATGGATTGAGGAAGAAGTCGCGGTAGGATGTGGTTCTAGGGTCAGTAGATTCTTGTATGGTGATGGAGTAATTGGATTCTTTACACTGATATTCAAGGGTGGAGGATGGTAGAGGCTGTCTAATCTAGCTAACAGTGTAGTCCTCTCTATTTCAGTTGGTGGAGGAGTCTCAGTGGGTGGATTTAGAGGATGATGTGATGCACAATCATGTTTTCCTGGTTGATGCTCTAGGTGGATGGTCGGAGGAAGGGAATAATCAGATGATGATTCATGGGAAGTTGTTTGTCCCAATGGAAATGCACATGATAGTTCATGGTGAGTTCCCCAACTCACCCCTGGTAGTGATCCCCAGAATTTCCATGTTGTACCAGGGCTTGAGGAGTCAGTTTTGGTGGCCCAGGGTGATGTGGGAAGTGGTAGAGTTTTTGATAAATTGCGTCATCTGTAAGCAGGTGAAGGTTGAAACCCTTTAGATGTCCTCATGTGGAAGTGGGATGACATCTTGAAAGATTTTTTCATCGGACTATCTAGAGTTCAAGGTGGTTGCGATGTTATCCGGGAAGTGGTGGATCGACTGAAGAAATCCACTCTTATCCTTGAAATCAAGGAGTCGAGTGTGGTGGATTCCCCTGCACAGTGGTACATGGAAGAAGTGGTGTGGTTGCATGGAGTTTCTAGTTCCATAATCTCCAATCGGGATACCCGATTTACCTCACGGGTCTGGAAAAGATTGCAATATTATTTTGGCACCCAGATATGCCTCAAAACATCATTCCACCCCCTATATATGGGAAGATAGAGCACACCAACCAAAAAATTGATGATATTCTACAAGCCAGTGTTTTGGATTTTGAGAGATCATGGTTATGACACTTTCTTATGGTAGTGTTTTAATAAAACAATATCTATCATTCCACTATTGGAATGGATATGTTAGAAGCTTTGTATGAGAGGGCATGTTGCACACTCGTGTACATGGAAGAGGTTAGGGAAGCCAGTGTTCTTGGCATGGAGGTAGTGTAGAGTATGGTAGAGATGGTTCATCATATACAGAAGAGGATGAAGGCAGCTTAGTACCGACATAATTCATATGTCGACCGTTGGAGGAGACCCCTGGAGTTCAAGGTTGGGGAACATGTGTTCTTGAATGTCTCCACTCAATGTGGTAAACAGAGGTTCAGCTGTGGGATTATGCTTTCTCCCAGGTTCGTCAGACCCTTCAAGGCGTTTCGGTGGTTCGGTGAAGTGTTGTATCATCTCATGCTACCACAAACTCTACATAGAGTGCATGATGTCTTCCATGTGTCTCAGCTACATTGCTATCTATATGATGATTCCCATGTCCTCGACAGGGAAGGCTAAATATCGAGGATGGTGCGACATTTATAGAGAGTCCATTCAAGATCAAGGATCGTGAGGAGAATGTGTTTCATGGATGAACCATTCCATTGGTTCATTTGTTGTGAAGGCATGGTGGTGTTGAGGAGAGTACCTGGGAACAGGAGGCACATATGCATGCTCAGTAACTAGTGTTATTAAGAGATTTTTTCTGTTCTATTTCATACATGTTTGTGACATAGTGCTTGACCTTGTTAACTATGAAATGTGTTGTATTCGTATTTCTCTGAATGTGGGTGAAGAGTCCTAACATTGGGGAAGGGATGACCCAATCCCTAATCCAGACGCATTAAGAAGGATGTGAATAAACCCTTGCAGGTGAGTCAGTTCCACCAGTGGAGGATAATATCTAAACATGGGGTAAAATACTATCTAATCCATATTTATAAACAACAAAACATTTATATGTTTTGTGGCTACATGAGGGAGAGGTGTTCTTAGATGTTGAGGAGGTTTTCTCTTGAGAGGTATCTTTCGAGGTTGTTGTTCAGACCCTATCTTTTCTTCAGGCCTTGTTTTAATTCTTGAGGGTGAGAATAGTTTTATAGGTATCTGATATAGTGTACTACAAAATGACTAAATATAGAGTTTTCCAAAATTTTGGTTCAATCAAACAGTTCCACTGAAACCGTGGCACCGATCACGATATCACACTAAAACGGTGGCACTGCTGACACTGGCATAGTGATGGTGGCACTGGGTGGGTGGAACTGTGATAGTGGAACCATAATGGTCGCAATTTCATAGTCGCACACTGAAACATGGGCTCCACTGACAGTTTCACTGTGAGGGTGGCACCTTGATGGTGGAATAGTAACAGTAGTACCATCATAGTCACACACATCAACAGTGGAACCAATTAGGGTGGCATCATGAGGGTGGCACCATGATGGTGGTGCTGTGACCATGGAACTACTTACGGTGTCTCAACAAATGGTGTCCCACCCTTGACTCTTTTTCCAGTTCCACTCCCACAATGTATCTTATGATGTAAGAGTATTTTAATACCCCTTTAAAATCCATTATATTCCCTCAAATGAAATCTAAAATCCCCCATGAACCAGGTGACCTTTGACTTACCAAAATGTGTGGCTTATTCCTCAATGCCATATTTTTTTCCCATAATTCATGTTCATCATGTGTTACATGTGTTTTCCACTAGTTAATGGAAATACATTAACTCAATTCCATTATCGACACCTCTCCAATGATAATTAACAAATGACAATTAATACCATCATGTGTTACCACCCAACCATGTGGTGATACCACGATCATCCATTAAATTTGTTCAAGATTATCATATCATATAAATATAGGATCTCACCATTTTTGCCTCACTAGAATTCATTGTTTCTTCTTCTCGGATGGTTTACTTATTTTCCTTGGTGCATTTGGTGTACTCATTCCTGAGGCAACTGGTGCACCTCTTCTGAAGATTTTATGCTCACTCTTGGAGTCCACAGAGTTCCTACCCTCCATGTCATGCAACCCCAGTTCATGGTGCATGGATAAAAACAGCAAATGTTGGCCATACAAGTAGGATTATTCCATAGTATCTCATTGTTTTGTATTATGTGGGAATTTTTTTTCCCAACTGTCTTCAATATAAGGTCCAACTGTCTTCCGGTGTGGCAGTATTTGTTCAGGCCCAGGTGTCTGGGGGCGTGGTAAGAGGTGGTGGTGGCCTAGGTGTTTGCGGGTGGGATGTGCAGTTGTGGTAGCCTAGTTGTGTGCGGGAGGGGTATGTCAGTGAGACTATAGTGCGAATGGAGGGAGAGGTCTAACACATAGTATGTCTTCAATAACTAGTGGTAAAGTGGTCTGGGGTATGCAAATATCAATTTGTTATAAATATTACATTAAATGACATGCAATTTTTAGGGAGTGTGCCCTGTTGAGGTTTGGTGGGATAGTTTCATTACTAGGGGATTTGGTGATATACTTTTCTCATAGGGAATTAGAGTGCCTCCCCACTTGTGCATGAGATATTGTGGGGTTCCCTACAGATTATACCTATATACACACCTTAAATATATAAAACAACACTCAGGTTTCTTGGAGAACTACAAGGATCGTGCGAGAACCTACATTTTTGGATGTTGGGACAGTTGTTGTTGCAATATTTCTATCATTTGGTCCTTCCCTTTGGAGTTTTTCCTGCACTTCATGGCACTTCATTTTTGGAACATGCATATGGGAATGGATTTTTTGGGCCTTTCATTTACATCCATATTTGGTGTTGTTTGGGATCTAATATCATACCACCTGATCCTACTAAATAAAAAGGGCAATTCCTTCCATATTACATGTGATTCTATACCCTTAGTTTTAGTCGCCACTCCAGGACCTATTGAAGGTGGGTCTCGAGGGTCATTATCCCTCCTTCAACTAAACGAACGAAGGGTATGGAAATCTGATATCCCTTTCCACATCATGGTGAATGCTGGTCATACAAATAACTATATATAATTACTTATAAAAAATATATACATAAAATGAAATACATCATTCATGGAGATAGTATGTCGTACGTACTCATTAACGTTGTTTCCATTTACTTTTCATATGAAAAGAAAGAATGTAAATGAAATGTATGTATATAAATATAATAAAATTGAATTATAATTATTTTATATTATATATAACATACATTAACTAAACCCATCTTTAATACATTATATGTGAAGAGTGAATTGATCATGTTTATTTGAGATTATTGTAGTCCATATATCCACAAATGAGGTAATCATATTTTCAAAAATGGAAAGCAGTACCTAATGAATAATATAATAATTAACAATGAATAAATAAATCATAAATATCATATATATATGTGTGTGTGTGTGTCTATAATCATAAATTACATCATAATTCCAATCCTTGAAAGGTGGAAATGGAAGAATGAATGACATCGGTACTTGAGGTGGTACTTCGTCAAACAAACGAATTATGATTGTGTATACCATATGATGGGAATTTGTGTAATATTATGATTGACCATTAATATAAATACATATACATTTATTTATTATACATATGTTATAGTGTAAAAATTAAATAAATATTATTTATTGGGTTTAATGAAGGATTATGACTTAAATGCTCCTTGGTGAATGTTACCTCTCCTTTAAGTATCTCTTATTGATATTCACAAATGGACCTCTTTGGTTGGATTTCAGCCTATAGTATGGCATCTAAGATGTAGGGATAGAACATGGGAGGATATGTTTACATAGTTTTTCAAAACAAAATAGGATATGAAGCGAGAATAAAATAGATGAAGAGGTTCTCTTTTATAACAATGGGGGTAATATTGGAATTTATAATAATAATACAGTATAAAAAATTAACTCTAAATAAAAATGAATCCAAATGGAAATTAATACAAATATAATGTGGGATAGGGTGGTAATTCCATAAAAAATTATATTTTTGGACTATATTTGATCTACTTTTAAATCATATCTTTTTTGATTAATACGTAGTTATCATATATAAATTTTTACTATGGTAATAAAAATTTCAATATTAAAAGGTGGAGGTATTTACATATAAGTTCTATATTGAACAATAAATTGTATATTTATGATATTTTTTACATTTTTTCCCTTTTATTTATTTTTTATTTTTATGATTTTAATAAAAAATTAATAAAAAAATATTTACAGAAAATATCATTAGTGTCAATTTCAACAATATTCATTACATTGATTCTATAAACATCAATACAGTAAGATAACTTTAAACCAATTACATTAACACCTATAATATGTAATATTAGCCAGAAATATTATTGGATAACCTTTTCTAATTGAAATTTTATTTACTTTAATATTCTTAAAATAAATTAATTGAGTTTCTCATTTATTGAATAATTACTACACCGTCATTTTATAATTATTTATCATAATTATTTCTTCAGTAATTTTAAAAATAAATTTCTATGATGTATATAAACATATTATATAGCATAAAAATATATATAGTTAGTAATATCTTCTACTTAACACTATAATAAAAATATTATAATTATTAAAAGTAATATTGGGACATTTTTTCATTCCCCTTGATTTAAATAATATCCAAGTGATTTTAATTTACAAATATCCATTAAATTATACAATTTAGATTATTATGAGTTGAGGGTACAATTAAATTCATCTAATAACAGTTAAAAAAAATTAGGGACATTTTATAATCATTATCAATATATTTTTAACATAAATATCCTAATTTTACCCTTTAATGTGGTAACAAAAATTACCAATGTACAGTTCATATTGTCCAAAATAAAATATATCAATTTAATAAATATATAACTTATGGTCCTTATTGTGGAATCTATTTTTAAAATTTTTAAATACCAAAATAGATATATTTAATATAAAATTAATGCAATAGATGGGTGAGAAAAAAGTTTTTAAATTGAATATTTTCAAAAGATTGAAATGATTTTATATCCAATTGCAATGTGAAATTCATACCAATGACCGTCATTTAGTAAAAAATTAATATTTTTTTATCTATTTATAGTTGAAAAAAAATAAATAATTTAATATTCCAATATAAGTTATTTAAATGAAAAAGATATCTTCAATACCCAAAATTCATCCTAAGTAATTTTATCAGATTATATATTAAAGAAAATAAATAAAATATTATAAAAATATTATTTTTACTATTCAAAAAACATTAAAATTAACATTAGAACAATATAAAATCATCCAATGTAAATTTTTATATACCTATTTCAAAGAATAGTTTTAGTTTTTCAAATATAATTTATAAAAGTGACAAATTTTTTTTTTAAATCTAGGGAACCATTGAGAAGCGATAAAACTACTTTTAGAAACAAAAGATAATTTTTATTGATAATACTAGATATATTATTTCTAAAAATGAAAATGATGAATGTTATATATTATATAGAATTATGTACATATGTATATAATATAATATAATAATATTAGTTTGATTATTTTATTGTAATAAAACACACTAGTGTGTATTTGAATGGTTTTTTAGAAATAAATAACATATTAATTTCAAAATTGTTTTACATGTGTAATACATAATTATGTAATCATGTCAATCCAATTAATACCCTAAATTTTAACATCATGGTATTAATTAAATAATTAAACTAATAAAATTGTGTTTCAATGAAACTCAATGTTTCCTATAACGCAAGCTACAACAAATTTTCATGTAAAGAATGTATAACATGGTATAACATGAAAGGAAAGGAAACAGAGAAATCAAAAAATATATCTCTTAAAAATATCATCGTATTGCATTCTATCTCTCATGAAAATTATTTTCTCCACCTTTTTTGGGTTATCAATGATTAAATACTAGAAGGTTCATTTTATTGAAACATATATCGTAAAAATTATTACCAAAAATTCCGTTAAAGGGGATAGTTGGAGGCATTAAAATTACCAAAAGTAACACATAACTAGGTTTCCTCAAAAGAGAACATTTGTGGAAGGTGAAAACATAGACATGGATTGGAAATATAAACGTCACATTCTAATGGAGAGTTATATAAAACATAGATAAGAGAAAGGTAATGATTACAATTCCCTAACCCAAAGAGTCTTGAAAAAGGAAAGTAATATTATCATAAATGATGATAGAGAGAAACAAAAATTATTTCAAGATCCATATCTTAATGTTGAATACTTTTCATTACGAGATATAATTACTTTATTTCATCCCAATATCAACATTTTTTTCCATGATCAAGTTACACTTCATCACTTTTTTCTAATAAATATAGTTGTATTAGTCACTGTTGATGTAATAGCAGATCCTGAGATGCATAAATATAAATTATAGTTATAAAAAAGGTCAGTATAAGGTATCCAATATGCATAAAAACTGATATGGATAGATAACACTTTAATCTTAAAAATACCATTATAATTTTAACTTAAACCATTTAATGAACTATTAAACTTATAACCCTTACGAAATACAGAGGAGAAAAACATTAAAAAAGGGTCAATAAATTTATTAAAACTGGTTTAACATTGATTCCCCATATATCATAATGAAACTCTTTTTTTGTCTCATACCAATCACGATAATACCTTTATCATTTACTCTCATGAATCATGATAATAAACTTAAGTACAATAAAAACTTATTGAAAACATGTATTATTCCCTGTTACCAATAATATTGGATATATTCCTTATATATAAAAATGATGTAATCTTCTTCTATAATAAAATAGTCCAGTATTTTAAGAAGTCATAATTCAATTCTAAGGTAATCTGTACCAAACAATTTATTGTATCCTAAAATCATTATCATAAAATTATGATAAATATTAAAGTTCTCTTTACCTTATTCACTTGTTTACCATGAATATCACCTTTCCATTAAATAATGAATATTTTCCACCATAAAAATTTATTATAATCTTTTAAATCCTTAGAAAAAAACATAAATTGAATAATCCATGTATATATCGCAATTCCTATAACACAATTCATCAATCTAGATACATAAAAACCGTGATTATTTCAAATCATGATTAATAAATTAACTAGGCTACCTCATCCAATTACATAATATATTTTCCTTTCATATTTCACCTTTTGTCTCATTATCGTCAATAATATAACCATTACTTTTAACACCATGATGATTTTCTTCATGAGGGGTTCACTTAGGAAATTTATTTACACAATGCCAATTTTTTTCAAATTTAAAACACTTATCAATTACTATGATCTATGGGAGAAAAATATTTCTATTCATTGTGTTATCTAAACATTTCATTTTTTTCCTTTGCAGTTATTTGATACGTGTACTTCTTTTCTACTGTTGAGACATCTTCATATTACACTAGGGCATCCATTTGTGTGTTTCTTGCCACATTATGGACATAATGGATACTACATATTCTTATATATTGGGTAAACATTAACAGAATTCTCATTATAATCATTCTATGTCTTCCCAGATATGTTTTAGATTTGGTTATGGTACATATCGTTAGTTAAGTCCCATAAAAACTGATCAGGGATGATCATAATGTCTATCATTATAGCTTTTATCCCTTTTGACTTCCCATCAGTAAAGTTTACATCACATTCATCAGACACCTTGTATTTTTCATTCACACCATTAACTAAATCCAAAAATCCTAGAGTGGAAAACACTTATCATAGTGGAAAACCGCATAACTTATAAAAATAACTTGTAGTACATCTAAATTATGACACATTCTTTAATCTATGAAACATTAGGATTATAAATTGAGAAATAACTATAAATATCCTTCTAAATAACCCTTGGTGACTCACTAATATATTCTAATTCATGATTCCAATGGATAACTAAACCATTGTTATCATACTAACTGTAATGACTCAGAATTTTAATAAATGAATATTAAATATTGTTAAATAAAAATTCATTAAATTATAAAAATTCATTCCCAAGGACTATAATGGTTTAGTGCCTTTTGAAACATGGAAAAAATTCTTCTAATTTTTTGAAATATCTTGGAAACCCCCCAAAATAATCTTCCAACATAGTACTCCTACATAAAACCACTCTTAATAACCTCAGGAAATGAAACATGAGAAATAGTGATATTAGCTACTTCATAAGGGTAAAAAATATAGATATGTAACAATGATATAAATATAAGGTTATTATAATATAATACTAAAATTTAAAGATCATAACCATCATATAAAATATCATTTTCTCGAGTCATGGGATACATATTTGTAGTTCATAAGACATGAATTATAAGGAAATCAAGAGAATATGTCATTCAACTATAACATAGGAATAAGACATGTAATTTTTTGAAGACAAACAAACATGTAGTATAATTCTATATATGTCAAGGATCATTTCCAAAACATTTTAGTCAACTTCATTGATGTGTCACATACAGGGCCGGACACGCCACCATACCTAGTCACAATACATCCGTAATTTTTGATTGGGATTATCCTACATCCTAGAGTGGATCAAGCTCAAAGACTTGATTACTAGAATTATTTCCTGAAATATTAATAATTACACATTTAAATAGAGTTATACATATATCACACTTTCCTCATAATTAAAAGCATACATATTTGGGTGGGAAAAACAGAACCCATTTTTCTTATCAGAACCCGCAAAAAATTAGTTTCGTAAACACTTCATCAATAAATAACTCTTGGAAAAGAAATAGGATTTATAAATATCATGCCATTATAAACACAAATAATTAATAAAAATGATAATAATTGTTTCGTTGGATCATATCTCTAGTAGAGAATCAAATAATTTCATCTTAGATGTAATTTGTTTTCAATGATTACTTGAAATACTTATTGATGAAAATATCTTTAACTTTATTAAATTATTTCATTAACGAGATTTGTAATTTAGAAGGAAAACATTTTCTATGAAAATTCCCTTATAAGATAGTAACAGATGATAAAAACCATTAATGTTTTATAAATTTGGATTAATTGATTTTATTCTTATAATTTAAGAAAATATTTATTTCATATTTTTTCGGTGATGTCCAAAATAGCCTTGTTTAGAAAACTAAAAACATATTATTTTGATACATTTTCATAATAATCTTATCATGATTGAAAATAATAGTAAATATTAATCATAGAATAGTGAAAAAAATAAAATAATATTTAGAAAACATGGAAACATGGGATTAATATTCCCCAATGATTATTTAAAATGTAATTATCCAAAATATTGATGAGATTATTAAATAAAAACTTATCCCATTATAATTAATAAATTGTATTCCCCATGAAAGAAAGGAAATTTTAATTTTTTAAATACCATATTCTTTGGAATAAAATATATATTATACATTCATGGTTATTATGTATACTAAATTAATGAAATAATTATTGTAAAAGGCATGTGTCCCAAAAGAATAAAAGTGAGACGAAAATTCATTACTACTAGAGTGAATTTTGTATCATGGGCCCAATGAAAGATTAAATTAAATTGAATCATTTAGTATCATGACATATTTAATATTCATTATATACACATCAATAAGTCATTATTTACACACACAAAACAGATATAGTTGTTAATATTTATTATATCTAATAGAAATTAACGATAGACAAAAATAACCCTTACATTATGTCTTGAATCACATCGTACACATTAAAAAATAATTAATAATAAAAATATGTTCATTATAAATATATTATAAATCCTTATAATATTATAACATACAATATATGGTTTATTTACAACATTATATTAGCCGTTTATTAACAATTCCATCTTAATGATACATTTCGATTAATAACCGCATTATTTTCACATGTGTTTGGAATTGTTATATTTTTTTATCCTTTTAAATATATGATGATTTAATAATCTAATTAATTAGATCCATAATATAGAGATGATATATATTTAGTATATATGAATTTATAATAATATATTGAATTAACAAATAGAAAATAAACTATATCATTCATGGAGATAGTAGATCATGCGTATGCTTAAACACTGTTTCCATTTTCTTGTTTTATTGAACGAGAGAAGGTAAATTATATGTATATATAATATCATTAAATTAGTTTTATTATGTAATATATATCATATATTTTTACTATAAATATCCTTAATACATTCCATGTATGGTGTGAATGAATCACATTGATTTTAGGAGGCAGTAGTCCACGCATCCAAAAATGAAGTATCCGGATTTAAAAAAATGGAAATCATGAAATTAAGAGTTATACGATAATTAAATAAGAATAATACATCAAAAATATGATATATATATATATATAGATATATAATATAAACACTAAATATAAATAATTATTCCAAACCATTAAATGTGGAAATGAAAGAACGAATGACATTAGTTCATGAGGTGGCGGTCCACCATACAATAAAATGATGATTATTATCCCATTTGATGTAAATGTGTGTGAGTGTGGGTCTATAACATAGTATAACAACATATAAATATATTTAGTATAGTAAGTTTATTATATAATTATTAAATAAAAATAATTAATTAGCGTTAAGGAATAAATAAATGAAAAATGTTCATTGATGAACATAACCTATGATTTGGGTGTATCCTTTTGATTTTCTTAAAAGGACTTCTACGGTTGGTACTCTCTCGATGGTAATAATTATATGATTAATTAAGGTAATTTTAGAGGATATATATAAATATATTTACAATTTTATTTAAGTTTCAATAAAATATAATAACCTGTTCACATTAATAAGAGAGGATATATACACTCTTTAATAGCATTCGGGCTTTGGGAGGGGCAATCATGAAATTTCTCAAAAGATTAAATCATAATAAATAAAATCTCATTAAAAACACATATAAAATTAATGTAATTGTAATATAGAATTGGATATGTTAAATATCCCACAAACCTATAGATTTTGGAAAATTATTGTTCAACTTTTAAATCATATATGTTTATTAACCCATAGTGAACCTATTCTTATTTTAACAACGGTAAATACATTTTCAATATTAAAAAAATTCATTTTTACATATAAGTTGTAAATTAAATCATAAATATTCAATATATTATATTTTAGACAATAATTTATCCCCTTTGTACATATTTCAGATTTTTTTGATTTTTAACAGATTCAGAAAAGTATCATTTTCATAAAATATCATTATTGTCAATTTTGACACAATTCATGACATTAATTTTAGAAAAATCCATAATGAAATTTAAATTCAAAAAAAATTGATTAATATAACCCTAAAATTTTATATTCACAAATAAAATTCATGGATCACCTTAAAAAATACAAATTATATTTATTTTAATATTCATTATATCCGTTCATAGAGTTTTTAATTAATTGAGTAAATACAACATCATCATTGTATAATTATTTATAAAATTTATTTCTTCAATAAAAATTATAAATAAAATTTAATGATGTCTGTAAAAATTATATATTTTATAAAAAAATATATAGTCAATAATATATTATATTTTACAATATAATAATATTTTTATACTTATTAAAAGTAAGAGTGATATTTTTCACTCTCTTTAATGTTAGTAATATACAATTAAATTTTCTGTAAAGGTGTCCATTAAATTATCACAATTCAGAACATATGTGTTAAGGTTCTAATTATATTTATCTAATAACAATTTTTCACGTTTTAGGGTTATTTTATAATCCTTATCACTTTTTATCCTAAATTACCCAATTTTACCCTTTATCGTGGCAATAACAACTACTAATATAACTATTCATATTTTCCAAAGAAAAAGAGAATTATTTTCTAAATTTTTTACATTCTTATAAATACTATAAAATCCTTTTTTTAAATTCAAAACATATAAATGGATAATTTTAATTTAAAATTAGTCATGTAGACAATGTGGGAAACAATGGTTTTAATGTGAAAACATTCAAAATTATGAAATGTTTCAATATCCAATTTTTTTGTGAAATTTATTCCAATTACCTATATTGGATTAAATGAAATAAAATAATTCTAACTGCGCTTTAAAAATATTCAAAAATATAATTTAAAAATATAAATTATTTATATGAAAAACTTGTTTGCAATGAAAATATAGTATTTATTTATTATTATTTAAAACGATAAACTCATCAAAAAAATTCTAAAAATTAAACAAATTTAAAATTTTATATCTCTATTTTTAATAATAATTTTTATTTCCAAAAAAATTATAAAAGTTTAAAAAATTAGTTTTAAAATAAGTACCCCATTGAAAATAGATAAAAATATGTGTAGACAAAATAAACTTTTTAAACTTCAAACTCGAATTATTATGTATAGAAAACAAATTGGATTAATGATAATCATTAAATTCAATTTAAAAAATCTAAATTTCATTAATATTATCCAAACATAGTGTCTTTTTTATTTTATTGATATACAACACACTTCTTTGAATTAAAATATTTTTTCAACAAAAACTATTTTAATTTAAAAAATGATTTGCATATGTAAACGATACATTCAAAAATCAGTTAATCCTATAAATACACACAATTATAATAGATATTTCATATTTAAGTAATTAAAAAAGTAAAATAATGTTTCATAAAAGGCCAATTTTTTGTGTAACACAATCTAAGCTACTGTTGCGTGTACCAAACTCAGAACATGGTGTGGCATGAAATTTAAGGTATAAAATAAGTTAGAAAATCTATTTCATAAAAATATAAGGTCATTATTGGAACAATTCTTAAAATTTTAGTATTTTTGTGTTGAATAAGACTAGATGAGGTGTTTGAAATATATCTCAGACCTTAGTTAGGTGTCCTACATAGCATACTTATTTTATGAATTTTAGTCTATAGGGTTCAACTAGTTTCTCAAACTGTCGATGGATGAGGAAGAATGATGGAACTATAGTGGTTTGGTCCTATAAACTAGATGGAATTAAATATCATTTAAATATATCGAAGTGTATTCCCATCGGGAGAAATCCAACACTTATCCTATGATGGATAATGAGTGGGTTCTTTGAGTAGTGGACTGGTTAGGCTCGGATGGCTTGTGGATCCCATAATACCAACAACGTTTCAATAATTACAATCTGTATCCTAATATATAAAATTACTATATGAATGAGGGTGATCGACCAAATACCATGTTTGATGTATTTTATTATTCTAGGGTTCTTTCCCAAATAATTCTACTATATAGGGTAGACATATCATTATGTTTCATCCTGACATCTCCAGAGTCTCCACCTGATGTGTCTAGAGTGTCATTATGACATGTTTGAGTTTCTTTCAAACATGTTCCATTTTCATACTATCAATAACCTCTTATATAGTTGGTATCAATATTATTAAATCTTAAATTTCATAGGTTCCTCCCATGATCGAATAAGACATGTTTGGTGGACTTCAGTTGATCAGGATAACATGTCTGGAGGACTTCGTGTGATCAAGGTGACAAGTCCTGAGGACTCATGTATTATGGATGACTAGTATAATGGACTTTGAGTGATTAGGATGACATGTTCATAGGTCATTATATGATCTGGATTATATGTCTAGGAGGGCATCATGTGACCAAGATTTCATCCCTAGAGGTTCTTGCATGACTAGGCTGACATGTTAGGAGGGTCGTCGTGTGACAAAGAGGACATGTATGGAGGACATCATATGATCTATCTTAAATGTCTAGTAAAATATCACATGAACAAGATACCACATCTATAAGTCATCATATGATATCTTAAATTACCCTACAAATTATGTAACCCTTTAAAATTAAAATTGGTGTATATATATTTGATTTATGATTATATCTTTTTTATCCATTAACACATAATTTTTTCAATGTTCATTAGTTTTCTATGTATTAAAGAATAAAATTATAAAGTAAATATAAATAAACTCCTTCATTTTATTCGGATATAATATTTTAATTGCATCATTTTATCAATATGGTGAGCACATGAAGCATATGTGAATCCCACATAATACCTTAAGTCATTCTTGGGTCTCACCTAGTAGATGACTCTGTGATCACATGCTTCTATACTCCGGAATGTTCACTCTATACTCTTAAATACGCTGTGTGACATATTTTATATAATGGTGGTTGATTATAAGAATCACCAACAAATATTTTGGCTGATTCATACCATGCTTTACTCGCATATATGGTCATAGATCAGTAGATAGTGAATCGCACCACACATTTATCATGGACCATCAGCGGGTCGTCTATAATTTCATTTTTTGATTCACGTATTTAATATTGGTTTCATAATTACTCTTTCATTAGAATATTTAGTAATCCAATGGTTTTTCAAATTACAATAACATATTTGGATCTAAATATCAATGGGAATTTTTATGATCTGGCTAACAAATTGTGGGGCCCTAAAATGATCAATCATATGTGTCAGAGGGCCTTCACATGATCTATAGAATGATCATATGAATTTAAAACACCTTCAAATGAAAAAATGAATCTAATATGTACATTCTTGTTTTATCCATTTCATTTATTATTTCTTAAATCCATTCGAATTGACCCATCTTTTGTCCATCATGGCATCACTTGACCAAAAAGACATGTTAGAAATCCTTATCATGGTGAAGGTGACATGTCTAGATGCCTTTTCAGACTGGGCTAGTATGTAACTAGGGTATTAATATGAAATATGGATTGATAATTTGAACCACATATTCCATTCACATGAAAAATCTATATATCTCTATGCGCATGGCTTTTTTTAACATTTTAGCTTTTATTTTTTGACCATCATGGGGATTTTTAGGTTCTTGGAAATAAAAATGTTGTGGGATAAAATAGACTCATCTATGAGAGTTAAAATAATCAAGTGTGATATATGATGGTGCTTCAAAAAATCATGCATGAATTTTGTTACGAATTCTCATTATCTTGAGTAGATAGTGTGAAGCACATAACACCATCAATTAATGTCCCAATGGTTTCATGATATTCATGAACCAAGTTCCTTAAAATTATTATTCTATACTACATTTTACAATAATTTTTTAAATAAACTACTTCTTATAATTCATGTATATAATTAATAATTACATTAAATATGTATCTTTGGTGGGTTCTAGTAAGATTATTTTAACGGGGTTGCAGATTTCGGTTTTTATTCCTCATGTTATAGTGATGATTACTATTTTTACAAAAAAATTATAGATGAGTTAAACAATGAATTTGATTGAATAAAAATATATATTTTTAGACCCACTAAAATATTAGATAAAGTAATAGTAAATAATTCTGAATATATTTCAGAAAATAAAGAACATTGGTAGGTATATGGAAATGCAAAAAATATACATTACAATTTTTGTGATGATGTCTATAATGATTTTAAAATAATATATAAGTTTAATAAAATGAATAAATACGATATTGACAAATAAATTAAAAATATAGAAATATTTCTTCATGGAATAATTAGTTATGGAAAATGATTTGATTATATAATATGAATAGAAATAGTGATGATACATGATATGAAATAAAATGACCTAAGAATTACAAAAAATATATTATGGAATGTCAAAATCATGGTTCGTCTACCTCTATTTTTTAGATCAATGATGAATGGGCACACTTATAAATAATGTTTGCTATAATTTCTATATTCATTGGGATATATGATTTTTTATAGTTCTAAATATCTATCTTAAAAGTACATTTTAATACTTGTTTAAATAATAATGAGTTCCTATTTTAAAAAAACATATTGGACCAAATGTAGCATGGGTACCAAAATTTTCTATTTATTAAATTATTAGAAAAAATTATTTCTAATTTCAACTACATTATATGGTATATTTACTGTTTACACTCTAAACATATGATAAAATACCCTTCATAATTTATTATGCTAAAAAACTGTGATATTGGCACAATGAAATTTGCAGTAATTATAAGCATAAAATAAAAAAGGCCCAGTGAAATTGGTATTTCAATCCATACATGAATTTATATAATTTAATATGCTTCTAGATTTGAACATAACATATTTATAATATATCAATAATTAAATTGTTATAAGAATATTAAATTTAAAACTGAGAAATGTTTATACCAAAAGGGTAATTATTTTTTATTTTTTGATAACAAAATGGAAAATATTTATTCTACTGACACTATTGAGAAATAGTTTAATGTGTTGAGCATTTAATTATTATATAAACATATAGTATGCATTATAATAAAATCAACATCCATGATAGTTTTATATTATTATAAAAAAATTGATGAAGTAATTACATTAGTTACCAGACATTATGAAATAAAAGCTTCATGTTTATAAAGATTACATGAATGGAAAATAAAAAAAAGTATCGATTAAATATCTTGAGAAATTTAAATCATATAAAATTATATAGATAGTAATAAAAACATGTTTGATCCGACATATATTATTACTTTTTGTTGAAGTAGGTGCACATTTGAAATCTTAGGTGATTTAATAGGATTCATATTGTTTTAATCTCTCTCTCATAAAAGTGAAAATTCAACCAGATTGGCCACTTTCATTAATTTAATGCATAGTGTGAAATTATTTTGTATTATTTAAATACATAATATTAGTGGATATTAAATTTAGATCATACAAAATTTATGATTATAGGAAAATAAAGATTATTTATATTATTTTTTTAGCAGTTAAGACACCTCATAAAAAAGGACTTGTTAAAACAATCAATTGTAACCCAATTAAAATGGATAGAAATATAGTAAATGAATATAATTTTCAAATGTACATTTGGGATTTATTTATTTTTACAAAATTTCATATTTGAAATATATATACTATTAGATGTATTATAATGAAACGTCTTATATGTTATTTAGAGAAAATAGAACTTTAATTGGTTTTAGTAAATAGTTTGGATGTAAATTTTATATCACAAAAACTAAATATAAGATTGATTCTAAATTAGAAAAATGAAATTTCTTATGTTTTTCTAATACGATAAAATATTATTGATTTTATAATAAAATAACTACATTGTAGATTAATCTATTAATGTAAAATGTAATTAATATAATATAAAATAGAAGTCAAAATGATGGAACTATAATGGAGAATTTTCAAAATTTAATTCTAGAAAAGGTAAAACTAAAAATAATGTATTTGTTGATGGGGATCATATCCCATATCAATATCGTCCTGGATCATGGAAAAATCATCATGATAACATTATGGATTACAAAATTTATTATATAGAATCTATAACTAAAAATAGAACGTATGTTATTAATTTTTTATCAAATTTTATTTTTGTTTCAGAATATTTACACAATGATATTAATGATTCCCTAACATATATTAATTGAATATTTTCTATTTAATATCAAGTTATTAAATTTACTACAAGTAAATATTAGACAATATTTGATCCAATAAAAGAATAACCGGATATTTGATCAAAATATATTTTTTGAAATAAATTTTATGAATATGGTGAAATTATAATGAAAAAGGATTCACTAGTTTTACAAGGATATTTTCCCAAAAATTTGTATATAAGGGTAAATTTTTTTAATTTTCTTCTAGAATTGAAAATAAAATAATTTTATTAGATTTTGAATATTTTCAATGTCTTAATTATATCAATTGGTTTTCAAAACCAATTAGTTAAATTTTATTATTTATAATTATGTTTATGTAAATAAACCACTATGATTTGAGCATGCATAATTTTCGAATAATGTTTTTAAATTATCAAACTATTAATATAGACATATAAATTTCAATGATCTTTATATTAATGATTGTCTTTTTTTTGTAAAGGGTTTAATAAATTTAATTTAAACACTCCATTTTTGGTATGATGATTTATAAGGAAATCTTAATTACATGAATTCATGTTGATGTCATAATTTTTTGTTAAACAAGGGAATATATTTATAAAGAATTTTATAATTTAAAGAGTAATGATTGTTACATAAATATAAGTGGATAATCATAACTGTTTCTAAAACATAATATTTGGAAAGGAATATATGGAATACTTTTGAATGAGTTTAATTATGATATATAATTATTTAATATGCATAAAATTGATTCATTTAAAATAATTAGAACCTCAATGGGATGAAACTAAAAATTGGATTCAAATGTTCTGTGGATATTCATTTGATGTAAAAGTTTTTAGAGTAATGATAGGTAGTTCGTGTTATTTGACTAATTATAAACTGGATATTATTTTTTGTGTTGGTATTTTTTTCTATATTTATAGATGATAGTAATAAATTTTAAATTTTTTTGTTAAAATAATAATTAGATATATTATGGTGACATATAATGTTGGATTATTTCATTCAATAAAGAATGTTTTTTATTTTTGTGCATTTTTAATTCATATTTTGGATGCATTCATTTTGATTGAAAATGTACTTTAGGAATATAAATTTTTTTTGGAAACGTATATTTCATTAATTCATAAACATGAAATTATAAATTACAGAATCAAAAGATGAATCTAAATATAATGTTGTAAATAAATTTCATACTCAATGTTTAGAGGTTGAGAATAAATATTTTGGTATTTATTATTTTTGATAATTTACCTATTTATTTTGTTTTTATTCAGGTATTTCAATTTCTAAGAACCCCTTAAACATTCTAGAATAAAACATATAAATGTTAGATTTCATTTTATTATACACCATGTTAATATAGTTGGAATTGTTTTGGAATTTAATTTAAATTATAATCAGTTCACTGAATTATTTACTAAACCATTGAACATTTAAAAAATGATAATATTAAATATATATTTTCGGTTGATGATAGCATTATATGAATATAAAAAATTGACTAGTGAGAAAGGATGATTATCTCAAAATATCACTCACTATAATATAATATATATTGTGCATATGATATAATTTATTTTATATCATTACAAGATTCCATTAATATCTTAACCTTCTTTTGCAACCTACGGTTTTAATATTTATTTTACAGGTGGTGTTCTTAATATTTTATTTAGCCATGAATCTAAATCCTCATAAAATTGGTTTAGATATTATGACACAAATAAACTGAATTCTTATATGGATATTTATTATTTCCAATTATTTTTATTTTATTTTATTTCATATCGATCTTTTATATTCATAAATATAAGAAAAAAATCTTGTTGAAACATGTTATTAGTATACTTGTATTTTTTTACACGATTAAATCTAAATGAACATTAATTACAATAAAGAATATATGTTTAAATATTAAATTTTTATTTTTATTTAAAGTTTAATAATATACTAATGAATGGTTCTCAAAAAAGTATCCTTTTAATTATTCTAATAGTTGGTTTATTTTTACATGGTTTTGTAAATTTCAAAAAATTTGAGATTTTTTTATTGTTATTTTGTATGTTTTGATAATTAAAAAATAATCATTTTATACCTTCAAACATGTGTAAAAAAATGTTTTATTTAACATATCATGCCCCAAAGCACCCAAATTCACTAAATATTTATTAAATTATTGGTTCAATGTACAAGTGTACGCAATGGATCAATTATTATCTAACATTTCGAAGACTCCAAACATACATACATTGTACATGAAAATATATGATATAACATGGACATATTCTCATAGCATTATTATTCCTTCAATCATATCTTGAAACATTACAAAAATTCCCCCACTAGGTTACCTAGAGAAATGAAAAAAATGGTGACCTCATATTAGAGTAACATATAATAGAAGCTAACAAAATATAAACATGGAATATGTGATATGAACAAAATAAATTAACAACATGAAGTTATAATCCTAAAAAATGATATCATGTTGTATCCATGATAATTATTTAAAACTGATAATAATAATCAATGATCACATAAAAAAATAACGCATAATGTTAGAAATCAAAAATATTTTATAAAGGCCTTATGAAAGACAAATAGTTGTATTTAAGAAAGAAGATAACACATAATCTAGTTATGAGAAGAGGCATACACCAATACTCAACCTTTTTTTATCATGATACTAGTCAATTCATTAAAGATTTATATACATTCATGTCCCACCTATCACCTATTTAATTATAATTAATTCACCATAAGAGTCATCAAGATCTTATATACCACTCAAAATGGATCCACTTTCAAAAAAAATGAGGATATCAATATAAAAAACATATATATCAAATATTGACCCATTCATTAGAATAATGTGGATTTTTAGGAGAAAATTTCCTAATAAACATTGATGTTGTGGGCTATCATCAATGTAACATGATGTGCCCATATCCAAAATATACTAGGAATATAAGCTATACAATGGGTTCTATAAACTTGGATTGAAAAACAGTTGGTATATGAACCGTATACCGAAATCATGGGAATATCATTGGAATATGTACATATATAGAGACTTATGCAGAAGGTTTGACTAAACTATAGGAATATGTTATTTTCCTGGAAACCAATACCAAATTTGTTGGAAAACTATTACTATAGGTATGTATATTTCCACCAATACAAATGGGTTTTTAAAATTATTTTTTGTATGAAATTTTTTGGACATTTATACCAATGGTTTGAACAAATATATTGGTATAGGTAATTTTTCTCAAAACCAATACTGACTATTTTCTAAAACTATTATAATATGTCCCCTGTATCAATGGTTTGGAGAAAACGTAGGTATAATTTATTCAATTACTTGAACATAATAATAATAATAATACATATTACCATTTAGAAAACTTTATATTTACAAATAAAAATTTGTATATATGGACATATAAGATACTGTTTGATTGTGGTAAATTCATTCAAATATATGAGGGGGTTTGTTGGATCATTACATAGGGCTGTAATTCTTTCTATAGAGCCCAAATACCAATGGTTTAGACCAAAATATTGTATAGGTAATTTTTATGGACACCAATACAAATGGTTCACTCAAAATATTGGTATAGGTTTGCCAATATTTAGGAATAATAAAATAAATTCTAAAAAATTAATCAATTTGATTTATTTACATGTATATATTATTATATATGAACTTATATGATGTCATAGAATAGTTTTAGGGTAATTGGAATACTGGTGGGAGTTTGTGGGATCTATGACATGTGTAGGATATTTTTTAATTGGAGGACGTATACCAATGGTTTGACCAAACCATTGGTATATGTCATTCCTTTTAAATTAACTAGAAAAATGGTTTGAGAACATTTTTTATAGGAACTCTTTACCAATGTTTTGGTAAAACCGTTGGTATAGGCCTATGCATACAGAGTAAAACCCAAAATTCTTCACAACCATAAGTAATGACTCTAACAATGGTTTGTGGGGCTAGACTGATGATTCCAAATTGTGGGTATAGACATCCTTTCCAATAGTGGATGTACAATTGAAAGGTAGAATTAAATTTTCTCGGTAATCCATGGAAGATATTAATTTGATTAAATAGATTTAATTAGTGGGATACTAAGTAAATGATTGGAAAAATCATTCATTATGTTCTATTAAGTGAATATGAACATCCAATATCATATCACCCAGGAGTGTGATAATAAAATAACTATATTATAGGAAAATATATTTGTGTTAAATTTAATGAAAAAATTTAATATTGAGTATAGTATTATATAACATCAATGGATAATTTAGAATATTTAATGTTAGAGAAGGTAAACCTAAAAATAACGTGTCTGTTGATAGGGAGAATGTTCCACCTCAATATATTTTTGGATACTGGATGAATTATAATGATAACCTTAAGGATGACGCAATTGGATATATAAATTCTAAAATTATATCTATAAATTATTATATTAATTTATTTCCCAATTATTTTTATAAACATTTTCATAATGAAATTAATGATATATTATGATATTTTAATTAAATGTTTTATACTAAAGATGAATTCAATAAATTTCTTATAGGTAATATTTAGACTTTATTTGATCATATAAATGATTAAATGTCCATATGAACAAAAATTATTTTTAGAAAAATGTAGGTGAATATAGAAAAATTATAATCAATAGTGATGGATCTATTGTACAAGGATATTTTCACAAATAATTTATGGATTTAGTTAAAATTATTCACTGGTTTGTAGGATCAGAACTCAAATAATTCACTTCTGGAAAAACAACATATACCCACGGTTCAAAACTGTGGGTATAGCCCCCAAAACCGTGGGTATAGGCTATACCCACGGTTTTGGGAACCGTGGGCTGGAACGATGTCAGTATAGGGGTCTCAACCTATACCCATAGTTTTGGAGAACCATGGGTATAGGGGAGTCATAGTGTGCACCGTAGTTGTTATAGCACGGCACACAACATAACCCACGGTTTGAAAACCGTGGGGTATTTAAATCTGAAAAATTCGCAGCCAGCAGGGTTCGAACCCGCACTGACTCTACGCCTCACGCTGCACGCCATAGAGGGACCAACCAATCTAAGATTTCGTTTTGTTATATAACTATACATCAACCTATATATGTTCATTTGATCTACATGGTGTACAAAAAGTGTTGGCAGGGAGATCTGAACCCGAGTTTCACGCTGGGGCTCACTATCGCGAACTACAAACTGACCAACCGAGCTGCAAAGTTATTCAATATATATATATATATATCTGTATGAATATATTAATATAAATGCTTACCGAAAAATGGTAACAACAAGATTGAAACACGTGACCGTTGTGAGGATGATCTGACGCCCGACCAACTGACCTGAGATTATTTTGATATCATTTTTGTACATATGTTTACTTATATTTGTAATTATATTAACAAAAACCATTTTCCCGCTAATTTTTTTTCATTGTCCGATGAAATTTTTTTCTCGCCTTCTGGCAGGAAACCTATACCCACAGTTTTTCAAAACTGTGGGTATAGGTCTTCAAAATAAATACCCTAATACCCACGGCTTTTAAAAACCGTGGGTATAGGTCTTCTGAAAAAACTCTATACCCACAGTTTGGAAAAACCCGTGGGTATATGTCTTAAAAAAAACACATATACCCACGGTTTTTCAAAACCGTGGGGATAGGTCTTTAAAAATAATCTATACCCACGGTTTTGAGAAACCGTGGGTATAGGTCCCCATATAATCCCTATCTCCACGGTTTTCGAAAACCGTGGGTATATGGGTACCCTATACCCATGGTTCTTTGCAAAACTGTGGGTATAGGCTCATTTTCCAGTAGTTATTTTATTAGATTTTAAATAATTGCGATGTTATATATTATTTCCATTGGTTTTCAGATATGATTTCATAAAATGGATTATTTTTATTGATATTTATTCTAATAAACAAATAGGTTTTCATCATGATTAATTTTCAAATAATATATCTGAATAAAAAAAATATCAATATTTAGTTATCAAGATCTTAGATCTTGGTATGAATAAAAGTCTTCCTTTTTATTGAATAAAGGTTTTAATAAATGTATTTTAAACCCTAAATATTTAATATTAATATTTATAATGATATATTGTATATTTGAATTTATATTTATTATACAATTGTGGTTTAAATAGTTAATAGTTATATAATTAATATTATATTTTAATGGGTAATGATTTTGACCAGAGTCCCATGGGTGAATCATGATTGTTTAATGGAAATAAAATTAATTAAAGAAACTATAGAATATTTTTAAACCTATTTAATTATTATATGTAATTTTTTAAATGGAATGGAATTGATTTATTTAGATCTTATATAACCGTAATGATAACTATCTCAAAAATGGATTTAACAGTTGTTTGAAATTGAGTTGATGTTAAAATGTTTAGAGTAATGATAGATAACTTATGTTATTTGAATATATATAGAACTGATATTATGTTTACTGTATTAATGTGTGCGAGATTTAAGGATAATACTAATCAATCTCACATAAATGTTTTTAAATGAATCATTAAATATATTAATGTAACATTAAATATTGAATTATTTTGTCTGATAAAAAAAATTGGCAGCTCTAATTTTTATTCTAGATGATTTAAATTTGAAATAAAAAGTACGTTAGTAATATGTATTTTTTCTTGAAAAATGTTATTTTATTATATATTACTGATTTTTTTATAAATTACATAATCAATGTATGAATTTAAATATACATCTGCATCAAATTTTGGTACTTAATATTCATAGATTGTGAAAACATTATCTAAATTTTGTTTTCATTTTTGATTATATCCCTATTTTTTGGACAGATATTATATTATTTTGATTTCTAAAACCCCCTCAGAACATTCTAGAATAATATAGATATATGTTATATTTAATTTATTATAAACAATTTTAATAATGTTGATATTGTTTTGGATATTTTTCAAAATGATAATTAGTTGACAGAAATTTTATAAAACCATTGGATATAGAAAAACATGAAAATACTACATAATAAATTAGTATGATGGAAACATTATATGAATCTAATAAAAATTGAGTACTGATCTTGGATGATTTGTTCAAAATATACACCACTAGAATATAATTAAAAGGTTTTCTATAATATATATTTTCTTATATCATTACATGATTCCCTCAATATATTAATAATTTTTGTGTCTACCAATATTTTACAAAACCTTAGATTTATTTTTCATAATATTTTATATATATATAATTTAAAATCCAAATAAAATTTTTTCAATTATTTTAAAATATGAAAATTAATTTTTTTTGGAGATTTTTTATTTAATTTAATTTTTTATTTAATTATATATTATATATATATTTTGAAAATGCATAAATATAAAGAAACAATATCTTATTTAAACAACTTATTAAGATAAAAACATTTTTTAATAGTTTTAAACTTGATTGAACTTGAATTATATTCAATCATATATGTTTAAATATGAAATTTTTTAGTTTTATATACAACATAAGAATAAACTATTTAATGATTTTCAAATGTTTATCCTTTTTGATTATTCAAAAAACATCGAGATTTTTACGTGGTTTTATAATTTTCAAAAAAGGATACTTTTTTGTGTGGATTCTAGACACTCCATTTTTTATGTTTTGATAATTAATAAATAATCTTTTCATTCCCTAAAAATGAGTAACAAAAAGTGTCATATAACATCCCATACTCCAAAAACCCAAAATAAATAGATATATTAAATTATTTTTTCAAATTAAAAGATTTATTTATAAAAAGAATAATATATTTATCTTGGAATATTATAAACATACATACACTAGACATGAAAATATGAGATACAACATGACATTTTTGAAGAACATAATTATCCCTTCCAGAAAAAACCTAATGAATATACATAGCCACACATTATGTAACCAGTAGAAATAAAAACAAATAATGGTGAACTCATATGCTATGTAAGGAGTAAAATATGATGGATGGTTACATAACATAATCACAGAATATGTGATATGGAAAAAATAAATAAACAACATTAGTTATAATCATCTTAAACAAAGAGCATGTTGTATCAATTATAATAAATGAAATCCTGGATAACAATAATCACCGATCACATACTGATATGATGCGTAATCTCATACATCAAAACATACTATCAGGGATAGGTGAAAGACATTTTAATTAATATAAAGATACAGTCATGAAATTTTCATGTTATTGGAAGAGTGAAACACCAAATCTCAACCAATTTTGTCTCATGAATCCTTTCAATGCATCCAGTGGGTTTATAATACAACTACTCACATGTCACTTGTTTAATTCAATGGTATTCAAGATAAGGTTCATCATGGCTTTATATACCATTACCTATAGAACCCCCTACATAACAAAATATGGATATCCATAAATTGTAAACCATAAATATCAAATACTTATAAATTATACAATAAAATGTGGATTCCTAGGAGAACATAAAATAATAAACATCAAAATTGAGGGATTTCATCAATTTAACATGAATTACCCATATTGAAAAACACTACTAGAAATCGGAACTATTCCAATGGTTCTATACACATGGATTGAAGAATGGTTAGTATGAGAACCTTATACCAAAGGTTTGACTAAACCATTGGTATAGGTTATTTTCATCAGAACCTATACAAACCATTTGGTATAACTGTTGGCATAGTTGTTTATATTTCTACCTATACCAATGATTTTTTTAAATGATTGGTATAGGTAAATTTTCATGAAGTCTATAAAAATGGTTTGTAAAAATCTATAAGAATATCTAATGTTTCCTAACTCATAATCCAACAGTTTTCCAAAACAGTTTGTATATATTGTCCCATTATTTATGTATAACAATAATAAAAATAATAAATATTACAAATTTTAAAACATTATATATACATATACATATATATATATCTATAGACTTAAAAGATGTCATAGGTTAGTGTTAATGTCATTGAAATATAATTGGGGTTGTTCTGGGATAAATACAAAACACAGGATTTGTTTTTTCAATATAGATCATAAACCAATGGTTCAGACAAAACAATTAGTATAGGGAATTTTTCTAGAAACCTATACAAAAGGTTTTCTCAAACCGGTACTATATGTTATCAATTATTTATGAATAATGATAGAAAATCTATGAAATAATTCAATTTTAATTATATATATGTGTTTGAAGATATTTGAATATATAAATATATAAGATGTCATAGAATAGTGGTAACGTACTTAGAATAAATGTGGGAGGATGTAACATCTATACCCAGTTCTATACTTCTTTCAATAGATGACCAATAACAAAAGTTTGAAAAATCCATTGGTATAGGTCATTCCGTTGAAATTAATTATACCAATGTTTTGATAACTCTTGGTATATGTATTCTATGGAAATATTTTTTTCAAACTATTGTTATAAGTCTATACATATTGTGTACAACACAAAAATCTCTCCAACTATTGGTATTGGCTATACAAATGGATTGGGGTGATACACCAATGGTTCCAAAAAAATTTTATTTCTATCCTTTTCAATATTTTATGTATAATAAAAAGTGTAAATAAAATGTGCTAGATAATCCCGAAAAGAGAGTTACCAGATTCAATAGATTACATGTGTAGGAAACCAATGAAATGATTGGAGAAATCAATCAATATGGTTCATTAAAAGCATCATAATACTCCAAATCATATAACATAGGAGTGTTTCTCTAGGTGTATAGTCATAGGGACATTCATTGTGCATCAATGGGATAATTTGGTCCATGATCAACCCATGGATTTTTGGGGGATCACAATAGTCTACCTATAATTTCCCTACAAACATTAATATATATTAAAAACTGTTTTTAGAGCTTTTAGAAAAGACAACATGAGATTCTAAGATTTGATGAACCCATAAATGATATTATAATTTTACTGAGTATATTAATATAAAATGAATATTTTTTGAATAAATGGTTTATTCCCAAAATGGTACCTCAGATTGGAAATCTGATACCATAGTTGAATACCAAATGTGGTTTTTACACTATACATGATTTGAAGTTGGTTAGTTCCATAAATTCAGTTAAGGCATCCATTAGCATGAACATGATGCGGAATAATGAATTAAATTATTTAAATATTTCATTTAATAAAATCAACCCAATATTAATTATATAATTTTCCCTATATAAATTCACCAAGGTGACCCTATAATATTCAGATACTTGAGTGGAGAATTGGAAAAAAAAATTAGTGAATCAAATTTAAATGAAAAACAGCCATTAGATCGAGGTTGATTTAGGGGAATAAAATAGAGTGTGTATTCTCCATTGTAGGGGAATTTTTTATTCACCATTGAGTGATACATTATTGAGGTAGGTCTCATCACTTTTGGTTTCTACCCATTATTAAAAGTTTCATCTTGGATGTTATTTTCAATTTTGCTCTATTCTTTCGCATGATCCCTATTTCCAATTATATTGTTAATTCAATATTTCTTACCATGTTTCACATTTTATCTCCCCTATAAATCAATGATCTATGATTATTTACCATGAACAATTGTATAATGATTTATTCACTCGGTACATGTGATAATCCAATCTCTATTCATCATGTTGTTCTATGTTGTCCTACGATGTCGTAGTTTGACTTTCCCAGTGCACATTCATGTGTGATTGAACAACCAAATTCATGACTGTTTCTCATATAATGAATATATCATAAAATATGGAAGGTAACATGAACTGAATAATATATTTTTTAAACTATTTTTTTTATATTATATGGATTATTTCTAAGACCAGGAACTGAAACAAAATTAGATTCTAAGGATTGGTGTGACCAAAATAAATATTTAAAATATTCTAATATACTAAATATCGTATGGAACGATGTTTCTAAAAAACCTAGAATAATTCATAAAAGGGGGGACTAAATTAAGAATTTTAAGGCCCCATTGTGTTTATTACCCATGTTTTACCCTTGGTGTGATATACTCTCTGCTGGTGTCATCCATTTGTGAAAGGGTAATCATGAGCATAAATAAATAAATTAAAATAATTACTATATTTTTATTATTTTGATGAATTGAAAAATTAATCTAGTATGTACTGGGTTATATGTGTTCACCTAGTTTTTCTCGCTAATCCATGCATACCTAGAGACCTCAAGATGATAACATTATTGGATAACGATGATGGAAGATGACTAGATCCTAGATCGTTGTGCCAAAAGAGTTCATAGATCACATCCATGATTGGAATATAGAATTTCATCATTAATGTTTTAAATGAACATTATATTGGATGCTTGATTCTGGGATCCCCATCCCATTTTTAAATCCATGATGAGAACAAATCAATTTGAAGAACTGAATTGATACACACACCATCAACATAATTACATTGAAGGAATTTATAATTTTTTCTTTATTGATTTATACATCTTGAATTTCCTTCTTCTATGAGAATTAGTCAAAGAAAAATAAAAAATGGCCATGTTTGTTTACTCACATTTTGTGGATTTGGGATTTCTCTCCAATTTTTCATTCAATAATCGTTTTTATTTTATTTGGAAAATGTTTTGAAAAATACCGGTTTTATAATCATTGTGTGACTACTATTTATTAGAATGAATCAAAATCATTGGTGAATATCTTAATGGTTGTTTGGGTTTGATAAATGATGATGGATTATGATGGTTTAATGAGGATCAATAGATGTTTTCGATTCTTGTTTTTCCTAGTTTTGACATGCAGTGGAGGATGGATCGATATTTTGGTTTTTGAGTAGATTCAACGCTTGAATTTCAGCTGATGAAAAGCTTAAGGATTCAAAAAGACCCTATCTATAAGTTTGGTTGAGGTAGATAGGAAAGGGAATGCATTAGAATTTTTGGGTTACACAGTGTTTAACATAGAGAGGAATATATTGTGGGACCCCCTACGCAACACTAAAATATGATGGAAATACAAATCACACTCCACGTGATGTGGTCACATGTCGTGTAACCCCTCCATGATGGAACAGTCTGTATCGTAGAGGGTTCATAGACAAGCGAATAATTAAACAGGTTGTATCACACCATGTACATGGATATAGCTATAGTCACCTATACATGGGATAGTATACAAGTAGGATTGTATGTCGACATGTCCAGGTGATATGGGAATAGTATCGTTTTCACTACATGTCATGTACTAATTTTACACATCATTTATTTTTATATTTACCTGTCATGTGATGCTTTACCACCCTGTCATACTTGAGGAAGGATATACATGCCATGTACCCCTATGAAATGATGTGTACCCCCTAAAAGTGTCTTTGTATCTATTTTCATTCTTAGTTTGGACCATTCATCGGAGAGTGTGTTCGCTTGGCCATTTTCATTGAGGTTACAGTGTGACATTACATCTGCATAACTAGATTGTGATCCACTCTACAGGTTGATAATAATATAGATTTGTGGTGTCCCTTAAGGATACTAGAGACTGATCCTCTATCATCTATGTTTCTTAGATGGGGTTTCTGGGATTGGTATGACCTAGCCTATTTTGGAATTATCCCTTTATATAGTAAGTTTTAACGCTCGGATTGTGGAATCATTTTCCTATGATTATTTATGTTGCGGGTTAACACATATTGGGTTTGTGTTACCCCTGGCAGTTTAGGCGTGGCCCCTATATGAGTACCATGGTCTTCTATGACCATTGTCCCTTCTTGGGTGGGGCCCAATGATCTATATCTCTTCATCAAGTGTATCCAAAAAGGAAATTTCTCATGGAGTGGATTCTATTATAATGATCATTGGTTTGAGTATAATTCTATTTCTTATAGTTGGGTATTACCACAAGGTGGCGAGGCATCCTTTCTTTATTATATTTTTCTAATTTTGTTATAAATTTATTTTTTTGTATTTTATTGTTTTGATTGTACTTGTTGCTTCATTTTTAGTATTTTTGTGGTTTCCTACCTTGTATTGTTATACTCGTCCTAGGATGGGATTTTCCCACTCATGTCATGTCTTATGCATATAGTGGTTAATTTGACAGTGTCCGTGGAGAATAGGGAGTGAGTGGAGAATAGTTTTAGCCTGAAATACTTTGGTGTTTAATGAGATTTTGAATTTGCAATATTAATCAACCATTAAGCATGATGGACTCTATGAAGGTTTTATTTGCGATAGTATTTGGACCCTTATTCTCCTTTCAATACATTATGGTCCTTTTCTATTTTCGGATCTTAAATGTATATTTGATTTTATTCCATTATTTTAAATTTTATATTATATAGTCTTAGAGATATTTTCATATGTGTAGGTACATTATGATAACACATCCCATTTTTTGGGACATTTACACTATGTGCAGGTAACTTTCCTCTATCCAATTGGTGGCAGTCTTCGGGTAGTCACATGTCAAAACATAGTGGATCAGTTGTTGTATAATAATCCTTCAAGGTAACAAAGCATCATTTTTGAGTAGATTGTGTTTGTTGAAAAATCACGTTTCCATGGAGAAATTTTGAGTTTTAGAGATGATGTTTACAATCCATGTTGACAAAGAACCATGAAAATGGAACGAAATATCTGGAGGTGGTACAAAAGAACAGATACAAGGTGGCGTCGTTTCCCAGTGTTTCCAAATTTTTGGGGTACAAAATTTTGAATTTTTTTAGCATCGTGAATTATGGTTTTCCTTTAATTTCACATCAATATATGGAAAAGTCATGAGTTTTGTGAAGATAAGATTCATGGATTGCATTTTGGGATGACTAGAAGAATGTTGACGGTGATGCTCTGTGATTACGATGAGTTTTGCGAACGAAAAAGTCGAAGAGAATTGCGGCGTCAAAGGGCATTACGAGTGGAGCGTCATGACGAAGGTGTGATCGAATTGATAGGATGATCCTAGATCACGATGAGATCCGTTATTGTAAAATTTTCGTGGTGCATCACAATTTTTAGAGAATTTTTGCGGGAACATCGGAGCATTGCAATTTGAGATGAGTTCATGTTGACATCCTGTGGAAGTTTATACAGTCAGTGGAATTTCTTATAAATATGCCTCGACCCCCTTGAGGGAGGAAGATAGATTTTTCAAAGAAAATATTTTTCTCTCGGATAGCGAAGGTGGTTCGCGAAGACAGTGTGCTTTGTGAAAAAAGAGCTTTGCGGTGGCTATTCTAGCCCTGAAAAATTCATGTGCTCTGTGTTGGCTCAGTGAGCTTCACAAGAGAAGTCGCTCTGTGATGACTTGAGTATCATGATAGTGATTCTCGAGAGTGATTCACAAAATTTTTGGAGCTTCGTGATGTCTTGTTTTAGATTTGCGAAATTGGGAGACTCGCCAAATTGGGAGACTCGCGAAGTAGGGTGCTTTGCGAAGGTACCTTCCAAACGAATTTCTCAATGTTCAGGGGAAAGGGGTATTCATTAGTGGAGGAAAGTTAAACTTTAATAGAGAATCTATCAATAGTTGAGGATTCTTGTATTCATGCAAATGAAAAGACCCAATGGCCTATAAACTGTTAGTGGATCCCTTCCAAGTGTCGTGTTCAAAGGAAGAGGAAGAAGGTTATCCTTTCTACCAACATTGAGCTTGAGAGGTAGAAATAGGGATTAACACTTGGGAATTCAGTGAGATGATCCAAAACATTGTAAAGGCAGTGATCCTGGTCATAGAAGTAATATAGCCCAAACATTATTGATATTGAGATTCAGTTGATTTGGTACAGTGGCACATCGTCGTTGTGTGTTCCTTAGACGTAGCTCATTGAGGGTGAACTAAGTACAAATCTCTGTGTATGCCTTATTTCTTCCCTACATTGAAACTAAAGCATCACCATCAGATAAAGATAAATATAAGTGATCAAAATTAACACACATGGGAAAAAAGAGAACCTAACAATAAAGAGTTCAAGATATAGTGGGGTAGGAATATTGAAAAAGAATATTCGTACCCTAATTCACCCCCACCCACTCAGGGTATCTAGGCACCTTTTGGTCTAAACATCAAGTCATGACAGAGTGAAATAAATGTAGGATCTACCATAGAACTGGATTCAGTGTGATTGGCTTGGGGAAACAATGTTTACTATTTTGAGTTCAGATTTCAGGATAGTGAAAATAGTGTTAATGTGGTCGACGACATATCCATGCACCATGATTCTAATCCCCTGCATTTTGAATCAGTATATGTAAAAATTAGTTATGGAGAAAACATTGGTAAATTTATCATATATGAATGGGTTGTGTCTTCATTTCATTCTTGAGTCAGTACCCAATATATACTCATTTTATTTTGGTACATCATATTTTGTTCACGATGCCTCCATCCATATATCCAACTAGGATTCCACTACATGTTCACATGTATGATCTTCTTAGTGTTGAGGAAAAAGTATGGGGGCTTGTGCTAGAGATATCACCATTGAGTGGATTCCAAGATATATCACCACCCATTTAGATGAATCTAGAACATACAATACTAGATGAGGATGGAAGAATTTCGAGTGCGTTGCACAATTTTTAGAGGTAGTGACCTCCCATGTTTGAGGTATAGCATGGCCCTAGTTGGTAGAGGACTAAGTTGATGTAGTCACTCTTCTTAACTTCTTCATAAGGACACCTGCTGATTATTTGATAGTCCTCTGAGAGAGTATTCATTAGTACTCTATGGAATGATGATATAGTATAGTGAGTCAATCATATTATGATAAATCACTACCCTAATCATATTCTGATTGTATCTTCATGGATGGGTTCTATCTTTCCATGTTGTGGCCAGTATGCATTTTGTAGATTCTTCATTTGAATTAAGAGAGTTTGACTATGGAGGAGTACATAGTGAGTTTTACTAATCTTTCTCCTTACTCATTTGATATGGTGCATGATTAGTACTTTAGAGATTTGACCATTGGGCATGGATTATTCCAAGACTTCGGGGATTTAGTGATATGACTTTCCATTCCAATGTTTGATGGGGTACTTAAGTTAGACTTGTAACCATAGATACTTATATAAGAGTGGGAACTGACAGTGGGTGATTATAGTGGACACCCAGTAGCAAAGACCTTGGAAACTAGTATCTGATTACTGTCAAATAGATCTATTCATATGGGATTCTATTGAAGGAAATCCAATAAAACATGTTTAGTGGTGTAAGGATCTCAGGATTGTGGGAATCAGCCAAGGGAGATGTGATGTTACCCCTGTGAAAGTCAGTGACATCTGGCACGGTATTGTATATCCCGTCTTACATCTGTTCGTGGTATTATTGAGGGACCATTTATATTTAAAAAATGGAGGATCAAGGTGTTCTTTATAATGGAATACGTGGAAGAGGGGAATATATGGAAACAAGAGGTGTTTTCAGGTTTTATCTGTTACCACAATGACCATAGGTGGTTCATTCAATGATCAAATAGCTAGTATTTAGGCCGAAGTTAATCTATAGGATGTGGATGTCTATGACTCTGAGGTTTCAAGGATTATGCGATGTATGATTTGTGCCTTATATGAATTATCTTTTTTGTTGGTAAAAATAGGTCTGATTCATTTGTTTCATTACACATCTATTATTCAAGACATAGATATTATGGATGAGCCATTGGATCGACCATTATAGTTGGAAACTCTGGAATGTGGCGTTATATTGATTCATGTCCTATTTCGATAGTGTGATATAACACATGGGGTTGAGTTTGTTTTATGGTATCTCTTTGTAGCACCGACATGACTTTATAAAATCATTTGAGATATGGAATGGCTATCCACAATTCATTTCTAGACTGAATGTTTTATGTGATGTATGTGGTGTTTCTGTTGTGAAAAATTGGGATTTCCATTATGGGTGAGAATAAAATAATGTTATTGTAAGGAGAGATTACGAATTAGAGTCATGCAATGAATTACTCACCAGTTACCTGGAATGAATCTTGTATGAGTAGATTCATTGAGCTATCAATTTTGAGTGGTGGTTGTGGAATATGAGAACATCATTCATTTGGGCATACTAGGTTTACCTCCATGTAGATATCTAGACTTATCCACTGAAAAACATCCATGGATTACACCAATATCTACACTCTCATATTGTATGGATCTTCTAGTGCATGGATAAATCCGGGTGTATTTTATGGACTTCCAATAGAATGGATTTGTGAGACCTAGTGTTTCCACCAGGGTAGCCACAATGTTGTACTCCAAGAGGTATTTTGGTATCGTGATGTTATTTGAGGATTAACAGCGATTGAATTAGGTGAAAATGAAAAATAAGTGAACACTTACAAGGATCTATGAACTTATTTAATTGTTCAGAGGGGTTTTATGGTTCTCAATGTTTTTCTTCTGATCATACTGTCAACTAATGTGAGTACAATATAATGATATAATGAAGATAGTATTCATAAGTCTCGATTGACACTATGAGTACATGGTGATGTCATTCAATGTGATGAATTTTCAAGACGTGTTTATTGGAATCCTAAACTGGATCCTTCAGTCTTTCGTAGACTAGTTCACGGTGGCCATCATTGATGATATCCCAGTGTATTCATTGTTTGATGAGTAGCAAAAGATAAAGATGAGGATGGTCCAAAAAAACTCTGAGAACCCCATCATTATAGGATGCTGTTGAATATTCTTTTTTAGATTCAAGATTTCCATTTTATGGGACACATCATATCAGAGGCTCCAGTAGAAGTGGACCCAGAAAAGGGTGGAATAGTTCATTAATGGGATCCATCGATGGGTATTATTATGATGAGGGGTTTCCTTTGGTTTGTAGGGTAATATCACAGGTTTTTATATGATTTATTTATACTGTATGTACCCTTAACATCATTGACTTGAAAGGGGTATACATTCTTATGGATGAAAATATGGCATGAATTCTTTCATGAGATAAGTTAGAGGTTGAATAAAACTCCCATTTTTAAATTTCTAGAGGATGGTGTAGAGTATGTGCTATTCTGCGATGCAATAGGGACCATACAAGGATGTGTTATACTATAGAAGAACGTGGATATTTATTATGGTTCACATTATTTTAAACCACATGAACAAAAATATGTGACCCATGATTGTGAGGTAGCATGGGTACTCTTTCCACTGATGATGTGGTGAAACTACCCAATGGGTGAGTAATTTATCATTTACTCTGAACATAAATTATCAAATATATCTTCTCCCAATAAGATCATAACAGGAGATAGAGGTGATTTCTATATTTACTCCATTGCTATGTTTTATTTATTATCTATACTCTTGGGAAGTAGAACATAGTTTTTGACACTCTTATGAGGTGATATTGTCCTCAGTTGTAGGTCGAGGCTTTAAAGAAGTTAGGCTTGTTGTAGTTTTCCTTTGATGACAATTACGGTTCTTCATATATCCAATAAATGGTCAATACCAAACTATTTTGTAGATTGTTATGGATACTCATCGTGGAGAAACTGACTGTGAGGCCTAACATACTTATATTTCCACCAAAAGTACTCATTATGAATATTCTGACGGTTGGGAGCATGCTCTCCTTTTTAAAGTAAGTACGATGGTACCACCAATGTTGTGTGATGAGGTGATGCAGGGTATTCATACAACCCCTTTAAATATACATCCCAAGGAGGAATACATGTATTAGGACCTCTAATATCATTTTTGGAGTCCATGTGTAATGAAGGGAGTTAAAGATCTTGTCTCTACATTTCTCACAAGTCAGTAGGTGATGGAAGAGCTCCATGTTCCAATGGGTTTAGATTAACCAATTCAGCTTCCAAAGTATAAGTGGGATTGTATTTCATGGTATTCCTAAGAATCCTACCATGTGCATCCATGGAATAGACTTCTAGTTGGGTAATCATAGTCCATCTCACCACTTCATCCCATTTCCTAGCTATTCGATATTAATTATGTGTTGAGATATTTGGATGACTCTACAGGATGAAGATAGACCGACTACAAGGATTCCCTTCAGGGATCATCACTATCCCAGTTGCTCACTTCACATATTTTTCATTCAGATAGATGAAACAGTCTTTTAGTACTCAATTACACTTGAGAACATTGTTTCACCCCTAGACAGATAAACAAAAAGATCGAACTATCTATTTAATGGAGGAAATTATGTGGGCTTCCTTGTTGGGAATTATTCATAGTTGGATGTATCCCCTATCCTTGTTGGAGATTATGTGCAAAAAAATCAACCATTCAACTAATAGTACATACCCATTTAACGATTTTATTTGGGAGACCCTTTTGGTCACAACATTTTTTGACAAAACTATGTGAATCATCTCTCATGATCCAAGATTTGGTACAGGCTACTACAGAGAATCGGTAGATCATCCAAGAGAATAAGATGAATGAATACTTCAATAAAAAATTCTTATCCATACTAAAAATAGTGATCTCTATATATAGAGGAGGGAGACCATTTGTTCCTAAGGATATCACCCCAATGTGGATTGAGGATATTTGTTCACAATGGAATGTAGTCTATGAGATTCATTAGTCTCTTCCAGATATTATATAGAGTTTGAGAAGTGGTGAACTACTTGTCTCTACCACTATTTTTGGATTAGGTACATGTTTTCTTCCATGTGTCCTATCTGAAGACATATGTGCATGACATTTCAAATGTTATCAACATGAGATAGATGGAAATAGATGATGGAGAAACCATTTCATAATACCTGGTGGCGATTAATGATATATAATAGAGGATTCTTTGGGAGAAAACAATTCCCCTTTTAGATGATTTGAGGTAGCATTGGAATCTTCCTGAGAGAAACAAGAAGTGGGGACATAGATGAAATATCATTACCCACATATTCTTGATTATTTTTTCCTATTATTTGGATGAAAATCTCTAAGGTGGGGAGAACATCAGGACTCATAATTTCTTTGAATTGTGTATGGATTTTATATGTATTGTTTTTAGATCCCTCATGGACACTACATGTGATTCTTAGGCCTATTTTTCCTAGGATAAACGTCTAAAATATATTAATATGTTAAAAATAATGTGCACATTATTTTCCTAAAATAATGGAAGAACTCAGAAATGGATTAGGGAGATCAGAAATATTAGGGAACCATTGAGTTTAGAATGTTGGTTTTACACTTGGCATGAAATATTATTTTTTTTCATGAGTCGTATATAAAATATTATTTTTGGGCATAAATAAGTAATATTTATTTATTTATTTATGAATTTATTTTATTTTTATGTAGTGACTAGTTTTTCTTATAAGTACACAATTATAGGGGTTTTTCAAAGTTTGGTTGATAATCCGTAGAGAGCTAGAGACTGCTGGAAGAGATCATTATTGGAAAATGATGATTGATTGTTATATAAACGTGGATCACTAAGAAAATTGAGTGCTTGGATCCCTTCAATGAAGAAAAACCATCTTTTCTTCATCAAATATTGATCTAAACTCTGTGTAAGATGTTTGATTCTATGTTTTCCATCATATTTTATAATACCTACATAATTTGAATCAATTCATTAAACATAATTGATACATGAAACATAGAAAGAATTATATTGATGGAATTTGTATTTCGATGTTTATTTTTTTCTATTATAAAAAGGGATTGATGCCAATCATTAAATTTTCAGGGATAGTTCCTCACATTTTTTGTATAATATATTTATCAATGATTTCTTTATTCCCTCATATTTAGTATTTTTGTGTACACCGGTTTGATCAACACCTAGTTTTGAATCATTAAGAAACATTTATTTGAAAAAATATATCAAAACATCCAGTGCGACTCACGATGGAATTTTTTTCCAATAATTGGCGATGGTGGGGTTGATCATAGTAGGATAAGAATACGATTGTGATTTATATTAATCCTTTTTTTGAATCCCCAATACGGATGGTTGAAGAGGATTGTTTCATGAGTTGATTTGAGGTTTAGATATCGATTGATGACCAATTAATGCTCTGCATCCCCCAGATCAATAATTTCCATTGAGGGTAGTGTATTCAAGTACATGTAAAACAACATGGATCAGTTACTAACAAATCTAGAAAATTATAGGTTACAAAATGTCTAACCTAGTTAGGTGTGTCTTGTGGGACCCCTATGCGGTTCTATATTTCTATGTAGATAAAACAAATGTCACAGGAGTTGGTCACATGCCATGTGACCCCTCCATGAGGTCACATCTTGTAACATGGAGGGTACACAAACTTGATTTGGTGTACATAGTTAGTGGCACACTTCATATATTGGAATAGACATGCCCAAATGTACACAAGTTTGTAAATTGGTAGGATAGTACATTGACATGACCATTTGATATGGGTTGGGTGTCATGTGACTCTAAACTACATTTATTTCTTCTACACGCCATGTATTTTGAGTCATACATGTCATGTGAAGAAATACCATATTGGAAGAGATAAGGAATGATTAAAATGATGTGTTTTGACATGACCCATTGTATAACCCATTTTAGAGTGTCTATAGATATTAGTTTACTTAAATTTTACAAGTTTTGGTTTTTTTGTTCATTTTTTCCTATTCCTCAAGGGTAGAGTGGATCTACATTCACATCACATGATTATGATCCCTTGAATAGGTTGAATATCTGATAGAGTTTTGGTGTCCCTCTATGAGACAATAATGTGATCATCTATCTTCATTTTCCCAATGTGGTCTTGGGGAATTTGAATTACCTCCCTGAACAGGGAGTTAACACTCTATTTAGTATGCCATATCAGTATGGATTGTGGTATCATTGGAATATTATCCCCTACAAAGCTGGTTAATCTATATTGGGTTCATGGAGCTCCCATTAAATTTTTATCATGACCCCATATCTATGTATTATAATTTTCTATGGCCAGTGATCATTATTGGATGGGTCCAAATGAACTAGTCCTCTTCGTCTACTATCTTTGGTGACAGTATGGATCAGGGAGTAGATTCACCTAGAATGATCCATGCTTCTGTATAATCCTATGTCATTAGTGTTTTTATGTTCTCCTTGTGTTATAGGGTATTTTCCTATTTATATATTCTTGTTTCTACTATAAAAAGTTTTTTATATATTGTATTTAGTCCACTATAAAATATGCTTCATTATTACTATTTTTGGGGTGTCCTACAGGTTATTGTTATACTCACCCCTATATGGAAATTTCCCACCAATGGCATGTCTTATGCATATAGTGGACCAATTTAATGTTGTCCTTGATGGAATGGGTGTTAATAGATCATACATTGAGCATGAATGATTGAGGTGTTTATTGGATGTTTCTATTTAGATTTAGCCTTCTCCCATTGAGATGGTTTGACTCTTTATAGCTTTTAGTTGGTCTTGTATTTGGCCCCTTTTCCAATTTATGTATTTATGTTCATACACTATTTTGAGATCCAAGATGTGTGAATACATTTTTTCTGATTTTTCTCATTTCATTATTCTGTGGTATTGGAGATATGAGAGTTTGTATTGGTAATTTATAATAACTCATCTCCTTTGTGTGATATTTCTACTCAGTTCTAGTCACCATCCCCTAAAATATTGTAGGTAGGCATGGGGTAGTCACAGTTAGACCACACCATATCAGTTTGTGACATAAAATATAGATCAGATGTTTTGGGTGCCCCTCCATAGATTCAGGTTCAAGACTTGTGATGGGATCGAGGGGAAGATGATGAGAGGTGTGTCTAGCTATGTAAGAGCTTCAAATAGATAAATAGAATCCATTTTATATCCACGAGAGGACTGGAAATGAAGAATGGAGTAAATCGACAATTATTTTTAGAGTTAATGAAACTGAATTTTTATAGGAATTATATTGTCTTGGATCTACATGGAGATCATTATGTTTTATAGAAATTATTACTTCACAGTGTGTAGTAAAATAACACAAGTCATGTATCCCCACACAACAGTTGTGTAGAGGGTATTGGGGAAGATAAGGATCTCACTTCATGTAGTGGGACCACATTCCTTCTGACCCTCTCTTGGTGGGAATTCCATGTACCGGCTACACATTTCTAGGACCCCGTGTTCGACTACACTTCATGTACTATGGGAACACGTGGACATGTATCACCGCCTCGGCATGGCCTGATACACATTGTCACACCCAAGATACCATGGGAATCCTTGATTGGGTGAGACTAGTAGTGTTCACCCCTACCAGTCTTGTATTGTGACAGGGCCTATAGGTCATGTCTATTGGAGAAAATGGAAAGGAAGAGGAGTGTGACCACAAGCCATATTGATCCCATGCACAAGGTTTACCACTATTGTTATCATCCTCCTTGCATATCTATTTTTCTTAATTATATTTTGTCCCTTGAGAATCATATTTGGATCTGTATTCCATGTTGAATGTGAAGGATGAAATCATAGTGGCATTCACAATAAGTAATAAAATCATCATTTTGTTACTCTTCATCATTTTATTATTGATGATGATTGTAATCAGGAATGGCCATTAGCGAGAGGCAAAGTCTGTCAACCCAATGTTAGTACCATGGTGTGGGAACCCATAATCCGTTTGATATTTTACATCAAACTCACTATGGATATAGTTGTCAGCCCTCAGCCCACTGAGTTTCACCCTATATCGTAAGAGAGTGGGATTATTTAAGGTATATATAGATATTTATCAATCTTATCATGTCATCGGTCCTCTATTTATACATACCATGTGGTACCCCTAATATTAAAGGGAATGATACCTCTATTAATACCTATCAAGTGGAACAACCTATTATGTTAGGGAATATATATACAATTCATGAGTGGAATACCCTATTTTCACTAAGTCATGGGTACTCTATCCATCTACTGAGTGACATCCTCCTAAGACACCAAGGTTTATTTCCTTATACCAACTAATACATGGAAACCCCTAGAAAACCAGGGAATGGGACAAATATACTCATAATGACTGGATTATTTCTATCATACAAGGGTGTGGGAAATATTTATATTTGATATTATCCCCCCTTGATCTTTGGAGTAGTGGAGAGGTGTGGGTCTTCCACATGACATCTTCATACAGACATTCATGATATTGGAAATTAATGACGGACCTTTGGAGGTATGGGTAGAATCAACATCTGCGGATGAAAAATGAGATAGAGATACCCTATATTCATTTTATAGGTTTCTTTATGAGAGTGTATATACATATATAAGGATTTCATTTCCCTACTACTATTGTTTAATCTACAACGTTATTGTATCATTCTATTACCCCCACTTAAGTTTTCAAGGATTCTTGTTAGGTATTTTTATACTACCACATACATCTGAAATGCATGAACGTGTCCTGTATATGGATTCCAAAGTGTATAGACCATGAATGACGGTCTGTCTTGGAGATCAAGAATCAAGATATATTAGTAATATATTATTATAGTTATTCAATGGTATGTAATTAATTTTGGGTTTGGAATATAATTTCACTTTTGAAAATTTGTTGTATTATATCATACTCTAATGGTATTCTCTAGAGGTTTTTTCATTAATTTATTAGTCTTGATGTTACTTTCTCATAATATTCATCTTCATTGTTTCATTGAGATGGTTGGGTTCATATATAAAGGTACATTTGGAAAATGCCTCCCATTTTACGTTACTACTTTTATGTTCTTGTGTTCATCCCTTGGTCTATGAATATGGATGTGGGGTTGTGATGTCTTTTCTTTCCACCTACATTGTGGTCTCTGATGGGTTTCAATGTTATAGAGTGGTATCAGAATTGGGATATCCTTGGGTTAGAGTGGGATTTTGACCTATAATGAAGATTTGGATGGAACCTAGGAAAATAATCTAAATGCCTCTTGAGTGTGGATTTAAGGTCATTGAATCCATTTTTGGTGTGATGACCAATTCGTACACTATGACTCTAGATACCTACTTGTTGACTCCACATACAGTGAAATTAGTTATAGGGTAAAATGGTACATACATCATATAGGATTAATACCTTTGAAATTCCTTATGTGCCATCTCCCTATATATATATATATATATATATATATGATCATCAAACCATATAACATATTGATCATCATCATGTCAATTTTTATTAAGGAATGAAGAAGAACCAACAAACCCCACAACCTCTAAAGAGAGGGCCTATGAATGTATAAAATAATTCAGGCCAAGGGAATCTCCCCTAATAAAGATCAAACCTTCGGATTTGACAGTATGGATACTATGAAAACAAACCAGGTTTAGACCAATGAACTCCAATGATGAATGATATTATGTAACATGATTTCCTTCATCAAGGAGTGCAACACTTTAGTAGTGCTGGTGATCATACCTCTACATTTTATGATGATATAGGTAATAGAAAAAGGAGTATGGCAAAGACTGTTCCAGTAATCATTGTTAATTTTCTAGTTTGTTTCAATCTATGAAATGGAAATACCTTCCTGGTGGCAGAGAGAATGAACCAGAATCATAGACTTGGCTTCAGCGTGAAGATAAGAACCTTGGCCAAGGCGAGAGGTGAAGGCCAGTCGGACAGATCGGTGAGAGTCCCAGATAGGCCCACCCCCTCACAGGTCCAGAATACTTCAATACCCATCAATGATCAGCTTGAGACCCCTGGATGGTGGGTTCCATCAGACCCAATGTACTTTTGCAGTGGTGGTCACTTCCTGGTCACGAATCTGCTTCACATGCATCCAGCAGAGAGATAGAGCCTCTTGCCACTTACTGGAGAGACATCCCAGGTCAGGAAGAAAGTTCATCATGGAGATGATGATGGAATTACCAGCAGATTTGAGCCCATTGTGCCTCCAGTTATTCTTGGCCTACCAAATACACCAACACCAGTACTTTAGGTGGTAAGGGTGAATAAACCCAAGATTTCGAGCAACAATTTTTACATACAACACATGATGAGGTTGCAAATTTTTTTGCATGATATTTGAGTACTCACACTAAATCCCACTGAGGTTCAGCTATGAAATAGATCCACGGATAATGTAATATTTGATTTAGAAAGTGATCAATGTCTGTGGGCTCTTGAATACCTTGTATAATTTTATGGTTGTGCTAGTAGGTAGTCTTTTCCGTGGAGTAGTTGAGTTCTGGTGGACTCTAGTTAAATATATCTATTATTTGGTGATACACTATGGTTTGAATTCCATTAGTTGTTCTTTTAGGAGTATCATACAATGTTCTTTTTCTTAGATCAGATTTAAGAGCTTTTAATGATTTAGTATGGTAGTATTATAGTTTATGTGTTTTCTATAAGATTCGATAACAGTAAACTATACTACCTTGACATGGCATAAGATGCCTTCATCCATGTGTATATGTTCGGGCGTGGTATCCGTATAGACATCAATGCCATTTGGGTCCCCTTAAGCATTCCCATCTATATTTACATGTAATATTACACAGTACTTATGGGTAGATTCCTATATTAGTTATTCGATACATCTAGAGATGGTTGTGGTCATCTTGGTTCTATGTAGTATATAGAATCCTTCAAAAATGAGACTATATGATAATGATGTTGGACACATCTTTGCAACTAGTATTAGTCACATAGTAATGTAGTAAAAGGGTTTTTGTAAAGGGAAAGGTCAGCCTAGGAAGGAATGGTGATGCTCATGTGATGAATATGGTCACATGGAACATTATTTCCAAAAATAATAGTCCTAGGTGGGACGTTAGGTAGTGGATGCACCACCACCATAGAGGAATAACATTGATAAGGGTTATCCCATACGTTGGTAGGGAAATCCCCAAGGAGGTGTATATGTAAGAGGTGTATGAAGGTATATAGGTTTTTGAGATGATAGATGAGGGTTTTGATATGTGATACATTCCCTACCACCACTAGGCTACCCACAATAGGCTAAAGGTGCCAGCGGATGGGTCCATGGGAAACTGTTTTCCATGGAGGCTTTAGAACCAATACATGATGTGATGAAATAAGGTATTATATATGTTTATTATAAAATATATTTAGTAAAAAAAACTCTCACACACACACATATATATATATATATATGAGACTCATTCGGACATTTCCTTATCCATTTTCAAATAGTTATACCACCTCATTAAGATCGTAGCATAGAAGCTTCTTCAAGAGTATCTGACTAGGGGAGAATTTTTTGTATCAAATTTCCATAAATAGTGAATGATATATATTAGTGGAAAAATTTTCACATGGGTCATTTTATTCATCAGTATTAAATTGTATATTTACATATTGGTTATGGAATGATTATCCATGGTTCAAGCCCATATCAATTGTCAATGTTTATAGGTCAGATTCCATCAAACATATGGGGTGCTTTTCATTGTTACTAAAAATTTAGATTTCATAGATGAGTGAGTGGGAATTGTGAGAAGGATTATGCATCCCATCACCCATAATCTTGTGATTATATCCTTTTACTCAGTGGGATTGTTAGAAAAATGGATTCTATTGGCAGGGGAGGAATTTTTGGACATCTTCCCCAACGCTATTGGGGGACTACCTCCAATGTGGGTGATTTTATTTTTCATTACCATGAACCTCTATTACACCCCAATATCATCATAACTATATGTTACAATACTTATAGAGCTTATAAAATCTTAGATTTCTATTGGAGGACCATCAAGATAAGGAATTTTTCAGACCAATTATGTCCCCCTGGGTAGCTCTTGTATTCCTTGTCAAAATGGTGGATGGTAGCACGTGACATTATGTGTTTTATAATAACCTAAAATTGAAAATTATAAATTAAAAACTAACCCTTCCTGATGATTTATGACCCCATTTCTTAGTAGTGAAGTGTTATTTGGTTCTTAAATATCGATCTTAGGTCTGACTACCACATGTTGCAGGTCCACAAAGAAAAATATTTTGAAGATGTCATTATGATATCAAAAATGACATTATGAGTTCCTGGGGAATCATTTAAATATAATGAATACCCCCACATGGTTTATTTTTTGATAAAATAGATCATTAACCCTTACATGTACCAATTTTTTTGTCTTTGCTGAGGATATACTTGTATAATCTATATTAAAGAAGGATCATGCATAGCATCTAAGGATGGTCCTAGACATAATTTGAGAGAACCATAACTATTTTAAGTTCATGAACTTATTGTCATAAATCATTGGTGTTCAATATTGGTAGGATTTCATTTTTGAGTGGGTTTTAGTAGTGGAACTGCTGAAGAATTGTGTGGTTCATACATTGGAACCACAATTGATAATGTTAGAGGCGAAGAGATTCCATGGATTGTCAGGGTTCTGCATAAGGATCATAGTGGGATTCTCCAAGATTTATACCCCATTTTATACCCTGACATGAAAAGGATAATCATTTACATGGAATGTGTAATTTCAAAGTTCAATTAAGCAGTTTAGGATGAGGATGACTATTCCTCATATGTTGAGACTACTAGAGTAGGGTAAGTATAAGGCCCCGGCCTTAAACCTTACTTAATCTTGAGTTATTACAAGATTACACATTGAGGATCTTTTCAGGTTTAGAGTTTTAGATAATTAGATCATAAAACTTGCATTACATTCCACATATAAAAAAAGTGGTTACATAAAGATAGTATTCTTCATTCCCATCAATGGAAACACATTTAAAATAAAACATGGATTATTTCTTGACACATCCTTGACTCTATCATCTTATCATATACCTTTCCCTTGACCTGTGAAAAACATTTCAAAAACTTGGGATGAGCATAAAAACTCAGTATGGGTTATAAAAAAAACATGGAAAGGAAACATGAGTTCATATATACATAAGAATGAAATCATACTTTACCCATAAAACATAGGCACTTTAACATACCTCATAAAATCATGAATAAATCATAGAAATCATAAGACATAAAGGTAACTTGAGGCATTCATAACATTCTTACGTAGGGAGTAAACCTCTTGGTTACGTTTGGAATACCCATCACAGTATATTCCCTAAAATCACTTCGGAGAAACCTTAACGGTTCACTCCTTCGCGTTACCCAATGCATTGGAGAGCTATAACGGGCTCACCCGCCATTAGTTTATCACGGAACTACCCGTCTTCATAATAATGCCCAAGAACCATAACATAATCATATCACATAAAACATGTATAAAGGAAACATAAAATTTCCACATTTCAATCACGAGATATCAATACAACACATTGATAAAAACATTATGAAAACCATTTTCAATACTAAAATAAAAGAAAAGTAAAACATGGTATTTATTTTTCTTTTAAAAAGAAGGTATGACTTGTAGAGGAAGTCGAAACTCAAATAACGGTCACGACGGCGGAGAAGTCGTTGTCGCCGCATACGTACGACAAAAACATTCCCTTTTGTCGTTTAGTAAACGCTTCGTATAAAAAAGATTCCTTTTGAATAAACGTAAAAGTCAAAGGTGTTTATACACCGTATAAAAGAATGTTTTGTATAAAATAAAATATGCCTCAACGAAAGGAGATTGAGACGAAGTCCCATACATCGTATCCGACTTGACTCGACCGTTCTTTAATCTCCTGAATAATAAACTTGAGTTAATCTCTACTTGATTATGAATCTTTTCAAGTTCATTATTCCTTTTATACCATGTTATGAACATCATGCAATCAGTTAAGTTAATAATGTTCATTTTGTCGGTATTTGGTTCTTAAGTCAAAAATAGACTTCTTACACTTACATGTTGTTAATTTGGTCAAAGGTTCATTATATCCAGAATGGTATTCATGATGTAGATATCATATATGTCATATATATCCAGTACATACATGCATTTATAATATTACATAATTTAGAGGTAAGAAATGAAATGCACCGTTCATGGAGACGGTAAGTCGTACGTACGCTTGAACGCTACTTTCATTTCTATTTCGTATTTTATAGAATGGAATCATAATGATATAAGAGTATATTATAATTCCAGTATAATAACATATATAATATCATTAACTTTATCCTTTACATATCCCACATATGGTATTAATGAATCAAATCACTTTTAGGGGGCGGTAGTCCGCACTTCCTAAAATGAAGATATCGTGTTTTACCCATAATGGAAACCATAAAGGTATGCCCAAAATGAAAAAAAAACAGAAGCTTAAGGAAAACATAAACATATTATATATCATATATGAAAATAGTGACATCATAATGGCCACCTTTGAAGGTGTTAAATGAGTGTTGAACAATCATCGTTTCGGGAGGCAGAATTTCGCCATCCACGGAAACCGTATGTTCTTTAACCATTTGATGTAGTTGTGTGAGAGTGTAGCTCAAATAAATATCATAACAACATCCTTGTATATTTATGATACTGCTGTTATTACAAAATATTCAAATAAAAAGAGTTTAGGGGGTTGGAGAAGCAAAATAAAACAAATGAACATTAGAGAATGAATTACCTTAAAAAGTGTAACTCCTTTTGATTTAAGCCTAAAGGCTTCCTTTGAAAGGATTCTGCCCAAAGGGAATCCTCTAGGATGAGGAGATGGATATGGAGAGATCAAATGGGCAGGGGTTGGCCGAGCCAAAGGCTTGAAGAGTGTGTGAAATGAGGTAGAGGTGGGGGCCTTTTATAAGAGGAGAGGAGGGGCACTTTTGGAAAGTAAAGAAACATTACTTTATTTGAAAATGTGTTTCGGTTTTAAAAGGACCCACATTGATATAATTCGTGGATAAGGTGATAAGGGTTCGAAATCCACTCTTCCAATTGGTTTTGGCCATGTGTAGGTTTTAGATTTTTCATTATCATTCCATTTTATTTAAATCGTCAAATAATGATGTCATCGCTGCATCATTATTATGTCCTAAATAATTTAATTTATTTAATGTCTAAAAATTATAAAAAAAATCCATTGATATAGGAAATCTTTTTATCTTTCCAATTACTATTTATAATAAAAATTTGTACTTGTATAACCCCACTTAAAAATTGTTTTCGTAAAACATATTATGTTTGTGTCATTTTCACTTTAACATTAAATAAAAAGTAATTTATGTCATTTCTCAACAAAAGTGGATCCATGGGGTCCCCAAGTTGACCCATGGCATGTAATGGTCGGCCATGACACAACCAATGAGGTTGGGACATGTGTCTAGGTCATTTCATATTATTAAAGCCTTATTTAGACCTTAAACTACCCTAATTACCACTAATCGCGATTAAGAACTTTATAAGTCACTATTCACCAAAAAATTATTATAATCTCATTGAACCACATTTTACATACTAATGACAACCATGTATGTCGGATTTTTAAAATTCAATACACATTAGTGGTAAAATTTCATTTAAATGAAAATTTAGTTTGCTTGATTACCACTTAGTGGTTTCACTATTCATCAAAAATTGAAGTTTTTCAGAAAATTACCAAAAATTCACCGTAAGCTATATTTGATATTCCGAATTCAAAAATGAAGTCCATTTTACAAAATTCAAATCATATAAGTCACATTAATTAATTCAATAATTAATTCCCGCTGCCAGAGCAAATAGCGTGTTTTTATGAAACAATAAGTATCAAAAGATTGACACCAGTTTAAGTCTAATTTCAAAGTGATATTGATTCCAATGATCACCATTGGATAAAATGGTAAAAATATATTCTAATTTCACTTCAAAACCAATTCAAAACATAATCTAATCATATAAACAATTTAGATTAAAAAGCAGTTTTGATGTAAAATGCAGTATTTTTCACTATTCATTAAAAAATGAATATTGTCAGAAAAATTCCAAAAATTCACACAAGGTAAATTTTGATGTCCCAATCATAAAGACTAAGTTTATTTTGACAAACATATTTTATAAAATTGTCAAAAGATAGATTCAAAAATGGTTTGCCATCAAAAGGCAGTAAAACAATCTTTTAAGAATATTAGTTTATTCCATGCATAAGATTGTATTTATTTTCATTTTAATCCTCTAAAACACTATCTTAATCATTAATAGACATGGATAAAAATATCTATTATTCATTACTTACTTGGGATGTTACATCCTTCCCCCCTTTAGAAAATTGTGTCCCCGCAATTTATTTACTTATCAAATAAATGAGGGTACTTATCCCTCATTGCATTTTCGGATTCCCATGTTGCCTCTTCAATCATGTGGTTTTTCCACAAAACCTTTACCTGGTGAATCACCTTATTCCGTAACACTTGCTCCCTGTGGTCAAGAATCTGGACCGGTTGTTCCTCATAAGATCGGTTCTCGTCCAGCTGAACTACCTCTGGACTCAAAACATGAGATGGATCTGGCATATACTTTCTCAATATCGAAACGTGAAAAACATTGTGTACCTGAGATAAACTCGGAGGTAAAGCCACTCGGTATGCAACTGATCCAACTCTCTCCAGAATTTCGTATGGTCCAACAAACCTTGGACTCAACTTTCCTTTCTTACCAAATCTCATCACACTTTTCCAAGGAGAAACCTTGAGAAAAACATGATCACCTACCTCGAAAGATAGATCCTTCCTCCAGTTATCCGCATAACTCTTCTGCCTGCTCTGAGCTGTTCTCATGTGTTTCTGAATCAGCTGAACTTTTTCTGCCATCTCTTCTACCAATTCTGGTCCCATCAACTTCCTTTCACCCACTTCATCCCAGAAAGCTGGAGTTCGACACCGCTTCCCATATAATGCCTGAAATGGTGCCATCTGTATACTGGAATGAAAACTGTTATTATATGAAAACTCAACCAAAGAAAGATGTTGGTCCCAACATCCCTGATAATCCATAGAACAAGATCGTAGCATATCCTCCAATGTCTGAATTGTTCGTTCTGACTTCCCATCTGATTGAGGATGAAAAGCCGTACTAAAATTTAACTCAGTACCCAAAGACTTCTGAAGGCCTTTCCAAAAGTTAGAAGTAAACCTGGGATCACGATCCGATAAAATGGAGAGAGGAACTCCATGTAACCTGACTATCTCTTTAAGATACAAACGGGAAACTTGATCAAGAGAGAAAGTATCTCGTATAGCAAGGAAATGAGCAGATTTGGTCAAGCGATCAACAATAACCCAGATTGCATTATTACCTCGAGATGTCTTCGGTAATCCAACAATAAAGTCCATGGATATATTCTCCCATTTCCACTCTGGCACTGGTAAAGGCTGAAGCATCCCTTTCAGTAACTGCCACTCTGCTTTAACCTGCTGACAAGTCAAACACTTCACAGTAAAATCAGCAATGTCTCTTTTCATTCCATTCCACTAGTAATACTCCCGCAGATCTCTATACATCTTAGTACTGCCCGGATGAACTGAAAACGGAGAACTATGAGCTTCACATTACAACTCTCTCTTCAACTTTGAATCACAAGGCACACACAATCCCTTCCCAAATCTCAAAACGCAATCATTATCAATGTTGAATTTAGGCAACTTACCTTTCTGAACCAGCTCTACCCTTTTCTGCAACTCACTGTCTTGCTTCTGTGCTTGCTTGATTCTATCTGATAGAGAAGATCTCACTGATACATGAAACAAAACAGAAGGACTTCCTGCACCAACAACTTCTATGACAAAGTTCATCAAATCGTTAACCAAAGGATCATGTTCCAAACGCAACATTGTTAATGAAGCATTACTTTTTCGACTCAAAGCATCAGCCACTTTATTTGATTTTCCCGGATGGTAATGAATTGTACAATCATAATCCTTGATTAATTCCAGCCATCTCCTTTGTCTCATGTTTAACTCTTTCTGAGTGAATATATACTTTAATCTTTTGTGATCGGTATATATTTCACACTTTACTCCATACAAATTATGCCTCCAAATTTTTAAAGCAAAAACAACAGCAGCTAATTCCAAATCATGTGTAGGGTAATTTACCTCATGAGTTTTCAACTGTCGTGAAGCATAAGCAATTACCTGATCATTCTGCATTAGGACGCAACCAAGTCCTTTCAATGAAGCATCACTGTATATAACAAACTCACCATTCCTGGAAGGTAGTGCCAAAACTGGAGCATTCACCAATCTTCTTTTCAATTCCTGAAAACAATCATCACATTATTTTGTCCAGATAAACTTAACACCCTTTCGAGTTAGCTTAGTCATTGGACTAGATAACCGTGAAAAATTTCTAACAAACCTTCTGTAATATCCCGCCAAACCAAGGAAGCTACGAATCTCGGTTACATTTGTGGGTCTTGGCCATTCTTCCACAACTTTTGTTTTTGTAGGATCAACAGTTATTCCATCTTTAGAAACAATGTGACCAAGGAAAGAAATTTGTTGCAACCAAAACTCACACTTGATGAATTTCCCATACAGTTTCTTTTGTTTTAAGGTTTGCAAGATAACCCTTAAATGTCTTTCAAGCTCCTCTTTACTTTTAGAAAACACCAAAATATCATCAATGAAAACCACCCCAAACTTATCCAAGAACTCATGGAAAATTCTATTCATTAAGTCCATGAATACAGCAGGTGCATTGGTTAGCCCAAAAGGCATTACTACAAATTCATAAGGGCCATATCTTATACGGAACGCGGTCTTCGGAATATCTGCCTCCTTGACCTTCAGCTGATGGTACCCCGATCTCAGGTCAATCTTTGAAAAAAACTGAGCTCCCTGGAGCTGATCAAACAAATCATCGATATGAGGCAAAGGATATTTTTTCTTAACAGTGATATTATTCAAGGATCTATAATCAATGAAAAGTCTCATAGAACCATATTTCTTTTTAACAAATAAAACAGGAGCACCCCATGGTGATGTGCTAGGTCTAATGAAACCTTTCTCTAATAAATCTTGCAATTGCTCCTTCAACTCTAAAAGTTCAATTTGTGCCATTCGATAAGGGTGTTTTGAAATTGGCTTAGCATCAAGAACTAAGTCAACAGTAAACTCAACTTCCCGATCTGGTATTATTCCAGGCAACTCATCAGGAAAAACATCAGGATACTCATTTACCACTGGCACATCATTAATCTAAACAGTTCCTTTATTTTCAACGACGTGTGCAAGGTAACATTCATTTCCATCTTTTACAAGTTTCTCGGCCTCTTGATATGTTATCAAAAGTAAGGGTTCATTCTTGTAAACAAACTGAAAGTCTTTCTGAAAAGAAACTTCTTTAGCTCTACAGTCAATCTTAACATGGTAAATAGAGAGCCAATCCATACCCAGGATAACATCAAACTCTACTAGAGGTAGAACAACAAGGTTTGCAAGTAGGTTCTTTCCACAGATAAGGATAGGAAGATTCTTATAAATTATTTTTGCCTCGACATTTCCCCCAGGTGTTTTTACCAAAAGTTCAGGAGTCATTTCTTGAGATGGTATTCCCATTTTACTAGAAAAGGTTTCAGAGATGAAAGAATGTGTAGACCCCGAATCAAACAACACACTGGCATAATCTGAAAAAACAAACAAAGTACCTGATACAACATCATTTGATGGCCCGACATCTGCTGAAGTAGTTGCAAAGGATTTTACCACCCCTTTCTGCTTGTAGTCTAACTGCTTCCCATCACTCAAGCTCCTTGTCGGACACTCGTTTGCATAGTGACCCATCTCATTGCACTTATAACATTTCACTAACTGTAAATCAAATTTGTTCTTACCTTCACCTTGATCCTTTTCAGTGCAATCACGAGCCTTATGTCCCATCTTACCACATCGGTAGCACTTCCCAGAATTCAGAAGACATTCCCCAGCATGCCTTTTGCCACATTTATCACAAACTGGATATTTGGTTTTCTTACCTCCTTGCATATTTGATGAATTCTTCCCCTTTTCCTGCCAACTAGACCTCTTATTCTGTTGTTTGTCATAGAACACCTGATCATCGGCAAACTCCATTTCTACCTTCTCCACACATCGAACAAGTTTTTCATAACTTTTGAATTCACGAGAAGCTAAAGCCCTTCGATTCTTTGGCTTTAACCCTGAGTAAAAACGGTTTATTTTACTATTAAGATCTCGTATGAAGTTTGGAGCATACCTTGCCAATCGAGTGAACTTTTCTTCATAAGCAGCCACTGAATCATCCACCTGCCTCAATTCTAGGAACTGTTTTTCCATCTTAAGACGAACCACCTTAGGAAAATATTTCTCAAGAAACATACCTTTGAATTCGTCCCAGTGAAGATCCTCAATCTCATCACTATCCCTTATATTTTTCACCATCGACCACCACTGATCAGCTTCACCTTCAAAACGGTAAACAGCAAGACTAAACTTTTGATGTTCTGAACACCCCATGACATCAAAAATCTTCTCCAGTGCTTTAATCCACCCTTCTGCTTGCACAGGGTCAGATGATCCTCTGAATGATGGGGGATGTTGCCTCATGAAATGTTCCACCACTGACATGTTCCTCTGCGGTTGATCTGGCTGATCTCGTGCATGGATACCACCACCATTTATAGCCTGAGTCAACTGTGCCATCACTGCAACAAACTGTTCAGTTCCAATTCTGACCATCTCAGGTTGCTGATTTGGAAGGTTATCTTCCTCCTGATGTCGTCCCAACATAGCTGCTTTGTTTCCTCTGCGGAAAACAATTCTAAACACAGAAATATCTTAGGCGAAGCAACATGGTAATCCGTAAATGCTATATCATTTCAGTCATATTATAATTTAACACTTTTCTAACTCCTAAAGTTGTCTAAACCGACCTTTGATACCAACTATAAGGCCCCAGCCTTAAACCTTACTTAATCTTGAGTTATTACAAGATTGCACATTGAGGATCTTTTCAGGTTTAGAGTTTTAGAGAATTAGATCATAAAACTTGCATTACATTCCACATATAAACAAAGTGGTTACATAAAGATAGTATTCTTCATTCCCATCAATGGAAACACATTTAAAATAAAACATGGATTATTTCTTGACACATCCTTGACTCTATCATCTTATCATGTACCTTTCCCTTGACATGTGAAAAACATCTCAAAAACTTGGGATGAGCATAAAAACTCAGTATGGGTTATAAAAAAACATGGAAAGGAAACATTAGTTCATATATACATAAGAATGAAATCATACTTTACCCATAAAACATAGGCACTTTAACATACCTCATAAAATCATGAATAAATCATAGAAATCACAAGACATAAAGGTAACTTGAGGCATTCATAACATTCTTACGTAGAGAGTAAACCTCTTGGTTACGTTTGGAATACCCATCACAGTATATTCCCTAAAATCTCTTCGGAGAAACCTTAACGTTTCACTCCTTCGCGTTACCCAATGCATTGAAGAGCTATAACGGGCTCACCTGCCCTTAGTTTATCACGGAACCACCCGTCTTCATAATAATGCCCAAGAACCATAACATAATCATATCACATAAAACGTATATAAAGGAAACATAAAATTTCCACATTTCAATAACGAGATATCAATACAACACATTGATAAAAACATTATGAAAACCATTTTCAATACTAAAATAAAAGAAAAGTAAAACATGGTATTTATTTTTCTTTTAAAAAGAAGGTATGGCTTGTAGAGGAAGTCGAAACTCAAATAACGGTCACGACGGCGGAGAAGTCGTTGTCGCCGCATACGTACGACAAAAACATTCCCTTTTGTCGTTTAGTAAACGCTTCGTATAAAAAAGATTCCTTTTGAATAAACGTAAAAGTCAAAGGTGTTTATACACCGTATAAAAGAAAGTTTTGTATAAAATAAAATATGCCTCAACGAAAGGAGATTGAGACGAAGTCCCATACCTCGTATCCAACTTGACTCGATCGTTCTTTAATCTATTGAATAATAAACTTGAGTTAATCTCTACTTGATTATGAATCTTTTCAAGTTCATTATTCCTTTTATACCATGTTATGAACATCATGTAATCAGTTAAGTTAATAATGTTCATTTTGTCGGTATTTGGTTCTTAAGTCAAAAATAGACTTCTTATACTTACATGTTGTTAATTTGGTCAAAGGTTCATTATATCCAGAATGGTATTCATGATGTAGATATCATATATGTCATATATATCCAGTACATACATGCATTTATAATATTACATAATTTAGAGGTAATAAATGAAATGCACCGTTCATGGAGACGGTAAGCCGTACGTACGCATGAACGCTACTTTCATTTCTATTTCGTATTTTATAGAATGGAATCATAATTATATAAGAGTATATTATAATTCCAGTATAATAACATATATAATATCATTAACTTTATCCTTTACACATCCCACATATGGTATTAACGAATCAAATCACTTTTAGGGGGCGGTAGTCCGCACTTCCTAAAATGAAGATATCGTGTTTTACCCATGATGGAAACCATAAAAGTATGCCCAAAATGAAAAAAACATAAGCTTAAGGAAAACATAAACATATTATATATCATATATGAAAATAGTGACATCATAATGGCCACCTTTGAAGGTGTTAAATGAGTGTTGAACAATCATCGTTTCGGGAGGCAGAATTTTTCCATCCACAGAAACTGTATGTTCTTTAACCATTTGATGTAGTTGTGTGAGAGTGTAGCTCAAATAAATATCATAACAACATCCTTGTATATTTAATATACTGTTTTTGTTACAAAATAAGTAAATAAAAAGAGTTTAGGGGGTTGGAGAAGCAAAATAAAACAAATGAACATTAGAGAATGAATTACCTTAAAAAGTGTAACTCCTTTTGATTTAAGCCTAAAGGCTTCCTTTGAAAGGATTATGCCCAAAGGGAATCCTCTAGGATGAGGAGAGGGATGTGGAGAGATCAAATGGGCAGGGTTTGGCCGAGCCAAAGGCTTGAAGAGTGTGTAAAATGAGGTAGAGGTGGGGGCCTTTTATAAGAGGAGAGGAGGGGCACTTTTGGAAAGTAAAGAAACATTACTTTATTTGAAAATGTGTTTCGGTTTTAAAAGGTCCCACATTGATATAATTCGTGGATAAGGTGATAAGGGTTAGAAATCCACTCTTCCAATTGGATTTGGCCATGTGTAGGTTTTAGAGTTTTCATTATCATTCCATTTTATTTAAATCGTCAAATAATGATGTCATCGCTGCATCATTATTATGTCATAAATAAATTTAATTTATTTAATGTCTAAAAATTATAAAAAAAATACTATGATATAGGAAATCTTTTTATATTTCCAATGACTATTTATAATCAAAATTTGGACTTGTATAACCCCACTTAAAAATTGTTTTCGTAAAACATATTATGTTTGTGTCATTTTCACTTTAACATTAAATAAAAAGTAATTTATGTCATTTCCCAACAAAAGTGGATCCATGGGGTCCCCAAGTTGACCCATGGCATGTCATGGTCGGCGATGACACAACCAATGAGGTTGGGACATGTGTCTAGGTCATTTCATATTATTAAAGCCTTATTTAGACCTTAAACTACCCTAATTACCACTAATCGCGATTAAGAACTTAATAAGTTACTATTCACCAAAAAAATTATTATAATCTCATTGAACCACATTTTACATACTAATGAAAACCATTTATGTTGGATTTTTGAAATTCAATACACATTAGTGGTAAAATTTCATTTAACTGAAAAATCAGTTTGCTTGATTACCACTTAATGGTTTCACTATTCATCAAAAATTGAAGTTTTTCAGAAAATTACCAAAAATTCACCCTAAGCTATATTTGATATTCCGAATTCAAAAATGAAGTCCATTTTACAAAATTCAAATCATATAAGTCACATTAATTAATTCAATAATTAATTCCCGCTGCCAGAGCAAATAGCGTGTTTTTATGAAACAATAGGTATCAAAAGATTGACACCAGTTTAAGTCTAATTTCAAAGTAAAATTGATTCCAATGATCACCATTGGATAAAATGGTAAAAATATATTCTAATTTCACTTCAAAACCACTTCAAAACATAATCTAATCATATAAATAAATTAGATTAAAAATCAGTTTTGATGTAAAATGCAGTATTTTTCACTATTCATTAAAAAATGAATATTGTCAGAAAAATACCAAAAATTCACACAAGGTAAATTTTGATGTCCCATTCATAAAGAATAAGTTTATTTTGACAAACATATTTTATAAAATTGTCAAAAGATAGATTCAAAAATGGTTTGCCATCAAAAGGCAGTAAAACAATCTCATAAGAATATTAGTTTATTCCATGCATAAGATTGTATTTATTTTCATTTTAAGCCTCTAAAACACTATCTTAATCATTAATAGACATGGATAAAAATATCTATTATTCATTACTTACTTGGGATGTTACAGTAAGAGTTATAGTGTATTTAGACTCTATTAGAGCGGGGATTAGCTATGTGATGATGTTGAGGAAAGTATTTATCACATGTGGATTTAGGTAGTTCATATCCCATGAGTGTAACTACTTTACTAATGACCCAATTCTTGTTGTGGTAGTATTTTCTATAAATGTGTGGATGCACTAGCTTTTGGGAATGTACATTTTTGCTTACTCTGGACATTGGAAACATGGGTATATCTCCACACAGAGAGATTTGAACCTAAAATACAGGTTCAAGATGGAGTTCATACAAGACTATGAATTTTAGATATTATATACATATGGGAAAGGAAATATTGTGGAACATTCCTGTAGACTGAAATATTATTCTATCTTAGTGGTGGAGATGATTTAGTAATTGGATTTATTGTAGCTGGACAAATTTTCTAAGGGAAGTGTAGGATATCATCACTAAATATTGCTGGCACCCCCCCCCCTATGTATTGTTTGAGAGAGGAGTAACTAAGAGATATCGATTGTGAGGTTATTCATTAATATATATCCTTAGGGGATGAACTAGATGGATTCTATGAAGGATTGGAGCATGTTATCTTTTTCTACTGATAAATGGTGCTTATAATCATGATGTGATAGGAGGTGATGGGGGAGTTCCACACTTATCATTTGGATATACATCATGATGTAAGGAAAATGTATTAGGGCAATTAGAAATATCTTCTATGGGATGAAATAATATAGAGTGTCTTTAAGTTCATCTCTCATGTCTCACTTTTCAATGGGTTAATTCTATGTGCTAGGTTTCGGTAAGACTGACACAACCTCTTCAAATATGATATAGGAAATGGAATGATATATCTTGGGAATTTGTGATAAAACACTCATGGATAGTTAGAGGCAGCAATTCTATACGGATGATTATCAACAAACTAATTATATTTGGACACATCAATTCCATAAAGAATTAAAGTTTAATGGACAATATTGGATAGTTGTATTTTCAAGAGATCATCTGACTCTTTGGGGTGAACATGAATATATTTCATGATAGTCATTCACAGGTTACATCATGATTTTAGAGAGGCCTTTAGGATGAATTTGGGACCCATTTTAGGATTTTAATAGCATTCCACCCCCTCTAAGATGTGTAAGCTAAGTGAACTATATAGTTTTGAGAGGATATACTGGGTGGTTATGTTTTTTTACATTGTACATATATGGGAGGATCAATCTACATTGGTATAGCTGTCTTATAATGACATTAACCACTATTTGATTAGCATCAAAAAAATTTAGTCCCTGTATGGAAGATGATATAGGACACCATTAAGATGAATTGAGATTTTCGAGACATGTATTGTAAATAGAGAGATGGTACATGTGATGAAAGAGAATTTTTAGGTGATCCTCAAGTGGATGAGGAAATCCAAGAGCTGAAAAAAAAGCTTACATATATCATCATAATTGGACCTTGGAGTTTGAGTAATGAGACCATGTTTTCTAATGAGTCCCCCCAATATAAGGATTTTGGACTTCTAACATATTATTAATGCTAATAATGTTGTTCTTAAGGTCATTCAATGTGTTACCAAGGGTTAGTGATGTATCTTACCTCGAATTTACCCTCATACTTACAGTGGGTTCACAAATCCTTCCATGTGTCATAGCTAAGTATATACATTCCTGACTCTAATCAGGTTATTTTTAATAGTGTGATAGACATTTTGGATAGGTCCACCTTCGTAGAATAACCTATGGTGATAATGGATTTTTTGTACATGTTCTTTCAATGATGAACCATTCACTTGTTTCTGTTTTGTGGTAGTGTGAGAGAATTTAGAGGAGCTCTTGTGAGTAAGAGAGCCATATGTAGGCTCAATATTCATACATTTTTTAGATTACACTTTTCATAGAAGAAATTACATGAAGGGGGGGTAAATTAGTATCTAAATGTTTTTTATTTAGTTGGTTTAAAATATATTAAGGAATATTCCTAGGTCTATGTAATGTTATTGATCAATATTTAGAGACCTATTAATACCATGGTTAATTTTATTAAAATATAAAAAAAATATTTTGAGGGTGATTTTTCAGAAAAAATGGATTATACCTTAATTAGAGACATAGATGAATAATTTGAGACCACAATTAAATAAAAAATATAGTGTTTACCCTAATCATAGCCTAAAGATGGTTTGTTACAGATGCTCTAATGAGGATGTAATTGGATGTTATGTTAAAATGATTAATTAATTTAAATATTTAATTTATTAATTTAATAAAATTTATTAAATATAATATATAAAATTGATGTTATATCAAATATATAGGGTTAGTATAATATATATGTGTGTCTTGAGAGGATAATTGGTAGTTTTTCATTGGAAGCTTTGAATCAAAAGATGAAAAATGATCAGATCATGCTAGATTGAGAGGCACAAGATGTGTTAGGTATTCTCTATCACTGGAGAATGTGTTATTAATAATTGATAGATTAATAATTCATGTATGAATCATCAATTTTGGATTCCAACAATGATAAAAAAAATTATCTATGACTTTATTTTCTATGTTTTATATTATTTAGATATTCTTTCTCGTGAACCCAATTTACTATAATATTGTTAATTTAATATTTATTTACTCGTTCCACATATTATAACCCATGGAAAACACTAATATATTATTTTTTGTTAGGAACACATGTATAATTATTGATTCTATTTATTATTTTACTTTTCAACAGTCTATTCATCATGTTCTTTACTATTAGACTATCAGGTCATTATTCAAATTTGTTAGGGTGGGTTAGATAATGATTAAAAAATTATATTCATGAATGATACATATATGTTGAGTAGATTGGAATATAAATTATTTGAATCAATTGTTCATATTTTTTGGGTGATGATACATGGATCTGGGATCCTGAGAAGTGATAGGATCATGGAGCAGATGATGGGAGTCACATTAGGTAGTGTTCGGGCTTAGTGTGAATGGTTATAATGCAGTTTCTACCTACAGGAGGCATGAAATTGATGAATTGAAGAAACCAACACTTATTTAGTGTGGTAAAATATTGGAATTAATGGTTTCATTAGTCATTGGGGAATTGGTATGAAGATATTCACATTCTATGTAAAATTATTCTACATTTCAGGTAGACGAAGAACACATTCCATGTAGCCCCACCCCAGCTGTGGAGGCTTGGGTTTTGGGTATGATAAAGATTACACATTGTGTCGTGGTCCGAAACACTATGTGACCATCAATGGTTTTCATTGATGTGTACCAACTATACACTACATAGCCCCAATGTAGGAGGACTCGTTGTGTACTCTGGGAGTACATAGGCATAAGCATGTTCTTGGGAACAACTAGATAGATAGATCGGTATATAGTAATTGCCTGATGAACCCTAGAATGCACAGAGGAATATGTGGAGGAGCATTCCAGTTGAGAAAGACTGTGAAAAACCTATACACACATTATAAACTGACAATACCTCTATGATGATTCTATTCTGGAACACTGCCAAGCAGTAGAGTAGGACTACCTGTCGTTTCGATCCCACATATGTCGTATACCCCTATGAGGATCTTCCACCGTGTGTATCACTTTAATTTTGGATGGTATTTTATCCCCTAAATATCATATCCTATGTATTTTTTCACATTAAAAGTGACATAATCCTTCATAGTGGATTTCATAATATTACAAGGAATTATTCGAGTGTGATGATTTTTCATGAAATGATTCATGATTATAGGGATCATGAAATATAATTTGATATATTCTGTTGAATGAAACATCTTGTAATATTAGGTTGTGAGTCTCAATATTCCATCCCTACATTGAGTGGAACTCCCCTATGGTGGTAGGGAATAGGTCCACTACCCATAGAGTGGAAACCACCATATCTTATGGGGGAATGTGTAATCTAGATATAGAGTAAAAATCCCCTATCATAATTGATTGTGCCCCCCTATTTGTGCATATTGTGTGGAACACCTCCACCCCATGTCTGAGGGGGAATGTCCTATACTGATACTTACCATGTTGCCCCTTATTGTGTTAGGGCTTCGGTCCACCATGTTCAAGTGACATCACACTATATCACTAGGTTGAAGGTACCCAATATATCTACTAAGTTAAATTACACCTATACATATATTTGTGGGTCCTTTATCCACCCATTTAGCACCATCCCTCTAACACATCAGGGAATGGGTCCCCTATTAAAATATGGATTTGATTAAAACTATTTTTACAAGGGATTGTTTCCACTTATTAATAGATATTGTTTTCTTTTGTGATGTGGAGCAATGGTGATGTGTGGCTACTCCTCATGTTTTAATTAGATAGGCACACAAGATACAATTCATCGGTGATGGACCAGTGGACAAACATACGGACTCATCCACTTGTGGAGGGATATGATATAGTGATATCCTTTCACTCTCATATGTGGTTTTAAGAAAATATTATATATATATATATATGTATACATATTTATGGTTTTTTATGACTATATAAATATATATATATAGGGTTTCACATCCCTCCCTTTTGGATGATTTGACAACTTCTGTTGTATCTTTCTATATTTCACCTTTTGTTTATATGTTCCCTAATGGTTATTTATATACATATCCCTACCTAGGAAATTCTCGAACATGTCGTTAATTATAAAAAAAAATATGGACATATAGACAATGATTTCTATAGATATTTGGGATACTCAGGTTCATAGACTACAAAATGTGGTCAACCATTGAGATTAAGATCCATGGTTTACAATATTTTCTTTATTATAGTTTTTATTAGGTTCGGACGTCATTTATGTTTAGGATCATATTTTCCATTTTACACTATTGTTTTGTTATGTCATACTAGGAATGTATTCTCTAGTGGTTAATATATGCAATGATTACTCAAGAATTTGTTGTAGCTTATTTTACACCATAATCATTTCATTGACATGTTTGGGTGTGTTCATATAACTGCATTAGGAAAAGGCCTACATTATTTTTATGCTTTTTCATCAATTTTTTCCACCCCTTTCCTATGGAGGCATGCTTGGGGTTGTGAAGGATTGACCCTCCACTATCCATGTTGGCCATGGTAGATTTGGTAATTATATTTACACCTATGATAATATATTCTATAATGACCTCCAATTTAAGGTATCCAAATGGGGATATATTATCTAATAAATTACGAACTCTTTTATATTACAAAACATTGGATAATTTTTACACCATAAAAACGGAGAAAGTCTTGATTCCAAGTAATATGGGATATAGGTAAAATTAAATTGTTGTATATATATTTAATTTAATAAGTCGCACCAAAAAAATCATCCATGGAAATGTATTCACCACTAAATTGAAAATAGGCTTCGATTACACCATGAGTCCAAAATAATGAAAATTGAGATGGAAAACCACACTAATGGGTTTGGTATTAATGTAATAATAACCACTTAAAAAAATAGTGATTAATTATGACAATAAAATCCATGCATATGATAATTTCATGATATTAAATATCATATTTGAATTGTATGGACTCTATAATTTAAATTATGATCTTATTATTAAACATTTCTCACGGAGATAAATATGAGATGAAAAAACATTACCCCTTTTCATGAATTCCATGGATGTACTTTATCCACATGAATTGTAAACATATCAATATTAATTAATTTATTAATCACCCTTTTCATGTCTATATTCATTTATAATCTTCATAAATGGAAACTCTCTGTATGAATTATTCTAATTTTCCACATCAATGATTGTAGTTTTAATAATTTGTAATAGTTCCATAATTGTAATTTTTAAATTCATTAATATTCAAAACTAAATAATTACTAGTTAACTAAATCTACTATTTTAGATTATTTACAATAATTTATGATGTCTTAAAATAAATTCATGACTATTTTACACCTTATCATTGAAGATAAAGTCGATATAAATCATTTTTTTTGTGATTTTTGACAAATAGAGGGGGTTTAGTTAATTTATGAGTTAGAAATGTATATAATACCAATTTTTAAAAATATATTTAATTATTAAAAATTTTATAACATATTATTCTGGATAAGATGTTCTCATAGTCATCCATTTCAAAAATATATTATACTGTTCAAGTAGGTGGTTAATATAACCCAAACATGATCATTCCTTGATTATGGGGTGGTTATGAGATGGTTTAGTTATAATATCATTTTAAATAAACTATAATGATCTTTTTTATAGTTAAAAGTGTGGTAAATTATAATTATAGTTAATTTGGATAATACTTAATTTAATTAGAACATTATGAAATTTTAATGAAATATTATCCTCTTACAATACTAATTTAATATATATCTCTAATTATGATTGTTTGTTGGTCATATAGATTATTTTCTCTTATATTTATCAAATTAAACCCATAATTAAATAATAAAAATCATAATTCTTTAATGTATTCCCCATATCCTACCTCGAATGGTGGTGAAGGAGAAAAAACATGTAAGGTCATGGGGGCCCCAATCCACATAATGCACGAAAAAAAATTCTGATTTTTATAATGGACTGTGTATTAGAATGACTAATAATAATAACATTTATATCACAAATTTAATTAATATAAATGATAGTAATATCTTTATAATATTTTTAATAGAATTAATTTTTGGTAATTTAATTAATAATAAAACTATGTGGTTGATAATACGTATATTAGGTGTAAGATGATATCTTTTTCTAGGTACATTTATCTTTGAGATTATCATTTGAACATTACTGGAAATGCCATATTTAGAGATAGAGAGGATTTATTGGAGAATATGACCTAATGTTTAGGGATGTATGATATTATGAGTTAATGGTGTTTTGGAATAAATGAGTTATGTGTTTCATGGGTTGTTGGGGAGTTGATAAGATTTAAAAGTAGTTCAGATTATATAAAAGATAATTTGGCTGAATAATAAAATGAGAAATACTTACATTCCCTTTATGGAGATTACCACCATGTAACTATTCAAGGTTTATATAAAATTAAATTTGAGGTGGTGGTTTTTTCAAAGTATTAAATTAAATACATTTAAATGATGTGTAACCAAACTACACATAGTTTAAATTCCTAAACGATTGTTTTAATCATGTTGTGTGACAGATTATTATTTTTGTTTGGTAAATGATTTTTTACATCAACCATATGGATAGTTTTAGGTGATTTTGGACTGATAACATACCTTATGGACGTCTAAGTTATGTGAGAAATCCCTAGTAAGTATTTTTTGTTCTGGTTCTTCCTTCCCTTTAATTGTTTTCCAACCGTTGTGGTGAAATCCTTTGACAAATTTCATTGTTTATATTTATCTTGAATAGTTTTGATCTATGAAATTATTTGTAATCATACGAACCTTCACCCTTTTGGATGTTGTTGTTGATTAAATATGGTTTCTTTATGACTTTTCATTTCCTCAATGTTTTGAAAATCACAAACACTTCATCTAAAAAAATTTCTCAAAGGATTCTTTTCATAATGAATATTTCTCTTCTCTAAATTTTTTTATCCTTAACTATGTTTTCATTGTTCATTTTATAGTCTCTCTAAATCATACTCATTTTATTACGAAGGAAAAAATTGGGATTCATACCTAAAATCTCAGAAACCTATAATTCCTTGGATATAGTGTATTTGTTTTGGATATGAATTCTCTAAAATCCAGATGCCATATTCTCAAAAATTTAGACTCCAAATTCTCTAAAATTTAGAATCCAAATTCCATAGAATTAAGACTCCGAATTCTATATAATTTAGACTCCGAATACTTTATAATTAAGACTCAGAATTACTCAGAATTCAGACTCAGAATTCCTCAGAATTCTGACTCCTAATTCCTTATAATTCGGACTCTGAATTCCTCAGAATTCAGACTCCCAATTGCTAAGAAATCGGAATCGGAATTCCTTAGAATTGACACTCTGAATTCCACCGAATTCAGATATCAAATTAATGGGAATTCATACTCCAAAATCCAATGAATTTATATTCCGAATTCATGGAAACTCATACTCTATAATCTATTGAGATGAGATTCCAACTTCATGGGAATTCCTACACCGAAATTTATAGAATCCATATTCCAAATTATTTTTAAAACAAAATAAAAATATCTATGTCATAAAGAATCTAAATGTTTCCTTGGTCAGATTCTGAATTCCATTTTCCCTTAGATGTCAAAATATAGATTTGGTTATGTAACATCATCTTTGGTACACTTGTGATGAAACGATGTCGTACAATCTATTTCTAACTAACCGTTGTTTGAGTGACATGTGCGTATGTCCCTATGAGATTCAAGAAAAAAATATGATTATTGGAGGATGGAGTCAAATATTGGAGAGGTTTCTATAAATATGAGCTCATATGAATGGGATCAATATCGGGTAAATCACTCTAGAGATTTCTTGGTGTTTGAGTGATTCTTAGAGAGAGAGACACTCATGCTTTGTGCGGTTCTGAACATCTTGTTCAGATTGCTTCATGCGACTCTGATGGTTGCTGAGTACAATCAAGGGCTTCCGGGGATAGAAGACAGAGGTTCCGACTCCCTAAAAGTTTGAGGACTTCTTGGGATATGAAGACAGAGGTGATGACTACATTAAAGATCAAGGTCTTGCAGGGATATCATGAAAGATTCGAGTATTTTTATCGAGGGATTACCCTAATGTGGGTAATAATGTCATTCCCAAATGAATAAATCAAAGGACCTTTATCCAGGGTTTTTGGATACCTGACTCTTTGGGATAAAATATTTCATACTTGTTACTTGTTTTGTTTCAAGTTTATTTCAGCTATATTCTGATAAATAAATAATGTATAAATTTGATATACATCTCATTCTTTTATGTTCTTTGATAAATAATATTCCATATGCTTTAAGGTGGAATCATCACCTAAGTAAATTTTCGTTAACTTTCATTTCCCGAACCATATTTGCAGAACCTAGAATTTTTTTAATTATTACTAAAAGGGTAATTATGAATTTATATTATTTTCTTTGTTAAAAATAGTTTTCCATAAGGTTAAAAACTAAAGTTTTTAATTGTACGATTCTCCCCCTCTTGTAATTGAGAATTTGCATCATTATTTTGATCCTGAAATTGGTATGAAAGAAGGTCTCTAAAATACTTATATTCACACTTATGTTTACTTGCACAATTTTTCCATGTTCTAAATTTTCATGATTTTCTTTTCTTTCTTATGTGTTTAAAGGATATTTTTATCTTTTTTTACAAACATTTACTTTTAATAGGATTTTGTAGAGTGATATTTTACTTATTGTATAGAAGGAACAAATGTTGGTTCAACTGAAAATATAAGTCCTACTAGACCACCTATTTTTTATTTTAATTATTATGAGTATTGGAGAGATCAAATAAAGACAATTATTATTAACACTATAGTGGACAAATTTTTCATGCTTACTAAAGATTAAAAAATTCCAGAAAAGGAAGTCAAAACCTTCACAAACCAAGAAAAGTCAAAATATCAACTATAAAAAATGGTACCCAACACTTTTTTATGTTCTATGACTAGGAATATATATAGTTAGATTACTTCTTGTGAAGCAGCAAATTGTATTTGGAACAAATTAGAATTTACACATTTTGGTACATCCAATGTTATAGAAACTAGAAAGACTATCCTTAGAGCATTATTTTATGGATTTCTATTTCCTTATGGAGAACTATTTAGCAAGGTACATCAACATTTTATGAAAATTGTTAATAGTCTACAATCTATGGGATAAAAATGTCTAGATTTTGAAGCTCTTGTAGACATGATTATTGATATCATGCCCAATTTGTGGGAATCTAAGGGAAAAGTTATTTATGAGAATAGGCAGGTGCCTCAAATTCATCATGATGGGGTTTTTTTTTAAATCTTCTTTAGCATGAGACATGAATGAAAATAGATGATGATATAAATAAGAAGAAGAATGGAAATAGAACTATATCCTTAACTACTAGTAAAGACAAGACTCCTAAATGGGTTACAGGATCCAAGTCTATGAAAGTCAGTATTTTATCTGAGTCTAGTGAATGCGAGAATTCTGAAAATGAATTAGCTAATATTTTTTAAGGATTAACATATAGTTTGGAAGAAATTATTTTAGTATAGATATAGGAAGAAATAAAGAAAAAACAAGAAAGACTCGGATGTCACTTATTATGAATGCAAAAGACAAGGGAATATCAGGCCTAATTGTCTAATGCTTAAGAAAAAGGATAGAAATGAAAAGAATTTTGATATAAATAGAAATAATTATTACAATGATGAAGCTAATAATGTATTCAAATCCAATGGTAATTGGATAACCAGTGGTGGTGACTCTTCTGATCAACCCTCAGAGTATGAATCTTCTTTTCAGTAGAATATTGGTCTAATAGCCAGATTACCCACCGAAAATCATTTTCTAATGGCCAAGGTACACAATGATGAATATGTCACTAATCATTATTAGAATGAAAATGATAATTATGATATATATTTTGATTCTTAAAATGATGAAACTTTATCATCAGAAGATAATACATTACCTTCTTATAATGAAGTGTCTAGGATTGCTAAACTTTTTGAGAATGAAAATTCTAAACTCTAGAAAAAACATGATAAGGTTAATTATAGATTATCTATTTTAAGCAAAGAAAATAATATCATTCTAAATATCATGATAAGAAAACATATAATTTTAAAGGTATTTCTAAAAATCATGTGGAATAAAATAATGAAAAGAATAATCATTCTAAGGATCATGAAAATGTTATTTCTAAGAAAATTATTTTATAAGATGATTTTAGCTCCAAAACTAATAATATTTAGGATAAAAACGTTGTTATTAAATTTATATCGGAACAATTTTCCTAAAGGAAATGAATTTTATATTTTACATTAGGTGTGGAAAATTTTCGACAAGATGTATTCCCAAATTTGACCTTTAACAAATAGTTTTGGATTTGGTTGTACTCATTCAAAACCAGTTTTTAATAATAACTTTTTTGTTCCCCAAAGTGGTCCATTTTTCACTAAATGTCAGTGTGGTGTATATTTGGGAAAAAATATTATTTAAAAAAACTCAGTCTTTAGGTTTTCAAAAAGCTTATTTTTCTAAGACAATTTTCATACATAAAATATTTCTTTCTACGATTTCCAGATCCTAGAATTTTTGGATTCCAAAAGTCTAACTTTTTCATTTTAAGGAATTCAAAGATAGTTCAAACAACAATAAATGGTAAATGGGTAGTAGATTATCCTAACACATAACTTGTAACAAAAATTACTTTAAAAATATTATCAATACAAAAAGAGAAAAAGTAACATTCAGAGATAATTATTAGGGGGAAATTATTGGTATATGTAACATCTATCTTCTTAAAAAACATTATTTTTTTATTTTATATTGTTTAAGGCTCTTAAGAACAACCTCATTCTCATAAGTTAATTATGTGATGATGGTTACCTTGTGAATTTTAGTAATGATAAATTCTTAGTACAAAATTCCATTGAACTGTTTATTATTTCTTCCAATAAGTAAGAGATTATATACAAAATAAACATAGAAGACCTTAGAAGCCATGCTCTACCTAGAAAAAGTTCAATGGAAGATAAATCATGGATATTACATAGAAGGTTAGGACAATTTAACCTTAGGAAACTATGAAAACATTCAAAGAAAATTCTTGTTAAGGATCGACCATAGATTATATTTTATTCCTTAAAAGTTGTGATCCATGTCAATATGGAATGAAACATAAATGAAGTTTTAAATCATTTTGTTATGTCCCATCATCTTATGAATTACAATTAGTTCGTATGGATCATTTTGTTCCTACACAAACTGGAAGGAATGTGGAAAAATATAATGTATTTTTCTTAGTTGGGGATTTCACTAGTTTTATATGTCTCAATATTCTAAAAAAGATGTTTGAATTATTTTATTATTTCACAATTTTCAGAACCCCAGAAAAAAATGAGAAAAAAATCCATTGTTAACTGTTTATTGTGATCATGGAGGAGAATTTCAAAATTATGCTTTTGAGACTTTTTGTGGTAGAAAAGGCATTAGTCATAACTTCACAGATCCATGATCTATTCACCCAATTGTTGTAGTTCAAAGAAGAAATAAAATCCTTCAAGAGTTAACTAGAACCATGTTGAGTAAATATTCTATAGATAAACATTTTTGGGCTGAAGTTGTATGTACTACATTTTATTCTATAAATCATGTTTTTATTCTAAATTTTCATAATGAAACCCCTTATGAATTATGGAATGGTAGAAAACCTAGATTTTTCTACATCTTGTTTTTCGGATGCAAAGTATTTATTATAAATACTAAAGATAATTTTTATATATTTTCCCCTAATTATAATGAAGCAATATTCCTAAGATACTCCAAAAATTATAAGGAAAATAGAGTTTTTAATAAAAATACTATTAAAGTTGATGAAACAATGCATGTTAAATTTGATAAAAAAGGTCCTTTTGTTTTTAAACCACCTGAAACTAGATCCTCAGATCTGTTTTCAATAACTGATTTTCAATAGTTGACAGAAGATCCTTTTGATAAGGAAAATGTTCAAGGAAATATTTATGATGCATTTAACCTACAAGATTTACGACCATATATTAATAAACACGTTTTACAAAACCCAAATCAGTTATTTCTAATGAATCATCCAAGTGATAGTATCATTAGTGATGTAAATAAACATGTAAGGAATATAAGTTCCTTATGAAATGAAGTAGAACATCTAGCATTACTTTCCCAATTAGAATAAAAAAGCATGGATGATGCTTTAGGTGATAATTATTGGATTAAATCCTTTTAATATGATCTAAATATATACGAAAGGAATAATATCTGGAACAATGTTGAAAGGCCTAAGGAAACTTTTGTTATTGGAGTAAAATGTGTATTCTGAAATAAGTGTGATGAAAAAGGAATTAATGTAAGAAATAAATATAGATTAGTTGGTAGTGGCTAAAATCAAAATTAAGGCATAGTCTATGAAGAATCCAATGCTCGAGTAGCTAGACTTAAATTTATTGGTATTTTACTTGCCTTGACAGCATTCTTTAATTTCAATCTTTTTAAAATGTATATAAAATGTTCTTTCCTTAATGGAAATGTTTAGAAGGATGTTTTTCTTAAACAGCTCCTGGTTTTTATGACACAAAACACCTTGAACAGGTTTTCAAACTCTTCAATGCTTTATATGCACATAAAAAATCCCCAAGAGCCTGGTATTATAAAATGATAAGATTTTTATTAAAAAAATAATTTCAAGGGAACTAATGATCCAACCATTTTTATAAAAACATATAAAAAAATGCATTTATTGTTCAAATTTATGTTAATGAAATTATATTTTTTTCAACATATCAATAAAAAATTGCATCATTTCCGAATCTAATGAAATCTGAGTTTGAAATGAGTATTATGGTCGAGTAAAGAATTTTCCTAGGTTTTCAAATTTCTCCAAAACTAGAAAAAACATATATATCCCAAATTAAGTATATTAATTATTTCTGAAAAAGTATTGAATTTTCAACACTAAGATTATATGTAGTTCAATAGGTTTCTCAAATTCACTTGATCTTGATGAAGATTGGGAACTAGTAGATCAAACATCATATAGATGTATGATAAGAAATTTACTATACATGGCTACTAGTTTTCAAGAATTAATGATTAAAGTATGCTTATTTTCATGATATCAATTTAATCCTTAGGAATATCATTTTAATTCACTGAAAAGATTATTTCACTATTTAAAGGGATCCATTTTTAGGACCCTTTTATACTTATGAAAATGATTTTGTTTTAAAAAGTTAGTCAGATATTAATTTTGGTGAATGTAAAATGGATATGAAAAGTAAATTTGGATATTTTCATTTATTTTAGAGTTTCATTAGTTTTATGGTCATTAAAAAAGTGACAATTAGTCGAACTTTCCACAGATAAAGCTAAATATGTAGCAGTTTTATGTTGATTTGATCAAGTGTTGTGGGTGAACCCCACACTCACAGACTTTGGCATGATTTTTACCCAAACATAGATATTGTGTGATAATAACAGTGCAATTTGCCTACGAAAAATCCATGCATGTTACTCCTGTACAAAACACATAGGTATTCAACATCACTTTCATAGGAATCACACAAAAAAGGAGATATCATTCATCAATTAATCGGAACGAAAGATCAACTTGTTAATATTTTAATAAAATCATTACCATCCTATTGATTTGAATACATTAAAAAAATTTGGGAATGATAATGATAAGATAATATTCCATATTAACTTTTTTTGGAACATATCACCTTATTTTATGAAACTACATTTCATAGGAGTGTACATTTTCTTGTGTCGTCAAAATTTTTCATAGTCAAATTTTCTCGCAGTCAAAATTTTTCATATTCAAAATTTTTTTGTAATCAAATTATATTGTATTAAAAACTTTCTGTAATCAAAATTTTTTCTAATCAAATTTCCTTTCAAAAATTTTTCAATCCAAAATTTTCATTCTTAAAGAATTTTTCCATAATCAAAAGTCTTTTAAGAAGAAATTTCCTCGTTACTGATAATTGTTCTAGCAATCTGAAAGGTATGCTTCCTTAAATAAATTTTGGTAATCCAAATTTTTATTTTTGGTATTTTCCTCTTGTTTTATAAAAAATTATCATATCCAATTTTCCTTAAATATGAATTTTTTACCTTAAAATCCTCAAAAGATCAGAATCTACAAAAATGTTTTTTTGGATTTCATCTCAACCATGAGATCAAATCATGCCTATTTCAACCATTGGATCAATCTGGGAAGTTTAATCATCGCTTCAAATTCCTATATAGTGCCCCCATGATGGTTGTCCCACATTGGTTAAAAATAATTGGCATCTTGAAACTCTTCGTCATTACTTAAGGCTCATTATGAATTATCTAGTTTTCTAAAATTTGAATGTATTTGGAATCATCCTAGTAGATGCAAATGTCATCTATAAAGTAAATTAGTGAAATAAATATATACAAGGATATGTCTCAAGAAATATAGATCATTTCTAAATATGATTATCTAATTTCAATGAATATCATGTTTTATGGACGGGAGAGTTTGTGGGTGTTAAAACTAAAGGGATGGGATTTGGTGTATCTGCAGTTGATGGTGGAATTTTTGAGACTGTAGATATTTTTTTCAAGATAGAAAAGATAATATTTCTTTTAATAGTTATGGTGAAAAAAGTTCTCTTTCTTTCATTATTGCTACTAACATAATTGTAATTATTTATGAGGGAGAAGCTGAATCCTGCACCCCCAAGCTATCGGATATTTTAGGAAGTTTTGATAAAGTTAAAGCTATAGAGTTTGTTAGTTTTTAGAGTGAAGAAACTAAATATTAACCATCATTCTAAATAAATTTGGATTCTGATGTTATGGGTTCTGGGATTTATCATTTTGAAAAAAGGTGATAAGGACACCCTGAAAAAAAGTGACATATATTTTATGTATTATCTAGTGAACCTCAAGAAGATTATCCTAGTGTATTATGTCTTTCTTACAATTTCAAATATCAATAATGTATCTATCAAGTCTCTCATTATTGTTTACATAGATATTATATTCAAGCTCATAGTTCTATATCTTGATTCATTCAATATTTCCTTGTAGCTCTATGCCAAGAAAATTCAAGGTTATGTTACTTAGTGGTGATATCTTGATAATGATGATTATTGGATTCAATTTTGAATCTGTGGAATACTGTGATGTATCTTAATATGAAATCAAATCTTTATAAATGAATATAGAAGTTGGTGATATTTCCATGAAAGGTGGAAAGAAGTGAAAGATGAATGAATCAGAAGTGAAAGAAAAAACTCTTACAATTCAGGAAACCCAATCTGCACCTCAAAAATCAAAGAAGCCGAAGACTTATACATATGATGTGGTTTCCAAGTTGAGAGAAGATAATTAGAATAGGATGAAAGGGGATCCTATTTTTGTCTTGGTCCCTGTTGAAGAAAAATCATTAATGACTAAGGCTTCTTAGGATCATGAGAAGTAGGGAATGAAACAGAAGCAGAGGAAGAAGATGTCGGAGGCTGAAATAGTTCATGTTCTTTACAAAGACACCAAGAAATCCCCGGAACAAGTCCAACAACAAAAATCGTTTCTTCAATAATCACAACCCGTGACTCAGAAAAAGAAAATGGTGATTCCGGAACCAGAAGAATCTGAAGACATTGTGTAGGAATAGAAAGTGGAAGATGAATAAGATGTAGAGGAAGAATTGTATGACATTGATGATGTCATAAGGCAAGTAGAGATTTATTATGAGGATAATCCTACTGGGAAATCTCCTTTCTATCTTCTCATGCTGAATCTTCAAAACATGATACCCCAATAAAATAAGAATATGGTCATGAAGAAGTAAACAAAACAACTGTTGAAGAGAGTGGAAATCGTGAATTAGTTAAACAAGTTGACCTTGTTAAAGAATTTGAGAAAGAAAACATTGAGGAAAAATGTAGTTCAACTATCAGATAGTGATAATGAATTTCCAAAAGCAGAATAGATCACTCCATTAACTAATAAGGGAAAACAAGTTTTGGTTGATATACTAAGGAAATCCATGGAGGCAAAGAACGATGTCGATGGTCCATCAAAGTGAATATATGTTGAGGATGAGAAAGAGTCCTCACAAACCAGAGAATCAGATTCGCAATCATCCTCACTGGGACATGACTTTGTGGTCCAATAATTGCAGAAGGTGGTTGATAGCATTCCTTTGTCACCAAATATAGACTTGTGGTGCCAGATTCTTCATCACTCATTAAATCAGAAAGTTTATTTTTTTCCATGCTTATGGATATGTTCGTCTGGCTTGAGGCTGATTTCAAAGTCATTATTCATTGGGTATGTAGATCACAAGAGTTCATGAATGAAAATACAATGTGGTCCTGAAATCAAATTGAAGAGCTGAGAATATATGATGACTTTCAAGATAATGTCACTGATGATTTTTATACTGAAGATTTCAAAATCAAATCTATTACTATAGGTTTTGATGTGAAGCTTCGTCTTGAAAAAGTAGTTTGGAATTAGAATGTCAAGGATCTGAATGGGAAACATAATTTAGTTTCTGTGAATTTGAAGTGGGAAAGAGATCTTGGAATTGAGTTTTAAGAAAATCTTAGCATGCAAGAAGAGATTTTGAATTCACAGGAATAATTTCTTAAGGATTGGCATGAAAAAATCAATGCTCTATAGAAGAAAAATGAGGATCAAGAATTGTTGATCAAAAGCGTTGAAGAATATAATAAAGATCATAAGAAGATGAAAACCATAATGAGGAAGATTTTGACGAAATAAAAAGATTGATGATTTCTTTCCATAAATTTGGTCTTTTGTGGTATTTATTTCCTAGTAAAAATTCATTCAATCATAATGAAATTTGGGTTGTTCTGCATATGTTTTTTTTGTATAGTACTAATATTCCAGGTACCATTTTTTATTCTACTAATTCCTTTTTGAAAATCACAAAGGCGGAGAATTGAATGGAAAAAATAATATGAATTACAGAAGAAAATTTCTAATGTACGTGGGTGCCTATCTATGTGTGAGTTTTATCAGTGAATATTTCCTTTTTCAGGAAAAATAAAAATATATTTAACGAAGTCATGAATATGATCCTTATGGATTTTAAAACCTAAGGGGGAGTTAGTTATTTTCATCATAAATCATATGTAAAGAGAGTTAAGTTTTTCTATTCTATTCATAAAGAAAAACTCTTAGTCCTTATCTTTATTTTTGTAAGGATGATTGTGCTTTCTAAAAAGGGGTAGATTGTTTAGTCAACAAGGATTTCTTAAGTATCGTTCATTCCTCTATGTTTTGTAAATCACAAACACTTTATATTATGGAAAATTGTTTTTTCCTAATTATTATTTTCATAAGGAAAATTTCCATTACCTATGGAAATTTTTACCCTTACCAATGTATTGATTGTTCATTTTATAGTCTCTCTAAATATTACCCATTTTACTACTAAAGAAAATTTTTCTTTCATATCAAAAAACAAGAAATCATATAAATACTTGGATATAGATTATTCTTGTTTTTAGGATCCAAATTCTCTGAAATATTTTCTCCGAATTCTCTAAATTTAAAACAATGAATTCTTTGAAATTCAGACACAGAATTTCTTAGAATTTAGACTCTGAATTCATCAGAATTCATACAATGAATTTCTAATAATTCCGAATCTAAATTCCATAGAATTAAAACTCTGAATTCCTCCAAATTTAGACTCAAAATTACTCAAAATTAAGACTCTGAATTCCTTAGAATTAAGGCATTGAATTCCATAGAATTCAGATACCAGATTCCATAGAATTCAGATTTTGAATGAATAGTAATTCAGAATCCGAAATCAATTGAATATAGATTCTGAATTCCTGGAAATTATAACTTAAAAATCTATAGAATTTAGATCCTAAATACATGGTAATTCAGACTCCAAAATTTATAGAATTCAGATTCAAAATACTTATAATATAGAATCTGAATATCCATGCCTTATGGAATCCCAATGTTTCCATGGATAGATTTTGAATTTAATTTTTCCTTCAACACCAAAAAATATATTTGGTTATGTAAAATCAATTATCATTACACTTGTTATGAAATTATGTCATACATTCTATTTCTAACTAATTGTTGTTTGAGTAACATGTGTATAGGTCTCTCCGAGATTCATTGAAAAATTTGACCGTTGGAGGTTGGAGTTGAGCCTTGGAGGGGTGCCTATAAATAAGATCTCAATTGAATTATATCAACACTGTTTTGATCACTCTAGATATTTCATTATACTAAATTAATTTCTATATATATAGACTCTCAGGCTTTATGTAGTTCTAAAAATCATTTTCAAATTCCTTGGTGAGACTCTAATTACTATTTAGTACAATCAAATGATTCCGAGGATTTAAAGAGAGAGGTTCTGAATAACTTACAGATCAAGGACTTCCAGGGATATGAATATAGAGGTTCAGACTATAATAAATATTGAGGGCTTATGGGGATAGCAAGAAATGTTCCAATATTCCTATCAAGGGCTAACACCGATGTGGGTAAGATATATTTTCTAGTAATTATAAATCAAAGGAACTTTATCCAAGGTTGTTGGATACACTACTATTTGGGTTAAAATATTTCATACATTTTACTTGTCTTGTTTCATGTTTATTTCCATGTTACTCCCATATATAAAGAAAGTATAACATTCCAATATTTTCTCATTATTTGATATACTTTGATAAATGTTAAGTCCACTACGCTAGATACCCTGAGAGGGGGGTGAATTAGGGTATGACAGATTAAAACAACTACCTCTTTTGATCACATTTCTCTGTTAGGAAAAACCCTCTTCTCTCTCCTTCTCATTTCATAGTATGAATAAACATTAAAGCATTCATAGGAAAAAAGGAATTTTTACTTGGTTCACCCTCACTGGGCGAATTCCAAGGATCATACAGTAGTGGAGTGCCGATGTAACAATTCCACAATAAGTGCACTACTTTATACATGTTTAGAGAGAACTCATTGTCCCTCCTGGTTTACAACCACTTACAATATGAATGATCACTGCTCTCTCAAATGAAGTGTGCTCACTACTTCTTCATAAGATCCAATCAGAGTTTATAGAGCATTAGGTCTCGTCATTTTCACTAATGAAATCTGAATCTTCAACTGTTGGTATATTCTCTTTTATTGTACAACTTTCACACGCAAATGAATCTCACTTTGCACTGGGTGTACCGGGAAACCCCAACTTTTACGAGCAACCCTTACTGCACCTTGAACGTAATTAATTTTCCTTGTGTGAAATCAAATTTTCATGCAACACTAATTTTACGTGCAACGTACACATTTTACGTGCAACATCTACATTGTCTTGAGCGTAATTTCACTACCTTGCGCAAAATCCACTTTTCACGCAACAGCTTTTTTAAACTCAACTGACTTCTTTTGCATGAAACCACTGGTTTTACCTGCATCCTTAGATTTTTGTGAAGTAGAAAACTTTACACGCAAACGTAATTTTTACGCACAACTCCTTTTCGAACTTCAATTTCGCGCCCGACTGCTTAGGTATTCTCTAGTTCTTGAACTCTACTGAACGAAAGAGGTCACTTCATATTTTTAGGCAAAATTGACCCCACGTAAAAACCCTTCTTCCACATGTAATTATCATTGAGAACGAAAAGCAAATCTTCCACACAAAAGAGTTTTTTGTGCACTTCCCCAATATTTCGTGCTTCTCATGCCTTTGACGATTTTGGAACTTCTGATCATGAAACATGTCTTGTATGGAAAACCCAATTCCTTTATTTCATGCACAATTTTTTTACATGCACCGTGAAAATATTTCGCGCACATCTTTCCTTTTTCGCGCACCATATTGATATTTTTCACAACACATTATTTTTCATGCACCGCAGATATATTTTGCGCACAACATTCCTTTTTCATGCACCATGCTGATATTTTATGACACACATTATTTTTCACACACCACTCAAATTTTCCATGCACCTCTCATTTTCAAAAATGCATTACTCAATTTTTCGATTTTCATGCCCAAAAATTTGAAAACACTGGAAATTGGTGCCACCTTGTATCTTCTATTTTTGTACGACCACTAGATAATCTATTCTATTGTCAAGATTCTTCAATCAAACAAGAATAGAAAACACCATCTATTGAACTCAACAAGTCACCATGTAATCCCCATTGTCATCAAATTATACATCGTGTTTTGCTTTGTGAACAATCACAACATGCAAGCCCGTATTTCCATCCAATATAATCACCTAAAAATGTTTCAATGATGCCTTGATGGATTTATCGACAACAATAAATAATATTCAATATACATTAAGGTAGAATATTTACCTATGTAAACTTTTAATATGTTTCATTTCTAGAATCATATTTCTGGAACCTAGCATGTTTGTTTAATAGAACTAAAGGTGGACTTATGAATTTACCTTATTTAACTTTGTTAAAAGTAGTTTTAGTTAAGGTTAAAAACCAATGTTTTTAAATTTACAATTCACCCCCTCTTGTAATTGAGCATCTAAATGGTTATTTCGATCATACAGTTGGTTTTTGGAAGCATTGTTGGATCTTCAACTAAAGGTAATCATTCTAAATATTAACCCTTTGATTTAATAATTTTTATTTTAGGAGACATTGTGATTGTTCCATCGTTACGTGCACCCAAAATAATCAAATAAAAAATTGGAATAATTACATGATGACTTTTTGTTTCAATTTTTATTAACTTCCTTATAGCTACCCAAGGGTTGATAAATCCATGAATATAAATCTATTGAAAAATTCCTTAAATGTACGATTAGTATGGAATGTGACCTTGGTTTTTTCCTAGTTATAGAATCCCTAAATTGTGGAATATTTATTACTGAATAAATTTTTATTCCATTGTTAATTTAATTTCATGTGGAATAATAATAAAGATTATTAATTCACATTATTAACCACTGGGAATTGTGATGTGATAGTATGATATCCCGGATATTTGACAATAATTTTTTTCTATGCTCTACTGCTTATTTTTTGGGAATGGAGCCATAACATGTCCACTTACATGCAGAAATGGTCATATTGATTGGTATCGGCATAGTCTCATGCTTTAATGATTATATAGAGCAGACTATTTCAAATACCATGTTTAAAGGGATATAAGTATTTTACACAAAAAGGTTGTAATGTTTAGAGTGTTTTGACCCAAATATTTGTGTCTATACCCTTATTATACGGTGTTGGTTTACATGGTCATAAGACTTGCTTAGATATATTTTTTCATGGTTTTAAAGCAAGATATTCAACATTGGTTATATGGTGGTTGTTATAAAGGTCATCATATATGGAAAGATATTTTCCCTAATAGATAAAAAGAAGGTTTTTTGTGTATTTTTAAATTTTTTAATTAATTAATGATCCACTTTGTAACATTATTTCATAAGACTATAATCAAACTAGTTTAGTTTGTAAATGGTGGGGTCAAACTACTGAGTTACACTCACACCCTATTCAGGGTGACCTTTGGTATCTGAGATGATTTTGTGGATGTAGGTTTGGATAATGGAAATGGGCCTTGAAATTTATTTCTTATTGTTTTTTTGGGTTGCTATTTGTAAATGGGGCTAACATGGGGTTTATGACCAAAGACGTTGAGTCTTTTATTTTAGTATTCCAGTCTTCTTGTTTTCTTTTTCAATCATGAAATTTAGTTATATTCCAGTATTTCCTTATATGAGTTGTTAATTATTTATTGGATTATTGAGTTATCCTTTTTATTTTTTCTTATATTTTCATACATTGATTTTTTTCATCTTATTATGATTTATTTACACCAAAATGACACTTCATAAAAAAGGGTATAGTAGCTCCAATATACAATTTTATCCTTTTCTACTAGTATCTATCCTCTGGTGTATGGGTAGATGAGGTTGTTGTCTTGTGATAAACCGTTTCAGGACACATGAAAGAACTTTAGATTGGGGGATGTCACAATAAGGTATCAATGGATCTTGTACTGTTTTCAACTAATTTACTATTATAGAAAAAGAATGAAAGGGGACAAGGTTGTTATGGGACATGGTAATGAGACTGTTCATGGGAGTAGCTAAATAATATACCGGGGAAAATCAGGGTCCCTAGGGATGATATAGTTGTTTGTGTTGTGTTCTTGTAAGAGTTGTTGTTATTTCACATTTGGGAACTTATATGTTATGTGTGGTTATTATATAATGATTTTATTGTTCACTATGATTGTAGTCATGGCCAGGTAAGGAATGATATTATAATACATGAATCATAATAGGAACATTGAGATATATTGACATTCACTGTTCATGATAGGTGAAAATCTATTTTTTCAATTAATATATATGTGAATTTTGAAATATATTATAATATATCAGTATTACTACATAAATGAAATGATTTGACTTGTCATGGTTAAATTATTATATGCCATTACTAGAGAGATCATGATATAGTGGTTCTCATTTGTAGGCACCTATTAGGTATACATTATTCCTCAGTAGTTCTATAATGTTTGCATTTGGATTATATTTAAAATTCATCCTTTCCATCTTTGACTTCAGTTTCCGTATTGGGAAAATTTTCATGCTCCGAACATTGCTAAACCAGAGCATCCTATAGTTCCCAAGGAACATGAAATGGTTTAGATTTGCAAGAATATCTTGAGGATCACATGATCCATGTAAAGGGTTACTATTTATAAAATTCCATCGATTTATGGGAAAAAAAGCGAGTTTTTACTTCAACATCCACCTATGTTTATTGGCGAAGGGGGATGACAGGTAGTCATGTTCATTATGTTGTTAATCTATGGTTGTAACACCAAAAGGAATTATAAATAAATTTAATAAAAATCATGAAACACTACATCTCTATAAAAAAACATTATCTTAAAGATATATTTATAACCTATCCATTATACTAAATTTTTCACTTTTGTGTTTTGGATTTCGAAAATCTGACATACATAGTTAGATTCAGGATGTATTTTGGGGTCTAATAGAACAAACATATTTTTTGATGTATAGTAAAACACCCTTATTAATAGATACCTATCCTAATGAAATGTAATATGACCCTTATGAATAGTAAATAATCTTAAAGAATGGTTACATGTCCATTGAATTTATATATAAAATTTAGGCATCTTATAAGTGATAATATTACCATAGTAAAAGTATTGATATTATTATTTGTAAGAAATATTTAGTTACCATTAAATAATTAGTTTTTTATAAATATGTATTTCCCTATAATTTTATCATAAATTAATAATTTTATGTCTTCTCTTATAGAGATAATTATATAATACCTTATGTAATTTTTGAAAACATTATAAAATTAGTTATAGTTTTATAATATGTATTTTCACGTAAAATATGATTTTTATTAAAATTAAAATTAATCATATATGTAAAATTATTTTTCAAAAATGAATTTTATTTTCGTAATGTAAACTTTGAAAAATGGTTAGGGTGAATTTTTAATATTTTTTTGAAATACTTGAATTTTTATGAATAGTAATATACAATAATCTAACATATTTATACATTGTATGTTAAATGCACTATTCTTAGCATAATCGCTGAGTTAAGCACCCTTAAATCTAAATCACATGTAAATATAACTACTTATTTCATATAATCATCACTATTTCTTGACTTATGAGAAAAAATAAACTAATGATTAAAATATAAAATATCATCCATCCACTCCACTATGAAACCAACCCCACTACCCTATTCTCTTCTCTCCCCTTAAGCCTTGTTACCTGCATAAATTATACTCAAATATCTCTCCAAGATCATCCCCAATATCTATAATCCCTTGGCCCCCTCAAAATACCAAATCCCCACCCATTAAGAGGATCTCAAGAAAGATTAATTCAAGAGGGAAATTCTTCTTTTCAATTATTGTACATTCTTTTCATGGTCCTTTGATTCCATTCTATCCTTAGCTATACTCTACAAAATATTACGAAAAATCCAATACCATAAATTTTCTAGAGTGTTTTTATGATAATGAAATAATTTGTTATCATATCTAATATAACATTCTCTTATACTAGAAAGGAAAACACCATCTAAGATGGGTTAATTCATCACATTCAAGGACAAGAATTTATTGATTAGTTATACCATCTTCAATTATATTCATGAAACCATTTTAAGGGTTTAAGTAGACTATAATATATGTACATTGTCTCATCTATTGTAATTTAACCTTTTTTTATATAGGGGTTTGATTTATAAATCAGAATGTGTCTCTTGTGATCAAAAACGTTAAATTAACACAAAAGGTTATCACTAATGTTTTTAAAATGATTTATCTTCACTCAATGTAACCAAATTTAATTAACAGAAATTTGACCTTCAGGATGTTAAATAATAAAAGGCGACTCCAATTCTATAAAACCATCCCAATTTTACGTAATTATCCATTCATGTTTATTGGTATACCAATCATGAAACAAATGAACCCGAACAATGAAATTGAACCTCATAACCAATCAAAATGTTTCTGAATAAACACAAAAATTTTATACTAAATAAGTTACATGTTAATTTGGTTATGAAATTATTAATTAATGAACCTAATTTTATTTTTTCAGGTCATTAATATGAATCACAAAACAACTTTGGACATAAGATAAGGTACCCTCTCTTTCTCACTTTTATTCAAGAATTTCCTCTATGTAATGTCCTTTTATTTTTAATACCTAATGATGGGGTATGTTTTCAAATCACCCACATAATTAACCCATGATATATAAATGATTAGAGACCCCTTTTTATCTCATAATTCCTTCCTTGGTACACCTGTTACCATGCAAATGTTTCGTAAGGGATTCTACCTGATCCTCCATTATTCCTCTAGGTTGCTCTATCATTATTTTTACTCAAATAAAGTTATATTATATTTTTATGTACATCAACGAAATTATTATTAAATTCCCTAATATCATGTATCTTGTTCCCCTCATAATTCTCTTTTGGGGTTATAAATATTTTTTAAATGATTCTTTCCTCAATTATTCCTGATATGCTAACCCATTTTAAGGGAACTTTCTGAATTCATACCCATTTTTCGGTACACTGTATATTATTTTTTAAGACCATATTATTTTTATAAAACCAATGTTTTTATTATTACAAACATCATGGTTCACTTATGGTTTTATATAAAATCTTATTCCCTTTTATGTATTATATTACCCTTTATATTTTTCTTCACCCCCTAAAAAAATGTTTTAAGTCTATTTTATCATAAGTACTCTTTTTTACATGTAATTAATTGTTTTTGACATCAAATTTAATCTTATATTTCTATTCAAAAAAAATTATTTTCCATTCATGATCTAATACTTTTCTCCATGGATATTTTTATGATACTCCCATTTTTTGTGCCTTATGACATGATTGTGATACCTAATTATTACGATGGGAGACCCTTATGTTTATGTATAATAGATTATGCATGATTCTTTATGTGGAAAATATATTCATGAACATGTTAAGATAGGGGTTTCCAAATTTTTCTCTACTGAATTGGGTAGGTCTGAGTCTCATGAGACAATATGTGCAATGGTCATGGTGGTTTTCTTTGACTTTTTCTAGTCTGTGCAACAGTCTTGGCAGTTTGCCTTGACTTGTACTACCATGTGCAATCGACATTGTGGTCAACCCTAGCATCTGCTCCTCTATGTGAAACAATTATTGACTTGTGATAATGTTTTGTTTTATGTTGCTAACACATTACTATGATTCCATGTTTATAGGATCCCATGATATACATTTTATAGTTCAATAAGATCAATTGCGTTATATTCATTCTTATGTCATTATTTCAGGCTTACTAACCAATGTGATAAACCATTATTCATAAACATAATCAATTAATGGAGTTTTAGCTCATCCATTTGTTCATGTTATCCTCGAAAAACCTATGCATAAGTATGAGAACAATTGATGTTAGGATCTAATTAGGGATATTAAATAAAATGTTAATTTTTATAATTAATGATCATGTACCTGGTATTCAAATACACTATACTTCATGATCAATGGATTGTGCTTAGATGTAAAATTATACACAAAATCATGTAAATTTTTTTTTAAAATGATATGGTCATTATAGATGGAATCATTAGATGTTATAATTATTTTTGGAGAATATTATTATATCACATTAGTCAGAACCTTTAGGATGAGATTAAGAAAACATCTCTATATTTCGGTACAAATAGATTAAGTTGTTTATCAAGAAAATAAATCCCTCTATAGATACAAATAGGTAGAGGTGACTCTGGCACAGATGTATATAGGCTTAAAATCTTAAAATACCTCATTGAGATAGACTAGATTGGGAATTGGTGCACAACACTGGGCCTTAATTCACTCTAGATTTGACACACCAAAGTAATTTTCTATGGTAAATTCATGATCTTAGTTCAAACCATTATTAAGGGAACAACAAAATCCCATAAGAAAATATGTTATGTTATAGATCAAGGATATCATAATTTGAAACCTTGGGCATTAGATGTTAGTATATACTTTTACTTCATGATTTTATTCTTTTATGTTTGAAGTTTACGTTTTTTAATTATTAGTTATTTATTAAAACCCTCACATGTTCTAACCTTAATATGTAAAATGAACTTTCTAGGGCATAATTTCATAAGGGAAGAATAATGTAACACCCCAAGGATTTAAAAATAAATTTAATGAAATTCAAGATAATCTAATTCTATGGAAAACAAAAAATTTCATTAAGGATATATTTATAACCTAGTTTTTATACTAAATTTTTGCACTTTTGTGTATTGAATTTCGAAATTTGATATACGAGGTTGTTTTTAGGGTATTTGTTGTGATGTGACAAAATAAATATAAATCCTTATGAATAGTGACATACACTTAAAAATAGTAACATACCATTATGAATAGTAATATGACGCTTATAAATAATAAATCATCCAAAATAATAGTAACCATACATTTGAATCTATAAATAAAGATTTGGAATCTTATAAGTGATAATATAACCATAGTAAAAGTGTGGGAATTTTTTAAGAAACAAATTATTTTCTAATGTAAAATATTTAATTTAAAATAAAATATATTTTCTATGAATGTGTTCTTAAATTAACAATTTTATGTCGTCTATATTTAAGATTATTTTATAAGATCTTATGTAATATTTGGAAACAAAATAAAATTAGTTATAGTTTTAAAATTATTTTTTATTAAAATTATAATTTTAAATAAAAATTAACATAATCGTATTTTTATAATTATATTAGAAGTATTTATTTCATTTTTGGATTCAATAAGTCAAAAAATTGTTAGGGTGAATATTCGGGGATTTTTTTGAAATATGATACCTTTTTATGAATAGTAAAATATGGTATTTGTCGTATATATACATTATAAGTTAAATGTACTATTCATAACACCATCATTGATGTATGAAACCTTGGTTAAAACTCAAAAGAACATATTACTATTTTTTTCATGGAATCGTCTCAATTTATTGTCTTATGGAAAAATAATAAACTAATGATTAAAATATTATGAAATCCCTCATACCCTACGCTATAAAAACCACTCAAATTTTCCACTTTTATTCACTCCCATCATGCCTTTTTACTTTCATAAATTCGACTCAAATATCTCCCTAAGCACCTGCCCTATGTCTATAATCTCATGGTCTTCTCAAATGAAGAAATCCTCTCCCCTTAAGAGGCTCTCAAGGAAGATTCATTCAAGAGGTAAATTCTTTTTTCAATTCTTTTAATTTCTTTTTAAGTTCCATTGTTTTATATTATATCATCACTTATCTTCATCCAAATATTGTGAAAAATACAGTACCATATTTTTAATGGAAATTTTTTTTATAACAGAAAAAATTATCATCATCTCTCCTTTACCCATATTTTTAATAGATATGAAAACACCATCTGAGATGTATTAGTTCATCACATTCAAGAATGATGAGTTTTTAATTTAATTTACGGTTTTCAATTATTGTCATTAAACCATTTTTTTTGGGTTTTAATAGACGATAATAAATGTATTATGTCTCATCTATGGTTCTATAATCTTTTTGTACACATGTTTTTTATTTATAAATCAAAATGTGTATGTTGTAATAAAACCCCACCTATTAAACCAAAAGGTTATCACTAAGGTTTTATATAATGATTAATATTAACTCCTTATATACAAATGAAATTTACAACTATTTAACCTCTAGTATGGTAAATTATAAAATATAACTCCAATTATATAAAACCATTCTCATTTTACATGATTACATGTTCTTGTATACAAGAAAATAGATCATGAAACAAACAGACCTGAACAAGGAAATTGAACCTCATTATCAATCAAAAAGGTTATTAATAAACTCAAAAGTATTATAATAAGTCAATTAAATGAAAAATAGGTTCATTATTTATTAATTAATGGACCAAATTTGATTATTCAAGTCATTAATATAAATTGGAGGACACCTTTGTTCTTAATGTAAGGGATCCTCACAGTTTCAATTTTATTCAAGAATCTCCTCTATATTATGCCATTTTATTTTTAATACCTAAATATGGGGTATGTTATAATAACTCCCCATACATCCCTTATGATATATTAATGAGAAAATATCCCTTTCTCTCTTATTAATCCAAGCTATGTATATCGGTTACCATGTCGAGGTTTTGTAAGTGATTCTACATGAACATCCATTATTCCTTCAAGTTTCTCTATCATTATTTTAACCCAAATGAAGTTATCTCTCATTTTAATATATATCTTCTAATGTATATATAAATTCTCCAGACTCATGTTTCAGGGTCCACTGATCTTTGTATTTTGAGGATATACGTGTTTTTAAATGATCCCCTCTTCAATATTTATAATAATGAGGTATTTTTTAAGTGTAAATTCCAAATTCTTACCCATTTTCAGGTACACTATATAATCTATATTTAAGACTCCATTAGTTATATAAACCCATTATAATTATTATGAAAAAATTATTTGTTCACTTGTGGTTTTATATAAATTTTTATTTACTTTTATTTTTTAAATGAACCATGATATTATTCTCCAACAACACAAAAAAGTATTATTTCTAATTTGTTTTAATTAATCTTTATAGATGTTACTAATTCATGTTGACGTCAATTTTCATGGTATATTTCTAGTCCACTATATGATTGTCCAAGAATGATCTAATTCCTTTCCTTCAATGAAATGTTTTTGATACTCCCATTTTTTGGTCTTACGAATATGATTGTGATTTCCAATTCTAACCATGGGTAACACTTATGTTTATGTATGATTGATTATTTATGATCCTTAATTTGGAAAACATATTCATGAAAATTTTAATATGGGTTCACCTAGATATAACTCCTTTTTATTGGGTAAATTTGAGTTTCATGAGATTTTATATGCAACGGTCTTGGTGGTTAGACTTTACATGAGCTACTATGTGAAATGGTCATGGAAGTTAGCCTTGACATTTGTTGCCATGTACAATTTCCATGGTGGTTAACATTGAATTATTCTCTAATATATGAAATGAGCCTTGAATCTTTTTGAAGTCATGTTTTATACTTCTTCTACATTAGAATGATTCCATGTTTACATGATCCCATGTTATACATGTTTTGGTTCTGTGTGTTCAATTACGATATATTACTTTTTATATCATTTTTTCATTCTTCCTAACCAATGTGATAAGGAATTATTATTATTCTTAATCCCCTACTTGTATTTTATATCATTTGTTTGTTATTGTTTTCTCCATGTTATACTTTTCATAGGTTTGAGAACAATGGGTGATAGGAGATCATTATGGAGATTAAATAAATATTTTTTTATGACATTTGATTATGCACCTAGTGTTCAAATAAATATACTTCCCAATCCCTAGATTATATTCTTATATAAAATTATGCATAAAATCATTTAATGTTTTGTGTGAAAGTTTAGGTTCATTAAAAGTGAATCTTCAAGTATCTCAATATTCTAGTGGAAAGGAGGGTGAAGATTGCTATGTATTTGTTTCATGAACCTGCTATGTTTTGTTGGAATATTATAGATGAAGTTGGAAAAAATGATGTTATATCTTAGAGGGACATAGAGACAAATTTATTGATCCATTTATATCCCTAGACATTTATAGATGAAAAAACTCATGATTTTTTTCATATAACGTAGGAGGTTTGTTAGTGATGGACTATGTCAGTTGTTTTATGTACTTATAGCTCATTGAAACATATTTAATTGCTGATCATATCTACAGGGTGATAATTTTCATAGACATTCTTGTGTACGAGATCATTTTATAGGTGAACTTATTTTATTTTTGTAGATTTGAGGATATAATGAATCAGATACTCATCATTGAATAGAATCAGAGAGAGGACCCACGAATCAGCCACGCTATTTCAGTATGATAATCTGGATATTATTCATCTAGTGGTAAGAATCACCATTATGGAAAATTCCACCATAGTAGTTGTGGGCATGATAGTTAGCGTAGAGGACTACCATTTTAATATTTTGTTTCATTCCAATTTTAATAATGTGGCATGTTTTATTACAAGTTCCCTAATTTTTCTTTCCATGAATATGAGTGTCATATATATGGATGACTTGGTTTTCGTCAATTATTTTGTTGGATCCTTCCATAGAATACTAGTGTAAGCTGATCTAAACTGACACTAGTGTAATGATAGGGTATATATACCCCTATGCAGGATTGTAGTTTTAGTTCTATAGGTTGTTCAGGATGATGATGGGGATGTGGAAACCTAGAGCATGATAAATAATAACATGTTAGGGATGTAACATAGGGTATTAATATTGGGTCGCATGTTATAGGGACATGTTTGTTTCACGTTATGAAGACTACGTTGGATAACTGGAATGAAAAACTCTTTACTGTCAGAGGTATAATTCAGGTATCATATACTATATATTTTTTTATATACAAGAATCAAATTTTTGTATATCTTATCTTTTTTTAAATTAATTGGTCCAGGGTATGAAAATATTAAATTGTGTTTCAACCGTTGACAGACTGTCGAGAGTACAGTTATGGAATATCAAACCTTTCAAGGCATTTTCTCTATAGATTCGTGGTTACCACTACATTTGTGAATCATTCTTTCTAGAATATAAAATATTCAACATTATTATTTGTATGGATTTATTATTTCATAATTTTCTCATATTGAATATTATATGGTTATTTTTACCTTCTTATCTTTAGAAGGAAGTAGCAATGCTCTCCATGGTGAGTGGGATATTCAGGCTTATTGTGGGGTGCCAATTCTTGTAGATTATATTGTCTCATGGCTCAAATAGTGGTTCATTCTTTAGATAATTGGGTAATTATGCATGATTATTATTCTATATCAGTAGAAAATTTTTAGGATATCATTACTGATTATTTCTATAGCTTAATTATCATGAGATTGATCATGTTCATGATCGAGTTGGTGCCTGGAGAAGAACCAGTTTCTCTCCCACCATACCGAATGGGACAATAAGACCTTCATTAGTTGAATTTTCAGATGGAATATCTAAAATATGAAGGCATTATATAGCCTTGTACATTTTATGGGGGTTTGATAGTTCTCTTCCCTAAACTGTTGAGGGATATTTTCAGTTATGTGAGGAGTATTGGATGTTGAACTAGATGATGGTCTTGAACTAAAATCCTTTTCCATGCATTGATGATCTTTTTGATCTGTTGAGTATTTCCAAGATCATCTCCGAGATTTAATTGAGATTATGATTTCATAATTTATGTGTAATTATTTCAGAATACCTGAGACTAATTTATAGAGTACATATGGCTTGTATGAATTTTTAGTGTTTCTGTATGGGTTAACTATTGTGCAAGTGGTATTCATAGCCTTAATAAAACTGATCATGAATCATTTTATAGAAAATATTTTTTTTAATATGTTGATAATATCATAATGTAATCCTAGTCAGTATAACATCAGACCAAAAATCATGAAATTTTTCAGAGATTATTGAGAGTGCATCATATTTATTCCATTATAACTAAATATAGTTTCTAGAAAAATTATGTTCCATTGTTGGTCCATGTTGTCTTCTAGAAAAAATTTTCAGTGGACCTAGAGAACGTAACAATTTTCGTATCTTGGGAAAATACCATGAACAACATCAGAATTCAATGTATTCATTTTTATCAGGTTATTATTGGTGTTTTGTCCAATTTTTCTACAATTGGGTTGCACCATTTCCTTGACTGAAGAAGAATGGTGTGAAATTTGTTTGGTCAAGTTCATGTGAAATTGATTTTCTATAGTTGAACTAAAGGGTGACCTCATTACTTATCCTCACAATACCTTTTCTGGTTAAATAATATATTATGTACTATGACACATCTGGAGTTTGACTAAGAGCAGTTCTAATGCAGATGGATCGAGAGGTTACTTATGGTTCCAGAAAGTAGAGTCCAAATGGGAGAAATTAATGTACTCATGATCTAGAGTTATTATAAGTGATAAATTCCTAAAGGTGTTGGAGACACTATCTCATGGGTGAGATGTCTTTGGTATACACATATAATAATAGTATTATGTACATCTTTTTCTCATGGAGACTATAACCGTCATCCGGGGAGGTGGGTCATGTATCTGTAGTCCTCCTACATTGAATTGGATTATACACCATTAATGGGAAATATCTTTTCCAAAACCAAAACCAAAAATAAATACTAAGAGTCAGTATTGGAGTCTAGTGAAGATTGGTGGATAGTGGCCCTTTTTACAGACATGTATTCTGATGTTCAGGAATATCAGTGACAAGTATCTTTGACATCGACCTCAATTATACAAATGATTTTGGACCCAATTAAGACGGATAAGATTTCTAATCCAGAAGGATTAGTTAAATGAGATAAAATATATGGTGGGTTGATTCCCCTAGGATGGTCTCTTGGTAGTAGAAATTCAATACTTTTCCATGGTCGAGTATTGGTTCTTTCGGGATTGAATATGGAGCTGATGAGGGAGTATAATTATTCATGATGGATGGTGTATCTTGGATAAACAATTATGTATTGTTATCTCCATATAAAATATTGGTTATCAAGTATGAGGAATGTGGTGGAAAACATTACAACAAGATTCTTCACTTTTCAGCAGGTGAAATATGAGGATCAGAGGCAAGTTGGGACTTTTCATCCTCTACACATTCCTGGATGGAAAACTGGATTATGAAACAATGGATTTTTTATAGGATATCCTAGGATGAACAATATGAATGATGTCTTATGGCTTATTTTGGATTGACTGGCTATGGAATCCCCATACTTACCTATTACGGTAACCTTTATAGTTAATGATCTAGGAAATGGTTACATGCATAATGATTCTTGGTTGTAAGGTGTTTTGAGAAGTATCATTTTAGATATATATCCTTATTATATATATCATTTATGGAAGGGTCTTCATAAATCCTTGGTATCATGAGTATTTGTAAGCATAGCATGTCATCCATAGAATGATATTCAACATTAGCCGATAAATCATGTTCGAAAGGATATGTTACATGTCTATTGTTATGACATTGGAAGTTCATTAGTGCATCATATGGAACTCATTTTGTTTTATGATAAAAATAGATTCGATGAACTGAAATCAATGAACCTTTTGAGGGTGTTTATGGGATGCTATTTTGTTATCCTCTTTATTGACTGCAATCAGCTGAGATGGAAATTGTTGGTCCTAGTTTCAATGAAGAGACAACTGAATAGTTTTAGATGATCTAAAATTTGTTTTTGACCATGAATAACATGAATAAATCCTATTTGGAAAATATTTGATGTCCTATGATATTTTTGGGTTTTCTTTTTAGTGTCTGCTTGGTTAAGGAAATGTCGAGTTTGGAATCCTGGAAAGCTAGTATCTAGATTTTTCAATATGTTTGAAATAGTGTAAAGTTAATGTCTTTTGGTGTACCATTTAGCCCTTCCATTATTATAACATTCCATTCATGATGTTTTTCATGTGGCACATTAATGAAGATATCATCCCAACACTTCCCAAGTGATTGAATTAGCAGACGTCATGCTCTGTGTTGATTCATCCTTTGAAGAGTATCTGATACATGTTATGGATCTTTTTGATAAATATCTTCTAGGATGGAATATATCATTAGTTCACATATAAAGGAATATTGGGTGAATTTAAGAGGAGAACTAGGAGAGTTATTTTGATATATGAACATTGTGGACATGAATGTTCACTATGAAATCACAATGACTCTTAGAGCAGCTTCGGGAGGATCTATTATAAGGTGGGGAAGTTTTAAGATCCTTCATTTTTTTCATGTATGTTTGCCACTGAGTATTTTTCATGATAATTAGTGTTTGTGTCTTGTCCAGATACATAGATACTTAGTCAGCTAAAATGACCTAATTTTTGGTGATATATGACCATTTTATTTAATGGAGTCTGGGTATAAATTGGTTAAGTGTTTCATGGTTTCTTGGTGAGTTGAGAATATTTAATAGGATTTCAGTATGATTAAAATGTAAATTGTATGAGAAATAAACTGTATAAAATTTTCAGGTTATGTAACAGTATTACAAGTCATGTAATTATTTGATGGTTATCATAAAATATATAATATGTGACAAATTTTTCATTGTATTCCATTAAAAACATTTAATGGATGTGTAACCACATTAAACACCGTTTAATATCCCAAACATTTATTTTAAACATGTTTTGTGGGTTATTTTCATTTTAATCTTCTTTATCTCCTCTCATATCAAAATTTTTTCATTATCTATGTGATTTGGGGGTGCCAAAATCCCTTTAGGATGCCTCAATTGTTTGATCAATCCATGGTATCTATATTTTTTGTTAGGTTTCGTCCTTCTCTTCCTTCATCTAAAATCGTTTCGAGGAAATCATTTTACTGAATGTGGTATTGGTTTTGATCAATGTAATTTTTTACCTAAAAACAATTTCCAAATCATCCACACCCTCGTCGTTATTGGAGTTGGGTGTTAGAACCATTTTTGGGTCATTGGTTACAGGTATGGGGTCAAAATATTAACCCTATGGTTTGATAATTTACATGAATATGAAATATAGTAATTGTTCCAGCATTTTATGCACCCAAATTAATCAAATAATAAATTTCAATTATTCCTTTATTTATTTTGGTTTGATATTTTTTTAACAGGCTTATGGATACCCCAACTGAGATTGACCCATTAATATAAGTAAATTGAAAATTTTCATAAAAGTGTGTTTTGCATGACATGTGACCTAGGGTGGTTTATTTTTATAGAATCCCTAAATTGGAGCTGATTTTTTATTGATATAATTTTTAATAAATTATTTATTGAATTGAAAGTGGAATATGAAATCAAAATTTTAATTTTCACAATTATCCATTGATAACTGTGACGATATATTATGATATCCAATATATAAGACATGAATTATGATCAATGATATAACACATATATATCAGGCTCGTCACTAGTAAATGAACAATTATATTCTATAATGATGTTATTGAATGGTATTGTCCCATTTCCATGTTTTAGTTATTATAGAGAGTGGGATATCACCAATTGCATGGTTTAATTCATATAGGGATTTTATTCATAAATTTTCTAATTCTTATAGGACTATGACCTAGATTTTTGTACCTGTACCATGGTAATATAGTGGTGGTTGGAAAGGTCGTAAGAAATGGGTAGGGGTATTCTTAAATGGTTCCAATGTAGGTTATATTACCTTGATGATATTGTTATGGTTGGAATGGTCACAATACATATTCAGAGATGTTCTGTAATATAGTCGATGTAGTTTGTTGATGTATTTTATTAATTGTTGATTTAATTAATACTCATGATTTTTTTATTGCATACACTTCTTATCAAACATTTTTTTCTTGTTACAATGGTGTCAACCAACTAAGTTCTACTGAAATTCTATTTGGTACACCTCTTAGTACCCTAGAATATTATGTAAATGTAGGTTTCTAAAGTTGAAAAGGATCATTCAGTATAATTTTTTTTGGTTGGACTGCAGCTTTGACATGGCACCCACATTGGGTTTGAGACCCAAGAAGTTGAGTAATTTATTTTTAGTCTTATAGTATTTTTATTTAATTTTCTAAGAATAAAATTTAGTAACATTCTAGCACAACATTAAATTATTCCTTTTTTATAAATTGGATTACTCATTTATCTATTATTTTTGTCTTCATCTGCATGTATATATTAATTATTTTCCCACTTATTATGAATTATATATATTTCTATGACACTTCATACCTACGGGTATTGTCTCCCCACAATACACATAATATCCCCACATCTAGAATGTATCCTCTAGTATACAAGGAGGCGCGCCTGAGGTCTCGTAACCACCCCATTCTGACCACATGAGAGAGTTCCAAAATGGAGGAAGTTATATCAGGGACTTATATTTCCTTTAATTTCAATCTTAGAATATATTAATTAGGATTGCTATAATTGAAAAGTAACTTATTCAATTATTTTATGGCCTTATAGAGTATAAAATGAGAGGGTTTCATAGAGGAATATTAATTGGAGTTAATTCATGAATTGTAGAAGATTTTCACCTTCAATAAGTTAAGGGAATGTTGTTTTTTGGGAGAAAATATAGATTTTTCTATAAATATACTAAAGCATTAATGGGTAAATGGCTCAAACAATGGACAATAGATCATGTAACATATGTATTGTTCATTAAAAATCTAAGCCATTCAATTATAGGCACGTTTTTAAAATATTTTAAGACTATTACAGTAGGTTAAAATCATTTTCCCAATTTTAATTTTACATTGTTAATTTATTTCTAATGATATAAATTATTTTTTGTGGAAAAAACTAATATTGAACATATATTTAATTTAGTGAATCTAATATAAAATTTTAAAATAATTTTTTCAAATAGAATTTATGTTGTAGTGAGACATTAATTTTAAAATAAATATTCATTGTCACGTTATAATGGTTTATGAGAAATAAAATTTTAATAATTAAATTAATATATATTTTTTATATTAATTTTGGGTATTGATTTCGTAATGCCCCGACCCCAGTTACCCAGAGTCAGTGCATTATTTTAATACATTGGCATGATTACAAGAAATAAAGTCCCGAAAGACTGATCAGTTTAGAATTTTTGTAAAATAGATTATATACATGAACGTTACATTTCACATTAGAAAATAAAACATAACATAAATGATCCATTGAGAACACCATTAATCCCCTAGGTTAACCCTGCTTATCAATCATTATACACTTCTTTGAATCCTTATAAAATCACAACAGATAAAGGGGTGAGCTTAGATGCTCTTTAAGGATAATAATATAGAGGAAACATTCATAAAATATCATAAACATTAAAGGTAATGTATAGGACTAAAAAATCCTCTTAAGCTAGACTTTCGTAACCACATAGTTAAGGCCTTGACTATGTGGAAAACTTAGACATTAATGAGAATGATTTAGAATAATTAATATTTAAAACATTTAAAATTATGTTTTAGTAAAAAAGTCCCTTAAAATAATCCCTTTGAATACTCTTTTATTAAAAATGTATATGGATAATATATATTTCCTAGAAGATAGTTACACATAAACAATCTCGGATAATAATGAGATTGAGGAATTAACACTTACCTAACACTTTCCTTTGGTCGAGGGTACATTTAATTGCCTGTATAATGAACATAGTATGTTATTAAATTATACCATAACCATATTAATATTTATTATATCATACATGATTCATTTATGACTTTATATTACCCATTTAATAATGATTTCCATGTTAAATTAACATTTTGGGTAATAATCTCTTTCATTATCGTATGTGTTTTAACTAGTTATCCTTGATCGTATCATTTAAATCATTATTTAAATGATTCTAGAATATTAAACCTTGATTTTTATATCATATATATTTATAATATAAATATAGATAATATATGTATATATGAAATGTAAGGCACCATTTTTGGAGAGGGTTGGCCGTACGTACGCATAAACGCTTTATCTGTTTTTGTATCGTATTGGATGGAAGTAAGTGAATAAGATATATGTAAGTAAATACATACATAAATATGTACATATATATATATATATATTTATTTATATTAGCATAATTATGTCATATATTTCATACTTATTAATAATATATATTTTTATAGTCATCGTTGAATGGTGAACATGGAAATGAATCTCATAGCGTCGTGGAGAAGGTAATCCGTACGTACGCATGAGCGATAATATCATTCATTTGATTTAAAATCATATGTAAATAGATGTTATATCATATATAAATAATAATTTAAATGTTATATTTATTATTTACATCAATTATACATCATTATTATACCCATCCAAATAATAATGTATTGAATAACAACTACACCACGACGTGGAGATGGTAAGCGGTACGTAGGCACGTATGGTGATATGTCAATCATAGGATGGATATAATAATTAATATGGTTGTAAACTATTTATAATAACATCAAAATATATAGAATATACTAGATTTATTATTTTATAATGGAAACAACTAAGAGAGATAAAGTGGAAGATGAAAAGAACATGAAAGAGGTGACAAAATATTTACCTCTTCTTCGGGTTCTTCTTTTTGACTTGATCAAAAGGTATCCATAGGTTGTCATTCTGACCAATTTAAGGCCTCTAATATGATGTTATTATATTTTAGAAGGCATTTGGGAATGTTTTGGTCGAGCCAAATGGCTTTGAAGGTGTGAATAAGAGAAAAGGTGGAGTTCCCTTTTATAAGAGGGGTGAGGGGCAGCTTAGGAAAAGCTTGAAACAATATTTTATAATAAACTAATTTTTGGTTTCTAATGGAACCAAAATTAATTATTTAAATTATAAGGTGGGGATGGGTCGAGAACCACTCAAAAAATAGTTTTTAGATAGGTTTGGGTCACTATTTTAACCATATCTTTTAAATTTAACTCTTAGTTAAATAGTTTGACATTTACCATGTCTCTTTGTATTTTTATATTATATGGAAATTAAACATACTATATACTTCCAAGAGAACCCCAAGTGGTTCATTAATGATATAAATATCATTATATAAGTCTTTTGGCTACTCGTTATATTTTTAGTAATCGAATATCAATTAATAATATAATATTTGTTTTACAAACTCTTTTATGTCAATTTAGACACTATTTGATATTGTTTTCCAAAATTCATAACAACACTATTACATAAAAACCAATTCATCTAACCAACTTCAATATGTAAAATTAACCTAAAAAAGTAGTGTAATTCATAAAAAGTCTCAAATTACATTTATTTGGATATTTCTATTATCAATCATTTTAATCATTCATTAATACTGTAATTACTGCATCGTCATTGTTTCATAAATAAATTTAATTATTTAAAGTATAAAAAATATAAATCAATTACCATTATTTAGGAACTCTTTTTATATTTCTAATTAATATTTATAGTAGAGTTTATCTTATGTGTTACTCTATATTAAAAATGGTTTAGTTATTAAACATTGAATTTAACACTTTTAACTCTTCTTTAAATTAAATAATAATAAATGTGCTAATATAATACAGGTGGACCTAGAGGATTAGATTTTATTACTAATTTTGTATTTGGTCGAATTAAACTTATCCAATAGAATTAGAACATGTGTTAGGGTAATAATAATGTCTTTTTTACCCTTATTACCTGTATTTTCTTTTAACAGTGGTAAATAAAAGTAAAATGTTACTATTAAACAAAAAAAAATCATCTTATTGAACCAAATTTTACTTACTAATATCAACCTTGTCTCTCATATTTTTTAAATTCAACTCACGGAAGTACTAAAATTACTTTTTATGTAAATTTTCAAATGCTCCTAGGAGGTGGGTAAAAGATGTCAAAAAGTTCAATAAAATTTTTATATATCTAAAATTATTATAAACTGAATCCAATGAATTGAATTGAACATAAATAGGTATTATGTATCTATTTTAACATTAAATAATTTTAAATAAAATAAATAATTATTAAAATAAAATGTCGGTTTTAAACAATAACTCATTGTTTTTCACTATTCATCAAAAATTGAATGTTTTCAGAAAAATACCAAAATTTCACCCTAAGATAATTTTTCATTCTGAATTCAAAAATTAATTCTATATTACCAAATTCAGAACATATATGTTTCATATATTAATTTAAAATTAATTCCCACTGTCAAAACCAAAAAGAGTGTTTTATGAAATAATAACTAACAAAAGATTGATACTTATTTATGTTCAATTTCAAAGTGTAATTATTTCAAATGAATAAAAATGGATTAAATGGTAAAAATAAAATCTATTTATACTTCCAACCCATTAAAATTTATAATTTTCCACTACCAATTATTTTAATTTAAAATGTTGTTTTCTGTTAAAATATAGTGTTTTCACTTTTCACCCAAATATAAAAGTTATCTGAAAAACACCAAAAAAATTTGAAACTAAATTATTGTGACCTGATTCTAAAGAAGAAGATTATTTTTTCAAATTGAATATATAAAAGTTTCAAATATTTTATTAAAAAGGGTTCTCTATTAAAAGGCGGTAAAATTGCAAATAAAAAATACGTATTTTATCAAAAAATATGAATTTGTTTTTTTCATTAAGTATAAGAAACTAATAATATAGATTATAAAATTAGAAGTATTATATAATGTTCGAAATTTAGTTAATACTATTCATAACCTCTTTTAAACGGGTAGTTTGGTAAGTCGTTGTGTGCATGAACATGGTGTTGCATGTAGTGCAAGTTATTGAATTACTTTGATGAAATCACGTACTATGAAATCTTGGGGTGTTAAATTTTTCCCTCATTCAATAAATTGCATCCTCGCAATTTGAAATTGTTCTACGAAAATAAATGGTTGAATATTTAAAATTCCTTTGTGGGAAACCCAGATCGGAAATTTGGTTAATAAAATTTAGACCTAATAAGAGGAAAATGGGAAAGAAAATGTCACCACCAAATTATGATCTCGATTAGGAGAACATTGGTGGCAGTTAGAGACATAATTTGAAGAAAAATGTAAATATTTATATGGAGTGATTGAGGTCATCAGTCACAAACAATTATAGAATTGATCACTTTAAATCCATCAATCTATGATGATTTAAAATATCATTGGTCCAACAAAACATAAGTTATTAGGATAACACATTTTTAGTTTTAAGATCCCTTACCTAAAGATTAAGAATTATTTTATTCACAGAATAAGAGAATAAAAAAATACAATTGACAAGTATAGTTCCATCCTTTAACTAATTTGTACCGCAAACTCATCTTTCACTCTAAAATAAAATTGAACATAAAAAATATTCTATTTATCCTTTTATTATAGGGTTCCAAAAAAATGAATTTATAATTCATATAAAAGAGCTTTAAGAAAACTACATTATTCAATCTTGAATATCACATGGGCTAGTGGGAGGTGATACACCCTTGTTGCCATTCGGTTGTAGGTTCAAGTCTCATGACCTTGTGGAATGCGACAGGTTGCCGCCAGACCTCCGGGTTGTCCTTTTTATGGAAATACAAAAATAATTTCAAACTAAACTAATTCAAAATACTTCTTTCCAAAATCACAGTCCAAAATTTATAAGGAAGGTAAACACAATGAAGATATTTTTCTCCATGTAACAACATGTGCACACCTTCATCATGTATTCTTTTAAAACACTGAAACATCCTTAATAACCATAAAACCTTATGGATTACATTCACTCTTCATTATTTCTTATAGAATATTGGATATAATCCTTCTATCCAAAAAATGTTTTAAACTCCAATAATGATGGAATATAAAAATCATTAATCATTTTAAAGGTAGTCAAGAATATCCAATCTAATTTATCCCAATAAATCATGTTTTATTACAAAACCACTAACTCAGTATCAGAACCATATTATGGTTTATCTTTCACTCAACCATATATTTTCCAAAAATTTAACCTGCTATTGAGTCACTTTTGTAAGTTCCACAAAATATCAAGTACTTAATGAAATAGTAATGCAATACAAACCTTATATACTCTATAATTATTATAACATGTACATCATTAATACAATAATCAAATGACACAATAATTTAATTACAATGTATGAAATCTAATCATTCCTCTTTATCTTCGGTAGTATCATAACATTACTATTATCCAATTGCAGCATTTGGGGTATACTCCGATGATTTGGACATTGATTCGTGTAGTGTCCCAACTCCTTGTAGATGAAGCATTGTATATTTGAAAAAAAATTCTTGCCCTTTCAATCACATACTTGGTTTCCTTTTTCTCCACACTTATAACAAACTCTCATTCCCTTCAAGCACATACCAAGGTGATTCATTACACAATTATCAAAATGGGAAAATCCTTCTTTTCCCTCTTCCCATTATCCATATTTACATCTTACATCCTTTTCTTATCTAGTTTCTCTTGAAATCCATATGACTCAAATAATTCATTACTTATCTCATTAACATCGGATACTATTTCTTCACATGTTGAGAAGACATGGGATACTATTTCCTTTCAAAATGACGGCTCAATAACATGAAAGATATGATCCTTATTACTCTTGGGATCAAACGTATTGCTGGAGTTCACATTCCTTATACTAGGTGGAATTTATACACAATGGAAAACAATAGGTCTTTTTATTTGTTGCTGTGAATAATTACAAACTTGTAAAATACCTAATGTAAGTTGAATAGTTTATGGATATAATCCATAATCAATAAAAGTGTTTTCATTAAGGAAGTATATAATCATAAACCCTTCATAATGGTTTGTAAATTAAATGAAAATAATTCTAAGAATGTCCCCTGGGAGTGTCGTAACCAACAATGCAGAAAACACAGTTGTCATGCACCAGATCCCATTTAGTCTAGTTTAAAGTGGTGTTTTCAGGTTTTACCCCTATGTACATCTGTGTCAGAGCCGCCTCTACCTTCTCGTATCCAGAAAGGGATGTGTTTCTTGGAAAACGCACAAAATCTCTACAATACTAAAATTTTAGGAAGTTCTTCTATACTAATCCTCAAATTCTATCATAGGGATATGTGCTCTAATCAGAGTAGACATAAATATAGTTTCCAAGGTTTGTAATAAACAACCTATGGTACAAACTATAACGCCCCGACCCCAGATGCCCAGAGTTGGTGCATTATTATGTATCATTGGCATGATCACAAAATATCATGTTTCGAAAGACCGATTAGTTTAGTATGCTGATTAGTAATTTTGGAATAAGAGATGGTTCATTTGGATAAATTTTATTGGATATTCTTGCCTATCTTGGAACTAATTAAAGGGTTGTTTATTTCATCATTGTTGGAATATTCAAGAATTTTATATATAAGGAATATATCTAGTATTATATAAATGATAATGGAGCATGAATGTAATCAATAAGGTTTTATGGTAATTTAGGGTGTTACCATGTTATAAAATAATACCTGATGAAGGTGTTCACATGTTATTACATGGCCAAAAGGATCTTCATTGTCTTTAACATCCTTATAAATTTGGACTGTGAGTTGGGATAGAAGTAATTTGGATAAGTATAAATATTGGAATATATTATATTTCAAATTGTATACTGTTAATAACAATATTTTTTAATTATTATAAAAAGAAAAACATGAAGACTGTGTGAAAATACATCACGTCGAACTAAGCTGGTGGAATTGAACCCACAACCATAGTGAAATCGGGATTTATCGCCAACCATTCGACTATGTGAGGTCCCTAGATTGTATAATCTAGTTTTTTTAAAGGGTCTGATAGGTGACTTATAAATTCAATACCTTTTTTGGAACCCTATATGATTATGATAAATATAATATTTTTTTTTTGAAATCTTTTTGAGTGAATGATGAGTTTGTTGTAGAAATTAGTTGAAGGATAAAACTCTACTTGTCAAGTATATATATATATATATATAATTTTTGTCCACTGATTCTATGGGTAAATTAATTCTTAATCTTTAGGGAAAAAATCATGAAACAAAAAATGTGTTATCCTAATACCTTATGTTTTGTTGAACAGATGGTATTTTAGATCATCATAGATTGATGGATTTAAGGCCCTCAATTTTACACTTGTTTTTGATTGATGACCTTGATCTCTCCCTATAAATATTTACATTCTTCCTACAATTATGTTTCTTTAATTTCCACTGATGTTCTCTTAATCAAGATCATAATTTTTTGGTGACCCATTCATTTCCTTTTTCCTATTATTAAGACTAAAGTGTATTAACCCGATTTCCAATGTGGCTCTTCCCACATAGGTATTTTCTATTTTAAACAATTTATTTTCGAAAAAAATTTGCAATTTGTGAGGACACAATTTATTGAATAAGGGAATAGTGTAACAACCCAAGATTACATAGTGCGTTATTTCAACAATGTAATCCAATAACTTGCACTACACGCAACATCGTGTTCTGGCACACCACGAATTACCAAACCAGTCATTCAAAAGCGGTTATGAATAGTACTAACTTAATTTTAAACTTTATATAATCATTATAATTTTAGGATCCATATTATGAGTTTCATAGATATAATGTATGAACAAATTCATTTTTATCAGAGAAAAGATGTATTTTTCAAAAAATGAAGTATTTACCGCCATTTAATAGAGAAACCTTTTTTAAATACAATATTTAAACTTTTATATATTAAATTTTAAAAATTAATCATTTTTTTATAATTGAGACATAAGAGTTTAGTTTCAATAAATTTTTTGTGTCTTTATTATAAATTTCATATTTGGTTGAATAGTGGAAAATACTATATTTTAACTGAAAAATACTTTTTTGATGAAAATAATTTATAGCGTTAAATTATACATTTTATTGGTTTGAAAGTATAAAAAGATTATATTTTTACAATTTAATCCAATCCTGGTCACTGTAAGTAATTTCACTTTGAAATTTGACATAAACAAGTGTCAATATTTTGATAGTTATTATTTCTAAAAAATGAGCCTTTTGGTTTTGACAATGGGAATTAATTTTAAATTAATAAATTAAATTTCTTAGTTTTGAATTTTGTAAAATAAATTTCATTTTTTAATTTTGAATATCAAAATTTTCTTAGGGTTAATTTTTGGTATGATTCTGAAAACTTTCATTTTTTGATGAATAGTGAAAACACTGCGTTATTGGTTAAAACTGAATTTTAATTTAAATTTTTTTTATTTAAATTTATTTTTGGTCAAAATAGATACATAATACCTATTTATTTTCAATTTAATTCATTGGATTCATTTTATAATATGTTTATATATATATAAATTTTATTGAAATTTTACCGTCCTTTACCCACCACCTATGAGCATTTGAAAATTTACAAAAAACAAAATTTTACCACTTCTGTGAGTTGAATTTCTAAAATCCAAGAGACACGGTTAATATCACTACATAAAATGTGGTTTAATGAGATGAAAATAATTTTTGGTGAAAACTAACTTTTGACTTTTATTTACAGCGGTTAAAAGTAAATAGGGTTATTAAAGGTAAAAATGATGTTATTATTACCCTATCAAATGTTTTAAATCTATTGTATAAGTGTAATTATACAGAAAACATCCATAGAAATAAAATATGATATGTTAGGTCCACTTGTATTAGATTAAGATATTAATTATTATTTAATTCAGAGAAGAGTTAAAAGTGTTAAATTCAAACTTTAATAACTAAACCATTTTTAATATAGGGTTACACATAAGATATATTCGACTATAAATATTCAATAGAAATATAAAAATCTTTCCTACATAATGGTATTTTATTTATATTTTTTATACATTAAATTATTAAATTTATTTATGACACAGTGGTGATGTAGTAATTATTGAATTAATGAAAGATTTAAATAATTGATATTATAAATATACGAATAAATGTAATTTGAGACTTTTTATGAAACAAACTATTTTTATAGGTAAATATTACCTATTAGGTTTGGTTAGATTAATTGTTTTCCATGTAATAGTGCTGTTATGAATTTATCAAAAACAAAATACCAAATAGTCTCAAAATTGACATTAAAGTGTTTTGAAAAGAAATATTATATTATTATTTGATATTCTTTTCTGAAAAATATATGTATCATCCAAAAGAATTAAATAATGATATTTTTATCATTAATGAACCACTTAGGGCTCACTTAGATGTATATAGTATGTTTATTAACCATATAATATAAAAATACAAAGAGACATGGTAAATGTCAAACTATATAACTGTGAGTTAAATCTAAATGACATGGTTAATATAGTGACCCAATCTAATATAAAACCTATTGGTTGAGTGGTTTTTGACCCATACCCACATTTTACATTACATAATTAATTTTGGAGCCATTAGAAACCGAAAATTATTTTATTATAAAATAATACTACTGGCTTTTCCTAAGGTGCCCCCACCCCTCATATAAAAAGGCACTCCCCCTTCTCACTAATTCATACCTTCAAAGCCTTTTGGCTCGGCCAAAACCTCCCCAAATACCCTCTCAACGGTCCTCCATTCATCCTAGATGTCTTTCTTTAGTCATAAATCCAACCGAAGGAGCCATTTTGATCAAATCAAAAGGAAGAACCTGAAGAAGAGGTAAATATTTCATCACATCTTTCAAATTCTTTTCTTCTTCCACTTATTCTTTCTTTGATGTTTCCATTCTAACATAATAACTCTAGTATATTCTATATACTGTTATGTTACTATAAATATGGTACAACCATATTCATTATTCTATCCACCCTTTTAATGGCATGTCACCATACATGCGTACGTACGGATTACCGTCTCCACGCTGTGGTGTAATTTGTTATTCAACACTATGTTATTTGGATGGATATAATGATGAGTAATTTGCATATAAATAATGAAAATAACATTTTAATGTCTCTGTAAAATTAATATACCATCCAATTCCACACCTTTAAGAAAATTATATTGTTGCTCGTGCGTACGTACAGATTACCGTCTCTACGACGCGATGAGATTCATTTTCACATTCACCGTTCATCGACAATTACAAAAATATATATTACTAATAAGTATGTAATATATGAAAACATAATTATGAAATATACATTTATATAAATATAATTGTATTTATGTACTAACATATATCTTATTCACATACTTCAGTTAAATATGATATGAAAATAGAAACAACATTTATGCGTACATAAGGCCTACTGTCACAAAAAACAATGTTTCCCATTTCATATACCTATATATTATTAATATTCATATTAAAAATATATATAATATATAAATCAAGGTTTATATTCTGGATGTATTTAAATCATGATCTAAGTGGTATGATCAATAATAACAAGTTAAAACATGTACGATAAAGAAAACGATTATTACCCAAAATGTTAATTTAACATGGAAATCAATATTAAATGGGTAGTATAAAGTCATTAATGAAACATTTATGATATAATAAATATTAATATGGTTCTAGAATAATTTAATAACAAACTATGGTCATTATATAAGAGGTTAAATGTACCCTCGACCAAAGGAATGTGCAAGGTAAGGTGTTTTCATCTAACTCCTTATTCCCATAAAATTCATGCTATATTGTCACTATTACCTTTTGTGTGGTGTATGTACTGGACATAATTTTTTTCATTGTGTAATACACTTTAATTTATGATTATTTACATATTCATTGTATGATAATTCTTTAATGGGGTGTATGTTTCATAAGTTACCAAATTGGTAAGGGTTAATTTCACAATCTCTTTATTAATTGAGGTTGTTTTTAAGTAAATATCTACTGGGACATATTTATTATCCTTGTCCATTTTTCATGAAAGTGTTTTAAAATGGATTCTTTTAAGGGAAATTTGTACTAAAAACATCATTTCAAATGTTTTAAATATTTATTCTTCTAAATCATTCTCATTAATGTCCATGTTTTCGAAATGGTTTTAAGGATTTATTTATATGAACATGAATTTTTTTAAAATGTTAATCCCTTTCAAAATATTAAATGTAGTATGGGACACTTTGATTCAAAAATGTATTTAAATTTATTCAATTCTAAATTGGGTGACATTTAATGGTTTTCATGAAAAAGGTATATTTCTCTCATTGAGTTTTAAAAATCTTTTTCATCTATGTCACATCCTTTGCTGGATTTTAATCTTATTTGAAGTTGATTTATTATGATACAAATAGTTCATATTGTATTGAATATTTTTTTGATATGTTTGATTGTGGATGAGTTATTTTTACAAAATTCATGGTTTATGGATAAATTATTGACATTTTGTATTCCTGTTTTAATACGAATGTTTATGTATTGTTTAAACATTTTCATATGAGGAATGCATTGGACTTAGTAAGTGACGGGTGGAGACCGCTATACCTCCTCGATGCATCTGTAGGTTTCATGAGACAATGTAGTTTCTTGGAACAAGGCCTTGAAAAAATCTTATTTGTAGTCTTGGCAGAAGGCCTTGACTATGTGGTTATGAATGTGTGTCATTTTTCATTTCATCATTATGAAAGTGGATATTGATATTGTATGAGATTATTCGACTAGTATAATATCCATGTGAATAAGTAAATGGAATTATTTGATTTTATCTTTTCCATATTATGATGAAGTTAAATTTTAAGATGATTTTGGTTTAGTCTTATACATTTCTAAAAATGTTTATGCTTTTTTATGATAGTTTCTTCTATTTTGTTATCCTTACTGAGCATCTGAGATCACCCCTTTCTATGTTTTATTTTTTCTAGGATGCGAAGAATAATATTATGACTGACCTGGATTGATTTTCTATGGTATCTCAGCGTTTTTGATGGAAACAATGTTGGTTTAGTATTCCATTTTACGATATAATGTAAACCTTATGAATGTATCTTGTTCTTCCAAGTCCACTAAACTAATCGGCCTTTTGAGACTTTATATTTTGTGATCATGCCAATGATACGTAACAATTCACCGACTCTGGGCTTCTGGGGTATGGGCATTATAGTTGGTATCAAAGAAAGTTTAGGTCAAACCATGGAAACTAGATTTAGATAAACTCTGATTAGAGAACATAGCCCTAAGATTGACATTGAGGATTAGTATAGAAAAAATTATTAGAATTTTTGTATTGTAGATATTTTGGGAGTTTTCCAGCAATACGTCTCTGTCTGGATATGAGCAGGTTGAGGTGGCCCTGGAAAAAATTTACCTAGGGTAAAACAAGAAAACACCGCTTTAAGCTAGACTTGAACGGGAACTGCTGCGCGACAATGGGCCTTGCTGCACTCTTGGTTACGAATCTCCAGGGAGATATGCTTAGTATAATTCTCATTTTCTTCACAAAACATTATGAAGTGTTTATGAGTATATACTTCCTCAAAGAAATTTTTTTTATGTTAATGGATTATATCCATAAACTGTTCATTTTATGTTGAGTATTTTACAAGTTTGGATTTATGTATTTCGATTCATAAACTAATATAGTTTATGCCATTATTTAGAAATGGCACCTAGTGGATGGAATGGAAACCATATCAATGCACGCACTCCATGTAGGGATTTCCTTCATAATAAAGATAGTTATAGTGGAGCTAGTGATACAACTGGTGCTAATCATCTTATAACGATATTGGGACAACTCACTTAGGTAATGAATAATAACCTTACCTGTATGGAGTACCCTGATGAAGAACATGGAGGATTGATGATAGATCTCTTCATGTGGAAACAACCAAAAACATTCAAGGGGAGTAAAAATCCATTAGTAGGTGAGGAATGGGTAAATTCCTTAGAGAAATTATTCAATGCCTTGGGCAGTAGTGAAAGGGAAAAAGTGGTCATGGCAGTTTACCGCCTCACTGAGATGCTGATCAATGGTGGTCATTGATTCATAATACAAAGGAAGATGATGAAGTATCAAATATTGAATGGAGGGAGTTAAAAAATCTTATAAAAATATATTCCTCATGACCATTGAGTAGATATTGAAATGCAATTTCTAAGACTGAGGAAAATGGAGGATGAGAATGTCGCAAAGTATGAGGCTAACTTTACAAGGTTATCAAGGAATGTAGCATATTATATAGGTAAACCAAGAAGTAACATTGATCATTTATGTGATGGGTTAAAACCATTTCTCTATGAAATATTAGTCTCACAATCCATCTCGGCATATGAAGATATTGTCTCATGTGCTATCAAGACATAAAAAGAATTCTCTAATACATACAACTTTAATGAAAAGAAAGAGAAGAAGATATATGTTGAACACTTTGGAAATGGAAACAAGGGGAAGAAGAAAAAAGTTGAATATCTATCCTGCTGTAAATGTAGGAGGAAACACCCAGGTATTTTCTTGAAGGGAATGAGAGTCAGTTACATGTGTGGTGAAAAAGGACACCAAGCTCGTGATTGTAAGGGGAAGAAAGAGGTTGTCGATGTTGAATGCTACAATTGTAGAAAAATGGGTAATTATGAGAATGAATGCCTTATGCATCAGGGGAACATACCTCAGAAAATGGCAAGGGATCAAGGCCAAGAATATTCTATCACTACTGTAGAGGTTGACGCTCCGAAAGACGTTTTCACAGGTAATTTAATGGTTTCGTCTAGTTTAGAAGATGCTTTATTTGATTCTGGATCATCACATTGTTTCATATCTTCCTAGTTTACTATGAAAATTAGATATTTTCAATTTGATTTAACAAGGGAGTTGTCAGTCCAAAATCCTAACGGAAGTATCATTGCAATAATGTTTTGTAAATCAGTCCCCATTAGAGCATATAAATGTCCTTTATTTTCTGATCTCATTGTCATACCCATGATTGAATTTGATATAATCATTGGTATAGATTGACATTCAGATCATGATGAGAAAATTTATTATAAGAAGAAGGAAGTTACAATTTTTTATGAAGATGATAAAGAACACATTATCTTTAGAGAATAAATGTTAGCACTTGATTCATATCTAGATCTACCCCTAGTAGCTCAACTAAATTCAATAATTGGGGAGGAAAGGAATGAAATAATTGTGGGTGAGGAACAGAATGTTCAAATAGAGTATGTACCTATTGTTAACGAATATGTTGATGTGTTTCAATAATATTTAACTGGACATCCTCCAGAATGGGAAATTGAGTTTTCCATTTATTTAATTCCTTGTTCAAGGCCCATATCGAAGACACCTTATAGAATGGCCACTGTGGAATTAGCATAACTAAAGAAAAAACTATAGGAAATTACTAATAATGGATTTATTCACCCTACAATTTCTCCAAGGGTAGCCCCTATCATTTTTTTAAGAAGAAATATCGATCTATGAGGTTTTTCATTGACTACAGGGAGATTAACGCTATAACAATAAAGAACATGTATCCCCTACCTCACATTGATGATTTATTCGACCAACATTATGGAGCTCAATACTTTTTAGAGGTTGACCATCAATATGGATATCATCAGTTCTGTTTGAAGACGGAATACATTCCAAAAATAGCATTTTGAACCAGGTACGGGCATTACGAGGTTACAGTAATGCCTTTTAGATTGACTAATTCACCCTCTGTTATCATGGATCCAATTTACTGAGTTTTCAAGGAATATCTTGATAAATTTGTAGTGTCATTTATTGATGATATCTTTGTATACTCCAAAAGCTATGAATATCATGAAAATCAATTGTGCATTATCCCGAAGACACTTAGAAGGCATGAATTATATGGGAAGTTTATCAGGTGTGAATTATGGATTAAGAAGATTTATTTTCTTGGCCATATCATGTCTAAGGATGGAATCCTCGTTGATTCTTATAAGATAAGAGAAATCCAATAATGTCCAACACTGACAAGTATACCTGAGGTACACGGTTTTATTGGTTTATAAGGTTATTATCTGCGTTTTTTCTAGAATTCTTCCTGATTGGCTATCGATTAACCAAGCTCACATGTAAAGTGGTGAAATTTGTTTGGACAAATTAATGTGAGGAATTTTTTGAAAAATTGAATAGAAGTTTATTCAATGCTCATATATTGACTCTATAATCGGGGAATGATGGGTTTGTTATTTATAATGATTCTTCAAAAAAATGACTTGGTTGTGTCCATATCATGAATTATAGGGTTATTTCCTAGGCATCACGGGAGCTAAAAATTCATGAGCAAAACTATCCTACTCCTGATATTGAGTTAGTAGCTGTAATATTTTCTTTGATAATTTGGACACGCTATCTCTATGGTGAAAAATGTGAGATATATACCGATTAAAAGAGTTTAAAGTATACATGAGTCAAAGGATATGGCTTGAACTACTCATGGATTATGATTTCACGATACACTACCACCAGGGGAAGGAAAATAAGGTGAAAGATGCTTTGAGTAGAAAGGATCATGGATTTTTGAACAAGATGAGAGTTGAAAAGGATTCTATATACATGGATATAGTAAAGATGGATATGGGAATCACCATAGAAGGTGAAACATCCAAACTTTTTCAATTTTTTTCCATACCCTCTTTACTAAAAATGATAATGTGTTCTTAGACAGGTGGGGAAGAGTTTCAAAAGAAGATTAAAGATGTGAATGATGGGAGATTGAGTGACTTTATATATGAAGATGGAATTTTGAAATTTGGGAAGATACATTGTGTTCCCTATATACCTGATCTAAATTGGAATTTTTGGATGATGCTCATAGTTATAATTTCTCAATACACCATGTTCGAACTAAGTTGAATAGAGATTTGAAGGAAAATTTTTGGTGGGACAACATGAAGAGGGAGAATTCTAATTTTGTGTCAAGATGTATGGTTTGTTAACAAGTTAATGATGGAAGGCCATATTCTAGAGGAGTCATGTAACCTCTTCTCCATACCAGAGTTGAAATGGGATAAAATTACGATGGACTTTTTCATTGGGCTACCATGGACTCCAAGAAGGAATGATGCAATATGGGTCATTGATGATCGTCTTACCAAGTCAACAAATTTTATTTCTAGAAGAGAAGATTTACCACTTGAACGATTGGCAAGACTATATATATATGAAGTTGTAAGTCTTCATGGATTACCACTATCGATTGTTTTTTATTGTTATATACGTTTTACATAATGATTCTAGAGAATTCATCAGAAATCCCAATATTCTGAAGTTCTTTTGAGCACTCCCTACCACCCCAGAACTGATGGACAATCAGAATGGAATATTCAAACCTTAGAAGACATGTTGAGACCATACTCATTTGACTTTAAAGGTATGTGGTATTAATATTTACCTATGGTAGAATTTTCCTATAACAATAACTTCCATTCAAGTATTCCGATGGCCCCATATGAATTTTTATAAATAAAGTGATGTCGCACAATAACCTGTTGGGATGATGTTGGTGAAAGAAAACTCATAGGCCCAGAACTGGTGGAGGAACCGATGGAAAAGGTGAAGGTAATCCCAAACCACATCAAAGCAGCTCAAAGTTGGAAGAAGAGCTATGCCGATTACCGAATGTAGGATTTAGAATTTCATGTAGGAGATCATGTTTTCTTGAAGGTATCTCCATGGAAGGGTGTTATACGTTTTGGTAATAAGGGTAAATTCAGTCTAAGGTACATCAGACCTTTCAAAATTCTAGAACAAATTGGGGCTGTAGCTTACCGCGTGGCAATGCCGCGATGTCTCACCAAAGTTCATGATGTATTCCACATATAACTATTGAGAAAAAAAAATTCCTGACCGAACGCATGTACTTACCTATGAGGAATTAGAAATGGGAGCTGATCTGTCTTATTGTGAAGAGCCTGTCAAGGTTATGGATGCAAGAGAACAAGTGCAGAGAAACCAGATGACTTGTTTGGTAAATGTTCTATAGAGAAACTATATGATAGAAGAGGCAACATGGGATCCCAAGGAACTTATAATGAAGAACCACCCACGTCTTTTTTGCAGTAATATTTTAGAAATTTCAAGGATGAAATTATTTGGAGGGGAGAATGTAACACCCAATGGTTCTATGGTATGCTTCCCTTTGAATAATGCAATAATTTACATTGTATGAAACTCTAATATTCTAACAAAACGTAACCAATTAAACTAGACGTTATGAATAGTATTACCCACCTTTTGTAATTTCATCAATTTTATCTTTCAAAATGGACTTCATTTTTGAATTCAAAATATCGAAATTAGCTTAGGGAGAATTTTTTGTATTTTTCTATAAACTTCCACTTTTTTATGATTAGTGAAAAACACTGAGTTATAGTTTCATACTTAATTTTTATTTAAATAATTATTTATTTTATTGAAATTTATTTGAGGTCAAAACAAATATAATATACCTATATAAGTTCAATTTAATTCATTAAAGTCAGTTTATAATAATTTTAAATATATAAAAATCTTATTGAACTTTTTACCATCTTTTACCCACCTCCTAGGAGCATTTGCATATTAAAATAAAACATAATTTTATCGCTTCTGTGATTTGAATTTTAAAAATCCAAGAGACACAGCCAATATTAGTAAGAAAAATGTGGTTCAATATGATGAAAATAATTTTTTGTGAATAGTAACTTTTTACTTTTATTTACGACGCTTAAAAGTAATTAGGGTAATTAAGGGTAAAAATGACATTATTATTACCCTAACACATGTCCCAATTCTATTGGATAAGTGTAATTATACCAAAAACACAATTAGGAATAAATTATGATCCTTTAGTTCCACTTGGATTAGATTAGGACAATTATTATTATTTAATTCAAATAAGAGTTAAAAGTGTGAAATTCAATGTTTAATAACTAAACCATTTTAAATATAGGGTTACACATAAGATAAATTAGACTATAAATATTCATTAGAAAGAAAAAACTATTACCTAAATAATTATATTTTATTTATATTTTTATAGATTAAATAATTAAATTTATTTATGACATAATGATGATGCAGTAATTACCGTATTAATGAATGATTAACATAATTGATATTCTAAATATCCAAATAAATGTAATTTGAGACTTTTTATGATTTAAAATAATTTTATAGTTTAATATGAAATATTGGGGTTGGTTAGATGAATTTTTTTCATAGTAATAATTCTATTATGAATTTAGAAAAAAGAAAATACCAAATAGTGTCAAAATTGACATAGAAGAGTTTTTAAAACAAATATTATATTATTAATTGAAATTATATTCCTAAAATTCTAAGGATCGGACAAAAGACTAATATAATTATATTTGTATCATTAATGAACCACTTGTCGTTCACTTGGAAGTATACAGTATGTTTATTAACTATATAATATAAAAATAAAAAAAGACTTGGTAAATGTCAAACTATTTAACTAAGAGTTAGATCTAAAAGATAAGGTTACAATATTGAAAAACCCCTGTATAATACCTATTGGATGAGTGTTTTTAGACCCATTCCCACCTTATACTTAAAATAATTGATTTTGGATCCATTATAAATTGAATATGAGGTTATTATAAAATAATATTTATATCTTTTCCTAAGGTTCCCCTCACCCATCTTATAAAAGGGCACTCACCCTTCTCTCTAATTCACACCTTAAAAGCCATTTGGCATGGCCAACCTCTGCCCAAATACCCTCTTAATTTTCCTCCCTTCATCTTAGAGGCCATACTTTAGTTAAAAAGCCATCCTAGGGAGCCCTTTTGATTAAATCAATTGTAAGAACCCGAAGAAGAGGTAAATATTTCATCACCTCTTTCAAGTTCCTTTCATCGTCCACTTCCACTTTCTTTGTTGTTTCCATTCTAAAAAAATAAATCCAGTATATTATATATACTATGATGTTATTATAAATATTTAATGACCATATTCATTATTATATCCATCCTTTTCATGACATGTCACCGTACGTGCATACGTACGGCTTACCATCTCCATATCGTGCTATATTGTTATTCAAGATATTATTATTTGGATGGGTTTAATAATGATGTGTAATTGTTGTAAATAATAAATATAACATGATAATTATTTTTTATATATGATATATCAACCAAGTATATGATATTTTAATATAAAAATAATGATATTTTCGCTCGTGCGTAGGTATGGATAACTATCTCCACAAACGCGATGAGATTCATTCCCCATCGTAATCCATTCAAGACTAATTTTTATTATATGATTAAAAATAATGTTTAAAGACTTAATATCATTATGAAAATGAATAAGATACATCCCATACAAAACAAACATTACTTATGTAACAAATCATATAATGGAAAATAAATCATTTAACACCCGAAACGACTATAATACTAATATATTATTAACAAAGCAATGTTAAAAGATCATATATGATATCATATTAGTTTATATTATTCTTTTATAATTTACTAAAAATTACTTAACCATTATACAGGAGGTTAATCTATCCTCAACCATGGAAAAGTACATGGTAATGGTTAATTTCACAATCTCTTTATTTTCCTAGGTTATTTTTACGCAAGTATCTACCGGGACCTATTTTACATCTACATCTGTGATTCTTAAAAATGTATTTCAAAACATTTTTACTATTTAATAGACTATGTATTAAATTCATTTATACCATTACTTGACCTTATAAGTTTTTGAAAGCAATTTTTCTGTCATTTTCAAAACAAGTTACTTTATTGAACTTTTTGACAAAATTAAGACAAGAATGTTTTTTAACTTATACGGAGGGTGCAGATATATTCCACCATTATTACATCATCGAAGCTTCTCTTACAAGATTAAAATAATATTTTTAATATAAATGTTTTCTTTTATAATAACGTAACATTAAATTATTTCACAAAAAGAATGAGACATTTCTCTTAAACAGGTTTGATTTCATTTATGTCAACCTCCTTTAATGAATTTTAATTTTGTTTGAAGTAGATTTATTATGATACAAATATTCCATTTTGTATTGAAGGTTTTTTGATATGTTTGACCATGGATGTGTTATTTTTCTACCATTCACGGCTTGTGGATAAAGTATTGACATTTGTTATGCTAGTTTTAATATTAATGTTTATGTTATGTTTAAACCTTTTCATATGTGGAATGCATTGGACATAGTAAGTTGCGGGTGGAGCATGATATAGCTCCTCAATTAATCGGTAGGTCTAATGAGACAAACTACTGTCTTGGCACAAGCCCTTCACAAAATATTATTTGTAGTCTTGGAAAAAGGCCTTAACTATGTGGTTACAAAAGTCTGGCATTATGCATTCCATCATTATGAAAGTGGATATTAATATTTCATGTGATTTTTGGACTAGTAGAATTTCCATGTGAATAAGTAAATGAACTTATTTTATTTTTATCTTTTCCATATATTTCTGATGTTCAGGTTTAAAAGGCTTTTGTTTTCATCTTATACATTACCTTAAATGTTTATCCTTATTTATGAATGTTTTCTCTATATTGTTATCCTTACTGAGCATCTAAGATCACCCCTTTCAATGTTTTATTTCTCCCAAGAATAAAAGAAGTATATTATGACTGACCTGTAGGGATAGAATATGTGATCTCAGTGTTGTCTATGGAAACAATGTTGTTGTATTTTTCCATTTTATGATGTAATTTAAACCTTATGAATGTATCTAGTACTTCCAAGGCTACTAAACTAATCGGTCTTCTGAGATTTGTCCTTTCAAAACATATAATGTTAAATGAGAGTATAAATGACTTTTCCCCATTATCTAGTACAAAGTAATGATGTTTTCAAATAAATTTTTAAGAGGCATGGATGTGGATGTTAAAGAGGTCCCAGTAGATAATTATGTATAAACAACCTCAGATAATGAAGATATTGTGAAATTAACCCTTACCTAGTACTTTTCCTTGGTCAAGGGTAGTTTGACCTCCTGTATAATGGTGAAATAATTGTTATTAAATTAAACATGAATAATATTAATTAATATGAGATTATATATGATCTTTTAATATTGCATTATTAATAATATTTTAGTATTCTTGTCGTTTCGGTGGTTAACTGAATCATTTTCCTTTATATGGATTGTTAGGTAAGTAATATTTGTTATTTATATGATGTATCTTATTCATATTCAAAATTATATTAAGACTTTATACATTTTTTTTAATAATATAATGAAAATTAGTCTTGAATGGATACGAAGGGGAATGGATCTCATCGCGTTCGTGGAGACGGTAATCAGTAAGTACGCACGAGCGACAATATCATTATTTTGATATTAAAATAATATATAATTGGATGTTATATCATATATACATATTCATTATATTATTATATTTATTATTTACATCCATTACACATCATTATTATACCTATCCAAAAAATAATATATTGAATAACAATTACACCACGACGTGGAGACAGTAAGCCGTACCTACACATGTATGGTGACATGTCATTAAAAGGATTGATATAATAATGAATATGGTTGTGAGATATTTATAATAACATCGCAGAATATATCATATACTATATGTATTTTTTTAGATTGGAAACAACAAAAAAATATGAAGTTGAAGAAGAAAGGAACTTGAATGAGGTGACGATATATTTACCTGTTCTTCGGGTTCTTCCTTTTGATTTGATCAAAAGGGGTCCTTAGGTTGGAATTCTGAGTAAGGTAAGGCCTCTAGGATGAATGGAGGATAGTTGGGAAGATATTGGGGTTAGGTTTGGCTCAGCCAAATGACGTTGAAGGTGGGAATTAGAGGGAAGGGGGAGTGCCCTTTTATAAGAGGGGTGAGGGGCACCTTAGGAAAAGCTAGAAATATTATTTTACAATAAAATCATTTTCGGTTTCTAATGGATTCAAAATGATTTATTTAAAGGTTATGGTGGGGATGGGTCGAAAACCACTCAACCAATTGTTTTAGAAAGGTTTGGGTCACTATATAAACTTTATCGATTAGATTTAACTCTTCGTTAAATATTTTGACATTTACCATGTTTCTTTGTATTTTTATATTATATGGTTAATAAACATACTATATACTTCCAATAGAACCCCAATTGGTTCATTAATGATACACATATCGTTGAATAAGTCTTTTGGCTAACCCATAGATTCTTTAGGAGTATAATATCAATTAATAATATAATAATTGTTTTAAAATCTCTTTTTTTCCATTTTAACACTATTAGGTATTTTGTTTTCGCTAAGTTCATAAAAGCATTATTACATCAAACTAAATTAATCTATCCAAACCTAATATGTGATTTTAACAAAGAAAATTAGTGTAATTAATAAAAAGTCTCAAATTACATTTATTTAGATATTTATAATATACATTATTTTAATCTTTCATTAATACGGTAATTATAGCATCATCATTGTGTAATAAATAAATTTAATTATTTAATGTATAAAAAAAATACCATTATTTGGAAAATATTTTTAGATTTCTAATGAATATTTATAGTTGAATTTATCTTATATGTAAACCTATATTAAAAATGGTTTAGTTCTTAAATTTTGAATTTAACACTTTAAACTCTTCTTTGAATTAAATTATAATAAATGTCCTAATCTAATCCAAGTGGACCTGATGGATCATATTTTATTCTTAGGGTTGTTTTTGGTCGAATTTCACTTATCCAATAGAATTAGTACTTGTGTAAGGGTAATAATAATGTCATTTCTACACATAATTACCCTATTTAATTCAAACCGTGGTTAATAAAAGTAAAAAGTATCTATTCAAAAAAAATATTTTAATCTTATTGACCCACATTTTACTTACTGATATCAACCATGTCTCTTGTATTTATGAAATTCTACTCACAGAAGTGGTAAAAATACATTTTATATTTATTTTCAAATGCTCATAAGAAGTGGGTAAAAGACAGTAAAAAGTTCTAGAAACTTTTTACATATCAATAATTTTTATAAACTGACTACATTGAATTAAATTGAACATACACAAGTATTATGTATCTATTTTTACCTAAAATAAAATAAATAAAATAAATAAATATTTAATTAAAAATTCGTTTTTAAACAACAACTCAGTGTTTTTCTCTATTCATCAAAAATTGTATGTTTTAAGAACAATATAAAAAATTCACCCAAAGATAATTTTGATATTATGAATCCAAAAATAAAGTCCATTTTGAAAGATAAAATTTATAAAATTTCAAACAGTTGGTATTACTATTCATAACGGCTAGTTTGATTGGTTGTGGCATGTTAGAATCTCAATGTTGCGTATAATGTAGGCTATTGCATTATTCAAAGGGAAGTGTATCGTGGAAGCATGGGGTGTTACATTCTCCCCACCTTAAAATAATTTCATCCTCGAAATTTCAATATATTACTGCATTAAAATACATGGGTGATTCTTCATCATACATTCCTCAGGTTCCCACATCGCATCTTCCATCTTATATTTTCTCCATATAACTATTACAAAACGAGTCTTCCGGTTTCTCAACACTTGTTCTCATGTATCAAAAATCATTAAAGGCTCTTCGCAATAAGATATATTTGGATCTAGTTCTAATTCATCATATCTAAGTACATGAATTGGTTTAGGCATTTATTTTCTTAATAGTGATATGAGGAATACATCATGAAATTTTAAGAGACATGGTGGCATTTCCAAATGATAAGCTACAACCCCAATTCGTTTTATAATTTCAAAAGGTCATATGTTCATGGGACTCAATTTTTTCTTTTTATTGAAATGTATAACACCCTTCCATGTAGATACATTTATGAAAACATGATATCCTACATGAAATTCCAAATCCTTCTTTCGGTTATCGGCATAGCTCTTCTGCCTACTTTGAGCTTCATTGATGTGGTTTTGTATTACCTTCACCTTTTACATCGTTTCCTCCCAATGTTCTATGCCTATGAGTTTTATTTCACAAACATCATCAGAACAGGTTGGTGTGTGACATCTCTTTCCTATAACGCCTCATATGGTGTCATCTGAATACTTGAATTGAAGCTATTGTTAAAGGAAAATTCTAATAGAGGTAAATATTGATCCCACATACCTTCAATGTCAAGTGAGCATGATCTCAACATGTCTTCTAATGTATGAATAGTTCGTTCTGATTGTCCATCAGTTTGGGGGGGGTAGGCAGTGCTCAAACAAAGTTCAGTATCCAGGTATTTCTAAATAATTTTCTACAAACTTGATGTAAAACTTGGATCACGATCAGAAATAATCGATAGCGATACTCCATGAAGTCTTACAACTTCATTAATATATAGACTTAATAAACATTCAAGTGGTAAATATTCCCTTATAGCAGGAAACTGTGCTGACTTGGTAAGATGATCAACAGTGACCCATATTGTAATGTTCTTTACAGTAGTATTTGGTAGACCCATGAAAATTTCCATCATGATATCATCCCATTTCCACTCAGGTGTTGGAAGAGGTTGCATGACTCCCCCAGGCTGTTGCCTTCCAGCTTTCACTGGTTGACATACCATACATCTTGACACAAAATCAGCAATCTCCCTCTTCATATAGTCCCACCAAAAATGTTCCTTCAAATCTCTATACATTTTGGTGCTCCCCAGGTGTATATATAAACTGGAACTATGAGAATAATCCAAAAATTCTCTTTTTATATCAATTATATCGAGAACACAAATCTCTTACCAAATTTCAAAATTCTATCTTCATATATGAAATGACTCAATCTCCCATCATTCACAACTTTAATCTTCTTTTGAAACTCCTCATCATCATCCTGAGAACTTTTTATCAATTCTAGTGAACTAAAAATTAAATTTTTTTATTAAAGAAACACTTTTAAGGAAAAAGTGAGAAACTAAGAAACATGAATTCATCGAAATAAACCACCAAACCGAGCCCAATGGTCCAAAATCCAAAAAACTAGATTCAACAACAAATGAACACTCCTCCCCAGCATAAACAACATTAAGACCAGTTTTCACCTTTAATTATGGTGAAAACTTACCGATCAACCTCATCTAAAGCAATCTCTGAAGATCATCTGGAAATAAGAACCATGAAAACCATGACACAACCGAAAACTATTCACAGGTGAACACCATTCACAGGGAGGAGAAGAATTACCCAAATCATTCATTCCTATGGATGGAAGTCCAAACCAACTTATCATCATCAAAACATCATAGATAAGTTACTGGTCATCTTCCAAATGCTTTTCGTAGCATCAAACAATAGCAAAAAAAACATAAATCCATTCCAGAATCAAAATAAACATAAACCATCGAGCAATCAACCCTTCCTGAATGCCCCTCCGTCGCTGATAGTGCCCTGGTCCCTTGAACCAAGGTCGAAAGAACCCTATGCCATCTACGAGACCTCCACTAGCATCAGACGCGGAAGGAACCCGAAGTGGAAATCATACCAAGCATCTACCACCATATTTTTCTTCCCAATGTGGTAGGTTATAGTGCAATCATAATCGTTAAGTAGTTCAAGGAATCTCCTTTGCCTCTTGTTGAGTTCATTCTGTGATAAAATATACTTCAAACTCTTGTGATTGGTACATATCTCACATTTTTTACCATATAAATAGTGTCTTCAAATCATCAAAGAAAATTTTACAGCTACTAACTCAATATCATGAGTTGGATAGTTCTTCTCATGAATTTTTATCTATCGTGAGGCATAGGAAATAACCCTATCATTTAGTATAAGGATAGAACCAAGTCCTTTCATTGAAGCATCACTATAAATAACAAACCCATCATTCCCTGATGGTAGTGTAACGATAAGATCATTGACTAATATTCTCTTCAATTCTTCAAAACATTCTTCACACTCTTTTTTACAAACAAATATAGCTCCTTTTCGTGTGATCATTGTTAATGGGTTATCCATCCAGAAATAATTCTTGGTGAAACGTCGATAATAACCTGCTAAACCAATAAAATTGTGTACCTCAGTTATACTCATCGGTGTTGGCCATTCATGGATTTCCTTGGTCATAGAAGGATAAATGGAGATTCCATTCTTAGAGACTATATGGCCAAGAAAAGAACTCTCTTGAATCCAGAATTCACACATGCTAAACATCCCACATACTTCATGTCTTCTAAGAGTCTTCAAGATAATGCGCAAGTGATCTGCATGATATTTGTAGATTTTGGATTATACCAAGATATCATTAATAAATACCACCAAAAATTAATCAAGATATTCCCTGAAAACTATATTCATTAAATCCATGAAGACATAGGGCGCATTAGTCAATCCGAAAGGCATTACTGTAAACACGTAATGCCCATTCCTGGTTTGAAATGTTGTCTTCGGAATATCTTCCTTCTTCATGTACAACTGATGGTATCTATATCGAACGTCAATCTTTGAAATGTATTGATCTTAGTGAAGTTGGTCAAATAAATCATCAATACGAGGTAGGGGATACTTGTTCTTTATTGTTATAGCATCGATCTCCCTGTAGTCAATGCACAACCTCATAGATCCATCTTTCTTCTTAACAAATAAGACATGGGCTCCCCATAGAGAAACACTAGGGAGAATAAATCCCTTATTACTCAATTCCTCAAGCTGTTTCTTTAGATTCACTAATTCCACATTGGCCATTCTATAAGGGTTCTTCAATGTGGGCCTTGATCCCTGAATTAAATCAATGAAAACTCAAATACTTGTTCAGGAGGATGTCCGAGTAAATCTTCTGGAAACACATCTACATGTTTTTCACAATAGTTACATCCTCTATTTTAACATTCCATTCCTCACCCATAGCTATTTAATTCTCTTCCTCCCCAATAATTGAATTTAGTTGAGCTAATGGGGTGGATCTAGATAAGAATTAGGTGGTGATGATTTTTCTCTAAATATAAGTTGTTCTTTATCATTGTCATCAATAATAGAAACCTCCTTATTCATACAATAAATCTTTGCATCATGGTCTGAAATTCATTACATACCGAGGATTATATAAAATTCAATCATTGGTGTGACAATGAGATCAAAAGATAAAAAAAATTTATAAGCCCTAATGGGGAAAGAATCACAAAACATTCTTGCAATGATACTTCCCTTGGGATTTTTGACTAACAACTCCCTTGTTAAATGAAATTGGAAATATTAAATTTTATGAGAAAACTACGAATATATGATGCAATGTGATGATCTATAATCAGATAAATAATTTTCTAAACTAGAGGAAACCATTAAAATACTTGCCACTACATCTTTTAGAGCATCAACCTCAGCAGTAGTGATAGCATAATCTTGGCCTTGATCCCTTGACCTTTTATAAGGTAAGTTCCCCCGACTCGTAGTACATTAATTCATATAATACCCCCTTTATCTAGAATAGTATAATTCAACATCGATATCCTCTTTCTTCCCCTTGAAATAACGAGATCGGTGGCCTTTTTCACCACACTTGTAATAGGCTCCCACTCCCTTCAGGCAAGTACCATGGGTTTTCTTCCAACATTTACTGTAGGATGAAATTCAAAATTTCCCTTCTTCCCCTTATATCCATTTCCAGAGTTTTCAGAAGGTCTCTTCTTCTCTTGATTTTATTTAAATCCATAAGACTTAGAGAATTATTTTTATATCATGATAGCACATTAGACAATATCTTCGTACGACGAGAAGGATTGTGAGACTAATGCTCAACGGAGAAATGGTTTTATCCTATCAAATAAATGATCAATATTAATTCATGGGATACAAATAAAAGAGAAAAATATTCCAATGTAATCCCACCAATAAAGTGAAAAAAATAATTTTAAACATTTCTCCAAAAATTTACATCCACATAGCTTCTTCTTTGACCAAGAAAATATCCTATAGAATAGGGCATTCACTCGGATAATGATGAGGTCCCCTACATTTACCTTGTTTTCCACTTATTTATTAAACGTGGTGTATTATGTAATGTCATTTGATATATATATTATCATGATTCTATTTATTTTTATGGTATTATACTATTAAGTTGGTTGTTATTAACTTTTCGTCATATGACTCGATTGATAACAACGAAGTAAGGAATTTAATCACACTTCTTATTTCTGTGAGATTCATGTTGTACTGTAACTATTTCATTTTGTGTGGTGTATGTACTGCCCAATGATTGTATTATATGTGTAATATGATTTAATTTATAAGTAATTACATATTTATTCTTTGATCCATCTTTCATGGGATGCATCTTTCGTAAGATAACAAATTGGTAAGGGAATTTCAAATATCAATTTCCACTCAGTCGGCATTACACATGCTTCATTGATTATTTTCCTCCATGATTATTTGTGGAATCACTAATTATTATTTTTGTAGTAATTTACACTCCCCATTCTGTCGATATACTTTTGATACAGATAATAAATCAACTGAAAAATTGGTTTGTTATCGATATGAACTTGATTAGAGTAATTTTAACTGAATCTCTAATTATTGAGGTAAACATCCAATTCATTGGTGTTGTTTTTACATGAATATGTGTGAATATCCTCTGATTTTTTTTAAAAAATATAAAATAATATTGACTGTATTAATAGTTCTCACACAAAATTATGTCATTGATTTATCCTTAACCTAAGGATATAGTCTTTATAAGAGATTTCATCTCAATTTACATTCTATTTAGACATCTTTGTAGTTATATGCCAATTTAATTTTATACGGTGTATAAAATGTATAATGAAATAGTATATCATGAATCCATTTATTCTCATGATATAATAATGTTTTGATTACCTCATTTATTTTTATTCAAGTGTCTCTCTTTTGGTTAGGAACTCTAACTAAAATATCGTTTTAAAATTTTTTAATGATTTATTATTCAAAATCATACTCATTAATGTCCATGTTTTAAAAACTATTTTAACGATTTATTTATATCGACATTAATGTTTCAAAATTAAAATTCCTTTTAGAATTTTCAATGTTATATGGGACACATTGATTCAAAAATCTATTATAAAAGACTTCTTGATAAATAGTAAGTCATTTAATTGTTTTCATGAAAATGGGGGATATTTCTCTCAAATATTTTTGATGATTACCTTCATCTATTTCAATATCCTTCATTATTCTCTATTGAGGTTGATCTATTATAATACAATCTTCCATATTGTATTAAATGAGTTATGTTTGACTATTTATGTGCTATTTTTATACCATTCATGGTTTGTGGTTAAAATATTGACATTTCATATGCTAGATTTAATATGAATGTTCAAATAATGTTTCAACCTTTTCATATGAGGAATACATTGGATATATTATGTGATGGGTGGAGCCCGCTAAATCACCTCGATGCATCGTTAGGTCTCATGAGACAAACTAGTGTCTTGGCACAAGGCCTTGAAAAAATCTAATTTGTAGTCTAGGTACAAGGCCTTGACTATGTGGTTATGACAGTCTAGCATTATGAATTCCATTATTTTGAAAGTGGATATAGATATCCTAGATTCGTTGCCTTATTACGAATCATTGGCATGATCACAAATGATCAAATTTCAAAACATCGATCAGTTTAATAGCCTTGGAAGTACAAGATACATTCATAAGGTTTACATTACATCATAAAATAGAAAATTACAACAACATTGTTTCCATAGAAAACACTGAGATCCTATATACTATCGCTACAGGTCAATCACAATATAATTCTTCGCATCCTAGAAAATATAATACATAGAAAGGGGTGAGCTTAGATGCTCAGTAAGGATAACAATATAGCAAAAACATTCATAAATAAACATTAACATTTAATGAAAGGTATAATATTAAAATAGAAGACTTTTAAATTAAAACATTAGAAAAATATGGAAATTATAAAAATCAAATAATTTCATTTACTTATTCACAAGGATCTTCTACTAGTCGAATAATCACATGCGATTTCAATAGCCACATTCATAATGATGGAATGCATAATTCCAAACATTCATAACCACATAGTCAAGGCCATGTAGGAAGAATAAAAATAAGACTTTTTCATGTCCTTGTTCTAAGACACTAGTTTGTCTCATGAGACCTACTACTGCATCGAGGAGCTATAACAGGCTCCACCTGTCACATACTAAGTCCAACTCATTCTTTATATGAAAAGGTTTAAACATAATATAAACATTCGTATTAAAACTAGCATACGAAATGTCAATAATTTATCCATAAACCATAAATATTATAAAAATAACACATCCATAGTCAAAAAAATCATAAAACCTTCAATACAAATTGTATGATTTGTATCATAATAATAAACTTCAAACAAGATTAAAATTCATTAATGGATGTTGACATAAATGAAATAAAAACTATTTGAGAAATTTATATCATTAATTATTTGATATCATTTAAAATAATATATAATTGGATGGTATATAATATATACAAAATCATTAAAATTTTTATTTATTATTTACTTCAATTACACATCATTATTATACCCATCCAAATAATAATGTATTGAATAACAATTACACCACAATGTGGAGACGGTAAGTCGTACATACGCATGTATGGTAACATGTCATTCAAAGGAAGGATAGAAAAATGAATATTTTGGTTCCATATTTATAATTACATCAGAGTATATATAATATACAGAATTTATTATGTTAGAATGGAAACAACTAAGAAAGATGAAGTGGATGAAGAAAGGAACATGATAGAGATGATGAAATATTTACAACTTCTTTAGGTTCTTCCTTTTGATTTGATCAAACTAGCTCATTAGGTTGGATTTCTTAGTAATGTAAGGCCTCTATGATTAAGGGAGGACAGTTGGGAGGATATTTGGGCATGGTTTGGCCAATCCAAATAGCTTTGAAGGAGTGAATTGGAGAGAATGGGATGTTCCGTTTTATAAGAGGGGTGCAGAGCACCTTAGGAAAAGCTAGAAATATTATTTTATAATAAATTCATTTCGCTTTCTAATGGATCCAAAATATGTTATTTAATGTCTATGGTGGGGATGGGTCGAAAACCACTAATCCAATAGAATTTACATAGGTTTGGGTCACTATTTTAACCTTATCTTTTATAATTTGACATTTACCATGTCTTTTTGTATTTTTATATTATATTGTTAATAAACATACAATATACATCCAAGAGAACCCCAAGTGGTTCATTAATAAAAATCCTATAATTATATGAGTCATTTGGCAGAACCTTAGATTTTTTAGAATAGAATATCAATGAATAATATAATATTTTTTTTAAAACTCTTTTTTTCAATTTTGACAATATTCGGTATTTTGTTTTTGCTAAATTCATAACAGCATTATTACTTCAAAAACAATTGATATACCCAACCACTATATGTCATATTAACCTATAAAATTAGTTTAATTCATAAAAAATCTCAAATTACATTTATTTGGGTATTTATAATATCCATTATTTTAATCATTCATTAATATGGTAATTAATGCATCATCATTATGTCATAAATAAATTTAATTATATAATTTATAGAAAATATAAATAAAAACCCATTATGTAGGAAATATTTTTATCTTTATAATGAATATTTATTGTTTAATTTATCTTATGTGGAACCATATATTAAAAATGGTGTTGTTATTAAACATTGAATTTAACACTTTTAAATATTCTTTGAATTAAATAATAATAAATGTCCTAATCTAATCCATGTGGATCTAAAGGATCATATTTTATTCCTAGTGTTTTATGTGGATGAATTACATTAATACAATAGAATTAGGACATGTGTTAGGGTAATAATAATGTCATGTTTACCCTTAATTACCCTATTTACTTTTAACAGTGGTAAATAAAAGTAAATGGTTATTATTCACCAAAAAATCATTTTCATCTTCTTGAAAAAAAATTTAATTACTGATATCAACCATGTCTCTTGGATTTTTGAAATTCAACTCACAGAAATGGTAAAATTATGTTTTATGTAAATATCCAAATGCTTCTAAGAGGTGTGTAAAAGACAGTAAAAAGTTCTATAAAATTTTTATATATCTAAAATTATTATAAATTAACTCAAATGGATTACATTGAACATATATATTTATTATGTATCTATTTTGACCTAAAATAAATTAAAATAAATAATTATTTTAAAAAATCGTTTTTAAACTATAACTCGGTGTTTTTCACTATTAATGGAAAATTGAAAGTTATCAGAAAAATACAAAAAAAATCACCCTTAGCTAATTATGATATTCCAAATCCAAAAATGATGTCGATTTTGAATGATAAAATTTATAAAATTTCAATAAGTGGGTATTAATATTCAAAACAGTTAGTTTAATTGGTTTCGGCATGTTAGAATCTCAATGTTGCGTACAATTAAAGTTGTTGCATTATTCAAAGGGAAGTGTACTGTGGAAGCTTGGGCTGTTACATTCTCCCCTCCTATAAATAATTTCTTCGTCAAAATTTATTGAATATCACGGCATAAAAAGACGCGGGTTGTTCTTCATCATAAGTTCCTCGGGTTCCCACATTTCCTTTTCCATCATATGGTATCTCCATAGAACGTTTACCTAAAGAGTCATCCAGTTTCTCAACACTTCTTCTCTTGTATCAAGAATCTTGACAGGCTCTTCGTAATAAGATAGATCATGTTCCAGTTCTCATTCTTCATAGCTAAGTACATGTGTTGGGTTAGGAATGTATTTTTCAACCGTGATATGTGGAATACATCCTCAACTTTTGAGAGACGTGGCAGGATTTCCAAATGGCAAGCTACAACCAATATTCGTTCTAGAATTTTGAAAGGTCTGATGTACCTGGGACTCAATTTTCCCTTCCTACCAAAATTTATAACACCCTTCCATGGAGATACCTTCGAGAAAAAATGATCTCATAAATAAAATTCCAAATCCTTCCTTCAGTTATCAGCATAGTTTTTCTTCCTACTTTGAGTTTCTTGGATGTGGAATTGGATTACCTTCACCTTCTCCACCATTTCCTTCACAAGTTCTGGTCCTATGAGTTTTCATTCACCAACATCATCCAAACAGGTTGGTGTGTGATATTTCTTTCTATATATCTCTTCATATGGTGTCATATGTATAATTTAATTGAAGCTATTGTTATAGGAAAATTTAAACAGAGGTAAATATTGATCCCACATACATTGAAAGTCATGTGAGCATGATCTCAACATGTCTTCTATAGTTTGAATAGTCCGTTCAGATTGTCCATCAGTTTGGGGTGGTAGGTAGTGCTCATACGAAGTTTAGTATTTAGGGAATTCTTAAGACTTTTCATGAATCTTGATGTGAAACGTGGGTCACGATCAGAATCTATTGATAGTGGTACTCCATGATGTCCTAAAAATTATTAATATATAGTCTTTCTAATCGTTAAAGTGGTAAATAATCTCCTATAAAAAAAATGTGTTGACATGGTAAGACAATCAACAATGAATTATATTGCATCATTACTTTTAAGAGTCCTTGGTAGACCCATGATAATGCCCATCGTAATATTATCCATTTTCCACTTTGGTATGGGATTAGGTTTCATAAGTCCTCTAGGCTGTTGCCTTCCAGCTTTAACTCATTGAAAAACCATACATCTTGACACAAAATCAGCAATCTCCAACTTCATGTTGTCCCACCAAAAATGTTCCTTCAAACTTTTATACATATTAATGCTACAAGAGTGTATAGAGAAATTGGAACTATTAGCATCATCCAACAATCCCCTCTTTAGATCGGCTATATCGGCAACACAATGTCTTTTCCCAAATTTCAAAATTCCATCTTCATATATGAAGTCACTCAATCTCCCATAATTCTCAGCTTTAATATTCTTTTGAAACTCATCATCACTTCTCTGAGAACTCTTTATCATTTCTTGTAAATATGGTTTGGCAACCATTTGAAAAAGTATTGATGTTTCACCTTCCATGGTGATTCCCATATCCATCTTTACAGGATCCATGTATATAGGATCCTTTTCAACTCTCATCTTGTTCAAAACTCCATGATACATTCTACTCAAAGCATCTTCCACCTTATTTGCATTCCCCTGGTGGTAGTGTATTGTGCAATCATAATCCTTCAGTTGTTCAAGCCATCTCCATTACCTCATGTTGCGTTCTTTCTATGAGAAAATATACATCAAACTCTTGTGATCAGTATAAATATCACATTTTTTCACCATAGAGATAGTGTCTGAAATTCATCAATGAAATTATTACAGTTGCTAACTCAAGATCATGAGTAGGATAGTTTTTGTCACGACCCACCCTCGGGGCCCGTGCTGTGACTACCCCAAGCCCGCCTTCCATAGGCCAGGGGCTGGCGACTAGCACCAAGGCGTAAATCCCAGTAAAAAGGGAAGGCATTGCCTTTGAAAAGTAAACAAACACCATAGTGTAAGAAAGGGGAAACGTAAACACTAAGTAAAAACATAGTACAACTGAATGTGCGGAAAAGTAAATGGGCCAGTATACAAACCCAAACTGAAAGTAAAGTACAACTCGAAAGGGAAAACAACAACTGTAAAGTAAAAGCTGCTACACCAAGCTGTCCACTAGAAATCCCACCTGAAGGGTGGGTACAGAAAGCTCCACTACTCCTCGGGTCTCGCCGTCCGCTCCGAACACGTCCCACCCAGTGGTCCACCTCCAGGTACCGTCCTGCTCTGCAAGCCTCAGCCAAGATCAACGATGTCCGTCGTCTGCAACCAACACAACGTAGTGCGGGCATAGCCTGTGCAGGGGTGAGTATAAGCTACTCAGTAGGGACCCCGAGACCCCCGAAGGTCTCCCAAAATCCACAAAGGATAAACCACAAAGGATAGATACAAACACAAAGTAACAACCGACACTGCTTAGGTATATGCCCATATATATACCTAAGTCATCAATTCCAATACGCTCCAACCTCCGAGCCCAAGTACAACTCAGTCCACAAAGGAAAGTATACGTATTCCACACAGGAAAGAAAAACGAAATCCACACAGGATAGCACAACACAATCCACACAGGAAAGCAACCAGATTCAGCTCACACAGGTATACTTCTTCGAAAGAAGATAAAGACGATCTCTGATCCATCTAAGTCGTCGGACCCACGAAGGATCGATAGGTAACTAACCCCCGCAATGACACACACAGGATCGGGCCCGCACAGGACTTGTAGGCGCTGGTTCACACAGGACCGCTGAGCGCAGACCCACACAGGATCGGACCCACACAGGATCGGGCCCACACAGGACCTGTAGCACAGATCCACGTAGGATCGCTGAGTGTTATAGTCGTCGTCGTCGAATCCACTAAGGATCTCTGTACTGTCGTCGTCGCAGTCACAGTAGCAGTAGCAGTAGCAGTCGCAGTCACAGTCGCAGCCAGCTCTAGGGTTCCCGCACACAGCAGGCTCGTTCGGGAGGGTCCGCTCCACAAGCCGAGAGACTGATACATCAACTGTCACAAAGTCCAGAGTTGATGAATCCAAATGTTCCGTATCACCAACAGAAACTCAACATAACAGACGGCGCGTCAATCGGACGCCCGGTCTGAGAGTTATTGGCTTTTTCGTCTCAGGGGCCCGGTTGGTTTTTAAGGCAAAACCAACCCGACCGTACTCCACCTGTGTCCAAACCTCGGGCGGAGTATGCCAAAAGATCCGTCTCACTAAGAGGAACTCAACAAAGCTGACGACACGTCAATCAGACATCCATAGCTCAAGATATGAGCGTTTCTGCTCCGAGGGCCCGGTTGGTTTCGTGTACGAACCAACCCTGCCGAACTCAAAGTATTCCGAAACCTTGAGTGCAATATACCGAAACGACCGTCTTGATTCAAGGATCGCATTACCGTTGAAGGTTCGTCAATCGGAGGTCCATATCTCATGTTATGGGAAAAAGACCGAAGTCGATTCGAAAACGGGGGGTCCGGGTCCGGGCCGAACCGGCCCGACCCCCCCTGGGTCGGCCCGAACCGGGTCGACCCGACCCGGGTCTGACCCGACCCGTCCGGCAGCGCGGCCCGGCACGGCCGGGCAGTCCGGCGTGGCCTGGATGCCGCTCGGGTGCCACGCGCGGGGGGCAAGGCCCCCGCCTTCCTCTGCTGGGGGCGCGGCAAGCTGCCGCGCCTTGGATTAAATGCCCCCCCCCCAAGTGGGGGCCTTCCTTTGAGAAAAATGGGGGGCGCCTACCCCCCCTTTGTGAAACCTGCCCCCCTCATTATGGGGGGCCAATTAAGCAGCCTGGGGGAATTTAATTCCCCCGGTTTCCACCCTTCCGGCCGGCCCGACTTGGCCGGCCGGCTTCTTCTCAACAGGACTGGCAAGGGACGGTCCTCTTCCGTCTTCCGACACCAGTGGCCCGGCTGGCCGCCGGTCATCACATTCCGCCGCAGCCCGGAACTGGCCGCGACCTTCATCGTCCGGCGCGGTGCGATGGCGCCGCGCCCCTCCATCGCGGCGCCTTGGGTTTCCTTCGACGCGGTGCGACGGCGTCGCGTCCATGTAATTCTTTCCACGGCACGTCGCGATGGTGCCACGCAAAAATTGCCGTGTGATTCCCGCATGGTACGACGGCACCACGCCATCTCATTTCATCCGCAAGAAACATTCAAGAACAAAGGAGGGGGTTTCGGCCGTGTTTGTGCGGTCCGGCCCCGCTCTCGTTAGATGATAGAACATAGTCATTTATCCTCAAAATTGTCATGCTAGAACCAAGAACGAGAATAAATAAATTAAACAACAACAAACCCCTACCTCGGTTTCAAGTACGATGTTTGTCAACGACCCGCGGAAGACAAGCGTCGCGGTGGTCGGCGTTGCGGAAAACCGACGTCGATTTCGTGAAGCGAGGATTCGAAGCACTTTGACAGCGATTTCGTCGTGGGAAACCGTCGCGGAAGAAATGACATGGAAGGAGACGTCATCGGTGTTGCGGATATGGCGTCGCGAAAGATGGTTCCCGAGAACGTGGCGTTCTTCGTCGATGTCTGAATGTTCTTCGCGTTCTTCTTCAAAGTTTGAAGAAGATGGAGAGAATTCTTCAAAACCCCTCAAGATGGATAAGGAGACCAACCAAAATAAAATAATCTAAATTCTTATTTTATTTACACAACCAAACCATTTTGAAATTCAAAGGTTTGAAATTAAACAACTCAACCCATTTAATAACCCAACTTGTCAAGTTCATTAAAAGAGGAGTTAAAGGGAGTTTAAAAAAAGAAGGTGAAGAGTTAGGGTTCCTGTGGGCCCCACCACACTTAATCCTCTCAAGGGAGGTTAAGTGGATGTGGGTCCCACCCCTAACTCCCTTTGGGAGAAGTTAACCAACAAGTTAAAAATAAAATGTGTTTCCACATTTTATTTAACTTCTTTTTATTTTTCCCAAAACTAACTTTCATTCTGCATAAAACGCAACATCAGAAAAGGTCTCCTTAAGCGAATATCAGTGATGCGAGTCCATCGGTGTCCTCGGATTTCAATTCAGAGCACCGGATCAAAAGTTAGAAATTCCCACTCGTTCGTTCACTGAACGTACCCGAGCCAAACTTCGTAAAATTATTCAGGGCACACCGGGTCTCGGAATCAGGTGCCGTTAGAAACCGTGTTCTTGTAAAAATTCCAAAGAAAATTAAGAAAAAAATTTCCCTTTAATTTTACAGGTCTTTACATTACTCCCACCTCAGGGCTTTACGTCCCCGTAAAGATCCATCAAAAAAACTAGGTAAAAAATGAGGGTACTGAGCACGCATCTGAGCCTCCCGCTCCCAAGTGCTCTCCTGGAGATTCCCGCGCTGCCATCTGATTCGCACTAGAGGAATCGACCGTCCACGTAGGACCCACTCCTGTCGATCCTCTATCTCCACCGGAACCTCCGTAAAAGTCTCCCCATCATCAACGTCAAGCTCTCCATGGTCAATGATGTGCGTCGGGTCGTGCACGTATCTCCTCAGCTGAGATACGTGGAAGACGTCGTGCACCCGGTGCAACTGAGGTGGTAGAACCAGGCGATAAGCCACCTCGGCAATCCTACTGAGGACCTGGAAGGGTCCGATAAAGTACGGAGATAACTTGCCGCCTCGGCCAAATCTCTGTATACCATGTCGAGGTGAGACCCGCAAGAAGACGTGGTCGCCAACCTCGAACTCTAGTGGCCTCCGCCTCCTGTCAGCGTATGACTTCTTCCGGCTCTAAGCTATCCTCATCCTCTCCTGGATGACCTGGACCTTCTCTGTCGTGGCCTGGACCATCTCCGGTCCCACAAGTGTTGACTCCCCAGGGTCTGTCCAGCACAAAGGAGATCTACAAGGTCGGCCGTACAACGCCTCGTATGGTGCCATCCCGATGGTGGAGTGCTAGCTGTTGTTGTACGCAAACTCCACCAAGGGTAGGTTGTCCTCCCAGCTATGACCAAATTTGATGACACATGCGCGAAGCATGTCCTCGAAAGTCTGAATGGTCCTCTCCGACTGACCATCCGTTTGAGGGTGAAAGGCTGTGCTCAGACGTAGTTGCGTCCCGAATGCCTCCTATTACCCCTTCCAAAGCCGGGAAGTAAAGCGAGCATCTCGATCAGAGACGATAGATGATGGAACACAGTGGAGCCACACAATCTCATGAATGTAGAGACGTCCCAAGCTCTCCACTGATCCTTGCTCTCTGATGGGTAACAAGTGTGCCGACTTGGTGAGTCGGTCTACAATCACCCAAATGGAGTCATGACCTCTAGAAGTGGGTGGAAGTCCAGTAACAAAGTCCATAGATATGCCATCCCACTTCCACTCCGAAACATCCAAGGGCTATACCAAGCCTGCTGGTACCTGATTCTCTGCCTTCACCTACTGGCAGGTGAGGCATCGAGAAACGAACTCTGCTACAAAATTCTTCATGACCGGCCACCAGTGCTGTCGTCTGAGGTCCTGGTACATCTTCGCCACTCCAGGATGTACCGCCAAAGGAGAAGTGTGAAACTCTATCAGTACCTCCTCTCGAAAAGCGACTGGTACCATGGTACGTCCTCTGAAAAGGATGTTGTGCTTTGCTCCAAGGGAGAAACCATCAGGTGCATGTCCTGAGGATATCTATGCACGCCGTGTCTCACAGTCAGCGTCCTCACGCTGTGCCTCTCTGACCCCCTGCAGTAGTAAAGGGGTGACTGTGAGAGACTAAAGGAAGGATGCTCCATCTCTATCCACGAAGGATATCTGCAAAGAGGATAGCTACTTCGTCGCCTCCTCAAGTAGCTGAATGCCCGTCCTCCTGCTGAGGGCATCGACTACTACGTTCCCCTTCCCAGGAGTATAGACTATCTCAAAGTCATAGTCCTGGAGGAACTCGAGCCATCGTCGCTGTCTCAGGTTCAGGTCCTTCTGCGAGAAGATATACTAGAGACTCTGATGATCAGAAAAGACTGTAATGCGCTCGCCCATCAGGTAGTGTCGCCATGTCTTCAGAGCAAAGACCACTGCTGCTAACTCCAGGTCATGGGTAGCGTAGTTCTACTCATGTGGCCTCAACTGACGTGATCCATAGGCGATCACTACCCGCTCCTGCATCAGAACACATCCGAGTCCAGTCCCTGATGCATCGCAGTAGACTACGTACCCTACTCCCTCCTCAGGCAACCTTAAGATAGGTGGGCTGGTCAATCTCTGTCGCAGCTCCTGGAAGCTCTGCTGACATCTGTCTGACCACAAGATGGGTTTCCCCTTCTTCGTCAAAGCTGTGAGTGGTGCTGCAACTCTAGAGAAGTCTGGCATGAATCTCCGATAGTATCCAGCTAGTCCCAAGAATCTCCAAACCTCTGTCACGCTCCTGGGTGGCTCCCATGCTAACACAGCCTCAATCTTCGCAGGATCCACTGCAACTCCCCCCTCAGAGATAACGTGTCCCAAGAAGTGGAACTCACATATCCAGAACTGGCACTTCGAGAGCATACCATAAAGATGGTGCTCTCAGAGTGTGTCTAGTACAACTCGCAAGTGATTGGCGTGCTCCTCCTCAGTCGTAGAGTAAATCAGAATGTCGTCGATGAAGACCATGACAAATCAATCGAGGTATGGCTGAAAGATCTTGTTCATGAGGGACATGAACACTGCTGGAGCATTGTTTATGCCGAAAGGCATAACCAAGAACTCATAGTGTCCATACCGACATCTGAAGGCCGTCTTCTGCACGTCCTCGTCTCTGACTCTGAGTTGATGATAGCCTGACCTGAGGTCTATCTTCGAGAACCACCGTGCTCCCTTGAGCTGATCAAAGAGGTCGTCAATCCTCAGTAGAGGATACTTGTTCCTCAATGTCACCTGGTTCAGGTGACGATAGTAAACACAAAGTCTCAAGCTCTCGTCCACCTTCTTGGCGAACAATATCGGGGAAGCCCAGGGTAAAACACTGGGTCGGATGAACCCCTTGCGCTGCAAATCCTCCAACTGTACCCATATCTCTCGAAGCTCAGCGGGGGCCATCAGATATGCTGGAGTGGATATCGGGGCTGTCCCGGGGTACAGGTCAATATAAAAGTCTACCTCTCTGCGAGGAGGTAGCCCTGGAACTTCGTCGGGAAAAACGTCCGCAAACTGATCCACCACAGCAGGAAAACCAGGACTCCGCACGTCAACTGCTCCAAGGATGAGGCTAGCCAACTGATGAGTGATGGGATGTCCTCTCCTCCGCGGAAGTCCATCCTGTGTTGCAAAGGCTCCCTTCTCACCGGTGAAGGTGAACCTGCTCCCGTCGGTGCGTACACATCGCACCTTGCGCCTAAAACAGTCAATCTGTGAATGGACCTTAGATAACCAATCCATGCCCAAGATGACGTCGTAAGGCCTCGACGCTGCTACAAGAAGATCCCAGCCAAATCTCTCACCTCCTAGAGTAAGCTCACACTGTCGGAACTAGTGCGTAATCGTCGAGTCTGCTCCCGTAGAAGTCTCTAGCCGTAAGGATCGAGCCAACGGCTCTGTCGGAATCTCCGAGCTCCAAACAAGGGCAGCAGCTATGAAAGAGTGACTCGCTCCTGTGTCTATAAGTACTACAGCAAGGGTGAAATAGACACAGACAGTACCTCGATTCTTCTCGGGTGCCCCGTGGTCGTAGGCCTCTACTGCCTGGAGCTGTGCCTGTCTCTGCCCGCCTGCTCCCTATGGTTGGGGTGGACCTCCTGGTGGTGGTGGTGGTAGAGCCTCGAAGCGTCGCCCACCACCTGCTGCTCGGCCAGCTCCTCTGCCTCGTCTGCCTCCTCCCTGCGGACCGCCACGGTCGACCCTCTGCCTCTGCCTCGGTGGTCCTTCAACCGTCTGCTGCTCCTCGGCACAGTGGGTCGGGCAGTCACGAGCCTTGTGGCCCTGCCCGCCGCACGAGTAGCACTGTCTGCCTCTCGAAAGACTGGCTTCACGCTATGTTCCCCGCACTGCTGAGCCAGTGTCCTGAGGTCGTCTGCCTGAAGGTCTGGTCTGCCTGGACCCCTGAGTCATCCGTCGACTGCCTGATACAGATGACTCTGCCACGTGCCGCCCTGCGGTGGATCTCGGCGCTGGTGTAGACTCAGCAAGGAAGCTCTCGATCAAAAGGGCCCGCTCCAGTACTCCTGTCTGATTCGGTATGCTGAGGGAGATCAGCGATGCCCTGATCTCCTGTCTCAAACCCTGCTCGAAGGTCCGGGCCCGAAAGAATGGGTCCCGTATCATGTCGGTCGAGTAGCGCGAGAGATCAATAAATCTCACCGAGTACTGAGCAACCGTCATGCTGCCTTGCCGCAGCTGAAGAAGCTCCTGGATACGCACCGCACGAAGGGTGACTGGGACGAACTCCGAGCGGAAGAGGCTCTCGAAGTCCGTCCAAAGTAGAGATGCCTCATCGTGCACCTGGAGCGTCAAGCTCCACCATTGGCCCACTGCTGCATGCTGTAGGCTCGCAGCGAGGATCACCATGAGGTATGCATGGGTCCTCACTAGCCTAAAAACTCGTACCACTGCCTCAAGCCAGTCCTCTGCTGCCTGGGGGTCTGTCTCCCCACGGAACCTAGGCGGTCGCTGGCACTGGAACTCGTGCAGAGCTCCAAGGCGACGTGCATCGTCAGTGGCTGGTGCTGGAAGAATCGGTGGCTCGGCGGGTAGAGCTACCGCCAGTGCCACTGCTGAAAAAGGGCCCTGCACCGAGGCCTCATCGCTCGGTGGGCTGTCGTCACGCTCGACTCTCGGAACCCTAGTTGGCTGCCGTCGTAGGGACATCCTGAAAAGGAAACAGGTGCGCCACAGTCAGAACAGTATACCAGGTGAGCTGATATAAAGTAATCACAATGAAAACTTTGAAACACACACACAATCAATGTTTTCGTGCATTAATCAGAAATCAGTAGTCAGGGTCCTGGTGTACGGATACGTCGGCCGCCGCACCAACACTGGACTCCCTGGACTGATAACCACACTCAATAAGCTAAACATTATTTCTTCACATAGAAAAGATCAGAGTTCGCGGTAGAACCGAACTCCTCTGATACCAATTTGTCATGACCCGCCCTCGGGGCCCGTGTCCTGACTACCCCAAGCTCGCCTTCCATAGGCCAGGGGCTGGCGACTAGCACCAAGGCGTAAATCCCAGTAAAAAGGGAAGGCATTGCCTTTGAAAAGTAAACAAACACCACAATGTAAGCAAGCGGAAAAGTAAACACTAAGTAAAAACATAGTACAACTGAAAGTGCGGAAAAGTAAATGGGCCATCATACAAACCCAAACTGAAAGTAAAGTACAACTCGAAAGGGAAAACAACAACTGTAAAGTAATAGCCGCTACACCAAGCTGTCCACTAGAAACCCCAATTGAAGGGTGGGTACAGATAGCTCCACTGCTCCTCGGGTCCCGTCGTCCGCTCCGAACACGTCCCGCCCAGTGGTCCACCTCCAGGTACCGTCCTGCTCTGCAAGCCTCAGCCAAGATCAACGTTGTCCATCGTCTGCAACCAACATAACGTAGTGCAGGCATAGCCCGTGCAGGGGTGAGTATAATCTACTCAGTAGGGACCCCGAGACCCCCGAAGGTCTCCCAAAATCCACAAAGGATAAACCACAAAGGATAGATACAAACATGAAGTAACAACCGACACTGCTTAGGTATATGCCCATACATATACCAAATAATCAATTCCAATACGCTACATCCTCCGAGCCCAAGTACAACTCAGTCCACACAGGAAAGTATACGTATTCCACACAGGAAAGAAAAACCAAATCCACACAGGATAGCACAACACAATCCAAATAGGAAAGCAACAGGATTCAGCTCACACAGGTATACTTCTTTGAAATTCGATAAAGATGATCTCTGATCCATCTAAGTCGTCGGACCCACGAAGGATCTATAGGTAACTAACCCCCCGTAATGACCCACACATGATCGGGCCCACACAGGACCTATATGCGCTGGTTCACACAGGTCCGCTGAGCGCAGACCCACACAGGATCGGACCCACACAGGATCGGGCCCACACAGGACCTGTAGTACTGATCCACGTAGGATCGCTGAGTGCTGTAGTCATCGTCGTTGAATCCACTAAGGATCTCTGTACTGTCGTCATCGCAGTCACAGTAGCAGTAGCAGTAGCAGTCGCAGTCACAGTCGCAGCCAGCTCTAGGGTTCCCGCACACAGCAGGCTCGTTCGGGAGGGTCCGCTCCATGAGCCGAGAGGCTGATACATCAACTGTCACAAAGTCCAGAGTTGATGTATCCAAATGTTCTGTATCGCCAACAGGAACTCAACATAACAGACGGCGCGTCAATCGGACGCCCAGTCTGAGAGTTATTGGCTTTTTCGTCCGAGGGGCCCGGTTGGTTTTTAAGGCAAAACCAACCTGACCATACTCCACCTGCGTCCAAACCTCGGGCGGAGTATTCCAAAAGATCCGTCTCACTAAGAGGAACTCAACAAAGCTGACGGCACGTCAATCGGACATCCGTAGCTCACGATATGAGCGTTTCCGTTCCGAGGGCCCGGTTGGTTTCGTGTACGAACCAACCCGGCTGAACTCAAAGTTTCTTGAAACCTTGAGTGCGATATACCGAAATGACCGTCTCAATCCAAGGATCGCATTACCGCTGACGGTTCATCAATCGGAGGTACGTAGCTCAAGTTATGGGAAAAATACCGAAGTCAATTCGAAAACGGGGGGTCCGGGTCCGGGCCGACCCGGCCCGACCTCCCCGGGGTCGGCCCGAACCAGGTCAACACAAACCGGGTCGACCCGACCCGGCCTGGCGCGGCTGCGCGGTCCGGCGCGGCGGCGCGGCCTGGGCGCTGCTTGGGTGCCCCGCGCAGGGGGCAAGGCCCCCGCCTTCCTCTGATGGCGGCGCGGCAAGCTGCCGCGCTTTGGATTAAAAGCCCCCCCTCCCACGTGGGGTCCTGCCTTTGAGAAAAACGGGGGGGGCGCCTACCCCCCCCCCCTTTGTGAAACCGGGCCCCCTCATTATGGGGGGCCAATTAAGCAGCCCGGGGGAATTTAATTCCCCCGGTTTCCACCCTTCCGGCCGGCCCGACTTGGCCGGCCGGCTTATTCTAAATAGGACAGGTAAGGGCCAGTCCTCTTCCGTCTTCCGACACCAGCGGCCCGGCTGGCCGCCGGTCATCACGTTCCGCCGCGGCCCGGAACCGGCCGCGACCTTCATCATCCGGCACGGTGCGACGACACCTCGTCCCTCCGCCGCGGCCCCGCACCAGCCGCGGCGCCTTCGGTTTCCTTCGACGTGGCGCGACGGCATCGCGTCTATGTATTTCTTTCCACGGCGCGGCGCGACGGCGCCGCGCAAAAATAGCCGTGTGATTCCCACGTGGTGAGACGGCACCACGCCATCTCGTTTCATCCGCAAGAAACATTCAAGAACAAAGGAGGGGGTTTCATCCGTGTTTTGCGGTCCGGCCCCCCTCTCGTTAGATGATAGCACATAATCATTTTTCCTCAAGATTTTCATGCTAGAACCAAGAACGAGAATAAATAAATTAAACAACAAAAAACCCCTACCTCAGTTTCAAGTACGATGTTCGTCAACGACCCGCGGAAGACAAGCGTCGCGGTGGTCGGCGTTGCGAAAAAAGGAGGTCGATGTCGTAAAGCGAGGATTCGAAGCTCTTTGACGGCGATTTCGTCGCGGGAAACCGTCGCGGAAGAAATGATGCGGAAGGAGACGTCATCGGTGTTGCGGATATGGCGTCGCGGAAGACGGTTCCTGAGAACGTGGCGTTCTTCGTCGATGTCTGAATGTTCTTCGCGTTCTTCGTCAATGTTTGAAGAAGATGGAGATAATTCTTCAAAACCTCTCAAGATGGCTAAGGAGACCAACCAAAATAAAATAAGCAAAAGTCTTATTTTATTTACACAACCAAACCATTTTGAAATTCAAAGGGTTGAAATTAAACAACTCAACCCATTTAATAACCCAAGTTGTCAAGTTCATTAAAAGAGGAGTTAAAGGGAGATTAAAAAAAAGAAGGTGAAGAGTTAGGGTTCGTGTGGGCCCCACCACACATAATCCTCTCAAGGGAGGTTAAGTGGATGTGGGTCCCGCCCCTAACTCCCTTTGGGAGAAGTTAACCAACAAGTTAAAAAGAAAATGTGTTTCCACATTTTATTTAACTTCTTTTAATTTTCCCCAAAACTAACTTTCATTCCGCATAAAATGCAACCTCGGAAAAGGTCTCCTTAAGCGAATATCGGCGCTGCGAGTTCATCGGTGTCCTCGGATTTCAATTCCGAGCACCGGATCAAAAAGTTAGAAATTCCCGCTCGTTCGTTCACTGAAAGTACCCGAGCCAAACTTCGGAAAATTATTCCGGGCACACCGGGCCTCGGAATCAGGTGTCGTTAGAAACCGCGTTCTTGTAAAAATTCTCAAGAAAATTAAGAAAAAAATGTCCCTTTAATTTTATGGGTCTTTACAGTTTTTCTTATGAATTTTTAGCTGTCGTGATGCATTGGCAATAACCCTATCATTCTGCATAAGGACAAAACCCAGTCCTTTCTTTGAATCATCACTATATATAACAAAAACATCACTCCATGATGGTAGAGTCAATATAGGAGAATTGACTAATGTTCTATTTAATTATTAAAAACATTATTCATATTCTGTTTTCCAAAAAAAATCACCCCTTTACGTGTGATCTTGGTTAATGTGTTAGCCAATCAAGAAAAATTATGTACGAAACGCCGATAATAACCTGCTAAACCAATAAAACTGTGTACCTCATTTATACTTGTCGGTTCTGGCCATTATTATATTTCTCTTGTCTTAGAATTATAAACAGAGTTTACATCCTTATAGATGATATGAAAAAGAAAATAAATCTCTTGATGCTAGAATTCACACTTTCTAAACATTCCATATAATTCGTGTCTTCTAAGAGTCTTCAGGATAATGCACAAGTGATTTTCATGATCATTGTAGCTTTTGTATTATACCAAGATATCATCAATAAATACCACTACAACGTCATCATGATATTCCATGGAAATTATGTTCATTAGATCCATGAAAACAGAGGGTGCATTAGTCAATCCAAAAGGCGTTACTGTAAACTCGTAATGCTCGTACCTGGTTCGAAATGCTATTTTCGAAATGTCTTACATCATCACACAAAACTAATGATATCCAAATATAAGTTCAATATTTGAAAAGTAATGAGATCTGTGAAGTTAGTCGAATAAATCACCAATGCGAGGTAGGGGATAATTGTTCTTTATTTTTATAGCTTTGATCTCTCTATAGTCAATGCACAACCTCATAGATCCATCTTTCTTATTAACAAAAAGGACTGGGGCTCCCCATGGAGAAAAACTATGGCGAGTAAATCCCCTGTTACTAAATTCTAGTTGTTGTTTCTTTAGTTCTACTAATTCCACAGTGGCCATTCTATATGGGGTCTTTGATATGGGCCTTGAACCCGGAATTAAATCAATGGAAAACTCAATTTCTCGTTCTGGAGGATGCTAAGTTAAATATTCTAGAAAAACATCAACATTTTCATTCACAATAGGTACATCCTCTATTTTAAAGTTCTTTTACTCACCTAAAGTTATTTTATTCTCTTCCTCCCCAATAATTTAATTTAGTTTAGCTACTGTGGGTGGATCTAGATAAGAAATAGGTGGTTGCATTTCTACTCTAAATATAAGGTGTTTTTTAACATCGTCATAAAAAACCCTAACCTCATTCTTCTTACAATAAATTTTTGCATCCTGGTCCGAAATCTAATCCATACTGAGGAATATATAAAAATCAATCTTGGGAATAATTATTAGATCTGAAGATAAAGAACATTTATATTCTCTAATGGGGACTGATTCACAAAACATTGTTGCAATGATACTTCCCATAAGAGTTTTGACCGACAACTCCCTTGTTAAATCAAATTCGAAAGATCTAGAAAACTGGGAAGATATGAAACAATGTGATGATCCAAAATCAAATAACACATTTTCTAAACTTGAGGAATCCATTACATTACCTGCCACTACGTCGTTCGGAGCTTCATCCATGACATTAGTGATATCATAAGTTTGGCCTTGATCCCTTGGCATTTTCGGAGGAATGTTCACCTAATTCATAGGAAATTCATTCGCAAAATTCCAGTATTCTCTACAATTGTAGAATTCATCATCGATATCCTTTTTCATCCCCTTGCAATCATGAGCTTGGTGGCCTTTTTCACCACACTTGTAATAGACTCCCATTCCCTTCAGGCAGTACCTGGGTGTTTCTTCCCACATTTATTGCAATATGGATATTAAACTTTTCCCTTATTCCCCTTATTTTTATTTCCATAGTTTTTAACAGATCTCTTATTCTATTCCTTTACATTGAAGTTGTAAGACTTAGATAATTCTTTTTATGTCTTGATATAACATGAGACAATATCTGTGTACGACGAGAATGATTGCGAGAGTAATGCTCAACGAAGAAATGGTTTTAACCCATCAATGAAAAGTGCAATCATACTTCCTGGGTTACATATATAATCTGTTGTATGCCTCTCTAACCATGTAAATTTAGACTCATATTTTGCGACATTCCCATCCTTCTTTTGCCTTAGACTCATAAATTACCTTTCCATATCAACTCTATGGACATGAGGAAATTATTTTTCTAGAAACATTTATTTAAACTCTCTCCATTCCATATTTGAAACTTCATCATCTTCCTTTGTTTTTTGAATCAATGAACACCATTGATCAGCATCTCTAGTGAGGCAGTAAACTACCATGAAAATTTTTTCCCTTTCACTTCTCCCCAAGGCATGGAATATTTTCTCTAAGGATTTTATCCCTTTATTAGCTACTAATGGATTTGTACTCCCATTACATGTTGGTGGTTGTTGACTCATGAAGCAATCTAACATTGATCCTCTATGATATGGATCATAGTGCTCCATACGAGTAACGTTATTATTAATAACCTGAGTGAGTTTTCATAGTATGGTGATAAGGTGATTAGTAGTAGTTTTATCACCATCTCATTATAATTATCTTGAGTAGGAGGGAAATACCTACATGGAGTTCATGCATTGATATGGTTTCTATTCTTTCCACTAGGTGCCATTTCTAAATAAAGGCATAAACAATATTAGTTTTTGAATCTAAATATATAAATCCAAACTTTTAATATAAAAAAACAAATTAAACAATTTATGGATATAATCGATAATCATAATAAATGTTTTCTTTGAGGAATTATATACCCATAAACCCATCATAATGGTTTGTCAAGAAAATGAGAATTAACCTATGCATATTCCACCGGAGTTCTGTAACCAAGAGTGCAGCAAGGCCCGCTGTCGTGCACTAGTTCCTATTTGAGTCTAGCTCAAAGCAGTGTTTTCGGGTTTTACCGCTAGGTACATTTATTCCAAAGCCGCTTCTACCAGCTCGTATCCAAACAGGGATGTATTTCATGGAAAACTCACGAAATATCTACAATAACAAAATTCTAGGAAGTTATTCTACATTAATACATAATTTTTATCACAAGGCTATGTGATCTAATTCAGGGTGTTCCTATTTTTTAAAAGAATACACGATGAAGTTAGTCACATGTTATTACGTGGAAAAAAGGATCTTCATTGTGTTTACCATCCTTATAAATTTTTAACTTTGAGTTTAAATTGACGTATTTTGGATAAGTCTAAAGGATGGAATTTATAATTTTTGACATTGGATTTCATTGTTAAGGTTAAATCATTTCCCGAGAGTATTTTTGGATTTTCATAAAATGGAAAACTTGGAGGTTGGGTGAAAACCCGTCATGTTCGGCAAGGCCGCTGGAGTTGAACCTAAAACCGAAGAGTGACAAGGGTGCATCACCTACCAATGGCCTACGTGATGTTAGGGATTGTATAAGGTTGTTTTTTTAAAGGTCTGATATTTGAATTATAAATTCTTTATTTTTGGAACCCTATACGAATAGGATAAATAGAATATTTTTTTAAATTATATTATCTTTTAGTGTGAAAGATGAGTTTGTGATAGAAATTTGTTAAAGGATGGAACTCGACTTATCATTTATATTTTTTTTCTTCTCTAATTCCATGAAGATATTAATTCATAAACTTTAGGTAAGAGATCTTAAAACTAAAAATGTGTTGTCCTAAAAAATTATGTTTTGTTGAACCGAGGATATTTTAAATCATCATAGACTGATGGCTTTGAGGCTCTCAATTCTACAATTTATTGTGACTGATGACCTCAATCACCACTATAAATATTTACGTTTTTTCTCCAATTATGTGTCTCTAATTTCCACCAATTTTATCATAATTGAGACATAATTTGATGGTGATTTTTTCATTCCCCTTTTCAACGTTTTAAGACTAAATTTTATTAACCCAATTTCCATTGTGGGTTTTCCAACAAAGGTATTTTCTATTTTCAAACTTATATTTTCAAAAAAACAATTCCAAATTGTGGGGATGCAATTAATTGATGGATAAAAGAATGTAATACCCCAAGATTTCATGGTACATTATTTTTTCAAGGAAATTCAATAACATACTCTACACACAACACCGAGTTCAAGCGCACCCCGACATACCAAACTAGCTGTTCAAAAGTGGTTATCAATAGTATAAACTATATTTTGAACTTTATATTATCCTTATAATTTTAGAATCCATATTACGAGTTTCTTAGATATAATGAAAAAACAAATTCATTTTTTGGATGAAAGAAGTATTTTTAAAAAAAAATGCAATTTTACCGCCTCTTAATGGAAAACCTTTTTTAAATCAAATATTTGAAAGTTTTATATATTAAATTTTTCAAAATAAACTTCTTATTATTAATCAGGACATATGAATTTAGTTTTAATAAATTTTTTGTGTTTTTCTGAAAACTTTCATATTTGGGTGAATAGGGAAAATTAACATATTTTAACTAAAAGCAAGTTTTTTAATGAAAATAATTTATAGTGCTAAATAGTATATTTTAATGGTATTAAAGTATAAATAGATTAAGTTTTTACAATTTAATCCAATTCTTATTCACGGGATATAATTTCACTTTGAAATTTAGCATAAACAAGTATCAATCTTTTGTTAGTTATTATTTCATAAAAACACTCTTTTTGGTTTTGACAGGGATAATTAATTTTTAATTAATAAATGAAACATATATGTTTTGAATTTGGTAAAATAGACTTTATTTTTGAATTCAGAATATCAAAATTATTTTTGGGTGAATTTTTGGTATTTTTCTGAAAACGTTCAATTTTTAATGAATAGTGAAAAACACTGAGTTATAGTTTAAAACCGAATTTTTATTTAAATAATTAATTATTTTAATTTAATTTATTTTAGGTAAAAATAGATACATAATACCTATATATGTTCAATGTAATTAAATTGAGTCATTTTGTAATAATATTAGATATATTAAATTTTATTGAATTTTTCACTGTCTTTTACCCACCTCCTAGGAGCATTTAAAAATTTACCTAAAACATCATTTTCCCGCTTCTATGATTTAAATTTGAAAACTACAAGAGACCCGATTAATATCAGTAAGTAAAATGTGGTTCAATATGATGAAAATAATTTTTGGTGAATAGTAACTTTTTACTTTTATTTACCACGGTTAAAAGTAAATAGTGTAATTAAGGATAAAAATGATATCATTATTACCATAACACATGTCCTAATTCTATTGTATAAGTATAATTCGACCAAAGAAAATCTTAGGAATAAAATAGTAACCTCATTGGTCCACTTGGATTAGATTAGGACATTTATTATTATTTTATTTAAAGAGGAGTTAAAAAAGTTAAAATGAATGTTTAATAACTAAAACGTTCTTAATATAGGGTTATCCATCAGATAAATTTTACTATAAATATTCATTATAAAGGTAAAAGTATTTCATACATAATGGTATTTTATTTATAATTTTTATACATTAAATAATTAAATTTATTTTTGACACAATGATGATGCAATAATTACTGTATTAATGAAAGATTAAAATAAATCACATTATAAGTAACCAAATAAATGTAATTTGAGGATTTTTATAAATTAAACTAATTCTATAGGTTAATATGACATTATAGTATTGGTTAGAAGAATGGTTTTCAAATTGTATAATGCTGTTATGAATTTAGAACAAAAAATAACAAATAGTGTCAAAATTGAATTAAAAGAGTTTTTAAAACAAATATTATATTATTTATTTATATTCTATTCTGAAAAATCTAAGGTTTTATCCAAAAGTATTAAATAATATTTTATATGTCATTAATGAACCACTTTTTGTTCGCATGGTAGTTTATTGTATGTTTATTAACCATAGAATATAAAATTTGAAAGAGACATGGTAAATGTCAAACTACTTAACTAATAGTTAAATCTAAAAGATAAAGTTAATATAGTGACCCAAACCTATCGAAAACCTATTTGTTGAGTGGTTTTCGACCAATCCCCACCTTATCCTTTAAATGATTTATTTTTGAGCAATTTGAAACCGAAAGTTTTTTATTATAAAACAATATTTATAACTTTTCCTAAGGTTCCCCTCACCCCTCTTATAAAAGGGAACACCACCTTATCTCGAATTCACACCATAAAATCCATTTGGATCAGCCAACCCCTTCCCAAATACCCTATAAACTATCCTCCCTTCATATTTGAGGCCTTCCATTTGTCAGAAAGCCAACCTAGGGAGACCTTTTGATCAAGTCAATAGGAATATCCCAAAGAAGAGGTAAATATTTCATCACCTCTTTCATGTTCTTTTCTTATTCCACTTCCTCTTTATTTGTTGTTTCCATTATAAAATAATAACACTGGTGTCTTATATATACTATGATGTTATTATAAATATGGTATGACCATATTCATTATTTTATCCATCCTATGACTGACATGTCACCATACGTGCATACGTACGGCTTACCGTCTACTTGTCCTGGTGTCATTGTTATTAAATAAATTATTTTTTGGATGGGTATAATAATGATGTATAATTGATGTAAATAATAAATAAAACACATTAATTATTATTTAATTATGATGTAAAATCTATTTACATACGATTTTAAATCAAAATAATGATATTATCGCTCATGCGTACGTACAGATTACCGTCTCCATGACGGGAAGAGATTCATTACCATGTTCACCATTCAACGATGATTATAAAAATATATATTATTAATAAGTATGTAATATGTGACATAATTATTCTACTAGAGATATATATGTGTGTGTATTTATGTATTTACTTACATATATCTTATTCACTTACGTCTGTTCAATACGATATGAAAATGGAAACATCGTTTATGCGTAAGTATGGCCTACCATCTCCATAAACGGTGCCTTCCATTCCATTCTTTCATAACATTGGAATGATCACAAAAGATCAAATCTTGAAAGACTGATTAGTTAAGTAGACTTGGAAGTACTAGATACATTCATAAGGTTTATATTACAACATAAAATGGAAAACTACAACAACAATCTTTCCATAGACAACACTGAGATCCCATAGTCTATCCCTATAGGTCATTCATAATATAGTTGTTCGCATCCTCATAAAAATAAATCATAGAAATGGCCGATCTTAGATGCTCATTAAGGATAAAAATATTGCAAAAACTTTCATAAATAAGCATTAACATTTAATGCAATGTATAATAATAAACAAAATCCTTTTAAACATGAACTTCATCATAATCTGGAAAAGATAAAAAAAAAATAATGCCATTTACTAATTCACATGGATATTCTTCTGGTCAAATAGTCACATACAATATCAACAGCCACTTTTATAATGATGGAATGCATAATGTCAGACTTCATAACCACATAGTCAAGGAATTATTCCAGGACTACAAATAATATTTTGTCAAGGCCTTCTTCCAAGACACTAGTTTGTTTCATGAGACCTATCGATGCATTGAGGAGCTAAAGTTGGCTCCACCCGTCACGTAATAATTTAAATGCATTCCTCATATGATAAGTTTTAAACATAACATAAACATTTGTATTAAAACTAGCATAAGAAATGTCAATACATTATCCATAAATAGTGAATGGCAGCAAAATAACACATCCATAGTCAAACATATCAAAAAACCTTCTATACAAAATGGAAGATTTGTATCATAATAAATAAACTTCAAAAAAGATTAAAATTTATTAAAGGATGTTGACATACATGAAATCAAAACTGTTTGAGAGAAATATCTAATTCTTTTTTTAAAATCATTTAATGTGACATAATTATAAAATAAATCATTTATTTTGAAAATATTATTATAATGTTGTAATGGAATCTTTGACAATGTTATAATGGTGGGATATAGAAGCACCCGTCGTATATGTTAAAAAACATTCTTACCTTAATTTTTTCGAAAAAGAAAATAATGTAACTTGTTTGCAAAACGACGAAAAGATTCCTTTCAAAATGTATAAGGTCAAATACGGGTATAAATGAATTTAATCCATAGTCTCATAAGTAGTAAAAATGTTTTGTAATAAATTTTTAGGAAAACAAGGATGTGGGTGATAAAGTGGCCCCGATAGATAATAACATATAAACAACCGTGAATAATGAAGAGGTTGTAAAATTAACCCTTACCTTGTACTTTTCCTTGGTCGAGGGTATGTTAACCTCATGTATAATTGATAATCATTGTTAATAAATTATACAAGAACCATATACATAATTATTATATCATATATGATATTCTAATAATTCTTTGTTAATAATATTTTAGTTTTATCTTAATTTTGGGTGTTAACTGATTCATTTTACATTATATACTTTGTTACGTGAGTCATGTTTGTCATGTATGGGATGTATCATATTCATATCCAGAATGTTATAAAGTCTTTAAATGTTATTTTTAATCATCAAATGAAAATTAGTCTTGAATGGTTATGATAGGGAATGAATCTCATCGCGTTCGCGGAGACGGTAATCCATACGTAAGTACGAGAGGCAAAATGATTCTTTTGATATTAAAATCATATATAATTGGATCGTATATCATATATAAATAATCATTAACATGTTATGTTTGTTATTTACATAAATTATAAATCATTATTATACCCATCTAGAAATAATGTATTGAATAACAACTACACCACGACATAGAGACGGAAAGTCGTACGTACGCATGTATGGTGACTTTTTTATTAATATGATGGATGGAATAATGAATATGGTTGTATTATTTTTATAATAACATCACATGATATAGAAGATACTGGAGTTATTATTTTAGAATGGAAACAAATGATAAAGTAGAAGTGTAATAAGAAAGGAAGTTGAAAGAGGTGATGAAATATTTTCCTCTTCTTCAGGTTCTTCCTTTTGATTTGATCAAAAGGGAATCTTAGGATGGCTTTCTGACCTAAGGAAGGCCTCTAGGATAAAGTTAGGATAGTTGGGAGGATATTAGGGTAGGGTTTGTCCATGCCAAATGGCTTTGGTGGTGTGAATTTGATAGAAGGGTAAGTTCCCTTTTATTGTGGATTTATAGTGATTTTGGTTATTTATGGAAATGATTAACCTATAATAGAGAATATGTGTTTAGGTTTATTTATTTTAAGTATGTGACTTTAAGAGTAGTCGATTTCATTTGGAGATAAAATTTATCGTGGAAGACTACATAACCAAATTCTTCTATGTTTTGGGTTTCAATATTAGTTTGGATTATATCGAAGGATTTTAAGGACAATTGTTCATTGAATGATATTTACACAACTTTGGGGTATTTTTGGATAAATTTTTAGAAATTAAGATTAGTGTTTCTTTCTCTAAAGGAATATCCTTTTGGGGGATCATCTGATCTTGTAATAACCATTTTGGTTTTGATTAATCTCTAAAGACATGGTAAAAATATAGTTTATTCTTTGTGGATCATGTGATTCCCTAGAAGTCGATTCTAGCTCTTATGGTGTGACAAAGTCATCTTAATTACCAATCATTTTAAAAAAAAAATGAGTTAGTGGTACAAATTTATTGATGAATGAAACTGTACTTAAAAAGTATGTATATCTCTTTATGTTCTTAGTCAATCTCATAAATTAATTCCTCATCTTTATGAAGTGTTCTTTAAAACAAAAAAATGTTGTCTGTTTACTTTTACTACAGGGAAACTAATGACCATTTTTTCCATCGCAAGTTTGTGGTTACCTTGTTGTTAAATTTCTATTGATCATGTTTTCTACCCCTATCCATCAGAATGTGACACTTAATTTATCTTCCATAACAATGTTTTCCTACATTTAATCCTAGTATGGGTTATCTGAGGTGACCTTTGTAATTATCTTTCTTTCTTTTAAAGTGATAGTTTTATTGAATCTTTTTCTGATGTGGGACTTTCAATTATGTTCCCAAGCCTAATTTTTAAAACTTGGAAGATGCAATTTCCAAAATAGGGGATGCATTTAACACCCCATGCTTCCACGGTACGTTCCCTTTGAATAATGGAATAACATTCATTGTACGCAACTTCGAGATTCTGACACACCGCGACCAATCAAACTAGCCGTTATGAATAGTAAAACCCACTTTTTGAAATTTTATAAATTTAATCTTCAAATGGACTACATTTTTTGATTTGGAATATCAAAATTATCATAGGATGAAGTTTTGGAATTTTTCTTAAAACGTTCAATTATTGATGAATAGTGAAAAACACTATGTTATAGCTTAAAACCAAATTTTTATTTAAATAATTATTCATATTATTTAAATTTATTTTAGGTCAATATAGATGTATAATACCAATATAAGTTCAATGTAATTCATTGGAGTCATCTTATAAGAATTTTAGATATATAAAAAATTATTGAACTATTTAACAGTCTTTTACCCACCTCCTAGGAGCATTTGCAAGTTTTAATAAAACATAATTTTACCACTTCTGTGAATTGAATTTCAAAACTCTAAGAGAAAAGGTTGAAATCAGTTTGTAAAATTTAGTTCAACAAGATGAAAATAATTTTTGGTGAATAGTAACTTTTTTACTTTTATTTACCTCGGTTAAAAGAAAATATGGTAATTAAGAAAAAAATGTCATTATTATTACCCTAACACATGTCCTAATTCTATTGTATAAGTTTAATTAGACTAAAAACAACCCTAGGATTAAAATATTATTCTTTATGTCTACATTGATTAGATTAGTACATTTGTTATTATTTAACTCAACGAAGAGTTAAAAGTGTCTAATTAAATGTTTAATAACTAAACGATTTTAAATATAAGGTTACACATAAGATAAATTCGACTATAAATATTCATTAGAAATCTAAAAACATGACATAAATAATGATATTTTATTTATATTTTTTATATATTAAATAATTAAATTTATTTATGACACAATGATTATGTATTAAATACCTTATTAATGAATGATTAAAATAATTGATATCATAAATATCCAAATAAATGTAATTTGAGACTTTTTATAGAGTCAACTAATTTTATTGGTTAATATGACATATTGAGGTTATTTAGATAATTTTTATACAATTAATAATGTTATTATGAACATAGAATAAACTAAATACCAAATAGTATCAAAATTGACATAAAAGTGTTTTTAAAACAAATATTATATTATTAGTTGATATTCTATTTCTAAAAATCTAAGGATTAGAAAAAATACATATTTAATTATAGTTGTATCATTAATGAAACAATTGGGGTTATCATGGAATTATATAGTATGTTTATTAACCATATAATATAAAAATACAAAGAGACAAGATAAATGTCAAACTATTAAACAAAGAGTTAAATCTAAAAGATAAAGTTAATATAGTGACACAAACCTATCTAAAACCTATTGGTTAAGTGTTTTTCGACCCATCCTGATCTTATCCTTTATATAACTCATTTTTGAGCACTTAGAAACCAAAACAGTTTTTATTATAAAATAATATTTCTAGCTTTTCCTAAGGTTCCCCTTACCCATCTTATAAAAGTGCACTTCCCCTTCTATATAATTCACAACATTAAAGCCATTTGGATCAGAAAAACCCAACCCAAATATCCGCCCAACTGTCCTGCCTTCATCCTAATAGACTTATTTAGTTATAAATCCATCCTATAGAGCCATTTTGATCAAATTAAAACGAAGAACCTGAAGAAGAGGTAAATATTTCATCACCTTTTTCAAGTTCCTCTCTTCTTACACTTCCTCTTTCTTTGTTGTTTCCATTCTAAAATAATAAATCTAGTATCTTATATATAATGTGTTGTTATTATAAATATGGAACAACCATAATAATTATTCTATTCATCCTCTGAATGACATGTCACCATACATGTGTACGTACGGCTTACCGTCTCCACGTCGCAGTTTAATTGTTATCCAATACATTATTATTAAAATGGGAATAAAAATGATTTGTAATTTATGTAAATAAAAAATATTACATTATAATTATTCGTTATATATGATATACCATCCAATTATATATTATTTTTATATCCAAATAATTATAGTGTTACTCGTGCGTACTTACGGATTACCGTCTCCACGAAAGCGATGAGATTCATTCCCCATCATATCCATTCTAGACTAATTTTCATTAGATTATTAAAAATAATGTTTAATGACTTAATATAATTATGAATATAAATAAGTTACATCATACCCATAACTTACATTACTTTTGTAAGAAAGCATATAAAGGAAAACGAAATCATTAACACCCAAAATGACGATAATACTAAAATATTTCTAACAAAACAATATTAAAAGACCATATATGATAAAATATTAATGTATATGATTCTTGTATAATTTTAAAACAATTACATCACCATTATACAGGAGGTTAACCTACCCTTGACCAAGGAAATGTACAAGGTAAGGGTTAATTTCAAAATCTCCTCATTATCTAATGTGGTTTATACGTAATTATTTACTGGGACCTCTTTATAGTCCACATCCATGTTTCATTAAAATATATTTCAAAACATTTTTACTATTAACTAGACAATGCGGTAAATTCATTTATACTCTTATTTTACCTTATATGTTTTTAAAGGAATATTTCCATAGTTTTTAAAAAAAGGCACTTTATGTCCTTTTTGATAAAATTAAGGTTTGTATGTTTTTTTATTATACGGTGGGTGCGGCTATTTTCTGCCGTTATAACATCGTCAAAACTTCCCTTACATTTTTATAAGAATATTTTCAAAATAAATGTTTTCTTAAATGATTTCAAAATAGAAAGAGATATTTCTCTAAAAAGGTTATGATTTCATCTATGTCAACATCCATTGATGGATTTTATACATATTTTAAGTTGATTTATTATGATACATAACTTCTATATTGTATTGAAGGTATTGTGATATGTTTGACTGTGGATGTTTTATTTTTAAACAATTCATGGTTTATGGATTAAATATTGACATTTTTTATGATAGTTTTAATAAGAATATTTATGTTTAAGTCAATGTATAATACTAAAACAAAAGCCTTTTAAACTTCAGCATAATATGGAAAAGATAAAATCAAATAATGACATTTACTTATTCACATGGATATTCTTCTAGTTGAATAATGACATGCAATATCAATAGCCACTTTCATAATCATGTAATGCATAATTCCAGAATTTCATAACCAAATAGTGAAGGCATTCTGCCAAGACTACAAATAAGATTTTGACAAGGCCTTGATCCATGACACTAGTTTGTCTTATGAGACCTACTGATTCACCTAGGAGCTATAGCGGGCTCTACCCATCACTTACTAATTCCAATGCATTCATGATATGAAATGGTTTAAAGATAACATAATCATTCGTATTAAAACATTCATATGAAATTTTAATACTTTATCCATAAACCATGAATGGTGAAAAAATAATGCATCCACAGTCAAACATATCACAAAACCTTCAATACAATATGGATGTTTTGTCTCATAATAAATCAACTTCAACTAATCTAAAAATCCCTCAAAGGATGTTGATATAGATGAAATCATAACATTTTTTAGAGAAATATATCATTCTATTTTGAAATCATTTAAGAAAACATTTATTTTGAAAATATTTTTATAAGCTTGTAAAGGATGTTTCAACAATTTTATAATGGCAGAAAATAGATGCAGTCGATGTATAAGTTAAAAAAACATTCTTTCCTTAATTTTGTCGAAAAGGTCATAAAGTACCTTATTTTGAAAATGACAGAAATATTCATTTAAAAACATATAAGTTCAAATAAGAGTATAAATTACATTACCTCATTTTCTAGTAACAAGCAAAAATGTTTTAAATACATTTTTAAGAAACATGGATGTGAATGATAAAGAGGTCCTGGTATACAATTATGTATAAACAACATCAGATAATAATGAGATTGTGAAATTAACACTTACCTTGTACTTTTCCTTGGTAGAGGGTAGGATAACCTCCTATATTATTGTTATATATTGTTATTAAATTATAAAATAATCATATACATTAATATGATATCATATATTATCTTTTAATATTTAATTGTTAATAATATTTTAGTATTATCGTCGTTTCGGGTGTTAACTGATTCGTTTTCCATTATATTCTTAGTTACGTAAGTAATTTTTTATGGATATGATGTATCTTATTCATATTCATAATTATATTAAGTATTTAGACAATTTTTTTAATCATCTAATGAAAATTAGTCTTAAATGGATATGATGGGGTATGAATCTCATCGCATTCGTGGAGACGATAATCCATACGAACGCACGAGCAACAATATCATTCATGTGATATGAAAATAACATGTAAATGGATGGTATATAATATATAAAAAATCACAATCATGTTATATTTATTATTTACATCAATTACACATCATTATTATACCCATCGAAATAATAATGTATTGAATAACAATTACACAACGATGTGGAGACGGTAAGCTGTACGTATGCATGTATGGTGACATGTTATTCTAAGGATGGATAGAATAATGAATATGGTTGGAAATATTTTTAATAACATCACAATATATAGAAGATACTTTAGTTATTATTTTAGAAAGGAAACAACAAAGAAAGATGATGTGGAAGAAGAAATGAACTTGAAAGAGGTGATGAAATATTTACCTTTTCTTCTGGTTCTTCATATTGATTTGATCAAAAGGTAACCTTAGGTTGGCTTTATGACTTACTTAAGTCCACTAGGATTCACGTATGACAGTTGGGAGGATATTTGGGCAAGGTTAGGCCTATCCAAATGGAATTGAAGATGTGAATTAGAGATAAGGGGGAGTGCCCTTTTATAAGAGGGGTGAGGGGCACCTTAGGAAAAGCTAGCAATATTATTTTGTAATAATATAATTTTCAGTTTCCAATGCCTCCCGAATGAATTATTTAAAATATAAGGATGGGATGGGTTGAAAACAACTCAACCTATATGTTTTAGATACGATTGAGTCACAATTTTAACCTTATCTTTTAAATTTAACTCTTAGTTAAATAGTTTGACATTTACCATGTCTCTTTGTATTGTTTTATTATATGGTTAATAAACTTACTATAAAATTCCAAGAGAACCCCAATTGGTTAATTAATGATACACCTATCATTACATAATCCTTTTGGACAAATAGTAGATTTTTAGGAATAGAATATCAATTAATAATATAATATTTGTTTTAAAAAGTCTTTTATGTCAATTTTGACACTATTTGGTATTTTATTTTTTATAAGTTCATAACAACATTATTAATTCAAAACAAATTCACCTAACCAACTATAATATTTCATAGTAACCTAGAAAATTGGTGTATTTCATAAAAAGTCTCAAATGAAATTTATTTGGATATTTATAATATCAATTATATTAATCATTCATTAATATGGTAATTATTGTATCAACAATGTGTCATACCTAAATTTAATAATTTAATTTCCAATAAATATAAATAAAATAAATTATATATGAAATCATTTTATCTTTATAAGGAATATTTATAGTCTAATTTATCTTATTTGTAACCTTATATTAAAAATGATTTAGTTATTAAATATTGAATTAAACACTTTTAACTCTTCATTGAATTAAATATTAATAAATTTCCTACTCTAATACAGGTGGACCTATAGGATCTTATTTTATTCATAGGGTTTTTTTGGGTCTAATTAAACTTATCCAATAGAATTAGGACATGTGTTAGGGTAATAATAATGTCATTTTTACCCTTAATTACCCCATTTACTTTTAACCATTGTAAAAAATTAAAAAGATAATATTCACCAAAAACTATTTTCATCTTATTGAACAAAATTATACTTAAAAATATCAACCGTGTCTCTCAGATTTTTGAAATTCAACTCACTGAAGCGGTAAAATTATCTTTTATGTAAATTTGCAAATGCTCCTTAGTGGTGGGTAATTGACAGTAAAAAGTTCAATAAAATTTTCATATATATAAAACTGTTATAAACTGACTCCAATGAATTTCATTGAATATATCTAGGTATTACATATATATTTTGACATAAATTAATTATAAATAAAATAAATAATTATTTAAATAAAATGTCGGCTTTAAACATAACAGAGTATTTTTCACTATTCATAAAAAATTGAATGTTTTCAGAAAAATACCAAAATTTGACCTTAAGCTAATTTTGATATTATGATTTAAAAATTCAAGTCTATTTTACCAAATTCAGAAAATAGAAGTTTCATTTATTATTTTAAAATTAATTTCCGTTGTCAACCCCAAAAAGAGTGTTTTTAAGAATTAATAACTAACAAAAGATTGATACTTGTTTATGTGCAATTTCAATGTTAAATTATTTCAAAGGAATAAAAATGCATTAAATTGTAAAAATATAATATATTTATACTTCCAAACCCTTAAAATGTATAATTTAACAATACTATTTATTTTCATTAAAAAAGTTTTTTTAGTTAAAATATTGTATTTTTCACTATTCACCCAAAAATGAAAGTTATCTGAAAAACACCAAAATTTATTGAAACAAAATTCTTCTATCCTGATTCTAAAGAAGTTATTTATTTTGTAAAATTAAATATATAAAAGTTTAAAATATTGGATTTAAACAGGGTTCTCCATTATAGGGTGGTAAAATTGCATTTTTCTAAAAAATACCTCTTTTATCAGAAAAAATTGATTTTATTTTTACAATATGTCTAAGGAACTCATAATATGGCTTATAATATTATAAGGATTATATAAAGTTATAAATTTAGTTAATAATCTGATTAGATAACATTACCCTAAGATAGACTTTGAGGATTAGTATAGAAGAACTTCCTATATTTTTGGCACTGTAGAGATTCTTGGAGTTTTCCACGAAATACATCCCTGTTTGGATATGAGCTAGTAGAGGCATCTCTGGCACCGATATACCTAGGGGTAAAACCTAAAAACACCACTTTGAGCTATACTCAAAAGGGAACTGCTGTACAATAATAGGCTTTGATGCACTATTGGTTACGACACTCCCATGGGATATGCTTAGGATAATTCACATTTTCATTACAAGCCATTATGATGTATTTAAGAGTAAATACTTTGTTAAAGAATACATTTTTTGATTATAGATTATATTAATAATCAATTCAATTTACGTTAAGTATTTTACATGTTTGGAATTATGCATTTTGATTCATAAACTAACCTAGTGTATGCAATTATTTAGAAATATCGCCTAGTAGAAGGAATGAGACCTCACGCAATACACATGATCCAATGAGTAATAATGATCATATCATTCATTGTATTAAGCCAACATTTAAAAAGGAAATAGTCTCTCACATATTATCATTATATGTAGAAATAATATCATGATCTTATAAGATAAGTAAATAATTCTATAATTCCTATGGCTTTTAAGGGAAGTCAGAGAAGAGAAGAATGGTAGAAAGAAAGAAGGATAAAGGGAATAAGGGAATGAAGGATTTTTCTCATATGTGATTAATGTGGAAATAATCACATTGGTATATTCTTTAAGTGAATAAGATTTTGTTATAAGTGTGGAGAAAATGATACCAAGTACGTGATTTCAAAGGTAAGAAAATGGTTTAAATTTCACAATGCTTCATTTACAAGGAGTTGGGACACTACGCGAATCAATGTCTAAATCATCAGAGTATTCCCAAATGACGCTCTTGGATAATAATCATGGTATGATACTAGTAATGATAGATAGGAATGATTATGAGTTCTTATGTTTTTATTAAAGTATTGTGTCATTTGAGTATTGTATTAATGATGTACATGTTATAAGAATTATACAGTATATAAGGATTATATTGTAGTACTATTTAATTAATGAATTGAGATTGTTTGGAACCACGAAAAGTGACTCAATGGTGAGTAAGTTCTTTTGGAAAATACATGGTTGAATGAAAGGCAAAACATTAATATGGTCTTGATACTATGGTATTAATTTTGGAATATGAGATGATTGATTTGGATAAATTATATTTGATATTCTTGACTACCTTGTTACTGATTAATGATTTGTATATTCTATCATTGTTGGAGTTTACAAAATTTTTGGATATAAGGATTATATCCATTATTCAACAAGGAATATTGGAGAATGAATTTAATCAATAATGTTTTATGGTAATTTAGTGTGTTACTATGTTTTAAAAGAATAAATGATTAATATATTCACATGTTATTATGTGTCAAAAAGGGTCTTCATTACATTTACCATCCTTACAAATTTTGGACAGTGAGTTTGGAAAGAAGTATTTTGGATAATTATAAAGGTTTTAATTGATTACATTTGACATTTTATACTTCTATTTAGGGTAAATCATTTCTCTAGATTATTTTTGGATTGTCATATAAGGGACGACTTAATGGTCGGGTGGCAACCCGTCGAGTCTGGAAAGGCCGCGATCCTTGAACCTGCAACCGAAGACTGACAAGGGTGCATCACCTACCACTGACCTACATGATGTTTTGGATTGTATAATGTAGTTTCTTTTTCTAGAGGTCTGATAGGTGAATTATAAATAAATTATTTTTGGAACCCTATACGAATAAGATAAATAGAATAATTTTTTACGTTCTATTATATTTTAGAGTGAATGATGAGTTTGTTGTAGAAATTAGATAAAGGATGAAACTCTAATTGTTAAGAATATATTTTTTTCTTCTCTTATTCTATGCATAAATTAATTCATAAACATTAGTTAAGATATCTTAAAACTAAAAATGTGTTATCCTAAAACCTTATGTTTTGTTGAACCAATGATATTTTAAATCATCATAGATTGATGGCTTTGAGGGCCTCAATTATACAATTGTTCGGGACTGATGAGCTCAATCACCCCATCTAAATATTTTTGTTTTCCACCAATTATGTGTCTCAAATTTCCACCATTGTTCTCCTAATCGAGATCATAATTTGGTGGTGACATTTTTATTCCCCTTTTCCTCTTATTAAGACTAAATTTTATTAACCCAATTTCCAATGTGGGTTATCCCACAAAGGTATTTTCTATTTTCAACCTTTTATTTTCAAAGAAAATTTTCAAATTACAAGGATTCAATTTATTGAAGGAGGGAAGAATTTAACACCCCAATATTTCATAGTACATTATTTCTTCAATGTATTTCAATAACTTGCACTACACACTACACTGAGTTCAAGTGCACTATGAATTACCAAAGTAGTCGTTCAAAAGAGGTTATGAATAGTATTAAATAAAATTTGATCTTTATATAATCCTTATAATTTTATAATCCATATTATGAGTTTCTTAGACATAATAAAAAAACAAATTCATCTTTTCGGATAAAAGATGTATTTTTAAAAAATTGCAATTTTATGGCCTTTTAATGGAAAACCTTTTTTAAATCCAATATTTTAACCATTTATATATTCAATTTGACAAAATAATCATCTTATATATAATTGGGACATATTAATTTAGTTTCAAAATATTTTTGGGGTCTTTCTGATAACTTTCAGATTTGGGTGAATAGTGTAAATACTATATTTTAACTGAAAGAAAGTTTTTAATCCAAATAATTTGTTGTATTAAATTATTAATTTTAATGGTTTTTATTTATAAATAGATTATATTTTTACCATTTAATCCAATGATATTCATTGGAAAAAATTTCACTTTGAAATTGAACATAAACAAGTATTAATCTTTTGTTAGTTATTATTTCTTAAAAACACGCTTTTTGGTTTTGACAATGGGAATTAATTTTAAATTAATAAATGAAACTTCTAAGTTTATAATTTGGTAATATTTACTTAATTATTGAATTCAGAATATCAAAATTATCTTAGTGTGATTTTTTGGTATTTGTCTGAAAACTTTTAATTTTTGCTGAATAGGGAAAAACACTGAGTTATAGTTTAAATACGAATTGTTATTTACATAAATAATTATTTTATTTAAATTTATTTTATGTCAAAATAGATACATAATACTGATATATATTTTAAATTTAATTCATTGGATTCATTTTGTAATAATATTAGATATATAAAATTTTATTGAACTTTTCACCGTCTTTTACCCACCTCCTAGGAGCATTTGAAAATTTAAATAAACCATAATTTTACCACTTTTGTGAGTTTAATTTCAAAAATTAAAGAGACACAGTTGACATCAGTAAGTAATATGTGGTTCATTATGATGAAAATAATTTTTGTTGATTAGTAACTATTTGCTTTTATTTACTACTGTTAAAAGTAAATAGGGTAATTAAGGGTAACAATGATATTATTATTACCCTAACACATGTACAAATTATATTGGATAAGTGTAAATTGACCAAAACAACCTTAGGAATAAAATATTAACCACTTTGGTTCACATGGATTAGATTAGGAAATTTATCATTATTTTATTTAAAGAATAGTTAAAAGAGTGAAATAAAAGTTTAATAATTAACATATTTTTAATATAGGGTTATTAATAATATAAAATAGAATATAAATATTCAATAGAAATATGAAAATATTTTCTACATAATGGTATTTTATTTATAATTTTTAGACATTATATAATTAAATTCATTTAGGACACAATGATGATGTAGTAATTACCATGTTAATGAATGATTAAAATAATTACATTATAAATATCAAAATAATTGTAATTTGAGACTTTTAATTAATTAAACTAATTTTACAGGTTAATATGACATTCTAGTGTTAGTTAGATGAATTTTTTTTGAAGTAATAATGTTGTTATGAATTTAGAAAAAACAAAATAGCCAATAGTGTCAAAATTGACAAAAAGGTGTTCTTAAAACAAATATTATATTATTGATTCATATTATAATCCTAAGTATATATGGTTTGGCACAAGGCCATCAGTTTTATGCAAATATATTTTACCTACTTTGAGCTGCTTTGATGTGGGTTTGGATTACCTTCACATTTCCCATCATTTCCTCTATATGTTCTAGGCGTACGAGTTTTCTTTCACCAACATCATCCCAACAGGTTGGTGTGCAACATCTCTTTCCGTATAACACTTCGTATGGTGTCATCTGAATACTTGAATAGATGCTATTATTATAGGAAAATTCTACCAGAGGTAAATATTGATCCCACTATCCTTGAAGGTCATATGATCATGATCTCAACATGTCTTTGAAGGTTTTAATATTCCGCTCTGATTGTCCACCAGTTTGAGGGTGGTAGGCAGTGCTCAAAATAAATTCAGTATCTAGGGCTTTCTGAAGACTTTTCTAGAATCTTGATGTAAAACATTGATCACGATCATAAAAAATCGATAGTGGTACTCCATGAAGTCTTACAAGTTCATTAATATATAGTCTTTCTAAACGTTCAAGTGGTAAATCTTCCCATATAGCATGAAAATGTGCTTACATGGTAAGACGATCAACAATGACCCATATTGCATCATTCCATTTAAGAAAATTTGGTAGCCCCATGAAAAAGTCCATCTTGATATCATCCCATATCTACTCAGGTATTGGAAGAGGTTTCATGACTCCTCCAGGATGTTGCCTTCCATCTTTCACTTGTTGACAAACCATACATCAGGACACAAAATCAGAAATCTCACTCTTCATGTTGCCCCACCAAATATTTTCTATCAAATATCTATAGATTTTGGTTCTCTCAGGGTCTATAGAGAAATTTGAACTATGGGAATCATCCAACAATCCACCATTTAGATCAGGTATATCAAGAACACAAATTCTCTTCCCAAATTTCAAAATCCCATCTTCATATACGAATTCACCAAATATCTCATCATTCACAGCTTTAATCATCTATTGAAACTTTACATTATTAACCTGAGAACATTTTATCCTTTCTAGTATATATGGTTATGCAACTATTTGTAAAAGCATTAATGATTCACCTTACATGGTTATTCCCATATCCATCTTTACTAGATCCATAAAAATAGGAACCCCTTCAACTCCCATTTTGTTCAAAACTACATGATCTTTTCTGCCCAAAGCATCTGCAACCTTATTTGTCATCCTCGGGTGGTAATGTATAGTGCAATCATAATCCTTATGTAGTTGAAGCCATATAATTTGACTCATGTTGATTTATTTCTGTGAGAAAATATAATTCAAACTCTTGTGATCGGTATATATCTCACATTTTTCACCATACAGATATTGTCTCCAAATATTCAAAGAAAATATTACAACTGATTACTCAAGATCATGAGTAGGATATTTTTCCTCATGAATGTTTAGTTGTCGTGATGCATAGGCAGTAACCCTATCATTCTACATAAGGACACAACCATGTCCTTTCTATGAAACATCACTGTAAATAACAAACCCATCAATCCCGGATGGTAGAGTCATGATACAAGCATTGACTAATCTTCTCTTCAGTTCTTCGAAACATTTTTCACACTCTTTTTTCCATACAATTTTAACCCCTTTTCGTGTGGGCTTTGTTAATGGGTTAGCCAACCAGGTAAAATTATAGACGAAACACTGATAATAACCTGCTACACCAATAAAACTGTGTACTTCAGTTATACTCATCGGTGTTGGCCATTCTTGGATTTCCTTGGTCTAAGAAGGATAAATGGAGATTCCATCCTTACAGACGATATGGACTAGAAAAGAAATCTCTTGAAGATAAAATGCACACTTTCTAAACTTCCCATACAATTCATTTCTTCTAAGAGTCTTCCGGAAATGCGCAAGTGATTTTCATGATCTTCATAACTTTGAGAGCATACCATGATATCGTCAATAAATACCACCACAAAATCATCAAGATATTCCTTGGAAACTCTATTCATTAGATACATGAAGACATAGGGGGCATTAGTCAGCGCAAATGGCATTATTGTAAACTCATAATGTCTGTACCTGGTTTGAAAAACTATCTTCAGAATGTCTACCTTATTCACGGACAACTGAAGTTATCCATATCGAAGGTCAGTCATTGAAAATTATTGAGCTCCATGAATTTGGTCAAATAAATCATCAATTGGAAGGAAGGGATACTTGTTCTTTATTTTTATAGCACTGATATCCCTGTAGTCAATGAACAACCTCATAGATCCATCTTTCGTCTTATGAAAAAAGGTAGGGGATCTCCATGGAGAAACACTATGGAGAATAATTCCCTTATTACTAAATTCCTTTAGTTTTTTCTTTATTTCCACTAATTATGCTGTGTCCATTCTACAAGGGGTCTTAAATATGGGCCTTGATCCAGGAATTAAATCAACTGAAAACTCCATTTCTAATTATGGAGGATGTCCTGGTAAATCCTCTGGAAACACATCAACATGTTCTTTCACAATAGGTACATCCTCTATTTGAACATTCCTTTCCTCATCCACAGTTATTTCATTCTCTTCCTCCCCAATAATTGAATTTAGTTGAGCGACTAGGGGTGTATCAAGTTAAGAATTAGGTTGTGACGATTCTTCCCTAAGTATAAGGTGTTATTTATCATTGTAATCAAAAATAGTAACCTAATTCTTCTTATAATAAATTTTTTCAACATGGTCCGAAAGACAATCCATACCAAGGATTATATAAAATTAAATAATGGGTATGATGATGAATTCTACAGATAAAGAACATTTATATGCCCTAATAGGGACTGAATCACAAAACATTGTTGCAATGATACTTCCCATAGGAGTTTTGACTGAAAACTCCCTTGTTAAATTAAATTGGAAATATCTAATTTTCATAGCGAACTGGGAAGATATGAAACAATGCGATGAACCAGAATCAAATAAAGCATTGGTTAAACTTGAGGAAATAGTTAAATTACCTGCCACTACATCTTTTGGAGCTTCAACCTTAGCCGTAGTGACAACATAAGATTGGACTTGATCCCTTGGAATTTTATAAGGTAAGTTCCCCTGACTCTTAGTACATTCATTTTCACAATTCTAGCTTTCTCTGAAATTGTAGCATTCCACATCGATAGCCTCATCCTTCCCCTTGAAATCTCAAGTTTGGTGTCCTTTTTCACCACACTTGTAATAGACTAGCATTCCCTTTAGGAATGTACCAATGTGTTTCCTCCCACATTTATTACATGATAGATATTAAACTTTTCCCTTCTTCGCCTTATTTCCATTTACAGAGTTTTCAGAAGATCTCTTATTCTCTTGCTTTGCTTTAAATTTGTAAGACACAAGATATTATTTTTCTGTCATGATATCACATGAGGCAATATCTTCGTACAATGACAAGAATTGTGAGACTAATCCTCGATGGATAAATGGTTTTAACCAATCAAATAAATGATCAATATGACTTCCTCGGATAGGTATATAATCTGTAGAAAGCATTGCTAACCTTGTACAGCTAGACTCGTATTTTCCAACATTCTCATTCTCCATTTGCCTCAGACTAAGAAATTGTCTTTTCATATCCACTGGATGGTCACGATAAAATTATTTTTCTAAGAAAATTTCTTTCGACTCCTGGAATTCCATATTTGATACTTCATCATCTTCTTTTGTGTTTTGAATAAATGGCCATCATTGATCAGTATCTCCAATGAGGCTGTAAACAGTCATGACATCTTTTTCCCTTTTGCTACTCCACAATGTGTGGAATATTTTCTCTATGATATTTCTCCATTGCTCAACTAATAGTGGATTTTTACCCCCATTGAATGTTGGTAGTTTTCTCCTCAAGAAGAAATCTAACATTGATCCCCCACACTATGGATCAGGGTGCTCCATATGGGAATGGTTATTATTCATAACCTGGGTGAGTTGTCACAGTATGGTGATTAGCTGATCAACACTAGTTTTCTCACAAACTCCAATGTAATTATCTTGAGCAGGAGGGAAATCTCTACCTGGAGTGCATGGATTGATATGGTTTCAATTCCCTTGACTAGGTGTTATTTCTAAACAATGGAATAAATTAGATTAGTTTATGAATTGAAATACCAAAATCCAAACTTGTAAAATACTTAACATAATCTAAACGGTTTATCGATATAATCCATAATCATAAAAAAATTCTTTTAGGAAGTATATACTCATAAAACCTTCATAATTTATTGTAAAAAATGTGAGAATTATCCTAACTATATCCCCTGGGAGTGTCATAACAAAGACTGTAGCATAGCCCGTTGTCATCCACCAGTTCCCGTTTGAGTCTAACTCAAAGCGGTGTTTTCGGGTTTTACCTCTAGAGTCATCTGTTCTCAAGCCTCCTCTACCTACTGGTATCCACACAAGGATGTATTACTTGGAAAACTTACAAAATCTATACAATACCAAAATTTTAGGATGTTCTTCTATACTAATCCTCAAAGTCTATCTTCAGGCTATGTGCTCTAATCAGAGTTTTCCTAAATCTAGTTTCCACAGTTTGTACTAAACTTCGTCTGGTACCAAATGTAATGCCCTGAACCCAGAAGCCCAGAGTCGGTGCATTATTACCAATAATTATCATGATCAAAAAATATCAAGTCTCTTAAGACTGATTAGTTCAGTATTCTTGTAAGTACAACATATATTAATAAGGGTTACATTACATCGTAAAATGGAATACAATAATAACATTGTTTCCATAGACAACACTGATATCCCATGGACTATCTCTGGAGGTCATTCATAATATAATTTTTTGCATCCTAGAAAAATAAAACATAGAAAGGGGTTAGCTCGGATGCTCATTATGGATAACGATACATCATAAACTTTCATAAATAAGCATAAATATTTAAGGCAATGTATAAGATTAAATCAAAAAACTTTTAAACATGAACATTAGAATAATATGGAAAAGATTAAATCAAATAATTTCATTTACTTATTCAAATGGATATTTTACTAGTCGAATAATCACTTGAAATATCAATAGACACTTTCATAATGACGGAATGCATAGCGTCAGACATTCATAAACACATAAACAAGGCCTTGTGCCAAAACTACGAATAACATTTTGTCAAGGCCTTGTTCCAAAACACTAGTTTGTCTTATGAGACCTACAGATTCCTCAAGGAGCCATAGCGGGCTCCACCCATCACTTACTAAGTCCAATGCATTCCTCATATGAAAAGCTTTAAACATAACATAAACATTCGTACTAAAACTAGAATACAAAATGTCAATACTTTATCCATAAATAATGAATGGTGTAAAAATAACACATCCACAGTCAAACATATCAAAAAACCTTTAATACAATATGGATGTTTTTTATCATAATAAATCAACTTCAAATAAGCTTAAAATCCATCAAAGGATGTGGACATAGATGAAATCAAAAACTTTTTTGGAGAAATATCTCTTTCTATTTTGAAATCATTTAAGAAAACATTTATTTTTTAAATATTTTAATATGCTTGTAAGGGAAGCTTCGAAGATGATATAACATCGGAAAATAGCCGCACCCGCCGTATAAGATGAAAAAAACATTATTACTATAATTTTGTCGAAAAGGTCATAAATTACATTGTTTGGAAAATGAAAAAAAGATTCCACTAAAAACATATAGGGTAAAATAAGAGTATAAATAACTTTACACCATTTTCTAGTAAATAGTATAAAAAATTCAAAATACATTTATAAAAATCCTGGATGTGGATGATAAAGAGGTCCCAGTAAATAATTATGTATAAACAACCTCGGATAATGAAGAGATTGTGAATTTAACGCTTACCTTGTACGTTTCCTTGGATGAGGGTAGCTTAAACTCCTATATAATGGTGAAATAGTTGTTATTAAATTATACAAGAATCATATACATTAATATGATATCTTATATGATCTTTTAATTTTTCTTTGTTAATAATATTTTACTATTATCGTCGTTTCAGGTGTTAACTTATTTCTTTTTCCTTTATATGCTTTGTTACGTATGTATTGTTTGTTATGGATATGATTTATATCTTTCATATTCATAATTCTATTAAGTATTTAAACATTATTTTTAATAATCTAATGAAAATTTGTCTTGAATGGATATGATGGGGAATAAATCTCATCGCGTTCGTGGAGATGGCAATCCGTACGTACGCACGAGTGATAATATCATTATTTTGATATTAAAATAATATATAATTGGATGTTATATCATATATAAAGAATCATTATAATATTATATTTATTATTTAAAACAATTAAACATCAATATTATTGCAATCCAATTAATAATGTATTAAATAACAATAGCACCACGACATGGAGACGTTAAGTCGTACGTACGCACGTATAGTGACAAGTAATTAAAGGGATGGATGGAATAATGAATATGGTTGTGCTTTATTTATAATAACATCACAGTATACAGAATATAATGTAGTTATTATTTTAGAATGGAAACAACAATGAAAGAGGAAGTTGATGAAGAAAGGAACTTGAAAGAGGTGATGAAATATTTACCTCTTCATCAGGTTCTTCCTATTTATATGATCAAAATAGCTCCTTAAGTTGGATTTATGACTAATGTAAGGCCTCAAGGATGAAGGGAAAAGATTTGTAAGGATATTTTTTTAGTTTTAGACCGATCAAAATGGATTTTAAGGGGTGAATTAGAGAGAAGTGGGAGTGCCCTTTTATAAGAGGGGTGAGGGGGACCTTTGGAAAAGCTAGAAATTTTATTTTATAATAAAATAATTTTCGGGTTCTAATGGCTCAAAAATAAATTATTTAAATTATAAACTGCGTATGGGTCTATAAACACTCAAAAAATAGATTTTAGACATGTTTTTTCAGTATTTCAACCTTATCTCTTCGTTTTAAATCTTAGTTAAATAGTTTGACATTTACCATGTCTCTTTGTATTTTTATATAACATGGTTAATGAAATTACTATATACATTGAAGAGAACCCCAAGTTGTTCATTAATGATACACCTATCATTACCTAAGTCATTTGACTGATCCTTATATTTTTATAAATAGAATATCAATTAATAATATAATATTTTTTTAAAAAACTCTTTTATGTCAATTTTGACACTATTAGATATTTTGTTTTTTCTAAGTTCATAACAACATTATTACTTCGAAAAAAATTCATCTAACCAACCCAAATATGTCTCATTAACCTAAAAATGTAGTGTAATTCATTAAAAGTGTCAAATTACATTATTTGTATATTTATAATATCAATTAATTTAATCATTCATTAATAAGGTAATTACTGCATCATCATTGTGTCAAAAATAAATTTAATTATTTAATGTCTAAAAAATATAAATAAAATACCATTATCTATAAAATAAATTTATATTTATAATGAATATTTATTGTTGAATTTATCTTATGTGTAACCATAAATTAAAAATGGTTTAGTTAATAAACATTGGATTTAACAATTTTAACTTTTATTTGAATTAAATAATAATAAATGTCCTAATCTAATCCAAGTGGAACTAAAATATCATATTTTATTCCAAGGGATATTTTGGTCAAATTACACTTATCCAATAGAATTAGGAAATGTGTTATGGTAATAATAATGTCAATTTTACCCTTAATTACCATATTTACTTTTAACTGTGGTTAATAAAAGTAAAAAGTTATTATTCACCAAAAATTATTTTCATCTTATTGAACAACATTTTACTTATTGAGATCAACTATGTCTCTCAGATTTTTGAAATTCAGCTCACAGAAGTGGTAAAACTTAGTATTGTAATGCCCCAACCCCAAAATCCCAAAGTTGGTGCATTATTACGTATCATTGAAATGATCATAAATTATCAAATCTCGAAATACCAATCAGTTTAGTAGCCTTGGAAGTACTAGATACATTCATAAGGATTATATTACATCATAAATGGAAAAATACAAGAACATTGTTTCCATTTATAACACTAAGATCCCATATTCTATCCCTGTAGGTCAGTTATATCATATATTCTTTGAATCCTGGGGAAAATAAAACATAGAAAGGGGTGAGCTCAGATGCTCAGTAACGATAACAATATTGATAAAACATTTATAAATAAGAAAAAAATTTAAAGCATTGTATTAGTCTAAAACAAAATCCTTTTAAAATTGAACATCATCCTAATATGTCAAATATAAAAACCAAATAATACCATTTCCATATTTACATGGATATTCTACTAGTTGAATAATCACATGCAATATCAATAGCCACTTTCATAATGATGGAATTAATAATGCCAGACTTTCATAACCACATAGTCAATGCCACATTCCAAGACTGAAAATAATATTTTTTTCAGGGCCTTGTTCCAAGACAGTAGTTTGTCTCATGAGACATGCCGATGCATCAAGGAACTATAGTGGGCTCCACCCGTCACTTACTAAGTCCAATTCATTTCTCATAGAAAAAGGTTTAATCATAACATAAAAATTTGTATTAAAACTAGCATACTAAATGTCAATACATTATGCATAAACCATGAATGGTAGGAAAATAACACATCCATAGTCAAATATATCACAAAACATTCAATACAAAATGGGATATTTGTATCATAATAAATCAACTTCAAACAAGATTAAAATTCATTAACGGATGTTGACATAAATGAAATCATACCTATTTGAGAGAAATATCTCATTTGTTTTTTTCAAATCATTTAAATTTACATAATTATAAAAGAAGATATTTATTTTCAAAAAAATTTAAATGATTTTAAGGGATGTTTCTATGATTTTATAACGACATAAAATAGTTCACCCATCATATAATTTAATAAAACATTCTTACCATGATTTTGTCGAAACAGTTAATAATGTAAATTGTTTGGAAAAAGACGGAAAGATTCCATTCAAAAATGTATAAGGTAAAATAAGGGTATAAATGATTTCAATCCAAAGTCTAGTAAATAGTAAAGATGTTTTGAAATACATTTTTATGAAAACACTGATGTGGATGATAAAGAGGTCCTAGTAGATACTTACGTAAAAACAACCTCGGCTAATAAAGTGCTTGTGAAATTAACCCTTACATTGTACTTTTACTTGGTTGATTGTAGATTAACCTCCTGTATAAAGATAAAATATTATTTATTAAATTATACAAGAATCATATACATTAATATTATATCATATATTATCATTGATTATTTCCTTGTTAATAATATTTTTGTATTATCATCGTTTCGGGTGTTAACTGATTAATTTTTTTTGTATATGATTTGTTATGTAAGTAATGTTTGTTTTGGACATGATGTATCTTATTAAAATTCATAATTATATTATTTCTTTAAAATTTACTTTTAATCATCTAATGAAATTTAGTCTTGAATGGATACGATGTGGAATGAATCTCATTGTGTTCACAGAGACAGCAATCTGTACGTACGCACGAGCGACAATATCATTCTTTTGATATTAAAACAATATATAATTGGATGTTATATAATATATACAGAATAATTATCATGTTAAATTTATTATCTACATCATATACACATCATTGTTATACCCATCCAAATAATAATGTAATGAATAACAATTACCCCACGACATGGAGACGATAAGTCATACGTACGCACATATGGTGACATGTCATTCAAAGGATTGACAGAATAATGAATATGGTTGTTACATATTTATAATAAAATCAATGTGTATTGAAGATACTGGATTTATTATTTTATAATGGATACCACAAAGAAAGAGGAAGTGGAAGAAGAAAAGAACTTGAAAGATGTTATGAAATATTTACCTCTTCTTCGGGTTCTTCCTTTTGATTTGATCAAAAGGGTTCCTTAGTTTTCCTTTCTGACTAATGGAAGGACTCTAGAATAAAGTTAGGAAATTTGGTAAGATATTTGGGTAGGGTATGGCCAAACAAAATGGCTTTTAAGGTGTTAATTAGAGATAAGGGGAATTTCCCTATTATAAGAGGGGATATCGGAACCATAGGAAAAGGTAGATATATAATTTTATAATAAAATCATTTTCGGATTATAATGGATCCAAAATGAATTATTTAAAGTATAATGTTGGGTATGTTCGAAAACCACTCAACCAATAGGTTTTAGACAGGTTTGGGTTACTATATTAACTTTATCTTTTAGATTTAACTCTTTGTTAAATAGTTTGACATTTACCATGTCTCTTTTTATTTTTATATTATATGGTTAATAAACATACTATATAATTATTAGAGAACCCAAATTTGTTAATTAATGATAAAACTATCATTAAATAAGTCTTTTTTCTGAACCGGAATTTTTAGGAATAGAATATAAATTGATAATATAATTTTTTTTTAAAACTCTTTTATGTCAATTTTGACACTATTTGATATTTTGTTTTTTCTATGTTCATAACAATATTATTACTTCAAAAACAACTCATATAACCATCCCTAATATTTCATATTAACCTATAAATTTAGTAGAATTTATAAAGAGTCTCAAATTACATTTATCTGGATATATATAATATCAATTATTTTAATCTTTTACTAATATGTTAATTACTGCATCATCATTGTGTCAAAAATAAACTTAATTATTTAATGCCTAAAAATATAAATAAAATTCAATTATGTAGGAAATATTTTGATCTTTCTAATGAATAGTTATAGTCGAATTTATCTTTTTTTAACCCTATATTAATAATGGTTTAGTTATTAAACATTGAATATGACACATTTAACTCTTCTTTGAATTAAATAATAATAAATGTCCTAATCTAATCCATGTGGACCTAAACGACCATTTTTTATTCCTAAGTTTTTTTGGTAGAATTACACTTATACAATAGAATTAGAAAATGTGTTAGGGTAATAAATAATGTCATTTTTACCCTTAAATACACTATTTACTTTTAATCGTGTTTAATAAAAGAAAAAAGTTACTATTCATCAAAAATTATTTTAATCTTATTGAACAACATTTTTCTTACTGATATCCACCTTTTCTCTCGGATTTTTGAAATTCAACTCAAAGAAGCTGTAAAATTATTTTTTATGCCAATTTGCAAATGCTCCTAAGAGGTGGGTAGAAGACAATAAAAAGTTTAATAAAATTTTTTATATATCTAAAATTATTATAAACTGAATCCAAGGAATTACATTAAACTTATATTGGTATTATGTATATACATTGACCTAAAATAAATTTAAATAAAATAAATAATTATTTATATAAAAATTTGATTTTAAACTATAACTAGTGTTTTTTACTATTCATCAAAAATTGAATATTTTCTTAAAAATACCAAAAATTCACCCTAAGATAAAATGGAAAACCAAAAAAACATTGTTACATATCATTGGGATGATAAAAAATGATCACGTCTCGAAATACCGATTAGTTTAGTAGCCTTTGAAGTACAAGATGCATTTATAATGTTTACATTACATCATAAAATGGAAAACAACAACAACATTGTTTCTACAAACAACACTGAGATCCCATAGACTATCCCTACAGGTCAGTCATAATATATTTCTTCGCATCCAGGTAAAAATAAAAAATAGAAACGGGGGAGCTCAGATGCTCAGTAAGGATACCGATATTGTGGAAACTTTAAAAAATAAGCATAAACATTTAGGGAAATGTATAAGATTAAAACAAACCCTTTTAAACTTGAACTTTAGCATAATATGGAAACGATAAAATCACATAATTCCATTTATATATTAACATGGATATTCTACTAGTAGAATAATCACATGCAATATCAATACCCACTTTCATAATGATGTAATGCATAATTCCGGACATTCATAACCACATAGTCAAGGCCTTGTACCAAGACTACAAAAAATATTTATTCAAGGCCTTGTGCCAAGACACTAGTTTGTCTCATGAGACATACCGATACATCGAGGAGCTATAGTAGGCTCCACCTGTCACATACTATGTACAATGCATTCCTCATATGAAAAGGTTTAAACATAACATAAAAATTCGTATTAAAACTACCATATTAAATGTCAATACAGTATCCATAAACTATGAATGGTGTAAAAATAAAAAATCCACAGTCAAACATATAAAAAACCATCAATACAATATGGATGATTTGTATCATAATAAATAAACTTCAAACAAGTTTAAAATCCATCAAAGTATGCTGATATAGATGAAAATGATTTGTAAGACTCTCTGAGAGAAATATCCTTTTTTCATGAGAACATTTAATAGTCACAAAATTTAGAAAGGAATACATTTAACGATTTTTTTTTGAATGAAATTGTCCCATACCACTTTGAATATTTTTAAAGGAATTAACATTTTAAAATCATTCATGTCCATTAAAATAAATCCTTAAAAACCATTTTTGAAAACATGGACCTTAATGATTATGATTTAGAAGAATAAATATTTAAAACATTTGAAATCGTGTTTTAGTAAAAAAAATCCCCTAAAAGAATCCCTTTGAAAACACATTCATGAAACATGTATATGTATAATAAATATGACCCAGTAGATACCTACGTAAAACCAACCTCAGATAATAAAGATACTGTGGAATTAACCTTTACCTCGCACATTCCATTGGTCAAGGGTACATTTGACCTCCTTTATAATGACCATTTTATGTTATTATATTACACCAGAACCATATTAATAGTCATTATTTCATACATGATTCATTTATAACTTTATAAAATCCATTTAATGATGATTTTCATGTTAAATTTACATTTTAGGTAATAATATCTTTCTTTATCATACATATTTTACCTTGTTATTCGTGATCGTGTCACTTAGATAATGATTTAAATATTTCCAGAATATAAGCCTTGATTTATAAATCATACATATTTAGAATATAAATATTTATAATAGATAGATATATGAAATGGAAAACTCCTTTTATGAAGACGATAGGCCGTACATACACATAAATGCAGTTTCTATTTTCATATTGTATTGAACGGATGTAAGTGAATAAGATTTATGTATGTAAATATATACATATATATATAAATATATATATATATATATCTAGTATCATTATTATTTCTAATATTACATACTTATTAGTTATATATATTTTTATAATTGTCGATGAATGGTGAATATGGAAATGAATCTCATCGCGTCGTGGAGACGGTAATCTGTACGTACGCATGAGAAACAATATAATTTCCTTAAAGTTGTTGAATTGGATGGTATATTAATTTTACAGAGACATTAGCATGTTATTTTAATTATTTAAATACATATTACTCATCATTATATCCATCCAAATAAGATAGTGTTGAATAACAAATTACACCACGATGTTGAGAATGTTAGTCGTACGCATGCCCGCATATTGACATTATCATTCATAGGATGGATAAAATAATGAATATGGTTCTATAATATTTATAATAACATAACAATTTATATAAGGTACTGGTGTTATTTTTTTTATGGTAATAACAATGAAAGAGTAAGTGGAAGAAAAAAATAACTTTAAAAAGGGTGGTGAAATCATTATATATTCTTCATGTTTTTCCTTTTTATTTGATCGAAAGGGATCCATAGGTTGGATTTATGATCAAATTAAGGCCTCTATAATTATGGGAGGATAGTTGGGAGGATATTTGGGTAGAGGTTGGCTGAGAAAAATGGCTTTGATGGTGTGAATTAGTGAAAAGGGGGAGTTCTTTTTTATTAGATGGGTGAGGGGCACCTTAGGAAAAGATAGAAATATTATTTTATAATAAAATCATTTTCGGTTTATAATGTCTCCAAAATGAATTATTTAAAGGCTAAGGTGGGGATGGGTGGAAAACCACTCAAAAAATAGGTTTTAGACAGGATTGGATCACTTTTTTAAACTTATCCTTTAGATTTAACTTTTAGTTATATAGTTTGAAATTTACCCTGTCTCTTTATATTTTTATATTATATGTTTATTAAACTTTCTATATACTTCCAAGAGAACCCCAAATGGTTATTTAATGATAAAAATATAAATATATATATTTTTTGTCTGAACCTTATATTTTTAGGAATAGAATATCAATTAATAATATAATATTCCTTTTAAAAACTCTTTTATGTCAATTTTGAAACTATTTGGTATTTTGTTTTTTATAAATTTATAACACAATTATTACTTCGAAAAAAATTCAAATAACCAACCCCAAATATGTCATATTAACCTAAAAAATTATTCTAATTCATAAAATGCTAAAAATTACATTTATATGGATATTTATAATATCAATTATTTTAATCATTCATTAATACTGTAATTATAACATCATCATTGTGTCATAAATGAATATAATTTTTTAATGTATAAAAAATATAAATAAAATAACATATTTTAAGAACTATTTTGAGATTTTTAATGAATATTTATAGTCAAATTTATCTTTTGTGTAACCCTTTATTAAAAATGGGTTACTTATTAAACATCAAATTTGACACTTTTAACTCTTATTTGAATTAAATTATAATAAATGTCTTAATCTAATCCAAGTGAAACTAAAGGATCATATTTTATTTCAAAGGTAGTTTTTGGTCGAATTAAACTTATCCATTAGAATTTGGACATGTGTTAGGGTAATAACAATGTCATTTTTACCCTTAATTACCCTATATATTTTTTAATTGTGGTAAATAAGAGAAAAAATTTACTATTCCCCCAAAAATTATTTTCATCGTACTGATCGACATTTTACTTCATGATATCAACCGTGTGTCATTGATTTTTCAAATTCAACTCACAGAAGCGGTAAAATTATGTTTTATGTAAATTTTCAAATGCTCCAAGGAGGTCGGTAAAATGTGGTAAAAAGATCAATAAAATTTTGATATATCTAAAATTATTATAAACTAACTATAATGAATTAAATTAAAGTTATATATGTAATATTTGTCTATTTTGACCTAAAATAAATTTAAAACAAATAATAAATTAGTTAAATCAAAAGTTGGTTTTAAACAATAACTCATTGTTTTTCACTATTCATCAAAAATTGAATGTTTTCAGAAAAATACCAAAATTTCACCCTAAGATAATTTTGTTATTCTGAATTCAAAAAAAAATTCTATTTTACCAAATTCAAAATATAGAAGTTTCATTTTAAAATTTATAATTAATTTTTGTTTTCAAAACCAAAAAGAGTGTTTTTAAGAAATAATAACTAACAAAAGATTGATACTTGTTTATGTTCAATTTCAATGTGAAATTATTTCATATAAATAACATTGTATTAAATGATAAAAATATAATCTATTTATACATCCAAATCATTAAAATGTATAATTTAACATTAAAAATTATTTTTATTAAAAAATTTGTTTTAAGTTAAAATATAGTATTTTTTACTATTCACCCAAATATGAATGTTATCAGAAAAACACCAAAAATTTATTAAAACTAAATTCTTATTACCTGATTCTAAAGAAGATGTTTATATATTCAAAATAAATATATAAATGTTTCAAATATTGGATTTAAAAATGGTTCTCCATTAAAAGACGGTAAAATTGCATTTTAAAAAAATACTTCTTTTATCTGAAAAAAAAAAGAAATCTTTTGTAATTATGTCTTTGAAACTAATAATATGGATTCTAAAATTATAAAGATTATATACAGTTCAAAATTTAGTTAATAATTTTTATAACCACTTCTGAACGGCTAGTTTGGTAAGTCTTTGTGCTTTTGAACTCGGTGTTGCGTGTAGTGCAAGTTATTGAATTACATTGATGAAATAATGTACTATGAAATCTCAAGGTGTTACACTCTTCCCTCCTTCAATAAATTTTTTCCTCACAATTTGAAATTGTTATTCAAAAAAAAGTTTGAAAATAGAAAATTCCTTTGTGGGAGAACCCGCATCGTAAATTGGATTAATAAAATTTTTGTCTTAATAAGAGGAAAAGGGTAATGAAAAAGTCACCACCAAATTATGATCTCGTTTAGTAGAACATTGATGGAAATTAGAGACACATAATTGGAGAAAAACATAAATATATGTAGGTAGTGATTGAGGTCATCAAAAACAAAAAAATTTCGAATTGAGGGTCTCGAATCCATCAATCTATGATGATTTGAAATATCATTGGTTCAAAAAAAATATAAGGTATTAGGATAACACATTTTTAGTTTTAAGATCCCTTACCTAAAGATTAAGAATTAATTTCTTCATAGAATAAGAGGAGAAAAAAATATACTTGACAATTAGAGTTTAATCCTTTAACTAATTTCTACCACAAACTCATCTTTCACTCTAATAGATAATAGAACTTAAAACAATATTCTATTTATCCTATTCGTATAGGGTTCCAAAAAAATGTATTTATAATTCATCTACCAGACCTTTAAAAAAATTCATTATTCAATCTAGGACATCATGTGGGCCAGTGGTAGGTGATGCACCCTTTTCGCCCTTCGATTTTAGGTTCAAGTCTCACGGCCTTTCCAGACGCGACAGGTTACCGCCCGACCTCTGGGTTTTACTTTTTATGGAAATCCAAAAATAATCTCAAACAAAACTTATCCAAAAAACTCCTGACCAAACTCACGGTCCAAAATTTATAAGGAAAGTAAACACAATGAAGATCCATTTCGCCACACAATAACATGTGAACACCTTCATCCTGAATTCTTTTAAAACAACATAACATCCTGAATTACCATAAAACCTTATTGATTACATTCATGCTCCCTTACACCTTATAGAATACTGGACATACTCCTTCTATACAAAAATGTTGTAAACTCCAACAATGATGTAATATACAAATCATTAATCAGTTTCCAGGTAGTCAATAATATCCCATTTAATTTATCCAAATCAATCATGTATAATTACAAAATCACTACCTCAGTATCATAACCATATTATGGTTTATATTTCTCTCAACAATATATTTTCCAAAAATTTAACATGCTATTGAGTCACTTTTCTTAGTTCCATAAAATCTCAAGTCCATAATGCAATAGTACTGAAGTACAATCCTTATATACTCTATAATTATTATAACATGTACATCATTAATACAATACTCAAATGACAGAATACATTAATAACAACATAACGAATCTAATAATTCCTCTTCATCTTTGGTAGTATCATAAATTTATTATTATCCAATAGCAGCATTGGGGGTATACTCTGATTGTTTGGATATTGATTTGCATAGTGTCCCAACTCCTTGTAGATGAAGAATTGGACATTTCAAAAAAAATCTCACCCTTGCAATCACGTATAGGGTGTCCTTTTTCACCACACTTATAACAAACTCTCATTCCCTTCATTCATTTACCAATGTGATTCTTTCCACAGTTATCACATATGGGAAATTCATTCTATTCCCTCTTCCCATTATCCATATTTATATCTTCCATCCTTTTTTCAATTTCTTCCCTTCAAATCCATAGGACACAGAAAATTCTTTACTTATCTTATTAATACATGAGATTATTTCTTCATATGTTGAGAATACAAGGGAGACTATTTCCTTTCTAAATTTTGGATTAATATTTTGAAAGATATGATACTTCTTACTATTTGGATCATACGTATTGTGGGAGTTCAAATTATTGCTGGGCACCATTTCAATACAATGGCATACACTATTTCAGTTTATGAATTGAAATGAATAATTCCAAACTTTTAAAATACCTAACGTAAATTGAAGAGTTTTTGAATATAATCCATAATCAAAAAAATTCCTTAAGGAAGTATATACTCATAAACCGTTCAGAATGGTTTGTAAAGAAAATGAGAATTATCCTAAGCATATCCCACGAAAGTTTCATAACCAAGAGTACATCAAGGCCCGTTGTCATGCACTATTTCCTATTCAAGTCTATCTCAAAGCAGTGTTTTTGGGTTTTACCCTTAGGTACTTCTGTGCTTGAGCCTCCTCTACCAACTTGTATCTAGACAAGGATGTATTTCTTGGAAAACTTACAAAATATCTACAATACCAAATTTTTTGGAAGTTCTTCTATACTAATCCTAAAATTCTATCATAGGGTTATGTTCTCTCATAAGAGTTTACATAAATCTAGTTTCCCAGGTTTGTACCAAACTTCCACTAATACCGACTGTAATGCCCCCACCATAGAATCCCAGAGTCGGTGCATTATAATGTATCATTGGAATGATCACAAAATATCATGTCTCGAAAGACCGATTAGTTTAGTATCCTTGGAAGTACTAGATACATTCATAAGGTTTACATAACATCATAAAATGGAAAACTTCAACAACATTGTTTCCACAGAAAACACTAAGATCCCATAGACTATCCCCACATGTCAATCATAATATACTTCTTCGCATCATGGAAAAAATAAAAAATAGAAATAGATGAGCTCAAATCCTCAGTAAGGATAATAATATAGCAGAAAAGTTCATAAATAAGCATAAACATTTATTTCAATGTATAAGACTAAAAGAAAATCCTTTAAAACTTGAACATTAGCATAATATGGAAAATATAAAATCAAATAATTCTATTTAATTAATCACATGGATATTCTACTAGTTGAAGAATCACATGAAATATCAATAGCCACATTCATAATGATGGAATGCATAATGCCAGACTTTCATAACCACATAGTCAAGGCCATGTGCCAAGACACTAGTTTGTCACATGAGACCTTCCGATGCATCGAGGAGATATAGCGGGCTCCACCCGTCACTTACTAAGTCCAATGCATTTTTCATATGCAAAGGATTAAACATAACATAAATATTCATATTAAAACTAGCATAATAAATTTCAATAATTTATCCATAAACCATGAATGGTGTAAAAATTATACATCCACAGTCAAACATATCACAGAAAACTTCAATACAATATAGATGATTTGTATTATAATAAATCAACTTCCAACAAGTTTGAAATCCATCAAAGGATGTTGACATAGATGACAATGATATGTAAAACTCTTTGAGAGAAATATCCCTTTTTTCCTAAAAACAATTAAAATCACACAATTTAGAAAGGAATACATTTAAGGACAATTTTTTGAATCAATGTGTCCCATACCACTTTGAAACTGTTGAAAGGAATTAACATTTGAAAAACATTCATGTCCATATAAATAAATCCTTAATTTTTTTTAAAAATATGGACATTAATGATATTGATTTAGAAGAATAAATATTTAAATCATTTGAAATGATGTTTTAGTAAAAATGTCCCTTAAAATAAACCCTTTGAAAACTCTTTCCTGAAACACGGACATAGATAAAAAATATGTCTCGGTATATACTTACGTGAAAACAACCTCGGATAATAAATAGATTGTGAAATTAACCCTTAACTTGCACTTTCCTTTGGTTGAGTGTACGTTTAACCTCCTATATAATAACCATTGTATTTTAGTAGATTATACCAGAACAATATTCATATTTATTGTATCATACATGATTCATTTATGACTTCATACTACCCATTTAATCATTATTTTCATGTTAAATTAACATTTTGAGTAATAATCTCTTTCTTTATCGTACGTATTTAAACATGTTATTCTTGATCGTATCATTTAGATCATTTTATAAATACATCCAGAATATAAACCATGATTTATAAATAATACATATTTAGAATATAAATATTTATAATAGACAGATATGTGAAATGGAAAACACCGTTTATGGAGACTGTAGGTCGTACGTACGCATAAATGTAGTTTCTATTTTCATATCATATTGAATGGAAGTAAGTGAATAAGATATATGTAAGTATATAAATATATATATATATATAATTTATCTAGTCTCATTATTATTTCATATATTTCATACTTATTAGTAATATTTTTTTTATAATCGACGATGAATGGGGAACGTTGAAATGAATATCATCGCGTCGTGGAGACGGTAATCCGTACGTACGCACAAGCGACAATATAATTTCCTTAAAAGTGTTGAATTTTATGGTATAGTAATTTTAAAGTGAAAATATCATGTTATTTTTATTATTTATATAAATATTACTCATAATTATATCCATCCAAATAAGATAGTGTTGAATAACAAAATACATCACGGTGTGGAGACAGTAAGACCTATGTACGCACGCATGGTGACATTATCGTTCACAGGATGGATAAAATAATGAATATGGTTGTAAAATATTTATAATAACATCACAGTATATATAAGGTAATAGGGTTATTATTTTGGTATGCCAATAACAAAGAAAGAATAAGTGGAAGAAAAAATGAACTTGAAAGAGGGTGGTGAAATCATTACCTCATCTTCTGGTTTTTCATTTTGATTTGATAAAAAGTTCTCCATAAATTGGCCTTGTGATCAAAATAAGGCCCCTAGGATGAAGGTAGGACAGTTGGGAGGATATCTATGTATAGGTTGGCTGATCCAAATCACTTTGAAGGTGTGAATTAGAGAGAAGTGGGAGTACCCTTTTATATGAGGCGTGAGGGGCACCTTAGAAAAAGCTAGAAATATTATTTTATAATAAACTCATTTTATGTTGCTAATGGCTCCAAAATGAATTTTATAAAGTATAAGGTGGTTATGGGTCGAAACCCACTCAAACAATAAGTTTTAGAAAGCTTTGGGTCACCAATTTAACCTTATCTTTTAGATTTACCTCTTCGTTAAATAGTTTGACATTTACCATGTCTCATAGTATTTTTATATTATATGGTTAATAAACATACTATATGATACCTAGCTGACCCCAAGTGGTTCATTAATGATACAAATATCATTTAATAAGTCTTTTTACCGATCCTTTGATTTTTAGGAATAGAATATCAAATAATAATATAATATTTGTTTTAAAAACACTTTTATGTCAATTTTGATACTATTAGTTATTTTGTTTTTGATAAATTCACAACAGTATTATTAATTCGAAAAAAATTCATCTAACCAACCAAAATATGTCTTATTAACCAATAAAATTAGTGGAATTCATAAAAATCTAAAATTACATTTATTTGGATATTTATAATATCAACTATTTTAATCATTCATTAATACGGTAATTGTTGCATCATCATTCTATCATAAATAAATTTAATTATTTAACGTCTAAAAACTATAAATAAAATACCAGTATGTAGGAAATATTATTATATTTCTAATTAATATTTATAGTCGAATTTATATTATGTGTATCCCAATATTAAAAATGGTTTAGTTATTAAACATTGAATTTAACAATTTTATGTCTTCTTTGAATTAAATTTCAATAATTTCCTAATCTAATCCAAGTGGACCTAAAGGATCATATTTTATTCCTAAGGTTTTTTGGGTATTATTAAACTTATCCAATAGTATTAGAACATGTATTAGGGTAATAATAATTTCATTTTTAACCTTCATTACCCTATTTAATTTTAACCTTGGTAAATAAATGTAAAAATTACTATTCAAAAAAAATTATTTTAATCTTATTAAACCACATTTTACTTATTCATATCAACCGTGTCTCTCGGATTTTTGAAATTCAAATCGCAGAAGCGGTAAAATTATGTTTTATGTAAATTTGAAAATGTTTCTTGGAGGTGGGTAAAAGACGGTAAAAAATTCAATAAAGTTTTCATATATATAAAATTGTTGTAAACTAATTCCAGTGAATTACATTCAAATTATATAGGTATTATGTATCTATTTTGACCTAATATAAATTAAAATATAATTAATAATTATTTAAACAAAAAGTCGGTTTTAAACATTAGTGATTGTTTTTCGCTATTCATAAAAAGTTGAAAGATTTCAGAAAAATACAAAAATCTCACCCCAAGAAAATTTTGATGTTCTGATTTCAAAAATTAAGTCTATTTTACCAAATTAAAAAAATATAAGTATCATTTATTAATTTAAAATTAATTTCTGTGGTCAAACCCAAAAGAGTGTTTTTAAGAAATAATAATTAATAAAAGATCGATACTTGTTTATGTTCAATTTCAAACTGAAATTATTTCCAATAAATAAAATTGGATTAAATGGAAAAAATATATTCTATTTATACTTCCAAACCATTAAAATGTAAAATTTAACAATACAAATTACTTTGATTAAAAATGTTGTTTTGAGTTAAAATATAGTATTTTTCAATATCCACCCAAAAATAATAGTTATCAGAAAAACAAAAAAATTTATTGAAACTAAAGTCTTATGTCCCGATTCTAAATAAGAAGTTTATTTTGTCAAATTGAATATATAAAATATTAAAATATTGGATTTAAAAACGGTTCGCCATTATATGGAGGTAAAATTGCATTTTTTTTTAAATACTTCATTTTTCATAAAAAATGATTTAATTTTTTCATTGTGTCTAAGAAACTCATAATATAGATTATAATATTATAAGGATTATATGAAGTGCAAAATTTTAATTAATACTATTATTATACCACATTAACCTAAGATAGACTTTGAGGATTAGTATAGAAGAACTTCCTATAATTTTTTGTACTGTAGAGATTCTGTGAGTTTTCCATGAAATACATCCCCATATTGATATGAGCAAGTAGAGGTCGCTCTGGAATAGATGTTCCTAGGGGTAAAACCTAAAAACACCACTTTGAGCTATACTCTAATCAGAACTGGTGCACGACAACAGTCTTTGATTCAATATTGGTTACGATACTCCCAGGGGATATTCTTAGGATAATTTACATTTTCATTACAGGACATTATAATGGATTTAAGAGTAAATACTTTCTCAAAGAATACATTTTATGATTATAGATTATATGCATAATCTATTCAATTTACGTTAGTTATTTTACATGTTTGGAATTATGCATTGTGATTCATAAACTAACCTTGTGTATGCCACTATTAAAAACTGGCACCTAGTAGAATAAATGAGACCTCAAGCAATACACATGATCCAATGAGTTAGAATGATCATATATTTCATTGTATTAAGCCAACATTTAGAAAGGAAATAGTCTCCCACGTATTATAATCAAATGAAGAAATAGTTTCATATGTTAATAAGATAAGTAAAGAATTCTTTAATTCTTATGGCTTTGAAGGGAAGCCAGAGAAGAGAAGGATGGTAGAAAGAAATATGGATAAAGAGAATAATGGAATGAAGGATTTTTATCATATCTGATAACTGTGGAAAGAATCACCTTGGTAGATTCATGAAGGGAATAAGATTTTGTTATAAGTGTGGAGAAAAAGGACACAAAGTATGTGATTTCAAAGGTAAGAAAAAAGTTTCAAATGTACAATGCTTCATCTACATAGAGTTGGGACACTACGCGAATAAATGTCCTAATCATCATAGTATTCATAATTTATGAAATTGAATAATAATCACGTTATGATACTACCAATGATAAAGAGGAATGATTAGAGTTCTTATGTTTTTTATTAATGTATTTTTTTTATTTGAGTATTGTATTAATGATGTACATGTTATATGAATTATAATGTATATAAGGATTATACATCAGTACTATTTCATTAAGGACTTGAGATTGTGTGGAACCAAGAAAAGTGACTCCATGGAATGTTAAATTTTTTGTGAAATACATGGTTGAATAAAAGACATAACATTAATATGGTCTTGATACTGAGGTATTAATTTTGGAATAAGAGATGATTGATTTTGATAAATTATATTGGATATTCTTAACTACCTTGTTACTGATTAATGATTTGTATATTCTATCATTATTGGAGTTTACAACATTTTTGGATATAAGTATTACATCTAGTATTCTATATGGAATAAGGGATCATGAATCTAATCAATAAAGTTTTATGCAAATTCATGGTTTTACTATGTTTGAAAAGAATATAGAATGAAGTTATTTACATGTTATTACGCGGCAAAAAAGATCTTCATTACGTTTACCTTCCTTATAAATTTTGGACTGTGAGTTTGGGAAGAAGTATTTTGGATAAGTCTAAAGGTTGTAAATGATTTTGTTTGACATTGTATATTAGTTTTTAGGTTAAATCATTTCTCAAGATTATTTTTTGGATTGTCATAAAAAGGACGACTTGATGGTCGGGTGGCAACCCGTCACGTCCGGCAAGGCCGCGAGACTTGAACCTGCAACCGAAGACAGACAAGGGTGCATCACCTACCACTGGTCTATGTGATTTGTTTTGGATTGTATAATGTAGTGTCATTTTTATAAAATTCTAACAGGTAATTTATAAATTCATTGTTTTTGGAACCCTATATGAATAGGATTAATAGAATATATTTTTAAGTTCTATTATCATTTAGAGTTAAAGATGAGTTTGTGGGAGAAATTGGTTAAAGGATGGAACTCTACTTGTTAAGTATATATGTTTTTCTTCTCTTATTATGTGCAGAAATTAATTCATTAACTTTAGGTATGATATATTAAAACTAAAAATGTGTTATCCTAAATCATTATGTTTTGTTGAACCGATGATATTTTAAATCATCATATATTGAAGGCTTTGAGGCCCTCAATTCTACAATTTTTTGTGACTGATGACCTCAATCACCCCATATAAATATTTATTTTTCCCCCAATTATGTGTCTCAAATTGAAACCATTTTTCTCATAATCGATATCATAATTTGGTGGTGAATTGTTTATTCCCCTTTTCCTCTTATTAAGACTATATTTTATTAACCCAATTTCCGATGTGGGTTATCCAATAAAGGTTTTTCCTATTTTCAACCTTTTATTTTTGAAGAACAATTTCAAATTATGAGGATTCAATTTATTGAAGGACGGAAAAATTTAACACCCCAATATTTCAAAGTACGTTATTTTTTCAATGTAATTCAATAACTTGTACTACACACTGCACTGAGTTCCAACGCCCCATGCTCACCAAACTAATCGTTCAAAAGAGGTTATGAATAGTATTAACTAAAATTTGAACTTTATATAATCCTTATAATTTTATAATCCATATTATTAGTTTCTTAGACATAATGAAAAAAATTCATTCTTTCAGATAAAAGAAGTATTTTTTTTAAAATGGAATATTACCGCCTTTTAATGGAAAAACTTTTTTAAATCCAATATTTTAAATATTTATATATTCAATTTGAAAAACTAAACCTATTAATTATAATCGAGACATAGGAGTTTAGTTTCTATAAATTTTTGGTGTTTTTCTGATAACATTCATAGTTGGGTGAATAGTGAAAAATACTATATTTTAACTAAAATCTTGTTTTTTAATAAAAAAAACTCTGTTGTGATAAATTATACATTTTAATGGGTTTGAAGTACAAATAGATTATATTTTTACCATTTAATCCAATGTTATTCATTGGAAATAATTTGACTTTGAAATTGAACATAAACAAGATTTAATCTTTTGTTAGTTATTATTTCTTAAAAACACGCTTTTTGGTTTTAACAACAAGAATTATTTTTAAATTAATAATTGAATATTCTGTGTTTTGTATTTGGTAAAATAGACTTAATTTTAGAATTCAGAATATCAAAATTAGCTTAGTGTTATTTTTTGGCATTTTTCTGAAAACTTTCAATTTTTGATGAATTGTGAAAAACACTAAGTTATGGTTTAAATGAAAATTTTTATTTACATATTTAATTATTTTATTTAAATTTATTTTAGTAAAAAATAGATACATAATACCAGTATATATTTTAAATGTAATTCATTAGAGTCATTTTTTAATAATATTAGATATATAAAATTTTATTGAACTTTTCACCGTCTTTTACCCACCTCCAAGGAGCATGTTCAAATTTACATAAAGCTTAATTTAACCAATTCTATGAGTTTTATTTCCAAAATCCAAGAGACGCGGTTGATATCAGTAAGTAAAATGTGATTCAGTATGATGAAAATAAATTTTGGTTAACAGTAACTTTTAACTTTTATTTACTACGGTTAAAAGTAAGTAGGGTAATTAAGGGTAAAAATGATATTATTACTACCCTAAAACATGTTCAAATTCTATTGGATAACTATAATTCGACCAAAAAATACCTTAGGAATAAAATATTGTCCTCTATGGTCCACTTGGATTAGATTAAGACATTTATTATTATTTTATTTAAATAATATTTAAAAGAGTTAAAATCCAAGTTTAATAATTACAATATTTTTAATATAGGGTTATACATAATATAAATTCGACTATAAATAATCATTAGAAATATAAAATGATTTCCTACATAATCATAATTTATTTATAATTTTTAGATATTATATAATTAAATTTATTTAGGACATAATGATAATGCAGTAATTACCGTATTAATGAATGATTAAAATAATTGGCATTATAAATATCCAAATAATTGTAATTTGAGACTTTTGATAAATTAAACTAATTTTACAGGTTAATATGACAATCTAGGGTTGGTTAGATGATTTTTTTCGAAGTAATAATACTGTTATGAATTTAGCAAAAACAAAATACCAAATAGTGTTACAATTGACATAAAAGAATTTTTAATAAAAATATTATATTATTAATTGATATTCTATACCTAAATATATAAGTTGTAACGTCCCAGTTCCGAAAGCCACCCAAAGGCTCCCCTTACTCGATTGGTCACATGGCCTCAAGCGTGTTTCCCCAAACGCCAGAGGCTACCGACTAGAAGCGAGGGCCTTGTTTGTGATAGTGGGGAAACTATGCCCTCATTGGCAGAGTACACAGCGGAAAAAAATAAACATGAAATAGAGGAAGTAGTAATAACCAATAATATAAACAGCCGAAAAATAAATCAACAACTAGAGCTCATGTGTATATAGGAAATGATGCATGATACATATCTAGGAAAGCATCCAAACATTCACAATTCTGGAAAAAACCACAGTACCAAAACAAGTATAGAAGAAAATAAAACATCTCCTCAGCATCACAAGCCAATGCTTGGTCCCATGCTCTATTTCTCCAATCAATCAAGTACCGAAAGTCGAAGGGCACTTTCCATTGTCTATACCTGCAACAACATAGTCTTTTTTGACCCAAAATCATGCCCCAAACAAGGTGTGAGACTAAATCCCAAGAGTAATTCACCCGAAGATCTGTTCCTAACAGTCAGTGAGTATATAGAAGGTAAAAGTACAATAAGTAGTAAACAGTAACAGAAAAGCAGTAGGCAGTAAATAGTAAGCAGCAAAGCAGGATGATACACAACAGTAATCAATCTAAACCGACAGTAGCAATAGTGTAAACAGCTAACAAGAAGAAAACCCTCTGGGAAGTACTCGCAGCCATTCCCTATGGTCCCATCCAAGAAGTATCAAAACCCTCTAGGCAGTGCACTCAGCCTAACCCCTCTGGCTTGGTCATATGAATTTATGAGACTCTCTAGGGAAGCTCACTCAGTCAATTCCCCTCACAGTCTGGGGTAGTTAGGGACTCTCTGAAGAAGATCACGTGGTCTAACCCTCTTAGCCCCAAGGTCTAGAGACTCTCTGAAGAAGCTATCTCGGTCAATTCCTCCTATAGCCTCAGGTATACCACAGACTCTCTGAGAAAGCTCACTCGGTCAATTCCTCCTCTAGCCTGGGAAGGTTCTTAAAGAGATTCAAAAAAATTAAGACTCTCTGAGTAAGCTCACTTGGTCTACCCTCATGTAGTCTATAATACTTGAAGGCACTCTGGGAAGCTCACTCGGTCTTTCCCCTGTGGCCTATAATGTCTAAGACTCCGTGAGGAAGTTCACTCTGTCTACCCTACTGTAGTCTATAATGTCAAAGACTCTCTGAGAATCTTACTCGGTCTATCCCCTATAGTCTATAGCACAAGGTTCTCTCAGCCGAGTGCCATTCAAATCATAACAATTCTATAAGGTCAAGTACACCTATAGAGCTACTTGGCTAACCAAAGTACACCTATAGTGCTACTTGGATAAACAGTCTACAAGGAAACAAGAATGTAATACAAAACACTCCATCCTATAGACATAAGGCTTGAAAACAATCCCAACGGCCAAAGGCTAACAAGACCCAAAGGTCGTAAACAGAGCAAATCATGGGCATAACATCCAAGCACAACAATTACCCTCTAACATGATTAATTTACCTCTACAAAAGAATTCAAGTAAGGTAGTAAAACACCAAGGGAAAAAAAGGTAAACACGCAATACCCCATTCACGTGTATTGGTGGAATTCGCCCATAAAACTCAAGGACTTTAAATGGTAAGGCACAAACCACCTACATCGATCCTAGGAGATCGATATACTTGAACCACGATGATTTATTCTCTCCCGAACATTGTTGATCTGAGAAAATGTCCAAAACGCTCAACCGACGATAGCTTGAGAAAGTGGAAGAATTGGAAAACAAGGCTCAAGTAGAAGGGAGAACTCACTGCTGGGATTTTAATGCAATTGATCGTGCTCGAATCAGAGAATGGACGGAGGAATGGTGGCTTGACAAAGATACGCGAAGTCCCGGTGCTCTCAGACGAAGAATCTGGAGATGAAGAGCATTTCATCAATTAGGCGCACCCCCAGTCCGTTTAATGAAAAAAATAATGTAAACGACGTGTACTTTTAGATTACACATCTTTTGTGGGCTTTTCCGTACTCCTCAAAAATCGGCCTCCATGTCACCCCTACACACCGTGTGTGTGGCCCGGACACGGCCAACACACGACTTCGAGTGGGAAAAGAGTACACGGTGTGTACTCAGAAAGTACACGGCTTGTACTTCAAAATTTCCAAAAACAATATTTTTCTCAAAAACTACAAAAAAAAAAGGAAAAAAATACCTGAAATGAAGATCCAGGTTCTTTCAAACTTCCCCACTTAAAGAAAACAATCCTTGAATTTCCATAGAGAGGCGTAGATGAAGAAACCCGGAACAACTCCGACCTCTACGATCGAACCTCGACCTCCCTCCCCCATGTCTCATCTTGTACTTGCTCGTGCTGCCATAGCACCCGTACCTAAGGAACATACCAGTCTTGGAGAACCTTCCTACTACGATTGAAAATATGGACAGGATGTTCCACAAATGATGCATCTGCTTCAACATTAACCTCCTCGAGTTGGAAGACATGATACAGGTCTGAAAAGTAACACCGAAGCTGAGAGACGTGGAAGATGTCGTGCATAGCCTGGTACCTCTGAGGTAGCTGCAAATGCTAGGAAACCGGCCCAACTCTCTCCATCACCTCAAATGGCCCGACGTACCGTTGTGAAAGCATACCCTATCACCGAATCCTCTTGTGTCCCAACCTCGGCGTGACACGCAGAAAAACCTGATCTCTGACCTCGAACTCCAGAGGTCATCTCCACTGATCAGCATAAGACTTATGTCGAGACTGCATTGTAGTTATCTGCTTAAGAATCAGCTCTATCTGCTCTATGGTTTCATGAACAAGATGAGGTCCCAACAAAGCTACCTCTCCGGCCTCCATCCAGCATAAGGGTGATCAGTATGGCCTACCGTACAAAGCCTTGTATTGTGCCATCTGAATGGTCACCTAAAAACTGTTGTTGTAGGTGAACTCCACCAGAGGGATACGCTTCTCCCAAGAACCGCCAAAGTCTATAATGCAAGCTCGGAGCATATCCTCAAGCACCTAGATTGTGCGTTCGGACTGGCCATCAGTCTGGGGATGGTATGTCATACTCAAAAGTACCTATGTACCCAATGCCTTCTGGAGTCCCTGCTAGAACCGAGAGGTAAAGCGCGCATCCTTGTCTGAAAAAATGGAGTGTGGAACTCTATGTAGGTCTACAATCTCTCAGATGTACAGTCGACCCAGATCATCAACACTGAAGGTCTCCTTGATTAGCATGAAGTGTGCATCCTTCGTAAGCCTGTCGACGACAACTCAAACAACATCACTTCACCGAGGTGACCTCGGTAACCCGGTCACAGAGTCCATCGCAAAATCGTCCCACTTCCACTCGGGAATGGGTAACTGCTACAAAAGCCCTACTGGTCGCTGATTCTCTGCTTTTACCTGCTGACAAGTACAACATCTCATGACAAAACCAGCAACATCTCTCTTAATACCTGGCCACTAGTACTGACAGTGTAGATCACGATATATCTTGGTGACGCCAGGATGAACTGCCCAAACTGAGGAATGAAAATCCCAAATCATCTCCTCACGTATGTCTGCTGGCACCCATATGCGTCCCTAGAAACGTATGATCTCATCCTCTCCCACTGTCCATCAAGGAAGAGGGTCCCCTCCTGACACACTCTCTTACATGACTAAGGCCTCTGAATCTGATAGCTTCCACATACGCACCCGATCAAGATGTGTAGAGGTAAGTGCCATAGATGAAAGGAAGGTTTGCCCCTTCTTGTCGTGAACCTCTAGATGCATCTCATAGAACTGATCCATAAGCTACCACTCACTGCTTGCCTCATGAACTTCCTGAATCTGAGTTCTCCTTCTCAAGGCATCAACCACTGAATTTCCCCTTCCCGGTGTATAGGTGAGCTCGAAATCAAATTACTGGAGATACTCAACCCACCTATGCTGTCTCAGATTCAAATCACGCTGAGTGAATATATTTTTGAGACTCTTGTGGTCAGTGAAAACCACAAATTGCTCTCCTAGAAGGTAGTGTCTCTAACAGCATAAGGCATGAACAACAGCTAGAAACTCTAGATCGTGCATAGGGTAATTCCACTCATGTGGCCTCAACTATCGAGACCCATATGCAAAAAATCCATCTCCCTGCATAAGAACCACTACCAGCCTGATACCTGAAGAATCATTGTAAAAAGTGTACCCCTTACTCGGCTCTGGAAAGACTAGTATTGGTGCTAACGTCATCCTCCCCTTCAGCTCCTGAAAGGCTGACACACAAGAATCTGACCATAAAAACATTGCCCCTTACTTGGTCATACCTGTCAATGGTGTTTCTAGGCACGAGAAGTCCTTAATGAAGCGCCTGTAGTATCCAGCCAGACCTAGAAAACTCTACACCTCAAAGATGTTCTTCAGCTGCTCCTAGGAAACTACAGATTTCATTTTCTCGCGGTAAACTGAAACTCATGTCTCAGAGATAACATGACCCATGAAGTGAATCTGATCAATCCAAAATTGTCATTTTGAGAACATAGCATATAACTGATGCTCTCTAAGTGTACTCAGAATGATCTCAAGATGTGTGGCATAGTCATGTCGAGTGTGAGAGTACACCCGGATTTCTTCCAAAAAAACCACCATAAAGGATTCTAAGTACGGATGAAACCCTCATATCATCAGTGCCATGAAAATCACAGGTGCATTCATGAGACATAACGGCATGACTTTATACTCGTATAGACCATACCTACTCCTGAAGGCTGTAAGAGGTATATTAGATGGTCAAACGTGCAACTGATGATATCCGGACCTCAAGCCGATCTTTGAGAACATCTAGGCTCGTCGAAGCTGATCAAAGAGTTCATCTATCCTTGGTAAGGGATATCGGTTCTTGACCATCAACTGGTTCAGTTTCCAATAATCCACAAAAAGTCGAAGGGTACCATCCGCCTTCTTCGCAAATAGGACAGGCGAATCCCAAGGAGAAGAACTAGGTTGGGTGAAACTCATTGCATGAAACTCCTCTAACAGCTTTTTGAGCTCGTGCAACTCAGGTGTATCCATCCTATAAGGAGGAATGGACAACGGTGCTGCTCCTAGAATGAGCTCAATCAAGAAGTCTACCTCACGCTCCGGAGGAAAACATGAAAATTCCTCTAGAAATACATCCCTGAAACGATCCAACACTGGAGGAAAGTCAAATTGTGAAGTCCCTTGGTCATCCAGATAAAGACTGGAAATCTGGGATATAACTTCCTCTATCCCTTGATGCTCTAGTCCAGCTCTACCTGCATGCACATCCCACTTGCCTCTATGAAGGAAAGATTTTCCCTCTAGTGATGTGAAACTCACACTACAGCGATAGGAATCGACGACTACCTGGAAAGGAACCAACCATTCCATCCCAAGAATGAAGTCATATCCCATCATCTCTAAGACATAGAGGACCCATAGGAAGTGACACCCCACAACCTCAAGAGGGCACTCTCTTCATTGATGTAAGCTGGATGACCTCGTTCCCAACGGCTTGTCAAGAGCCAACAAGTCGGCAGACGAAAAGATACAGAGCCCAAGGCTCTCCACAACCGCAACAGAGATAATACTATCCAAAGCACCAGTCTCGAAAAGGTCTGAAGATAAAACTGAGGCTACTAAGATCCTACCTCAACCTGTAGAAGGTTCAGGATCCTGCTCCTGATAGGTCTGCTCCATGGCGAAAGACTGGCCTATACCGCAGCCCTGCGCCCCTGGCTGACCGCTCTGAGCTAATCCACTCTGCTGTCGCTGAGGACCTGGTGGCTGACCACCACGGCCACGACGTCCTCCTCGACCCGAATGGCTAGAAGAACTCCAGTTCTTGGACTAGTGGGAAACTGGCGATGCATCTCCAGAATGTGGGGTCATAGGGGAACCCCTACAACCGGCTGAAGGAGAGAATATCTGAAAAAACGATGGAGATGGCCTATCTTTCCGCAAGATCAGAACTCCATCGGATCTCTCTGGAATTAATGCCAAGTGTGCCCGCTCCTACCGCACTGGTAGCATACAACATGGCTTCTAGAAGATGTATCGCGCGAACCCTGATCTCCTCGAGAATACTCACTGTGATTCTTCCTGCTATCTGTATATGGAACACCAACTCTGGATGACGAACCGCCCGAGCTCACTAATCCATAATTTCTCAGATTTTGCTCAGTGATCAGCACCTAGTTCACAATGGATGATATAGAAGTCAACTGGAAGATATTCACCTGGGAATAGATCTCCTGCCTGAGACCGTCCTCAAACTTCCTAGCAAGAAACAACTCATCAAATGCTGGGATTGGTGTGAAACATTGCATCTCAGGGAAGTGAGACAAGTACTCCATAACAGAAAGAGTACCCTATTGCATGCTCATAAACTCCTGGGCTCGATCGTCCCTCAGGGTCTCCAGATAGAAGTAGTACTAGAAGGTGCGTCAAAACACATCCCAAGACATACACTGGTGACGCCCTAAATGTAAGATCACCTCCCACCACCTCTTGGCAGTGTCTCGTAGCATATTTATGGTCATATTTACACTCTTATATTGGGGTATCTCTAGATGCTCAAAGATAGTCAGGGGGGCCACGAACCACGACTCTGCAGCCTGGTGTCCTCCATCCCCTGAGAAAGTAGGAGGATGCTTCTGCTGAAAAATCATCGTCAACTCAGCCATCGACGGGGCAGGAGGCGACGCTCCATGAAGATTTTGCATCATCCTCAGTAAATCCTCCCTGAACTGCGCATCTGCACCTATGATGGGTAAAAATGTTGGTCCCAAGGCTAGAATAGCAGGAGGATCTGTAGGAGGTCCCTGATTGGCCATATTCGGTGTCTGATCACCATCTGGAAATTGACGTACTACCGGAGGACGTCTCAGAGGCATAACTCTGAATGATCAAAATCACACCTTAGATCACGATTAACAAAGACTAAAAGCATAGGCGTACAAAACGGTAACAGGGAAAAGAAACCATCAAGTTTTACAAAACACTACTACACTGTGTGTATAAAATCTACATGGCGTGTCTTATTTAGCCACTAACATGGGTGTGTACCCCTTCCCGGCCGTTCATGTGACACCCCAAACTACACGGTATGTTGTTCCCACACACTTCGTGTACTTGAACTATAAACCCTTTCCCGAGTCTCCTTACACGGAAAACCCAAATGGTCCAACTAACCCTAGACTACACAGCGTGTTCCCTAGGGACATGGCGTGTACTAGAAGCGGTCTTGGCGGAACGTGTTGTTAGTTACAAGGTCTTCTACACGGTTGTCACTTACACAGCATGTTCCGAATAAACAAGACGTGTATAGGAGAATGTGACACCGACCTGTGTTCTTCGTGACATGGCCGGGTACCTGAAAAATACTACACAACATGTTTCGAAAACAACACGGTGTGTCTAAGAGAAGGTAAAACCGACCCTTGTTGTTCGTGACACGGCTGTGTACCTGGAGAGGACTACACATCGTGTTCCTTTACAACACGGCATGTTCTACTCGCTATTTCCCAACCCGTGTTGTTAGTGACACGGCCGGGTACACGGCTCCGAACTACAAGGCATAAACTACTGTACATGGTGAGGTCTTGAAGTTATTTCTACAACACCTTGTTTCTGCACACACAGTCAGTAACACAGCCAGAAAACTACACGGTGTGTAACCAGAAATTACACGCTGTGCCTTCTGGGTTTTTCTGGGCACTAGCTCAAGACCTGCACAGAAGCCCAGAAACACTGAACACAAGGCAAAGTGGTGCCAAATTCCAATCCGTGGGGGCCCATACTCCCCACGAATCAATGCATGGAATCTCCTACAGTCATGTACAAGCGAAAACATGATCATGATCCACCAACTTCTGATTCAAGAAGGCCCATAACACCTCAAGAATAAAAATTTGGTGTTCATTTAAGAAAAGTACAATACAACAAACCTCTAACAAAGCATCAGGGATTCTATCAAGCATCTATCACAACAACATACATAATCTACATAGAGTCTATCACAACAACATGCAATCGCTAATTCACCCTATATGGAATGACAAGAATGCATGGCATGTGATTTCTAACAAGTGCCTATATGATGCATGAGATGGAATACCTCATCTCATCGGGTTGCAACAGAAATAGAACCACAATATTAAAACAATAATAGCACAAAGCATATGAATCACTCCAGGTGAAATCATATCAATCGTAAAATCTCAAATCCAGAAAACTACAATAACGAGTTAGTATGGATTTTCCCTGTCCATGGGTTAGCAACTCCTGGGCACAACTTATTACCAAGTACCGAATCTTCCCTATCCCTGGATAAAGTCTCTAAATGGTAAAGCAAGAGAAAATAATTCCTCTTATATCACTTTTAACGTCCCGGTTATGGAAGCCACCCAAAGTCGCCCCATACTCGGTTGGTCACATGGCCTCAAGCGCATTTCCCCAAACGCCAGAGGCTACCGACTAGTAGCGAGGGCCTTGGGTGTTATAGTGGGGAAGATATTCCCTCATTGGAAGAGTACATAGCAGAAGAATAAATAAACATGCAATAGTGGAAGTAGTAATAACCAACAATATAAATAGAAGAAAACTAAATCAACAACTGAGCACAAATGTATATATGAAATGACGCATGATAAATATCTAGGAAAGCATCCAAACAGTCACAATGCAGGAAAATAGCAAAATACCAAAAAAAAGTACAAAATAAAATAATACAGCTCCTCAGCATCGCAAGACAAAGCTTTGTCCCATGCTCTTCTTTTCCAAGAAATCAAGTACCAGAAGTCGAATGGCGCTTGCCCTTGTCTATACCTATAACAACATAGTCTGTTTGGGCCCAAAAGAATTATCAAAACAGGGTGTGAGAATAAATCCCAGTAGGTATTCACTCGAAGATATGTTCCTAACAGTCAGTGAGTATATGGTAGGAAAAAGTACAATAAGCAGTAAACAGCAACAACAAAGCAGTAGGCAGTAAACAGTAAGCAGCAAAACAGGATGATACACAACAGTAATCAATCCATAACCAACAACAGCAGTAGTGCAAATAGCTAACAAGCAGGAAACCCTCTGGGAAGTACTTGTATCCATTCCCTCTGGTCCTATCCATGAAGTACCACAACCCTCTGGGCAGTGAAGTCAGCCTAACCCTTCTGGATTGGTCATAGAAAATTTATGAGACACTCTGGGGAATCTCACACTGTCAATTACCCTCATAGTCTAGGGTAGTCAGGGACTCTCTAAGGATTATCATGCTGTCTAACCCTCTTAGCCCCCAAGGTATAGAGACTCACTGGGGAAGCTATCTCAGTCAATTCCTCATATAGCCTCAGGTATACCACAGACTCTTTGGGGAAGCTCACTCGGTCAATTCCTTCTCTAGCATGGGAAGGTTCTTTGAAAGCTTCAAACAATGTAAGACTCTCTAAGGAAGCTCACTTGGTCTACCCTCTTGTAGTCTATCATATCTGAAAGAACTCTGGGAATCTCACTCATTATATCCCATGTGGCCTATAATGTCTAAGACTCACTGAGGAAGCTCACTTGGTCTACCCTTTTGTAGTCTATAATGTCAAAGAATCTCTTGGAAGCTCACTCGGTCTATCCCCTATAGTCTATAGCACTAGGTTCTCTCTACTATGTTCCAGTCAGTGTATAATAATTCTACAAGGTCAAGTACACCTATAGAGATACTTGGCTAACCAAATTACACCTATAGAGACACTTGGATAAATATTCTACAAGGAAACAAGCATGTAATGAAAAACACTCCATCCTATAGACACAAGGCATGGCAACAGTCCTAACGGCCAAAGGCTAACAAGACCCAAAGGTCGTAAACAGAGAAAAGAATGGGAATAACATCCAAGCACAATAATTACCCACTAACATGATTAATTTTCCTCTACACAAGAATACAATCAAACCAGGAAAACAACAAGGGAAAAAAGGTAAACACGCAATACCCCGTTCACGGGTATTGGTGGAAATTGCACATAAAAATCAAGGACATTAAACAGTAAGGCACAAACCACCTACCTCGATCCTAGGAGATTGATATACTTGATCCACGATGATTGATTCTCCCCTAAACATCATAGATCTGAGAAAATGTCCAAAATACTCAACCTACAATAACTTGAGAAATAAGAAGAATTGGAAATCAAGGCTCAAGCATAAGGGAGAACTCACCACTGTGATTCCAACGCAATCGACCGTTCTCGAGTCGGATAAAGGACGGAGGAAAGGTGGATCACCCAAGATCCATGGATTCCTGGTGTTATCAGACGAAGAAGCTAGAGAAGAAGATCTTTTATTCTATTTGGCACAACCTCGGTCCGTTTAATGAATGAGAAGAAAGTACACATCATATACATTTAGAGTACACGATGTGTAGTGGGATTTTCCGTACTCTGCCAAAATCAGCCTCCACATCACCCCTACACACCGTGTGTGTGGCCCGGTCATGGCCAGCACACGGATGCAAGCGTCAAAAGAGTACATGGTGTGTACTCATAAAGTACACGGCGCGTACTTTAAAAATTCACAGAAACATCATTTTTCATAAAAACTCCAGAAAAAGGAAAAACATACCTGAAACGAAGATCTGGGTTCTTACATAAGGTTTGGTCAAAGGTCTTAAATAATATTTTATATTTCATTAATGAACCACTTGTCGTTCGGTTGGTAGTTTATTTTAATTTTATTGACCATATAATATTAGAATGAAAAGAGACATGGTAAATGTCAAACTATATTACTAAGAGTTAAATAGAAAATATAATGTTAATATAGTGACAAAAACTTGTCTAAAACCTATTGGTTGAGTGGTTTTCGGCCCATCCCCACCTTATCCTTTAAATAATGTATTTTGGAGAAATTAGAAACCGAAAATTATTTTATTGTAAAATAATATTTCTAACTTTTCCTAAGGTCCCCCCCACCCCTCTTATTAAAGGGCACTCCACCTTCTCTATATTTCACACCATCAAAGCCATTTGGATCAGCCAACCCCTTCCCAAATAACCTCTCAACTATCCTACCATAATATTTGAAGTCATCCATTGTTCATAAATCCATCCTATGGAGCCCATTTGATCATGTCAAAAGGAAGATCCCAAAGAAGAGGTAAATATTTCATCACCTCTTTCAAGTTCTTTTCTTCTTCCACTTTCTCATTCTTTGTTGTTTCCATTATAAAATTATAACTCCAGTATCTTTTATATACTATGATGTTATTGTAAATATAGAACAACCATATTAATTATTTTATCCATCCTATTAGTGACATGTCGCCATACATGCATACGTACGGCTTACCGTCTCCATGTCGTGGTGTAGTTGTTATTCAATACATTATTATTTGGATTGGTATAATAATGAAAAATAATTGATGTAAATAATAAAAATAACATGTTAATGATTCTTTATTTATGATATAACATCTATTTACATACAATTTTAAGTCAAAATAATGATATTATCGCTCGTGCGTATGTACGGATTACCGTATCCATGACGCGATGCGATTCATTTTCATTTTCACCATTCAACGATGATTATAAAAATATATATTATTAATAAGTAAGTAATATATGACATAATGATTATTTTGGATATATATATATCTGTGTGTGTGTGTGTGTGTGTGTGTATGTATTTATGTATTTACAATATCTTATTCTCTTACTTCAGTTCAATAGGATATGAAAACAGAAACAACGTTTATGCGTACGTATAGTCCACCGTCTCCATAAACGGTGCCTTCCATTTCATAAATATAACTATTATAAATATTTATATTCAAATATATATGATATATAAATCAATTTTTATATTCTGTAATCATTTAAATCATGATCTAAATGATATGATCAAGAATAACAAGTAAAAACACATATGATAAAGAAAGCGATTATTACCCAAAATTTTCATTTAACATGGAAATCATTATAAAATGGGCAGTATAAAGTCATAAATGAATCATGTATTATATAATAATATTAATACATTTATGGTATAATCTAATAACATACTATTATAATCATACAGGAAGTTAAATGTACCCTCGACCAAAGAAAAGTGCAAGGTTATGGTTAATTCCTCAATCTCATTATTATCCGAGATTGTTTATGTGTAAGTATCTTCTGGGAAATTTTTATTGTCCATGTCCATGCTTCATAAATTATTTTTCAATGGGATTCTTTTAGGGAACTTTTTTTTACTAAAACATAATTTTAAATGTTATAAATATTTATTCTCTTAAATCATTCTCATTGATGTCTAGGTTTTCAAAATGGTTTTTAAGGATCTATTTATATGGACATGAATGTTTTTAAAATGTTAATTCATTTCAAAAGTATAAAAGTGGTATGGGAAACTTTGATTCAAAAATGTCTTTAAATGTCTTCCTTTCTAAATTCTTGTGACTTTTAAATGTGTTTCTGAGAAAGGGATATTTCTTTCAATGATTTTTTTACAAATAATTTTCATCTATATCGACACCCCTTAATGGATTTTTAACTTGTTTCACATTGATATATTATGATAAAAATTTCCCATATTGCATTGAAGGTTTTTTGATATGTTTGATTTTGGATGTGTTATTTTTATACCATTCATGTTTTATGGATAAAGTATTGAAATTTCATATGCTAGTTTTAATATGAATGTTTAGTAGGCTTGGAAGTACTAGATAAATTCATAAGGTTTACATTACATTATAAAATGGAAAACTACAATAACATTGTTACTATAGAAAACATTGAGAACCCATATATTATCCCTGTAGGTCAGTCATAATATACTTTTTCGCATCCTGGGAAAAATAAATCATAGAAAGGGGTGAGCTCAGATGCTCAATAAGGATAACAATATAGCAAAAACATACATAAATAATCATAAACATTTAAAGAAATGTAGAAGACTAAAATATTTTTACACTTAAACATCAGCATAATATGGAAAAGATCAATATAAAATAATGTCATTTACTTATTTACATGGATATTATACTCTTTGAATAATCACATCCAATATCAATAGCCACTTTGATAATGATGGAATGCATAATGCCAGACTTTCAAAACCACGTAGTCAAGTCCTGGGCCAAGAATACAAATATGATTTTTTCAAGGCCTTATTCCAAGACACTAGTTTGTCTCATGAGACCTACCGATGCATGAAGGAGCTCTAGCGGGCTCCAATCGTTACTTACTAAGTCGAATGGATTCCTCATATGAAAAGGTTTAAACATAATATAAACATTTGTATTAAAACTAGCATACAAAATGTCAGTGCATTATCCATAAACCATGAATGGTGTAAAAATAACAAATCCATAGTAAAACATACCAAAAAACAATAAATAAAATATTTAAGTTTGTTATCATAATAAATAAACTTCAAATAAGCTTAAAATCCATCAAAGGATGTTGACATAGAAGAAATCAAATCATTTTTCAGAGAACTATCACTTTCTATTTAGAAATCATTTAAAATTAATATAAATATAAAAGAAAAAATTTATTTTGTAAATGTTATTTTAAACATGTAAGTGAATATTTTATGATTTTATTATGATGGAAAATAGCTTCACCCTCTGAATAAGCTAAAAAACATTCTTACATTAATTTTATCAAAAAGGTCATAATGTATCTTGTTTGGAAAACGGCAGAAAGATACCATTCCAAACATTTAAGGACAAATATATATATCAATGAATTTACCCCATTTTCTAGTAAATGTAAAAAAAAAATTGAAATAAATTTTTAAGAAACATGGTTGTGTATGATAAAGAGATCTTAGTAGATACTTACGTAAAAACAACCTTGGATAATAAAGGGATTGTGAAATTAACCCTTAACTTGTAAATTTCCTTGGTCGAGGGTAGTTTATCCTCCTGTATAATGGTGAAATAATTGTTATTAAAATATAAAAGAATAATATACAATAATATTATATCATATATGATCCTTTAACTTTGCATTGTTGATAATATCTTAGTATTATCGTTGTTTAGGGTGTTAACTGATTTGTTTTTCTTTTATATGCATTGTTACAAAAGTAATGATTTTATGGAAAGGATGTATCTTACTCATATTCAGAATTATATTAAGTCTTTAATAATTATTTTTAATCATAAAATGAAAATTAGTCTTTAATGGATATGATGGGGAATGAATCTCATCGCGTTCGTGGAGACTGTAATCCGTACGTACGCACGAGCGACAATATCATTCTTTCGATATTAATATAATATATATTTGGATGGTATATCATATATATAGAATAAATATCATGTTATATATATTATTTAAATCAATTACAAATCATTATTATTTCCATCCATATAATAATGTATTGAATTACAATTTCACCACGACGTTGAGATGTTAAGCCGTACGTACACACGTATGGTGACATGTCATTCAACAGATGGATAAAATAATGAATATGGTTGGGAAATATTTATAATAAAATCACATTATATAGAATATTCTAGAGTTATTATTTTATAATCGAAAAAACAAAGAAAGAGGAAGTGGAAAAAGAAAGGAACTTGAATGAGATGATGAAACATTTACCTCTTCTTCGGATTCTTCCATTGGATTTTATCAAAAGGTCTCCTTAGGATGTATTTATAACTAAAGATAGGACACTAGGATGAAGGGAGGACGGTTTAGGGGGTATTTGGGAAGGTTTTGGCCACGCCAAATGGCTTTGAAGATGGGAATTAGAGAGAAGGGGGAGTGCCCTTTAATAAGAGGGGTGAGGGGAACCATTGGAAAAGCTAGAAATATTATTTTATAATAAAATCCTTTTCAGTTTATAATGTCTGAAAAATGAATTATTTAAAGGATAAAGTGGTGAGGGGTTAAAAACCACTCAACCAATAGTTTTTAGATAGGTTTGCGTCTATATATTATCCTTATCATTTAGATTTAACTCTTAGTTAAATAGTTGAACATTTACGATGTCTCTTTGTATTTTTTATTATATGGTTAATAACCTTAATATAAACTTCCAAGAAAACATTAAGTGGTTCATTAATGATACAAAAATAATTATATAAGACTTTTGGCAGATCCTTATATTTTTATGACTAGAATATCAATTTATAATATAATATTTTTTTAAAAAAACCCATTTATGTCAATTTTGACACTATTTAGTATTGTGTTTTTTTTCTAAATTCATAATAGCATTATTACTTTGAAAAAAATTCTTCTATCCAACCCTGATATGTCATATGAACCTATAAAATTATTTTAATTCATTAAAAGTCTCAAATTACATTTATTTTGATATTTATAATATCAATTATTTTAATCTTTAATTAATATGATAATTACTGCATCATCAATGTGTCATAAATAAATTTAATTATTTAATGTCTATAACAATTAAATAAATAACTAGTTTATATTAAATATTTTTATCTTTCTAATTAATTTTTATAGTGTAATTTATCTTCTGTATAACCATATATTAAAAATGGATTTGTTATTAAACTTTGAATTTAACACTTTTAACTCTTCTTTGAAATAAATAATAATAAATGCCCAAAACTAATCCAAGTAGACCTAAAGGATCATATTTTATTTCTAAGGTTGTTTTTGGTCGAATTACACTTATAAAATAGAATTAAGACATGTGTTATGGTAATAACAATGTCATTTTTACCCTTAATTACCCTATTTACATTTTACCGTGGTAAATAAAAGAAAAATGTTACTATTCACCACAAATTACTTTCATCTTATTGAACCACATTTTTATTAATAATGTCAACTTTTTCTCTCATATTTTTGAAATTCCACTCACAGTAGCGGTAAAATAATTTTTTATGTGAATTTTCAAATTCTCCTTGGAGGTGGGTAAAAGACTGTAAAATTGTTGAAAAATTTTAATATATCTAAACTTATTATAAAATGAATCAAATGAATTACATTGATATTTTATATTTATTATGTATCTATTTTGACATAAAATAAATTTGAATGAAATAAATATTTATTTAAATGAAAAGTCGGTTTTAACAAATAACGCATTGGTTTTCACAACTCTTCAAAAATTTAAAGTTTTTAGAAACATACAAAAAAATCACCGTAGGATAATTATGATATTAAAAATTAAAAAATTAAGTCTATTTTACAAAATTAAAAACATAGAAATTGAATTTATTAATTTAAAATAAATTCTCGTCCCAAAAAACAAAAAGCATATTTTTAAGAAAATAATAACTACGAAAAGATTGACACATCTTTATATCCAATTTCAAAGTGAAATTACGACCAATGACCAAAATTGGATTAAATGGTAAATATATAATCTAATTATACTTCCAAAAATTCAGGTGTATATTTGAAAACTATAAATTATTTTGATTAATAACGTTATTTTTATTTAAAATATAGTATTTTCACTATTTACCCCAATATGAATGTTATCAGAAAAACACCAAAAATTTTATGAACCTAAATTCTTATATCTTGATTATAATGAAGAAGTTTATTTTTTCAAATTCAATTTATAAAAGTTCCAAATATTTGATTTGAAATGGGTTCTCAATTAAAAGGCGGTAAAATTGCTTTTATGAAAAATACTTCTTTTATCTAAAAAAATGAATTTGTCCATATATTTTGTCTGAGAAACTCATAATATGGATTATATAATTATAAGGATTATATAAAATTAAAAATTCAGTTAATTGTATTCATTTCTCGAGAGATCGATTAGTTTAGTAGCCTTGGAGGTACTACATGCATTCAAAAGGTTTACATTACATCATAAAATGGAAAAATACAACAACATTGTTTCCATAGACAACACTGTGATCCCATAGACTAACCCTACAATTCATTCATAACATACTATTTCACGTCCTAGGAAAAATAAAACATAGAAATGGGTGAGCTTAGATGCTCAGTAAGGAAAACAATATAGCGAAAACATTCATAAATATGCATAAACATTTAAGGCAATGTATAATACTAAAAAACCTTTTAAACATGATCTTCAGCATAATAATGTAAAGATAAAATCAAATAATTCAATTCACTTATTCAATGGATATTCTACTAGTCGAATAATCACATGCAATATCAATAGCCACTTTCATAATGATGGAAGGCATAATGTCACACATTCATAACCACATAGTCAAAGCTTTGTTCCAAGACTATAAGTAAGATTTTTTCATGGCCTATTTCCAAGACACTAGTTTGTCTCATGAGACCATCCTATGCATCGATGAGCTATAGTGGGCTTCATCCGTCACTTACTATGTCCAATGCATTCCTCATATACAAAGGTTTAAACATAACATAATCGTTTGAATTAAAACTAGCATGCGAAATGTCAATAAATTATCCATAAACCATGAATGGTGTAAAAATAAATCATCCATTGTAAAACATATCAGAAAAACCTTAAATACAATATGGTAGATTGGTATCATAATAATTCAACTTCAAACAATTTTAAAATCCATCAATGGATGATGACATAGATGAAAATGATTTGTAAAACTCTTTGAGAGAAATATCTTTTTTTCATGAAAACATTTAAAAGTCAAATTACCTAGAACGGAAGACATTTAAAGAAATTTTTTGAGTCAAAATTTCCTAAACCACTTGTAAATTTTTGATATGAATTAACATTTTAAAAACATTCATGTCCATATAAATAAATCCTTAAAACCATTTTAAAAACATGGATATTAATGAGAATAATTTAGAATAATTAATATTTCAAACATTTGAAATAATTTTTTAGTAAAAATGGAAATTAAACGAATCTATTTGAAAACACTTTCATGAATATTGGACATGGATAAAAAATATGTCACAGTAGATACTTAAGTAAGAACAACTTCAGATAATAAAGAGGTTGTGAAATTAACCCTTACCTTGCACATTCCTTTGGTCGATGGTATGTTTAACCTCTTGTCTAATGAACATTGTATGTTATTAGATTATACCAGAAACATATTCATATTTATTATATAATACATTATTCATTTATAACTTTATTCTACCAATTTAATAATGATTTTCATGTTGAATTAAAATTTCGTGTAATAATCTATTTCTTTATCGTACATATTTTAATTGGTTATTCATGATCGTATCATTCAGATAAAAATTTTAATACCTCCTAAATATAAAACTGGATTTATAAATCATACATATTTAGAATATAAATATTTATATTAGATTGATATATGAAATGGAAAACACCATTTATGGAGATGGTTGGTCGTACGTATGTATAAACGTTGTTTCTGTATCCATATCGTATTGAACGGAAGTAAGTGAATAAGTTATATGAAAGTACATAAATATATATATATATATATATCCAATAGAATTATTATTTCATATATTACAATCTTATTATTAATATATATTTTTATAATCGTCGATGAATGGTGAACTTGGAAATGAATCTCATCGCGTTGTGGAGACGGTAATACGTACATACGCACGAGAAAAAATATAATTTCCCTAAAGCTGTGGAATTGTATGGTATATCATATATAAAGAATAATTATCATGTTATATTTATTATTTACATCAATAAACATCATTATTATACCCATCCAAATAATAATGTATTGAATAACAATTACACAGGATGTGGAAACTGTAAGCCGTACGTACGCATGTATGGTGACATGTCATTCAAAGGATGGATAGAATAATGAATATGGTTGTGAAATATCTATAAAAACATCACAGTATATAGAAGATACCGAAGTTATTATTTTAGAATGTAAACAAAAAATAAAGAGGAAATAGAAGAATAAAAGAACTTGATAGAGGTGATAAAATATTTACCTCTTCTTTAGGTTCTTCCTTTTTATTTGATCAAAAGGGCACATTAGGCTGGCTTTCTTACCAAACTACGGCCTCTAGGATTAAGGGAGGATATTTGGGCAGTGTTTGGCCCTGCCAAATGGCTATGGAGGTGTAAATTTTAGAAAATGGGATGTGCCCTTTTATAAGAGGAGAGATGAGCACCTCAGAAAAAAGATAAAATATTATTTTATAATAAATTCATTTTTAACACCCTGAGATTCCACGGTACGCTTCTCTTTGAATAATACAATAGCGTGTGTTGTACGCAACTACGGGTTCTAACACACACCACGACCAATCAAAGTAGCCGTTATGAATAGTAATACCTACTTTTTAAAATTTTAGAAATTGTATCTCACAAAATGGACTTCATTTTTGGATTCGGTGTATCAAATTTAGCCAAAGGTGAAATTTTTGTACTTTTCGGATAACTTTAATATTTTGATGAATAGTGAAAATTTCTAAATTTTAATTAAAAACTACTTTTTAATAAAAATAATTAATAGTGATAAATTATGAATTTGAGTGGTTTTAAAGTATAATTAGAATATATTTTTACCATTTTATCCAATGTTGTTCATTAAAATTAATTTCACATTGAAATTGGACATAATCAATTGTCAATCTTTTGATATATATTGTTCCTTAAAAACACGCAAATTATTGTGACAATGGGAATTAATTATAAAATTAATTAATGAAACATATATGTTTGTAATTTTTTAAAATAGACATCATTTTTGAATTCAGAATATCAATTATAGCTTAGGGTGATATTTTGGCATTGTTCTGAAAAACATCAATTTTTTGATGAATAGTGAAACTACTAAGTGGTAGTTAAAAAACTGAATTTTTCATAAAACATAATTTTACCGTTTCTATGATTGGAATTTCGAAAATCCGAGAAACACGGTTAATATCAAGTAGTAAAATGTGGTTCATTGAGATGAAAATATTTTTTGGCGAATAGTAACTTTTTACATTTCTTTACCACGGTTAAAAGTAAATAGGGTTATTAAGGGTAAAATTGATATTAATATTACCCTAAAACATGTCCTAATTATATTAGACAAGTTTATCTTGACCAAACACAACCTTAGGAATAAAATATTATCATTTATGTCCACTTTGATTAGATTAGGACATTTATTATTATTTAATTCAAAGAAGAGTTAAAAGAGTTAAAATAAAAGTTTATTTACTAAAACATTTTTAATATAGGGTTTTGCATAAGATAAATTCGATTGTAAATATTCATTAGAAATATAAAAAGAATTCATACATAATGATATTTTATTAATAATTTTTAGATATTAAAAAATGTACTTTATGTATGACACAATGATGATGCATTAATTACCAAATTAATGAAAAATTAGAATAATTGATATTATAAATACCCAAATAAATGTAATTTGAGACTTTTTATAAATACCAATAATTTTTTAGGATAATATTAAAAGTTAGGATTTATTTAATTAACTTTGTTCGAAGTAATCATTCTGTTATAATTTATACAAAAAATCAATTATTGAATAGTGTCAAAATTGACAAAAAAGATTTTTTAATACATATATTATATTATTAATTGATATTAAATTCCTAAAAATATAAGTTTCGTGAAAGAGACTTATATAATGATAGGTGTATCATTAATGGACCACTTGGGGTCGCATGGATGTATATAGTACGTTTATTAACCATATAATATTAAAATACAAAGAGACATTTTAAAAGTGAAACTAATTAACTAAGAGTCAATACATAAAGATAAGGTTAATATAATGACCCAAACCTGTCTAAACATTATTGGTTGAGTTTTTTTGACCCATCCCCACCATAACCTTTAAATAATCCACTTTGGAGCCATTATAAACCGAATATGAATTTATTATAAATTAATATTTCTAGCTTTTCCAAAGGTGCCCCTCGCCCCTCTTATAAAAGGGCACTCTCCCTTCTCATTAACTCACACCTTAAAAGCTTTTTGGTTCAACCAAACTCTGCCCAAATACTCTCCCAACATCCCTAACTTCATCCTAGAGGCCTTGCTTTAGTCATAAATCCAACTATAGGAGCCCTTTTGATCAAATCAAAAGGAAGAACCCGAAGAAGAGGTAATGATTTCACCACCCATTTTCAAGTTCCTTTCTTCTTCCACCTCTTCTTTCTTTGATATTACCATTATAAAATAATGAATCCAGTATCTCCTATATACTGTAAAATTATTATAAATATGGTACAACCATATTCAGTATTCTATCAATCCATTGAATGACATGTCACCATACGTGCGTACGTACAGCTTACCGTCTCCACGTCATAGTGTAATTGTTATTCAATATATTATTATTTGGATGGGTATAATAATGATTTGTAATTCATGTAAATAATAAATATAAAATGATAATGATTCTGTATATATGATATACCATCCAATTATATATTATTTTAATATCAAAAGAATGATATTTTCGCTCGTGCGTACGTACATATTACCGTCTCCACGACGCGATGAGATTCATTTCCAAGTTCACCATTAATCGACAATTATAAAAATATATATTACTAATAAGTATGTAATATATGACATAATAATTACACTGGATATATATATATATAAGGATTTATGTACTTACATATATCTTATTCATTTACTTCCGTTCAATACTATATGAAAACAGAAACAGCGTTTATGCATACATACGGACTACCGTCTCCATAAACGATGTCTTCAATTTCATATATATTTCTATTATACATATTTATATTCTAAATATATATGATATATTTAGCAGTTTTTATATTCTGGAAGTATTTAAATCATGATATAATTGATACAACCAAGAGTGACAAGTTAAAACACGTACGATAAAGAAAGTGATTATTACCCGAAATGTTAACTTAACATGGAAATTATTATTAAATGGGTAATACAAAGTCATAAATGAATCATGTATGATATCATAAATATTATTATGGTTCTGGTATAATTTAATAACAAACTAGGATCTTCGTACAAGAGGTTAAATGTACCCTCGACTAAAGGAATGTGCAAGGTAAGGGGTTTTCATCTCACTCCTTATTCCTGTGAGATTCATACCATATTGCGACTATTACCTTTTGTGTGGTGTATGTTCTGATCATAATTACATTCCTTGTGTAATACACTTTAATTTATGTGTATTTACATATTCATTGTATGATACCTCTTTCATGGGTTATATGTTTCGTAAGTTACAAAACTGGTAAGGGTTATTTCACAATCTCTTCATTTTCCGAGGTTGTTTATACGTAATTATCTACTGGGACCTCTTTATCATCCACATCCATGTTTCTTAAAAATTTATTTCAAAACATTCTTACTATTTTACAGAATATGGGTTAAAGTCATTTATACCCTTGTTTGACTTTTTCTAAGTGGTTTATAAAGGAATCTTTCTGTTGTTTTCCAAGCAAGGTCATTTTTAACCTTTTCGACAAAATTAAGGTAAGAATGTCTTTTTTTAACTTATACGGTGGGTGCGGTTATTCTCCGTCGTTATTACACCTTTGAATCTTCCTTCACAAGCTTATAAAGATATTTTAAAAATAAAGGTTTTCCCTATAATTATGCGACTTTTAAATGATTTAAAAAAAGATATTTCTCTCAAATAGTATTGATTTCGTCTATGTCAACATCCTTTGATAAATTTTAAACTTGTTTCAAGTTGATTTATTATGATACAAATCATCCATATTGTATTTATGGTTTTGTTATATTTTTTAATATGGATGGGTTATTTTTATGCCATTGATGGTTTATAATTATTTTATTGACATTTTGTGTGTTAGTTTGCATACAAATGTTTATGTTATATTTCATCCGCTTCTTAAGATGAATGTGTTGGACTAGTATGTTCTGGGTTGGGGACCGGTAAAAGTAAGCCCTCTGGGTTGGTGTCCGGTTATTATAGGCACTCTGCGTTGGTGTCTGGTTATTAGAGTCACTTCGGGTTGGTGTACGGTTATTAGAGGCACTCTGGGTTGGTGTCTGATTATTAGAGGCACTCCGGGATGGAGTCCGGTTAAAGAGGCTCTCTGGGTTGGGTTACCGTTACAGTTATCCCTTAGTTCTTGGCACGAGGCCTCGACACCGAAATTAAACTTCGGCATCTTGCATTCAATCATTATAAAAGTGGTTAGTGATATTGTATGTGATTATTCGATTAGTATAATATCCATGTGAATAAGTAAATGGCATTATTTCATTTTATTTCTTCCATGTTATGCTGAAGTTCAAGTTTAAAAGGCTTTTGTTTAAGTTTTATACATTTCCTTAAATGTTTATGCTTATTTTTGAAAGTTTCAACAGTATTTCTTACCCTTACTGGGCATTTGAGCTCACCCCTTTCTATGTTTTATTTTTCCCAGGATTCCAAGAAGTGTAATGTGATTGATATGCAGGGTTAAGACAATGGAATAATGTCATTCATAAAGGATTATTTATGTTGTTTTGTATGTTATGAAGTGTAATGTAACATTCATGTATGTAATCTATTTTCCAAGATTGCTAAACTAATCGGTCCTTGAGGACTTGATTCCTTGTAGTCATGCCAATGTTATGTAATAATGCACCGACTCTGGGTAACTGGGGTCAGGGCATTACAGTTGGTATCAGAGGAAGTTTACCAATAACCTTGGAAACTAGATTTAGATAAACTCAAATTAGAGCACATATCCCTAAGATAGACTATGAGGATTAGTATAGAAGAACTTCCTAGAATTTTGGTATTGTAGATATTTTGTATGTTTTCCGAACAATACATCGTTGTCTGGATACGAGCAGGTAGAGGCGGCTCTGGCACAGATGTACCTAGGGGAAAACCCAAAAATACCGCATTGAGCTAGACTCAAACGGTAACTGGTGCACGACAACGGGCCTTGTTTCACTCTTGGTTACGACACTCCCCTGGGATATTCTTTGGATAATTCCCATTTTCCTTACAAACCAATATGAAGGGCTTATGAGTATATACTTACTTAAAGAAAACATTTTTATGATTATGGATTATATCCATAAACTGTTAAATTTGTGATTGGTATTTTACAAGTTTGGTAATTATTCATTGCAATTCATAAACTGAACTAGTTTATGCCATTGTTTAGAAATGGCGCCCAGTAGAAGTAATGAGAACTCCAACAATGCACATGATCCATAGAGAAAGAAGGATCATATCATTCATGGTTTAAAGCCAGAATTTATAAGTGAAATAGTCTCCCATGTATTATCATCATATGAAGAAATAATATCATGTGTTTATAAGATAAGTAAAGAGTTTACTGAGTCCTATGGCTTTGAAGGGAAGCAATAGAATACAAGGATAGAAGAGAGAAAGATGGATAAAGGGAAGAGGGAATGGAAGAATTTTCCCATATGTGATAACTGTGGGAAGAAACACCCTGGAACATGCCTGAAAGGAATGAGAGTTTACTATAAGTGTGTAAGAAAAGGGCACAAAGTACATGACTACAAGGGTAAGAAAACGGTTTCAAATGTATGATGCTTCATTTTCAAGGAGTTTGGACACTACGTGAACCAATGTCCCTGTCATCAGACTATGCCGCAAATGATGCTATTGGATAATAATCAAGTTATGATACTACCACAGATGAAGAGGAATGACTAGTGTTCTTATGTTGTTATTTTAGAATTATTTCATTTAAGTGTTGTATCAGTGATGTTCTAGAAATAAATAAGGATTGTACTTCATTACTATTTAATTAAGGATTTGAGATTTTATGGTACTAAGAAATGTGACTCTACAACGAGTTAATTTTTTTTTGGAAATTACATGGTTGATGGAATGATAAACCTTAATATGGTCATAATATTGAGGTAGTGATTTTGGAATAAGAGATGGATGATTTTGGTAATTCAGGATGTTGCGGTGTTGTAAAAGAATATATGAGGATGGCGTTCACATGTTATTACCTGGAAAAAAGTATCCTCATTATGTTTAACTTCCTTGTAAATTTTGGAATGTTAGTTTGGATAATTGTATTTTGGATAAGTCTAATGGTTGGAATGGATTAAGTTTGAAAGGTTATTTTATTGGATATTTATAAAAGGACAACACGCAGACCGTGTGACGACCTGTCATGTCAAACAAAGCTACGGGAATCGAACCCACAACCATAGTGAAATTGGGATTTATCACATACCATTGTGCAACATGAAGTTCCTGGATGATATAATGTATTTTCTTTACATAAAGGGTTTGATATGTGAATTATAAATTCATTATATTTGAAACACTATACGATTAGGATAAATAGAGTATTTTTTTAGTTGTATTATGTTTTGGGGTGAAAGATGAGTTTGTTGAAGATATTTATTAATGGATAAAACTCTAATTATAAAGTAAGTATATCTCTTTATGATCTTATCCAATCTCATAAATAAAATCCTCAACATTAAGAAATTGAATTTAGAACAAACATGTTGTCCTAGATGATACCTTAGATCATCACTAATTTATGGCTTTGGCCTTTTCATAGCCATGTTCTCTACCACTCTCCATCAGATAATTAATGGTCAGATTTCTCTTCCATATCCATATTTTCCTACATGGAACCCTAGTATGTGTTATTTTCGGTAATCTTCATAATTTCCACTCTTTATTTTAAAAAGAGGCCACATTAATTCATTTTTCGATGTGGGATTTCAACTAAGATATGTTGAAATGTTAAAAATGTGTTATCCTAATACATTATGTTTTGTTGAACCAATGGTATTTTAAATCATCATAGACTGATGAATTTAAGGACCTCAATTTTAAACTTGTTTGTGATTGATGACCTCAATCACTACCTATAAATATTTACGTCTTCCCTCCAATTATATGTCTGATGTCCTCCTAATCGAGATCATAATTTTGTGGTGACCCTTTCATTTCTATTTTCATCTTGTTAAGACTAAATTTTATTAACCAAATTTCCGATGTGGGTTTTTCCACAAAGATATTTTCTATTTTCAACCATTATTTTCAAAGAACAATATCAAATTGTGAGGATGCAATTTATTGAAGGATGGGAGAATGTAACACCCCGAGCATCCACAGTACGCTTCTCTTTGAATAATACAGTAGTGTGTGTTGTACGCAACTTCAAGTTCTAACACACACCACGACCAATCAAAGTAGCTGTTATGAATATTAATACCTAGTTTTTAAAATTTTAGAAATTTTATCTCTCAAAATGGACTTCATTTTTGGATTCAGAGTATCGAATTTAGCCTAAGGTGAAATTTTGGTAATTTTCGGATAACTTTAATATTTTGATGAATAGTGAAAATTTCTAAATTTTAATTAAAAACAAATTTTTTAATCAAAATAATTAATAGTGATAAATTATAGATTTTTGTGGTTTTAAAGTATAATTAGAATATATTTTTACCATTTTATCCAATTGTGTTCATTAGATTTAATTTCACTTTGAAATTGGACATAAACAATTGTCAATCTTTTGATATATATTGTTTCTTAAAAACACGCTAATTGTTGTGACAGCGGGAATTAATTATAAAATTAATTAATGAAACTTATATGTTTGTAATTTTGTAAAATAGGCATCATTTTTTAATTCGGAATATCAATTATAGCTTAGGGTGAAATTTTGGCATTGTTCTGAAAAACATCAATTTTTGATGAATAGTGAAACTACTAAGTGGTAGTTAAAAAACTGAATTTTTCATAAAACTTAATTTTACCGCTTCTGTAATTGGAATTTTGAAAATCCGAGAGACGGGGTTAATATCAAGGAGTAAAATGTGGTTCAATGAGATGAAAATAATTTTTGGTGAATAGTAACTTTTTACTTTTATTTACCACGGTTAAAAGTAAATATTGTAATTAAGGGTAAAAATGATATTAATATTACCCTAACACATGTCCTAATTCTATGGGGAAAGTTTATCTCGACCAAAAACAACCTTAGGAATAAAATATTATCATTTAGGTCCACATTTATTAGATTAGGACATTTATTATTATTTAATTCAAAGAAGAGTTAAAAGAGTTAAAATCAAAGTTTATTTACTAACATTTTTTTGATATAGGGTTATATATAAGATAAATTCGATTGTAAACATTCATTAGAAAGATAAAACTATTTACTACATAATGATATTTTATTTATAATTTTTAGACATTAAAAATTTAATTTATGTATAACACAATTATGATGCAGCAATTACCTAATTAATGAACAATTAGAATAACTAATATTATAAATACCCAAATAAATGTAATTTGAGACTTTTTATAAATACCAATAATTTTCTAGGATAATATTACATGTTATTATTGATTTAGTTAACCTTTTCAGAAGTAATCATTCTGTTATAATTTTTTTTAAAAATCAATTATTGAATAGTGTCAAAATTGACATAAAAGAGTTTATAAAACAAATATTATATTAATAATTGATATTAAATTCCTAAAAATCTAAGGTTCGGCCAAGAGACTGATATCATCATAGGTGTATCATTAATGGACCACTTGGCGGTCGTTTGGATGTATATAGTATGTTTACTAACCATATAATATAAAAATACAAAGATACATTGTAAAAGTGAAACTAATTAACTATGAGTCAATACTTAATGATAAGGTTTATATAATGACCCAATCCTGTCTAAATTCTATTTTCTGAGTGGTTATCGACCCATACCCACCTTAAACGTTAAATAATCCACTTTGGAGCCATTAGAAACTGAATATTAATTTATTATAAATTAATATTTCTATCTTTTCCAAAGGTGCCCCTCACCCCTCTTATAAAAGGGCACTCTCCATTCTCATTAACTCACACCTTCAAAGCCTTTTGGTTCGACCATCCTCTACCCCAATACTCTCTCAACTTCCCTCACTTCATCCTAGAGGCCTTACATTAGTCAGAAAGCCAACTTAAGGATCCCTTTTGATCAAATCAAAAGGAAGAACCCGAAGAAGAGGTAAGGATTTCACCACCCTTTTTCAAGTTCCTTTCTTCTTCCACTTCTTCATTCTTTGTTATTACCATTCTAAAATAATGAATCCAGTATCTGCTATATACTGTAATATTATTATAAATATGGTACAAACATATTCAGTATTCTATCCATCTTTTAAATGACATGTCACCATACGTGCGTACGTACGGCTTACCATCTCCACGTCGTGGTGTAATTGTTATTCAATATATTATTATATGGATGGGTATAATAATAATTCGTAATTCATGTAAATAATAAATAAAACATGATAATTATTCTTTATATATGATATAGAATCCAATTATATATTATTTTAATATCAAAACAATGATATTTTTGCTCGTGCGTATGTACGGATTACCGTCTCCACGTCGCGATGAGATTCATTTCCAAGTTCACCATTCATCGACGATTATAAAAATATATATTACTAATAAGTATGTAATATATGAAATAATAATTCTACTGGAGATATATATATATATATATAAGGATTTATGTACCTATATATATCTTATTCATTTACTTCTGTTCAATACTATATGAAAACAGAAACAACGTTTATGCGTATGTACGGACTACCGTCTCCATTAACGGTGTTTTCCATTTCATATATATTGCTATTATACATATTTATATTCTAAATATAGATGATATATTTATCATGTTTTATATTCTGGAAGTATTTAAATAATAATCTATGTGATACATCCAAGAGTGACAAGTTAAAACACGTACGATAACGAAAGTGATTATTACCCGAAATGTTAACTTAACATGGAAATTATTATTAAATGGGTAATATAAAGTCATAAATGAATCATGTATGATATCATAAATATTAATATGGTTCTGGTATAATTTAATAACATACTACGATCTTCGTACAAGTGGTTAAACATACCCTCGACTAAAGGAAAGTGCAAAGTAAGGGGTTTTCATCTCACTCCTTATTCCCGTGAGATTCATGCCATATTTCCACTATTACCTTTTGTTGGGTGTATGTAATGCTCATTATTATATTATTTGTGTAATACACTTTAATTTATGTGTATTAACAAATTAATTGTATGATACCACTTTCATGGGTTGTATGCTTCATAAGTTACCAAACTGGTAAGGGTTATTTCACAATCTCTTCATTTTCCGAGGTTGTTTATATGTAATTATCTACTGGGACCTCTTTATCATCCGTATCCATGTTTCTTAAAAATGTATTTCAAAACAATCTTACTATTTTACAGAATATGGGTTAAATTCATTTATACCCATGTTTGACTTTTTATAAGTGGTTTATAAAGGAATCTTTCTGTTGTTTTCCAAACAAGGTCCTTTTTAACCTTTTCGACAAAATTAAGGTAATAATGTCTTTTTTTAACTTATACGGTCGGTGCGGTTATTCTCCACCGTTATTACACCTATGAATCTTCCTTCAAAAGCTTATAAATATATTTTCAAAATAATGTTTTTCTCTATAATTATTCGACTTTTAAATGATTTAAAAAAATAGATATTTCTCTCAAATAGTATTGATTCCATCTATGTCAACATCCTTTAATAAATTTTAAACTTGTTTCAAGTTTATTTATTATGATAAAAATCATCCATATTGTATTTAAGGTATTGTGATATTTTTTACTATGGATGAGTTATTTTTATGCCATTAATGGTTTATGATTAATGTTTTGACATTTTGAATGTTAGTTTTAATACGAATGTTTATGTTATATTTCATCCTCTTCTTAAGATGAATGTGTTGGACTTGTATGTTCCGGGTTGGGGACCGGTAAAAGTAAACCCTCCAGGTTGGTGTTCGGTTATTAGAGGCACTCCGGGTTGGTGTCCGGTTATTAGAGGCACTTCGGGATGGAGTCCGGTTACAAAGGCTCTCCGGGTTGGGTTCCGGTTACAGTTATCCCTTAGGTCATGGCATGAGGCCTCGACATAGAAATTAAAGTTCGGCATCATGCATTCAATCATTATGAAAGTGGTTAGTGATATTTAATGTGATTATTCGATTAGTAGAATATCCATGTGAATAAATAAATGACATTATTTCATTTTATTTCTGCCATGTTATGCTGTAGTTCAAGTTTAAAAGGATTTTTTTTAGTTTTATACACTGCCTTAAATGTTTATGATTATTTTTGAATGTTTCCACTATATTTCTTACCCTTACTGAGCATTTGAGCTAACCCCTTTCTCTATTTTATTTTTCCCAGGATTCCAAGAAGTGTAATGTGATTGATATGCATGGTTAAGACAAGGGAATAATGGTATTCATAAAGGATTATTTATGTTGTTTTGTATGTTATGAAGTGTATTTTAACATTCATGTATGTAATCTATTTTCCAAGACTACTGAACTAATCGGTCCTTTAGGACTTGATTCCTTGTAATCATGCCAATGCTATGTAATAATGCACCGAATCTGGGTAACTAGGGTTGGGGCGTTACACATTTTCTGTTAATAATTCCTCTTAACGGTATTATTTAAAGGATATGTTTGGTATGGATCGAAAATCTCTCAACCCATAGGTTTTAGACAGGATTGGGTCACTATATTAACCTTATCTTTTACATTTAACTCTTAGTTATATAGTTTTATAGTTACCATGTCTCTTTGTATTTTTATATTATATGATTAATAAATTTAATATAATCATCCAAGAGAACCTCAAGTGGTTCATTAATGAAATATATAATATTATTTATGATCATTGGCCTAACCGCAGATTTTTAGGAATAGAATATCAATTAGTAATATAATATTTTTAAAAAAACTCTTTTATGTCAATTTTGACACTATTTGGTATTTTGTTTTTGCTAAATTTATAACAGTAATATTACATAGAAAACAATGCCTCTAACCAACCCTAACATTTCATATTAAACTATAAAATTATTTTTAATCATAAAAAGTCTCAAATTACATTTATTTGGATATTTATAATATCAATTATTTTAATCATTCATTAATATGGTAATTACTACATCATCATTGCGTCATAAATAAATTTAAATATATAATGTCTAAAAAATATAAATAAAATACCATTATGTAGTAAATCCTTTTATATTTATAATAAATATTTATAGTTTAATTTTTCATATGTGTAACCCCATATTAAAAATGGTTTAGTTATTAAAAATTTAATGTAACACATTTAACTCTTCTCTGAATTAAAAAATAATAAATGTTCTAAACTATTCCAACTTGACCTAAAGGATCATATTTTATTCCTAAGGTTTTTCATGATCAAAATACAATTATCCAATAGAATTATGACCTGTGTTAGGGTAATTATATTTTTTTACCCTTAATTACCCTATTTACTTTTAACCATGGGAAATAAAAGTAAAAAAGTTACAATTCAACAAAAATTATTGTCATCTTATTGGACCACATTTAACATACTGATATCAACCGTGTCTCTTGGAGTTTTGAAATTCTACTCACATAAGCGTTAAAATTATGTTTTAGTTAAAATTGCAAATGCTCCAAGTATGTGTGTAAAAGACGGTAAACAGTTCTATAAATTTTTTATATATCTAAAATTATTATAAACTGACTCGAATGAATTAAAAATAACTTATATAGGTATTATGAATCTATTTTAACCTAAATAATTTTAAATAAAATAAATAATTATTTAAATAAAATGTTGGTTTTAAATAATAACTCTGTGTTTTTCACTATTTATCAAAAATTGAATGTTTTCAAAAAAACCAAAATTTCAGCCGAAACTAATTTTGAAATTCTGAATTAAAATATTAAGTCAATTTAACAAATTCAAAACATAGAAGTTTCATTTTTTAATTTACAATTAATTCCTGTCGTTAAAACTAAAAAGAGTTTTTTTAAGAAATAATAACTAACAAAATATTGATACATGTTTATGTTCAATTTCAATGTGAAATTATTTCCAATGAATATCATTAGATTTAATGGAAAAAATATAATCTATTTGTCACATACATGAATTATTTTAAATGTATTTTTCATTTAATTTCCATTCTTTCTTTGTTTTGGGGGTTTTCCATTCATTTTGGTGGAAATGGAGGGTTTTCAAAATTTGGGCGAAACCGTGAGCCCAAATCCAGATTTAAAAATAAATTTTATTTCTTTTATAACTCCTTAAATTGTTAAAATTTTTCATCCATCCCACTACCCACTTTTCCTCCTATGACCTATACATATAACCATGTACATTTGGACCCTTTTGAACCCATTAACATTTTGGATTTGAGTGAATTAATTTGGAATTGGGCCAACCCATGAGCCATTTCTAGTTTTAAATTGTTTTTTAAGTGTTTAATAACATAATCATTTTTTACTGTATTTCCGTGATTCCACCTCCCACCTGAATCCAAAATCTCTAGCCTCAACCCCATTATTAATTTTTCCACTTTGGACTTCATGTGCCTCACAGAGTAGGGAAAACCTTCTTAGGGTTCCCCAAATCTTCTAGATTTGAGAAGGTAAGTTGATTCATTCATAAATATTTCAATTTTTACTCTTCTGCCATAATTTCAATCCCCACATGACCATCGAATCCCCATTAGAGCCTCAATATCATTTATGGTTGCTTGGGGATTCAAATTTTGGTGTATTTGGTTCGTTTGATTCAAGATGTTTCAAGTAAGTGTTTCTTTCCTTGATTTCATACCCTTCGTCAGGGTTTCATTCACCCTTTCTTGAAGTGCCTCATGTCCAGAAGTTGAGTTTATAACATAGGGTTTTATTTGGTGTCTTTTTGGTATAATATTGTGGTCTAGGGTTTTATTTATCTTCCTTTAGGTGCGACGGTGGTGTTGTTGATGTTTCACACCATGTTTTGAAGGTTTCGACATAAAAGGTAGGTGATTCCATGTGTAATAATTTATAGATGAGTTAGATTGCTTTAATTACTTATTATTCATGTTCCTTATATTTTTTTGAGGTCTGAAAACTATTTATGTTGGATTTGGTTAATAATTTATTTTTATAATTTAATTTTAGCTTAAAATTGGGTGTTTTCATGTGCAACCCTTTGGGTATTGTTTGGGTGTATTTTATAAAATATGAAATTGGTTTAATAAATCTTGTTTTGGATGCATATTATGATTTGGTAGGGTATTGGTGTGCCATTAGGTTTTAAAGTGGGTTTTTAATGGGTTTAAGGTGTAAAACCTTATTTTACTTCATGAAAGTGATTTTGAAAATGTGTGCTTTTCAAGTGGATATTTTGTGGTATTGTTTGAGGTGATTGTATAACACTGGGGAGTATTTTAACAAATGTTTTTTGGGATTCCAATTATATTTTGAATTTGTATTGGTGTGATTTTGTCCTTGAAATACGGTATTGAAATGGGTTTTATGTGAAAAGCTTTGGTACACTATTTAAAATTGTTTTATGAACATTTTGAATGGTTTAATGATTTATGTAAGAGGTGAAACCATATTGGAAAAATATTTTGGATTTTTTATACATTCAAATGGACTATTTTAAATGTGAATATATCTATCATGTGATGTGTATCCTCTTAGAAATGATTTATAAAAATTTTTAAGAAGTTTACTAAACTGTGAAAGAGGTGTGAACGTGATGTGGACTGTTTGTGTGAGTGTGATGTGAAAAATGTATTTTGTTTATACAAATGGTTTTATGAAACATGTGAGTGGGTTGTTATGTGATTTTTATCATATTTGGAGGGATATTATAAAATTGTTAAAGGATGTTTTGGATTGTCAAAGTTACGCAAAAAGTGTTGTGGGCTATTTTGGTGTGAGTTTGATTTCAAAATGCATTTGAATGAAAAGTGGAATTTGAGACTTGTGTGATGTACATGGGGATGTTTGATTAATGTGTTACGTGGAGGTGATAGTTACATGTGAAATATATATTTCTTGCCTTGTTAAACTTGTTTGAGCACATAGGTAAAACCCGGGTATCTAGGTGGGTGGATGCGTACTAGTATGCTAGTGAATCTATGGGGTTTGGCGTCAGTTTCACATACCATGATTGACGCTTAAAACACTAACTAAACTATTATGATGAAGATTGGAAACCACTAGGTTATGGGTATGATCACTACTAGTGGCTCGTGCACGAGAACATATATTTGTTTTGGTTACTCTCACCGAGATACAAAGTACCTCGGACCCACAGCTAGCTGGTGCCTAGGGGTTATTTCCTATTTCTTATGATCATTAGATCCATTATACTTACCATCAGCATACAATATATTTGTATGGAAATATTTATTATATTTTTAATTTATTTTAAAAGTTTTTATTCTTTAAATTATCCCACTTGAAAACTGATTTTTTAAAGTCGCATCATTTAGAAATTGTAACGAGAAATTACATGTTTTTGAAAACTTGCAAGCTTTTCATCATTGAATGTTTATCACATGGAATATCTTAGTGGTGGTATCCTACTGGGAATTGTCTCACACCCTACATACACCATTGGCTATAAATAAACTTGGTTATTTCTGTTTTCATAGGTTTGGGTACAGCTTTTGTGCCAACATTTCGGGTTTTCACCGGTCATTCATGATGTCTTGTTGTGGATATGGCTTGAGGGTGATGTATCTTTCCATGTTGAGGTTCCGGGGCTGTTCATTTTTGGTTTTTACCTTTTTTACAGTCATGGTTAGTTGTTTTATACTCTGTAATTCATTTCTGAATTTTTGTAAAACATCGTTTGGTTTGAAAAATCCAGATTCTTTTTATTGGATTCATTTGTTGTTTTTTTCTTATAAACATGGGTAAATCATTCAAAATTCTCATTTTATGATACCCAAGCCCTTTTATAGCCTTTGGGGATTGGTAATTCCCTTATTTCCTTGTCATGGGATAGGTTTGGTGTTGGTTTTGGTGGCGATTTGATTCGGTTCGTGATGAAATAGTTTCAAAGGAGGGTCACACTCTTTGGGTCATGTTATTTTGGGAACAGTTGGGATATTTTGGAGATAGGATTGTCAGGACATGGAATTTCGGTTATGATTAGTGTGGTTGTCACCACACCTCATGACGGGATTCAAGTCTTCAGGGGAAGTCGGGACCTTTTGGAGTCTATTGGTTTTCAGGGTTTAATGATGATTAGGGGAAATTAAAAGAGAGTTGGGTTAATGGTCTCTGTGAGATCACAGGGCCTTGCAAGCCATGCAGAGCTGGGGATATTCCCTAGAAGACTCTATATGATACTGAAGGGATTGTAATATGTCCTCCAACCATATTTCCATGTCACCCACTGAAACTATTTTCTTCTCGCATTGAATTGTGTTCATTAGTTTTGAAATCATGGAACTTTAGTTTTAAAGTTACTTGGTTTTAAGAAGCGAAATTTTTTTGTGAAATGATTTTCAAATAAATGTGGAATGGATTGATTTATGAAATGGATGAACTGAATTTTCAGAATTATTTTGAAATTAAAATGGTGTTCTTATACCTCTTTTTAAATCAGGAACTATATTGAAGTTGGTTTTGAAAAAGTGCTTCCAATAGAGTTTTCTAAACAATCAAAGGGTTTTTTAATGGGATGAGATATTTTGAAATTTCTATGAATAACATGAAAGTGAGTTCTTTTCTAAATATTTGTGTCTTTTTGAAAATATTTGTATGATGTTAATTGGTATTTTGATCTTGAGTTTAGCAGTTTTTAGAAAAAGGATGTGTTGGTTAACCGTTTTGTTTTTGAAATGTGGAATGAATTTTTATTTTAACCTTTTCTATTTTCATGAGAGAACAAATGCATGGGGTTATATTGGATTATGGATGGTTGATGGCATGACTGGATGAGAGCCAGGACGGAAATGAGGAGGGTGCTCGGTGTGGCACAGAAACATGCAAGTGTGAGGCCCATGTGGTACCATTGGTGGATACGCTAACTGCTGAACCGTTTGTTTTCAAAGAGATGTTTTTAAATAAAAACATGATCTCTTGTTTAATTGTTGGGGAGGTTGTATATTATGTGTTTTTGGAAAATGATGATGTTGTGGGATTTTTTGAGTCCAGGAACCCCTCTTGTTCGAACCGTGTTTTGGGTTTGTGTTTGGACGACAAGTTGGGTAGAAGGACCAGTTAGTAGTCTCTCCTGAGATATGTTTCGGGACACCTTTACAGTGGTTCCCTTCATGTGTTTGGATCTAGTTTCTGGAATTTGTTGACCAATGGACCAGCTTGGTTGGGTCCTTGGGTTCTCTCATTGGATAAGGTATGCCCCCATTAAGGGTTAATGAACAACTGAAGTGTAACTTGTATTGTTCCACCATTGGAAAATCCTCCAGTTGATCAATATAAAGAATATTTTATCGATCTTTGTTGATCGATTCTACACCCATTCATTTCATTGATTTTTGGGTCCTCTTGTATTGAGATAGTGCTTGTGGAAGGTTGAAAGAGACCTTAGATTCTTATGTTTCCTAGTTCATCGAAGGTGCAAGTGTTATGGGGTTGTTAGTGTGGATGAGTGTCTCAATGTTGTCTAAGAGGGCCTATGGGTTCTTCATATTTTCATTGAAGCAAGAGTTCTTGTTAAACCACAAATTTTGGGATTATGGTCACGAGAGGATATTGTGTCCACTTTTTGGACTTGTCTGTTGTTTAGGGACTTGGAATAAGGTCTCGTCCCATGTATGGTTTCTATTAATTGCAAAGGTCATGTTCGGAGATACATTGTGATGTTGTGAGCTCATTTGACTGTAATGTTGAAGGTCACGCAATCCTTTGTGTTTTTATGTTATGTTGGCAGTATGTATCCCTTGGAAAAAATATCAAATCCTCTATCTTAGAGGAAGGTGGTTATATGTGTCCTACCCTTCTTTTGTTTCTCACCCAAAGAAACAAGGTGTATTGTGTGTGCATATTCTGATACATTGTTTCCCTGAAATGTCAGGTTTCGATAACGTGAGTTATGGAGTGTGTTATTTCTTGGTGAACCCATCGGGGTATTTGGTGTAGTTTTTTGTGGCACTGAAAGATTAATTTACACACCAGGGATTCCACAACCTAACTGCGAGGCCAAATATGCTTCAATATTTTGAGCTTCATCCATATGTCATGGAGAGAAGATGACGCATAGTCAGGGGAAATCCCGGTGTCATTTAAACCCTTGTACAAATTCATATCATAAGTATTAAAGATAAGAAGAGTTTAAAACTATGGTGTCATCATATTTTTCTGTTGTTCCTGTTCGGTGAAAATAGGTAGAGGGACTTGTACCCATGTCATCACCCAATGTATTTCCCCCCACCCTTTGATTCCATTGAGTCTTTGGAGAATGTATTGAAATTTGGCTAGACAGACTGAGCATGCAGTTTGTGCACGATTAGTAGTTACCATGTGATAGGAATCGATGCATAATTAATGATCTTCACAGTTAGTGCATGGTTTCCCAAACCACGTGGACTAACTGTGAAGCCTTCCCAAATCATTAAATTTTTTGGGACTTTTTGTGTTGGCCCACGCCGGTCAGTTAAGATGGTTGGTTCTTGTGGTGGAGATACCCACCATGGGTATCATGAATATTCATTTGTAAATTTCTAATGGATGTATACACGTTGTACTAGGATGTTTGTTCAGGCCACCCCTGTTAGTGTTATGATTTTGTCTTCGAAAAAAAAATTAAATTGTCTTTTATGGTGGGGAGCTCATTTTTGTCTCTTCATATGAGTAACTCAATTTTTTCTCCTTGGTATTATCTTAGAAGTAGGTATTATCATTCAGAGATATCTAAATACATACATATTCCATGGGTAAACATTGATATTGGAGAGTGCCCAATGGTTTAGCTATAGTAGGGTAATTGTAACTTTGTTCGATGTTGTTGTTTGTTTAGGTAAATTGATTGAGTATTGTTCAGATTGTGTTTGAAGAGTTTTCATTTGGGATAAAGACTGAATGTTCAAGATTGTTTTAGGAAAGTGGTGTATATTTTGGATGTGAGAGTTTTCCTTCCTTAAATGACCACTGAAGGTGTTTTGCCCTTTGGGGGCAATTTTTGGCAATGAATTACTTCTTGGTTTATCGGTTTGGTTTGGTTTTTGTATTTTTCCTTTTTGTGGCTTTCTGGGGATGGAAATTTTTATGGTGGGGAGAATTTTCATATAAATGACTTCATTTAAATGTATTTTTCATTTAATTTCCATTCTTTCTTTGTTTTGGGGTTTTCCATTCATATTTCTGGAAATGGAGGGTTTTCAAAATTTGGGCCAAATCGTGAGCCCAATTACAGATTTAAAAATAACATTTATTTCTTTTATAACTCATTAATTTGTTAAAAAAATTTATCCATTACCTTTAACACTTTTCCTCCTATGACCTATACAAATCACCATGTCCATTTGGACCCTTTTTGAACCCATTATCATTTTGGGTTTGAGTGAATTAATTTGGAATTGGTCCAACCCGTGAGCCGTATCAAATTTTAAAATATTTTTTAAGTCTTTAATAACATTCACATTTTTTACTATATTTTCGTGATTCCACCTCACACATGAAGCCAAAATCCTGAGCCTCACCCCCATTATTAGTTTTTCCACTTTGGACCTCATGTGCCTTGAGGAGTAGGGAAAAACTGCTTAGGGTTCCTCAAATCGTCCAGATATGAGAAGGTAAGTTGATTTGTTCCTAAATATTTTTATTTTCACTATATTGCCCCTATTTCAGTCCCCACTTTTCCTTCTCCTCCCCATTACTGCCTCTATATCAGGTTTGGTTTCTTGGAGATTAAAATGTTGGTGTATTTGGATCATTTGATTCAATATGTCTCAAGTATGTGTTTCATTCCTTGATTTCTTCTCGTTCCATAGGGTATCTTTCAAAATTTCTGGAAGTTCCTCATGTCCAGATGTTGAGGATCGATCCTAGGGTATGATTTGGGGTCTTTTTGGACAAATATTATGCTCTAGGGTTGGATTTATCTTCCTTTAGGTGCGGCGGTGATGTGGTTGATGTTTCACACCATGTTTTGAGGGTTTTGACATAAAAGGTAGGTGATTCCACGTGTAATCATTTTTAGATGTGTTATTTTGCTTGAATTACTTTTTATGCATGTTCCTAATATTCTTTGTGTGGTGTGAAAACAAGTTATGTTGGATTTGGTTTAGCATTTATTTTTATAGTTTCATTTTAGCTTAAAATTGGGTATTTTTCATGTGTAAACCTTTTGGTATTGTTTGGGTGTGTTTTATAACATGTGAAAGAGGTGTGAACGTGATGTGGGCTGTTTGTGTGAGCACGATGTGAAAAATGTATTTTTTTATAAAAAGGGTTTTATGAAACATGTGAGTGGGCTATTAGGTGATGTTTATCATATTTGGAGGGACATTATAAAATTGTTAATTGATGTGTTGGATTGTGAATGTTATGCAAAAAGTGTTGTGGGCTATTTTGGTGTGAGTTTGATTTCAAAATGAATTTGAATGAAAAGTGGAATTTGTTACTTGTGTAATGTACATGGGGTTTTTTGGTTAATTTGTGATGTGGAAGTGATATTTTCATGTGAAAACTATATTTCTTGTCTTGTTAAACTTGTTTGTTCATAAAGGGAAAACTTGGGTATCAAGGTTGTTGGACATGTAATAGTATGCTAGTGAATCTGTGGGGTTTGGCCTTAGTTCCACATAGCAAGATTGACCATTACATCTCTAACTAATCTACTATGATGGTGATTGGGGACCACTAGGTTATGGGTATTGTCCCCACTAGTGGCTCATGCACGAGAACATAAATTATTTGTGGTTACTCTAACTGAGATTCGAGGTACCAAGGACCCACATCTAGCTAGTGCCTAGGGGTTATTTCATATTTCATGTACTCATTAGATCCTTTATACTTATCGTCAGCATATGGTATATTTGGCTGGAAAAATTCATTAGCTTTTGAATTTATTTTAATAGTGTTGATTCATTAAATTATCTCTCTTTAAAACTGATTTTTCATAAGTTGCATATTTTAGAAATTGTAACTAGAAATTACATGTTTTTCAAAACATGCATGTTTTTTGTCTTTGAATGTTCATCGCATTGAATCTCATAGTGGTTCTATCCTTTTGGTCATTGGCTCACACCCTACATACACCCTTGGGTGTAAGTAGACTTGGTTATTTTTGTTGTCGCAGGTTTTGGTACAACATTTATGCCAATAGTTTGGGTTTTCATGGGTCATTCATGATGCGCTGTTGTGGAGATGGCTTGAGGACAATGTCTCTTGCCATGTTGAGGTTCTTGGGTGGTTCATTATTGGGTTTTTACCTTTTTTATTATCCCGGTGATCTGTTTTAGACTATGTAATTCATTTCTGAATTTTTGTAAAACGTGTTTTGGTTTGAAAAATCTATATTTGTTTTATAGGATTCATTTTTTGTTTTATGTTTATAAACATGGGAAAGTCATTCCAAATTCTCATTTTATGATACCCAGACACTTGTTCCTGCCCATGGGGATCAAGAATGCCCTTCGGGCCTTGCCACGGACCGGGTTTGGTGCCGGTTTTGGTGGCGATCAGATTGGGTTCGTGACACTATTTATACTTCTAAACCATTAAAATTTATAATTTAACACTACAAATTTAAAAAAATTTCCAGATAAAATATCGTATTTTTCACTCTTCACCCAAATATGAATGTTATCAGAAAAACCCCAAATATTTATAGAAACTGAATTCTTTATTCCCGATTCTAAAGAAGTAGTTTATTTTGTCAAATTGAATATATAAAAGTTTCAAATATTGGATTTGAAAAGGGTTTTCCATTAAAAGGTGGTAAAATTGCATTTAAAAAAAATACTTCTTTTATCTAAAAAATGAATTTGTTTTTTCAGTATTTTTATGAAACTCCTAATATGGATTCAAAATTTATATGGATTATATAAAGTTCAATATTTAGTTAATACTATTAATATCCTCTTTTGAACGGGTAGTTTTGTAAGTCGTGGTGCGCTTGAACTTGGTATTGCGTGTAGTGAAAGTTATTGAATTACTTTGAAAAAATAATGTACTATGAAATCTTGGGGTGTTAAATTCGTCCCACCTTCAATAAATTGCGTCCTCATAATTTTAAATTTTTCCTTGAAAATAAAAGGTTGAAAACAAAAAATACCTTCGTGGGAAGACCCACATCGGAAACTGGGTCAATAAAAAAAAATTTAATAAGAGGAAAAGGGGAATGAAAAAGCCACCACCAAATCATCATCTCGATTAGGGTAACATTGGTGGAATTAGAGACACATAATTGGATGGAAAACATAAATATTTATACGGAGTGGTTAAGGTCATCAGTCACAAACAATTGTATAATTGAGGGCCTCAAAGACATCAATCTATGATGATTTAAAATATCATTGGTCCAACAAAACATAAGGTATTAGGATAAAAAAAATTAGTTTTAAGATCCCTTACATAATGTTTCAGAATTAAAATCTTTATAGAATAAGAGAAGAAAAAGAAATATACTTTACAAGTAAAGTTCCATCCGTTAACTAATTTCTACCACAAACTCATCTTTAACTCGAAATGATATTTGAACTTAAATAAATATTATATTTATTCTATAAGTATAGGGTTCAAAAAATGAATTTAAAATTAATCTACCAGACCTTTAAAAAACAATATTATTCAATCTAGGACATCACGTGGATTAGTGGTATGTGATACAACCTTTTCACTCTTCGGTTGCGGGTTCAAGTCTCACAGAATTTTCGGACACAACGGGTTGCCTCCCGACAATCGATTTGACGTTTTAATGGAAATAAAAAAATAATCTCAAACTAAAATTATCCAAAATACTTCTGTCCAAATTCACAGTCCAAAATTTATAAGGAAGGTAAACAAAATGAATATCCTTTTTTCCAAGTAATAACATGTGATCACATTAATCATGTATTCTTTTAAAAAACTACAACATCCTGAATTACCATAAAACCTTATTGATTACATTCATGCTCCCTTATTCCTTATAGAATAGAAGATACACACCTTCTATCCAAAAAAATGTTGTAAACTCCAACAACGGAATATACAAATCATTAATCAGTTTTAAGGTAGTGAAGAATATCCAATATAATTTACCCAAATCAATCATGTATTATTCCAAAATCACTACCATAGTATCAGAACCAAATTGTGGTTTATCATTCTCTCAACCATATATTTTACAATAATTAAACTAGCTATTGAGTCGCTTTTATTGGTTCCACACAATCTCAAGTCCTTAATGAAATAGTACTGTGGTAAAATCCTTATATAATCAAATATTCTTATAACATGTACATCATTTGTACAATACTCAAATGACACAATTCATTAATAACAACTTATGAAATCTAATCATTCCTCTTCATATTGAGTAGTATCATAACATTATTATTATCCAATAGTTTCATTTTTGGTACTCTGGTGATTTGTACATTGATTCGCGTAATGTCCCAACACCTTGCAGATGAAGAATTGTACATTTGAAACATTTTCTTACCTTTCCAATCATGTACTTGGTGTCCTTTTTCTCCACACTTATAACAAAATCTTAACCCTTTTATTCATTTAATAAGGTGATTTTTTCCACAGTTATCACATATGGGAAATCCTTCTTTTCCCTCTACTCTTTATCCATATTTATATCTTCCTTCCTTTATTCTATTGCATCCTTTCAAAGCCATAGGACTCCGAAAATTCTTTACTTATCTTATTAACACATGATACAGTTTCTTCATATGTTGAGAATATATGGGAGACTATTTCCCTTCAAAATGTTGGCTTAATAAAATGAATGATATGGTCCTTCTAACTCTTTGGTTCATACATATTTCGTGAGATCAAATTACTTATATTGGGTTCCATTTCTATACAATGGCATACACTAGCTCAGTTTATTAATTGCAATGAATAATTCCAAACATGTAAAATACCTAACGTAAATTGAACAGCTTATGGATATAATCCATAGTAATAAAAAATGTTTTACATAAGGAAGAATATACCCATAAAACCTACGTGATAGTTTGTATAGAATATGATAATTATCCTAAGAATATCCCCCTAGAGTGTTGTAACCAAGAGTGCAGCAAGGCTCGTTGTCCTACACCAATTCCCATTCGAGTCTAGCTCAAAGCGATGTTTTCGGGTTTTACCCCTAGGAACATTTGTGCCAGAGCCCACTCTACCCGATCGTATCTAGACATGGATGTATTGCTTGAAAAACTAACAGAATCACTACAATAGGAATATTTTAGAAATTTATTTTATACTAATCCTTAATGTTTATCTTAGGCCTATGTGATATAATCAGAGTTTACCTATATCTAGTTTCCAATGATTATGCAAAACATCCTCTGATACCAACTGTAATTCCCCGACCCTAGAAGCCCAGAGTCTAAGAATTATTTTGTATCATTTGAATGATCACAAAAGTTCAAGTCTTGAAAGAACGATTAGTTTAGTATCCTTGGAAATACTAGATACATTCATAAGGTTTACATTACATCATAAAATGGAAAACTACAATTACATTGTTTCCAGATACATCCCTGAGATCCCATAGACTATCCCTGCAGGTCAGTCATAATATACTTCTTCGCATACTAGGAAAAATAAAACATAGAAAGGGGTGACCTCAGATTCTCAATAAGGACAAAAATATATTAGAAACATTCATAAATAAGCATAAAAATTTAAGGTAATGTATATAGAACTAAAACAATAGACTTTTAGACTTTATCTTCTGAATAATATGGAAAAAATAAAATCAAATGATTCCATTTACTTATTCACATGGATATTCTACTAGTCGAATAATCACATGCAATATCAATTGTAACTTTTATAGTGATGGAATTCATAATGATGGACTTTCATAACTACATAGTCAAGTCCTTGTGCCAATACTACAAATAAGATTTTGTCAAGGCCTTGTTCGAAGACACTAGTTTGTCTAATGAGAACTTCCAATTCATCGAGGAGATATATCAGGCTCCACACATCACTTACTAAGTCTAATTCATTCCTCATATAAAAAGGTTTAAACATTACTTAAACATTTGTATTAAAACTAGCATACGAAATGTCAATACATTATCCATAAACCATGAATGGTGAAAAAATAAAACATCCACAGTCAAACATATCACAAAAACCTTCAATACAATATGTTATTTTTGTATAATAATAAATCAACTTTAAACAATATTAAAATCCATCAATGGATGTTGATATAGATGAAAATGATTGGTAAAACTCAATGAGAGAAATATCCCTTTTTAATGAAAAAAATTAAAATTAACACAACATAGAAAGGACGACATTTAATGACATTTTTTGAATCAATGTTTCATATAGCACTTTGAAATTTTTGAAAGGAATTATCATTTTAAAAACATTCAAGTTCATATAAATAAATCCTTAAAAGCATTTAGAAAACATGAACATTAATGAGAATGATTTAGAAGAATAAATATTTAAAATATTTGAAATGATGTTTTAGTAAAATCTCCCCTTAATAGAATCCTTTTGAAATATCTTTCATGAAACTTGTACATGGATAATAAATATTTCACAGTAGATAATTACGTAAAAACAACCTCAGATAGTAAAGAGATTGTAAAATTAACCCTTATCTTTCACTTTCCATTGGTCGAGGGTATGTTAAACCTCCTATGTAATGACCATTGTATATTATTATATTATTAAATAACAATATTAATATTTATTATATAATAAATTATTCATTTATGGCTTTATAATATCCATTTAATAATGAATTTCATGTTAAATTAACATTTCGTGTAATAATCACTTTCTATATCGTACATATATTAACTTGTTATTCTTGATCGTATCATTTAGATCATGATTTAAATACATAAAAAATATAATCCTTTATTTATAAATATTACATATTTATAATATTAATATTTATAAAAGATAGATATATGAAATGGAAAACACCGTTTATGGAGATGGTAGGTTGTACGTACGTATAAACGTTGTTTCTGTTTTCATATCGTATTGAATGGAAGTAAGTGAATAAGATAATTATATGTACATAAATACACACACACACACATATATATAAATATATATATTTCACGTAGCATCATTATGTAATATATTACATACTTATTAGTAATATATATTTTTATAATCTTCAATTAATGGTGAACTTGGAAATGAATCTCATCGCGTCGTGGAGACAGTAATCCATACGTATGCACGAGTGACAATATCATTTTCTTAAAGGGGTGAAATTGGATTTTATATCATATATAATTAATTATTATCGTGTTATATTTACTATTTACATCAATTACATATAGTTATTATATCCATCAAAATAATAATGTATTGAATAACAATTACACGATGACATGGAGACGGTAAGCTGTATGTAGGCACGTATGGTGACATGTCATTAAAAGTATGGATAGAATAATGAATATGGTTGTTTCATAATTATAATAACATCACAATATATATAATATACTGGAGTTATTATTTTATAATGGGAAGAACAAATAAAGAGGAAGTGGAAGAAGAAAAGAACTTGAAAGATATGATGAAATATTTACATCCTCTTCAGGTTCTTCCTTTTGATTTGATCTAAAAGTCTCTGTAGGATAGCTTTATAACCAAAATATGCCTCAAGGATTAAGGAATTATAGTTGGGAGGAAATTGTTTTATGTTTTGTTCAAGCCAAATGGCATTGGATGTGTGAATTTGAGATCAGGGGATGTGCCCTTTTATAAGATAGGTGAGGGGCACCTTAGGAAAAACATAAAATATTATTTTATAATAAACTAATTTTCGATTTATAATGGCTCTAAAATATATTTTTTAAATTATTAGTTTGTTATTGGTCGAAAACCACTCATCAAATAGGTTTTTTGAATGTTTGGTCACTATATTTACCATATCTTTTATATTTAACTCTTAGTTAAACAGTTTGAAATTTACCATGTCTCTTTGTATTTTTATATTATATTGTTAATAAACATACTATAAACTTCAAAAATATCCTCAAGTGGTTCCTTAATGACATATATAATATTATTTAAGACCTATGTCCGATCCTTTGATTTTAAGGAATAAAATATCAATTAGTAATATTGTATTTGTTTTAAAAACCCATTTTTGACAATTTTGATACTATTTGGTATTTTATTTTTTATAAATTCATAAAAGAATTATTAATTAGAAATAAATTCATATAACCATCCCTATCATGTCATATTGACCTATAAAATTAGTGTAATTCATAAAAAGTCTTATATTACATTTATTTAGATATTTATAATATGAATTATTTTAACACCTAATTAACACGGTAACTTCTACATCATCAATGTGTCCTAAATAAATATAATAATTTAATTTCTAAAAAATATAAATAAAATATAATTATTTATGAAATAGTTTTTTATTTATAATGAATATTTATAGTCGAAATTATCTTATGTTTATCCCTATATTAAAAATGGTTTTGTTTTTAATCTTTGAATTTAACACTTTTAACTCCTCTTTGAATTAAATAATAATAAATTTCCTAATCTAATCCAAGTGGACCTATAAAGTATTTTTTATTACTAAGGTTGTTCTTTATCAAATTAAACTGATACAATTGAATTAGAAAAATTTTTAGGGTAACATTAACATAGTGTTGTATAAAAAATTACACCACAGCGTGGAGACGGTTAGTCGTATGTACGCACGCATGGTGACATTATCATTCATAGGATGGAAACAATAATGAATATGGTTGTTTCATATTTATAATAACCTCACAGTATATATAAGATACGGTAGTTGCTATTTTGGTATGGTAATAACAAATAATGAGTAAGTGGAAGAAGAAAAGAACTTGAAAGAGGGTGGTGAAATCATTACCTCTTCTTCGGGTTCTTCCTTTTGATTTGATCAAAAGGTCACCATAGGATGGATTTATGATCCAAATAAGGCCTCTAGGATGAAGGTAGGATAGTTGGGAGGATATGTGGTCTTATTTTGGCAGATAGAAATGGCTTTAAAGGTGTGAATTAGAGAGAAGGGTGAGTTCCCTTTTATAAGAGGGGTGAGGCGCACCTTTGGAAAAGCTATAAATATTATTTTATAATAAAATCATTTTCATTTTATAATAGATACAAAGTGAATTATTTAAAGGATAAGGTGGGTATGGGTCTAAAAACTCTCTACCAATTGGTTTAGGTAGGTTTGGGTCACTATTTAAACCTTATCTTTTAAATTTAACTCTTAGTTAAATAGTTAGACATTTACCATGTCTCTTTGTATTTTTTATATTATATGGTTAATAAACATAATACATACTTCCAAGAGAACCCCAAGTGGTTCATTAATGATAATCCTATAATTTTATATGTATTTTGGCCGAAATGTAGATTTTTAGGAATACAATTTCAATTAATAATATAATATTAGTTTTAAAAACCATTTTATGTCTATTATGACAATATTTATTACTCAGTTTTTTCAAAATTCAAAACAGCATTATTACTTCTAAAATAATTGATATAACCAAACCCAATATTTCATATTAACCTATAAAATTAGTGTAATTCATAAAAATTATCAAATTACATTTATTTAGATATTTTTAATATCAATGATTTTAATCTTTCATTAATACGGTAATTACTACATCATCATTGTGTCATAAATAAATTTAATTATTTAATGTCTAAAAAATATAAATAAAATACCTTTATGTATGAAATCCTTTTATCTTTATATGAATATTTATGGTTGAATTTATCTTATGTTTAACACTAAATTAAAATTTTTTTAATTATTTAACATTGAATTTAACACTTTTAACTCTTCTATGAATTAAATAATTATAAATGTCTAAATCTAATCCAGCTGGACCTAAATGATCACATTTTATTCCTAAGGTAGTTTTTGGTCAAATTAAACTTATAAAATAGAATTAGGAAAAGTCTTAATGTAATAAAAAGGTCATTGGTACCCTTAATTACCATATTTACTTTTAACAGTGGTAAATAAAAGTAAAAAAGTTACTATTCACAAAAAAATTATTTTTATCATATTGAACAAAATTTTACATACTAATTTCTACCGTGTCTTTTGGATTTTTTAAATTCAACTCACATAAGCAGTAAAATTATGTTTTAGGTAAATTTACAAATTCTCTTAGGAGGTGGGTAAAAGACGGTAAAAAGTTCAATAAACTTTTTATATATCTAAAATAATTATAAACTGAATCCAATGAATTACATTGAATTTATATTGGTATTATGTATATATTTTTTAACTAAAATAAACATACATAAATTAAATACTTATTTAAATAAAAAGTCAGTTTTAAACAATAACTTATTGTTTTTCACTATTCATCAAAAATTGAATGTTTTCAGAAAAATACCAAAATTTCACTCTAAGCTAAGTTTGTTATTCTAGATTCAAAAATTAGGTCTATTTTACCAAATTAAGAACATATAAGTTTCATTTATTAATTTAAAATTAATTCCCATTTTGAAAACCAAAAAGAGTGTTTTTAAGAAAAAATAACTAACAAAAGATTAATACTTGTTTGTGTTCAATTTCAATGTGAAATTATTTATAATGAATAAAATTGGATTAAATGGTAAAAATATAATCTATTAATACTTAAAAACCATTCAAATGTATAATTTTACGCTACAAATTATTTTAATTAAAAAAGTTGTTTTCAGTTATAATATATTATTTTTCACTATTCACCCAAATATGAATGTTATCAGAAAAACACCAAATGTTTATTGAAACTAAATTCTTATGTCCAGATTCTAAAGAAAAACTCTATTTTTCAAATTGAATATATAAAATATTCAAATATTGGATTTAAATATGGGTTACCATTAAAAGGTGGTAAAATTGCATTAAAAAAATACTTCTTTTATCTCAAGAAAATGAATTTGTTTTTTTTTCTTATGTCTAAGAGGCTCATAATATGGATTCTAAAATTATAAGGATTATATAATGTTTAAAATTCAGTTAATACTATTCATAACCGATTTTGAACAGCTAGTTTGGTAAGTCCTGGTGAGCCTGAGCTCGGTGTTGCGTGTAGTGGAAGTTATTGGATTACATTGAAGACATAACGTACTATGAAATCTTGGGGTGTTAAATTAGAAATTAGAAATTGTTATTTGAAAATAAAATGTTGAAAATAGAAAATTCTTTTGTGGGAAAACCCACATCGGAAATTGGGTTAATAAAATTTAATCTTAATAAGAGGAAAAGGGGAATGAAAAAGTCACCACCAAATTATTATTTCAATTAAGAGAATATTGGTGGAAATTGGAGACACCTAATTGGAGAAAAAATGTAAATATTTATAGGGAGTGTTTGATGTCATCAGTCACAAACAATTGTAGAATTGATGGCCTCAAAGCCATCAATATATGATGATTTAAAATATCATTTGTTCAACAAAACATAAGGTATTAGGATAAAAAAATTTTAGTATTAAGATCCCTTCATAATGTTTAAGAATTAATTATTTATAGAATAAGAGAATAAAAATATATATACATGAAAAATTGAGTTCCATCCTTTAACTAATTTCTACAACAAACTTGTCTATCACTCTAAAAGATAATAAAACATAAAAAATATTCTTTTTATCTTATTTTTATAGGGATCCAAAAAAAAATTAATTTATAATTCATCTAACAGAACATTAAAAAAACTACATTATTCAATCATGGATGTCACGTGGACCAGTGGTCGGTGATACACACTTATCGCCCTTCGGTTGTGGGTTCAAGTATCGTGGCCTTGTTGGACACGACAGGTTGCTGCCCGACCACAGGGTTTTCCTTTTTATGGCAATTCAAAAATAATCTCATACTAAACATATCCAAAATACATCTTTCCCAACTCACATTCCATAATTTATAAGATATGTAAACACAATGAAGATACTTTTCACCATGTAATAACCTTCTAAACTAATAAAACTATGGTCCTCAGTTGTACTCGTCGATGCTGTCCATTCTTGGATTGCCTTAATCATAGAAAGATCAACAGAGATTCCATCCTTAGAGATGATATGGAAAATAAAAAAAATCTCTTGAATCCAGAATTCACACTTTATAAACATCTCATATAATTTTTTTCTTCTAAGAGTCTTCAGGATAATTCACAAATGATTTGCATGGTCTTTGTAGTTTTTGGAGTATACCAAGATATCCTCAATAAATAACACCAAAAGTCATCAAGATATTCCTTGAAAACTATTTTCATTAGATCCATGAAAAACAATGGTGCATTAGTCAATCCAAAAGGCATTACTGTAAACTAATAATGCTCATTCCTGGTTCGAAATACTGTCTTCGGAATGTCTTCCTTCTTCATGCACAACTGATGGTATCCATATTGAAGGTCAATATTTGAAAATTATTGTGCTCCATTAAGTTGGTCTAATATATCATTAATGTGAGTTAGGACATACTTGTTCTTTATTGTTATAGAATTTATCCCCATGTAGTCAGTGCACAACCTCATAGATCCATATTTATTCTTAACAAAAAGGACAGGGGATACCCATGGAGATACAATTGGGAAAATAAATACCTTATTACTAATTCATCTAGTTGTTTCTTTAGTTCCACTAATTCCACAGTGTAAATTCTATAAGGGGTATTCGATATGTGCCTTGATCCATGAATTAAATCAATGTAAAACACAATTTCTCAATCTGGAGGATATCTAGGTAAATCTTCTGGAAACACATAAACATGTTCTTTCACAATAGGTATATCCTCTATTTGATCATTACATTCCTCACCCACAGTTATTTCATTCTCTTCCTCCCCAATAATTTAATTTAGTTGAGCTATTGAGGGTGGATCTTGATAAGAATTAGGTGGTGACGATTCTTCTCTAAAGATAAGGTGTTATTTATCATTGTCATCAAAAATAGTAACCTCCTTCTTCATATAAGAAATTTTTTTCATCATGGTCTGAACACCAATCCATACCGAGAATTGTATCAAATTCAATCATGGTTATGACGATGAGATCAGAAGATACAAAATATTTATATGCCCTAATGGGTACTGAATCAAAAAAACATTATTGCAATGATACATCCCTTAGGAGTTTTGACTGACTACTCCCTTGTTAAATAAAATTGGAAATATCTAATTTTCTTAGAAAAATTGGAAGATATGAAACAATACGATGATCGAGAATCAAATAATTAAATGGAGAAACTTGAGGAAGCACTTAAATTACCTGCCACTATGTCTTTCGGAGCTTTAAATTTATTAGTAGTGATAGCATAAGAATGGCCTTGATCCCTTGTCCTTTTCTAAGGAAAGCACCCCGGATGCTTAGGAGATTCATTCACATAATTCCCCCTTTCTCCACAATTGTAGCATTCAAGATCGATAGCCTCTTTCTTCCCTTTGAATAATGCAATAGTTGGTATTGTACGTAACTTTGAGAATCTAACACACCGTAACCAATCAAAATAGCCATTATGAATAGTAATACCAATGTATTGAATGTTAATAAATTTTATCTTTCAAAATGGACTTCATTTTTGGATTCTGAATATCAAAATAAGCTTAGGGTGAATTTTTTGTATTTTTCTGAAAATTTTCAATTTTTGATGAATACTGAAAAACACTAAGTTATAGTTTAAAACTGGATTTTAATTTTAATAATTAATTATTTTATTTAAATATATTTTAGGTCAAAATAGATACATAATACCTATATATGTTCAATTTAATTCATTCGTGTAAGTTTTTAATAAATTTAGATATATAAAAAAATTATTGAACTTTTTACCGTCTTTTACCCACCTCATAGAAGAATTTTCAAATTTACATTTAACATAATTTTATAGCTTAGGTGAGTTGAATTGAAAAAATCCAAGAGACACAGTTGATATTAATAATAAAAATGTAGTTCAATGACATGAAATTAATTTTTGGTGAATAATAACTGTTTACTTTTATTTACCACAGTTAAAAGAAAATAGGGTAATTAAGGGTAAAAATGACATTATTATGACCCTAAAATATGTCCTAATTCTATTTTATAAGTGTAATTAGACCAAAAACAACCTTGGTAATAGATTATGATCATTTAAGTCCACTTAGATAAGATTAGGACATTTATTATTATTTAATTCAAAGAAGAGTTAAAAGTATTAAATTCAAAGCTAAATAAATAAAACATTTTTAATATAGGGTTACACATAAGATAAATTCAACTATAAATATTAATTAGAATTATAAAAATATTTACTACATAATGGTATTTTAAATATATTTTTCATAGATTATATATTTAAATATATTTATGACATAATGATGATCCGATAATTACCGTATTAATGAAAGACTAAAATAATTGATATTATAAATATCCAAATAAATGTAATTTGAGACTTTTTTTTAATTAAAATAATTTTTTAGGTTAATATGACTTATTTTTGTTGGTTACATTAATTTATTTTGTTTTAATAATGCTGTTATGAATTTAGAAAAAACAAAATACCAAATAGTATCAAAATAGACATAATTGAATTTTTTTTTAAAAATATTAAATTATTAATTGATATATTATTCCTAAAAATCTATGGTTCTGAAAAAAGACATATATAATGATAGGTGTATCATTAAGGAACTTCTTAGGGTTCTATTTGAAGTATATAGTATGTTTAGTAACCATATAATATAAAAATACCAAGAGACGTGGTAGATGTCAAACTATTTAATTAAGAGTTAAATCTTAAAGATAAGGTTAAAATAGTCCCCAAACCTGTGTAAAACCTATTGGATGGGTGGTTTTAGACCCATCACCACGTTGTCCTTTAAAAAAATTATTTTGGAGGAATTATAAACTGAAAATGATTTTATTATAAAATAACATCTCTAGCTTTTCCAAAAGTGACCCTCACCCCTCTTATAAAAGTGCAGTACCCCTTCTCTCTAATTCACAATTTCAAACCATTTTACATGGACAACCTCTACCCAAATACCCTGTCAACTTTCCTACCTCAATCGTAGAGGCCCTCCTTTAGTCATAAATCCAACCTATGGATCCCTTTTGATCAAATCTAAAGGAAGAACTCGAAGAAGAGGTAAATATTTCATCACCTCTTTTGAGTTCATTTCTTCTTCCACGTCTTCTGTCATTGTTGATTCCATTCTAAAAATAACAAATTCAGTATCTTCTATATACTGTTATGTTATTATAACTATGGAACAACCATATTCATTATTCTATCCATACTTTTAATGACATCTCACCATACGTGTGTTTGTACGACTTACCGTCTCCACGTCGTGGTGTAATTGTTATTCTATACATTATTATTTGGATGAGTATAATAATGAAGTATAATTGATTTAAATAATAAATATAACATGATAATTATTCTGTATATATGATATACCTTAAAATAATATATTATCTTAACATCAAAATAATGATATTGTCGCTCGTGCGTATGTACGGATTACTTTCTCCAAAAAAACGATTAGATTCATTCCCCATCGTAGTCCATTCAAAAATAAATTTCATTAGATGATTAAAAGTAATGATTAAAGAATTAATATCATTATTAATATGAATAAGATACATCCTATCCATAATAAGCATTACTTATGTAACAAATTATATAAAGGAAAACGAATCAGTTAACACCAAAAATGATGATAATACTAAGATATTATTAAGAACAAAATATTAAAAGGTCATATATGATATCATATTAATGTATATGATTATTGTATAATTAAATAACAATTATTTCACCATTATGCAGAAGGTTAACTTACCCTCAACCAAGGAAAATTTCAAGGTAAGGGTTAATTTCATAATCTCTTTAGTATCTGAGGTTGTTTTTACGTAAGTATCAATTGGGACATATTTATTATCCATGTCCATGATCCATGAATGATTTTTCAAAGGGATTAACTTAAGGTATTTTTTTAAAACAACATTTTAAATCTTTAGAATATTTATTCCCCTAAATCATTCACATTAATTTCTATGTTTTCAAAATGGTTTTTATTCATTTATGTTTATGGTCATGAATGTTTTTCAAATGTTAATTCCTTTCAAAAATTTCAAAGTTGTATGAGAAACTTTGATTCAAAAATGTCTGTAAATGTCTTCTTTTCTAAATGGTGTGACTTTCAAATTTTTCATGAAAAAGGGATATTTCTCCCAGTGAGTTTTACTAAACATTTCCATCTCTGTCAACATCCTTTGATGGATTTTAAACGTGTTTGATGATGATTTATTATGATACAAAACATCCATATTTTATTGAAGATTTTGTGATATTTTTTACTATGGATGTGATATTTTTATAACATTCATTTTTTATGGAATGATTATTGACATTTCATATGCTAGTTTTAATATTAATGTTTATGTTATGTTTAAACATTTTTATATTAGGAATGCATTGGACCTATTAAGAGATGGGTGGAGCCCGATATACCCCCTCGATGCATTAGTAGGTCTAATGAGACAAACTAGTGTCTTGTCATAAGGCCTTGACAAAATCTTATTTGTAGTATTTGCACAAGGCCATGACTGTGTGTTTATGAATCTTGGGCATTATGCTTTCCATCATTATAAAAGTGACTATTGATATTGCATGTGATTATTCGACTAGTAGAATATCCATGGGAATAAGTAAATGGAATTATTTGACTTTTATCTTTGCTATATTATAATGAAATTCATGTTTAAAAGTCTTTTTTTATTATTATACACTTCCTTAAATGTTTATGCTTATTTATGAATGTTTTCGCTATATTTTTATCCTTACTGAAAATATGAACTCACTCCTTTCTATGTTTTATTTTTCCCAGGATATGAAGAAGTATATTATGACAGACCTGCAGGGATAGTCTATGGGATCTCAGTGTTTCCTATGGAAACAATATTGTTGTAGTTTTCCATTTTTTGATGTAATGTAAACCTTATGAATGTATCTATTACATCCAAGGATACTAAAATAATCGGTCATTCAAGATTTGATCCTTTGTGATCAGGCCAATGATATGTAATAATGCACTGACTCTAGGCTTCTAGGGTCAGGGAGTTACAGTTGTTAGGCATAAAATATATCATCTTCATGCTAAATCAGTTTTCCAAAAATATGATTAACAACATATATATTAACCCACTCCCGAACTCAACAAAGAAGAGAAATTTGATGAATGATAAGAGCTCCAGCTGTGGAGACCATTGAAAAAAGAATCCTTAATATCCATCATGCCGGAAATGTTGAAGGATATGCCTAGAAAGTATCTTAATTGAATAAAGAAATGCTTTACGTCTGGAAAAGAATGACATAATGTAAATAAATTCATAGGAAAAATGAAAAGTATTATGGAAGAAATTTAAAATGGTCCAACGAATCAATTTATAGTCATTTTCCATAAATATAGGAGATCGGGCCATTACCTGAGTGAATGCCCTATTATATAGTATATTTTCTTGCTCAAATAAGAAGCTATGTGGAAATAAATGGATGGAGAAATGTTTAAAAGTATTAGTGCTTCTTTTTTATGGGATTACTCCAGAATAATTTTCACTTGTATTTTGAACCCTATAGTTTGTCGTGTAAAAATGATTTTTGAGGAAGAATTATCTTTTCTCTTGTGGATATAGTTATAAATAACCATTTGGTTTTATATGATAATTGGGTTTGGGTTAATTACAATTTATTATATTTTGGGATGAAAATGAAAAGTATGCGATAAAATTTTTGGTAATGATTTTTTTGAGGAATTTATCTCATTTTTGTAATGTTGTAAAATATAGTTTTTGAAAAAGAAAAACACGCCGACTGTGTGACAGCCCGTCGCGTCGGACAATGTTGTGGGAATCAAACTCACAACTAGAGTGCGATTGGGATTAATCTTCTACCACTGGAATACATGAAGTCCCAGTATAGTGTGACTAATTATTTTTATATAAATGATTTTATTGATCAATAATAAGTTGATGTGGGATCATATTTATTTTCAAATAAATACCCATAGTAACGGAAAATTATTTTTTGATTAAGTGATAAATGTTATTTTGTAAGACATTTTCTCTGTTGGGAACACTATGTGCCTATGGAAAATAGAATACTATGGGATTTCATTTGAGGAATAATGGTGAATTTTTATTTATGTTTTCATTTGAGTAGTAATGGTGGGTTTCAATATTAGTTTGGATTATATTGAAGGATTTTGAAGACAATGTTTTATTGAATGGTATTTATTTAACATTGGGGTATTGTTGGATTAATTTTAGAAATTAATATTAGTGTTTCTATCTCAAAAATAATATCCTTTTGGGGGATCATATGATCTTTTACTAACCATTTTGGTTTTGATTAATCTCCAATGACAAGGTAAATATATATTTTATCTTTGGTGGATCATGTGATTTTCTAGAAGTTGATTCTAGCTCTTCCAGTGTGACCAAGTCATCAAGAATATTCATTGTTTAAAAAATTAGTTAGTAGTAGAAATTTATTAAATAATAAAACACTACTTAAAAATTATGTTTATATCTTTATGTTCTTAGTCAATATCATAAAAAATTTCCTCATCTTTATGAAATGTAACTTAAAAGAAAAAAATGTTTTCCGTTTACATTTCCTACTGGGAAACTATTGAACATTTTTTCCATTACAAGTTTGTGGTTTTTTTGTTGTTAACTTTCTCCTGATCATGATTCCTATCCCTCTCCATCAGAACTTGACACTTAGTGTATCTTCCATATCCACGTTTTCCAACATGGAATCCTTGTATGGGTTATCTCAGGTGACCATTGTACTTCTCTTTCTATTGTTTAAAGTGACAGTTTTATTGACTCTTTTTCTGATGTGGGACTTTAAATTATGTTCCCAAGCCAAATTTTTTGACTGGGAGGATGAAATTTCTAAAAAAGCGGAAGAATATAACACCCCAAGATTTGACGGTACGTTTCCCATTGAATAATGTAATAGATTTCATTGTACACAACTTCGAGATTGTACCACACCGTGACCAATCAAAATAACCATTATGACTAGTAATACCCACTTTTTGAAATTTTATAAATTTTATCATTCAAAATGGACTACATATATAGATTTAGAATATCGAAATTAGCTTAGGCTATTTTATTGGTTTTTTCTGAAAACATTAAATTTTTTATGAATAGTTAAAAACACTAAGTTATAGATTAAAACCGAATTTTTATTCAAATAATTATTTATTTTATGAAAATTTATTTTAGGTAAAAAAATGATTCATAATTATTATATAAGTTCAATGTAATTTATTGAAATCAAAATATAATAATTATAGATATATAAGAATTATAATGATCTTTTTAACCGTCTAGTACCCACCTCCTAGGAGCATTTTTAAATTTGAATAAAACATAACTTTACAACTTCTACAAATTAAATTTCAAATATCCAAGAGAAACTGTTGATATCAGTATGTAAAATGTGGTTTAACAATTTAAAAATAAATTTTTTGTGAATAGTAACTTTTGACTTTTATTTACCACGTTTAAAAGTAAATACGGAAATTAAGGGTAAAAATGATATTATTATTACCCAAACACTTGTCCTAATTCAATTGGATAAGTTTATTTCAACCAAAAACAAAAATAGGAATAAAACATGATCATCTTGGTCCACTTGCATTAGATTAGGACATTTATTATTATTTAATTCAAAGAAGAGTAAAAAGTGTTAAATTCAAATCTTAATAACCAAACCATTATTAATATTGGGTTATACATAAGATAAATTCGATTATAAATATTCATTATAAATATAAAATTATTTCCTAAATATTGGTATTTTATTTATAATTATAAGACATTAAATAATCTAAGTTATTTATGACACTATGATGATGTAGTAATTATCTAATTAATGAAATATTAAAATATTCGATATTATAAATATCCAAATAAATGTAATTTGAGACTATTTATGAATTTCACTAATTTTATTGGTTATTATGACATGTTAGTGTTGGTTAGATGAATTTTTTTCGAAGTAATAATGCTGTTATGAATTTAGAAAATACAAAATATCAAATAGTTTCAAAATTAACAGAAAAGAGTTTTTAAAAACAATATTATATTATTAATTGATATTATATTCCTAAAAATCTAAGGTAAGACCAAAAGACTTATATAAGGATAGGTTTATTATTAATTAACCACTTGGGATTCTCTTGTAAGTATATAGTATGTTTATTAACCATATAATATAAAAATTAAAACCGACATAGTAAATGTCAAACTATTTAACTAAGAGTTAAATCCAAAAGATAAGGTTAATATAGTGACCCAACCCTATATGAAATCTATTGGTTCATTGGTTTTCGACCCATATTCACCATATCCATTAACTAATTCATTTTGGAGCCATTAAAAACTTAAAATGATTTTATTATAAAATAATATTTCTAGCTTTTCCTAAGGTGCACCTCACCCTTCTTATAAAAGGCCACTATACCTTCCCTAAATTCACACATTTAAATAAATTTTTCTCTGCCAAACTCTTCCAAAATACCCTATAAACTCTCCTCCCTTCATTATAGAGTCCTTCATTTAGTTATACAGCCAACCTATGGATCCCATTTGATCAAATCAAAATGAAGAACCCTAAGTAGATGTAAATATTTCATCACCTATTTGAAGTTCCTTTCTTTTTCCACTTCCTCTTTATTTGTTGTTTACATACTACAATAATAACTCCAGTATCTTCTATATACTATGATGATATTGTAAATAGGTAACAACCATATTCATTATTCTATCCATCCTTTGAAGGACATGTCACCGTACGTGTGTATGTACGACTTACCATCTCCACGTCGTGGTATAATTGTTATTTGATACATTTTTTTAATGGGTATAATAATGGTGTGTAATTGATGTAAAAAATAAATATAACATGATAATGATTCTGTATATGTGATATACCATCAAATTATATATTATTTTAATATCAAAATAATGATATTTTCACTCGTGCGTACGTAAGGATTACCGTCTCCACGAACGCGATGGGATTCATTCCCCATCATAATCCATTCAAGAATAATTTTCATTATACTATTAAAAATAATGTATAAATAGTTAATATCATTATTAATTTGAATAATATGCATCCTATTCATAACAAACACTACATACGAAACACATCACATAAAGGAAAATGTATCAGTTAACACCCGAAACGACGATAATACAAAAATATTATTAACATAGGAATATTAAAAGATCATATATGATATCATATTAATGTATATGATTCTTTTATAATTTAATTACAATTATTTCACCATCATACAAGATGTTAACCTACCATCATCGAAGGAAAAGTACAAAGTAAGGAGTTTCATATCTCACTTTTATTTCTGTGATATTTCCATTATTCGCCACTTATTTATTTCATGTGGTGTATTGTGTACTGCCATTTGATATATATTATCTTGATTCTCATTATATTCATGGTATTATTTGATTTATTTGGTGTTTATTAGCTTTTTTTCACATGACTCGATTGATTACAATGAAGTAAGGTTTTTTCATCTCACTTTTGTTCACGTGAGATTCATGCTATATTGGCAACTATTTCCTTTTGTGTAGACTATGTAATTCCCATGATTTAATTATTTTTGTAATATAATTTAATTTATGGGTATTTACATCTTCATTGTATGATACTTCTTTCATGGGGTGTTTGTTTCATAAGTTACCAAATCGTTAAGGGAATTTCAAATTTCAATTTCCACTCATTGGGCTTTACACAAACTTCATTGATTATTTTACTACATGATTATGTTTGGAATTGCTATTTATTATTTTTTTACTAATGTACACTTAACATTCTGTGGATATACTTTTGATAAACATAATCACTACATTGATATATTCTCATGTCATCGAAATGAACTTTATAAGAGTAATTTTAACCCAATCTCCATTTATTGAGTTAAACATTCAATTAATTGGGGTTGTTTTTAAAAGATTATGTGTGAATTCCCTATGATTGATATACAATGAATATCCAATCTCATTGAGTGTCTTTATATTCTTCACACATAATTATGTTATTGATTTATCCTTAACCTAATGATACAGTCTTTATAAGAGATTTCATCTATATTTAAATTCGATTGAGACTTTTTTGTTGTTATATGCCAATTCACTTTTATATGGTGTATATAATGTAGTTTGACAAAGTATATCATGAATCTCTTTATTCTCATGATATTATAATTTTTTTATTACCTAAATTATTTTTATTCAAGTGTCACTCATTTGGATAGGAACTCTAACTACAATATCATTTTAAATGATTTAAAGATTTATTATTCTAAATCTTTCTCATTATTGTCCATATTATAAAACTGGTGTTAAGGATTTATTTATATGGTCATTAAAGTTTTAAAATTAAAATTATTTTTAAAATATTCAAATTGGTATGGGACTCTTTGATTCAGAAATCTATTTTAAACGACTTCATGGTAAATAATGATACTTTTAAATGTTTTCCTGAAAAAGGGGGATATTTCTCTCAAGTAGTTTGATGATTATTTTCATCTATGTAAATATCATTCATTATTCTCTATTTAAGTTGATCTATAACAATAAAATCTTCCATATTTTATAGAATTAATTATTTTTGAATATAGATGTTCTATTTTTATACCATTCAAGGATTGTGGTTAAAATATTGTCATTTTTCATGGTAGTTTTAATACGAATGTTCAGATTACATCTCAACCTTTTTATATGAGGAATGCATTGTAATTAGCGACAGGTGGAGCCCGTTATAGCTCCTCAATGAATAAATATGTCTCATGAAACAAAATAGTGTCTTGGAATAAGGCCTTGACACAATATTATTTTTAGTCTTGGCACAAGGTCATGGCTATGTGGTAATGAAAGTCTGGAATTAGGCATTCCATCATTGTGAAAGTGGCTACTGATATTTCATTTGATTATTAGTCTAGTAGAATATCCATGTGAATAAGTAAATTGAGTTATTTGATTTTATCTTTTCTATATTATGAATAATTTCAAGTTTAAAAAACAATTTTTTAGTCTTATACATTGCCTTAAATATTTATGCTTATTTATGAAAGTTTCTGTTTTATTTTTATCCTTACTAAGCATCTGAGCTCACCCCTTTCTATGTTTTATTTTTCACAGGATGTGAAGATGTATATTATGAATGACCTACAAGTCTTGTCTATGGGATCTCAGTGCTATCTATGGAAACAATTTTGTTTTAGTTTTCTAGAGTCAGTGCATTATTACGTATCATTGGCATGATCACAAAAGATCAAATCTCAAAATACCGATTAGTTTAGTAGCCTTTGAAGTACTAGATCCATTAATAAGGTTTACATTACATCATAAAATGGAAAACTACAACAAATTTTTTTCCATAGACAACACTGAGATCCAACAAAATATCCCTGTAGGTCATTCATAATATACATTTCGCATCCTGGGAAAAATAAAACATAGATAGTGGTCAGCTCAGATGCTTAGTAAGGATAACAGTATAGCGAAAACATTTATAATTAAGCATAAACATTTAAGTCAATGCATAAGACTAAAACAAAAAAGCCTTTTAAAAATTAAATTTATCATAATATGGAAAAGATAAAAATCAAATAATGAAATTTACTTATTCACATGGATATTCTACTACTCAAATAATCTCATGCAATATAAATAGCCACATTCATAATGATGGAATGCAAAATGCCAGACATTCATAACCACATAGTCATGGCCTTGTTTCCAAGGTTAAAAATATGATTTTTTCAAGGCCTTATGGAAAGAAACTATTTTGTCTCATGAGACCTACTGATACATCGAGGAGCTATAGAGGGCTCCACGGTTCACTTACTACGTCCAATGAAATCCTCATTTGAAAGGGTTTAAACATAACATAAACTTTCGTATTAATACTAGTATATGAAATGTCAAAACTTTATCTATAAATCGTTCATGGTAGAAAAATAACACATCCATAGTATAACATATCACAAAACCTTCAATACAAAATAGAATATTTTTATCATTATAAATCAACTTCAAAAAAGATTAAAATTCATTAAAGGATGTTGACATAGATGAAATCAAAACTGTTTGAGAGAAATATATTATTCTTTTTTTTGAAAGCATTTAAAATGAAATAACTATAAAAGAAACCATTTATTTTTAAAATATTATTATAATCTTGTAAGTGAAGATTCGATGATGTTATAATGGAAGAATATAGCCGCACCCGACATATAAGTTAAAAAACATAAATAACATAATTTTGTCGAAAAGGTCAATAAAGTAACTTGTTTAGAAAACGGCGGAAATATTCCCTTAAAAAACGTATAAATACAAATAAGGGTATAAATGACTTTAATCCATAGTCTAGTAAATAGTAAAAATTTTGAAATACATTTTTTAGAAAACACGGATGTGGATGATAAAGGGGCCCCAGTAGATACTTACAGAAAAACAACCTCAGATAATAAAGAGATTGTGAAATTAACCCTTACCTTGAAATTTTCCTAGGTTGAGTGTTGTTTAACATCCTATATAATGGTTAAATAACTGTTATTGATTTATTCATGAATCATATACATTAAAATGATATCATATATGATCTTTTTACATTTCTTTGTTAATAATATCTTAGTATTATCGTCGTTTCAGGTGTTAACAGATTCGTTTTCATTTATATTCTTTGTTACGTAAGTAATTTTTGTTATGGATAGGATTTATCATGTTCATATTCATAATGATATTATGTTTTAAAAAAAATAATCATCTAATAAAAATTATTCTTGAAAACATTACGATGGGGAATGAATCTCATCGCATTCGTGGAGACATGAATCCGTACGTGCGCAGGAGCGATGATGTCATTATTTTGATATTAAAAAAATATACAATTGGATGGTATATCATATATAAAGAATAATTGTCATGTTATATTTATTATTTACATAAATTACAAATCATTATCATACTCGTCCAAATATTAATGTATTGAATAACAGTTACACCACAACGTGGAGATGGTAAGCTGTACGTACGCACGTATGGAGACATGTCATTCAATGGATGGACAGAATAATGGATATGGTTGTTGCATATTTACAATAAAATAACATAATATAGAAGTTTATGGAGTTATTATTTTATAATGGAAAAAATAAATAATGAGGAATTGGAAGAATAAAGGAACTTGAAAGAGGTGATGAAATATTTACCTCTTCTTAGGGTTCTTCCTTTTGATGTGATCAGAAGGGATCCTTAGGATGGCATTATGACTAAAGGAAGGCCTCTCGGATGAAGGGAGGAAAGTTGAGAGGGTACTTGGGCAGAGTTTGTCTCTATAAAATGGCTTTGAAGGTGTGAATTAGGGAAAAGTGGGACTGCCCTTTTATAAGAGGGGTGACGGGCACCTTAAGAAAAGATAGAAGTATTATTTTATAATAAAATAATTTTCGGTTCCTAATTGCTCCAAAATAATATATTTAAATGAAAACATGGGGATGGGTCGAAAATCACTCAACCATTAGGTTTTAAGAAGTTTTTTGTCACTATTTTAACCTTATGTTTTAGATTTAACTCTTAGTTAAATAGTATGAAATTTATCATATCTCTTTGTATTTTTATATTACATGGTTAATAAACATACTATATACTTACAAGCGAACTCCAAGTGGTTCATTAATGATACAAATATAATTTTGTATTCCTTTTTTCTGATAATTATAATTTTTGGAATAGAATATCAATTAATAATATAATATTTGTTTTAAAAACTCATTTATGTCAATTTTGACACTATTTGGTATTTTTTTTACAAAATTCATAACAGAATTATTACATCAAACCAAATTCATCTAAACAACCCCAATATGTTATATTAACCATGAAAAGTAGTGGAATTAATAAAAAGTCTAAAATTACATTTATTTTGATATTTATAATATCAATTATTTTAATCATTCATTGTTACGGTAATTTATGCATCATTATTGTGTCATAAATAAATTTAATTATTTAATGTATAAAAAATTATAAATAAAATACAATTATGTAGGAAATATTTTTATATTTTTAATGAATATTTATAGTCGAATTTATCTTATGTGTAACCCTATATTAATTATGGTTTAGTCATTAATATTTTAATTTAACACTTTTAACTCTTCTTTCAATTAAAAAATAATAAATGTCCTAATCTAATACAAGTGGACCTAAAGGATCATATATTATTCCTAAGGTTGTTTATGGTCGAATTACACTTATCCAATACATTTTGGACATGTGTTAGGGTAATAATAATGTCATTTTTACCCATAATTACCCTATTTACTTTTAACAGTGGTAAATAAAAGTAAAATGTTACTATTCACCAATAATTATTTTCATCTTATTGAACTAAATTTTTAAATTTTGATATCAATAGTGTCTCTCTGACTTTTGAAATGCATCTCACAGAAGTGGTAAAATTATGTTTTATTTAATTTGTAAATGCTCCTAGGAGGTGGGTTAAAGACGGTAAAAAGTTTGATAAAATTTTTATATATCATAAATTTTTATAAACTGAATCTAATGAATTAAATTGAACATATATAGGTATTACGTATCTATTTTGACCTAAAATTTTAAATAAAATAAATAATTATTTAAATAAAAATTCTGTTTTAAATTATAACTATGTGTTTTCCACGATTCATCAATAATGGAATGTTTTCAGAAAAATACAAAAAATTCACCCTAAGATAATTTCAATAATCTGAATCCAAAAATGAAGTCCATTTTAAATTCTAAAATTTATAAAATTTCCAGAAGTGGTTATTAATTCTAATAACAGCTAGTTTTATTGGTTGTGGTGTGGTAGAACTCGAAGTGGCGTACAACACATGCTATTTTATTATTCAAAGGGAAATGCACCGTGGAAGATTTCAGGGTTACATTCTCATCTACATCAAATAATTTCATCCTCGAAATTTCTAGAATAGTACTTCATAAAAAGACTCGGGTGGTTTTTAATCATAAGTTCCTTGGGTTCCCACGTTGCATCATTCATCTTATGGTTTCTCCATAGAACATTTACCAGATGAGTCGTCTGGTTTCTTAGCACATGTTCTTTTGTATCAAGAACCTTGACAGGCTCTTCGCAATAAGACAGATCATGTTCCAGTTCAAATTCATCATAGGTAAGTACATGCATTGAGTCATGCTTGTATTTTCTCAACATTGGTACGTCGAATACATCGTGAACTTTGGAGAGACTTGGCGGCATTTCCAAACGATAAGCTACAAACCCAATTCATTCTTGAATTTCGAAAGGTCCAATGTACTTGGGACTCAATTTACCATTCTTACTAAAACGTATAACACCCTTCCATGTAGATACCTTCAAAAAAACATGATACCCTACCTAAAATTCCAAATACTTCCTTCGGTTAATGACATTGCTGTGCTGACTACTTTGAGCTGCTTTGATTTGGTTTTGGATTACCTTTATCTTTTTCATCATTTCCTCCATCAATTCAGGGCCTACGAGTTTTCTTTCACCAACATCATCCCAACAAGTTGGTTTGCAACATCTCATTCCATATAAATCTTCATATGGTGCCATCTAAATACTTTAATGGAAGTTATTGTTATAAGAAAATTCTACCATAGGTAAATATTGATCCCACATTCTTTGAAAGTCATGTAAGCGTGATCTCAACAATTTTTTTAAGGTTTGAATAGTCCGTTCTGATTTTAGATAAGTTTCTCTGTGGTAGGTAGTGCTCAAACTATGTTTTGTATCCAGGGCATTCTGAAGACTTTTCCAGAATCTTGATGTAAAATGTGGATTATGATCAGAAAAAATCGTTATTGGTACTCAATGAAGTCCTAAAACATCATTAATATATATTCTTTCCAATCATTCAAGTGGTAAATCTTCTCTTATTGCATGTAAATGTGCTTACATGGTATGAAGATCAACAATGACCCATATTTCATCATTCCTTCTAGGAGTCCTTGGTAGCCCCATGACAAAGACCATCATAATATTACCCCATTTCCACTCTAGTATGGGAAGAGGCTGTATGAATCATCCAGGATGTTTCCTTCGAACTTTCACTTGTTGAAAAGCCATGCAACGTGACACAAAATCAGCAATCTCCCTCTTCAGGTTGTCCCACAAAAAATGTACCTTCCAATCTCTATACATCTTAGTGCTTCAGGGTGTATAAAGAAATTCGAACTATAAGCATCATCCAACATTTCCATTTTTAGATCATGTATATAGAGAACACAAACCCTCTTCTCAAATTTCATAATTCCATTTTCATATACGTAGTCACTCAATCTCCCATCATTCACATCTTTAATCTTCTTTTGAAACTCTTAATCACCGGTCTGAGAACAGTTTATTTTTTCTAGTGAATTTGGTTTGGCAACCATTTGAAAATGTTTTGATGTTTCACCTTCCATGGTGATTCCCATATCCATATTTATAGATCCATCTATATATGATACTTTTAAACTCTCATCTTGTTCAAAACTCCATGATCCTTTCTAATCAAAGCATCTTCCACCTTATTTTCCTTCCCCAGGTCGTAATGTATCATGTGATAATAATCCTTGAGAAGTTCAAACCAAATCCTTTGCCTCATGTTGAGTTATTTCTGTAAGAAAATATACTTCAAACTCTCGAGATCAGTATAAACCTCACATTTTTTCACCATATAGATAGTGTCTCCAAATCATCAAAGCAAATATTACCTCTGAAAACTCAAGATCATAAGTATGATAGTTTTTCTCCGGAATTTTTAGCCGTCGTGATGCAATGAAAATAACCCTATCATTCTCCATATGGACACAACCATGCCCTTTATTTGAACCATCACTATAAATAAAAAACGCATCATTCCTCATTGGTAGAGTCAACATAGGAGCATTGACTAATCTTCTCTTCAGTTCTTCAAAACATTCTTCCCACTATTTTTTCTAAATAAATTTAACCCCTTTACGTGTGAGCTTTGTTAATGGGTTAGACAACCGGGAAAAATTATAGAAAAAATGTTGATAATAACCTACTAAACCAATAAAAATTCTTACCTTAGTTATACTCGTTCGTGCTGGCCATTCTTGGATTTCCTTTGTCTTAGAAGGATCAAAGAAGATTCCATCCTTAGAGATGATATGTCCATGAAAATATATCTTCTAAAGCTAGAATTCACACTTGCTAAACTTAACATATAATTAATTTCTTCTAAGTGTCTTTATGAAAATCTACAAGTTATTTTCATGATCTTAAAATCATTTTTAGTATACCAAGATATCATCAATAAATTCCACCACAATGTCCTCAAGATATTACTTGAAAACTATATCCATTAGATCCATGAAGACAGAGGGTGAATTAGTCAATCCAAAAGGTATTACTATAAACTCATAATTTCTGTACCTGGTTTGAAATATTGTCTTCAGAATGTCTTCCTTCTTCACACACAACTGATGGTATTCATATCGAAGGTCAATCGTTGAAAAGTATTGAGCTCCTTTAAGTTTTTCAAATAAATCATCAATGTAAGATAGGGGTTACTTGTTCTTTATTATTATTACATTGATCTCCATGTAGTCAATGCACAACCTCATAAATCCATCTTACATTTTAACAAAAAGGATAGGGGATCCCCATGGAGAAACGCAAGGGTTAATAAATCGTTTCATACTCAATTCCTCTTGTTGTTTCTTTAGATCCACTAATTCCATAGAGGCCATTCTAAAAGGGGTCTTCGATATGGGCCTTGAACCATGAATTAAAGCAACGAAAAATGAAATTTCTCATTCTATAGGATGTCTATGTAAATCTTCTAGAAACATATGAACATATTATTTCACAATAGGTAACTCATCTATTTGATCATTTCTTTCCTCACCCACAGTTACTTAATTCTATTCCTCCACTATACCTCATTATCATCGCGGATCATGGGTTATATTTAGACAAATAAAAGTTTCACAATATTGTCATATTTTCAAGAAAGGTAAATTTTATCAAGGTATTTTCAAATATTTTACCTTATCACAAGATCTTGAAGCATATTACGATTTAAAAAAAGGTTCTAAAGAAGGAGACCCTTGTACAACCTATTTATATTTTCTTTTACAATATAGTCTCTTAGCACATACCTGTAGTATTTTAAAAGGACCATTAATTGAATGTTTTAACTCAAAATCGGTCTGACTGTTTTATAGAAATCATGTTTTATAAGATTTCATGAAATTATATGTCATACATGATTATTTTCCAAAACTGTTTTTCTGTGAACACCCATATGAACCATGTTATACAAGGTGTATTTGGATGGAGGAAGTAAATGATTTTGAAGGATCTCTAAATCATTGTTGCAATGCATGGACCTTATACCTACGTGAACAGGATGACGATGAAACCAAATGGACACCATGATCAAGGTATGTTGTTCTTATTTTTTTGGGAATCGTTTTATTTTATCTTATGGTGGTGAAATAAGACTTCAAGAATTATGATGTTGAGATCTTAATGAATTTGGAAGAAAATGATAGGTATAAGGAAATCATTGAGGTTAAAACATGATAGGGTTATTTTTGGAGTTTTATAAAGAGGACAACCCGTAGGATGGGTGACAACCCGTCGCATCTCGTAAGGCCGCATGAATCAAACCCACAACTGAAGGGCGACAAGGGCGCATCGCTTACTACTGGACTATGTGATGTCCCTGGTTAGTATGACATATTCTTTTTAGTTATATGATTTTATGAAAAAAGAATAAGTTGATTTTGGGTTATCTAGGAAAATATTGACATATCATGGAGGATATATGATTAGGTTAATTACTTTTCAATATTAGACTTTAAGAGAAACTGATGTTATTTGGAGATAAATGTTAATTTGTACCTTGGAAGACTATATGATTAAATCCTTCAAATATCTGGTTTTCAATCTTAGTTTGCTTTACATTGAATAATTTTATGGACAAATTGTTTATCGAATGGTCTTTGTTGAACTTTGGGTTGTGTTGGACAAATTTTGGAGATTAAGAATAGATTTTCTTTTTATAAAGGATTATCCTTTTGTGGATTATCTGATCTTGATCTAACAATTTTGGTTTTGGTTAAGGTGTAAAGACATGGGAAATATATATTTATCTATTGTGGATTTGGTGATTCTCTAGAAGTTGATTATAGCAATCCTAATGTGAACAAGTCATCCTAAAAAACTCATCTTTTGGAGAAAAAAACATGAGTTTGTGTAAGAAATCTAGTAAGTGATGAAAGTCTACACGACAAGTAAGTATGTTTCCTTATGACTTAGTTATGCTCATAAATAAATTCCTCAATGAAAAGTAACTTAAAATAAAAATGTTGTCTATTAATTTTTCCTACTGGGAAATCAAATACCATTTAACCCATCACAATTTTGTTATTTTCATGTTGTTAACTTTCTCCTAATCATGTTTTCCATCACTCTCCATCAGAACATGACCATTTGTTTTCTCTTCCATTGTCACGATCCGACCCTACCCGGGCTCGAGCCGCAACTACCCCAAGACCGCCTCCATAGTCCAGGGGATAACGACCAGCGCCAAAGGCACAACAACTCGGGGAGTCCTTTGCCTAAGTACCTGTACACACACATGCAGCACACTCAATGAAAAAGTGTAATGTAAAAGAAAAGAAAAGTAGAGTAAATTTCAACTGCTATATATAATCCACCAAAAGTGCATTGACCTCTAAATAGTGCAAAGTACAAGATGAGGATAAACTGAAAATAAAAGGGGCAAAACATGCACCCAACCAAAATGTGCCACAACCCGGCAACAGGTAAAATAATAGTAAACTGTTGGAAGGGTTCCCCACCTGGAATCCTGACAACGACCACCGCACGCAGTACAAGCTCCCAAACTCCGATGCTCCACTGAAGTCACGACCAACCTGTCTGTCGTCTGCAAGGTCACACCATGTGCGGGCAAAGCCCAATCAAGGGTGAGTATAAAAATACTCCGTAGGATACCCCAAAGGCTCGAGGGAGCAAAAAAGAGGTACCGAAGGGTGAGTAGTAGAGTGAATAGGAAAAGTAAAGGAGTCCAACCGAGGGTGCAGTAAAGAGTAATAGCTCAACCCGACAAGAGAAAGGTAGAAGGCTTCTCCTAACACAAGGAGTTAGGAATAGTGAGAAGATCCACTTCTCGTCGATCTTTTTCTTCCCATAGAAGGGGAATAGACTCATCTAACCACGAGAAGCTAGAAGCAGAAAGCACGTGGGATACCCTGCACGTCTATGCCTCTCCTGGAAGGAGAGCAACCGAACCAAAGAAGTGGGTACCAGAACATGGTATATACAAATCCATATGCTCTGTCAAGAAGCCCGAATAAGACCGTAAGGGGATCCCCATCCCGTAGCTCAACCCAAGAAATGTGAGTTTCCAATAGTCCCAGAAGTAACACCATCATTGATGCACAGCATCCAGCACGTCTACTCCGAACTACATGTCAAGGGGCTCAAACCACCGCACCTCGACACTATCCGCTTTGGGTGTCACTGGCTCGCCCGCACGATTTTAGGTCGCATCACAAGGACACGTCTCTGTGGGGGGAAGCGCCCCTCATACATGAGAGTTTCAGATTAAGTCAAACCACACCTCTTCACTGCCCCGCAGTCGAGAGGTCTCCTCAAAGTCAAAGTCATCGCGTCACTAACTCGTACAAACAAGGGTCCCGCTCTGGTAGTCACGGAGGAAATCCACAGACTAGCCTAGAAGAAAGGACTGACCCTGGAATGCCAATAGGTGTCCCACTTCCCAGCCCTGCTGGAGGGTAATTCATAACCAGATATCGGGTGACCCACTGCCCAACCCTCCTAGAGGGTAAACCCTAATACCTCATCAAGCGACCCACTGCCCAGCCCCACTGGAGGGTAGACCTTAATACGTAATCAGGTGACCCACTACCAAGCCCCGTTGGAGGGTAGACCTAGAATAAGTCGTCATGAGACCCACTACCCAGCCCTGCTGGAGGGTAGACCTAGAACTAGACGACGGGAAACCCACTGCCCAGCCCTGCTAGAGGGTAGACCTGGAACTAGACGACTGGCGACCCACTGCCCAGCCCTGCTGGTGGGTAGACCCTAAGAGGTCGTCGGGTGACCCACTGCCCAGTCTCTACTGGAGGGTATACCCTTGAAGAAGTGGACGTGTGACCCACTTCCCAGCCCCGCTGGAGGGTAAACCCTAGGAGGAGTCGACGGGTGATCCACTGCCCAGCCCCGCTAGAGGGTAATCCTGGAATTGCTCTGGCCATCCCTACTAAATGGTACAACACTGGCCAACCAAACATGGAGTGGGTATCGTGCAACAATCTGACTCCGGAACAAGACCATGGGAAACCACTCAACCCTGCTGATCTAAAACATCGAGCACAGAGCCGGGGGAAAAACTCAACCCCACTGGTCAACAAATGAGAACTGAGGGACCCTCTACGTCGCGAGAGTTTAAAGTACACGAAGCAGAGCACATCACACACGTGGGGCTCACACGACATGTGGCTCCAAGTCAGACCCCAACCAAGCGCACAAACAATCTCAGGTACAAACCACACGTAACTCCACGTGCTCTCGTATACTTCCAGAGTATACCACGTCTCCAGCCCTAAGGCTATCGTCCACACGGCACCCCAACGTCAACACGATGGGCATAAACATAACTTTTACAACTTTCCATCTCATCAGTTGAGGCACAACCATCCACATCACTTCACGCATTTACATCTCTCACATGGGAGTGCACGAGATCACTCGCCAAGGGTGCTCTACAAACACGGTAGAAGAACCGCCCCCAAGGCGCCTTAACATTTCCACATTTAATAAGATCGCGTATGAGGATCCGCCCTCCTGAACAGATTACACCGTTGTAATCCTCACGGAAATACATGCGAGATAGACTACTTACTCGCCTCAAACGGACATCCGACGGAAAAGTCGCCAACATTACCTCATGCCCGAACGGCGTCCTGTTATCCCGAGCCTCGGCCCCGAATACAGTCGAGCGCATCGCACCAATGCGATCGCATCGAGATAACATGTCAAAAGCACTAATCACATGATTGCAACAGATATCCGGAGAAAAAGGTTCATTCCGGCCCACAGCACACGACCATTGCTTCGTGGGACCCGCAACCCTATCCCGAAACACAACGAACGGATCGTACCATTGCGATCCACTCAAAAAACTACACATGTTCACCTAATCACTTGTGTGAAACGGTCACCCAGTGATAAAGCTAGAAATCACCATCAACTCCCAAAACGGACCTCGTGGGGCCTGCACCATCGTGCCGAATTAGAGCTGGTGGACAGCACCATTGCAATGCCCTCAGAAAAACATCCAGAATCGACTACCCGCACGTCCCGAACGGACGCCCGATGAGAAAGTCGTCCAACACTGCACGTAGCTCGAAAAACGGGCAGTGGGGCACGCGCCTCAACTTCGGCCTCAACACCTAAAACCAATCTGGAAAGCTCCACCTCGGTGCCAGGGTCCCAAGGCCATTGACGGCACATAAATCGAACGTCGGACGCGTCTTCGCCGTCCAAAACAAGTTCCCCCAGGAAAACGACAATTCACTTAAAGATGTGTCGCACCTCCGAGGTCCCTTGTTTCAGGAATTAAAAATTCCTCAAACCATCTCAAAAACTTCATCTTGACATGAGATCCGCGCTGCCATAGACGGCGCTCAAAACGGACGCCCGTAGCTCGAAATACGGGCGTCCAAAGTAGGAGGGGGGAAACCCCATGGACCGGCCCGGCCCGGTCCGGCCAGCCAGCGGCCCAGCCGCGGGTCCGGTTCTCTCTGTGGCGGCCTGCTGGTCGCGGCCCGCTGTCACCGACCGACCATCATTTCTGGTCCAATTTTCCATGAAGTGACCCGCGTTATGTGGGTCGTGGTCGCGCCGCACGGGGCTGCGCACCTCGCGGCCCCCTCCCCCCTTGTTCCCTACGCCGGCGAAGCACCGCCCAGGACCCCGCCTACCGTCACCCTGAAGCTGGCCACACCGACGCCCTCACACGCCCAGCCGCCTCCTCTAGCCGCTCGCCCGACCGAGCCCCCTCACTCAGCCGGGAACCACCATCGCCGCCCGGGGAAAACCGTCGGACCACCGTCCCAGCTCGCCGGATCCAGAGAAACTCGCCGGAAACTTCGAAAACCTGCAAACATCAGCCGATGATTGCGGATGCCACGGAGCTAGAAATTCGAATCTGAAAGATGCGTTGGATGGGGAATAAACTCTACTACGCATTCATGGGGTTTTTTCGAAAATCCAACAGCAATTAGACATGATTAAATAGGCTCAAAGTAGGTGCGGGGAGAATAAAATGAAAACGACACTCCTACCTTGTTGGGCTTCACCCGACGCTTCGCCGTCAACCCGCCAGGGTGGCCGCGCCTCGCCGGACCGCCTCACTGGAGTCACCTCTCCGGAGATGGAGGAGGAGAGGAGAGATGCATTCCAGGGGAGGGGGAAATGAGGGAGAAGAGAGGGGGGTTAGGTTAATTAAATAAATTAATTCAATTAAACACCCTCCTGCGCCCCCATACCCGAACTCCCAACAGGGTTGGGATTTAGCCTCCCCTAGGATAAAAATAATGCTCTAAGCGCAACGGCGGTGTCATAATTTTTATCCAAGGCCCCATTCAATAGTTATTAAGTTTAACGCTTGAAGCCCCTAAATTACCAAAACTCCCCTGGGGCCAATTTTCACAGACGGCCTGCACCCGCAAAACGTATACCCCTCCTAGGGTAAACGGAATGTTCCAGACTCAAAGGTGCCTTCACTTTTCCAATCCGATCCACCGTTTAAGAGATACTTGAGTTTCACCATTAAACAAATTAATTAATTAATTAATTTATCTATTTAACATTCTGAAAGCGAGCGAGGGGTCCAAACATCACGCGCCGACATGTTTTATGTCGTTCCTAGGGTAAACACCCAATTCCGGATCCATCCGTACACTAGGATCTATGATCCGGATTACTGTTTATGAGTTATCTCATTTATTTGGCGTTTCCAGTGTGAACGCACTGAAAACTTAATTCCAACCACTCCGGGGATCGGAATCGCACGTCGTCTGAGGGCGTTGATCTGGAAGAATATAAAGAATATTTCAAAGTCTTTCATAGAAAAAACTGTGTTCTTACATGTCATGACCCGTCCTCGGGGACCATGCTTTGACTACCCCAATCCCGCATTCGATAGGCCAGGGGTTGGTGACTAGCACCAAAGGCGTAAATCCTGATAACTGGGAAGGCATTGCCTTTATAAATGTAATCAAAACACCACCAAGTACAAGCGGAAGTAATACACTAAGTAAAAAAGAAAGTGCTAAAAAGTAAGTGGGCCAGAATACAAACCCAACTGAAAGTACAGCTACAACTGTACGAAAGTACAACAGAAAAGACAAATAGCTAGAAGAATAGAAGTAGCTCCTCGGTCGTCTACCTCGGATCCTACCTGAATGATAGGTACAGATAGCGTAGCTCCTGGATCGTCCACCACGGATCCTACCTGAAGGGTAGGTACAGATAGCCTCCACAACGCTCTCGCCCGACAACCTCCTCCGAGTATCGTCTCGTAGTGAAGTCCACCATTGGATATCATCCAGTCCTCGAACACTTGGCCTCCGTCAGCACTGACCGTCGCCTGTAACCAACGCAATGAGGTGCATGCATAGCCCATGTAGGGGTGAGTATAGGATACTCAGTAGGGACCTAGAGACCCTCGATGTCTCACTAAATCCAACAAGTATAAGCACAAATTAGTATCTCAACAGATAACATTTACATAGGTATAAGCCCGTACTTATACCTAAGTTATCAAGTAACCCATATCAATCATGAAGAAACAGAATGGCTATGAAATCAACGGATAACCACTACCTAGGTATATTCCCATACATATACCTAAGTTATCAAGTGGCCCATCTCAATCATGAGGTCAACACAAAGGTCATAGATTCAGCTCAAACCAGGATTTTCATTATCGAAACTGTAACTGCTGAAGAGCCCCGTCTCTGATGACTACAGAGATCCTATCACGAATCTGAGGTACTGCTCACTAACCAAAGACTGTTGAGGTACTTCTCCTATCGATTACCCTGGGTCAGCCACCCAAACACAGTTGTGCTTCCTGCTGGGGTCTGCCACCCAAACATAGTAGTGCATCCCACCTAATAGCCAGCAGAGCTACTTCTCCTGTCGAGTACATTGGGTCTGCTTCCTGCTACTAGGCGCTCCGTCCGCCGTGGGTCTGCACCCAAACACAGTAGTGCTCTGTCCACTGGGCTAGTCGAATCACTCAAAGTCTAGTCGGTCAAGCAGTCATCAGGTCTTATCTGGCTACACGGTCTCCATACTCCGTACGCTCGTCTCCAGGAGGGTCCTCTCCACGTCCAACAGGGCAATACTCCAAGTATAAAAATGTCCCACGAATAAGTATCTCAATGGACTGCCTCGTCATAGGGGTCTCAACACAACAAACGGCGCGTTAATCGGACGCCAGGTCTGTGAGTTATTTTCCTTCTCGTCCCAGGGGGTCGGTTGGTCTCGTGTGCGAAACAACCCGGCTGTATCTCAACTCTACCCTGAATTCTCATAGGGTATACTCATAGGGACCATTTCTCAACGTGATCACCAACGCCACTGACGGTTCGTCAAACGGACGTCCGGTCCGAAAGTTATCAGTTTTTCCGTTCCAGGGGCCCGGTTGGATTTTGGGTACAATCCAACCCGGCCATACTCCAACTGTGTACATACCTTAGGAAAAGTATGCTAAAATTTTAATCCCATCAAGAGTAATCCAACAAAGTCGACGACATGTCAATCGGACGTCCGGAGCTCATGTTCTAATCGTTTCCGCTCTGGGGGCCTTGTTGGTTTCGGGTTCGAACCAACCCGGCCATACTCAAAGTTCTTCGAAACCTTGAGTGTAATATACTGAAATGACCATCTCGATCCAAGGATCCAAACGCAACTGAAGGTGTGTCGATCGGAGGTGAGATGCCCATGTTATGGGAAAATGACGGAAAACAGTCTGAAATGGGGGTTTTGGGCCCAGACCGACCCGGCCCGAGACCCCCTGGGTCGGCCCGAATCGAGTCAACCCGAACAAGGTTTGGGTCCGGCCCATAAGGGCGCGGCCCGGCCCGGCCTGGGGGCCGGTTGGCCTGTCACGCGCACGCGACTAGCGTGGCCAGCTCGGCAAGCGCCGACCTTGAGCGGTAAGGGGGGGGCTACCCCCCTTTATTGGAACTGTGACCCCACTTGGGGGGGGGGGGCGCTCCTGCCAGCGGACGTGGCGCATGGAGCCACGTGTCCCCTGGGTCCCGCATGGCTGCGGGACCGGTCAGTTTCCACCGCGGATGAAGCCACGAATGTCCCTTTTGGCGGTGCGCTGGGCACCGCCACCTCCTGGCGGCCGGCCGGTGTCGGCCACCGCCTCCATCCGCCGGCGCCGACAGGGTCTTCCGCAGACCACCGGACGCGCTCCGGTGGTCCGTTTTTCCAGCCGACTTCGCCAGTGGTCCTCCCGGGACCTTCTCATCACTACGAAGTCTTCAAATCGCCTCTACGGCCCGTTCCGTCATCACCCGTCAATCCGCACGTCAATAAAACAATCTGCGAAGTCTTCGAGCCGCCTCTGCGGCCCCAACTCCAGCCACAGTTTTGTTCGGCCTCAACGGCGCGGTGCGACGACGCAACACTTCTTCACCGCATTCTTCTTGTTTCCGTGCGGTGTCGTTGCACCACGCACCTTTTTTCATGCCACGACTAACACAACATTGAAGGGGGAGGAGAGTCAGCCGTGTTCATGCGGTCCGACCTCCTCCCGTTAATCCGATACTAAGTAGCTAAAAGAATTGACATTGGACGGAAAAGAATAATCACGATCACAAATCCAAACCCCGACCTCTAAATTGACATCGCACGTTTTTGAGTCGCAGAAGTCGAATGCCGTCGTAGAACGGTATCGATTTCGTCGACGTCGGAAGAAGAAGAAGAACGTTGTTGTTGGCGCCGGTCTCCACGGTCGGCGTCTCGTTCTTCGTCGAGGAAGGGTGACTTTCTTCAACAAGGAAGCGTCGTTCTTCGACGAGGAAGAAATCTCTTCTCTTCCCTCTTCTCACAAATGCTCTCCTACCCAAAAATCCCAACCCCATGTAAAATAAGACTTACTCTTATTTTATTACAACATGCCAAGCATTTCAAAATTAAAATTCAAACTCATTAGTTAAATTAATTGAGTACGTTTAGTCAATTAATTTAATGTGAGATGGCATGAAATAAATAGGCAGAGAGGGAGATAAGGAGTTCTCCAAAAATTAAGAGGGAGTTAGGAAGGTTAGAAGTTATACAATTAAACACAATGGTTGTTAAAGATAATTAAGGAAAGATGGTACATTATGTGAAAGGGAATTTAAGGGGGGGGTTATAAGAAGTTAAAGGGGTTATGGTCTTCTGTGGGCCCCACCACACTAAACTCTTCCATGGGAGGTTAGGTGGGTGTGGGCCCCACATACCACATATTCACACATGGGAAGTTGGGTGGTTGTGGACCCCACCGACAACTTCCCATGGTAGATTTTATCTTCCTTTAATAACAAAAATAAAATTGTACACAATTTTATTTGTTTCTTCCTTAACCCTAAAATTTAACTTCTTTCCCCGAACAAACGCTCTTATGGTAAAATTCCACCTAAGTAAATACCGGCGCTGTGAGTTCATCGGTGCCCTCGGATTTCAATTCCATGCACCGGTTCAAAAGTTAGAAAAACTCACATGTTCGTTCACTGATCGTACCCGAGCTAAACTTTGGAAATTGATTCCGAGCACACCGGGTCTTGGAATCAGGTGCCGTCAGAAGCCACAGACTCATAATATTCCAATGAAATTAAGAAAAAACTTTTCTTGATATTTTCTGGTCTTTACATTACATAATTCCCTCCTTCAAGATTTTCATCCCTGAAAATCCAAACCAGGGAACAACTCAGGGTACTAAGCCCAAACCCGGCACTTCCGTACCCAAAAGGACACTCGCACAGCTCTGCGCCACCGCGCACAGACCAAAGGATTGATCTGTTCACACTAGGTCAGCCCTTGCCGATGTCGTGCACCCACTCCAGACATTGGGTTTAGCGAAAGGTGGTAGACATCCTCGCCATCCCTCTGCACGGTCTCAAACGGTTCAAAGGACCTCGGGGGTAGATCACGTCCCCGACCAAACCTCTACGTCACAAGCCGCGATTGGAATCACCGCCCGCACTTGGAGCAGGGTCCTGTGATTCCCTCCTTTAGAATATCCATATGATGAAACACCCAAGGATATCTGGTCATGCAAGGTTCCACAGTCGATGTCCCACAACCAAGGCTCTCTTACAGGCTCGAAAGGTGAAGGAGTTGCCACCATCGACTAAAAGAAAGGTTCCAATGCCTTTTACCTTACTAACACAGGGTTACACTGACGCCCCACGCCACCCTGGTAACACCTCAAACAAAGAGCAGGTAGAAAAGCATTTCACACACAAAGCCTAAACTTTCTAACACAAGAAGTAGAAGATCCGTAAAGTGTACCTCTTATCACCTCATGCTCTGGAGGGTCGTAGACATCCAGAGCCTGTGGTTGTCTGTGGTCCCAACTGTCAGCTCCCTGTGTAACACCCCGAGATTTTATGAAAAATATTCTTTTTAATTAAATTGATGTATTCTGTTGTACACTACACAAATATTATCTTGCGCAATATGAAACACCGTATTAGCTTGCATTATATGCAACCCTGACTTGGCTTGCATTACACGCAATCACCACCTTCCTCGAAAGCGTGTGTTGTACGCAATATCGTGTTTTACTAATCAACGATATATTGTTATAATATTATTATGAACTAGCCGTTATAAATATTATTAACTAAATTTTAAATTCTATAACACTATTATACATCTTACACATTTTCTAGACCATGGTATATGAAGAAAATAAATTTTTTGGTTAAAATCAGTATTTTTTAAAAAAAAATGCAGTTTTGCCACCTTTTGATGGCGCACCCACATTAATTCTAGTTTTTGACATGTTTATAAGTTAAATTTCGAAAAATAAAATTCTTCTTTGGAATAAGGAAATCAAAATTTACAGTGGATATTATTTTCATATTATTCTGGTAACTTTAATATTTTGATGAATAGTAAAAACATGATATATTTTAATTAAAAACAACTTTTTTCATCGCAATAATTTATATGGATAAATTATAACATTTAATTGTTTTAAAATATAAATAGAATATATTTTTACCATTTAATATAATGTATGTCATTAACATTAATATTACATTGAATTCATAGGTAAAAACATTTCAATCTTTTGCAATGTTTTAACTTTTAAAAAACATTTTCTTAACAAAGGGATTAATTTTAAATTAATTTCTGCAACATTTGTGTATTGAATTTAGAAAAATAGATTCCATATTTGGAATCAGTGGGTCCAAATTTTGTTAATAAGCTACTTTTTATTTTTGGGCATTATGAATATTAACTACGATAAATTTTATTTACCATAGTAAAAGGTAAATCGGGTAATTAAGGGTAAATATAATATTATAAAATTACCCTAACACTTGTATTAATATAATTGGATTCTTATATTTCGTCCTAAGGAATCTTTGGGAAGAAATGGAATCCATTGGAACCCACTTGGAGGTGATTAAGACCTTTAGTTTATTTTATTTAAAGGAAAGTGAAATATGTCTCACTCAACTTAAAAAATTAAAGTATTCTTAATATAAATTTATACAAAGTATAAATTCGGTTATAAATACTCATTTGAAATATAAAATGTTTTTTATTTATCATGGTAATTGATTTGAAATTTTTAAGAGTTATTTAATTAACTTTTACCTTATACATTAATGATGCAGAAATAACTTATTTAGTGAAAAATCAATAATATAGTTTTTATTGAAATATTAATACATATAAAAAGGCCCAAAAATCAGCACAAAACGTAGTATTAGTGTATATATAAACCCTAATCATCCAATGGCCGAATTTTTGACCATTTGGATCTTTATTAAGGCGATTATGACACTTAAAATATTTTATTTTAAATGATTTCAATGTTGTCACTTTCATAATTTAATAAAGATAACAATTTACATGTTGTTATTTTAAGAAGATAAATTTGAGTAAAATTATTATTATAAAATCTTTGATATTTATCTTAATAAAAGGCTTTTATTTCTAATTTTTATGCGAAAAAAAAGTATATTAAAAAATTATACAAAAATGTTGTACTAATTAATTTATTAAGAGATATAGCAAATAAATGGTTTTAAAAATAATAAAATAAATATTATATGAAATATTTAATGTGCTCCACGAATTTTCTAGCCAAATTTGACATGTTATGATTCTAGTAAATATTTTAGTTCGAATATATCCTCTGTGTAGATTTTATTTAAATTCAAATAAATGAATAGTGTCAAAATTGACACTATTGTTATTTTATAAAAATAACATATTATTAAATTGTTTAAAAATCACAAAAATATTTAAAAATTATAAATTGAAATTTATATAGTCTACAATGTCATAAAGAATCCAATTATGGAAAATTAACAAACACATAATTGATTATTTATAACCATATAAAACATATAATTTTATTACCACAAATAAACTTAAATAGATTAAATAAGGATAAATCAAAATGATAAGGATTAAAATAATATAAAAACATGTCTAAATATGATTGGTTGATGAGATTAAAACCCCATATCATCTAATATTCTAATTGAGTCATTTTTGGAGGGCTTTATGTGGGGTTTGAATTTATATTAAACTAATATTTTTGAGGATTCCAAAGGTGCCCCTCTCATCCCTTATAAAAGGGAACCTCCTCCCTCTCTTACTCACACCACTTTGAGCCTCCAAGATCGTCCAACCCCTGAAAAATTCTCTTCTCCACATCCATATAAACATACTAGAGGTTTTGGTCTTCTTAAAAGTCCAATTTTAGTGCCCTAAGTGAAGTTCTCAAAGAGGCGCTTCAAAGAAGAGGTAATGTCTGTTACCGATTCTTTCAACTCTATTTCTTCTTCCACTTCTTCTTCTTTAGTTGTTTCATTATTAAGTAATAAAATAAGTATAACTCATATAATGATATGTTATTATAAGTATGAAACAACCCTATTTCACCATTTATCCATCCTACGGACAACGAAATCACAACGCGTGCCTACGTACGGAATACTGTCTCCACGCCGTGGTGAAATCTGTTTTTCCACCAACACCTTACATGGATGGGTATAATGGTGTAAATAATAACTATATATTGTTATTATAACATCATACTGATTCTGATATATTATACCATCCACTCCAATTCTATTCAATAATGATGGAAACGATATCATCGCCCATGCGTACGTACGGACTACCGTCTCCACGACGCGATGAGATTCATTCTCCATGTTAACCATAAACGAATGCTCATAAAGTTTATATAATGAATAATAATGAAATATATGAAATAATAATGCTACGGGATTTATGTATATATATATATATATGTATGTCATCTATTTAGTTTCATTCAATTAAATAAGGAAATGAAAAATGTGTTCATTCGTACGTACGGTCTACCATCTCCATGAACGGTGTATTTCATTCCTTTTATCGATCTATAATATATATGTGTATATGTTGAATATATATTATATATAAATAAATTTTTACATTATGGAATGATGTAAATCAGGATATAAGTAACAATATCAAGAATTACAAGTCGAAACACAAACGATAAATAAAATGATTTTACCCAAAATGCTGCTTTAACATGGAATTTAAAAAAGAACATGTAATATACATTCATAAGTGAAACATATATGATATCATAACAATGAATATGATTATATAATAAGTCAATGACATTATTTAAATCTTTATACATGAGGTTCGGATACGTACGATGCATGTGGGACCTAAGGTAAGGGATAATTTTGAAAATCTCATTTTTATCTGCGATTTCTTATTCATAAGTATTTACTAGGGTTATTACTATCATCTATATCCATGTTTTATAAAAGTGTATTTATGTATGTTTAATTTCCTTTTTACCCATTTTTACTTTTACCCCATGGTATGGAAGTAATCTTTCTTTTATTAACCCTACAAGGTTCTTTTTGACTTTTACGACAAAAGTATAAGAAGAATGTTTTTTTAACGTATACGACATGAAAAGATTTTTACAGTTTTATAAAGCCTTATTTTCATGAAGCTTCCTCCAAAGTATTTCATGACTATTTTCTACAAAATCCGTTTCTTTAAAAATTTCATGACATTTTGTGAAAAGAAAATGATTTTGAAGAAAAAAAGGCTATTTTCCTCAAGAATTCATTTCAAGTGTTTTATCAAAACCATTTTCATCTAAGATGACATTATTTCACATGTGTATGTTTCAAGTATCATGTCTCTATGATTTACATGGTTTCACTTTTCTAATGATGAAATGATATACAATTTTTTTGTATGGATCGCGTTATGATTGAATGATGTTTATGAAACCCATTTTATTCTTGGGTTATGATGAATGAATTATGTTTATATTGTGGCACACAAAAGAATGATTTCAATATGAGATGGGTGGGACCTATATCTCCTTCCAATTCATTGGGTAAAGATTTATATCTCATGAGATGGACATGGCTGGAACGACAAGTTAAAACGGTTCAGTAATACAGGACTGGAATGAAAAGTGAACTCGATTCAGAAAGAGACTTTTTCCACTAAGATTGTCTTGGCAGCAATGCCTTGGATACTATGGAAATCATATCATTTCCTTAATGGTTGCCACAATTATATGTTTTATTACCATGCTAATTTATCATGATTAATGTTTCTTCATGATCTATGCCTTACGTACTGCCATGTTTTATGTCATTACTCAAGATATTGATATTTAGATTTAATGCTCATGTTTTCATTACATTCAAATGTCTAAGGATTGTTTTATGTTCTCTATGCTTACCCTTACTGAGCATTTGAGCTGACCCCTTTTATGTTTTATTTTCCCCAGGATATAAACAAAGGTTTTAGGTAAAAAAAAGGGGAAGATCTTTATGGGATATGTTTGAGATCTTTCACCACGATTAGAAGATTATATTACGAGTTTCCAAAGACACTAAACTATTACGGTACTTTTCTGTCTGTTTTTTTATATATTCTACAAAAGTAATTTAATTTCCATGTACATCAAGCTTTGGGTCTCTACAGCTGGTATCGGAGGAAATATTTAGTCAACCTTTGGAAACTAGGATGCGAGAACTTTAGTGAGATCCCTAGATATATTTCTAAGGTATATCTAGGGATGTCCCTAAAGTTAAGTATAAGTATAGGTTATAGTCCTAGAATTACGGTAACCATCATAGAATTGAACCTAATATGTTAGATATTGATGGTACTCCCCCTTTATTATGTTGTTTTCCCTAGTATTATTTTTGCCTCTCACACTATTCATTTTGGGTTTTAGAAAATGGCTGGAAACAAGAAGATTCACGATAATGGAGGATATGATGGACAATGGAATGATATTATTCATGAGAAAACAAATTAAAAGGGATTTGGAAGTCCAAACATCGTTATTATGACTAATCATCAATCTCATAATATGATAAATAATATCAACTTTGGTATGTTTCCCGACTCAGATAATAAGAGAAAGATGGAGTTTCATGATGATCATAGAGGAAAGAAATTTCAATTTCCCACATGTAAATAATGTGGGAGGAGGCATCAGGGAGATTGTTTCAAAGGAACTGGAAGATGCTTTTGGTGTGGAAAAGAAGTACACAAAGCCAGTATGTTCAAAGGAAAAGGTTTAATTAACACCATGGACAAGGATAATGGTATTTCTACGACATAAAAAATGATTAGATGTTTTAAATGTGGAATGTATGGGAATTATGCAAATCAATTCCCTAAGGGAAAATATCATGAAGAGAATCAGCATGGTCATATGAGTAGTATTTATGTGGATGATGATGAAGAGACTACAAATGAAATATGAGATGAAAGAAATGATGAATCTTAGTCAGTGGTTTAAGAAGTTAGTGGAATGATTGTATGTTTATAAAGAATAATGTATGGTACTATGGAATAAAGAATCATCTAAGGATTGTTACACTATTGTTTTTTCTAAATTATTTGAAAGTATAAGTTGAATGGTACTGGTAACCAAGAATGATTATTCAGATATTTTTGGAAAGAAGATGATATGCGCATAATGAAGGGATAAGGAGAAAATAATATGTTTGATAGTATTCATGAGCTCATGGATGATAAAAGGACAAAGTGATATCATGATTTGAGTATATAGATTTTATTTGGGATTTTTGTATGTGAAAGAGTTAACCTTTGACGGAATTCATGTTTTTGCTAAGGATCTATGGTAATTCATGTTTCAAAAGAATACATGATTAAGGTATTCACATGTATGGAATGTGACCAAAAAATATATATCTTATGATATGTGGGGGACAAATGAAGGAATTCACATGATCGGTAGATGAAATTTCTAATAATCAGACATAAGTATTTTCGATAAGTCTAAAGGTTGGAATGGAAATCATATAGTATTAGTAAAGGATATAACTTTTTATTTCTGAAATGTTATGATAGTATAGTTTTAGAAAAAGGATAACCTGCAGGACGAATGACAACCCGTCGAGTTAGACAAGGCTGTGGGAATCGAACCCACAGCCGAAGTGCGATTGACCTTTATCGCCTACCACTAGCCTACATGATTTCCCTGGTTAGTAGAAACTAGTTTTATTTTATTAAGCGGTATGATGTATGAAGTATAAGTTCATTTTTGGAATCGTATATGATTAACCTCAACATCGATGGACTTATGTATATTTGATAAATTTTGCTAACCTTTTGTTTGAAACAGGTGAAATGACCCATCATTCTATCACATGACCTGTTAACACTTCACGAATAACAAATTCAACTTCATTTCATTAAGAGATGAAGTGTAAATTGTTCAAATCATGAACAACAGTGAGATTGTACCAAAATCAAGCAAGTATTTCTTCTAATTCAAAATTTTCAACATTAGGGAAATGATATTTAAAACCAAAAAATGTTGTCCTTGTGCTCTTATATCCGATGAATCAGATGGAACCTTAGATCATCACAAATTTATGTCTTTGTGATTGTTGGATTTTTTATAGAAATGTCCTCTACCACTCTCCATCAGAACTTGATGGTTAGATTTTTCTTCCATATCTATATTTTCACTTATGTTCTCCTACGTGGAAACCCAGTGATGTGTTAATTTGGGTAACCAATATGTTTCATAAATAACTTTTTAAAATTATGTTTTTGTATTCCATTTTACGATGTGGGATTCTATTAAAGCTTTCGAGTAGTAAACCATTTATAACTCCGATGAATTTCGTGGGCGAAATTCATTTTAAGGGGGGTAGAATGTAACACCCTGAGATTTTATGAAAAGTATTCTTTTTAATTTCATTTATGACTTCTGTTATATGCTACAACAATATTATCTTGTGCTATATGCAACAACATATTAGCTTGCAGTATACGCAACCTTGACTAGGCTTGCATTACACGCAATCGTGGCCTTCCTCGATAGCATGTGTTGTACGCAATACCGGGTTTTACTGAACAATGATATATTGTTATAATATTATTATGAACTAGCCGTTATAAATAGAATTAACTAAATTTTTAATTTTATAAAATTATTATTAATCTTACACATTTTCTAGAACTTGGTATAAGAACAAAATAAATATTTCTAGTAAAATAACAATTTTTTAAAAAATGCAGTTTTGCTGCCTTTTGATGGCGCACCCACATTAATTCGAGTTTTTGACATGTTTATAAGTTCAATTTGAAAAAATAAAATTATTCATTGGAATAATGAAATAAAAAGTTAATTTGGATAAAATTTTCATATTATTCTGGTAACTTTCATATTTTGATGAATAGTAAAAACACGCTATATTTTAATTAAAAAAAAAATTCATCGCAATAATTTCTCTGGATAAATTATAATATTGAATTGTTTTAAAGTATAAATAGAATATATTTTTACCATTTAATATAATGTATGCCATTAAAAATAATTTTACATTGAATTCATAGGTAAAAACATTTCAATCTTTTGCAATGTTTTAACTTTTAAAACACGTTTTCTTAACAACAGGATTAATTTTAAATTAATTTCTGCAACTTTTGTGTATTGAATTTAGAAAAATGGATACCACATTTGGAATCAGTGCATCCAAATTATTTTAATATGCTACTTTTTATTTTTGGGCATTATGAATAGTAACTACGGTAAATATTATTTACCATAGTAAAAGGTAAATCGTGTAATTAAGGGTAAATATAATATTATAAAATTACCCTGACACTTGTATTAATATAATTTTATTCTTATATTTCGTCCTAAAGAATATTTGGGCCGAAATGGATTCCATTGGAACCCACTTGGTGCTGATTAAGACCTTTAATTTATTTTATTTAAAGGCAAGTGAAATATGTCTCACTCAACTTTAATAATTAACCTATTTTTAATATAAATTTATACAGAATATAAATTAGGTTATAAATAATAATTTGAAAGATAAAATGTGTTTCATTATTATGATAATTTATTTTAAATTTTTAAGATTTATTTAATTACCTTATTTTCTTATACATTAATGATGCAGAAATTACTTATTTAGTGACAAATCAATAATATAGTTTTTATTGAAATAGTAATACAAATCAAAAGACCCAAAAATCTTCACAAAACATATTATTAGTGTATATATAAACCCTAATCATCCACTGTCCTAATTGATGACCATTTGGATCCTTATTAAGGCGATTATGACACTTATAATATTTTATTTTAAATGATTATAAAGTTGTCACTTTCACAATTTAATAAAGAAAACAATTTAAATGTTGTTATTTTAAGATGATAAATTCGAGTAAAATTATTATTATAAAATCTTTGATATTTATCTTCATCACAGGATTTTATTTCTAATTTTTATGCAAAAAATATGTATATTAAAAAATTATACACAAATGTTGTACAAATTATTTTATTAAGAGATATACCAAATAAATGGATTTAAAAATATTAAAATATATATTATATTAACTATTTAATGTGCTCCACGAATTTTCTAGAAACATTTGACATTTTAGGAATCTATTAATTATTTTAGTTCTAAATTATCCTCTTTGTAGATTTTATTTAAATTCAAATAAATGAATAGTGTCAAAATTGACACTATTGTTATTTTATAAAAATAACATATTATTAAATTGTTTAAAAATCAAAAAAATATTTAAAAATTATAAATTGAAATTTATATAGTAAAACATGTCATAAAGTATCCAATTATTGAAAATTAACAACACATAAGTGATTATTTATAACCATTTAAAATTTAGAATTTTATTACCAAAAATAAACATAAATAGATTAAATAAGGATAAATCAAAATGACAAGGATTAAAATAAGATCAAAACATGTATGAATTTGATTGGTTGATGCGATTACAACTCTATCTCATCTAATATTAGAATTGAGTCATTTTTGAAGGTTTTTATGTGGGTTTTGAATTTATATTAAACTAATAGTTTTGAGGATTCCACAGGTGCCCCTCTCCTCTCTTATAAAAGAGCATCTCCCCCCTCTCTTCCTCACACCACTTTGAGCCTTCATTATCGGCCAAAACCTACAAAATTATCTTCTCCACTTCCATAGAAACATTCTAGAGGTTCTGGTCTTCTTCAAAGACCAATTTTAGTGCCCTAAGAGGAGGTCTCAAAGAGGCGCTTCAAAGAAGAGATAATGTCCATTACCGATTCTTTCAAATCTATTTCTTCTTCCACTTCTTCTTCTTTAGTTGTTTCATTATGAAGTAAAAACATAAGTATAACTGATATACTGATATGTTATTATAAGTATGAAACAAACCTATTTCACCATCTATCCATCCTACGGAAAATGAAATCACCAGGCATGCATACGTACGGAATACTGTCTCCACGCCGTGGTGAAATCTGTTTTTCCACCAACACCTTAAATGGATGGGTATAATGGTGTAAAGAATAACAATATATGGTTATTATAAAATCATAATGATTATTATATATTATACCTTCCACTCCAATTCTATTCAATAATTATGGGAATGATATCATCACTCGTGCGTACGTACGGACTACCGTCTCCACGACGCGATGAGATTCATTCTCCATGTTAACCATACATGAATGATAATATAGTTTATATAATGAATAATAATTAAATATATGAAATAATAATTCTACTGGATTTATGTATATATATATGTATGTCATCTATTTAGTTTCATTCAATTCAATAAGGAAATGAAAACAGCGCTCACGCGTACGTACGACCTACCGTCTCCATGAACAGTGTATTTCATTTCTATTATCGATCTATAATATATATATATGATGAATATATATTATAAATAAATCATGTTTTACATTCTGGAATTATGTAAATCAGGATATAAGTTATAATATCAAGAACAACAAGTCGAAACACATACGATAAATAAAATGATTTTACCTAAAACGCTGCTTTATCATGGAATTTATAAATGAACGTGTAATATAAAGTCATAAGTGAAACATATATGATATCATAACAATGAATATTATTCTACAATAAGTCAATGAAATTATTTAAATATTTATACAGGAGGTTCGGATACATACGAAGCATATCAGACCTAAGGCAAGGGATAATTTTTCAAATCTCATTTTTATCTGAGATTCCTTATTCGTAAGTATTTACTGGGGTTATTTATATCATCCATATCAATGTTTTATAAAATTGTATTCATGTATGTTTAAATTCCTTTTTACCCACTTTGACTTTTACCCCATGGTATGGAAGGAATCTTTCTTTTATTTACCCTACAAGGTACTTTTTTACTTTCCCGACAAAAGTATGAGAATAATGTTTTTTAACGTATACAGCATGAAAGGATTTTTACAGTTTTATAAAGCCATATTTTCATGAAGCTTCCTCCAAAATATTACATGACTATTTTATACAAAATTCTTTTCTTTTAAAATTTCATGACATTTTGTGAAAAGAAAATGATTTTGAAGAAAAACGGATATTTTCCTCAAGAATTCATTTCAGGTGTTTTATCAAAACCATTTTCATCTAAGATGACATTATTTCACATGTGTATGTTTCATGTATCAAGTCTCTATGATTTACATGGTTTCACTTTTTTAATGATGAAATGATATCCTATGTTTTGGTATGGATTATGTTATGATGGAATGTTGTTTATAAAACCCATTTTATTCTTGGGTTATGATGAATGAATTATGTTTATATTGTGGCACACAAAAGAATGATTTCAATATGAGATGGGTGGGACCTATATCTCCATCCAATGCATTGGGTAAAGATTTATATCTAATGAGAGAGACATGGCTGGAACGGAAATTTAAATTGGTTCAGTAATACAGGACTGGAACGAGAAGTGAACTCGATTCAGAAAGGGACTTTTTCCACTAAGATGGTCTTGCCTGCAATGCCTTGGCTACTATGGAAATCATATCATGTGCTTAATGGTTGCCACAATTACATGTTTTATTACCATGATAATTTATCATGATTAATGTTTCTTTAGGATCTATGCCTTACGTACTGCCATGATTTATGTCATTGCTAAAGATTTTGATGTTTATATTTTATGCTCATGTTTTTTTACATTCAAATGTATAAGGATTGTTTTATGTTCTCTATGCTTACCCTTACTGAGCATTTGAGCTCACCCATTTTATGTTTTCTTTTCCCCAGGATATCAAAAAAGGTTTTAGGTAAGAAAAAAAGGGGAATATCTTTATGGGAGATGTTGAAGATCATTCACCATGATTAGAAGATTATATTCCGTGATTCGAAAGGCACTAAAATATTACGGTCCTTGTCTGTCTGTTTTTGTTATGTATTCCGCAAAAGTAATGTAATGTACATGTATGTCATGATTTGGGTCTCTACACCCAGGGCCTGACGTGGACCTCCTAGTGGTGATGGGAAGACCTTGTAAATCCATCATCCACTACCAGTTCCTCCTGCTCCTCTGCTAGAACCACCTCTCTGGGTGCTACTCCGATCACGATGCTGCCTCCGTCGTGGTCGTGCACCTTCTGCCTACCCGAGGCTCTCTGCATGCCTGGTCGGGCAGTCCCGTGCCAAGTGACCTCGCCCATCACAAGCATAACACTGCCGCTCCCTGAGCTATCCTGGTGCCCTCTGGCACCACTGTGGTGTACGACCATAGCCCAGAGCCCACTCACAGAAGGGTACCCTCGGCTGTGGCCCTGCACCTTTCCACCACAGTGGTATACGACCACGTCTCCGAAACCAGTAGTGGGAAGGCCACATGTATCGAGGTTCTGCTTGCTGAAGCCCGCTAGCTGCGGTAGACATCTCGGTTCCGACGTGCCTGCTACCACTGCCAACTCTAGAACGTGACAGGAAGACCTCTGTCACCAGCGCATGCTCTAGCACCCCGGCATATGTGGAAATTCCCAAGGGTACAATGACAGCACGAATCTCTCGGTGGAGACCCTACTCAATCTTCTGCGCTCGGATGTTGTCATCATGGACCATGTCCAGGTAAAAGCATTCACGGTCTGCGAAACTAGCCGTGTACTCAGCCACCATCATTCCTCCCTGTCGAAACTGCAAGAGCTCTTGAATCCGAAAGGAGCGCTAGCAGGACGGGCAACACTCCTCACAGAACAAAAACTGAAAGTCGACCCACGAAAGCGATGACTCGTCATGAAACTGAGTCACCTGACTCCACCAACGCCGAGCTTCCCCATGAAAAAGGTTGGCTGCCAAAGCCACTCTCTGATCTACCAACGTCTTTACAAGCCTGAGAAGGCGAACCACTGCCTCTAGCCAAACCTCTGCTACCTGAGGGTCTGGCTCACCACTGAACCTCAGCAGTCTCTGCCACTGGAACTCACGGAGCGCGCTCAACCTGCGCTCAAACTCAGTCTTCTATGCTGAAGCTGTATATTGCTCAATAGGTGGGGGTGCTACTACCGGCCCACCCGGAGAAATGGGCTCGCATGATGGGTCCTGGACTGTGGCCTCGTAGCTCACAGGGTCGTCGTCACACACCAAAGCTGGTATCTTGGCTCGTTGTCTTTGTGGAAAATCCTGAATATTATCATGGTGTGCTGCGATCAAATGAGCATATATGTATATACCAATAACAACGATGGGGAGCTGGATCAAGAAGGACTGTCAAATACTCAATCCTATGTGATGCACAAACCAAATTTTTTTCCCAGCAACAAGTGTCTCAGAATGCTGAGCCGACTAGCGGGTTATCAAGGTCCTACTGAATGGATACATCGACCGCCGCACCATCACTGGTCTCCCTGGCCTGAGAGCCGCTCTTGAGACATGTTGTCACCAATTCCTCTTTTAGGGACATCCGCACAATGTCCCAAGGAATGAACCACCTTTGATACCACTCTGTCACGACCCGACCCTACCCAGGCCCGAGCCGCAACTACCCCAAGTCCACCTCCATAGGCCAGGGGCTGGAGACCGTTTCCGAAGTCACAAAAACTTGGGGAGGCCTTTGCCTAAGTAAATGTACACACACACGCAGCACACTCAATGCAAAAGTGCAGAGTAATGGAAAAGACAAGCAGAGTAAAGTGAAATTGATATATATATAAACCACCAAAAGTGCATCGACATCTAAACAGTACAAAGTACAAGCTGAGGATAAACTGAAAAGAAAAGGGCCAAAACACGTGCCCAACCAAAAAGTGCCACAACCCAGCAACAGTTAAAACAATAGTAACCAGATGGAAGGGTTCCCCACCTGGAACCCGACAACGACCACCGCACGCGGTCCAAGCTCCTGAACTCCGATGCTCCACTGAAGTCACGACCAACCTGTCTGTCGTCTGAAAGGGCACACCATGTGCGGGAAAAGCCCAAGCAGGGGTGAGTATAAAAATACTCAGTAGGATACCCTGAAGGCTCTAGGGAGAATCAAAGGAGGTACCGAAGGGTGAGCAGTAGAGTGAACAGGAAAAGTAAAGGAGTCCAACCATGGGTGTAGTAAAGAGTAACAGCTCAACCGAACAAGATAAAGGTAGAAGACTCGTCCTAACACAAGGAGCTAGAAACGGTGAGAAGATGCACTTCTTGTCGAGATTTCTCTGCCCATAGTAGGGGAGTAGACTCATTCGACCACGAGAAGCTGAACGTGGAAAGCACGTGGCATACCCCGCACATATTCACCTCTCCTGGAAGGAGAGAAACCAAACCCATGAAGTGGGTACCGGAACATGGTATATACAAATCCATATGCTCTGTCAGGAAGCCCGAACAAGACCGTAAGGGGATCTCCATCCCGTAGCTCAGCCCAAGAAATGTGAGTCGCTAACAGTCCCATAAGTAACACCATCATCAATGCCCAACATCCCGCACGTCTGCCCTGAACTACATGTCAAAGGGCTCAAACCACCACACCTCGACACTATCCGCTTTGGGTGGCACTGACTCACCTGCACGATTTTAGGTCGCGTCACAAGGACGCATCTCGGTGCGGGAAAGTGCCCCTCGTACATGAGAGTTTCGGGTTAAGTCAAACCACACCTCGTCACTGCCCTGTAGTCGAGAGGTCTCCTCAAAGTCAAAGTCATCACGTCACTGACCCGTACAAATAAGGGTCCCCCTCCGGTAGTCATTGAGGAAAGCCACAGAATAGCCTAGAAGAAAGGAGTGAGCCTGGAATTCCAACAGGTGTCCTACTGCCCAGCCTTGTTGGAGGGTAATTCATAACCAGATATCAGGTGACCCACTGCCCAGCCCTGCAAGAGGGTAAACCCTAATACCTCATCAGGCGACCCACTGTAGAGCCCCGCTGGAGGGTAGACCTTAATACATCATCAGGCGACCCACTGCCCAGCCCCGCTAGAGGGTAGACCTAGAATAAGTCGACATGCGACCCACTGCCCAGCCTTGCTAGAGGGTAGACATGGAAATAGACAATGGGCGACCGACTGGCCAGCCCTGCTGGATGGTAGACCTGGAACTAGACGACGGGCCACCCACTGCCCAGCCCTGCTAGAGGGTAGACCCTAAATGGTCGTCGGGTGACCCACTGTCCAGTCTCTACTAGACGGTAGACCCAAAGATAAGTCAACGGGTGACCCACTGCCCAGCCCCGCTGGAGGGTAGACCCTAGGAGAAGTCGACGGGTGACCCACTGCTCAGTCCCGCTGGAGGGTACACCCTAGGAGGAGTCGATGGGTGACCCACTGCCCAGCCCCATTGGATGGTAAACCCGGAACTGCTCCAGCCATCCCTACTGAATGGTACAACACTGGGAAACTGAACACGGAGTGGGTATCGTGCAACCATCTGACTCCGAAACAAGACTAGGGGAAACCACTCAACCCTACTGATCTAAACCATCGAGCACAGAGCCGGGAAAAAAACTCAACCCCACTGGTCAACAAATGGGAACCGAGGAACCCTCTACGACGCGAGAGGTCAAAGTACGCGAAGCAGAGAACGACACACAAGTTTGGCTCACACGACGTGTCTACCCAAGTCAAACCCCAACCAAGCGCACAAACAATCTCAGGTACAAACCACACATACCTCCATGTTTTCTCGTATACTCCCAGTGTATACCATGTCTCTAGCCCTAAGGCTATCGTGCACACGGCACCCCAACGTCAACACGATGGGCGTAAATGTACCTTTTCCAAATTTCCATCTCATCAGCTGAGGAACAACCATCCACATCACTTCAAGCATTTACATCACTCACATGGGAGTGCACGCGATCACTCGTCATGGGTCCGCTACAAACACAGTAGAAGAACCACCCCTGGGGCACCTTCATATTTCGACATTTAATAAGACCGCGTATGATGCTCCACCTGCCTGAACAGATTACACCATTGTAATCCTCATGGAAAGACATGTGATATAGACTACTTACTCACCTCAAACAGATATCCAACAAAAAAGTCTTCATCATCGCCTCACACCCAAACGATGTCTCGTGATCCCTATCCTTGGCCCCAAATACAGTCGGGCGCATCGCACCAATGTGATTCCCTCGGGATAACAATTCAAAAGCACTAATCACATGAGTGCAACGGATATCCGGAGAAAAAGGTGCATTCCGGCGCACCGCACATGAGCGGTGCTTCGTGGGACCCACAACCCGGTCCCGAAACACAATGAACGGATTGCACCGTTGCGATCCTCTCGAAGAAGTTCACAAGTTCAACTAATCACTTGTCTGAAACAGTCACACAATGATAAAGCTGGAAATCACCGTCAACTCCCAAAATGGCCCTCTCGGGGCCCGCACCATCATGCTGAATTAGAGCGGGCAGATTGCACCATTGCAATCCCCCCGGAAAAATACATCCAGAGCCGACTGCTCACACGCCCCGAACGGACGCCCAAAGGGAAAGTCGTGCAATGCTGCATGCAGCTCGAAAGATGGGCCGTGGGGCCCATGCCTCAACTTCATCCTCAACTCTTGAAACTATCCTATAAAGCTCTGCCTCGGTGCCAGGGTCCCAACTCCACTGACGGCGCTTAAATCAGACGTCGGACGCATCCGCGCCGTCCAAAACAAGTTCCCTCGGAAAAATGACAATTCACTTAAAGATGCGTCGTGCCTCTGAGGCCCCTTGTTTAAAGAATTAAAAATTCATGAAACTATCTCAAAAACTTTGTCTTGACACGATCTCCGTGCTTCCACAGACGGCGCTCAAAACGGACGCTTGTAACTCGAAATACGGGCGTCCAAAGTAGGAGGGGGGCAAACCCTGGGACCGGACCGGCCCGGTCCGGCTGGCCCGCGGCCCAGCCTCCGCCGCAGCCAGATGGCCGTGGCCCACTGTCACCGATCAGCCATCATGGTCTGTCCTTTTTCACCGCAGCGACCTGCGTTATGCGGGTCACGGTCGCGTCGCACGGGGCAGAACGCCTCGCGGCCCCCTCCCCCCTTGTGCCCTACGCTGGCGAAGCGCCGCCCGGGACCCCGCCTATCGTCGCCATGATGTCGGCCACGCCGACGCCCTCGCACGCCCGACCGCCTCTACTAGATGCTCTCCCGATCGAGTCGCCTCACCCAGCTGGTAACCACCGTCGCCGCCTGGGGAAAACCACCGGACCACCATCCCAGCTCGCCGGATCCAGAGAAACCTGCCGGAATCTTCGAAAACCCGCAAACTTCGGCGGATGATTGCGGACGCCACAGAGCTCAGAATTCGAATCCGAAAGATTCGTTGGAAAGGTAATAAACACTTCTACGAATTAATTGGGTTTGATTGAAAATAAAACAGAAATTCTACATGATTAAACGGGCTCAATGTAGGTGTGGCGAGAATAAAACGAAAACGACACTCCTACATTGTTGGGCTTCGCCCGACGCTTCGCCCGACGCTTCACCGTCAACCCGCTGGGGTGGCCACACCTGGCCAGACCACCTCGCCTTAGTCGCCTCACTATAGATGGAGGAGGAGAGGGGAGGGAGAAATAAGGGAGAAGAGAGGTGGGGAGGGGTTAGGTTAATTAAATAAATTATTTAACTTAAACACCCTCCCGCGGCCCCATACCGAAACTCCCGACGGGGTCGGGATTTAGCCTCTCCTAGGATAAAAATAATTCTCTGATCGCAACGGTAGTCTTGGAATTTTAATCTGAGGCCACGTTCACAAGTTATTAAGTTTAACGTTCGAAGATGCTAAATTACGAAAACGCCCCTGGGGCCATTTTTCACAGAAGGGCCCGCACCCAAAAAAATTATAACTCTCCTAGGGTAAACGGCACGTTCCGGACTCAACGGGGCCCTCGGTTTTCTAACCAGATCCACCGTTTAAGAGATACTTGAGTTTCACCATTAAACGAATAAATTAATTAATTAATTTATCCGTTTAACGTTCCGAAAGCGAGCGAGGGGTCCAAACATCCCGCGCTGACATGTTTTATGTCGTTCCTAGGGTAAACACCCCATTCCAAACCCATCCGTAGACTCGGATCTCTGATCCGGATCACTGTTTAGGAGTAATCTGTTTTATTTTTCATTTCCAGTGTGAACGCACTGAAAACTTAATTCCAGCCACTCCGGGGCTCAGAATCACACGCCGTTTGAGGGCACTGCTCTAGAAGAATGTGAAGAATATTCCAAAGTCTTTCACAGAAAAAACCGAGTTCTTACATCCATGCCCATGTTTTCCTATATGGAATCCTAGTATGGGTTAACTCGGGTGACCTTTGTACTTCCCTTTCTTTCTTTTAAAATGACAGTTTAATTGACTCCTTTTCCGATGTTGGGCTTTCAATAAAGATTACAATCCCAATATTAAAATTACGAGGACACAATTCCCAAAAGGGGGAAGGATGTAACACACCAGGTAAATAAAGAATATGACATTTTCATATTTATCCATATTTGTGAATAAAATGTTAATATTAATTTAACGGGAACACTATGCTCGATGGCATACCCAATACGCAAAAATGAGTTTCTTGGAAATCATACGTTGCACTCTAATAATAAAATAATATTATTTTAAATGGTAGTTAATGCCTAGATGTTGTAATGACGGGAATGAACAGAACTAACTACAAAATGATTTTATATGTTTGTCAAATATTTTTACTTTTATCCAATAAATGTTAGAGGCTTAAAATGCGAATGAATCCTATTTTAAGCGTAAATATTCTAATATTCTTTAAAAAGTCGATTAACCGCCATTTGATGGCGAACCCATTTTAAATCCACTTTTTGACAATTTTTCCTGTTATATTGGACCAAATAAAATCCTTCTTTAGAATCTGGACATCAAAATTTACTTTGTGTAAATTTTAGATATTTTTTTGATAAAGTTCATTTTTAGTGAAAATGGTGCATTTTAATTCAAAACCTCGTTTAAATCTAATTTATTTATATGTATAGATGATATTTTTAATTGGGTATAAAGTGTAATTAAAATATATTTTTACCATTTAATCCAATGGTGGTCATTTGAATTAATTTCACATTGAAATTGGACTTAAACTAGTGTTAATATTTTTATAGATATTGTTTCTTAAAAACACTCTACTTGTTTTGACATCGGGAATTAATTATTAAATTAATTAATGCAACTTATATGTTTTGAATTTTGTAAAATAGACATAATTTTGGAATTCATAATATCAAATATAGATGAGGGTGAATTTTTGTTATTTTTCTGGAAAACTTCAATTTTTGATTAATTGTGAAAACACTAAGTGGTAGTTAAAAAACTATTTTTTTGGTTTAAATGAAACTTTACCACTTCTGTGATTTTATTTTCAAAGCTCTGACATACATGGTTGTCATTAGGATGTAAAATGTGTTTCAATGGGATTAAAATAATTTTTTTTGGTGAATAGTAAGTTTAAAGTTTTATTAATCGCGATTAAAGGTAATTAGTGTAATTTAAGGTGAAGACAATGTTATAATAATATGAAATTACCTTGACACATGTCCTACCCTTATTGGATGAGTCATGGCCAACCATGACAATCCATGGGTCAACATGGGGACCCCATGGAGACACTTGGGTAAGAAAATGACATTAATAACTTTTTATTTGAAGTTAAAATAAAAATGTCACAAACATTTATTGTTTTACTAAAACTATTTTTACATGGGGTTATATAGGTCATATTTTTTACTATAAATATTAGTTGGGAAGATAAAAAGATTTCCTACATCATAGTAGTTTTTTATAATTATTAGACATTAAATAAATTAATATATTTATGACACCATGATGATATTGTGATTACCTCATTAATGAACGATTTAAATAAAATGATGATACATCGATTACCTTATAATAATGTAACTTTTCATGACTTTCCAAGAGTGACCCTCAACCCTCTTATAAAAGGCCCCCACCTCTACCCCCTTACCCATACATCTAAAGTCTTTGGATTGACCAAAATCTTCTCATTTTATCTCTCCAAATCCCTCTCTTGATCCTTGAAGCCTTAACATAGGTAGAATGCTCTTCAAGAAACACTTTTGGGTCAAACCAAAGGGAGTTACCCGATTTAAAGGTAAAGTCTTCCCTTGTGTTCTTTTGTTTTATTTTGCTTCTCCATCCCCCTAAAATCATTGTATTACTTTATTTTGTAACAACACCAGTATCTTAAATATACAAGGTTGTTGTTATGAGAGGTATTTTATTTACACTTACACACACCTCTGTCTAATTGATAAAGAACATACTGTTTCTTTGGATGGTGAATTTCTACCTCACGAAACGATGATTGTTCAATCTTCTTCTAACACCTTTCGTTGTAGACATTATGATGGAACAATATTTATTTATGATATATATTATATTTTTTTCCACTATATGCTTCTGTATTTTATATTTAATACATACCTTTATGCCTTGCATGTTGTGAAAATGCGATAATTTCGTTTGAGGAAGTGTGGACTACCGCCCCCTCGAGTGATGTGACTCGTTCATGCAATACATGGAATGTATAAAGAATTAAGATTATGAACTTATGTGACCTATATAAAATATATATTATACTGTAATTATAATATATATATATATATATCTCATGTTGTTTTAATTCTGTTAATGTGACAAAGAAATGAAAGTAGCGTTCATGCGTACATACGGCATACCGTCTCGATGAACGGTGCATTTCATTTATTTTTTTCTCTAAATATTATGGAATAGTATAAAATGAATATATACTGGATATATATGATATTTAAATCATTAATACTATTCTGGATATGATGTATGTATAACTACATGGACAATTCTTTTCAAACATGTTCAATTTTGACTTGTGTATCGAACATCGACAAAAACATCTAATATGAACTCACATTATTAACCAATTATTATAACATTATAATATGTGATATAAACTGAATAATAATCTTTAAATGAGATCCTTAAGCAATTTTAAATTGACCAATGTTTATTATTCAGGAATATAAAGAAACGAACAAGACAAGTCGGATTTGAGGTAAGGGATCCTACCTCTCTCTTTCTTTTTAATAACTTTCTTTTATGTCATTTCATTTAATCTCATATTTCTTATGTTTGGGAATGTTATTTTATATTTTTATTACTGTAAATTTTATGTTCATATGATGAGAGACCCTATTTGATCTCGTCAATCCATTTTTGGAAGTTTTAATTGGCGCCGTTAGGCTGCCAAGTTTTCTTAAGGGATTTTTCATCTCACTTTTATTCCCGTGAGATTCATGGTACATTTTCCACTATTTGCTTTTTTTGGTGTATATACTTTCCATGCATGTATTCATTATGTAATATACTTCAATTTATGGGTATTGACATATTCATTTTATGATCCTTCTTTCATGTGTCTTATGTTTTGTGTGTTACCAAATCGGTAAGGGAACCTTTCCCCCTCATATTTTTAAAAAGACTTCTTTTTGTTAGGTATTTTAATTTAAATATTCTTATGTTGGGATATGTTCTCATATATCCTTATTTCTATAAATGCTATGTAAAAGTGATGAGATACCATTTTCTCTCTCATCAACTCTTTTTCTGATTTTTAAAGTGACGCCGTTAGGCTGTCGAATTTTTTCAAGGGAACTTCTTAACTCAATTTCAATTCATTGGGTTAAAAATGTACTCCTTTAATGTGTCCTTATATTAATATGTTTGAATTAATATGATTTTTTTACACATAATATACACTTATATTGGATGTATTTATATTTCTCACACATAATTATGGGATTTATATATCCTTAATTTATCAATACCTTCTTTTTAATGGATTTAATCTCATTTTACATTTCTTTTGAGACTTTATTGTTGTAATGCACCAAATCACTCTTATATGCTGTATATACAGTCCTTTGGAAAATTATATCATGAGTCCATTTATTCTCATGATATTATAATGTTCTGATTAAATGTTAATCCTCAGTTATTTGTATTCAAGTGCCTCTCATTTTGATAAGAAATATTTAACTAAATATCATTTTAAATGTTTTAATGATTTATTCTTATAAATATTTCTCATTAATATCCATGTTTTCAAATTGGTTTTAAGGATTTATTTATATGTATATTAATGGCTTAAAATCTTAAAAGATTCAAAGTGGTATGATACTCTTTGATTCAAAAATATCTTTATTAAATGTTTTATAAGGTTTTGAAAATGGTTTTTAGAATGGATTCATTATTTCAATATCTTAAAATGTTAAATTATTATTGAAATGTAGAAATGTTTTATTTTTATTATATTTGTTTTTTGTCTTACGATTTTATAATGGTACTTAGACATTTGACGGGTGGTTACGTGATAAACCATATGACGTGTGGTGCCTTGAATACCAGGACGAGTGGTAACATTATAACCTCCAATGCATTGAGTATGGAAGTCGTTCGTATGGATATTCCATGTAGTGATATGTGTGTAAGTCGAATGTATGGTTATTAAATTTAAGTATGTTTATGTACGAAGTTACCATTATATGTTATGTATTCTTGATATGGGTTTATGGTAATCTTTTGGTTACAAAGGTTAAGTAGTGATATTTTATTTCAGTGAAGAGTATTTACTACTTCATAAAGGTAAAAAGTATTACATTGATAAATTATTCATGGTTTTCTTGTTGTTTTGAAAAAACTACTAGTTTTCCTTCTTTGTGTATCCTTTACTGGGCTTTTTATGCTCATCCTATGTTTTTGAAATGTTTTCCACAAGACTTAAAGTAGAATAGGGTCAAGGATGTGATCAAGGAAAGACATGCTACCTAAAACATGGAACTAGGCATATTTCTTTTTAAGAGTTTTTTATTTTATGGAAACTTAGTAGAAGTTTCTACTTTGTAATCTAGTGAGATGTAACAGTTATGTCCTAATTATCTAAAACACTAAACCTGAAAAGATCCTCGAGGTGAAATATTCATTTAATTCAAGATTATGTAATGTTTTATGGACGGGTCCTTATATTTATGATGTCCTTTTATCTTATATGGATCACGTTATGATGGCATGATGTTTAATATTACCATTTTTATTACATGGGTTATGCTATGATGTATGATTTATTATTTTGTGGCACACATAATAATGGTTTCATTATAATATGGGTGAGACCTATATATCCCTCCAATGCATTGGGAAATTATTTATATCTCATGAGATAGACAAGGATGGAATGGTAGGTTAATCTGGTTCGGTGATACAGGACTGAAACGAGGAGTGAACTCTGTTCATAAATGGACTTTGTCCGCCACGAAAGTCTTGGAAAAGAGTCTTGAATACTATGAAATGATTCTCTATGCTTATGTATGTATGCCACAAAGTTTCAAGTTATGATTATTGGGATTAAATTTCACTACTACGATTTATCCCATGTTATGAAATTATGATCTCTTTTGTAGGTTAAGATTTCCAAAATGTTATGTTCTTATGAATATGATGTGATTGATATTTATTTTTTTTTACCCTTACTAAGCATTTGAGCTCACCCTTTTATATGTTTTCTTTTCCCCAGGCCAGGAAGATGTTTATTAAGTAGGATATGCCAAAAGGGACTCTAGATATGATGAAATAAATGGGAGACAATGTAGATTCTTTATGAACCATTTGTTTATGTTTCCCAGTTTCTAAAGACACTATACTTATATGTCCTACCATGGTTTTGTTATATGTTGTAATGAGTATGCTCAATTATGAAGTAATAACAATGTATGTAATGATTTGGTCGTTATAATGGTCATTATACAGGAGGATAAACGTACCCTCAACCAATGGAAAGTTCAAGGTAAGGGTTAATTTCAAAATCTCATTATTATCCGAGTTTGTTTTTATGTAAGTATATACTGGGAAATATTTATTATCCATGTCCATATTTCATGAAAGTGTTTTCAAAGGGATTATTTTAAGGTACTTTTTTTACTAAAACATTATTTCAAATGTTTTAATTATTTATTATTTTAATTCATTCTCATTAATGTCCATGTTTTCTAAATGGGTTTTACGGTTTTATTTATATGGAAATGATTTTTTTTAAAATGTTAATTCATTTCAAAAGTTTCAATGTGTTATGGGACACTTTTATTTTAAATTTTTTCTTTAAATGTCTTAATTTCTAATTTTTGTGACTTTTAAATGTTTTCATGAAAAAGGGATATTTCTCTCAAAGAGTTTTAAAAACCATATTCATCTATGTCAACATCATTTGATGGATTTTAAACATGTTTGAAGTTGATTAATTATGATACAAATTTTCCATATTGTATTGAAGGTTTTTTGAATATGTTTGAATGTGGATGTGTTATTTTTACACCATTTATGTTTTATGGATAAAGTATTTGAATTTTGTATGCTAATTTTAATATGAATATTTTTGTTATGTTTAAACCTTTTCATATGAGGAATGCATTGAATTAGTAAGTGACGGGTGGAGCCCGCTATAGCTCCTCGATGCATCAGTAGGTCCCATGAGACAAACTACTATCTTGGCACATGGCCTTGACGAAATCTTATATGTAGTATTTCCACAAGGCCTTGACTATGAGCTTATGAAAGACTGGGATTATGCATTCCATCATTGTGAAAGTGGCTATTGATATTCCATGTAATTATTGGAATATTATAATATCCATGTTAATAACTAAATGGCATAATTTGATTTTATCTTTTATGTATTTTTCTGATGTTTAAGTTTATAATGCTTTTGTTTTAATCCTATAAATTACCTTAAATGTTTATTATTATTTATGAAAGTTTTTGTTATATTGTTATCCTTATTGAGCATCTGAGCTCACCACATTCAATGTTATATTTTTTCCAGGATGTGAAAAATTATATTATGACTAACCTACAGGGATAGTCTATGGGATCTCAGTGTTGTCTGTGGAAACAATTTTGTTGTAGTTTTTCATTTTACGATGTAATGGAAACCTTATAAATGTATCATGTACTTCCAAGGAAACTAAACAAATCGGTCTTTTGAGACATGATCTATTGTGACCATGCCAATGATACGTAATAATGCACTGTCTATGGGCTTCTGGGGTCAGGGCATTACAATTGGAATCTGAGGATGTTTAGTTAAAACCATGGAAACTAGCTTTAGGTAAACTTTGATTAGATAACATAGCCCTAAGATACACTTTGAGGAATAGTATAGAATAATTTTCCAAAATTTTGGTATCGTATAGATTTTGTGAGTTTTCTATGAAATACACCCCTTTATAGATATGAGCAGGTAGAGGCGGATCTGGCACTAATGTACCTAAGGGTAAAACCTTAAAACACTGTTTTGAGAAAGTCTCAAACGAGAACTGCTGCATGACAATGGGCCTTGCTGTGCTCTTGGTTACGACAATCTCGGGGGATATGCTTAGGATAATTCTCATTTTCATTACAAACCATTATGAAGGGATTATGACTTTATACTTCCTCAAGGAAATTTTTTTTAATGATTATGGATTATATCTATAAACTGTTCAATTTACATTAGGTATTTTAAATGTTTTGTATTATTCATTGCAATTCATAAACTGGCCTAGTGTATGTCGTTGTATAGAAATGGCTCCCAGTAGAAGGAATGTGAACTCTAGCAATACGTATGATCCAAAGAGTTAGAAGGATAATATCTTTCATGGTATTAATCCTACATTTAGAAGGGAAATAATATCCCATGTATTCTCAATATATTAAGAAATAATATCTTGTATTTATAAGATAAGTAAAGAATTATATGAGTCATATGGATTTGAAGGGATGAAAGAGAAGAAATGGATGGAATATAGAAAGATGGATAAAGGGAAGAGGGAAAAGAAGGATTTTCCCATATGTGATAAATGTGGAAAGAATCACCTTGACAAATGTTTGAATGGAATGAGAGGTTTTTATAAGTGTGGAGAAAAAGGACATGAAGTAATTGATTTAAAGGGTAAGAAAAAAGTTTCAAATATACAATGCTTTATCTATATAGAGTTGGGACACTATGTGAATCAATGTCCATATCATCAGAGTATACCCCAAATTCTTTAATTTGTTAATAATAAAGTTATGATACTACCGAAGATGAAGAAGAATGATTAGATTTATTACATTGTTATTAATTTATTGTGTCATTTGAGAATTGTATTAATGATGTACATGTTATAAGAATTATAAAGTATACAAAGATTGTACTGCATTATTATTTCATTAAGGACTTGAGATTGTGTGGAACCAAGAAATGTAACTCAATATCAGGTTAAAGTTTTGGAAAATATATGGTTGATAGAAAGATAACCCATAATACAGTTCTGATATTGAGGTAGTTATTTTTTAATAATAAATGATTGATTTGGATAAATTATAATGGATATTCTTGAATACATTGATATGGATTAATGCTTTGTATATTCGATCATTGTTGGAGTTTACAACATTTATTGATTGAAGGAGTATATCCAGTTTTCTAAAAGAAATAATGAGGAATGAATGTAATCAATATGGTTTTAGGGTAATTTGGGATGTTACAGTGTTTTAAAAGAATACATGATGAAGGTGTTCACATGTTATTACGTGGCAAAAAGGATCTTCATTGTGTTTACCTTACTTATAAATATTGGGCTGTGAGTTTGGACAAAATTATTTTGGATATGTTTAGTTTGAGATTAATTTTTGATTTCCATAAAAAGGACAGCCTGGAGGTCGGGCGGTAACCTGTCACGTCCAGCAAGGCCGTAGGACTTAAACCCGCAACTGAAGGGTGACAAGGATGTATCACCAACCACTGGCCCACGTGATGTCCTATATTGAATAATTTAGTTATTTTAAAGGTTTGGTAGATGAATTATAAATTCATTTTTTTGGAACTATATACAAATAGGATAAATAGAATATTTTTTGAGTTCTATTATCTTTTAGAGTGATTGACGAGTTTGTTGTAGAAATTAGTTAGTGGATGGAACTCTACTTTTCAGGAATATATATTTCTCTTCTCTTCTTCTATGAAAAAATTAATTCTTAAACTTTAAATAAGGGATCTTGAAACTAAAAATTTGTTATCCTAATACCTTATGTTTTTTTGATCCAATGATGTTTTAAAACATCATATATAGATGGATTTTATGCCCTCAATTCTACAGTTGTTTGTGACTAATGACCTCAATAACTCCCTATAAATATTTACATTTTTTCTCCAATTATCTGTCTTTAATTTCCACCATTGTTCTCATAATCTATATCATAATTTGGTGGTGGATTTTTCATTCCCCTTTTCCTCTTAATACGACTAAATTTTATTAACCCAATTTCCGATATGGGTTTTCCCAAAAAGTAATATTATATTTTCAATATTTTATTTTCGATGGACAATCTCAAATTTAGAGGACGCAATTCTTTGAATTATGGAAGAATGTAACACCCCAAGATTTCATAGTACGTTATTTCTTCAATGTAATCCAATAACTTTCACTACATGCAACACCGAGTTCAAGAACACCACGAATTACTAAAATAGCCGTTCAAAAGGAGTTATGAACATTAGTAACTGAATTTTGAAATTTATATAATCTATATAATTTTAGAATCCATATTATTATTTTCATAGATGTAATGAAAAAAAATTCATTTTTATCAGATAAAAGTAGTATTTTTTAAAAAAAATACAATTTTACAGCATTTTAATGGAGAACCCTTTTAAAATAAAATATTTTAAACTTTTATATATTCAATTTGACAAAAATAAACTTCTTATTTTGAATCGGGACATAAGAATTTAGTTTCAATATTTTTTTAGTGTTTTTCATATAACTTTCATATTTGGGTGAATAGTGAAAATAATATATTTTAACTGAAAACAACTTTTTTAATGAAAATAATATTTAGTGTTAAATTATAAATTTTAATGTGTTGGAAGTATAAAATTATTATATTTTTACCATTTAATCCCATGTTATTCATTGGAAATAATTTCATTTTGAAATATAACATAAATAAGTATCAATGTTTTGTTAGTTATTATTTCATAGAAAAATCATTTTGGTTTTGACAGTGGGAATTAATTTTATAATCATAAATTAAACTTATATTTTTTTAGTTTGGTATAATAGACTTAATTTTTGAATTAAGAATAACAAATTTAGCTTAGGGTGAAATTTTGGTATTTTTCTAAAAACATTCAATTTTTGATGAATAGTGAAAAACACTAAGTTATTGTTTAAAACAAATGTTTTATTTAAATAAATATTTATATTATTTAAATTTATTTTACATAAAAAGATATACATAATACCTATATAAGTTCAGTATAATTCATTGGATTCAGTTTATAAAAATTTTATATATATAAAAATTTTATTTAACTTTTTACTGTCTTTTACTCACCTCGTAGGAGCATTTGAAATTTACATAAAACATAATTTTACTACTTCCATGAGTTGAATTTCAAAAATCATAGAGACACGGTTGATATTAGTAAGTAAAATGTGGTTCAATAAGATGAAAATAATATTTGGTGAATATTAACTTTTTACTTTTATTAACCACGATTAGAAGTAAATAGGGTAATTAAGGGTAAAAATGACATTATTATTACCTAACACATGTATAAATCTAATGGATAAATGTAATTCGACCAAAAACATCCCTAGGAATAAAATAGGAATCTTTAGTTCCACTTGGATTAGATTAGGACATTTATTGTTATTTAATTCAAAGAATAGTTAAAAGTGTTAAATTCAAAGTTTAATAACTGAATCATTTTTAATATAGCGTGACACATAATATAGTTTCGACTATAAATATTAATTATAAAGCTAAAAATATTTCATAAATAACTGAATTTTATTTATATTTTTTAGACATTAAATAATTAAATTTATTTATGACACAATAATGAAGCAGAAATTACAGTATTAATGAAAGAATAAAATAATTGATATTATAAATATCCAAATAATTGTAATTTTAGACTTTTTATGAATTCCGCTACTTTTATAGGTTAATATGACATATTTTGGTTTGTTAGATGAGTTTTTTCTGAGTAATAATGCTGTTATGAATTTAGAAAAAACAAAATACCAAATAGAGTCAAAAATGACATAAAAGTGTTTTTAAAACAAATATTATATTATTAATTGATATTCTATTACTAAAAATATATGGTTTGGCCAAAAGTGTTATATAATGATAGCTGTATCATTATGTATCCACTGGGGTTCACATGGACGCATATATTAATTTTATTAACCATATAATATAAAAATACAAACATACATGGTAAATGTCAAACTATTTAACTAAGAGTTAAATCGAAACGATAAGGTTAAAATAGTGACCTAAACCTGTCTAAAATCAATTTGTTGTGTGTTTTTTCACTCATAGCTACCTAATAATTTATATAATTCATTTTTGAGCCATTATAACCCGAAAATGATTTTTTATAAAATAGTATTTTCTAGATTTTCCTAAGGTTCCCCTCACCTCTCTTGTAAAAGGAAACTCCCCCTTCTCTCAAATTCACACCTTCAAAGCCATTTGGAATTGCCACCCTCTGCCTAAATACCCTCTCAACTATCCTACCATAATCTTAGAGGCCTTAATTTAGTTATAAATCCTTCCTAGGGATCCATTTTGATCAAATCAAAAGAAGAACCTGAAGAAGAGGTAAATATTTCATCACCTCTTTCAAGTTCCATTCTTCTTCCACTTCCTCTTTCTTTGTTGTTTCCATTATAAAATAATAACTCTAGTATATTATATATAATGTGATTTTATTATAAATATGGAACAACCATATTCATTATTCTATCCATCCTTTGAATGAAATGTCACCAAAGGTGCGTACGTACGGCTTACCGTCTCCACATCTGGTGTAATTTTTATTTAATAAATTATTATTTGGGAAGGTATAATAATGAAGTGTAATTGATGTAAATAATAAATATAACATGATAATGTTTTGGTAGGTAAGATATACCATCCAATTATATATTATCATATGAATGATATTGTCTCTTGTGCATACGTACAGATTACGGTCTACGGGAAGGCGATGAGATTCATTCCCCATCGTAATACATTCAAGACTAATATTTATTAGATGATTAAAAATAATGTTTAAAGACTTAATATCATTATGAATATGAATAATATACATTCTATCCATAATAAACATTAATTAAATAATAAATTATATAAAGGAAAACGAATCAGTTAATTCCCGAAATGATAATAACACTAAGATATTATTAACAAAGCAATGTTAAAAGATCATATATGATATCATATTAATGTATATGATTCCTGTATATTTTAATAACAATTATTTCACCATTATACATGAATTTAACCTACCCTCATCCAAGGAAAAGTACAAGGTAAGGGTTAATTTCACAATCTCTTTATTATCCGAGATTGTTTTTACGTAAGTATCTACTGGGACCTCTTTATCATCCACATCTGTGTTTTCTTAAAAATATATTTCAAAACATTTTTAGTCTTTACTATACTATGTGATAAAGTCATTTATACCCTTGTTGTACTATTTATAAGATTTTTTGAAAGGAATATTTTCGTCGTATTTCAAAAAAGGTATTGTATAACCTTTTGCACAAAACTAAAGTAAGAAAGTCCTTTTTAACTTATACGGTGGGTGCAGCTATTTTCCGTCGTTATAACATCATCAATGCTTCCCATACTAGATTATAATAATATTTCCAAAGTAAATTTATTATTTTATAGTTATATTAATTTTAAAATTTTCAAAATAGTAAGAGATATTTCTCAAAAAAAGATGTGATTTCGTCTATGTCAACATCCCTTGATAGATTTAATGCTTATTTGAAGTTGATTTATTATGATACAAGGAATCCATGTTATATTGAAATTTTTAATTCTTTTATTGATTATGTAACTTATGAAGAATACAACCAATGTAATAATTATCATAAAAGAAGATGTAAATACCAATAAATTAATGTATATTACAAAAAGAATAAAATCATGGGAAGTACATACTCCAAACAAAATGAAAATATTACCCAATATAGAATGAATCTCAGAGGGACAAAAGTGAGATGAAAAAGCATTACTTCATTGTAATCATTCGATTCAAGTGATCAAAAGATAATAACCACCAAATGAATCACAGAATACCATGAATATAAAGACAATCATGATAATATATATCAAATGGAAGTACACAATACATCACATACAATAAATAAGTGTCGAATAATGGAAATCTCACAGAATTAAAACTGAGATATGAAAACCCTTACTTTGTGCATTTCCTTGGTCGAGGGTAGGTTAAACTCATTTATAATGGTGAAATAATTGTTATTAAATTTTACAAGATTCATATACATTAATATGATATCATATATGATCTTTTAATATTTATTTGTGCATAATATTTTAGTATTATCTTCGTTTCAGGTAGTAACTGATTCATTTTGATTTATATTCATTGTTTAGTAAGTAGTTTTTGTTATGAATAGGATGTATTGTATTCATATTAAGAATGATATTATGTCTTTAAACATTATTTTTAATCATCTAATGAAAATAAGACTTGAATAGATTACGACAGGGAATGAATCTCGTCACGTTCATGGAGACGGAACTCCGTACATACGCACGAGCAACGATATCATTATTTCGATATTAAAATAATATATAATTGGATGGTAGTTCATATATACAGAATCATTATCATGTTATATTTATTATTTACATCAATTAAATATCATTATTATACAGATCCAAATAATAATATATTGAATAACAATTACACGCAAAGTGTTGTAAAACGTACTATAGGGCCATGGATGTAATACGTGGGAAATTAAATACATGGTTAGGTGGTGAAATATGTTAATGGGGTCTCAGACAGAGGTCTCTCATACCTGGAGGGAGGGTAATATTGTGGCTGACTTATTGGCGTCTATGGAAACTCCAGATCGATGTATGTTTTCTTTCTATGACTTGGGTTCCTTTCCTAGAGAGGGGTTGAGATTTTTTGTCAATGATGCATTGGTCTTGCATTAAATTAATCCACCATAATGTGGTTTCTTGTATGTTTTTTTTTGTTTTCATATCAATAAAAATTATACTTTTCAGTCAAATTACACCACGACGTGGAGAATGTAAGTAGTACTTACGCACGTATAATGACATGTCATACAATGGATTGATAGAATAATGAATATTTTCGTACCATATTTATAATAAAAACAAATTATATATAATATACTAGAGTTATTATTTGCCAATGGAAACAACATAGAGAGAAGAAGTGGAAAAATAAAGGAACTTGAAAGAGGTGATGAAATATTTACCTCTTGTACAGGTTCTTCCTTTTGATTTTTTCAAAAGGGCTACATAGGGTGGCTTCATGAATAATTTGGGGCCTCTAGGATGAAGGGAGAAATGTTTATAGGGTATTTGGGCAGTGTTTGACTGATATAAAAGGCATTGATGGTGTGAATTTTAGAGAAGGGGGAGTAGCCTTTTTAAGAGGGGTGATGGGAACCTTAGGAAATGCTATAAATATTATTTTATAATAAAATAATTTTAGGTTTATAATGGCTCCAAAATGAATTATTTAAAGGATAATGTGGGTATGGGACGAAAAACACTCATCCAATTGGTTTTAGAAAGGTTTGGGTCACTATATTAACCTTATCTTTTAGATTTAACTCTTAGTTAAATAGTTTGACATTTACCATCTCTCTTTGTATTTTTATATTATATGGTTAGTAAACATACTATATATTTCCAAGCGAACTCCAAGTGGTTCATTAATTGTAAACCTATCATTATATATTCCTTTTGGCCGAACCGTAGATTTTTAGAAATATAATATCAATTAATATATAATATTTGTTTTAAAAACTCTATTATGTCAATTTTGACACTATTTGGTATTTTTTTCTAAATTCATAATAGAATTATTACATAGAAAAAAATCCATCTAACATACCCTAACATGTCATATTAATCTTAAAAATTAGTGTAATTCATAAAAAGTCTAAAATTACATTTATTTGGATATTTATAATGTCATTTATTCTAATCATTCATTAATACGGTAATTACTATATCATCTATGTGTCATAGATAAATTTAGTTAATTAATGACTAAAAATTATAATTAAAATACCATTATATAGTAAGTAGTTTTATCTTTCTAATGAATATTTACAGTCTAATTTATCTTAGGTATAACCCTATATTAAAAAAATTTTAGTTATCAAACTTTGATTTTAACTCTTTTAACTCTTCTTTAAATAATAATAAATGTCCAAATCTAATCCAAGTGGGCCAAAAAATGTTCATATTTTTTTCCTAAGGCTATTTTATGTCGAACTATACTTATCCTATAAAATTAGGACATGTTTTAGGGTAATAATAATATCATTTTTAGCCTTAATTCCCATATTTACTTTTAACCCTGATAAATAAAAGTAAAAAAGTTACTATTCATAAAAAATTATTTTCATCTTATTGAACAAAATTATACTTACTGATATAAACCATGTCTGTCAGATTTTTCAAATTCTACTCATATAAGTTATAAAATTATGTTTTAAGTAAATTTGCAAATGCTCTTAAGAGGTGGGTAGAAGACGGTGAAAATTTTAAATAAAATGTTATATATCAAATATTATTACAAAATGACTCCAATGAATTACATTGAACATATATAGGTATTAAGTATCTTCTTAGATCTAAAATTAATTTAAATAAAATAATTAAACATTTAATTAGGAATTTGTTTTTAAACTATAACTCAGTGTTTTTCAGTATTCATCAACAATTGAAAGTTTTCAGAAAAATACCTAAATTCACCCTACGATAATTTTTATATTATGAATTCAAAAAAAAATTTATTTGACGATATTGAAAACATATATGTTGCATTTATTAATTTAAAATAAATTTCCTTTGTCAAAACCAAAAATCATGTTTTTAAGATATAATAACTAACAAAAGATTGATACTGGTTTGTGTTCAATTTCAAATTGAAATTATTTACAGTGAATAACATTGGATTAAATAGTAAATATATAATCTATTTATACCTAAAACCAATTAAAATTTATAATTTAACCCTAAAAATTATTTCGAATAGAAAAGTTGTTTTCAGATAAAATATAGTACTATTCACTATTCACCCAAATATGAAAGTTATCAGAAAAACACAAAAAATTTATTGAAACTAAATTCTTATGCCCCGATTATAAAGAAGAAGTTTATTTTGTAAAATTTAATATTTAAAAGTATCAAATATTGGATTTAGAAAAGGATTTTCAATTAAAAGGCGGTAAATTGCATTTAAAAAAATACTTCTTTTATCCTAAAAAATGACTTTTTTTCATTATGTCTAAGAAACTCATAATATGGATTATAAAATTATAAGGATTATATAATGTTCAAAATATATTTAATACAATTCATAACCTCTTTTTAATGTCTAGTTTGGTAAGTCATGGTGGGCTTGAACTCGGTGTTGTGTGTAGTGCAAGATATTGAATTACTTTGAAAAAATAACGTACAATGAAATCTTGGGGTGTTACATTCTTCCCTACTTCAATAAATTGCATCCTCACAATTTGAAATAGTTCATTGAAAATAAAAGGATGAAAATAGAAAATAACTTTGTGGGAAAACACACATCATAAATTGGGTTTATAAAATTTAGTCATAATAAGAGGAAAAATGGAATGAAAAAGTCACCACCAAATTATGATCTTGATTAAGAGATCATTGTTGAAAATTAGACACACATAATCAGAGGAAAAAAGTAAATATATATATGGGTGATTGAGTTCATTAGTCACAAACAACTGTAGAATTGAGGGCCTCAATGCCATCAATCTATGATGATTAAAAATATCATCATTTAAACAAAAACATAAGGTATTAGGATAATTTACATTTTCTTTACAAACCGATTTGAATGATTTTAAAATAAGATGAGAATAAATGACCTTGGTTAATCCTAAGGTGTTTCAAATTGAATATATGGTGTCATGATATTCTCTAAATGATGTTCACCCAATGCTTTCTGGTTTTTGTCAATTGCTGGATTCCAAGGAAGTCATAGTAACATTGAGCATGACATAAAAGGTAGGAAGAGTGGTGGAAGTGAGAAACAATATGGAATTTTGATAGGTTTAAAAGATATCGTGTTCATGCCAATGTATTAAAATAATTAACTGAATCTGGGCTTCTGGGGTATGGGTGTTATAGTTGGTATCAGAGGATGTTTAGCAACAACCTTGGAAATAGATTTAGTTAAACTCTGATTAGAGAACATTATCCGGAGATATACATTAATGATTAGTATAGAAGAAATTTCTCGAATTTTGTTACTGTAGAGATTCTGTAAGTTTTCCAAGCAATACAACTCTGTCTAAATATGAGCAGGAAGAGGATTCTCTATCACAGATGTACCTAGGGGTAAAACCTGTTAACACTGCATTGAGCTAGACTCAAACAGGTACTGGTGCACGACAATTGGCCTTGTGGAACTCTTTTGTACAACACTCCTAGGTGATAATCTGAGGATAATTCACATATTCATTACAATCCATTATAAACGATTTATGAGTTTATACTTTCTCGAAGAATACATTTTATTATTATAGATTATATACATAATCATTTCAATTTACGTTAGGTATTTTACAAGATTGTAATTATGCATTGTGATTCATAAACTAACCTAGTGTATGACATTATTTAGAAATAGAACCGAGTAGAAGAAATGAGACCTCCAACAATACACATGATCCAAAGAGTAATAAGGATCATATCTATCATTGTATTAAGACAAAATTTAGAAATGAAATACTCTCCTACATATTATCATCATATGAAGAAATAATATCATATATAAATAAGATAAGTAAGGTATTCTCTGAGTCCATTGGCTTTAAAGGGAAGCCATAAAAGAAAAGGATAGTAAAAAGAAAGATGGATAAAGGGAATAAGGGAAAGAAGGATTTTCCCATATGTGATAACTGTGGAAAGAATCACATTGGTAAATACAGGAAAGGTATATGAGTTTGCTATAAGGGTGGAGAAAAAGGACAAAATGTACGTGATTTCAAAGTTAAGAAAAATGTTTCAAATGTACAATTATTCATCTAGAAGGAGTTGGGACACTACACAAATCAATGTTCAAATAATAAGAGTATACCCCAAATGCTGCAATTGGATAATAATCATGTTATGATACTATGAAAGATAAAGTGGAATGATTAATAGTTCTTATGTTGATATTAAATTACTGTTTCATATTATTATTATATTAATGATTTACATGTTATAAGAATTATAGACTATATAAGGATTGTACTGCCATAATATTTCATTAAGGACATGGGATTGTGTGGAACCAACAAAAGTGACTCAATGGTACGTTAAATTTTTTGGAAAATACATGGTTCAAGGAAAGAAATTTTTTTAATATGGTCTTGATACTGAGTTGTTAATTTTGGAATAAGAGATGATTGATTTTGATAAATTATATTGGATCTTCTTGACTACCTTGAAACTGATTAATGATTTGTATATTCCCTCATTTTTTGGAGTTTACAAAATTTTTGGATATAAGGAGTATATCTAGTATTCTATAAGGAATAATGGAGAATGAGGGTAATCAATAAGTTTTTATGGTAATTCAGGGTGTTAAAATGTTTTAAAACAATACATGATGAAGGTATTCACATGTTATTACGTGGAGAAAAAGATATTCAATGTGTTTACCTTCGTTATAAATTTTGGACTATGAGTTTGAACAGAATTATTTTGGATTAGTATAAAGGTTGGAATTGATTAAGTTTGAAATTGGATACTACTATTAAGGTTAAATAATTTCTCGAGAATATTTTTGGATTGTCCTAAGAAGGACAACCTGAAGGTCGGGTGACAACCCGTCGCATTTGGCAACACCGCCAGACTTAAACCTATAACCAAAGAGCGACAATGGTGAATCACCTACCACTGGCCTACGTGATATTCTGGATAGTACAATTTAGTTTCTTTTTTTAATGATCTGATAGGTGAATTATAAATTCATTATTTTTGGAACCCTATATAAATATGATAAATTGAATATTTATTTTAAGTTCTATTATCTTTTAGAGTGAATGATGAGTTTATGGTAGAAATTTATTAAATGATGGGACTCTACTTGTCAAGTATATATATTTTTTCTTATCTTATTCAATGAAGAAATTAATTCTTAAAATTTCGGTAAGAGATCATAAAACAAAAAGTGTGTTACCAAATTACTTATTTTTTGTTGAACTGAGGATATTTAAAATCATCATAGATTGATGACTTTGAGGCACTAAATTCTACAATAGTTCATGACTGATGACCTCAATCACCCTTATAAATATTTATGTTTTCCTCCAATTATGTGTCTCTAATTGCCACCAATTTTCTCCTAATCAAGATCATAATTTGGTGGTAACTTTTTCATTCACCTTTCCCTCTTCATAAGACTAACTTTTATTAACCCAATTTTCGATTTGGGTTTTCCCACAACGATTTTTTAAATTTTCATCCTTTTATTTTCGAATAAAATTTTCAAATTGCAAGGAAGCAATTTATTGATGGAGGGAATAATTTAACACTCCAATATTTCATAGTAAGTTATTTCTTCAAAGTAATTCAATAACATTGCACTACATAAAACACTGTGTTCAAGCGCACCACGACTTACCAAACTAGCCATTCAAATGAGTTTATTAATAGTACTAACTAAATTTTAAACATTATATAATCCTTATAATTTTAGAATCCATATTATGAGTTTCTTAGAGATAATGAAAAAATTCATTTTTTTCTTATAAAAGAAGAATTTTTTTAATGCAATTTTACCGCCTTTTAACGGAAAAACATTTTCAAATCCAATATTTGAAAATTTTATATATTAAAATTGACAAAATAAAACATTTAATTATAATTGGTACTTAAGAATTTATTTTCAATAAATTTTTGGTGTTTTTCTGATAACTTTTATATATGGGTGAATAGTGAAAAATACTATATTTTAACTGAAAACATATTTTTAATCAAAATAATTTGTAGTGTTAAATTATAAATTTTATTGCTTTGGAAGTATAAATAGATTATAGTTTTACCATTTAATCCAATGTTATTCATTAGAAATAATTTTACTTTGAAATTGTACATAAATAATTATCAATCTTTTGTTAGTTATTATTTCTTAAAAAAACACATTTTGGTTTTGACAATGGGAATTAATCATAAATTAATATATTGAACTTATATATATTGAATTTGGTAAAATAGACTTAATTTTTTAATTCATAATATCAAAATTAGCTTAGGGTAAATTTTTGGTATTTTTCTAAAAACATTCCATTTTTGATGAATAGTGAAAAATGCTGAGTTATAGTTTAAAACCGAATATTAATTTAAATAATTAATTATTTTATTTAAATTTATTTTAGTTCAAAATAGATACATAATACCTATATATGTTCAATGTAATTCATTGGAGTCAGTTTATAATAATATTAGATATATAAAATTTTGTTGAACTTTTCACCATCTTTTACCCACCTCTAAGGAGCATTTGGAAATTTACATAAAACTTATTTTTACCACTTCTGTGAGTTGAATTTAAAAACTATTAGAGACACAATTGATTTCAGTAAGTAAATTTTTTTTCAATAAGATGAAAATAAGTTTTGGTGAGTAGTTACTTTTTATTTTTATTTACCACGATTAAAAGTAAATAGGGTAATTAAGGTTAAGAACGATATTATTATTACCATAACACATGTCCTAATTCTATTGGATAAGTATAATTCGACCAAAAAAGCATAGGAATAAAATATGAACCTTTTTGGTCCACATGAAATATATTAGGACATTAATTATTATTTAAAAAAGAGTTAAAAAAGTTAAAATCAATGTTTAATAAATAAAACATTTTTAATATAGGGTTTTACATAAGATAAATTTGATTATAAGTATTCATTAGAAAGCTAAAAGAATTTCCTAAATAATATTATTTTATTATAATTTGTATACATTAATATATTAAATTTATTTATGACACAATGATGATGGTGTAATTATAGTATTAATGAAGGATTAAAATAATTGACATTATAAATATTTAAATAAATGTTATTTGAGACTTTTTATGAGTTACACTAATTTAACAAGTTAATATGACATTTTAGGGTTGGTTATATGAGTTTTGTTAGAATTAATAATGTTGTTATGAATTTAGAAAAAACAAAATACCAAATAGTGTCAAAATTAACATAAAAGTGTTTCTAAAACAAATTTTATATTATTAATTGATATTCTTTTCTCATTAATATAAGGTTCTGCCAAAATACTTATATAATATTATATATGTCACTAATGAACCACTTGATGTTCTATTGGATGTTAATAGTATGTTTATTGACCATATAATATAAAAATGAAAGGAGACATGGTAAATGTCAAACTATTTAACTAAGAGTTAAATCTAATAGATAAAGTTAATATAGTGACCCAAACCTATATAAAAAATATTGGTTGAGTGGGTTTTGACCATACCCACCTTATCCTTTAAATAATTTATTTTGTATCCATTTTAAACCGAAAATGATTTTATTATAAAATAATATCTCTAACATTTCCTAAGGTGCCCCTCCCCCTCTTATAAAAGGGCACTCCTCCTTCTCTCTAATTCACACCATCAAATCCATTTATCTTGTCCAAAACCTTCCCAAATACCATCTAAACTATCCTAATTTCGTTTTAGAGGACTTCCATTGGTCATAAAGCAATACTAATGATCCCTTTTGATCATGTCAAAAATAAAAACCAAAAGAGGTAAATATTTATTCACCACTTTCATGTTCTTTTCTTCTTCCACTTTCTCTATCTTTGTTCATTCCATTATAAAATAAAAAATCTAATATCTTCAATATAATTTGATGTTATTATAAATATGGTACAACTATATTCATTATTTAATGAATCATATGAATGACATGTCACCATATGTGCGTACGTACGACTTACCATCTTCACGTAGCAGTGTACTTGTTATTCATTACATTATTATTTGGATGGGTATAATAATGATGTATAGTAAATATAAATGATAAATATAACAGGTTAATGATTCTGTATATGTGATATAAAATCTATTTACAAATTATTTTAATTTAGAATGGTGATATTATTACTCATGTGTACGTATAGATTTCCGTGTCCATGACGCGATGAAATTCATTTCCATGTTCACCATACAACGATGATTATAAAAATATATATTATTAATAAGTATGTAATATATGACATAATTATTTTACTGGAGATATATATATATGTATGTATGTACTTACATATATCATATTCACTTACTTCTGTTCAATACAATATGAAAACAGAAACAACATTTATGCGTACATACGACCTACTATCTCCATAAACAACGCGTTTCATTTCATATATACATATATTATAAATATTTATATTCTAAAAATATATGATATATAGATCATGTTTTATATTCTGGAATCATTTAAATCATGATATAAATTATACAATTAAGAATAACAAGTTAAAACACATACGATAAAGAATGTGATTATTAACCAAAATGTTAATTTAACATGGGAATAATTATTAAATCGATACTATAAAGTCATAAATGAATCATGTATGACATTATAAATATGAATATGGCTCTATTGTAATTTAATAACCTACTGTGGTCATTATAAAAGAGGTTAAACGTACCCTTGACCAAAGGAAAGTGCAAGGTAATGGTTAATTTCTCAATCTCATTATTATCCGAGATTGTGTATGTATAAGTATCTTCTGGGGTATTTTTATAATCCATTTCCTTGTTTCATAAAAGATTTTTCAAAGGGATTCATTGAAGGGATTTTTTTACTAAAACATCATTTTAAATGTTTTAAATATATATTCTTCTAAATCATTCTTATTAATGTTTGTGTTTTCAAAATTGTTTTTAAGGGTTTATTTATATAGACATGAATGTTTTTAAAATGTTAATTCCTTTAAAATGTTTCAATGTGGTATGGGACACATTGATTAAACAATTTCATTATATGTCTTCCATTATTAATTGTGTGACTTCTAAAAGTTTTTATGAAAACGGGACATTTCATTCAAATATTTCTTTTACAAATCATTTTCATCTATATCAACATCCCTTGATAGATTTTAAACTTATTTGATGTTGATTTAATATGATGAAAATATTATATATTGTATTGACGGTTTTGTGATATGTTTGACTACAGATGTGTTATTTTTATACCATTCATGGTTTATGGATAAAGTATTGACATTTCGTATGCTAGTTTTAATACGAATGTTTAAACCTTTTCATATGAGGAATGCATTGGGATTAGTATGTGACGGGTGGAGCCCGCTATAGCTCCTCGATGCATCATTAGTTCTCATGAGGAAAACTAGTGTCTTGGCACATGGCCTTGACAAAATATTATTTGTAGTCCTGGAAAAAGGTCTTAACAATGTGGTTATGATGGTCTGGAATTATGCATTCCATCACGTGGAAAGTGGCTGTTGATATTTCATGTGATTATTTGGAATTTTATCCAGATGTTTTCCTGATTGGATAACCCATTAACCAAGCTCAAATGTAATGGGGTGAAATTTTTTTAGATAAAAGAATGTGAAAATGTTTTTATGAATTGAAGAGAAGATTATTCAATGCTCTTATATTGACTCTACCATCAGGGAATGATGGGTTTGTTATTTATAGTGATTCTTTAAAGAAAGAAATTGGTTCTATTCTTATGCAGAATGATTGGGTTATTTACTATGAAACACGAAAACTAAATATTCATGAGAAAAAATTTCCTACTCATGATCTTGTGTTAGCAGTTGTAATATTTGCATTGATGATTTGGAGAGACTATCTCTATGGTGAAAAATGTGAGATTTATAATGATCACAAGAGTTTGAAGTATATTTTCCCACAGAATGAACTCAACATGAGGCAAAGGACATGGCTTTAACTACTCAAGGATTATGATTTCATGATACACTATGACCCGAGGAAGGAAAATAAGGTGGAAGATGCTTTGATTAGAATGTAGCAAAGGGTTTTGAACAAGATATGAGTTGAAAAGGTTCCTATACACATGGATCTAGTAAAGATAGATATGGGAATCACCATAAAATGTGAAACATAAATACTTTTTCAAATGGCTTCCAAACCATATTTACTAGAAAGGATGAAGAGTTCTAAGACCGGTGATAAAGAGTTTCAAAAAATATTAAAGCAGTGAATGATGGGAGATTGAGTGACTTCATATATGAAGATGGAATTTTAAAATTTGGGAAAATGTTTTGTGTTACCTATATACATTATCTAAAAATGGAATGGTTGGATGATGATCAAAGTTCCAATTTCTTTACACACCCTGGTAGAAATACGATATATAGAGATTTGAAGGAACATTTTTGGTGGGACAACATAAAGAAGTTTTTTGATGATTTTGTGTCAAAATGTATTGTTTGTCAACAAGTGAAATCTAGAAGGAGACTGCCTAGAGGAGTCATGCAACCTCTTCCCACACCTGAGTGGAAATGTGATAATATTATGATGGAGTTTGTCAAGGGGCTACCAAGGACTCCAAGAAATAATGATGAAATATGGGTCAATTTTGATGGTCTTACCAAGTTAGTACATTTTCTTTCTATAAGAGAAGCTTTACCACTTCAACGATTGGAATGACTATATATTGATTAAGTTTTCAGATGTCTTGTAGTACTAGTATAGATTGTTTCTGATCATGATCCATGTTTGACATCAAGATTCTAGAAATGTATTCAGAAAGCACTGGATACTGAAATTCACTTGAGCACTATCTACAACCCCCAAACTGATGGACAATTAGAACAGACTATTTAAACCTTATAAGACATGTTGAGATCATGATCACGTGACTTTAAAGGTATGTGGGATCAATATTTACCTCTGGTATAATTTCCATACAACAACATCTTCCATTCAAAAATTTATATGGCACCATATGAAGCGTTATGAAGAATGAGATGTCACACACCAACCTGTTGAGATGATGTTGGTGAAAGAAAAATTATAGGCCCAGAACTGGTGGAGGAAATGATGGAAAAGGTGAAGTTAATCCAAAACCACATCAGAGCAGCTCAAAGTAGTCAGAAGAGCTATGACGATAACAGAAGGAAGTGTTTGGAATTTTATGTAGGAGATCATGTTTTCTTGAAGGTGCCTCCATGGAAGGGTGTTATATGTTTCGATCTGAATGGTAAATTGAGTCCCAGTTACATCGGCCCTATTGAAATTCTAGAACGAATTGGGGTTGTAGCTTACCATTTGGAAATGCCTCCAAGTCTCTCTAAAATCCACGATGTATTCCACGTATCACTGTTGATAAAATACATGACTGACCTAACGCATGTACTTACCTTTGAAAAATTAGAAATCAAACCCAATCTGTCTTATTGCGTAGAGCCTGTCAAGGTTCTTGATGCAAGAGAACTAGTGCTGAGAATCAGGACGACTCATCTGGTAAAATTTCTATGGAGAAACCATAAGATAGAAGAGACAATGTGGGAACCCGAGGAACTTATGATTAAGAAACACTCATGTCTTTTTATGAAGTAATATTCCAGAAATTTCGAGGATGAATTTTTTTGAAGGTGGGGAGAATGTAACACCCCAAACATTCATGGTATGCTTCCCTTTGAATAATTCAATAGTTTTCATTGTACGCAACATTGAGATTCTAACACACCGCAACCAATCAAACATGCCGTTATGAATAGTAATACACACTTTTCGAATTTTTTTAAATTTTATCTTTCAAAATGGACTTCATTTTTGGATTCGGAATATCGAATTTAGCTTAGGGTGTATTTTTGGTGTTTTTCTAAAAACATTCAATATTGATGAATAGTAAAAAACACTGAGTTATAGTTTAAAACCAAATTTTTATTTAAATAATTATTTATTTTATTTAAATTTATTTTAGGTAAAGATAGATACTTAATACCAATATATGTTCAATTTAATTCATTGGAGTCCGTTTATAATAATTTTATATATATATAAATTTTATTGAACTTTTTACCGCCTTTACCCACCGCCTTGGAGCATTTGCAAATTTAGATAAAACATTATTTTACCGCATCAGAGAGTTGAATTTAAAAAATCTCAGAGACACGGTTGATATTAGTAATAAAAATTTGGTTCGATGAGATGAAAATATTTTTTGGTGAATAATAACTTTTTACTTTTATTTACCATGGTTTAAAGTAAATAGTGTAATTAAGTGTAAAAATGACATTATAATTACCATAACACATATCATAATTCTATTGGATAAGTGTAATTAGGCCAAAAACAGTTTTAGGAATAAAATATGATCCATTATGTCCACTTGGATTAGATTCGGAAATTTATTATTATTTAATTCATAGACGAGTAAAAAGTGTTAAATTCAATCTTTAATAACTAAACCATTTTTAATATAGAGTTAAAAATTAGATAAATTCCACTATAAATATTAATTATAAAGATAAAACTATTTCCTACATAATTTTAGTTTTTTTTTGGACCTTAAATAATTAAATTTATTTATGACACAATGATGATTCCATAATTACCGTATTAATGAATGATTACAATAACTGATATTATAAATAAATAAATATATTTAATTTGAGACCTTTTATGAATTCAACTAATTAAATAGGTTCATATGACATATTGGGTTTTGTTAGATGAATTTTGGTTGATTTAATAAGGCTATTATGTATTTATAAAGAACAAAATACCAAAAAGTGTCAAAATTGAAATAAAAGAGTTTTTAAAACATAAATTATATTATTAATTGAAATTATATTCATAAAAAATATAACGATCTGAAAAAATACTTCTATAATGATTGGTGTATCATTAATTAACCATTTTGGGTTCTCTTGGATGTATATATTATGTTTATTAACCATATAATATAAAAATACAAATAGACATGGTAAATGCAAACCTATAAAAGATAAGGTTAAAAAAGTGACCAAAACCTGTCTAAAACTAATTGGATGAGTGATTTTAGACCCATACCCACCATATCATTTAAATATTTAATTTTTGACCCTTTATAAATCGAAAATTATTTTATTATAACATAATATTTCTAGATTTTCCGAAGGTTCCCCTAACCCCTCTTATAAAAGGGCACTCACCCTACATTCTAATTCACACCTTGAAAGCAATTTGGCTCAGCCAACCTCTACCCAAATACTGTATCAATTGTCCTCACTTCATACTAGAGGCTTCCTCGAGTCTGATAACCAAGATAAGTAGCCCTTTTGATAAAATTAGAAGGAAGAACCCTAAGAAGAGGTAAATATTTCATCACCACTTTCAAGTTTCTTTATTCTTCCACTTCCACTTTCTTTGTTGTTTGAATTATAAAATAAAAACTCCAGTATATTCTATATACTGTGATGTTAATATAAATATGTCACAACCATATTCAAAATTCTATCCATCCATTGTATGACATGTCACCATATGTGTGTACGTACGACTTACCGTCTCCACGTCATGGTGTAATTGTTATTCAATACATTATTCTGTGGATGGGTATAATAATGATGTTTAATTGATGTAAATAATAAATATAAAATGATAATTGTTTTGTATATATGATACCCCATTCGATGTTATATTATTTTAGGATCAAAAGAATTATATTTTCGCTCGTGCGTACGTACGGATTACCGTCTCCATGAACGTGATGAGATTCATTCCCAATTGTAATCCATTAAAGAATAATTTTCATAAGATGATTAAAAATAATTTTTAAAGACTTAATATCATTATGAATATAAATAAGATACATCATATCCATAACAAACATTACGTACATAACAAAGCATATAAAGGAAAATAAATCAGTTAACACCTGAAACGACAATAATACTAAAATACTATTAATAAAACTATATTAAATGATCATATATGATATCATTTTAATGTATATGATTCTTCTATAATTTAATAAAAATTATTTGACCATTATATAGAATTTCAACCTACCCTCGACCAAGGAAAAGTACAAGGAAAGGGTTAATTTCACAATCTCTTCAGTATTTGAGGTTGTTTATACATAATAATATACTGGGACCTCTTTATCAATCAAATCCATGATTCTTAAATTTGTATTTCAAAAAAAAATTTACTAATTACTATATAATGGGGTAAAGTAATTTATACAATTGTTTGACCTTATATGTTTTGAAAGGATTTTTTCCGTCGTTTTCCAAACAAGGTACTTTATGACCTTTTAAATAAAATTAAGCTAAGAATGTTTTTTTAAATTATATAGTGGGTGCGGCTATTTTACGCCATTATAACATCATCGAAGCTTCCATTACAATCATTTAAAAATATTTTAAAAATAAAAGTTTTCTTAAATGATTTCCAAATAGAAAGAGATATTTCTCTAAAAAAAGTTTCTGATTTCATCTATGTCTACATCTTTTGATGGATTTTAAGCTTATTTGAAGTAGATTTATTATGATACAAAACCTTCATATTGTATTGAATGTTTTTTGATATGTTTGACTGTGGATTTGTTATTTTTACACCATTCATGGTTAATAGATAATGTATTGACATTTCATATGCTAGTTTTAATACGAATGTTTATGTTATGTTTAATCATTTTCATACGAGGAATGCATTGGACTTAGTAAGTGACTGGTGGAGCCTGCTATAGCTCATCGATGCATTGGTAGGTCTCAAGAGACAAATTAGTGTCTTGGAACAAGGCCTTGAAAAAATCATATTTGTATTCATGGCACAAGGCCTTGACTATGTTGTTATGAAATTCTGGCATTATGGATTCCATCATTATGAAAGTGGATATTGATATTGAATGTGATTATTCTACTAGTATAATATCTATGTAAATTAGTAAATGTCATTATTTGATTTTATCTTTTACCTAATATGATGATGTTCATGTTCAAAAGGCCTTTGTTTTTGTTTTATACATTTCCATAAATTTTTATGCTTATTTATGAAAGTTTCCTCTATATTATTATCCTTATGGAGCATCTGAGGTCACCCCTTTCTATTTTTTATTTTTCATAGGATGCGAAGAAGTATATTATGAATGACTTGTAGGGATAGTCTATGGGATCTCAGTGTAGTATATGGGAACAATTTTTTTGTAGTTTTCCATTTTATGATGTAATGTAATCCTTATGAATGTATCTATTATATCCAAAACTAATCTATCGGCCATTAGAGATTGATCTTTTGTGATCATGACAATGATATGTAATAATGCACTAACTCTGGGATTCTGGAGTCGGGGAGTTACAATTGGTATCAAAAGAAGTTTTGTACAAACCTTGAAAACTAGATTTAGGTAAACTCTGATTAGAGCACATAGCCCTAATATAGACTTTGAGGATTAGTATAGAATAACTACCTAAAATTTTGGTGTTGTATAGATTTTTTGAGTTTTCCAAGAAATAGATCCATGTCTGGATTCGAGAAGGTAGAGGTGGCTCTGGAACAGATGTAACTAGGGGTAAAACCCGAAAACGCCGATTTTAGTTAGACTCGAGTTACAACTAGTGCATGACAATGGGCCTTGTTGCACTCTTGGTTACGACACTCTTAGGAGATATGCTTAGGATAATTCACATTTTCTTTTCAAACCATTATGAAGGTTTTATGAGTTTATAATTTCTCAAGGAAATCATTTTTTATGATTTTCGATTATATCCATAAACTGTTCAATTTACCTTAGGTGTTTGACATGTTTGTAATTATTCATTGTAATTCATAAAATGACCTAGTGTATGCAATTGTATTTAAATGGTGCCCAGTAGAAGGAATGTGATATCCCAAAATACGCATCATCCCAAGAGTAAGAAGGATCATATCTTTGATGGTATTAAGCCAACATTTAGAAAGGAAATAGTCTCCCATGTATTCTCAACATATGATGAAATAGTATCACGTGTTAATAGGATAAGTAAAGAATTCTCTATGTCCTATGGCATTGAAGGGAAGAAAGAGAGGAAAATGATGGAAGATATAATGATGGATAAATAGATGAGGGAAATGAAGGTTATTCTCATATGTTCTATATGTGGAAAGAATCACCTTGGTTAATTCTTGAAGGTAATGGGAGTTTTTTATATGTGTGGAGAAATAGGACACCAAGTACGTGATTGTAAGGGTAAGAAAAAAGTTTCAAATGTACAGTGCTTCATCTACAAGGAGTTGGGACACTACTTGAATCAATGTCCAAATCATCAGAGTATACCCCAAATGCTGCTATTGGATAATAATATTGTTATGATACTACCGAAGATGAATAGGAATGAATAGATTTCTTATGTTATTATTAATTTATTGTGTCATTTGAGTATTATATTAATGATGTACATGTGATAATAATTATATAGTATATAAGGATTGTACTATAGTAATATTTAATTAAGGAATTGAGATTGTGTGGAACTACGAAAAGTGACTCAATAGTAGGTTAATTTTTTTGAAAATATATGGTAGAGATAAAGATAAACTATAATATGATTCAGATACTGGGGTAATGATTTTGGAATAATACATGATTGATTTGGATAAATTATATTGGATATTCTTGACTACCTTGAAACTTATTAATGATTTTTATATTCCATAATTGTTAGAGTTTACAACCGTTTTTTTATAGAAGGAGTATATACTTTATTCTATAATGAATAAGGGAGCATGAATGTAATCAATATGGTTTAATGTTAATTGAGGATGTTGCAGTGTTTTAAAAGAATACAGGATGATGGTGTTCACAAGTTATTATGTGGAAAAAAGGATCTTCACTGTGCTTACCGTCCATATAAATTTTGGACTGTGAGTTTTGACAGATGTATTTTGGATAAGATTAGTATGAGATTATTTTTGGAATTCCATAAAAAGGACAACCCAAAGGTCAAGCGGCAACCTGTCGCATCCTGCAAGGTCGCGGGACATGAAACCGCAACCAAAGGGCGACAAGGGTGTATCACCTACCATTGTCCCACGTGTTGTCCTAGATTGAATTATGTATTTTTTAAGGGTTTGGTATATAAATTATAATTTATTTTTTTCAACCCTATACGAATAGGATAAATAGATTATTTTTTATGTTCTATTATCATTTAGAGTATAAGATGAGTTTGTGGTAGAAATTAGTTAAAGGATGGAACTGTACTTGTCATGTATATATTTTTTCTTCTCTTATTATATGAATAAATTAATTTTTAAACTTTAGGTAAGGGATCTTAAAACTAAAAATGTGTTATCCTAATACCTTATGTTTTGTTGAACCAATGATATTTTAAATCTTTATAAATTGATGGCTTTCAGGCCCTCAATTCTACAATTGTTTGTGACTGATGACCTCAATCACTCCCTACAAATATTTATAATTTTCTGCAATTATGTGTCTCTAATTTACACCAATGTTCTCCTAATTGAGATCATAATTTAGTGGTGACTTTTTCATTCCCCTGTTTTTCTAAATAATACTAAATTAACCCAATTTGTGATGGGGGTTTTCCAACTATGATATTTTCTATTTTCCTGAATTTATTTTCGAAGAACAATTTCAAATTGAGAGGATGAAATTTATTGATGGAGGGAAGAATTTCAAACCCCAAGATTTCATTGTATGTTATTTCATCAAAATAATTTAATAACATGCACTACATGCAACACCGAGTTCAAGCGCACCATGACTTACCAAACTTGCCGTTCAAAAGTGGTTATGAATAATATTAACTAAAATTTTGATCTTTATGTAATCCTTATAATTTTATAATCCATATTATGAGTTTCTTTTTCATAATAAAAAACAAATTCATTTTTTTCAGATAAAAGAAGTATTTTTTAAAAAAATTGCAATTTTACCTCCTTCTAATGGAGAACCCATTTTAAATACAATTCTTGAAACTTTTATATATTCAATTTGAAAAAATAAACTTCTAATTTAGAATAGAGACATAAAAATTAAGTTTCAATAATTCTTTGGTGTTTTTCTGATAACTTTCAAATTTGGGTGAATAGTGAAAAATAATATATTTTAACTGAAAACAACTTTTTTAATCAAAATAATTTGTAGTGTTAAATTATACATTTTAATGGTATGGAAGTATAAATAGATTATATTTTCACAATTTATTCCAATGTTATTCATTGTAAATACTTTCACATTGAAATTGAATATAAACTAGTATCAATTTTATGTTGGTTATTATTTCTTTAAAACAGACCTTTTTGTTTTGACAATGGGATTTAATTTTAAATTAATAAATGAAACTCCTATGTTTGGAATTTGGCAAAATAGATTATATTTTTGAATTCAGAATATAAAAATTAGGTTAGGCTGAAATTTTTGTTATTTCTATGAAAACTTTCAATTTTTGATGAATAGTGAAAAACACTGAGTTATTGTCTAAAACCAACTTTTTATTTAAATAAATATTCATTAGATTTAAATTTATTTTAGACCAAAATAGATACATAATAACTATATAAGTACAATGTAATTCATTGGAGTCAGGTTATAATTATTTTAGATATATAAAAATGTTATTGATCTTTTTTCCGTCTTTTACCCACCTCCTAGGAGCATTTGCAAATTTACAAAAAAACATAATTTTTCCGCTTCTGTGAGTTAAATTTAAAAATTCTGAGAAACTTGGTTGATATAAATTAGTTAAATTTGGTTGAATAAGATGAAAATATTTTTTGTTGAAAAGTAACTTTTTTCTTTTATTAACCACGGTTAAAAGTAAATAGGGTAATTAAGTGTAAAAATGATTTTATTATTATCCTAACACATATCCTAATTCTATTGGATAAGTGTAATTCGATCAAGAAAAACCATAGGAATAATATATGAACATTTAGGTTCACTTGGATTAGATTAGGACATTTATTATTATACAATTCAAAGAATAGTTAAAAGGGTTAAATTCAAAGATTAATAACTAACCCATTTTAAATATAGGGTTGCACAAAAGAAATATTAGAATATAAATAATCATTATAAATCTAAAATTATTTCCTAAATAATGTTATTTTATTTATATTTTTATACATTAAATAGTTAAATTTGATTATGACATAATGATAATGAAATAAATACCGTTTTAATGAAAGATTAAAATAATTGATATTATAAATATCCAAATAAATGTAATTTAAGACTTATTATGAATTATACTAATTTTCGTGGTTAATATTACATGTTAGGGTTGGTTATATTAATTTTTTCGAAGTAATAATGCTGTTATAAATTTATAATAAACAAAATACAAAATAGTTTTAAAATTGACTTATAAGACTTTTTAAAACAAATATTATATTACAAATTTATATTATATTCCTAAAAATATATGGTTATTCCAATGGTCTCAAATAATATTATATATGTCATTAATAAACCAATTGGGGTTGTATTGGAAGTTTATATTATGTCTATTAACCATATAATATAAAAATAAAAAGAGGCATGGTAAATGTCAAACTATTTAACTAAGAGTAAAATATAAAAGATCAGGTCAATATAGTGACCCAAACCATTCTAAAACATAATTGTTGAGTGGTTTTAGACCCATCCCCACCATAACATTTAAATAATACATTTTGGATACATTAGAATCCGAAAATGATTTTTTTATAAAAGAATATTTTAATTTTTTCGTATGGTGCCCCTCACCCCTCTTATAAAAGGGCACTTCCCCTTCTCTCAAATTCACACCTCCAAAGCCATTTGGATCGTCCAAACCCTACCAAAATATCCTCCCAAATATCCTCCCTTCATCCTAGAGGCCTTATTTTGGTCGGAAAACCAACCTAATAAGCCCTTTTGATCAAATCAAATGGAAGAACCCGAAGAAGAGGTAAATATTTCATCACCTCTTTCAAGTTCATTTCTTCTTCCACTTCCTCTTTCATTATTGTTTTTTCATTATAAAATAATAAATCCAGTATATTATATATACTGATATGTTATTATAAATATGGAACAACCATATTCATTATTCAATCCACCCTTTTAATGACATGTCACCATACGTGCATACGTACGGCTTTCCGTCTCCACATCATGGTGTCATTGCTTTTCAATAAATTATTATTTGGATAGAAATAACAATGATATGGAATTTAAGTAAATAATAACTATAACATGATAATTATTATATATATATATATTATATTCCATATAATTCTACACCTTTAAGGAAATGATATCATCGCTCGTGCGTACATACGGATTACCCTCTCCACGACGCGATGAGATTCATTTCCTTGTTCACCATTCATCGGGGAGTATAAAAATATATATTACTAATAAGTATGTAATATATGAAAAAATAATGATACTAGAGACATTTATATTTATATATCTATGTATTTATTTACTAACATATACCTTATTCACTTACTTCTATTCAATATGATATGAAAACAGAAACAACATTTATGAGTACGTACGGCCTACCGTCTCCATAAACGGTGTTTTCCATTTCATATATCTATCTATTATAAATATTAATATTCTAAATATGTATGATTTATAAATCAAGGTTTATATTATGTAAGTATTCAAATATTATCAAAATGATATGATCAAGAATAACAAGTTACAATATATACGACAAAAATATTTTTACCTGAAATGTTAATTTAATATGAAAATCATTATTTAATGTGTAGTGTAAAGTCATAAATGAATCATGTATAATATAATAAATATTAATATGGTTCTAGAAAAAATATAATAACATACAATGCTCATTATACAAGAGGTTAAATATATCCTCTACCAAAGGAAATTGCAAGGTAAGGGTTAATTTCACAATCTCTTTATTATCTGAGGTTGTTTTTACGTAAGTATCTACTGTGACATATTTATTATCGATGTCCATGTTTCCTGAAAGAGTTTTAAAAGGGATTATTTTAAGGGACTTTTTTACTAAAACATCATTTCAAATGTTTTAAATATTTATTCTTCTTAATAATTCTCATTAATATCTATGTTTTCAAAATGGGTATTAAGGATTTATTCATATGGACATGAATGTTTTTAAAATGTTAATTAGTTTCAGAAATTTCAAAGTGGTATGGGACAATTTGATTCAAAAAAATGTCTTTAAATGTATTGCTTTCTATGTTGTGTGACTTTTAAATGTTTTCATAAAAAATGGATATTTCTCTCAAAGAGTTTTACAAATCATTTTCATCTATGTCAACATCCATTGATGGATTTTAAACTTGTTTGAAGATGATTTATTATGATACAAATCTTCCATATTGTATTGAAGGTTTTTTGATATGTTTGACTATGGATGTGTTATTTTTATACCATTCATGTTTTATGAGTAATTTATTGACATTTCATATGCTAGTTTTTTATAAAAATGTTTATGTTATATTTAATCCTTCTCATATAAAGAATCCATTGGACTTAGAAAGTGATGGGTGGAGCCCGCAATAGCTCCTCTATGCATCGGTAGGACTCTTGAGATAAACTAGTGTCTTGGAACAAGTCCTTGATAAAATATTATTTGATGTCTTGGCACAAGGCCTTGACTATGAGGTTATGAAGGTCTGGCATTGTGCATTCCATCATCATGAAAGTAGCTATTGATATTGCATGTGATTATTCGACTAGTAGAATATCCATGTGAATAAGTAAATGAAATTATTTGATTTTATCTTTTCCATATTATGTTGAAGTTCATGTTTAAAGGATTTTGTTTTAGTTTTATACATTTCCTTAAATGTTTATGTTTATTTATGAAATTTCTCACTATATTGTTATCCTTAATGAGCATCTGAGCTCATCCCTTTCATAATGATGGAATGCGTAATGCCACACTTTTATAACCACATTTTCAAGGCCTTGTGCCAATACTATAAATAATATTTTGTCACGGACTTGTGCCAAGACACTATTTTGTCTCTTGATACCTAATGATGCATTGATGAGCTGTAACAGGCTCCACTCATCACATACTAAGTCCAATGCATTCCTTATATGAAAAGGTTTAAACATAACATAAACATTCGTATTAAAACTATCATACGAAATGTCAATACATTATCCATAAACCATGAATGGTTTAAAAATAATACATCCAAATGCAAACATATAACAAAAACCATCAATACAATATGGAAGATTTGAATATTAATAAATCAACTTCAATCAAGTCAAAATCCATCAAATCATGTTGACATAGATGAAAATGATTTGTAAAAATCATTGAGAGAAATGTTATTTTTTCATGAAAATATTTAAAAGTCACCCAATTTAGAAAAGAAGACATTTAAAGAATTTTTTTTTCAATCAAAGTGTCCCATAAAAATTTTAAACTTTTGAATTTAATTAAGATTTTAAGAACATTCATGTCCATATAAATAAATCCTTTAAAACCACTTTGAAAAGATGGACATTAATTAGAATGATTTAGAAGAATAACTATTTACAACATTTGAAATGATGTTTTAGTAAAAAAAATTCCCTTAAAAGAATAAATTTAAAAATACTTTCATGAATCATGGACATGGATAATAAATATGTTCCTTTAGATACTTACATAAAAACAACCACATATAATAAATAGATTGTGAAACTAACCCTTACCATGCAATTTATATTTGGTTGAGAGTACGTTGAACCATTTGTATAATGACCATTGTATGTTATTAGATAATACCAGAACCATATTCATATTTATTATATCATACATGATTCATTTATGACTTTATAATAACCATTTAATAATTATTTTCATGTTAAATTATCATTTCGGGTAATAATCTCTTTCTTTATCATACATATTTTAACTTGTTATTCTCAATCATATCATTTAGATCATGATTTAAATACTTCCAGAATATAAAACTTGATTGATAAACCATAAATATTTAGAATATAAATATTTATAATTGTTTCCTATGGAAATGGGGATGACCTTGTTTGTTTAAGGTTCAAACAATCCAATCAGTTTCTAACGGGTTCGTTCGTAGAACCGGAAACATCCAATTATTATATATCCATTTGGACCTACATTCCAAAGGTAGGTGCTCATTTGTTGTGGACTGATGAGGCTTAAGAATTTTCATTGGTTGATAGGATGGGAGGATGGACCCTTCACACCTTTTGGGGGGAATTGTTTTCTACTCCGGGTCTCTCTTTATAGATTTGAGTTACGTTCGTGAATCCTTAGTAAATTACCAAGTATGAAATTGTGCTTTCCTTTAGATCTGAAAATTCATTATTGATATGTATGAGATTTAGAGAATATTTTATATGTATTTGAGGTTCTTCATCGATATAGAATAATCTGTATTTGTTAGATATTCTTAATCAATGATATCCTTCAAAACATTATATAGAAATCTCTTGGTCATTATGGTAACCATACTGGTTTTAAAGCCACTCAGTGGGGCACTGGAATTTTATTATCATTTAGAAGAACATGGATTATTTCAGTATTGGGATCCTACCCACAGATGGTCTACCTATATATCCTTGTTTAAAAAAGTAGTCAAAACCCACGTAGTATGAGTAAAGAAGTATGATGTTTATGCATGATTGATGGCTCAAAGAAAGATGTCATATTTACTTTTACGCTCTAAGATAACTTGAGTCATGCTCGGTATGAGAAACAAGTGGTTTCAGTAAAACCTGACGATTGTGCCATGAATGTTGAAATTATAAGAAATGATGTGGGGCTTATGTATGTTTGACTTCCCAGATAGATGAATATCAGGACTTACCTCGGAGAAGAAGCTCGAGAACAAGGTCCATAAAGGTATATTTTCTTTATAAATATTTGGATAATAAACATATGACTTAATCTTGAGGAGGATGACCAAATTAGAGGGGAATTATGATTGTGTTTTATTCCTGATAAGGAAACCCATATCAAGAGAAATTATGGCAGGGGATTACTCCTAAAAAAGAGGAGGCCCATGTTAAGGGTAATTATAACTGGGGATTACTCCTAAAAAAGAGGCACATGTTAAGAGGACATGAGACTTTGGGGCGTACTCCTGAAAAGGAGGCCCAAATTGGGGATCTTGGGGCCAACTCCATAGGAGGATTCCCATATTAAGGGAATTTGAACTGGGGCTTACTCCTGAAAAAGAGGCCCTGTTTAGGAACATGGGGCTTACTCCTGAGGAGGATGCCCATATTAAGGGAACATGGACTAGGGATTACTCCTGAAAAGGAGGCCCAGGTTAGGTAACTTGGGTCTTACTCTTAATTTGGATTCCCATATTAATGATCTTATCATCTTAAAGGATGAGGTTGAATGAATCAAATCTCTAACCTTAGTGACATAAAAATATGAAAATCACTAGGTTTTGAGAGATGTTCCACAGAATTCCTTTCAGATAATGAATCCAACAATGGAACCATGAAAAAAATGGAATTGAAGAGTGTTTTGAAGTATAAATCTAGAATAGTGGAGGTGTATTTGAAGAAAAGAGTTCGATAATCAGGAGGGGCACCCAAAAAGAAGTAGGCTCATAAGTCTTATTGGGGCGCGCAAGTACTGGTTGCACAAGTATACTCGCGCGACACATGTGTACTTGCACGACGGTTAACCCATAGGGTAATACTTTGGTGAGACATGGATTAAGACCTTAGTATTATCTCTAAAGGCTTCCAAAAGGGTGGCGTACATGTTTTGTTGGAGGGATAAGGTGGTGCACAAGTGTCTTCATTTCCCTTGAATGTTAGACACTTAGGCGCACAAGTGTTGGTGAATTTCAACACTAAGGCCTTTTACCCCTCTTAAAATCTTCCATTATAGGTAAGAAATTACCTTAGAAGTGTTCGGAAGACATCAAGTAGAGACTTGGCCGCCGAGAGATTAAATCTGACTTTTGGAATTTTCCATCTTTTAAAATGGGGGGCCCACAAGGGGTATTTATAGGCTACTGAAGAACTTGTGTGAAAATAAAACAGGGTGCGCATGTCACCTGCACGGCCAATATGTGGCAGGCAAGTATACTTGTTTGACCATGATGAAACTTGAGTGGAACATTCTTAATCAAATTCTTGTTCATGCCTTTGTCAATTTTTATGTTTTTTTGAAGGATGAATCTCTTTATGATAAGGTATTCCCCTTTTTCATTTGTTAGACTCTGGGACAGAAAGGAGAATCAACAAAAGTCCCCCCTCAGAGTTGGATCCAAAAGGAAGGAGTATTTAACAGTGAGTTAAAGGAGAAAACCAAGGAACTGTAGCACGCAATTTTTGAGCGCGCAAGTGGAGGCGCGCAGGTGAGAGCCACGCAGGGTACGTTGCGATGGGTATAGCCTAGGCCTATATATATGCGACCATTCTCGTGAAAAGCAACCAGCTTTCAAAACTTACCGCTCTCAGCGTGCAGGTTACTCAAGTCGTGAATGTGTCTTGAATTTCCATGGTTCGTTGCTTCTGTTCGTGTCGCGCTTCTACAGAGGTAGTTTGACTTGCGTGATGATACCTGCCCGCCCAAACATGTATGACAGAATTACACTTGCGCGCCAGCATTGGACTTGCGTGCCTTAATGAAATAGCTTTTTTTCACTTTTCGTCACATATTTCATGAAAAATCAACTTACATAAGTGTTAATTATTCGACCTTTGTTCAGATTAAATGGCTCCAAAAGGAATTGGAATGGCTGATGAGATGGATAGAAAGAGGATTGATGATAAGATGAACATCATTGGCCATGATTAATATAATATCTGCAACATTACTCTCCCAGATTTGGCCAAGTAATTGAAGAAGTATCATGATAATTTCCAACATAGCATTTAACTGCCTCTGTATGTCCATTGTCATCTACAAGGATTCAACGTTCTAGATGAAAATAATTTTATGCCCGAGATGTAGCCTCACTACTACTCCTCTATTTCGGTTATGATGTGAATTAAGAGCAACAAAAATGGTGTGAACATTCTAATTTTTCCACCGTACAATTCAATTGAAGATATGAAAGTGGAAAACCCATGGGATGATATGTTTTCCACTACAGATTGGTGGAGTGAATACTATCATGACATTAGATCAATATCTCAAAAGAGTACTCTCTCCAAATGGATCTTTAAAACCAATGATCCATTCTCAAAAACATGTATCCATCTTCCATGTCTCTGGGACAGAAATAGAGTCACTATTTGATCAGCAAAAAATTTTCTCAAACCACACTCATGAACATTCATTTACAATTGTTCCAAGAAGAGCTAGTTTCACTACATCTCTTATTGTATCCAGTTGACTGAATGAATTCCAAGTGGTTGTTGATGAACCTCGAGATTCCTTAAATCAAATGAAGAGTTGTATTGAAAGCCTCTTGTAATTCCTGAAAAAAGATAACAGACCCCAGTTTGTGGATGTCCTTCTAACACTAGTGCATCAATGAAAAAAAACTTTCATCTTCAATCATTTGTTCCTACATTCTTTTTCTACCTGCTTAAAATTTTTACCTAATCCAATGGGCCTTGTAAGAATAGTTAGATTTTTTCTAGGATTATTATAAATAACCCTACAATCATTGAATCTTTTTATTGCTCAATATTACCAAAATCATAAAAAACGTATACATAGTGAGATATGACTTTGACTTTTGTTCAGAGTTCTATTTTCGTTTGTGGGCAGTTTAATGTCGTGCACATCGGACATAAGAAGGCTAATGTTTATGGTCAAAATAGCATTGAACGAATGGATTAAAATTGACTCAATTACTTGAAAATTTAACTGAAAAAATATTACCAGACAAAATTATACGGGAAAACATGTAAACTATGACTTTAGAAATTTTGATTCTGAGGAATGTTATGAAAAAAAGGGCTAAGAGGCATTAGAAGAAATATTTTCAAAGAGTGAAGTTACCATTATTTAAAAAACCATTAGGGGGTTGAATTATGTAGGGCCACCTAAGGGAATTGGATGTATAGTCAAATAATTGCATCTTTTGGCGGACAGGTCTGTTATATATACTACTTATTCAAGGCATTCTAAGGGCACGTGCTGCATAGTTAAGCAAAAAAACTCTTAGAAATTTTACTTTTCTAAAGATAAAAGCCAGTGAATGTTTATGGGGATTCCAATTTTCCATAGCATAGAGCCTGCTGTATGGAGAGAGGTACTTGAATATGGAGAGGATATTTCCAATCAAGATTGTCTAAGAATTGGATTAATGTCAGTTCTGTGAAAGTCTGACCCAAATATAGGGAAGAGAAATATAAACCATATTCTTAAATACTTTTAGATCTTGTAAAAGAGTATGGGTCAAATATGTTAAGGGTGGATATTTTTGTGGATCCCTACATATTGTCATTAAGACAAATAAGGAAAAAGAGGTTTTCTTCCCATGAATGAAGTTACCACTATTTGAAAAACCCGTTACGGGGTTAAATTATGCAGGGCCACCTATGGGAATTGGCTGCATAGTCAAATGATACCATATTTTGGCTAAAAGGTCTATTATGTATATTGTTTATGCAAGGATGCCTAAGGGCATGTACTGCATAGTCAGGAAAAAGAACTCTCAAGTATCGGACATTTTGTGAACATAAGTCATGAAAAGGGTTATGGAGATCTAGAATTATTTAACCTTATGAGTATGATACATCAAAATGAGAATTGTTCAATGCATGTAGAGATACACAGACCAATGCTAAGCATAATCTTGTTGTGGATGGGTCCTGAAATGAGGTGCTGGAGTTTACTAATTATCCCATAAGGATGGGAATCAATCCTGACTTAGTCCTTGAAATATAGTTTAACATCATGTGGGATGAGAGTGTAGGAGATCATAGTTTAGTTTCATAAATCTCGGACCATAATAATGAATACACGGTGTGTGTTTTATAAACCTGATGTGAATGTAGACTAGGGTTTTCATATCACATTCATGTTTTCGCAGTGGGACTTTTCAACCAAGGGGCTGAAAGTGGAATATGGGGATAGGTCCAAAGACTTGGGGATGTATTTGAGGAATGCTCGAACGTTCCTATGTATCCCATAAGGATGGGAATCATGCCGCACGTAGTTCTTAAAATACCCTCTGTACAGATTTGGTTCGTACATATGAAGGGTGAAAGGGGACTTTAGTGAAATTATGGTTTGACCCAAGATTAATGGTTCAAGCATTTCCATGTATGCAAGTAATCTTTGGAATATAACATGATTGGAGATCAATGTAAATAATGATTCCCTCTTAGGTGAGGGTGTCAAATAATGTTGTAGTTTATTGTCGTACAGTACAAATGTGCGAATAGTATAACATCATATAGTAAGGATGATGGTGAACCAATGTAAAAAATATTAGTTCTAGGGGTGGCCTCACTAATCAACATCATTGGAGATGGAGGTGTACTGATGTGAAAAGATTTCTTTTGAGCTTGATCCTCGGAAGGTTGCCTATGTACCCATCCTTGAAGGCAATGATCAATGTCCACATAATTCAATTGAAGAATTAATTGGTGATCAAGTTGTTCTTGAGGAAAGTGACCTAAAAAATTGTGTTGGGACATACGCATGATTAGCGGCCTAGAGAGGGTGTTATTGTAATGACCCAAAATTTTGAATAAATCTTTTTTCCTAATTTTGTGTGTTATTTTTTTATACTCAACAAAAATGTTTCATTTGATAACATGAGTATAATTAAAATGAGACCGTTGGGTTTTTGACTGTTATATGACCATTGGTCAATAGGACCACTGGAAACTAATCGTATTGATTATTGTATCTAAATACAAGTAATCTTGGTTAATTAATATAGAAAGAAGATTCAATGGCCTCAAAGTCTTGGACCAATAGAAGCCCATCTAAAAGAACTTGAGAAGGAGGTAGCACCACTAGGCTTTCCTCTGGACCAAACCCAAGCCAAACATCATCGTGTGAAGTTAGAACGGAATCGCATTAGCGAGAAGTTCAAACTGATAGAAATTAATAATCGTGCGATGTTGGGCGAGCCTCCCTCAGATTCTCTCACCTTAGCACACCTTACACTTAGGTCCTATACTGGTGTGATAAGGGGCTATGTAAGGAGACCGTAATTGTCTTGTGTAATCCTTTGTTTTAAATAAAAATTTTGATTTCTTTTATGAATTTTCCAATGACCGGATAAATATAGTATGCATATTCTTGATGAATTTTAGAAAAATAATATTTTAAAAATGTTTATATAAACCTTAAATAATTAAAAATGTGTAATGATTTTCAAAAAATGGTCTTATACAATTATGTTCAGTATGAAATTTAGAGTCTAATAAGATAAACATAATTTTTGATGAATAGTAATGTATGAATAGTGATTTTATGCATAGGATTAGTAATGTGACCAAATGGGTTAGTAATCTTACTTAAAGAAAGTATTAATATAATCTAGGAACCTTGAATAAGTAATGGGATTCAATAAAATTGCTAAATAACGGTGTCATATATTATTATTCATGTATTAGTTTTTTTCGGTTGAATAGTGTTTTTTAATTAAAAATTTAATTAAAAATATTTAGAAAATTATTTTTATAAAATGGATTTCATTTTTGTACTCAGAGCGTCGATATTATGTTATGGTAATTTTTGGGGATTTTTCTGAAAAAATGAATTTTCGGTGAATAGTGTATTTATTTAAAAATTAAATTAAAAATAATTAGAAAATCATTTTTATAAAATGGAGTTAATTTTTGAAATCAAAGCATTGATATTTGGTTAAGGTTAAATTTTGGGATCTTTCTGAGAACGTTGAATTTTTAGTGAATAGTGAAAATACAGTTTTAGGGTTTCGATATGTTTAATGACATCATAACTGTGTCATGATAATATCATGAGAAATTTTATGGGTTTTCTAACCTAAGGTGATGAATTATTGTATGGGGGGGCCCATTTGGCCTAACTCCATGGGAAATACCATGGGAGAGCACATGGTTTTGAGAAAACCACTTTTGAGGTGTCCCTTGGCCATTAATGCCTTGTCCCCTCACTTTCCCTATAAATACCAAGCCATCCTCTCATTCATTTCGACTCCCCACTCCCCCCCAACGAATTTCCGGTCTCATTACCTCCGAAGGAGTCCTGCCAAGGTGCCCCAAGCCCTCAAGGTCCCAACCTTTGAGTTTTAAGAGTTATGTTTTAAGGTAAGGGATCCGACCTCTCTCTTTCTTTTCAAGAAATCTCTTTTATGTAATTTCTTATATGCTCCATGTTATTATGTTAAAGGATGTTATTTTATACTCCTCTTACTTCCCTTTTCATGTTCATATAATTAGAGATCCCCTCTTACTCTCATTATTTCGTTTTATGATGTTTTAAGTGGCGTCGTTAGGCTGCCAATATTTTTGTAACAGATTCTTTCTCCCTTCTCATTTTTCAAGATCTATTTTCATGTAATGTATTTCACATTCCTTTTTATTATGATGGGGTATGATCTCTAAATTTATCATACTTATATTTTATGATCATATTATGAGAGACCCCATTTGATCTCTTCAATTCAGTATTATGAAGTTTTAAGTGGCGCCGTTAGGCTGCCGAATTTTTAAATAGTTCTTTCACCTGTCTCCTTTTTCAAAGTTCTACTTCCATGTCAAGTATTTCATGTTCCATTTTATTATTTTGGGGTATTATATCTAAATATATCATACTAATATTTTATTTTCATATGATGAGAGACCCTATTTGATCTCTTCAATTCAGTATTTTGATGTTTTAAGTGGCGCCGTTAGGCTGCCGAATTTCTAAGGGGTTCTTTCACCCTTCTCATTTTCAAGATCTAATTTCTTGTCAAGTCTTTCAGGTTCCTTTTTATTATGTTGGGGTATGATCTCTAAATATATCATACTGATCTTTTATGTTCATATGATGAGAGGCCCTATTTTATCTCATCAATTCATTTTTGTTTAAGTTTAAGTGACGTCGTTAGGCTGCCGAATTTCTAACGGGTTCTTTCACCCTTCTCGTTTTCAAGATCTATTTTCTTGTCAAGTCTTTCATGTTACTTTTTATTATGTTGGGGTATGATCTCTAAATATATCATACTGTTATTTTATTTTAATATGATGAGAGTCCCTATTTGATCTCATAAATTCATTTTTGTTGAAGTTTAAGTGATGCCGTTAGGCTGCCGAATTTCTAACGGGTTCTTTCACCCTTCTCGTTTTCAAGATCTATTTTCATGTCAAGACTTTCAAGTTCCTTTTTATTATGTTTTGGTATGATCTATATATCTATCATACTGATCATTTCTGTTAATATGATGAGAGACCCTATTTGATCTCATCAATCCATTTTTGGAAGTTTAAGTGACGTCGTTAGGTTGCCGAATTCTCATAAGAAAAATCTTATTTTTTTGTCTTCCTTTCAAGTTCTTCGTTTCATATGGTATATCATTCAAATTTCATTACCATGTTCTTAAATACTTTATATTATGTTCCCCTCCTATTTTATGAATAATTTTTAGTGGATGACCCATGTCCCCTCTTTATTCAATGTTTTCTAAAACCATGTATCATAGCTGTTATGCTGCATAGTTTTCATCTCAAAATGCCTCCCTCTTTATCTCAAAATTATTTTATGTTATTAAGTGAATACTCAAAGATCTTATTTCTATAGGTTTATTCACATATATATCAAAATGTTCTATTTTAAATTCTGGTATTTACATACATGAAACCCTCTTTCCCTTTATCGTGTGTTTAAAGTGACATAAAGATCATGTCACTAAAGCAATATTTAAAACGTTATGATTATGAAATGAAACCCATTTATTTTATGCTATATGGGTTGTTTATGAAATGATTGATGATGATATATGTGGATCACATGATAATAAAGATATGTCAAGGGTGAGCCCAAATAGTGCTCCAATGCATTGGGTAAAGACTTAATCTCTGGATATGACTTTTTAGACTGATACCATGGTGAATAACTTTGGTAATTTTTAATGACACCTTGGGGATGGACCTTGGTAAAACGAAATGATTGTAAATATTAAATGTTGCAGCCACATCTTCAAGTTATGAAAAATGTTATTTTTATAATGAAATGCCTCATGATTCCTTTCTCATGCCTTAAAGATCATTTCATGACCTTATTGAAGTATCTCAAGTTCACATGTAAACTGTTTCTCTTGTTTCCCTTACTTGGCCTTCTGCTCACCCTTTCTTTTGATGTATGTCCCCGGGTTATGAGATGAAGTAATGAACCTAGTATGAACTTACGGAGAAGCCTTTCAAGTGTTTAAGAAGAATGTTTTATATTGTTTTCATGTATTATGTTCCTGGTTTCCAAGACACTAAACCTTAAAGATCCTCAGTTTTGTATAATGTAATGAAAGTTTATGTGATAAAAGACGGGATTCTATAGTTGGTATCAAAGGATGGTTTAGTTATTTGTGGAAATTAGGATATGAAAACTTTAGGAAGAACCCTATAGAAAAGTTTAAATATAGGAAATCTTCCAGATATTTTGGTGAGTATTGAGTAAGGGGTTTCCAAGAAAATACATCCCTGTCTAGATACGAGCAGGTAGAGGTGGCTCTGGCACAGATGTACATAAGGGTAAAACACGAAAACTCTGCTTTGAGCTATACTCGAACAGGAACTAGTACACGAAAAAAGGGCCTTGCTGCACTCTTGGTTATGACACTCCCAGGGGATATGCTTTGGTAAATTCATAAGCTTAATATGAAAAATTATTAAAGGAACAAATATAAAATAAAAATAAATATTCGCATAAGAATTTATGATCATGGATAACCTTGTTTAAAACCTAGGGGATCGCAAGTTAGGGCATACTTTTCTTATACAAGTTATCCTAATATGCTTTAAGTTCCTTTTCATTATTATTGGTTGCGTATTTAAGCCCCTAATTATACTTTCTCTTCATAGTTAATGGTGGGAAATGGAAAAACATGTCCCAACAACCAATGTGATAGAAAATGTGATGATTTTCATATTAATATGACAGAGATGATTAGGGGATTAAAAGATGATTATTATTTTGGAAGATGTTCACTATTTTGGGATCCCTATTTGATCGAGGTAAATAGATTACTACAATATTTTCTTTGAGGAGTAAATGTTGAATTTTATTTTGAAGAATCAACGAATTTAAGGTGAACTTATGGTATTATAGGTTTCTTATGGAAATTATTGACCTATCTTGGGAAAATATGTTTAGTTTAGTTACTTTGGTTATAAGATGTTAGGAGTGGTTGATATTTTTTGGAGATGAATGATAAAGTTTATCTTGGAAGACTATGTTATCAAGTCCTTGTATTTGGGTTTCAATCTTAGTTAGGGTTATTATGAGGAATTTTAAGGACAGTTACTTACGGAATGGTCTATGATGAACTCTGGGTAGTACCGTGGAACATTGAATATTTAAAAGTAGTTTCCCTTCCTATGAGAATCTTTCTTTTTGTAGAGTTGTTTTACCTTAACCTTTCTATTTTGGGATAATTTTTAAAGATAGATGAAATAGATGGTTAATATTTTGTGGATTATGTGATTCTCTAGAAGATTATTCTTGTGTTTTGATGAGACCATGTGTTTTTGAATGCTCATCGTTTGGAGAAAAGATTATTTTTGGGTAGAAACTTATTAAAGGATGAAACTCTACATGAAGGTTGGTATATTTTCTTATGTTTTTGTTCTATGTAGTAAATAAATTCTTCGAAATTATGAAATGGAACGTAAAACAAAAATGTTGTTGGTTTACGTTTCCTACTAGGTAATCAAACACCATTTACACACATCATAAGTTTGGTATTTTCTTATGGTTAACTTTCTCTTAATCATGTTTTCTATCACTCTCCCCCAGAACTTGACCCTTTGTTTTCTCTTCCATGTCCATGTTTTCCTACATGGAATCCTAGTGTGGGCTAACTCTAGTGACCTTTTTACTTCCCTTTCCTTATTTTAAATTAATAGTTTTACTGACTCCTTTTCCGATGTGGGACTTTTAATGAAATTTCAAAACCCAATTTTAAAAATTGCGACGACGCAATTTCTTAAGGGGGGAAGATTGTAACGACCCGAAATTTTGAATAAATCTTTTTTCTTAATTTTGTGTGTTATTTTTTTTTCATACTCAACAAAAATGTTTCATTTGATAACATCAGTATAATTAAGTTGAGACCGTTGGGGTTTTCACTGTTATATGACCATTGGTCAATATGATCGCTGGAAACAAAACGTTTTGATTATTGTCTCTATATACAAGTAATCTTGGTTAATTAATATAGAATGAAGATTCGATGGACTCACCCAGTAGTCTTGGACCAATTGAAGCCCATCTAACAGAACTTGGGAAGGAGCTTGCACCACTGGGCTTTTCTCTGGACCAAACCCAAGCCGAACATCATCGTGTGATGTTAGAACGGAATCGCCTTCGCAAGAAGTTCAAACTGATAGAAATTACTACTCGTGCGATGTTGGTCGAGCCTCCCTCATATTCTCTCACCTTAGCACACCTTACACTTAGGTCCTATACTGGTGTGATAAGGGGCTATGTAAGGAGACTATAACTGTCTTCTGTAATCCTTTGTTTTAAATAAAAATTTTGATTTCTTTTATAAATTTTCAAATGACCGGATAAATATAATATGCATATTCTTGATGAATTTTAGAAAAAGGATATTTTAAAAATGTTTATTTAAACCTTAAATAATTAATAATGTGTAATGATTTTCAAAAAATGGTCTGCTACAATTATGTTCAGTATGAAATTTAGAGTCTAATAAGGTCAACATAATTTTTGATGAATAGTAAATTATGAATAGTGATTTTATGCTTTGGATTAGTAATGTGACCAAATGGGTTAGTAATCTCACTTAAAGAAAGTATTAATATAATCTAGGCACCTTAATTAAGTTATGTGATTCAATAAAATGGTTAAATAACAGTTTCATATATTATTATTCAAGTATTAGTTTTTTTTAGGTGAATAGTATTTTTTAATTAAAATTTAATTAAAAATATTTAGAAAATTATTTTTATAAAATGGATTTTATTTTTGAACTGAGACCGTCGATATTATGTTATGGTAATTTTTGGGGATTTTTTTTGAAAAAATGAATCTTCGGTGAATAGTTTATTTATTTAACAATTAAATTAAAAATAATTAGAAAATTATATTTATAAAATGGAGTTCATTTTTGAAATCAGAGCATTGATATTTGGTTAAGGTGAAATTTTGGGATCTTTCTGAGAAAGTTGAATTTTCAGTGAATAGTAAAAATACAGTTTTAGGGTTTCGGTATGTTTAATGACATCATAACTCTGTCATGATGATATCATGAAATATTTTATGGGTTGTCCGACCAAAGGTGATGAATTATTGTATGGGGGATCTATGTGGCCTAAATCCATGGGAAATACCATGGGAGAGCACATGGTTTTGAGAAAACCACTTTTGAGGTGTCCCATGGCCATTAATGCCTTTACCCTCACTTTCCCTATAAATACCAAGCCATCCTCTCATTCATTTCGAATCCCCACTCCCCCCAACGAATTTCTGGTCTCATTACCTCCCAAGGAGTCCTCCCAATGTGCCCCCAATCCCTCAAGGTCCCAACCTTTGTGTTTTAAGAGTTATGTTTTAATGTAAGGGATCCGACCTCTCTCTTTCTTTTCAAGAAATATCTTTTATGTAATTTAGTATATGCTCCATGTTATTATGATAAAAGATGTTATTTTATACTACTCATACTGCCCTTTTAATGTTCATATAATTATAGATCCCCTCTTACTCTCATTATTTCGTTTTATGATGTTTTAAGTGGCGCCGTTAGGCTGCCGAAATTTTTGTAACGGATTCTTTCTCCCTTCTCATTTTTCAAGATCTATTTTCATGTAAAGTATTTGAAGTTCCTTTTTATTATTTTGGGGTATGATATATAAATTTAGCATACTGATATTTTATGATAATATGATGAGAGGCCTCATTTTATCACTTCTATTCAGTATTTTGAAGTTTTAAGTGGCGCCATTAGGCTGCCGAATTTTTAAGTTGTTCTTTCACCTGTCTCCTTTTTCAGAGTTCTTATTCCATGTCAAGTCTTTCATGTTCCATTTTATTATTTTGGGGTATGATATCTAAATCTATCATACTGATCTTTTATTTTCATATGATTAGAGACCCTATTTGATCTCTTCAATTCAGTATTTTGAAGTTTTAAGTGGTGCCGTTAGGCTGCCGAATTTCTAAGGGGTTCTTTCACCCTTCTCGTTTTCAAGATCTATTTTATTGTCAAGTATTTAATGTTCCTTTTTATTATGTTGGGGTATGATCTCTAAATATATCATACTGATATTTTATGTTCATATTATGAGAGACCCTATTTGGTCTCATCAATTCATTTTTGTTGATGTTTAAGTGACGTCGTTAGGCTGCCGAATTTCTAACGGTTTATTTCACCCTTCTCGTTTTCAAGATCTATTTTCTTGTCAAGTCTTTAATTTACTTTTTATTATGTTGGGGTATTATCTCTAAATATATAATACTGATCTTTTAATTTCATATGATGAGAGACCCTATTTGATCTCATCAATTCATTTTTGTTGATGTTTTAGTGACGTCGTTAGGCTGCTGAATTTCTAACGGGTTTTTTCACCCTTCTCGTTTTCAAGATCTATTTTCATGTCAAGTCTTTCAAGTTCCTTTTTATTATGTTGGGGTATGATATCTATATCTATCATACTTATCATTTATGATCATATGATGAGATACCCTATTTGATCTCATCAATCCATTTTTGGAAGTTTAAGTGACGCCGTTAGGCTGCCGAATTCTCATAAGAGAAATCTTATTTTTTTGTCTTCCTTTCAAGTTCTTCGTTTCATATGGTATATCATTAATATTTCATTACCATGTTCTTAAATACTTTATATTATGTTCCCCTCCTGTTTAATGAATCATTTTTAGTGGATGAACCATGTCCCCTCTCTTTTCAATGTTTTCTAAAACCATGTATCATAACCGTTATGATGCATAGTTTTCGTCTCAAAATGCCTCCCTCTTTATCTCAAAATTATTTTATGTTATTAAGTGAATACTCAAAGATATTATTTCTATAGGGGTATTCACATAAATATCAAAATGTTCTATTTAAATTCTGGGATTTACATACATGAAACCCGCTTTCCCTTTTCGGTGGGTTTAAAGTGACATAAAGATCATGTCTTTAAAGAAAATTTTAAAACGTTATGATTATGAAATGAAACCCATTTATTTTATGCTATATGGGTTGTTTATGAAATGATTGATGATGATATATGTGTCTCACATGATAATAAATACGTTTCAAGGGTGCACCCAGATAGCGCTCTAATGCATTGGGTAAAGACCTAATCTCTAGAGATGACTTTTTAGACTGATACCATGGTGAATAACCTTGGTAATTTTTAATGACACCTTGGGGATGGACCTTGGTGAAACGAAATGATTGTCAATATTAAATGTTGAAGCCACATATTCAAGTTATGAAAAATGTTATTTTTATTATGAAATGCCTCATGATTCCTTTCTCATGCCTTAATGTTCTTTTCATGACCTTATTGAAGTATCTCAAGTTCACATGTAAAATGTTTCTCTTGTTTCCCTTACTCGGCCTTCTGCTCACCCTTTCTTTTGATGTATGTCCCCAGGTTACGAGATGAAGTAATGAACCTAGGATGATCTTAAGGAGAAGCCTTTAAAGTGTTTATGAAGAATGTTTTATATTGTTTTCATGTATTATGTTCCTGATTTCCAAGACACTAAACCTTAAAGATCCTCAGTTTTGTGTAATGTAATGAAAACTTATGTGATAAATGGAAGGATGCTATAGTTATGGTTAAAGTTTAATCTAAGATCACATGATTCATAATCGGTGTGAGAAACAAGTGTTAGAAACAACCCTAACGATGCACAGTTTAATGTCATGTTAGACGTATAAGGGACTGAACACAAATTAACGTCATGTTGGACAATGGGAAGATTACGCAGTTTAAAGTCTTACAGTAAGGACATTGGTGACTGTGAAGTTTAATGTCATGCAGTAAAGATAGTAAAGTTTAATGTCATGCTGGACGGAATGGGGACAATACAGTTTAATGTCATGTTTGACGATGGAGTGCTATACAGTTTAGGGTTATGTAGCTAGGACATATTTGGGACTTTTTTTCCACAGATTAATGTCATGTGGGACGAAGAGGTGCATAGGTTAACATCATATAGCTAGGATTATGGTTATGTAGTTTAACGTCTAGCTGGACATATTGTATTTGTGTTACACAAAATACATCTTCAAAAATATTGCATTGGTTGGAGTCGTGATGGGTACTCCATTCTTTGATATTAAAGAATAATCTCCATTGGAGTAGACCTTATATATTGAGTAAGGTCCTTCACACATTGGCTCAATCTTGGGAGGCTTCTTTCCTGGTATCATTGGAGTTCTGAAAACCAATACCAATTCTCCTAGACTGAATGAACGAAGATGAACTTTTTTGTTGAAAGCTCATGCTATTCGATTTTAATAGACATCCAAGTGACTTAGTGCACAACCTTTTTTCATCTAATTGATCCAATTCATCTAATTTCTTTTGATATTATTCATCTGTAGATGACTTATCACAAATGGCGTGTCTGAGCAAAGTTAATTGAACTACAATTGGCAAGACTGCTTCCGTTCCATATACGAATGAATATGGAGTTGACCGCGCAGCAGTGCGGGTGGTGGTTCGATATGCCCATAAAGCATGAAAATTTTTATCAGGTCATGATTTATTATCTTTATCCACCTTATTTTGCAGTATGTTTGAAGGAGTCTTTTTTAAGGATTCTATTTGTCCATTTTCTGTTGCATGATACAGAGATGAATGGTTGGATTTGATGTTGTATTCTTGATACAACTTCCTTACCTTGGATAAATAGAAGTTAGTGTCATTGTCCGTCAATATGGTATGAGGGACACCAAATTTGGTAATGATGTTAGACTTGATGAAGCTAACAATGTTTCTAGAACTAACTTCTTTGTGAGGTATTGCCTCTTCCCATTTGGAAATGAAGTCAGTTGTAGTAAGAATATACTTAAACTGCTTGGTTGTAACTAAAGGGTATGGTCCCACTACATCCATTACCCATGTGGAAAATGGCCATGTGTATTTAGCTGTATGAAGCAACTATGGGGGTTGATGAATGAAGTTGGCAGAAACATGGCATGAATGACACTTTTTTGTGAAATCAACACAATCTTGTATCATTAAATTCCAAATGTATCCAAGACGTCGAATTTGATCAGATAGTCTATGTCCAGACTGGTGGGCACCACAGACTCCTGCATGTACATCTTTCATGATAGCCGTTGTCTCTTCACCATCAATGCATCTGAAGAGAAATCCATCAAAACCAATTTTGTAGAGAATTTTATCTAGGTGATCAAGGCTATCATGAAGAGTAAAATTGACCAAACGTCTTCGGATATGTTTTTTTCGGCTCTATTAGGTGGAAGTGTTCCATTTTTAAGGTATTCCCACATAGGTGTCATCCATCCTGTAGAATGACCATATGGTTCGAAAATGGTACTAATTTCATTGATTTCCTCTATTCTGGTTTGAACTTAAGGTGAAATTGTATGACGGTGGGAAATTCTAATGATTGTTTCGTCCCGATTTGGATCTGCCAGAGCTGTGGCTATATTAGCCAATGCATCAACTTGGGAATTTTGTGATCACGAGACATAAGAAAATGTCAGTTTCGAAGGATATTCCTCCATTAACTCTCTAACATAATCATAAAAATGGATTAACTCTTCTTTTGTGATGGCATAATCCCCATGGACTTTTTTGATTACCAGGTCTGAATCACCTTTCACCTTTAAGTGATTCACTTGTACATGAAGTGCCCACTCTAATATTGCAATGAGAGCATGATATTATACTTCATTATTTTCACCGCCTTCCTACAATATGAAGGAATAGGGTAGCACTGCCTTTTCTGGAGATATGAGCACAATTCCTAACCCAGATTTGATGAATTTAGGATATTCCAATTTCTTCCCTGTTTGACTTCTGGAAGAACCATCAAAGTACATTTCCCATGTTTGAAGAGTATCCTGAATAGAAAATTCTTCCTCATCAGGAAGTTCAATATCTAAAGATGTGTCTTCTACTGATGGGTTTTTAGAAAGGAAATTATCCAGATCTTGGCCCTTTATTGCCTTTTGAGACAGATACAAGATATCAAATTGCAGCAAAATAACTACCCACCATTCCAGACGTCCGGTAAGCATTGGACGACTAAGGATGAATTTGAGCAGGTTATTGCGAGATACCAATTGGACCTCATGATGTTGCAGGTAGTGTCTCAATTTCTGAACTACAAATATTAATGCTAGGAAGCACTTTTCAATACTTGAATATCAGGTTTCTTTTTCAAGCAATGTCTGACTTAGATAGTAAAGGCTATTTTCATTTCAAGAATCATTCTTTTGGGAATGGAAGGCTCCCAATGATTACTCTAAAGCTACCACATAAAGAATAAGTTTTCTTCCTTCAAAATAAGGCATTAATACCAAAGGACTCAACAGATATTTCTTGAGAATATTGAATTCTTCTTGACATTCTTCAATCTAGTGGTAAGTGACTCCATTCTTCATCAATTTGGTGAAGGGTAAACTTTATCCAACCATATTGGACATGAAATTCTGAATATAGGTCAGGTTTCATTGAAGTCCTCTCAATTCCTTCAAATTTTGAGGAGGTGACATACCAGGGATTGAATTTGTCATCTAGGGATCGACTTCGATACCACGATGGCATACAACAAAGCAAAAAAAAATTCCTAAGGTTACCCCAAAATCACATTCTAAGGGGTTCATCTTCAAATTGTCTTGTCAAAGTTTGTGGAATATGATTTCCAAATTATCCATGTGATTAGAAAGTTGTCTGGATTTAACCACAAAATTATCCACATAACATTCAACAAATTTCCCTAAAAGGGTTTGATGATACGATGCATGGAACGTTGATTTGTTGCACCTACATTCTTTAGGACAAAGTGTATTACTCGATAGCAAAACAAACCCGGAGGGGCTCTTAAGGCTGTAGATTCTTCATCTTCTGGAGGTATTCGGATTTGATTATACTCGGAATATCCATCCATGAAGGAATGTGCTTCAAATCCAACTGTTGCATCAATTAAGAGTTCTGTGATTGGAACTGGAAAATAATCCTTGGGACAATGCCAATTAAGATCTCTGACATCAATGAAAACTCTAATTTTTCCGTTCATCTTTCTCACAGGGACAATATTAGCCAACCATTTTGGATATTGAACTTCTCTAATGAAGTTACCTTCGATAAGCTTATCCACTTTAGATTAAATTTAGGAAGCATATGTTGGGTGCGTTCTTCTTGCGGCTTGCTTAAATCCTTGATGTTCTTCTGGAAAACAAAAATGATGAGTAGCAACATTGGGATCAATCCCTGGCATTTCTGTAAAGTTCCAAGCAAATATACCTTGATTTTGCTTCAAAAAATGAAATATACATTTCCATCTCTTCAAGTTTCATGGCTGCACTAATTTAAGTGGGGAATGGATCTTCTTTTGTTCCCAGATTTATTTCACTGAGTTCATCTACATTGGTAGAGATACCCTCTTCAAAAGTTGGAGGAGCATCCCTGAGATCTTCCTCTTCTTCTTCGACACATGTTATTTCTTCTGTTTCTACTTTCATAGTAGATGATGAAGAATAATTTTTATGATCAAAAGAGATGTTAAAATATGAACATATTGAAGAAGAGGAAACCATTTCTGACCCTATTGATGATGAAGGGTCATCCTTTGGTAATAAAGATGAGATGATGTATTGAGAATCGACATCATTGTTCATCTCTGACATTGCTATAACTTATTTTTTCATGGTTGATGAAGTATAGAATTGTTGTATTTCAACGGATGAAATGAAGACATATCCATTTGAGATTTCATCATTGCTTGGTGAATCACCAATTTCTCCCATGCTCTCTGGCTTGATTTCCGTAATTGACATTATAGAAGTTTCCATAAGTGTATTTATATTTGGGTCTATCCTATCAATTTGAATGATACGCAACACATAATCTGTACTCACATTTATGAATGGGTTTACTGGAATATTTTCCAAACCATATGGAGCATTAACTTTGGTAATCTCCCTTGATGTAGATACCTCCTTTCCCTTCATGTGATAGAATTACACCTCAATATATTGAGATTATAATGTTTTGAATGCGGATTTATCACCATACAATGTCCCAATTTGAACATTGAAACAATATTTGAGACATTGATGGTATGATGAAGGGATAGCCACATGTTGATGTAGCCAAGGTCTTCTAAGCCAAATATTGAAATCTGTGTCATGATGAACAACCATGAAATCTGAATTGGATACAAGATCTCCAAACTGAGTTCTGAGTGTGATCTTGCCCATAGGCTCTTTTTTAGTTTTATCATATCCTTGTAACATCAACGTTGATGGATATAAATCAGATTCGGTGAGGCCCAATCGATGAAGTGTATGAATGGGGATGAGGTTGACTCCAGAACAATTATTAATGAATGCTCTTCGGATGTCTACAAAATTGACCTTGCTGGATTAATACAAATGTCTAATATTTCCGTGAACAACATCATCTTCATCTTCATCTGTAAAAGATATTACTACATGGCATTCTGCAGGATCATTCTCTACATGGTATACTTTAGCCACATCAATTTCAGTTTTGAATTACTAGGTACTTGACAAAGCCTCATTGAGTGCCTCCCAAAGATCCTTTGAAAAATTTAAAGCATCCAGAATTGATAACTTGGACGGTACATGGGCCAATGCTTCAGGACATCATACTTTTGGTCCAAAGGTTTGTGTTTCCCAACATGAACATGTGGTTTTGTAGTTGCCTTAGAATTTGATTCTTTATAAGTAGATGCTTCTTTTATCAGGGTAGGAGTTGGAAGTACTCCTAGATTTGGAGGATTAGACTGACTAGTTCTATTTACATGCTGAAAGGAAGAAGATGTAACTTCTAACCGATCATCCAAAATAACTGTGCGAGGACTGAATCTGTCTTGCATGAAAGACCTTTCTTGTTCTTGTTGAGCTCGGTGAAGGGCACTACCATGAGTGTCTACTGCATATACAGTTCTACAAAATGTAGAATTGGAATAGTGGCTTCTGGGATATCCACATCTTCCCCTGTATCCCAGACCACTAGAACTCCCTATAATTCCAATGTTTGATACTGGGAACTCATGCTCATCATGATCGAAACTGTGACTTGCATAAGGATCTGTTAAGTGAATCATGTAAACAGAAACAATGATCAACTATTCTTCTGATGAAGGCTCTGCTTGAATAGCCAATTTAGGCTATTCCATTTAGTGGGGCAGTGCCCGTGGCTTTGAAGTAGATGACATAAAATCTGCCAAAGTCAAAGACTTATTGGGCTTTGACATGAGCTCATATTCTTCTAACTGCACTTCTTTCTTCAAATTATGCTGTTTCTTTGAGGATTTTCCTTCTGATGAAGGGGTTTTTTTCTGTGGCATTCAAAGTAGAATACACAATTGGATTCTTCGATTGTGTTCTTAAAATGGCATGAGTTCGGTTGATCATTTCTTTGACCATCCAATCATCATATTTTTACGCATTTTTTCTTTTTTACTTCTTGCCACTCGCTTTATTCCTCTGGAACTGTATCAGAAACACATGCTACCTGAGCTGAAGAACCGTTCAATTTGACTTGTCTCAAGTCTACCATTTTTTGCAGGAGGTCTTTAATGAAAAAACACTCCTGAATGGGATGCCCCAACATTTAATGAAATGGGAAATAGTTGGGACGATCAACATATCCTTCCTTGTTCAACCTTTTAGGGCTTGGCAACTGAACAAAATTATTTTCCATAGACAAAATGAAGTAACTAAGAACCTGTTCATTTCAGAAAGAGTAAACTTTTCTTTTCAACTACGCAAATTGTTTCTTCCATTGATCTCTTTGATCATCTTGACAAAATGACTTCAGTTGTTGATGCTCAGGATGTGGTGACCTTAAATAAGATGAATGATTTGAAGAAGAAGTAGGTACATGTGCTTATTTAACCACAACTGTAGAAGTATCTTCTCTACACATTCTACTTCCTGGAACTGATGTAATTACACTAGTTTTATCCTTAGTCTTTATAAGAGAGTCTTCAATCTATTGAGCGATTGAAGGAAGGTCTCGAAACCCTCTTTTGTATTTCATAGGGATCCACGGTGTGTGTAATTCATCAATTAAATTGGCAACACAGATTGGCAACAAATCTTCTTAAGGTAGTGCTAAGCTTAGGGAATTTGTTAATCCCTTCCAGTGAGAAATGAAATATGAAACCCTTTGATTCTACCTTTTCTTATAATTTTTATGATAAAAAACTGTTGTCTTTGGAAATGTTGAGCTAAATTGATGAAGGAATCATTTGCGGAGATCTTCCCATCTGGGAATTGATCGGGTTTACAAGCTTATATACCAGACAAAAGTAGGCCCCTGTAATGACTGTACAAAACACCTAAGCTTAACTGCTTCTTGTTTATGAGGGATTCCCATCATAGGATCACAATGTGAAAAAAATTGTGCTATGTGTTTCTATGGGTCTCCCAAACCATTAATGATTGGGAATGTGGTACTTGAAAAATTTTATGGGGGAGGAATTTCATTAACCCATTCAGGGTAAGCTCTCTTTTCTGGTTGAATTTGTGAACATCTTCCCTCCATAGATTCCAACCAAGTTGTTAGTGACTCAATGGTAGTTATTAGCTTTTCAGAAACATCCGGTTGATCTTGGACCTGAGCAGGTGCAATTGTTGGAGCTTGGATAGGTGTGGTAGATGGTACGACAACTGATGGTAGCACCAATGATTGTTGGAGTGCTTGACTCATAGGATTAGACCTATGAGGGTGTACTGGTAAAAATGATATTCTTGATCTATCTCCGTAGCTGCAATAAATTCCCTTGGATTACTGACTCCATCACACTCTGGAGGAAGACTACCTGGAAGTAGTTCAACATTCAACCTCGTCAGTACCTTTATTTCTTCCTCTTGTAGTGAGAACCTTTCCTCTATTGAGAGTGATAGGCCATCTCCAGAGGAATGGTATGTAACCTGATTCTTTCCTTTCCCCTGGTTGGATGCGTTTTGGAGAGGGAGATTTTGATTATTTTAAGGAATACATAGATTCTGAGTGATCCTTTGATTTCGTGTACGCACACCTTCTTCATTTGTGTCTCTGTGTACATCTTCTTGAGCAAGAAATTCTTCATCGGATCCCTCTAATTAAGCCTCATGTTCTGGAGGATCATCAACAGTGATATTGATGACATTTATTGATGCATAATTCATTGCATCCCTTATATCTGCATTTCTGCGATACTACATTCTTCCATGTCCTTGATCAGACATTGGCTTTTTTAGATTTGATCCCTCAGGAACTTCTTGATGAACCGTAATTTGGAGGGAATATACTGATAATTCGGATCTTCGTTCGTCTTATGAAGTCTTCCCTCATCGAGAGAAGACTGAATTTCTCTGAGAAAGAGATTGAGGTTTTGAAAAAGTCCCCAGTTCGGTGGACTCGGGCTGTTCCTGCTATACCTGCTCAACTCCTCGAATCCAATTTGGTGATTCCGAGGGCAGGGTTAAAAGAGTCCCCTGTCAGGAAAGCTAGGGTGGTTCTTGAGCTGCTACATCTGATACTTTCTTAAAATATCTCCTGATCTTGCAGACATTAGTCCGGAAATTTACTGGATGCATCAACCTACATGCACTCAAATCACCTGGCTGAAATGACCGATAGATGGTTTCTGACACTTCTGTCACCTAATGATGTGCATGCTCTAAACGAGAGGCATGTTCGATATTCCCGTTTGCTTGATTCTAGAGTAATTTGACATCTTTTTCTTTGTATGAATTCCTTTGGGAAGAACTAGTTGAGGCCAATTCTTGCGAAATCCTTTGATTATGCACAAAACCAGCTAGATGTGGCCAATTATGGGAAATAACATTTCATGAGACCACCTTTGGTGTGGTTTGTGGACTAGAGAGCATAGTGAAATGTTGTGCTCCATGAACACCTCATCCCTTGATAAGAATAATAGATAGGGAATTGAAAATTAACTGGAACAATCTTTTTTGTGTGCCAAGGCATGAACGTTGAAGGGCTCTCTACTGCTTTTCAGCCTTCAAATATCGAGAAACTGAATGAGAGGCCAAATAAATTTGGCGTTGTATACCTTCTATTATCAGGACCTGATTTTCATATTCATCATAAGATAATATTTTCTCTTTCAATTGACAAAGTGTTTTCCTCATGTTCGGACGAATATCGTGAATACAATCTTCCATCAACATCTCTGGAATGTCATAATGAGATTCTTCCAAAGGCCAAAACAAGACTGGCACATCACCTTTCACCAGTTGTTTTCCCATATTCAGCACTTCCTCTTTATCATTCAATGAATATTATTCTACCCGATTAGACCAGAGCTGGTGCTTCCTTGTTGCTTCATCGGATTCAATAAGATTTATAGAGAATTCATTTATCAAACTAGAAGATGAATGAACCAGAGGTGGTTTGGAGAATGACATACACCTAGGGTTATCTTCTGATTGATAAATTATTTCACCTACTAGCGGTAAAACATCAGACATGACTGGCTTCACATTTTCAAGTGCCTCTAGATAAGAGGGATTTCTCATTACTGCGTTGTCCTTTGAATAATTTTCCAGAAAATGTGAATTACTACTATGGAGAGTACTTTCATAGCTAAATTCATCATCATGGGGAGGACCACCATGGTGGGATACAACAAACTATTAAACCCTTTTCCACTTGAACGTCTAGCCACACAGTGGGTTCTTGTGTCTCTCATCTGAAGATGATACATTGAGATCGACCGAACTGTCATGAATCACGCCTTCATGAGGAAGTGTTTGATGAAAACCTTCAGAAATAATGTTCCCACTTCTGGGAAATGAGATAATAGAATATTGAGTTCCAACAGATATTTTTTTGAGGGCTTCAAGAACTTCAGCATCGATCAAGGCCTTATTACAGATTGGCTCTTGATTTTTTGACTATGCTGAATGGGTATTTTTCATAGAAGACTTCTTACTCACTTTTGGAACCACTTTTTGACGAAATTGGTCATTATGGGATGCTGTATGTGCCTTATTAGGAGAAATAACCATGTTAAGATGATTATCTCCATTAAAATCAGGTGTATGTGCCTGACTTGATTGTCTGTATGACATGAAGGAGTATGCCACACAACCCTCTTGGACTAGAACAAAGGTGTGTATCTGTTCTAGAGTGATATATTGATGTGTCAGTCCACTGGTAGGGACAGATTTTTATTTCTTTTCCTGTGATGCTATTGAAGCTGTTATAATATTCTGACATGCATCCAGAATGTGAGCAGGGATTTGCTTCTGCTCTTTCACCATTGTCAGAATGTTCTTGGTGACTTCAAATTTCGGAACATGAATATACGTCCATTCTGGGCTTGGAATAGGTGTGTATTCCTGCTCCTATCCTACTTTTCATATTAGTGAATTCTAACAGTACTCATGTGTGGGGGTAGAGAGTTGAGTCTGCTCCAAATTTGTCATCAGAGCTCCAAGTGCTACCAAACAAGACTGTTGGCCGGCTTGATGAATATTGGCAGATGTGTGTGCCTGCTGTGTATTCTTCTTCAAGTATGGTTGATGACTTTCCTTCAATACTGGCAGACGAGACTGTTGATAGAATTTTTGATTGTAAACAGGTGTATGTCCCTAGTTATTAGTTTCCACAATATTAGATTGGTGAGCTTCTTTGGTTGTAGTCAGACAAACCAGCTGACTAGCTGATGAATTATAAACAGGTGTATATGCCTGCCTATAATACTCTACCAGAATTGCCTGGTGGGATTGGCATTTTTCTTCCAGACGAGTCTTCTAGGCAGTAACATCAAGAAGGACAGGTGTATATGGATGCTCGTTGCTTGCCATCAAGTTGGCTTGATGGACTTCTCCAGAGGGGGAAGAAGTAAGGACCTACTCCCTGTTGAGCAGATTTCACCTTTGGTGTTTTGTCATGTGTGCTCGGGTTTGAGGGACCTGATCCGAACCCCTAATGGTGATACCCTCATCTTGTTGAGGGTGTACTGCCACACGAGTCTGGCAGCGATTGTTGATGGGAGTCCTCAAGAAGGACTCATGTCACCTTGAATTAAGATCTTGAGTTACCATATCATTCATCTCCTCATAATATGGGAGGGACTGATGATTGCGTTACGTGGATAATGACCCGAAACGTTTGGATACGGTGGTTGGCACCAGCTACTTCTTGATCGCTGGTCATCACTGTCCGGACAACCAGGGTGAATTATTGACTTGGAGGGCTTGTCGAGTGGCCACCAGAGTCAGAATGGTACCGTTATGACAATATTTCTTAACCAGTGAATTTGATACGCAGCGGTAAAGACACTAAGTAGGTAATATCTTCCTCAGAGTGGACGAAGATCCAGCAAGAGTAGCTGTAGATGCATTCACAGGTGTGAACTTTAGAGAAGCCATTTTTGTAACACAGAGAGACCTTGGAAATGAGTTCTTGTTTAATACATCATACATAATCAAGATAAGTTCGTCCACTAAATATTTTGGATGAAAACACATGTTACTGATCATTTTGTTGGCCCTCTCATTGAGTTTAAATAGGGGCCTAACAAATAAGTAAAACATCAGTTTAACATGGATTAGGATTCAGATCGGGTTCACCATTTTTTTTGTTTCCTCTGGAAATGGGGATGACCTTGTTTGTTTAATGTTCAAACATTCCAATAGGTTTCTAATGGGTTCGTTCGTAGAACTGGAAACATCCAATGATTCTATATCCATTTAGAATTACTTTCCAAAGGTAGGTGCTGATTATTTTTCAACTGATGAGGATTAATAATTTTCATTGGTCGAGAGGACGATAGATCAGACTCATCACAACTTTTACAATGGAATTATTGTCTACTTCGGGACTCTCTTTAAAGATTTGAGTTAAGTTCGTGAATCCATATTAAATTAAAAAGTATGAATATGATAATTCCATTAGATCTGACAATAAATGATTGATATGTATGAGATATAGAGAATATTATATATGTATTTTAGTTTCTTCATCGATAGAGAATCATCTGTATTTGTTAGAGATTATTAGTCAATGGTATCCTTCAAAAAATTATATATAAATCTCTTGGTCATTATGATAACCATACTGGTTTTAAACCCACTTAGTGGGGAACATAATGTTTATTTTCGTTCAGAAGGATGTGGATTATTTCAGAGTTGGTATCATACCTGCAGATGGGCTACCTATGTATCATTGTTTAGAAAACGAATTAGAACCCACATAGTTCAAGTAAAGAAGTATGAGGTTTATGCAAGATTGATGGCTCAAAGAAACATGTCATAATTACTTTTATGCTCTAAGCTCACGTGAGTCATTCTCAGTGTGAGAAACAAGAGGTGTCAGTAAAACCTGATGATTGTGCCATGAAAGATGCAATTATAAGAAATGATGTGGGGCTAATGTATGTATTACAGCCTAGATAGATGAAGATCATGAGTTACCTCAGAGAAGAAGCCTAAGAACATTGTCCATAAAGTCATATGTGATTTATAGAGATTTGGATACTTAACTTAGGAATTAATTCTGAGGAGGATGCCCAAATTAGAGGGGACATATGATTGGGTTTTATTTTTAATGATCTGCATTTTGAACCGGGTTAAAAAGGGAGGGAAATTGAACTTTTCCAATTTTTATAGCATGTCGAATCTAAGACCGGGATTCAGAAATGATGACGGCTGGTTTTTGAGTGACAACAGAAGGCGCACGGTTGGCGCACAGTTTCCCAAACTGTGCGCCTTAAAATATGGAGGCTGAGGAGTCCGCATGGCCTGCGAACGGTTTCCCCAGACCGTATGACTAGGCCATGCGGGGTGCTTGGGGTGTCCAGTAGAGGCCGCACAGTTTTCCCACGGGTTGGAAAACCTTGTGGGATAAACCATGTGCGGCCCTCCATTTTGGGATTTTTGGATATTTTAAATGAAATTAAAAATAAAATAAATAAAACCAAAACTAAACACTCCCTCACTTCTTCTCTCACTAGACCTGCATGCACCAGCCCATCTCTACCATGTGAGCTGTGCGACAACCCCTTCTACGAAATCCTCTCAATTGAGTTCCTTCCTCTAATTTCTGGCCATTTCTTCATCGAATTTCTACGGAAAGCACCTCTCCACCTCCTCCTCTCTCTTCCCTGCTTCTTTTCGGCCTATTCGTCATTTGGTGAGATTTGGCCGAATGCCCTAGGGTTTAGGGTGATCTGAGTTTTTGTTTCTTTTTGTTCCAGGTTCATACGGAATGCTTCTTTGGTAGTGTTTGGGTGTATTCTGGTGATCGTCGTCGAAGGCGAAGTGATTCACCACGTTTCGGTCTTCCAGCTCGGGTTTGCGGTAAGGGTTTATTATTCTGGTCGGTTTCGCATATCCCAAATTATTTTCTTTATGCATCTTAAGGTTCGTTGGATTAATCCTATATCGTGTTGGATGATTTGGTGTGGTTCCAAGTTTCCAGAGCCTAGGAGACTCACCTGCATGGGAATAAGTACGTATTTATATATACGTGGGTTCCCCCGTTACATGTTTAATAACCCATGGCATGTGTATGATGTGTACGGGGCTAGGTGCACCCATGTATATATATAAATGTGCCTACGTAGGTGAGTGGAGATGGGAATATGTGTATAAGCATACATGTAAGGATCATCTTGTGCATGCCCATGGCCATGAGGGGTGTGTGCATAGAGTCTAGGTGTCCTTGTATGTGTGTGAAGGTGCATATGATCAGTGGGGGAGCCACAACGGTTCTTAGATAGAAAGAACCAAGAGACGGAGTGGACAGATGGATCCACCTTGAGGTAGGGTCCCTCTCCTTGCCTATTAACTTAAAGTAAAGTAGTAAAGAGATTTTATGTACTACCATAGAATTTTAAATTATGAAATTTTAGTTCCGATTGAATGATTCTCGGCAAATCGTTTGAATTGCATGAATAAGATAAAAGAGTTTTCTTGCTAACTAAACTCACGATTTACTAATAAAACCCCTCAATCAGAGGTGTTCTGTCTTTAAGATAAAAGGTAGTGATATAATTTTTATGCATGCCTGATGGATTGTTTTGGTGCCTCTTTGATGCTTTGTATGTGAACTTGCTTTGTTGAGACAAAGGGAATGAAGTGGATGTGATACGTGTGTTTGGATCAATTTCCCATGTTAGGAAAATTGAATAAGATGGTAACCATGGTTGTATGACCTAAGACTATATGACATGTTTCCTCTAGAAGGTATCAAATGGTTAAAGAATGATAAAAATGTATCCTTTATGATGAAATAGTTAAATTAGAATGAACATACTAGGGTGGTATGACCATGCCTTGGAATAATGTAATGAGGAAGACTTATTTTAGTAAAATTAATAAGTGAATATATAGATATAGATATTTAAGAGGAGTATCCTTAAGTATAAATGCGATAAATATGATGTTGATCTTATTATAAATACTTGAGAGGAGTTTATTTAATTATACTTGTGATGAATGTCCGTATGGGAACTTATCTAGAAATGAGATATATGATTCATCGTGAATGTGGAATGCTTACTTGAAATGCATAAGAGGCACTACCTTTTGCATTGAATTATAATGCTGATAATGAATGTGTATGGTTATGGATGGGAGGCATTCATACCCCATTCCATATACTCTGAATGATTATGGATGGGAGGCATGCATACCCCATGCAATCATATTTTGAGTATGGGTGGGAGAAAAGTCTACCCCACACCAGATGTGATCTATATACCTGTATGGAAGGGAGGCATTCTTACCCCTTGCTATTTGAGTCTTGTTGATGATTACATGTCTGGAAGGGAGGCATTCTTACCCCTTGCCAGTTGACTTCTGTTTATGAGTACATGTCTGGATGGGAGGCAGTTATACCCCATACCAGTATTATTAATGTGACGATGGGATGCATTTATAACCCATGCTGGTTGAATGAATGTGAATGAAGGGAGGCATTTTTACCCCTTTCCAGTTGACCAATTGGGATGAGAGACATTCCTAACACGTGCCACATCTACTTATTAAGGGGTGGGAGGCATTCTTACCCCACACCATCTATGATCAAAATTATTTTACTTATATATATATATGGGGTGACATGATCAGGTAACTTTACTGGCAACGAGATGAAGCTGGTATAACCATCAGGTGTCCCTTGGGAACCTGGATGAGTGTTATTTATTTATAAAATTCTGTTTACTTATTCCTTCATACATTCTCACTGTTTAATTATTATACACTATCTCGATTTGGTTTGACACTGATGGTGTCGAACTAATGAGATTTATATCTCACACCCTACTCAGGCCGCCATTGCAATGGGGTACCTGAGTAGACCTTATTATTTGCAGGACCTAGATTGTGTGTTGTGCTGTTTGTACCTAATGAGTTAGGAGCAAAGGACCAAGCAGGAGCATAGGATGCTCAGTGGATCTCCATCGGGCTTTGATGTCTTTTTTTTTGTATTGGTTGTAAACCATGTCGTAATGTTTCCTGCATTCATAAATGTAACATCATCTGTACATGCATGCATTGTAAACTGGAATTTTCAACCTTTTATTAAATGGATATTACGTATCTTTTACTTATTCCTTCCAATTATTTACTACCTCTGCCATTGAATGTTATTTAATCTAATAATAACGTTGTGTTACTATGATATGAGGATATTGTCTCCACACTATCACCTCTCGATACCCTCGCTACTAGTCGGGAGCCTCTAGCGTATGTGAGATGCACTGGAGGACATGTGACCCACCGGTCCGGATATCGGTTCGTTGGTATGCCGGGTCGGGACGTTACAATGTGGTATCATAGGAGTTTCGTTTTTCCTTACTGTTTTGGGTTAGTAGACAGGAGATTAGGAAAGTGTCGGCGCATGGATAATTGTCATGCTTGGGACTGATCACCCCACGTACAGAGAATGACTAAGTGGATAGGGTGGGGATTTGTTGTTCATGTGGTTTTCTATTACAATTTAGATGATTTGACCTTGAGTGACTTATGTATTTTCTGCTGCATATGGTTTATGAAATTCCGTGAATTTTACCCTTGGTCTGATATGGCAAGAGAGATGCATTCCATGCTTCATATTAGGCACAAAGGAAATTAACATGCCATGCATAGTGCCAAGCCATTTAGTTTCATTTTAGGTTTCTTGTTGATTCTAATTGTGTGCCTTGATTGCATGCCATGCCTTGTATTTATTAGCATTCTTATGTAGATAGCATGTTTCAGTGATAATATTCCATGCTGCCTGTCTTGCTTATGTGTTGTGCTTCTTTGTTATGACATGCCTCGATGTTAGCTGCTTGTAGTGACATGCTCTGTTTTATATATGTAATTAATGGAATGAGTTGAATCTGTTTGTAGTGAATATGAAGGGAGCTAGTTTTTAGTTGTAACGTGTATGGGTGCCTTATAACTGGGAAAAAGTGACCCGTGTATTCTAACTACTGTAAAAGGTCGGTATGATTAAAATGCTAAAGTAAATTGGTTTTGATTAAAAAAGGGGATCCAAATGCCAATTTATAAAGTGTATGGGAACTTTATAGGTTGGGATATGGCCACCCATATACATGGGACGTTGTATGTGAGCATGATAAATTCTGGGTTGGAATCTAGTTTTGATAAAAAGGGGAGTCAATTTTCAATCCATGAAGTGTATAGTCGCTTCATGAATTGGGAAATGGAAACCCGTATTAAATTTAAAGGCTTGTTGTATTGTACAATGATTAAATTGAAAAGATTGTATGATTTCAGAATTGAAAAGTTTTGTCTAACTGTTAAATGTGAAACTAGACCCGAGTAGGTTAGTTGGGAAGTGTTATATGTGATAACCCAGTTGGGGTGTTTGAAATTATAAATGGATTTGAGTAACTGATTTGGGGTTGCTTTTTGGAAGATCCCGAGATGGATATAATGGGACCCCAGTTGGTTTCCCTTTTGATTAATGCTTTTGTTTTGCTCAGTTGGTTGATAATGATGGCATGTCTATAAATGTTAATATTTTTTAAAGGATGTTTTTGTGAAACATGATTGTTTACTTTTTTGTGAAGTTGAAAATTTTTATGGTTAAATTTTAAACAAGATAAAATGTTAAGGGCTTGGAAATGGAACCAGTGGTGGTGTGTTGAGACCCCAGTGTAAGGGGTAGTTTTGAGTATCTCTTGGAGTTGCCTTGGAACAGGACCGTAGGTGTTTTTTGTGGGTGTTTCTTCCATATATGCGTTTCACTGATTGGATTTTGAGCCTAACGACTATTTTTCACTTGACCCGATGTTTGGTTCGATGTTTGATCATCGTAAGGGGCTAGCCCGTGGTTGGTAGCACCATTAGCTTTTTAATGCCTTGTTTTTACTGTGGATTTTCTGACGTGATATTCCATTTGGGTGTTGTTGTCCCTTTTTGGAATATTGTTTTACTAATTACACCCTCGATCAGATAGGTGGTTGTTGGGTTATGACTTTCGTTACGGCTTTGGGTTATATCCTCAGTAGAGTGGCCTGGCGTCAAAGAATTGTTTCGTCCCAATGTTCGGGATGGAAGTCTAATTACTCATTTGTTTTGACACATTGGATTACTTTTTTGGATCTTCTTAGTTTGTTTGGTGATATTATTGTGGCAAAGGAGCATCACACGATGGTTTGAGGAGTTTGTGTACTAGCGCGCTTGTGCTCGGCTAGTTTATCTTCTTTCCGTTCGACGACTAGGACACTTCTATGGTTGGGAGCGTGTCGTGTCGAATCTGGTAAATGTGGCATACCAAGTAGAAGAGAGAGTACCTAGAATTCCTCCTAGAAATGTTTATCTTGTCTGAATACCAGTGGGGCATGCTAGTTTAACATGTGTGGATGTGTCGGCAGGTGAAGCTGAGTTCCTTCATTGAAGTCGACCAGTTGAGGTTCGACTGTTTTTCCTTCCAGCATTCTGGTATGATAAACTGGAATCTGTTCAAACCTCTTAGTGTATTTTTTTTAGCGAAGAGAATGTCCCCTAACATGTCCTCATTCAAGATGCACTAATAGAGCATCGATCTTATCCGCGCTAATGCTTTAAAGCCATTGGACTTGATCGGATGGTTCTCTTTCGGCGTTGCACGTGGGATGTGTGGATTATTGTATGCTTTGATCTTGGAAACGTCATCAGAAGTCGGTTTTAGGATTTTGTGAGCATGTTTGTGACAAACTAATGTTGCCTTGGCGGAAGACATAATGGTTTTACTCAAAATACGCTGTTTGTCTAAGCCGGGCTTCTTTAAAATCGGTCAGCTATTGAGGCTTGACTCTTTTCCTCTTTGGTTTAAATGAACACTGTTTGTGGAGAACCATTTTAAGGCACGTCGTCTGATGGAGGTGAGTGTGGTTTGTGTCGGTCATTTCCTAATATGAACAACCGGCTTGTCTTGGGCCTTGAGGTCGATGAGTAATTGACCGTTTGATCTGTTTCAAATCATGCTAGTAGCATCGTGGGAACTCTTGAGGAATTCTTTGAAAGTTAATTCCAATGGTGGTCCAAACCGTAGTTAGGAGTTGGTTGAATAATGTTAAAAATATAAGGTGGCAAGTACCTGTGGCGGGATTCTTGGTGAGACGACGATGGGTTCGTGTCTCTGGGTAGATGGGATCAAGAAGAGCTGCCTTGGTGTTTTGTTGGGAAACGAATGTTGGATCGAGTTTTGGTGTCTTAAGCACCTTATGGTTTAATGGATGCTTAATGTTGTGTTGGAAATTTGTGAAAGCAACATGAACATTTGAATGAAGCTTCACGACCCTTGTAGGATGGGTGATGTGTACGATGTTCCCGAAGGCTTCTTAAGGACAAGAAGTTATAAGTTGGGAAGGTTATAATGATCTGTGTTTTGATCCAGGTTAAAAAGTTGGGGAAATTGAACCCTTTCAATTTTTTGAATGTTTCGAATATAAGATTGGGATTTGGAAACAAAGACGGCTGGTTTTTGAGCAACAAAAGACGGTGCACGGTTGGCTTATTGTTTCCTAAATCGTGCGGCCAAAACCGCAAACCTTAAAATAGGGAGGGAGAGGAGTCTGCACGGCCTGCGCACGGTTTCCCCAGACCATGCGACAAGCCCGTTTGGGGTGCCTAGGTTGTCCAATAGAGGCCACACTGTTTGCACATGGTTTGGAAAACTGTGAGGGATAAACCGTGTGCGGCCCTCCTATTTGGGATTTTGGGATATTTTAAATGAAATTAAAAATAAAATAAATAAAACCTAAACTAAACACTCCCTCACTTCGTCTCTCTCCAGACCCACACGCACCATCCCAGCTCTCCCATGTGAGCCGCATGACACCCCCTCCTACGGACTCCTCTCGATCAAGCTCCTTCTTCTGATTCCTGTCCGTTTCTTCGTCGAATCTCTACAAAAAGCACCTCTCCACCTCCCCCTCTATCTTCCCTGCTTCTTTTCGGCCTATTCATCATCCAGTGATATTCGTCTTAACACCCTAGGGTTTAGGGTGATCCTAATTTTGGTTTCTCTTTATTCCAGGTTCATGCGGAAAGTTTCCCGGGTCATGTTTGGGTGTATTACAGTGATCGCCACCGATGGCGAAGCAATTCGACACGTTTCGATCTGCCGGTTCGAGTTTTCGGTATGGGTTTATTATTCTGGTCGGTTTCTCATATCCCAAATTTTTGTCTTTATGCGTCTTAAGGTTCTTTGGATTGATCATGTAGTGCGTTGGATGTTTTGGCATGGTTACGAGTCACCAGAGCCTATGGGACTTGCCTGGGTGGTCATAAGTACGTATTTATATATACGTGGGTTCCCCCATTACATGTTTAATCACACATGGAAGGGGTTGGATGTGTATAGAGATAGGTGTGCCAATTTATATATACAAAAGTGTTTACACAAGTTATTGGATACGGGAATATGCGTATAAGAACGCATGTAAGGATCCTCTTGTGCATGCCCATGGCCATGCGGGGTGTGTGCATAGAGGCTAGGTGTCCTTTCATGTGTGTGAAGGTGAATATACTGAGTGGGGGAGAAACATCGGCTCTTAGTTAGAAAGGGCCTAGAGCCAGAGTGGATGGATTGATCCATCTTTAGGTATGGACCCTCTCCTTGCCTTTAACTTAAAGTAAAGTAGTATAGAGTTTTTCTGCACTACCATAGATTTTTAAATTATGCATGTTTAGTTCAGATTTAAGGCTTCTATGAAAATAGAGTGAATTGCAGGAATAAGATAAAAGTGGTTTCTTGGTAACTAAACTCACCATTTAATAATAAAACCCCTCAATCAGAGGTGCGCTGTCTTCAAGATAAAAAGTAGTGATATGATTTTTTTGCATGCCTGCTAGATTGTTGTGGTGCCACATTGATGGTTTGTATGTGAACTTTCTTTGTTGAGAGAAAGGGAATGAAGTGTCTATGATACGTGTGTTTAGATAAATTTTCCATGTTAGGAAAATTGATTAATATGGTATCCTTGGTGAGATGACCTAAGACTATATGACATGTTTCCTCTAGATGGTATCAAAGGGTTAATGAATGATAAAAATGTATCCTTTAAGATGAAATAGTTAAACTAGAATGAATGGACTGGGGTGGTATGACCATGACTTGGAATAATGTAATGAGCACAAATTATGTTAGTAAAATGAATATGTGAATATATTCATGTAGACACTTAAGAGGAGTCACCTTAATTATAAATGTGATAAATATGATGTTGATGTTATTATAAATACTTGATAGGAGTTTAATTATGTATACTTGTGATTAATGTGTGTATGGGTACTTATCTAGAAATGAGATATAAGATTAATTGTGAATGTTGAATGTTTACTTGAAACTCATAAGATGTACTGACTTATGCATTGTATTATAATACTGATAATGAATGTGTATGATTATGGATGGGAGACATTCATACCCCATTCAATCTAATCTGAATGATTATGGATGGGAGGTATGCATACCTCATGCCAGCTTATTTTGAGTATGGGTGGGAGGCATGTCTACCCCACACCAGATGTGATCTATATACCTGTATGGAAGGGAAGAGTTCTTACCCCTTCCCAATTGACTCATGTTGATGATTACATGTCTGGAAGGGAGGCATTCTTACCGCTTTCCAGTTGACTTCTATTGATGAGTTCATGTCTAGATGGGAGGAAGTTATACCCCATGCCAGTATTATAAATTTGACGATGGGAGGAAGTTATACCCCATGCCGATTGATTGAATGTAATGGATGGGAGGAATTCTTACCCCTTTCCAGTTGACCTATAGGGACGAGAGGCATTCCTACCTTGAGCTGCTTCTGCATATTAATTGGTGGGAGGAATTCTTACCCCACACCATCTATGATCTAAATGATTTTACTTATATATATATATACATATGTGGTGACATGATCAGGTTACTTTACTAGCAATGAGCTGAATCTGGTATAACCATCGGGTTTCCCTTGGGAACCTGGACGGGTGTTATTTACTTATGTAATTCTACTTACTTATTCTTCCATACATGCTCACTGTTTAATTATTATACAATTTATGGATTTGGATTATCACTGGTGGTGCTGACCTACTGAGATTTATATCTCACACCCTACTCGGGCCGCCATTACACTGGGGTACCCGAGTAGAACATCTTGTTTGCAGGACCTAGGTTGTGTGATGTGTTGTTTGTACCAGAGGTGTTAGGAGAAAATGACTTTGCGGGATATTGGGATGCTCGTGGGATCTCCATCGGGCTTTGCTACATTTTCTTTTTGTATTGGTTCTAAAGCATACTGTAATGTTTCCTGATTTCATAAATGTAACATCATCTAGACATGCATGCATTGTAAACTGGTGTTTTCCACCTTTTATTAAATGGATATTACCTATCTTTAACTTCTACCTTCCAAATGTTTACTGCATCCTCTATTGAATGTTATTTACTCTGATAATACCTCTATGTTACTCTGATATGAGGGTATAGTCTCCCCACTATCACCTCCCAAGACCCTCACTGCTAGTCGACAGCCTCTGGCGTACGGGGAGACGCGCTTGAGGTCATGTGACCCACCGGTCTGGCAATCGGTTCAATGGTAAGCCGGGTCGGGGCGTCATATTATTCTTGCGAAGGAAACCTAGATCAAGAGAAATTATGATTGGGTCTTACTCCTGAAAAATAGGAGCCCCAGGTTAAGGGGAATTATAACTGTGGCTTACTCTGGAAAAAGAGGCCCAGGTTAAGAGGACTTGAGACTATGGGGCTTACTCCTGAGAAGGAGGCCCAAATTGTGGAACATGGGGCCTAATCCTAAGGATGATGGACATATTAAAGGAATTTGGAATGGGGCTTACTCTTGAAAAGGAGTCCCATTTTAGGAAACATGGGACATACTCCTATGGAGGAAGCCCGTATTAAGGGAACGTGGACTGGGGCTTACTCCTGAAAAAGAGTTCCATGTTAGAGAACATGGGGCTTAATCCTAAGTAGGATTCCCATATTAATGATCTTATCATCTTAAACGATGAGTTTGAATGAATAAAATATCTAACCTTAGTGTCATAAAGATATGAAAATCACTATGTTTTGAGAGATGTTCCACAGAATTCCTTTCAGACAAGAAACCCAACAAAAGAACACTGCCAAAAATGGATTTGAAGAGGGTTTTGAAGGCTAAATCTTGAAGAGGAGTAGTGGATTTGAAGAATAGAGTTAAATAAGAAGGAGGGGAACCCAAAAAGAGGTAGGCGTTCAAGTCCTGTTGGGGAGCGCAAGTACTATTCACGCATGTATACTTGCACGCCACATGTGTACTTGCGCGACGGTTAACCCATAGGGCAATACATGGGGAAGACTTATCTTAACCCCTTAGTATTATATCTAATGGATTCCAAAAGTGTGGCGTACAAGTTTTGTTGAAGGGTAAATGTGGCACCCAAGTGTCTTCATTTCCCATAAGGGTTAGACACTTAGGCATGCAAGTGTTGGTGAATTTCAACACTTAGGCCATGTTACCCCTCTTCAGATCTTCCATTATATATAAGAAATTACCGTATATGTGTTTGTAAGACTTCAAGTAGAGTCTAGGGTGCCGAGATCTAAAATATGACTTTTGGAATTTTCTGTCTTTTGAAATGGAGGGACCACAAGGGGTATTTATAGGCTACTGAGGACCTTGGGAGAAAATCAAACAGGGTGTGCCAGTCACCTGTGTGTCCAATATGTGGCGTGCAAGTATACTTTTACGACCATGATGAAACTTGCGCGGCACATTCGTAAACAAATCCTTGATCATGCCTTTGTCAATTTTTGATGTTTCTTCAAAGGATGAATCTTTTTATGCTATGGTATTCCCCTTATTCAGTTATTAGAATCTGTGATGGAAAGAGGTGTCAACAATAATTGATAGATATATGAAATGGAAAACACTGCTTATGGAGACGGAAGGCTATACATACGCATAAACGCTATTTCTGTTTTCATATCATATTGAACAAAAGTAAGTGAATAATATATATGTAAGTAAATAAATACATATATTTATAAAATTATATTTCTTAAATATAATTATTATTTCATATATCACTCACTTATTAGTAATATAAATTTTTATAATCATCGGTGAAAGGTGAACATGGAAATGAATCTCATCGCGTCGTGGAGACGGTAAGTCGTACGTACGCACGAGTGACAAAATCATTTCCTTGAAGGTGTTTAATTTGATAGTATATTAATTTTACAGATACATTAGCATATTATTTTCATTATTTATATACATATTACTCATCATAGTATCCATCCAAATAAGATAGTGTTGAATAACCAATTACACCATGGCGTGGAGATGGTAAGCCGTACGTACACACGAATGGTGATATTATCATTCATAGGATGCATAAAATAATGAATATGGTTGTTACATATTTATAATAACATCAAAGTATATATAATGTACTGGAGTTATTATTGTGGTATGATAATACCAAATAAAGAGTATGTGGAATAAGAAAAGAATAAGAAAGAGGGTGGTGAAATCATTACCTCTTCTTCGGGTTCTTCCTTCTGATTTCATCAAAATGGCTTAATAGGTTGGCTTTCTGATCCAAATTATGCATATATTATGAATGAAGGATAGTTGGGTATATTCTGGATGATCCAAATGGATTTTATGGTTTGAATTAGAGAGAAGGGGGAGTTTCCTTTTATAAGACGGGTGAGGGGCACCTTAGGAAAAGCTAGACATATTATTTTATAATAAAATCATTTTCGGTTTATAATTGCTCAAAAATGAATTATTTAAAGGCTAAGGTTGTTGTGGGTCTCAAACCACTCAACAAATAGGTTTTAGATATGTTAGGGTCACTATTTTAACCTTATCTTATAGATTTTACTCTTAGTTAAATAGATTGACATTTACCATGTCTCTTTGTATTTTTATATTATATGGTTAATAAACTCACTTTATAAATCCAATAGAACTCCAAGTGGTTAATTAATGATACACCTATCATTATATAAGTATTTTGGACAAAGCATATATTTTTAGGAATAAAATATCAATTAATAATATAATATTTGTTTAAAAAACTCTTTTATGTCAATTTTGACACTATTTGGTATTTTGTTTTTGATAATTTAATAACAGCATTGTTACTTTGAAAAAAATTCATCTAACCAACCCCAATATTTCATATTAAACTTTAATATTAGTGTATTTCAAATAATGTCTCAAATTACATTTTTTTGGATATTTATAATATCAATTAATTTAATCATTAATTAATACGGTAATTACTACATCATCATTGTGTCATAAATATATTTAATTATTTAATGAATAAAAAGTATAAATAAAATACCATTATGTAGGAACTATTTTTATATTTATAATGAATATTTATAGTTGAATTTATCTTATGTGTATCCATATATTATAAATGGTTTAGTTATTAAACTTTGAATTTAACACTTTTAACTTTTCATTAAATTAAATAATAATAAATGTCCTAATCTAATCCATGTGGACCTAAAGGATCATATTATATTCCAAATGTTGTCTTCGGTCGAATTAATCTTATCCAATTGAATTAGGACATTTTTAGGGTAATAATAATGTCATTTTTACACTTAATTACCATATTTACTTTTAACAGTGGTAAATAAATGTAAAATGTTAACATTCACCAAAAAATATTTTCATCTTATTGAACCAAATTTTACTTACAGATATCAACGACATCTCTCGGATTTTGGAAATTCAACTCACAGAAGTGGTAAAATAATTTTTTATCTAAATTTGCAAATGCTCATAGGAGGTGGGTAAAAGACGGTAAAAAGTTCAATAAAAGTTTTATATATCTAAAATTATTATAAACTGAATCCAATGAATTAAATTGAACATATATAGTTATTATGTATCTATCTTGACCTAAAATAAATTTATATAAAATAAATAATTATTTAAATAAAAAGTCGGTTTGAAACAATAACTCAGTGTTTTACATTATTCATAAAAAATTGAACGTTTTCAGAAAAATACCAAAATTTAACCCTAAGCTAATTTTGTTATTCTGAATTCAAAAATTAAGTCTATTTTACCGATTTCAAAACATAGAAGTTGAATTTATTAATTTATAATTATTTACCATTGTCAAAACCAAAGAGTGTTTTGAAAAAAATAATAACTAAAAAAAGATTGATACTTGTTTATGTTCAATTTAAAAGTGAAATTATTTCTAATGAATAAAATTGTATTGAATTGTAAAAATCTAATCTATTTAGACATACAAAAACATAAAATGTATAATTTTACACTAAAAATTATTTTGAATAAAAAATATGTTTTCAGTTAAAATATAGTATTTTTAATATTCACCCAAATATAAAAGTTATCAGAAAAACACAAGAAAATTATTGAAAATAAATTCTTATGTCCCGATTCTAAAGAAGAAGTTTATTTTGTAAAATCTAATATATAAAAGTTTCAATTATTGTATTTAAAAATGGATCTCCATTAAATGGCGTTAAAATTATTATTTTTTTTAAAAAATACTTCTTTTATCGGAAAAAATGAATTTTTTTCATTATGACTAAGAAACTCATAATATAGATTATAAAATTATAAGGATTATATAGAGTTCAAAATTTAGTTAGTAATATTCATAACCACTTTTAATGGCTAGTTTGGTATGTCAGGGTGCGCTTGAACTCGGTGTTGCGTGTAGTGAAAGTTATTGAATTAATTTTAAGGAAAACATACTATGAATAATAACCTTACCCATATGGAGAACCCTAGTCCACAACACGGGGGATAAATATTAGATACCTTAATGAGGCAACAACCACCAACATTCAATCAGAGTACAAATCAATTAGTTTATGAGAAATAGATAAATTCCCTAGAGAAAATATTACATGCGTTGGGGAGTCGTGTAATGAAAAATGTTGTCATGATAGTTTACCACCTCACTGGAGATGATGATCAATGGTGGAAATTGATTAAAAACACAAAGTAAGATGATGAAATACAAATATTTAATAGAGGGAGTTTAAAGAAATTTTCTTTGAAAAATACTTTCCTCATGACCATCAAGTTGATGTGGATAGGAAATTTCCGAGTCTGAGGAAAAAGGAGGATGAGAATGTCACAAAGTATGAGGCTAACAATACAAGGTTAGGAAGGCATGCAACAAATTATATACGTTACCCAAGAAATAATATTGATCATTTCTTTTATGGGTTAAATCCATTTCTCCACCGAGCATTAGTCTCACAATCCTTCTCGTCATATGAAGATATTGTCTCATGTGCTCAAGATAGAAAAATAATTTTCCAAGTCTTACAACTTTAAAGAAAAGAAAGAGAAGAAGAGATCTACTGAACACTCTAGAAATGGAAACAAGGGGAAGGAGAGAAAAGTTGAATAACCATCCTGTAGTAAATGTGGGAATAAACACCCCGGTACTTTCCTGAAGGGAATGAGAGCCTATTAAAAGTGTGGTGAAAAAGGCCACAAAACTCGTGATTGTAAGGGGAATAAAGAGGTTGTCGATGTTGAATGCTACAATTGTAGATAAAGTGGGTATTATATGAATGAATTTTCTAACCTCCAAGGGAACATACATCAGAAAAGGCCAAGGGATCAAGACCATGCTTATGCAATCCCTACTGCTGAGGTTGAAGCTCTTAAAGACGTAGTGGCAGGAAATTTAATGTTTTCCTCAAGTTTAGAAAATGATTTATTTGATTCTGGATCATTGAATTGTTTCATATCTTCCTAGTTTTCTAAATATTTTCAATTCTATTTAACTAGGGATTTATTAGTCAAAACTCCTAAGTGATGTATCATTGCAACAATGTTTTGTTAATCAATCAACATTTGAGCATATAAATGTTCTTTATCTGCTGATCACATCATCATAACCATGATTGAATTATATATAATCCTCAGTATAGATTATATTTTAGTCCATGATGAGAAAATTTATTGTTATAAGAATGAGGTTATGATTTTTGATAATAAGGATTAAGAACACCTTATCTCTAGATCAAAATCATCAGCACCTAATTATTACCTAGATCCACCCCAGTAGCTCAAATAAATTCAATTATTGGTGAGGAAGAGAATGAAATAAATGTTAGTGAGGAAAGAAATGTTCAAATAGAGGATGTACCTATTGTGAATGAACATGTTGATGTGCTTCCAGAAGCTTTACTTAGACATCCTCCAAAATGAGAAATTGAGTTTTCCATTGATTTAATTCCTAGATCAATGCCCATATTGATGAACACTTGTAGAATGGCCACTGTGGAATTAGTGGAACTAAAGATACAACTAGAAGAATTCAGTAATAATGGATTTATTCACCCTAGTGTTTCCCCATGGGTAGCCCCTATCCTTTTTATTAAGATGAAATATGGATCTATGAGGTTTTCTATTGACTACAGGGAGATCAATTCTATAACAATAAAGAACAAGTATCCCCTACCCCTCATTCATGATTTATTTGACCATCTTCATGGAGAACATTAATTTTCAAAGATTGACCTTCGATCAGGATACCATGAGTTGTTCATGAAGAAGGAATACATTCTGAAGAAAGCATTTGGAACTAGGTACGAGCATTATGAGTTTACAATAATGCCTTTTGGATTGACTAATGCAACCTCTGTCATCATGGATCTAATGAATTGAGTGTTCGAGGAATATCTTGATGACATTGTGGTGGTATTTATTGATGATATATTGATATACTCTAAAAGCAACGAAGATCATGAAAACCACTTGTTCATTTTCCTGAAAACACTTAGAAGACATGAATTATATGGGATGTTTAGCAAGTGTGAGTTATGGCTCCAAGAGATTTAATTTCTTGGCCATATCGTCTCTAAGGAAGTAATCTTTGTTGATCCTTCTATGACCAAGGAAATCCAAGAATGGACAGAACCAATGAGTATAACTGGGGTACACAATTTTATTGGTTTAGCAGGTTATTATCAACATTTCAGCCAAACTTTTGCCCGTTTGGATAACCCATTAACAAAGCCCACATGGAACGAGGTTAAATTTGTTTAGACTAAAGAGTGTGAAGAATGTTTTGAAGAATTTAACAAAAGATTAGTCAATTATCATATCTTGACTCTACCATCGGGGAATGATGGGTTTGTTTTTTATAGTGATGCTTGAAAAAAGGACTTGGTTTTGTCCTTATTCAGAATGATAGGGTTATTTCCTATGCATCACGACAGCTAATAATTCATGAGAAAAACTATCCTACTCATGATCTAGAGTTTGAAACTGTAATCTTTTCATTGAAGATTTGGAGACACTATCTCTATGGTGAGAAATGTGAGATATATACCGATCACAAGTGTTTGATGTATGTTTTCTCACAGAAATAAATCTACATGAGGCAAAATAAATGGATTGAACTACTCAAGTATTATGATTTCACTATACACTACCACCCAGGGAAGGAAAATAAGGGGGAAGTTGCATTGAGCAGAAAAGATCATAGAGTTTTGAACAATATGAAAGATTAAAGGGATCCTATTTTCATGGATCTAGTAAAGATGGATATGGGAATAACCATGGAAGGTGAAACATTAATGCTTTTTCAAATGGTTTCCATACCATCTTTACATGAAAGGATAAAAATTTCTCAGGTTGAGGATGAGGAGTTTCAAAAGAAGATTAAAGCTATGAATGATGGGAGATTGAGTGACTTCGTATATGAAGATGTAATTTTGAAATTTGGGAAAAACATTGTGTTCATGATATACTTGATCTAAAAGGAATTGTTGGATGATTCTCATAGTTCCAATTTCCTTAAACACCCTGGTAGCACTAAGATGTATAGATATTTGAAGGAATGTTTTTGGTGGGACAACATGAAGAGGGAGATTGCAGATTTTGTGTCAATATGTGTTCCTTGTGAACAATTGAAAGCTGGAAGGAAGCAGCCTGGAGGAGTCATGCAACCTTTCCCACACCATAGTGGAAATGGGATAATATTACGATGGACTTTTTCATGGGGCTACCAAGGACTCCCAGAAGGAATAATGCAATATTGGTCATTGTTGATTGTGTTACCAAGTCATCATATTTTCTTGCTATAAGAGAAGATTTACAACTTGAACGATAGAAAAGACTTTATATTAATGTAGTTGTAATACTTTATGGAGTACCACTATCGATTTTTTCAGATCGTGATCCATGTTTTACATCAAGATTCTATAAAATTCTTTAGAGAGTCTGGGATACTGAACTTCGTTTGAGCATTGCCTACCACCCCCAAACTGATGGTCAATCAAAATAGACTATTCAAATCTTCAAAGACATGTTCAGATCATGCTCACTCTACTTTCAAGGAATGTGAGACCAATATTTACCTCTGGTAGAATTTTCCTATAACAATTGATTCCATTCAAGTATTCAGATGGAACCATATGAAGCGTTATATAAAAAGAGATGTCTCACACTAACCTGTTCGGATGATGTTGGTGAAATAAAACTCGTAGGCCCAGAACTGGTGGAGGAAATGATGGAAAAGGTGAAGGTAATCCAAAACCACATCAAAGCAGCTCAAAGTAGGCATAAGAGCTATACCAATAACCGATGAAAGGATTTGTAATTTTAGGTAGGAGATCATGGTTTCTTGAAGGTATCTCCATGGAAGGGTGTTAAACATTTTGGTAAAAAGTGTAAATTGAGTCCCAGGTACATCGGACCTTTTGAATATCTAGAATGAATTGGGGACGTAGCTTACCATTTGGCAATGCCGCAAAGTCTCTCCAAAGTTCATGATGTATTCCACATATCACTGTTGAGAAAATACAAGCTTGACCCAAATCATGTACTTAACAATGAGGAATTAGAACTAGAACCTAATCTATCTTATTGCAATGATCCTATCAAGATTCTTGATACAAGAGAACAAGTGTTGAGAAGCCAGACGACTCGTCTAGTAAAATATCTATGTTGAAACCGTATGATGAAAGAGGCAACGTGGGAACCCGAGGAACTTATGAAGAAAAACCACCCACGTCTTTTTATATAGTAATATTCTAGAAATTTCGGGGAAGAAATTATATGAATAATGAAAGAATGTAACACCCTAAGAATCTATGATACGATTCCCTTTGAATAAGGCAATAGCATGCATTGTACGCAACATTGAGATTCTAACATGCCGCAACCAATCCAACTAGATGTTATGAATAGTAATAACCAATATTTAAAATTTTATAAAATTTTTCTTTCAATATGGACTTCATTTTTTGGATTCGGAATATCAAAATTAGATTAGGGTGAATTTTTGTCATTTTTCTCAAAACATTCAATTTTTGATGAATAGTGAAAAACACCGAGTTATAGTTTAGAACCAACTTTTTTATTAAATAATTATTTATTTTATTTAAATTTATTTTACAAAAAAATAGATACATAATACTTATATATGTTCAATGTAATTCATTGGAGTCAGTTTATAATAATTTTAGATATATAAAAATTAGATAGAACATTTTGCCATCATTTACCCACCTCTACGGAGAATTTTCAAATTTACATAAAAAATAATTTTAACTCTTCTGTGAGTTGAATATAAAAAAATCTAAGAGACACGGTTGATATCAATTAGTAAAATGTGGTTCAATAAGTTGAAAATAGCTTTTTGTGAATAGTAATTTTTTACTTTTATTTAACACAATTAAAAGTAAATAGGGTAATTAGGGGTAAAAATGACATTATTATTACCCTAACAGATGTCCAAATTCTATTGGATAAGTGTAATTCGACCAAAAAACAACCCTAGAAATAAAATATGATCCTTTAGGTCCACTTAGATTAGATTAGGACATTTATTATTATTTAATTGAATGAAGAGTTAAAAGTGTTAAATTCAATATTTAATATATACACTATTTTTAATATAGAGTTACACATAAGATAAATTATACTAAAAATATTAATTAGAAATCTACTAAGAAGTACAACATAATGGTATTTTATTTATATTTTTTAGGCATTATATAATTAATTTTTTTATGACACAATGATGATGCAGTAATTACGGTATTAATGAAATATTAAAATAATTGATATTATAAATATAAAAATAAATGTAATATGAGAAATTTTATGAATTCCATTAATTTTCTAGTATAATATGACATGTTAGGGTTGGTTAGATGAATTTTTTTCAAATTAATAATGTTGTTATGAATTAAGAAAAACAAAATACCAAATAGTTTCAAAATTGACATAAAAGGGTTTTGAAAACAAATATTATATTATTAATTTATATTCTATTCCTAAAAATATAACGTTCGGCAAAAATTTTTATATAATGATAGTTTTATCATTAATTAACCACTTGGGGGTCTATTGTAATTATATAGTGTTTTTATTTCCCATATAATATCAAAATACAACGAAACATGGTAAATGTCAAACTATTTAACTAAGAGTTAAATTTAAAAGATAAAGTTTATATAGTGACTCAAACCTATCTAAAACCTATTAGTTGAGTAGATTTTGACCCATATCCACCTAATAATTTAAATAATTCATTTTGGATCATTATAAACCGAAAATTATTTTATTTGTAAATAATATTTATAGCTATTTCTAAGGTGCCAATCACCCCTCTTATAAAAGGGCACTTCCACTTCTCTTTAATTCACACCTTCAATGCCATTTGACACAGCCAAAACCTACCCCAATATCCTACAAATTATCCAACCTTCATCCTTGAGACCTTAATTTAGTCATAAAGCCCTCTTAAGGATCCCTTTTGATCAAATCAAAAAGAAGAACCTAGAGAAGAGGTAAATATTTCATCACCTCTTTCAAGATCCATTCTTCTTCCACATCATCATTCTTTGTTGTTTCCATTTTAAAATAATATTTACATTATATTCTATATAATTTGATTTTATTATAAATATGGAACTACAATATTCATTATTCTATCCATCCTTTGAATGACATGTCATTATATGTGTGTACGTACGGTTTACCGTCTCCACAACGTGGTGTAATTTTTATTCAATACAGTATTATTTGGATGAGTATAATAATGATGTGTAATTGATGTAAATATTAAACATAACATGATAATGATTCTGTATATATAATATATCATCCAATTATATATTATTTTAATATCAAAAGTATTATATTGTCGCTCGTGCATACGTACAAATTACCGTCTCCACGAACGCGATGAGATTTTTTCCCCATCTGATCCCTTCAAAACTAATTTTCAATAGATGATTAATAATACTGTTTAAAAAATTAATATAATTCCAAATATGAATAATATAAATTATATCCATCACAAAAATTACTTATGTAACGAAGCATATAATGGAAAACAAATCAGTTAACACCCAAAATGACGATAATACTAAAATATTTTTAACAAATAATCATTAAAAGACCAAATATGATATCTTATTAATGTATATGATTCTTGTATAATTTCGAAACAATTATATCACCATTATACAAGAGTATAAACTTGTATAGACATGGAAATTTCAAGGAAATGTTTTTCTTAATTTTTTTTGGAATTTTACAAGAACGCAGTTTCTGACGGCGCCTGATTCCGAGGCCCGGAGTGCCCGGAATCAATTTCCGAAGTTTGGCTTGGGTACGTTCAGTGAGAGAACGAGCGGGAATTTCTATCTTTTCAACTGGTGCTCGGAATTGAATTCCGAGGGCACCGATGGAACCGCATCGTCGGTATTTTCTTAGGAACGCTTATTCTGGAGTTGCGTTTACACGAGTATTGATGATAAAAATTGTGGAAGTTTATTTTATAATTACTCAACAATTTTTAATATTTTTACTCTAAGTGTTTAGTTATTGATGGAAGTTGGGTAACCACCCAACCTCCCTTGGGAGGTTATGAGGGTGTTGGGGCCCACACTAACCCCACCCATTCATATTCTCTAAAACCCCCCTCAACTCCCCCTTTAATTTTGTTAACTTAAGTTATAACTTATGACTTTAATGTAATAAGTTTAATGAGGTGAGTTGTGTGTGGTTAATTGAATTTAAAACTCTTGAAATTCAAATGGTTAGGTTGTGTTAATAAAATAAGGCTTGGTCTTATTTTATTATTGTTAGAGTTTTGCCACCTTGAGATAATTGGGAAGCATGAAGTCTTCTTCTTCTTCAACCTCAAGTTCGTCATCCTTCTTCGTGAAGAACGCGAAGAACGCGAAGAACGCCGGCCTTCGATGAAGGGCGACAAAGAACGCCGAGCCTTCGGAGATCGACGACGCGACACCAAGTACCGCGACGCCAATGGTTCTTCTTCCGCGACGTTCTTCCACGACAATCCAACCCCGCGACAACCTTCGATCGACAACGACAAGGTAGGGGGCTGCGCTTCATTTTTAAATCTCTTTGTGGGTTATAACAACATCATAGATTTAATTATTATTAATTAAATCTGTTGTTTCTTGATCCTCGGAGATCGTCGACGCGACGCCCTTCCACGACGACGCGACGCCCTTTCGCGACGCGACGCTCCACTTGTTCCGCGGCGGTCAATTCCGCGAAGAACGCGCGTGCGACGACTTGACGAGGTAGGGGTTTGTTTGTGAAATAACATTATATTCCCGTGATTGTTTCATTAAAACAAAAGAACCCAGATCAAGTTCAATTTTAATTCTATTAAAATTGTGCCTTGCTTATATTCATTTATTGAATATTTCTCCCGACTGTTTTTATCTAACGCAGAGGGTGAGGGCCAAACAAACACGGTCCGACAACCCTCCGCAGTTCTTCCTTGTTGTGCGGATTTGGCGGGCAATGGCAAAACATGCCGCAGAGGCGATTTAATGATCCTGCAGTGAAGAACGGAACCTGGGAGGAACAACGGCACAGACGGGAAGGAAATCGGACCACTGGAGAAACTCCGGTGGCCCACGGAAGCTTTCGCCGGCGCGCCGCGCCGGAACGGCGACGCCGGCGGCCGGAGTCAACGACGGCGCTCAGCGCGCTGCCGAGAAAACCTTTCTGTGGCTGAAGCCGTGGCGTAGAGGCGGTTCTGCGGTCATGTGGAACCGCGGTTCAGGGACGCGGCGTCCCGGCCGCGTCCGGGTGATCCAGGGCGGCCCCCTGTAGGGGCTGCGGCATTGTCACGTAGGGGCATGCGTGCACCCCCACGTTTCTCGGCCGCGCGGCCGAGCCGAGCTGGACCGGCCGGCCGAGCCGGGCCGCGCCCTGGCCTGGCCGGACCGGGTCCAGCCATGTCGGACCGAGTAGGGTTGACCTGGTTCGGCCAACCCAGGGGGGTTTGGGCCGGGTTGGTCCGGGCCCAGACCCCCCGTTCCCAGACATTTTTGGTCTTTTGCCCCTAACATGAGCTAAGTGACTCTGAATGACTCTCCATCAGCGGCAACGCGATCCTTCGATCGAGACGGTCGTTTCGGTATATCGCACTCAAGGTTTCGGAATACTTTGGGTTCGGCCGGGTTGGTTCGTACACGAAACCATCCGAGCCCTCGGAGCGGAAACGCTCATATCTTGAGCTTCGGACGTCCGATCGACGTGCTGTCAACTTCATTGAATTCCTCTAAGTGAGACGGAACATTTTGCATACTCCGCCCGAGGTTTGGACGCAGGCGGAGTACAGTCGGGTTGGTTTTTCCTTAAAAACCAACCGGGCCCCTGGGACGAAAAAGCCAATAACTCTCAGACCGGGCGTCTGATTGACGCGCAGTCTGCGACGTGAAGTTCCTATTGACGATACAGAACTTTTGGATACATCAACTCTGGACCTTGTGTCAGTTGATGTATCAGCCTCTCGGCTCGTGCAGCGGACCCTCCCAAATGAGCTTGCTGTGTGCAGGAACCCTAGTGCTGGTTGCGACTTCGACGACGACGATTGTGCAGAGATCATCAGTGGACTGTGACGATGAAGAGAGCTGGTCTTGTATCCTATGTGGGTCCCAGCCTAGAAGATTCAATACCGGTCTTGTATCCTTTGTGGGTCCCAGTATAGATGAATCAATGAAGACAGCTGGTCTTGTATCCTATGTGGGTCCTAGCTGTGCCAGTCTTGTATCCTATGTGGGTCCCAGCTTAGATGATTCAATACTGGTCTTGTATCCTATGTGGGTGCCAGTATAGATGAATCAATGAAGACAACTAGTCTTGTATCCTATGTGGGTCCTAGCTGTGCTGGTCTTGTATCCTATGTGGGTCCCAGCTTAGATGATTCAATACTGGTCTTGTATCCTTTGTGGGTCCCAATATAGATGAATCAATGAAGACAGCTGGTCTTGTATCCTATGTGGGTCCTAGCTGTGCTGGTCTTGTATCCTATGTGGGTCCCAGCATTGATGATTCAGTGCTGGTCTTGTATCCTATGTGGGTCCCAGCATAGATGAAACAATGAAGACGACTGGTCTTGTATACTATGTGGGTCCTAGCTTAGATGATTCAGTATCTATGTCTGATCATCTCTTTCACCTTTTCGATGATGTATACCTGTGTGAGCTAAATCTTGTTTGCTTTCCTGTGTGGATTTTGTTGTGTTATCCTGTGTGGATTACATTTTGCTTTCCTGTGTGGACTGAGTAGTACTTGGGCTCAGAGGTTGGAGTGTATTGGAATTGTTGACTTAGGTGTATGTATGGGCATATACCTAAGCAGTGTCGGTTGTTACTTCGTCATTGCATATTTCCTTGTGGTTTATCCCTTGTGGATTTTGGGAGACCTTCGGGGGTCTCGGGGTCCCTACTGAGTAGCATATACTCATCCATACACGGGCTATGCCCGCACTATGTTGTGTTGGTTGCAGACGACGGACAACGTTGTTCGTGGTTGAGACTTGCAGTGCAGGACGGTACATGGAGGAGGACCACTGGGCGAGACGTACTCGGAGCGGACGGCGGGACCCGAGGAGCTGTGGAGCTATCTGTACCCTCCCTTCAGGTGGGATTTCCAGTGGACAGCTCGGCGCTGCAGCTTTTCTTTTCAGCTGCTATTTTTCCCTTCAGTTGTATTTACAGTTGGGCTTGTATTTCCGGCCCCTTTTACTTTCAGCACAGCTTGTTACAGTTTCTACTTAGTGTTTACTCTTTCCGCTTGCTTACTCTCGGATGGTTGTTTACTTTACAAAGGCAATGTCATCCCTGTTTATTGGGATTTACGCCTTGGTGCTAGTCGCCAGCCCCTGGCCTATGGAAAGTGGGCTTGGGGTAGTCACGACACGGGCCCCAAGGACGGGTCGTGACAAATTGGAATCAGAGGAGTTTGGTTCTGCCGCAGACTCTGATCTTTCTTCTCTGTGAAGCAATAGTGTTTAGCATATTGGGTGTGGTTATCAGTCCAGGGAGTCCAGTGTTGGTGCGGTGGCCGATGTATCCGTACACCAGGACCCTGACTTCTGATTTCCAACTTAATGCACGAAAACATTGATTGCGTGTGTGTTTCATGTTTTCTTTGTGATTACTTTTGTCAGCTCACCAGGTATACTATTTGACTGTGGGGCACCTGTTTCCCTTTTAGGATGGCCCCACGACTGCAGTCAGCTAGGGTTCCGAGAGTCGAGCATGACGACAGCCCACCGAGTGATGAGGCCTCAGTGCAGGGCTCCTTGTCAGCAGAGGCACCGGCGGTACCTTTACCCGTCGAGCCACCGATGCTACCAGCCCCAGCCGCTGACGATGCACGTCGCCTTAGCACGATGCACGAGTTCCAGTGCCATCGACCACCCAGGTTCCATGGGTAGACGGACCCCCAGGCAGCTGAGGACTGGCTGGAGGCAGTCGTACGAGTTTTCAGGCTAGTGAGGACACCAGCAGACCTCATGGTGATCCTCGCAGTGAGCCTACTGCACGCAGCAGCGGGCCGATGGTGGAGCTTGATGCTCCAGGTGCACGACGAGACATCTCTTATCTGGAACGAATTTGAGAGCATCTTCTGCTCCGAGTTCGTCCTAGCCACCCTCCGTGCTGTGCACATCCAGGAGCTTCTTCAGCTGTGGCAGGGCAGCATGATGGTCGCCCAGTACTCAGCGAGATTTACTGATCTCTCGCGCTACTCAATAGATATGGTACGGGACCCGTTTTTCCGGGCCCGGACCATCGAGAAAGGACTGAGACATGAGATCAGGGCTTCGATGATCTCCCTCAACATTCCAATGTAGGCAGAGGTGTTGGAGAGAGCCCTTCTAGTGGAGAGTTTTCTCGCCAAGCAGGCTCCAGTGATAGGGCCCTCCGCAGGACGGCCCGTAGCAGGATCTTCTGCAGTTGGCAGTAGACAGGTGACGCAGAGTTCCAAACGGGCCAGACCATCAGATGGGCAGTGACTGGATGAAGATTCGGTTGTGCGGGGAACACGAAGGAGAGCCAGATACACGAGGGGCAGGCATTGCTACGCATGCGGTGGGCAAGGTCATATGGCTCGAGACTGACCGACTCGTCTTATAGATGAGAAGCAAGTGGTAGAAGGACCTCCCAGATAGAGGTTTGGCTATGGAGGTCCGCAGGGTGCAGGCGAGCGAGGTAGAGGAGATGGCCAAGTAGAAGATGCTGGGTGACACTTCTAGGTGTTGCCACCACCACCACCAGGAGGTCCACCCCGACCGTAGGGAGTTGGCGGACATGCGAGAGCTCAGCTTCAGGCAGCTGAGGCCTTCAATCATGGAGCTCTGGGAGCAAATGGACATGACCGGAACTAGTGGATACATCTTTTGTACTTCTAGTTCCTTGTTGATATTGTGTAGCGTCTTTGTATTATGAGCTGCAATAATAAAAGACGCATACCTTTGTGATATTTTCATTCCTGTCCTCTTTGGTGTTATTACTAAGAGGTTCCGGTTTTGACTGTTGACTTGACCCCCACTTGTGAGACATCTACTGGAGGTGACCCAGTTACCACACACTGATGCCGACAGTGTGACTCAACCCTTGGAGGTGAGAGTAACAGTTGGATCTCTTGGTAGTAGCGTCGAGGCCTTACGAAGTCATCCTTTGTATGGATTAGTATCATCCATGTCGGGATTGACTGTATTAGGAAAAGAACATGGTTCATCCAAGGGATGAGACTAGATTTATCTTATCGGCAAAGAATAAATCATAACAGCTCTTGTGGGACCAGAGGTGGTCCAGGCCACGATAGAAAGGTCCAGGTCATCCAGGAGCGGATGAAGGCAGCTCAGAGCCGATAGAAGTCTTTCGCTGACAGGAGGTGGAGGCCACTAGAGATTGAGGATGGCGACCACGTCTTCATGCGTGTCTCACCTCGACGTGGATTACGGAGATTTGGCCAAGGTGGCAAGTTGTCTCCATGCTTCATCGGACCCTTACAGGTCCTCAGCAGGATTGGCGAGGTGGCTTATCGCCTAGCTCTACCGCCTTTGTATCCCTAGTTTGTGTTGAAGCTTTACAGGGACGTAAAGCCCTATGGTGGGAGTAATGTAAAGGCCCGGAAATTTCAAGTAACATTTTTTCTTAATTTTATTTGGAATTTTACAAGAACGCAGTTTCTGACAGTGCCAGATTCCGAGGCCCGGAGTGCCCAGAATCAATTTCCGAAGTTTGGATCGGGTACGTTCAGTGAACGAATGAGCGGGAATTTCTATCTTTTCAACCGGTGCTCGGAATCGAATTCCGAGGGCACCGATGGAACCGCAACGCCGGTATTTTCTTAGGAACGCCTATTCCGGAGTTGCGTTTACACAAGTATTGATGATAAAAATTGTGGAAGTTTATTTTATAATTACTCTACAATTTTTATTATTTTTACTCTAAGTGTTTAGTTCTTGATGGATGTTGGGTAACCACCCAACCTCCCATGGGAGGTTATGAGGGTGGTGGGTCCCAAAAGAACCCCACCCCTTCATATTATCTAAAACCCCCTCAACTCCCACTTTAATTTTGTTAACTTCTGTTATAACTTATGACTTTAATGTAATAAGTTTAATGAGGTGAGTTGTGTGTGGTTAATTGAATTTCAAACTCTTGAAATTCAAATGGTTAGGTTGTGTTAATAAAATAAGACTTAGTCTTATTTTATTATTGTTAGAGTTTTTCCACCTTGAGAGTTTTGGGAAGCGTTAAGTCTTCTTCTTCTTCAACCTCAAGTTCTTCATCCTTCTTCGCGAAAAATGCGAAGAACGCGAAGAACGCGAAGAACGAAGGCCTTCGACGAAGGGCGACGAAGAACGTTGAGCCTTCGGAGATCGATGATGCAACGCAAAGTACCGCGATGCCAACGATTCTTCTTCCGCGACGTTCTTCCACGACAATCCAACCCCGCGACAACCTTCGATCGACAACGAGAAGGTAGGGGGTTGCGCTTCATTTTTAAATCTCTTTGTGGGTTATAACAACATAACAGATTTAATTATTATTAATTAAATCTTTTGTTTCTTGATCCTAGGAGATCGTTGACGCGACACCCTTGCACGACGACGCGACGCCCTTCCACGACGCGACGCTCCACTTGTTCCGCGACGGTCAATTCCACGAAAAATGCGTGTGCGACGACTTGACGAGGTAGGGGTTTGTTTGTGAAATAACATTATGTTCTCGTGATTGTTTCTTTAAAACAAAGAACCCAGCTCAAGTTCAATTTTAATTCTATTAAAATTGTGCCTTGCTTCTATTCATGTGTTGAATATTTCTCCCGACTGTTTTTATCTAACGCAGAGGGTGCGGGCCAAACAAACATGGCCCAACAACCCTCCGCAGTTCTTCCTTGTTGTTCGGATTTGGCGGGCGATGAAAAAACATTCCACAGAGGTGATTTAATGATCTCGTAGTAAAGAACGGAACCCGGGAGGAACAACGGCGCAGACGGGAAGGAAATCGGACCACCAGAGCAACTCCGGTGGCCCGCGGAAGCTTCCGCCGGCGCGCCACGCCGACACGGTGGCTGGAGGCGGCGGTGGCGCCCAGCGGGCCGCCGGTAAAACCTTGTCGCGGCTGAATCCGCGGCGGCGAGGCGGTTCCCCGGCCGCGCGGAACCGTGGTTCGGGGACGCGGCGGCCCAGCCGCGTCCGGGTGATCCAGGGCGGCCCAACGCGGGGGCCGCGGCGTTGTCATGCGGGGGCATGCGCTCCCCCCCGCGTTGCTCGGACGAGCCGAGCCGGACCGGCCGGCCGAGCCGTGCTGCGCCCTGGCCGGGCCGGACCGGTTCCGGCCGGGTCGGACCGGGTCGGGTCGACCCGGTTCGGCCGACCCAGGGGGGGTCTGGTCGGGCCCATACCCCCCGTTCCCGGACCTTTTCGGTCCTTTTCCAGTAACATGAGCTACGGGCCTTTGAATGACGCGCCGTCAGCAGAAACGTGATCCTTGGATCGAGACGGTCGTTTCGGTATATCGCACTCAAGGTTTTGAAATACTTTGGGTTCGGCCGGGTTGGTTCGTACATGAAACCAACCGGGCCCTCAGAGCGGAAACGCTCATATCTTGAGCTTCAGACGTCCGATCGACTTGCCGTCGACTTCATTGAATTCCTCTAAGTGAGACAGAAATTTTGGCATACTCCGCCCGAGTTTTGGATGCAGGTGGAGTACAGTCAGGTTGGTTTTGCCTTAAAAACCAACTGGGCCCTGGGACGAAAAAGCCAATAACTCTCAGACCGGGCGTATGATTGACGCGTCGTCTGCAACGTGAAGTTCCTGTTGACGATACGGAACTTTTGGATACATCAACTCTGGACCTTGTGTCAGTTGATGTATCAGCCTCTCGGCTCGTGGATCAGACCCTCCCAAACGAGCTTGCTGTGTGCAGGAACCCTAGTGCTGGTTGCGACTTCGACGACGACAATTGTGCAGAGATCCTCAGTGGACTACGACGATGAAGAGAGCTGGTCTTCTATCCTATGTGGGTCCCAGCTTAGATGATTCAATACTGGTCTTGTATCCTATGTGGGTCCCAGTATAGATGAATCAATGAAGACAACTGGTCTTGTATCCTATGTGGGTCCTAGCTGTGCTGGTCTTGTATCCTATGTGGGTCCCAGCTTAGATGATTCAATACTGGTCTTGTATCCTATGTGGGTCCAGGTTTAGATGAATCAATGAAGACAGCTGGTCTTGTATACTATGTGGGTCCTAGATGTGCTGGTCTTGTATCCTATGTGGGTCCCAGATTAGATGACTCAATACCGGTCTTGTATCCTATGTGGGTCCCAGTATAGATGAATCAATGAAGACAGCTGGTCGTGTATCATATGTGGGTCCTAGCTGTGCTGGTGTTGTATCCTATGTGGGTCCCAGCTTTGATGATTCAGTGCGGGTCTTGTATCCTATGTGGGTCCCAGCATAGATGAAACAATGAATACGGCTAGTCTTGTATCCTATGTGGGTACCAGCTTAGATGATTCAATATCTATATCTGATCATCTCTTTCACCTTTTCGATGATGTATACCTGTGTGAGCTGAATCTTGTTTGCTTTCCTATGTGGATTGTGTTGTGCTATCCTATGTGGATTACGTTTTTCTTTCCTATGTGGACTGAATTGTACTTGGGCTCGGAGGTTGGAGCGTATGGGAATTGTTGACATAGGTATATGTATTGGCATATACCTAAGCAGTGTCGGTTGTTACTTTGTGATTCCATATTTCCTTGTGGTTTATCCCTTGTGGATTTTGGGAGACCTTCAGGGGTCTCGGGGTCCCTACTGAGTAGCTTATACTCATCCCTGCACGGGCTATGCACGCACTACGTTGTGTTGGTTGCAGACGACGGACAACGTTGATTGTGGTTGAGGCTTGCAGAGCAGGACGATACCTGGAGGAGGACCACTGGGAGAGACGTAATTGGAGCGGACGGTGGGACCCGAGGAGCAGTGGAGCTATCTGTACCCGCCCTTCCGGTGGGATTTCCAGTGGACAGCTCAGCACTGCGGCTTTTATTTTTAGTTGTTGTTTTCCCTTTCGTTGTACTTACAGTTGGGCTTGTATTTCCGGCCCCTTTTACTTTCAGCACAGCTTGTTACAGTTTTTACTTAGTGTTTACTCTTTCCACTTGCTTACCGCGTGATGGTTGTTTACTTTACATAGGCAATGCCTTCCCTGTTTATCAGGATTTACGCCTTGGTGCTAGTCGCCAGCCCCTGGCCTATGGAAGGCGGGCTTGGGGTAGTCACGACAGGGGCCCCGAGGACGGGTCGTGACAAAACTACCATCGACTAAGGAAAAGTACAAGGTAAGAGTTAATTTCACAATCTCTTCATTATTCGAGGTTGTTTATACGTAATTATCTACTAGGACCTCTTTATCATCCACATCCATGCTTCTTAAAAATGTATTTCAAAACATTTTTACTATTTACTAGAAAATGGGGTAATGTAATTTATAATATTATTTGACCTTATATGTTTTGAAACGAATATTTCTGTCATTTTTCTAACAAGTTACTTTATTTGCCTTTTTGTAAAAATTAAGGTATGAATGTTTTTTTAACTTATACGGTGGGTGCAGATATATTTCGCCATTATGACATCATCGAAGGTTCCCTTACAAGCTTATAATAATATTTTTTTTCTCTAAAACATTTTTTATTTCATTTTTGTGAACATACTTTAATGAATTTTAGTCTTTTGTGAAGTTGTTTTGTTATGATAAAAATATACCATTTTCTATTGAAGTTTTAATGATATGTTTGACCATGGATGTGTTATTTTTTAAACATTCATGGTTTATGGATAAATTATTTACATTTAGTATGATAGTTTTAATACAAATGTTAATGTTATGTTTAAAAATTTTCATATGAAGAATGAATTGGGCTTAGTAAGTGACGAGTGGAGCTCATTGTAGCTCCTCGATGCATCGGTAGGTCTCATGAGCCGGACCAGTGTCTTGGAACAAGGCCTTGAAAAAATCTTATTTGTTGTCTTGGAAGAAGGTTTTGACTATGTGTTTACGAGATTCTGGCATTATGCATTCCATCATTATGAAAGTGGCTATTGATATAGCATGTGATTATTTGTCTAGTGGAATATCCATGTGAATATGTAAATGACATTATATGCTTTTTATCATTTCCATATTTTGCTGCAGTTCAAGTTTTAAAGGCTTTTGTTTTAGTCTTATTCATTTCCTTAAATGTTAAGGCTTATTTATGAATGTTTTTGATATATTGTTATCTTTGCTGAGCATTTGAGATCACCCCTTTCTATGTTTTATTTTTTCCTAGGATGTGAAAAAGTATATTCTACCTAACATATAGGGATAGTCTATGGGATCTTATTTTTGTCAATGGAAACAATGTTGTTGTAGTTTTCCATTTTATGATGTAATGTAAATCTTATGAATGTATATAGTACATCCAAGGCTACTAATCTAATTGGTCTTTCGAGACATGATCTTTTGTGATCATTCCAATGATAGATTCTGAAAGTCTGTAATGCCCCGACCCTAGTTATGTTGTGTTGGTGCATTATTTTAATAAATTGTAATGATTACAATGAATCACATCCCAAAATACCGATCAGTTTAGAAGTCATGGAAAATATATTACATACATGAACATTAAATTACACATTAGGAAATAAAACACCACATAAATGATCCTTTGAGAACACCATTAATCCCATAGCATAACCCAGTTTATCAATCATAATAAACTTCTTAAAATCCTTGGAAAAATAAAACATAGAAATGGGTGAGCTCAGATGCACAGTAAGGATACCAATATAGAGGAAAATTTCATAAATAAGCATAAATATGTAAAAAAATGTATAAAACTAAAAAATCCTTTTAAACATAAAATTCAGCATAATACAGAAATGATACAATAAAATAATACCATTTACCTATTCACATGGATATTCGACTAGTCGAATAATCACATGCAATATAAATAGCCACATTCATAATGATGGAATGCATAATGCAGGACTTTCATAACCACATAGTCAAGGATTTGTGTCAAGACTACAAATAAGATTTTGTCAAGGACTTGTGCCAAGACACTAGTTTGTCTCATTAGACATACCGATGCATCGATGAGTTATAGCAAGCTCCAACCATCACTTACTAAGTCCAATGCATTCCTCATATGAAAAGGATTAAACATTCGTATTAAAACTAGCTTACGAAATGTCAGTACATTATCCATTAACCATGATTGGTATAAAAATAACACTTCCAAAGTCAAACATATCACAAAACCTTCAATACAATATCGAAGATTTGAATCATAATATATTAACTTCATAAAAGTTTAAAATCCATCAAGGGATGTTGATATAGATGAAAATGATTTGTAAAAAAAATTTGAATGAAATATCCCTTTTTCATAAAAACATTTAAAAGTCAAACAATTTAGAAATAAATAAATGTAATGAAATTTTTGAATAAAAGTGTCCCATAACACTTTAAATCTTTTTAACGGAATTAACATTTAAAAAAATTCATGTCCATATAAATAAATACATAAAAACCAATTTGAAAACATGGACATTAATGAGAATGATTTAGAAGAATAAATATTTAAAAAATTTAAAATGATGTATTAGTAAAACATTCCCATAAAAGAATCCCTTTGAAAACGCTATTATGAAACATGAACATGGATAATATAAATTTCCCATAAGATACTTACACATAAACAATCTCGGATATTTATGAGATTGAGGAATTAACCCTTACCTTGCACTTTCCTTTGTTCAAGGGTACGTTTAACCACCCGTATAATTACCATAGTATGTTATTAAATTATAAAAGAACCATATTCATATATATTATATCATACATGATTCATTTATGACTTTATACTACCCATTTATTAATGATTTCCATGTTAAATTAACATTCTCGGTAATAATCGCTTTCTTTATCGTATGTGTTTTAAATTTTTATTCTTGATCGTATCATTTAGATCATGATTTAAATGATTCCAGAAAATAAACCATTATTTATATATCATATATATTTACAATATAAATATTTACAATAGATGTATATATGAAATGGAAGGGAACTTTTATGGAGACGTTAGGTCGTACGTATGCATAAACGCTGTTTCTGTTTTCATATCATTTTGAACAGAAGTAAGTGAATAAGATATATGTAAGTATAGACAGACAGACATATATATATATGAATATATATCCATTAGCATCATTATGCCATATATTACATACTTTTTAATAATATATATATTTATAATCATCATTGAATGGTGAACATGGAAATGAATCTCATCGCATCACGAAGACGATTATCTGTACGTACGCACGAGCGATAATATCATTCTTTTGATTTAAAATTGTATGTTAATAGATTTTATAACATATATACAGAATTATTAACATGTTATATTTATTATTTACATCAATTATACATCATTATTATACCCATCCAAAAAAATAATATATTGAATAACAACTATACCACGACGTGGAGACGGTAAGCCGTACGTACGCACATATGGTGAGATGTCATTCATAGGATGGATAAAATAACTAATATGGTATTACCATATTTATAATAACATCACAGTATTTAAAATATACTAGAGTTATAATTTTATAATGGAAACAACAAATAAAGAGAAAGTGGAAGAAGAAAATAACTTGAAAGAGGTGATGAAATATTTACATCTTCTTTGGGTTATTCCTTTTGACATGATCAAAAGGGCTCCTAAGGTTGGATTTCATACCAATGGAAGACCGATAAGATTATGGGAGGATATTTTAGTGGGTATTGGGTTAGGGGTTGGCCAAGCCAAATGTCTTTGATGGTGTGAATTAGAGGGAAGGTTGAGTTCCCTTTTATAAGTGTAGTGAGGGGCACCTTAGGAAAAGTTAGAAATATTATTTTATAATAAACTGATTTTATGTTTTTAATGGCTCTAAAATAAATTAAATAAAGGATAATATGGGGATGGGTCTAAAACCACTCAACCAAAAGGTTTTATATTGGTTTGGGTCACTGTATAAAATTTATCATTTAGATTTAACTCTGAGTTAAATAGTTTGACATTTACAATGTCACTTTGCATTTTTATATTATATGGTTAACAAACATAATATAAACTTCCAAGAGACCGTCATGTGTTTCATTAATGAAATATATAATATTATTTAAGACCTTTTAACGAAACTTTCATTTTTAGAAATATAATATCAATTAATAATATAATATTTGACTCAAAAACACTTTTATGTCAATTTTGACACTATTTGGTATTTTGTTTTTGCTAAATTCATACTAGAATTATTACATAAAAACAATTCATCTAACAAACCCTAACATGTCATATAAACCTAGAAAATTAGTGAAGATTGTAAAAAATCTGAAATTACATTTATTTTGGATATTTATAAGGTCAATTATTTTAATCATTCATTAATACGGTGATTAATGCATCATCATTGTGTCATAAATAAATTTAATTATTTAATGACTAAAAAATATAAATAAAATAACATTATGTAGTAAATATTTTTATATTTATAATGAATATTTATAGTCTAATTTATCATATGTGTATCCCAATATTAAAAATAGTTTAGTTATTAAACTTTGATTTTAACAGTTTTAACTCTTCTGTGAATTATATAATAATAAATTTCCTAATCTAATCCAAGTGGACCTAATGGACAATATTTTATTTCTGAGTTATTTTTGGTCTAATTACACATATCCAATAGAATTAGTACATGAGTTATTCTAATAATAATATCATTTTACCCTTAATTACCCTATTTACTTTTAACCGTGGTAAATAAAAGTAACAAGTTACTATTCAAAAAAATTTATTTTCATCTTATTGAACCACATTTTACATAATGATATGAACCATGTATCTCATAATTATTAAATTAAACTCACTAAAGCGTTAAAATTAGGTGTTACGTAAATTTTCAAATGCTCCTAGGAGGTTGCTAAAAGATGTTAAAAAGTTCAATAATATTTTTATATATCTAAAATTATTGTAAAACGACTCAAATAAATTATATTGAACTTATATAGGTACTATGTATCTATTTGGACCTAAAATAAATTTAAATAAAATAATTTATTATTTAAATAAAATGTTGGTCTTTACCAATAACCCAATTTTTTCGATAATCTTCAAAAATTGAAGGTTTTCTGAGAAGTACCTAAATTTAACCCTAAGCTAATATTGATATTCTTAATTAAAAAATTAAATATATTTTACCAAATTCAAAACATATAAGTTTCATTTATTAATTTAAAATTCAATCCCGTTGTCAAAAGCAAAAAGTGTTTTTTAAGAAATAATAACTAACAAAATATTGATACTTGTTTATGTTCAATTTCAAAGTGAAATTACTTCCTATGAATAAAATTAGATTAAATGGTAAAAATATAATCTATTTGTACTTCAAAACCATTAAAATGTATAATTTAACATTATAAATAATTTTAATTAAAAATATTAATTTCAGTTAAAATATAATTTTTTCATTATTCACCCAAATATGAAAGTTATCAGAAAAACACAAAAAATTTATTAAAATAAATTCTTATATCACCATTATAAAGAAGAATTTTATTTTTTCAAATTTAATATATAAAAGATTCAAATATTGGATTTAAAAAGTGTTAGCCATTAAATGGCAGTAAAATTGCATTTTTGAAAAATCCTTCTTTTATCTGAAAAAATGAATTTGTTCCTACTTTATATCTAAGAAACTCATAATATGAATTCTAAAATTATAAGGATTATATAATGATAAAAATTTAGTTAATACTATTCATTTAGGATTTTGAACGACATGTTTGGAAATTCGTGGTGCACATGAACTCAGTGTTGCGTGTAGTGCAAGTTATTGAATTACTTTGAAGATTTAACATAGTATGAAATAATGTGGTGTTACATTCGTTCCTCCTTTAATAAATTGCATCCTCACAATTTGAAATAGTTCTTCAAAACTAAAAGGTTGAAAATAGAAAATACCGTCTGGGAAAACGCACATTAGAAATTGGGTTAATATAATTTAGTCTTAATAAGAAGAAAAGGGGAATGAAAAAGTCACCACCAAATTATGATCTCTATTAGAAGAACATTGGTGGAAATTAAAGACACATAATTTGAGAAAAAAATTAAATATTTATACGGAGTGATTGAGGTCATCAGTCACAAACAATTGTAGAATTCAGGGCCTCAAAGCCCTCAATATATGATGATTTAAAATACCATCGGTTCAACCAAATATAAGTTATTAGGATAACACACTTTTAGTTTTAAGATCTCTTACCGAATGATTAAGAATTAATTTTTTTATTAGAATAAGAGAAGAAAAAAAATATAATTGACAAGTAGAGTTCTATCCTTTAACTAATTTCTACCATAAACTCAGCTTTCACTCTGAAAGATAATAGAACATAAAAAATATTTTATTAATCATATTCGTATCGGGTTCCAAAAAAATGAATTTATAATTCATCTACCAGACCTTTTAAAAACTACATTATTTAATCCAGGACATCACATGGGCTAGTGGTAGGTGATACACCCTTGTCAGCCTTCAGTTTTGGGTTTATGTCTCGCGGCCTTGCCGGACGCAACAGGTTGTCACCTGACCTTTCGGTTGTCCTTTTTATGACAATCCGAAAATAATATCGAGAAATTATTTAACCTTAACAATAGTATCCAATGTTAAACATAATCAATTCCAACCTTTATACTTATCCAAATTACTTCTGTCTAAACTTAGAGTCCAAAATTTATAAATAAGGTAAACACAATTAAGATATTTTTCCACGTAATAATATGTAAATAACCTCATCATGTATTCTTTTAAAACATTTTAACACACTAAATTACCATAAAACCTTATTGATTACATTAATGCTCCCTTATTACTTATAGAATAATAGATATCCTCTTTATATCCAAAAATGTTTTGAAGCCCCACAATGATGGAATATACAATTCAATAATCAGTTTCAAGGAAGTCAAGAATATCCAATATAATTTATCCAAATCAATCATCTCTTATTCCAAAATTAATACCTCAGTATCAATACCATATTCTAGTTTTTTCTTTACTTCAACCATAGATTTTCCAAAAATATTAACTTACCATTGAGTCACTTTTCTTGGTTCCACACAATCTCAAGACCTTAATGAAATAGTATTGCAATACAATCCTTATATAATGTATAATTCTTATATCATGACCATCATTAATACAATACTCAAATGAAACAATACATTAATAACAACATAAGAACTCTTAATCATTTCTCTTTATCTTTGGTAGTATCATAACTTGATTATTATCAAATAACATCATTTTTGGTATACTCTGATGATTTGGACACGGATTCGCGTAGTGTCCCAACTCCTTGTAGATGAATCATTTTACATTTGAAATCATTTTCTTATCTTTGAAATCGTGTACTTGGTGTCCTTTTTCTCCACACTTATAAAAAAACTCTTAGTCCCTTCAAGAATTTACCAGGGTGATTCTTTCCACAGTTATGACATATAGGAAAATCCTTCTTTCCCTTATTCCCTTTATCCATCTTTCTTTCTACCATCATTTTCTTATCTGGCGTCCCTTCAAAGCCATAGTATTCAAAGAATTATTTACTTATCTTATTAATAGGTGATACTATTTTTTCGTATGACGATAATATGTGGGAGACTATTTCCTTTCTAAATGTTGGATTAATACAATGAAATATATGATCCTTTTTACTCTTTGGATCATGCAAATTTTTGGAGGTCTCATTCCATCTACTAGGCTCCATTTATAAATAATGGCATACACTATGATAATTTATGAATCAAAATTCATAATTCCAAACCTGTAAAATACCAAACGTAAATTTAAAAGATTATGCATATAATAAATAATAATAAAATTAATTCTTTGAGAAAGTATTTCCCCATAAATCCTTCATAATTTCTTGTAATGAAAACATAAATTATCCTAAGCATATCCCTCGTGAGTGTCGTAACCAAGAGTGCATCAAGGCCTTTTGTCGTGCACCAGTTCCAATTCAAGTCAAGCTTAAAGTGGTGTTTTTGGGTTTTACCCCTAGGTACATCTGTGCCAGTGCCGCCTCTACCCACTCCTTTATAAATAGGGATGTATTGCTTATAAAACTCACAAAATTACTACAATACCAAAATTTTAGGAAGTTCTTATATTCTATTTCTCAAAGACTATCTTAGTGTCATCTTCTCTAATCTGAGTTTAACTAAATCCATTTCCATGGTTGTTGACAAAATTCATCTGATACCAACTATAACACCCCGACCCTAGAATCCTAGAGTCAGTGCATTATTACGTATCATTGGAATGATCACAAAAGATCATGTCTCAAAAGACCTATTAGTTTAGTATCCCTTGAAGTACTAGATACATTCATAAGGTTTACATTATATCTTAAAATGGAAAAATACAACAACACTGTTACCATGGACAACAATGAGATTCTATAGACTATCCCTGCAGGCCAGTAATAATTACTTCTTCGCATCCTGGGAAAAATAAAATATAGAAACTGGTGAGCTCAAATGCTTCGTAAGGATAAAAATATAGCATAAACTTTCATAAATATGCAAAAATCATTTAAGGAAATGTATAAGACTAAAAAAAGCCTTTTAAAATTATACTTTTGCATAATATGGGAAAGATAAAATAAAATAATTCAATTTACTTATTCACATGGATATTCTACTAGTCGAATAATCACATGCAATATCAATATCCACTTTCATAATGATGGAATGCATAATTCCAGACATTCATGACCACATAGTCAAGGCCTTGTAACAAGACTAAAAATAAAATTTTTTCAAGGCCTTGTTCCAAGACACTAGTTTGTCTCCTAAGACCTACCGGTTCATTGAGGAGCTGTAGCGGGCCCCACCCATCACTTACTAAGGCCAATGCATTCCCCATATGAAAAGGTTTAAACATTCATATTAAAACTAGCATAAAAAATTTCCATACTTTATCCATAAACCATGAATGGTATAAAAATAACACATCCACAGTGAAACATATCACAAAACCTTCAATACAATATGGAATATTTGTATCATAACAAATCAACTTCAAATACGTTTATAATCCATCAAGGGATGTTGATATTAATGAAAATGATTTGTAAAAAAAATCATTGAAAGAAATATCCCTTTTTTCATAAAAACATTTAAAAGTCACACAATATATAAAGGAAGACATATAAAGACATTTTTGAATAAAAGTGTCCCGTACTGCTTTGAAACTTTTTAATGGAATTACATTTTAAAAACATTCATTTCCATATAAATAAATCCTTTAAAAACATTTTGAAAACATGGTCATTAATGAAAATTATTTAGAAGAATAAATATTGAAAACATTTTAAATTTTATTTTAGTAAATAAGTACTTTAAAATAATCCCTTTGAAAACTTTTTTATGAAACATGGGCATCAATAAAAAAATTCCCATGAGATACACATAAACAATCTCGGAAAACAAGGAGATTGAGGAATTAAACCTTACCACACACTTTCCTTTGGTCAAGGGTACGTTAAACCTCTTGTATAATGACCATAGTATGATATTAAATTATACCAAAACCATATTCATATTCATTATATCATACATGTTTTCTTTTATGACTTTATACAACCAATTTAATAATTATTTCCATGTTAAATTAACATTTTGGGTAATAATAACTTTCTTTATTTTATGTGTTCTAACTTGTTATTTTTGACCATATCATTTAGATCATGATTTAAATGATTCCAAAATATAAACCTTGATTTATATATCATTTATTTTTATAATATAAATATTTATAATAGATGTATATATGAAATTGAAGGCACTGTTTATGGAGAGGGATGGCCGTACGTACACATGAATGTTGTTTCCATTTTCATTTTGTATTGAATGGAAGTAAGTGAATAAGATATTTGTAAGTAAATACATACATATATATACAAGTATATCTCTAGTATCATCATTATGTCATATATTATATACTTATTAATAATATATATTTTTATAATCATCGTTGAATGGTGAACATGGAAATGAATCTCATCGCGTCGTGGAAACGGGAAATCCATACGTACGCAGAAGCGATAATATCATTCTTTTGATTTAAAATAGTATGTAATTATATGTTATATCATATATAAAGAATTTTTACTATGTTATATTTATTATTTACATCAATTATACATCATTATTATACCCATCCAAATAATAATGTATTGAATAACAACTACACCAAGACGTGGGGACGGTAAGCCGTACATACACACGTGTGGTGACATGTCTTTCATAGGATGGATAAAATAATTAATATGGTTGTACCATATTTATAATAATATCATAGTATATAGAATATACTTTATTTATTATTTTATAATGGAAACAACAAATAATGTGAAAGTGGAAGAAGGAAAGAACTTGAAAGAGGTGATGAAATATTTACCTCTTCTTTGGGTTCTTCCTTTTGAATTGATCAAAATATATCCATAGGATGGCTTTATAACCTGTGGAAGGCCTCTAAAATGAAGGGATGATATTTGAGGGGGTATTTCGGTAGGGGTTTTTTCAGCCAGATGGCTTTGATGGTGTGAATTAGAGAGAAGGTGGAGTGACCTTTAATATGAGGGGCGAGGGGAACCATAGGAAATGTTAGAAATATTATTTTATAATAAAATTATTTTCTGTTTAGAATTTCTCAAAAATAAATTATTTAAATGATATGGTGGGGATGGGTCTAAAACCACTAAACTAATAGGTGTTAGACATGTTTGGGTCACTATATTAACTTTATCTTTTAGATTTAACTCTTAGTTAAATAGTTTAACATTTACCATGTCTTTTTGAATTTTTATATTATATGGTCAATAAAAATACTATAAACTTACAAGATATCCTCAAGTGTTTCATTAATTACATATATAAAATTATTTAAGACCTTTGGCAGAACCACATATTTTTAGTAATAGAATATCATTAATAATAGAATATTTGTTTTAAAAACTCTTTTATGTCAATTTTGATACTATTTGGTATTTTGTTTTTTCTAAATTCATAACAGCATAATTACATAAATAAAAATTCATCTAACGAACCCTAACATGTCATATTAACCTATAAAATAACTGAAATTTTTAAAAAGTCTCTAATTAGTTTTATTTGGATATTTATAATTTCAATTTGTTTAATCATTTATTAATACAGAAATTATAGCATCATCATTGTTTCAAAAATAAATTTAATTATTTATGGTCCAAAAAATATAAATAAAATAAAATTATGAAGTAAATATTATTATCTTTCTAATTAATATTTAAAATGTAATTTATCTTATGTGTAAACCTATATTTAAAATGGTTTAGTTATTAAACATTGAATTTAACACTTTTAACTCTCCTTTGAATTAAATAATAATAAATGTCCTCATATAATACAAGTGGACGTAAAGGATCATATTTTATTCCTAAGGTTGTTTTCGGTCGAATTACACTTATCCAAGATAAATATTACAAGTTTTAGGGAAATAATAATATCATTTTTACCATTAATTACCATATTTACTTTTAACCGTGGTAAATAAAAGTCAAAAGTTATTATTCACCAATAATAATTTTCATATTATTGAACCACATTTTACTTACTGATATCAACTTTGTCTCAAGAAATTTTGAAATTCAACTCACAAAGGTGGTAAAATTATGTTTTATATAAATTTAAAAATGGTCATAGGAGGTGGGTAAACGACTATAAAAATTTATATAAAATATTTATATAACTAAAATCACTATAAAATGAATAAAAAGAATTATATTTAACTTATATAGGTATTATATATCTATTTTTAACGAATATAAATTTAAATTAAATAAATAATTATTTAAATAAAAAGTCAGTTTTAACCAATAACTTAGTGTTTTTCACTATTCATCCAAAATTGAAAGTTTTCTGAAAATTACCAAAATTTCACTCTAAGATAATTTTGATATTATGAATTAAAAAATTAATTCTATTTAACCAAATTAAATACATAGAAGTTTCAATTATTAATTTTAAATTAATTCCCGTTGTTAAAACCAAAAAAGTGTTTTTAAGAAATTATAACTAACAAAAGATTGATACTTGTTTATGCTAAATTTCAATGTGAAATTATTTAAAATGAATAAAATTGGATTAAATGGTAAATATATAATCAATTTATACTTCAAATCTATTAAAATTTATAATTTAACACTATAAATTATTTTGATTTAAAAATTTATTTTCAGTTAAAATATAGGTTTTTTCATTATTCAGTCAAATATGAATGTAATCAGAAAAACACCAAAAATGTATTAAAGCTAAATTCCTATGTCACGATTCTAAAGAAGATGTTTATTTTTTTAAATTGAATAAATAAATGTTTCAAATATTTTATTTGAAATGGTGTGCCATTAAAAGTCGGTAACATTTTATTTTATAAAAATACTTCTTTTATCTGAAAAAATGAATTTGTTCCTACATTATGTCTAACAAACTAATAATATGGATTCTAAAATTATAATGATTATATAAAGTTCAAAATTCAGTTAAAATATCCTTATTTCAACAAAACATAAGGTATTAGGACAACACATTTTTAATTTTAAGATCCCTTTCCTAATGTTTAAGAATTAATTTTTTTTCACAGAATTAGAGAAGAAAAAAATATATACTTGAAAAGTAGAGTTCCATCCATTAACTAATTTCTACCACAAACTTATCTTTCACTCTAAAAGATATTATAACCTAAAAAAATATTCGATTTATAATATTCATATAGGGTTTGAAAAAAATGAATTTCTAATTAATCTATCAGACCTTTAAAAACATACATTATTCAATCTAGGATACCATGTGGGCCAGTGGTAGGTGATACACCCATGCTGCCCTTCTATTGTGGGTTAAAGTCTCACGGACTTACCAGACATGATGGTTTGCCGCCCGAACACCAGTTTTTCCTTTTTATGGAAATCCAAAAATAATCTCAAACTAAAATTATCAAAAATACTACTGTGAGTTTTCCATTATTTGCCACTTATTTATTGCATGTGGTGTATTTTTTACTGCCATTTGATATATATTATCATTAATCACTTTATATTCATCGTACTCTACAATTCATTTGGGGGTTATTAACTTTTTTCACACGACACGATTGATTACAATAAAATAATGATTTTTCATCTCACTTTTGTTCCCAAGATATTCATGCTATATTGGCCACTATTTCATTTTGTGTGGAGTACGTACTACCCAATATTTTATTCTTTTTGTAATATAAATTAATTTATGGGTATTTAAATCTTCATTTTATGATACTTCTTTTATGGGGTTTATGTTTCATAAGTTACCAAATCGGTAACGGAATTTCAAATTTCAATTTCCACTCATTAGTATTTACGCATACTTCATTGATTATTTTTCTCAATGTTTATGTGTCGAATAACTATTTATTATTTGTGTAGTAATTTTCACTCCCCTTTATGTGGATATAGTTTGGATATACATTATCACTCCATTGATAAATTCTCTAGACATCGATATGAACTTGATATGAGTAATTTTAAATCAATGTCTATTTATTGAGTTAAACATCCAATTCATCGGTGTTATTTTTACAGGAATATGTGTTAATGTTCTTTGATTGAATTACACTAATTATACAATCATATTTAGTGTATTTATATTTGTCACACATAATTATGTCGTTGATTTATCCTTAACCTATGGATACGGTCTATTTAAGAGATTTAATCTCAATTTACACTCCATTGAGACTTCTTTGGTGATATATGCCAATTCACTTTTATATGGTGTATGTAATGTACTTTGACATAGTATCTCATGAATCCCTTTATTCTCATGATATTATAAAGTATTGATTACCTCAATTATTGTTATTCATGTTTCTCTCTTTTGGTTAGGAACCCAAACTAAAATTTTATTTTAAATGTTTATTATTCAAAATCATTCTCATTAATGTCCATGTTTTAAAATTGGTTTTAAGGATTTATTTATATGTAAAATAAAGTTTTAAAATTAAAATTACTTTTAAATATTTCAAATTGGTATGGTAAAAGTTAATTCAAAAATATATTTTAAGCGGTTTCATGAAAAATATTGAGACTTTAAAATGTTTCCAAGAAAAAGGGGGATATTTCTGTCCAATAGTTTGATGATTATTTTCATCTATGTCAATATCATTAATTATTCACTATTGAGGTTGATCTATTATTATAAAGTCTTCCATATTTTATTGAATTATTTATGTTTGACTGTGTATGTTCTATTGTTATACCATTCATGGTTTGTGGTTAAATTATTGACATTTTGTATGCTTGTTTTAATATGAATGTTCAGATTATGTTTCATCCTTTTCATATGAGGAATTCGTTTGACATAGTAAGTGTTGTGTGGAGACCGCTATAGCTCCACTATGCATCAGTAGGTCTCATGAGACAAACTACTGTCTTGGCAGAAGGCCTTGAAAAAATATTATTTATAGTCTTGGCACAAGGCCTTGACTATGTTGTTATTAATGTCTGGGATTATGCATTCCAACATTATGAAAGTGGATACTGATATTGAATGTGATTATTCGACTAGTAGAATATCCATGTGAATAAGTAAATGTAATTATGTGATTATATCTTTTCCATATTATGCTGAAGTTAATGTTTAAAAGGCTTTTGTTTTAGTCTTATACATTGCCTTGAATGTTTCTGCTTAATTATGAATGTTTCTTCTATATCGTTATCCTTACTGAGCATCTAAGCTCACCCCTTTCTATATTTTATTTTTCCCAGGATGTGAAGAAGTATATTATGACTGACCTATAGGTATAGTCTAAGGGATCTCAGTTTTTTCTGTTGAAACAATGGTGTTTTAGTTTTCCATTTTACGATGTAATGTTAACCTTATGAATGTATATAATACTTACAAGGCTACTAAACTAATCGGTTTTTCAAGAAATAATATTTTTTGATCATGCCAATGATACATAAAAATGCACCAACTATAACACCCTAACCCAAAAATCCCAGAGTCAGTGCATTATTACTTATCATTGGAAACATCACAAAAGATCAAGTCTCAAAAGACCGATTTGTTTAGTAGCATTAGAAGTACTAGATACATTCATAAGGTTTACATTATATCGTAAAATGGAAAACTACGACAACATTGTTTCCATAGACAATAGTGAGATCCCATAGACTATCCCTAGAATAACCCTTATTATCAATCATAATACACTTCTTAGAATCCTGAGAAATTAAAACATAGAAAGGGGCGAGCTCAGATGGCCAGAATTGATAATAATATAGCAGAAGATTTCATAAATAAGAATAAACATTTAAGGAAATGTATAAGACTTAAAAATACTTTTAAACATAATCTTCAGAATTATTTGGAAAAGATACTATAATATAATTCCATTTAATTATTCACATGGATATTCTACTAGTCGAATAATCTCATTCAATATCAATAGCCACATTCATAATGATGTAATGCATAATGCCAGATTTTCATAACCAATAGTCAAGGCCTTGTGCCAAGACTACAAATAAATTATTTTCATGGCCTTGTTCCAAGACACTAGTTTGTCTCATGAGACCTAATGAAGTACCGAGGAGCTATAAAAGGCTCTACCCATCATTTACTAAGACCCATGCATTCCTCATATGAAAAGGTTTAATCTTTTTTATTATAACAAGCTACCACAATGTCTATAATTTATCCGTAAACCATGAATGATATTAAAAAAAATCCACAGTCAATCATATCACAAAAACCTCACTACAATATGGAATATTTGTATCATAATATGTAACGCCCCTACCCCAGTTACCTAGATTCGGTGCATTATTACATAACATTGGAATGATCACAAGAATGATCAAATCTCGAAAGACCGATTAGTTTAGTAGCCTTGGAAACATTAGATATATTCATAAAGTTTTACATTACATCATAAAATTAAAACTACAACAATATAGTCTCCATAGTCCACACTCTTATCCCCTCATACTATCCCTACAGGTCATTCATAAATTACTTCTTCACATTCTTGGAAAAATAAAACATAGAAAAGGGGTGAGCTCAAATGCCCAGTAAGGATAACAATATAGAGGAAATGTTAATAAATAAGAATAAACATTTACGACAATGTATAACTAAAACAAAAGCCTTTTAAACTTGAACTTCAACATAGTATGGAAAAAAATAAAATGAAGTAATTCCATTTACTTATTCACATGCAATATCAATAACCACATTCATAATGATGGAATGGATAAAGCCAGACTATCATAACCACATACCGAAGGCCTTGTTCCAAGACTACAAATAAGATTTTGCCATTGACTTTTTCCAAGACACTAGTTTGTCTCATGAGACCTACCGATGAATCAAGGAGCTATAGCGGGCTCCACCCGTCACATATTAAGTCCAATGCATTCCCATATGAAAAGGTTTAAACATAACATAAACATTTGTATTAAAACTAGAATATGAAATGTAAATACTTCATCCATAAACCATGAATGGTATAAAAATAACACATCCATAGTCAAACAAATCACAAAACCATCAATACAATATGGATGTTTTGTATCATAATAAATCACCTTCAAATAAGATTAAAATCCATAAAAGGATGTTGACATAGATGAAATCAAAACTATTTGAGAGAAATATCCCTTTTTTTGAAATCATTTAAAAGTCACATAATTATAAAATAAAACATTTACTTTGAATTTTTTTTTATAATCTTGTAAGGGAAGCTTGGAAGATTTTATAACGGCGGAAGACAGCTGCTCCCGCCATATAAGTTAAAAAAAACATTCTTACCTTAATTCCGTCGAAAAGGTTAAAAAGCACCTTGTTTGGAAAACGACAAAAATATTCCTTTATAAACCTCTTATAAAAATTCAAGCAAGCGTATAAATGACTTTAACCCATATTCATGTAAATAGAAAAAAAAATTTGAAATACATTTTTAAGAAACATGGATGTGGATGATAAATAGATCCCAATAGATAATTACGTATAAACAACCTCGGATAATGAAGAGATTGTAAAATAAACCCTTACCTTGTACTATTCCTTGGTTAGGGGTAGGTTAACCTACAATATAATGGTGAAATAATTGTTGTTAAGTTATGCAATAATTATATATATTAATATGATATCATATATTATCTTTTAACATTTCTTTTTTAATAATATCTTAGAATTATCGTCATTTCGGGTGTTAACTTACTCGTTTTCTTTTATATGTTTGGTTACATATGCTGTATTTGTTATGGATAGATTGCATCGTATTCATATCCAGAATTATATCAAGTCCTTAAACATTATATTTAATCATAAAATTATAATTATACTTGAATGGATATGATAGAGAATGAATCTCATCGCGTTCGTGGAGACGGTAGTCCGTACGTACGTACGAGCGACAATATCATTCTTTTGATATTAAAATAATATATAATTGGATGGTATATCATATATACAGAATCATTATCATGTTATATTTATTATTAACATGAATTACACATCATTATTATACCAATCCAAATAATAATTTATTGAATAACAATTACACCACGACGTGGAGACGGTAAGTTGTACGTACGCACGTATAGTGACATGTTACTCAAAGGATGGATAGAATACTGAAAATGATAGTACCATATTTACAATAACATCATAGTATATATAAGATACTGGAGTTATTTTTTTATAATGGTAAAGAAAGAATAAGGTGAAGAAGAAAGGAACTTGAAAGAGGGTGGTGAAATCATTACCTCATCTTCGGGTTCTTCCTTTTGATTTGACCAAAAGGGCTCCATTGGTTGGCTTTATGAATAATGTAAGGCCACTATGATTAATATAGGGACATTTAGAGAGTATTTGGGCAGGTCTTGGACGAACAAAAAGGTTTTTATGGTGTGAATTAATGAGAAGGGGGAGTTCCCTTTTATAAGAGGGGTGAGGGGAACCTTTGGAAAAGCTAGAAATATTATTTTATAATAAATTCATATTCGGTTTCTAATCACTCCAAAGTGGATTAATTAATGTTTAAGGTGAGAATAGGTCTAAAAACACTCAACCAATAGTATTTAGATAGGTTTGGGTACTATATTCACAATATCTTGAAGTATTAACTCTTAGTTAATTTGTTTCACTTTTACAATGTCTCTTTGTATTTTTATATTATATGGTTAATAAACTTCCTATATACATCGAAGAGACCCCAAAGCGTTCCATTAATGATTCACCTATCACAATATAAGTCTCTTGTCCAAACCTTAGATTTTTAAGAATTGAATATCAATTAACAATATATTATTTGTTTTAGAAACTCTTTTATGTGAATTTTTGACACTATTTGGAAAATTGATTTTTTTGAAGATCATAACAGAATGATTACTTCGAAAAAAGTCAATTAAAGAAATACTAATATGTAATATAATCCTATAAAAATATTGTAATTCATTAAAAGTCTCAAATTATATTTATTTGTGTATTTATAATATCAATTATTTTAATTGTTTACTATTATGGTAATTACTTCTTCATCATTGTTTCATAAATAAATTAAACTATTTAATGTCTAAAAATTATAAATAAAATACTATTATGTAGAATATCTTTTTATCTTTCTAATAAATATTTATAGTCGAAAATACAACATATATAACCCTTTGTAAAAATTGTTTTTTTAAAGGATTTATGCTTATGTAATTTTTGTATTTAATTTAACTTAATTAAAATAAAGTGTCTCTATCACCTAAAAGTGGCTCCATGGGGTCCCAAAATCAACCCAAAGATTCCCATGGTCGGACATATATCCACTAATAAGGTTCATACACGTTTTCGGGTAATTTAGTATTATTATAATGTTTTTTTTAACCATTATTTACCGGATTTACCTTTTAACCATGGTAAATAAAATATTTACCGAAGTAATTATTCAAAATGTCTAAAAATAAAAGTTACCTATTTACAAAATTTGGAAATTCTAATTCCAAATATGGAATCAATTTTTCCAAATTATAAACACAGAAGTGGCAGAAATTAATTTAAAATTAATTCCTGCTGTCAAAACAAAAAGCGTGTTTTTAAGATATAATAACTATCAAAAGATTAATACTTGTTTATGTCCAGTTTAATTTTGAAATTATTTCAAATGAATAACGTTGTATTAAATGGTAAAAATATATTCTAAATATACTTTAAAACCACTCAAATTCATAATTTATCACTACTAATTAATTTTATTAAAAAGTTGTTTTTAATTAAAATTTAGTAATTTCCACTATTCATCAAAATATTCAAGTTATCCGAAAAGTACCAAAATTTCACCTTAAGATAAATTCAATACTCTGAATCCTAAAATGAAGTCCATTTTGAGAGATAGAATTTATAAAATTTTAAAATGTAGGTATTACTATTTATAACGGCTAGTTTGATTGGTTGTGGTGTGTGTTCGAACTCGATGTTGCGTACAACACACGCTATTTCATTATTCAAAGAGAAGCGTACCGTATAAGATTACGGTGTTACATTCTCCACTCATTCAAATAATTTCATCCTCAAAATTTCTAGAATACTACCGCATGAAAAGACTCGGGTGGTTCTTCATCATAAGTTCCTCGGGTTCCCACGTTGCCTCTTTTATCTTATGGTTTCTCCACAAAACTTTTACCAGACGAGTCGTCTGGTTTCTCAGTACTTGTTCTCTCATATCATGAATCTTGACATGATCATCACAATAAGACAGATCAGGATCCAGTTCTAATTCCTCATGGGTGATTACATGTGTTGGGTCAGGCATGTATTTCCTCAATAGTGATATGTGGAACACATCGTGAACTTTGGAGAAACTTGACGGCATTGCCAAACGGTAAGATACAGCCCCAATTCGTTCCAGAATTTTGAAAGGTCTGATGTTCCTGGGACTCAATTTACCTTTCTCACCAAAACTTATGACTTCCTTCCATGGAGATACCTTCAGGAAAACATGATCACCGACATGAAATTCCAAACCCTTCCTTCGATTATCGGCACAGCACTTCTGCCTACTTTGAGCTGCATTGATATGGTTTTGGATTACCCTCACCTTTTCCATCGTTTCCTCCACCGGTTCCAGGACTAAAAGTTTTCTTTCACCAACGTCATCCCAACAGGTTTGTGTGTGACATCCCTTTCTGTATAACGCTTCATATGGTGCCATCTGAATACTCGAATGGAAGCTATTGCTACAGGAAAATTCTACCATAGTTAAATATTGATCCCACATACCCTGAAAGTCATGTGAGCAGGATCTAAACATGTCTTCTAAGGTTTTAATAGTACATTCTGATTGTCCATCTATTTGAGGGTGGTAGGAAGTGCTCAAATGAAGTTCAATATCCAAGGCTTTCTGGAGACTTTTCCAAAATCTTGAAGTAAAACGAGGATCACAGTCAGAAACAATCGATAGGGGTACTCCATGAAGCTTCACAACTTCATTAATATATAGTATTGCAAGTCATTCAAGTGGTAAATCTTCCCTTATATCAAGAAAATGTTCTGGCTTGGTAAGACGATCAACAATGACCCATATTGCATCATTCCTTCTAGGAGTCTTTGGTATCCCCTTGACAAAGTCCATCGTAATATTGTCCCATTTCCACTCCGGTATGGGAAGAGGTTGCATGACTCCTCCAGGCTGTTTCCTTCCAGCTTTCAATTGTTGAAAAACCATACATCTTGACACAATATCAGCTATCTCTCTCATCATGTGGTCCTACGAAAAATGTTCCTTCAAGTATCTATACATTTTGATGCTCCTAGGGTGTGTAGAGAAATTGGAACTATGAGTATCATCCATCAATTCCCTTTTTAGATCAGGTATATCAGGAACACTAGTTTCTTCCCGAATTTCAAAATTCCATCTTTATACACAAAGTATCTCAATCTCCCATCATTCAAAGCTTTAATCTTCTTTTGAAATTCTTCATCATCGATCTGAGAACTCATAATCCTTTCTAGTGAAGATGGTTTGGAAACCATTTGAAAAAGCATTGATGTTTCACCTTCCCTGGTTATTACCATGTCCATCTTCACTGGATCCATGAAAATTGGATCCCTTTAAATTCTCATATTGTTCAATAATCCATGGTATTTTCTACTCAAAGCATCTTCCACCTTGTTTTCTTTCCCCAGGTGGTAGTTTATCGCACAATCATAATCCTTGAGTAATTCATGCCATCTCCTTTTCCTCATGTTGAGTTCTTTTTATGATAAAATATATTTCAAACTCTTGTGATCAGTATAAATATCCCATTTTCACCATAGAGGTAGTGCCTCCGTATCTTCAAATCAAAGATCACAGCTTCTAACGCGAGATCATGAGAAGGATAGATTTGTTCATGAATTTTCAACTGGCGTTATGCATAGGCAATGACCCTATCATTCTGCATAAAGACAGAACATGTCCTTTCTTCGATGCATCACTATAAATAACAAACCCAACATTCCATGATGGTAGAGTCAATATAGAAGCATTGACTCATCTTCTCTTCAGTTCTTCGAAAAATTCTTCACACTCTTTTGTCCAAAAAAATTTAACCCCTTTACGCGTGAGCTTTGTTAATGGGTTAGCCAATCAGGTAAAATTCTGTAAGAAACGTCGATAATAACCTGCTAAACCAATAAAACTATGTACCTTAGTTATACTCATCGGTGCAGTCCATTCTTGGATTTCCTTGGTCTTAGAGGGATCAACAGAGATTCCATCATTGGAGAAAATATGGCCAATAAAAGAAATCTCTTGAAGCCAGAATTCACACTTGCTAAACTTCCCATATAATTCATGTCTTCTCATAGTCTTCAGGATAATGCGCAAGTGATTTTCATGATCCTTGTAGCTTTTGGAGTATACCAAGATATCATCAACAAATACCACCACAAATTCATCGAGATATTCCTTGAAAACTCTATTCATCAGATCCATGAATACCGAGGGTGCATTAGTCAATCCAAAAGGCATTACTGTAAACTCATAATGCATGTACCTAGTTCGAAATGCTGTCTTCAGAATTTATTCCTTCTTCACACACAACTGATGGTATCTAGATCGAAGGTCAATCTTTGAAAAGTATCGAGCTCCATGCAGTTGGTCAAACAAATCATCAATTAGAGGTAGGAGATACTTGTTCATTATTGTTATAGCATTGATCTCCCTGTAGTCGATACATAACCTCACAGATCCATCTTTCTTTTTTAAAAAAAGAACAGGGGCTCCCCATGGAGAAACACTAGGGTGAATAAATCCCTTATTACTCAATTCCTCTAGCTGTTTATTTAGTTCAACTAATTCTATAGTGTCCATTCTATAAGGGGTCTTCGATATAGGCCCTGATTCAAAAATTACATTAATGGAAAACTCAATTTCTCGTTCTAGAGGATGCCCAGGTAAATCTTCCGAAAACAAATCTACATATTCTTTCACAATAGGTACATCCTCTATTTGAACATCCCTTTCCTCACCCACTTTCATTTCATTCTCTTCCTACAAAATAATTGAATTTAGTTGAGCTACTGGGGGTGGATCTAGATAAGAATTAGGTGGTGACGATTCTGCTCTAAAGATATGGAGTTCCCTATCATCATCATCAAAAATCGTAACCTCCTTCTTCTGACAATAAATCTTCGCATCATGGTCCGAAAGCCAATCCATACCAAGGATTATATCAAACACAATCATAGGTATGTTGATGAGATCACCAGATAAAGAACATTTATGTGCTCTAATGGGGACTGATTCACAAAACGTTGTTGCAATGATACTTCCCTTAGGAATTTTAACTGACAACTCCCTTGTTAAATAAAATTGGAAATATCTAATTTTCCTAGCAAACTAGGAAGATATGAAACAATGTGATGATCCAGAATCAAATAATGCATTTGCGAAACCTGAGGAAACCATTAAATTACCTGCCACCACATCTTTAGGAGCTTCTACCATCGTAGTAGTGATATCATAATCTTGGACTTGATCCCTTGGCTTTATCTAAGGTAATATCCCCTGATGCTTAGGACATTCATTTTCATAATGTCCCATATCCCTACAATTTTAGCACTGAACATCGGTAGCTTCCTTCTTCCCTTTTCTATCACGAGCATAGTGGCCTTTTTCACCAGACATGTATCATACACCCATTCCCTTCAAGCAAGTACCGGGGTGTTTCTTCCCACATTTACCACAGGATGGATAATCAGCCTTTCCCATCATCCCCTTATTTCCATTCCCAGATTGATCACCTGATCTCTTCTTCTCTTTCTTTTCTTTGATGTCATAAGACATAGGGAATTATTTCTATATCTTGATAGCACATGAGATAATGTCTTCGTACGACGAGAGGGATTGTGAGACTAATTCTTGACGGAGAAATGGTTTTAACCCATCAAATAAATGATCAATCTTACTTCTTCGGTTATGTATATAATCTCTAGCATACCTTGTTAACCTTGTAATGTCAGCCTCATACTTTGCGACATTCTCATCCTCCTTTTGTCTCAGACTCAAAAATTGTTTTTCCATATCTGCTCGATGGTCACAAGGAAAGTATTTTTCTAAGAACATATCTTTGACCTCCCACCATTTCATATTTGATACTTCATCATCTTCCTTCGTGTTTTGAATCAATGACCACCATTGATCAGCATCTCCAGTGAGACGGTAAACTGCCATGATAACTTTTTCCCTTTCACTACTCCCCAAAGCCTGAAATATTTTCTCTAGGGAATTTATCCATTGCTCAGCTACTAATGGATTTTTACTCCCATTGAATGTTAGTGGTTTCTACCTCATGAAGCGATCTAACATTGATCCTCCATGCTGTGGATCAGGGTGCTCCATATGGGTAAGGTTATTATTCATAACCTAAGTGAGTTTTCCCAGTATGTTGATTAGGTGATCGGAACCAGTTTCATCACCAGCTCCACTATAATTATCTTGACCAGGAGGTAAATCCCTACATGGAGTGCATGCATTGATATAGTTTCTGTTTCTTCCACTAGTCTTCATTTCTAAACAATGGCATAAACTATATCAGTTTATGGCTCAAAATACATAATTTCATACTTATAAAACACTTAACATAAATTGAACTATTTATGGATATAATCCATAATCATAAAAATGTTTTCTTTGAGGAAGTATATAATCACAATCCCTTCATAATGATTTGTAATGAAAATGAGAGTTATCCTAAGAATATCCCCCGAAAGTGTTGTAACCAAGAGTGCAGTAAGGCCCATTGTCGTGCACCAGTTCCCGTTCGAGTCTAGGTCAAAGTGATGTTTTCAGGTTTTATCCCTAGGTACATCTGTGCCAGAGCCGCCTCTACCTACTCGTATCTAGACAGGGATGTATTTCTCAGAAAATGCACAAAATCTCTACAGTACCAAAATTCTAGGAAGTTCATCAATACTAATCCTCAAAAGTCCATATTAGGTCTATGTGCTCTAATCAGAGTTTATCTAAATATATCTTCCAAGATTTGTACTAAACCTCCCTCTGATACCAACTGTAACTCCCCGACCCCAGTTACCTAGAATTGGTGCATTATTACATAACATTGGAATGATTACATGAAAGATCAAATCTTGAAATACTTATTAGTTTAGTAGCCTTGGAAACACTGGATATATTCATAAAGTTTTACATTAATCATAAAATGAAAACTACAACAATATAGTCTTCATATTCCACACTCTTATCCCCTCATACTATCCCTGAAGGTCATTCATAAATTACTTCTTCACATACTGGAAAAAATAAAACATAGAAAAGGGGTTAGCTCAAATGCCCAATAAGGATAACAATATAGCGGAAACTTTCATAAATAAGAATTAACATTTAAGGAAATTTATTACTATAACAAAAGCCTTTTAAAATTGAACTTCAACATAGTATGGAAAAAATAAAATGAAATAATGTCATATACTTATTCACATGGATATTCTACTAATCGAATAATCATATGCAATATCAATAACCACTTTCATAATGATGGAATGCATAATGCCAGACTATCATAACCACATATCCAAGGCCTCGTGCCAAGACTACAAATAAGATTTCTCGAAGGCCTTTTTCCAAGACACTAGTTTGTCTCATGAGACCAACCGATGCATCGAGAAGCTATAGCGGCCTTCACCCGTCACATATTAAGTCCAATGCATTCCCATATGAAAAGGTTTAAACATAACAAAGACATTGGTATTAAAACTAGCATACAAAATTTAAATACTTCATCCATAAACCATGAATGGTATAAAAATAACAAATCCACATTCAAAAAAATCACAAAACCTTCAATAAAATATGGAAGTTTTGTATCATAATAAATAAACTTCAAATAAGTTTAAAATCCATTAAAGGATGTTGACATAGATGAAATCAAAACTATTTGAGAGAAATATCCCTTTTTTGAAATAATTTAAAAGTCACATAATTATAAAATAAAACATTTACTTAGAAATTTTTTTATAAGATTGTAAGGAAAGCTTTGAAGATTTTATAATGGTGGAAAATAACTGCACCTGCTATATAAGTTAAAAAAACATTCTTACCTTAAATCTGTCGAAAAGGTTAAAAAGCACTTTGTTTGGAAAACGACAGATATATTCCTTTATAAACCTCTTATAAAAAGTAAAATAAGGTTATAAATGACTTTAACCCATATTCTTGTAAATAGTAAAAATGTTTTGAAATACATTTTTAAGAAACATGGATGTGGATGATAAATAGATCCCTGTAGATAATTACATATAAACAACCTCAGATAATGAAGAGATTGTGAAATAAAACCTTACCTTGTACTTTTCGTTGGCTGGGGGTAGGTTAACCTCCTATATAATGGTGAAATAATTGTTGTTAAATTATACAAGAATCATATATATTAATAGGATATCATATATGACCTTTTAACATTGCATTGTTAATAATATCTTAGAATTATCGTCGTTTCTGGTGATAACTTACTCGTTTTCTTTTATATGTTTTGTTACATAAGACGTGTTTGTTATGGATAGATTGTATCTTATTAATATACAGAATTATATCAAGTCCTTAAAAATTATTTTTAATCATCAAATGAGAATTATACTTGAATGGATATGATGGAGAATTAATCTCATCGCGTTCGTGGAGACCGTAGTTCGTACGTACGCTCGAGCGAAAATATCATTCTTTTGATATGAAAATAATATATAATTGGATGGTATATCATATATAAAGAATCATTATCATGTTATATTTATTATTTAAATGAATTAAACATCATTATTATACCCATCCAAATAATAATTTATTGAATAACAATTACACCACGACGTGGAGACGGTAAGCCGTACGTACGCACGTATGGTGACATGTTATTCAAAGGATCGATAGAATAATGAATATGTTTGTAACATATTTATAATAACATAACAGTATATATAAGATACTGGAGTTATTGTTTTATAATGGGAAATAAAGTAGAAGTTGAAGAAGAAAGGAACTTGAAAGAGGGTGGTGAAATCATTACCTCTTCTTTGGGTTTTTCCTTCTGATTTGATCAAAAGGGCTCCATAAGTTGGATTTATGACTAATGTAAGTCCTCTAGGATTAAGTGAGGGAAGTTTAGAGAGTATTTAGGGAGTGTTTTTCTGAACAAAAAGGCTTTTAAGGGGTTAATTAATGAGAATGGGGAGTGCCCTTTTATAAGAGGGGTGAGGGGCACCTTTGGAAAAGCTAGAAATATTATTTTATAATAAATTTATATTTGGTTTCTAATGGCTCCAAAGTGGATTATTTAATGGTTAAGGTGGGGATAGGTCGAAAAAATCTCATCCAATAGCATTTATATAGGATTGGGTTACTATATTAACCTTATCTTTAAGTATTAACTCTTAGTTAATTAGTTTCACTTTTACAATGTCTCTTTGTATTTTTATATTATATGGTTAATAAACATACTATATACATCCAAGAGACCCCCATGTGATCCATTAATGATATAAATATCATGATATAAGTCTCTTGGCCAAACCATAGATTTCTAAAAATTGAATATCAATTAATAATATAATATTTGTTTTAGAAACTCTTTTAAATCAATTTTGACACTATTTGGGAAATTGATTTTTGTGAAAACCATAACAGAATGATTACTTCAAAAAAAGTCCATTAAATCAATTATAATATGTCATATTATCCTAGAGAATTAGTTTAATTCATTAAAAGTATCAAATTATATTTATTTGGGTATTTATAATATCATTTATTTTAATTTTTTACTATTATGGTAATTACTGCATCATCATTGTGTCATAAATAAATTAAATTATTTAATTTCTAAAAATTTTAAATAAAATACCATTATGTAGGAAATCTCTGTATATTTATAATTAATATTTATAGTCAAAACTAAAACATATATAACCCTTTGTAAAAATTGTTTTTCTAAAAGATATATGCTTATGTCATTTTTGTATTTATTTTAACTTAATTAAAATAAAGTGTCCCTATCACCTACAAGTTGGTCCATATGGGGTCCCAAGATCGACCCAAAGATGCCCATGGTAGGCCATGTATCCACCAATAAGGTAAGGATACGTTTTAGGGTAATTTAATATTATTATAATATTATTTTGTGAACCCTTATTTACCAGATTTACCCTTTAACCATGATAAATAAAATATTTACCGAAGTAATTATTCAAAATGTCTAAAAATAAAAGTTACCTATTTACATAATTTAGACATCCTGATTCGAAATATGGGATCCATTTTTCCAAATTCAAATCACATAAGTGGCAGAAATTAATTTAAAATTAATTCCCGCTATCAAAACAAAAAAGTGTGTTTTTAAGATATAATAACTATCAAAAGATTGATACTTGTTTATGTCCGGTTTAATTGTGAAATTATTTCCAATGACAAAAATTTTATTAAATGGAGAAAATATATTCTAAACATACTATAAATCCACTCAAAATCATAATTTATCACTATTAATTATTTTGATTAAAAAAGTTGTTTTTAATTAAAATTTAGTAATTTTCACTGTTCATGAAAATATTAAACTTATCTGAAAAGTACCAAAATTTCATCTTAGGATAAATTAGATACTCAGAATCCAAAAATGAAGTCCATTTGAGAGATTAAATTTATAAAATTTTAAAAAGTAGGTATTACTATTCATAACGGCTAGTTTGATTGGTTGTGGTGTGTGTTAGAACTCGATATTGTGTACAACACACGCTATTGAATTATTCAAAGAGAAGCATACCATAGAAGCTTGGGGTGTTACATAATTAATCAACTTAAAACATGTTTAAAATAAAACAAGAGATGTTGATATAGATGAAAATGATTTGTAAAAGAAACATTAAAAGAAATATCCCTTTTTCCTAAAAACATTTAAGAGTAACAAAATTTAGAAAGGAAGAAGTTTAATGAAATTTATGAATAAAATTGTCCCTTACCAAATTGAAACTTTTGAAAGGAATTAAAATTTTAAAAACATTAATTTCTATATAAATAAATCCTTAAAAACCATTTCGAATACATAGATATTAATGAGAATGATTTAGAAGAATAAATATTTAAAACATTTAAAATGACGTTTTAGTAAAAAATTACCTTAAAATAATCCCTTTGAAAAAACTTTAATGAAACATGGACATGGATAATAAAATTTCTTAGATGATACTTACACGTAAACAATCTTGGATAATAATGAGATTGAGGAATTAACCCTTACTTTTCACTTTCCTTTGGTTGAGGGTACATTTAACCTCCTGTATAATGACCATAGTATGTTATTACATTATACCATAACCATATTCATATTTATTATATCATACCTAATTTATTTATGACTTTATACTACCCTTTAATAACAATTTCGATGTTAAATTAACATTTTGTTTAACAATCGCTTTCTTTATCGTATGGGTTTTAACTTGTTATTATTGATCTTGTCATTTAGATCATGATTTAAATGAATCCAGAATATAACCCATGATTGATATATCATATATATTTAGAATATAAATATTTATAATAGTTTTATATATGAAATGGAAGGCACCATTTATGGAGATGGTAGGTCGTACGTACGCATAAACGATGTTTCCGTTTTAATATCGTATTGAATGGATTTAAGTGGATAAGATATATGTAAGTACATACATACATACATACATATATACATAAATATATCTATATATATATATATACCTCCCGTAGCATCATTATTTCAAATATTACATACTTATTAATAATATATATTTTTATAATCATCGTTGAATGGTGAAATGGAAGTGAATCTCACCGTGTCGTGGAGACTGTAATCCGTACGTACGCATGAGCAATAATATCATTCTTTTGATTTAAAATAGTATTTAAATAGATGTTATATCATATATACAGAATAATTAACATTTAATATTTACTATTTACATCAATTATACATCATTATTATACCGATCCAAATTATAATGTATTGAATAACAACTACACCACGACGTGGAGACGGTAAGCTGTACATACGCATGTATGGTGACATATCATTCATTGGATGGATAAAATAATGAATACGACTATACCATATTTATAATAACATCACATTATATATACGATACTGGGGTTATTATTTTATAATGGAAACAATAAATAAAGAGAAAGTGGAAGAAGAAAATAACTTGAAAGAGTTGATGACATATTTACCTATTCTTTGGGTTCTTCCTTTCGACATGATTAAAAGGGATACATCGGTTGTCTTTCTGACCAATTTAAGGCCACCTAGACAAAGGGAGTATAATTGAGAGGGTATTGTGGTAGGGTTTGTCCTAGCCAAATGGCTTGGAATTTGTGAATTTGAGGGAATGGGGAGTTCCCTTTTATAAGAGGGGTGTGGGGCACCTAAGGAAAAGATAGAAATATTATTTTTTAATAAAATTATTTTCGGATTCTTATGGATAAAAGTGAATAATTTAAAGGATATATCGAATAGAACTCATCCAATAGGTTTTAGTCAGGTTTGGGTCTCTATTTTAACCTTATCTTTTAGATTTAACTCTATGTTAAATAGTTTGACATTTACCATGTCTCTTTGTATTTTTATATTATATGGTCAATAAGCATACTATATACTTCCAAACGAACCCCAAGTGGGTCATTAATGATAAAAAAATCATTATATGAGTCTTTTTTCCAAACCATATATTTTTTTGAATAGAATATCAATTAATAATATAATATTTGTTTTTAAAACCATTTTATGTCAATTTTGACCCTATTTCGTATTTTGTTTTTGCTAAATTTATAAAAACATTATTACTTTTAAAAAAATTCATCTAACCAACCCCAATATGTCATATTAACCTATAAAAGTTGTTTAATTCAAAAAAAGTCTCAAATTTAATTTATTTGGATATTTATAATATCAATTATTTTAATCATTCATTAATATGGTAATTACTGCATCATCATTGTTTCAAAAGTAAATTTTATTATTTTATGTGTAAAAAATATTAATAAAATAAAATTATATAGGAAATACATTTATAATTATAATGAATATTTTTAGTCGAATATATCTTATTTGTAACCCAATTTTAAAAATGGGTTAGTTATTAAACATTGAATTTAACACTTTTAACTCTTCTTTGAATCAAATAATAATAAATGTCGTAATCTAATACATGTGGACCTAAAGGATCATATTTTATTACTAAGGTTATTATTAGTCTAATTAGATTTATACAATAGAATTAGGACATGTCTTAGGGTAATAATAATGTCATTTTTACCCTTAATTACCCTATTTACTTTTAATCATTGTAAATAAAAGTAAGAAGTTACTATTTACTAAAAATTACTTTCATCTTGTGGAACCTATACCCAAGGTTATGAAAAAACTTGGGGATAGGTATGGGATAAAATACCTATACTCATGGTTATGAAAAACCATGGGTATAGGTCCCTTGTGTGTGCGTGGGAAAAAAATTTCTACGGGAAGGAAATTTTTTTGGCGGGAGTCCTATACCCACAGTTCTTCCCTCTATACCCACAGTTTATATAACTATATTTAAATAAATATAAATATATATACACATAGGTGATGTTAATTTAGTGGTTAGACATGGTGTTTGCAGCGAAGAGGTTGCGAGATCGAAACCCGCCACATGCATTATTTTAGGATCTATACCCACGGTTTTGAAACTGTGGGTAAAAGCCTTTGACACCGTAGCAATTGCGTATGTTTCATTGAAACGGTGGCAGAACACCTATACCCACGGTTTTGGAAAACCATGGGTATAGGCTGGGGACCTATACCAATGATTTTCTAGCCCACGGTTCCCAAAACCGTGGGTATAACATATACCCACGGTTTTGGGGGCTATACCCATGATTTTGAATAGTGGGTATAGGCTGTTTTTCCAGTAGTGTGCCTGTAGTGCATGTTATTGAATTACTTTGAAGAAATATCATACTATGAAATCTTGGGGTGTTATAGATTTTAATGACCATTATTGAATAATTATAAATTAAATAATATATTTTTCACATTTATGAAAATATAAAAATTAATCTCTTTTAAATACTCTCCATTAAATGAGAATACCAAAAAAAGGTTTTAATATTAATTTAATTTTTTTATTATATAAAACAACACATCGGTTTTCTATGATCAAATAATTATAAAAAATTTATAATGTGATTAATTGAATTTATATTTTTTACATAATTTTTTTAATGGCATCATTGTCATTCTAATATTAGTGTAAAGTCATATGAATTAAATGAAACATAAAAAATAGTAATTTTCGACTTAAAAACAAACATTAAAATAAATTATTTATAATAATATAATTTCAAAATAATGATTTCAAAAAGCTATTAATTTGTCAAAATTTTAATTTTAAAATTTAACATTTTAATAATATCTTAAATCATGGCTCTTTAATGGACACATTTTTTGAATCTATCATGATACAATATTTACCTACTATGGAAGAACCTCTCGTGCTACAGTCTTCCCCCACCTAAATAAATTTTCACAAAAAATGGGTTATGTGTTAGCTATTTAATATATTTGCGTACTCTATTATTATATATTTTATAAGCTTCTAGGATATTTCTTCAAAATTATGATTTTTCCCATGGACATTCACCAAAAATTTGTCTGATTCCAGAATACCTTACATCTCAAGTGAAGAACATGGAAATGCTCCTCATTATTATAAAATTCCTACTCCAACCCTATTCCCTCATATGTGAGAACATGAGATGGATATGACATGTATTTACTCATAAATGAAACATAGAATATATGATTTTATTTTTAATGGATGGGCGTTATAAACATTTAGAAGCTAATACCATAATTATTTCTAATATTTCAAATCACCCAGTGGTCCTATAGCTTATATTTTAATTTCTCCATATCTTAAAACTCCATTATTCGGGGAAACCTTCAATAATAAATTATCCTAAACATGATATTCAATGTCTTTCCTTTGGTTATCAGATTATATATTATATCTACTCCGGGATTCTTCAATGTGATTGTAAATAGGTTTTATACTTTTATAGTCATATTATCTTCAAGATCTAGACTAACTAATCTTATTCATCTATCCACTTCCCTAGTGGATAGGTTATGACACATATTCTTATGCAATAATTTGTTTGGAACCATCTAGATTCTCAAAAACAAGATATTATTATATCAATTTTTATTTTAAGTATACATTGATTTCGCATACATTTGAAGTAAGTAGAACATTATCCTAGTATTATTTCCAATGTCTAGATGGTTTGTTTAGACTATAAATCAGTCCAGGTATGATACATGCTTATAAATTTTATTTTATTCTTGAGAGAACATTGAAGACTCTTATAAAATATCTATCTAAATCATGTTTTAGGAAACGAGTCAATTGATAGATGCTACCTACAAAGCCTTATAAATTCATTTATATAGGGTCATGAAATTCACTCACGGGGTAGATCTTCTCTTATTTATATGGAATGTGATGACTTTGTGGGATGGATAATAATGACCCCTATATAATCATTCTTCATTAGAGTCATGGGGAGTCTAGTGAAAATATCCATTGTATCATTGTCCTACTTTTATATAGGTATAAGAAGATTAAGAATTAATCCATTAGGTTATTACCTTTTAGCATTCCCTACATCTATAATAAATATCTATGAAGATATTATAAATTTCAAACATAATTCCTCCCTATAAAAAATTATCCCTCAAATACCTATACATATTATTTTATAAGTATATATAGTGAAACATTAGCCATGTTCTTTAGCTAATAATACCATCATAAACTCTACAATGGATTGAACAAATAAAAACATTCCAAAAATCATAAATAATTATCTACAGAAGAGGTGTATAAATTTTCCATCATTTAATGATTTTATATTCATTTTTAAGTTATCATCATCATGTTAGTACATATATTTTATTTATTGTAATGATGGATTAGAAGAAACATTAAAGATGATTGATGGATACACTTTATAACGAAAAATAATATTAATATTTACTATAACTATTTATATAGGAACCTTTGTAATTTTCATCATTGTCAAAACAACATGGTTCCACTTAGTAAATGAGTAATCGACCTTTTTTCCTTCCTGGGGTGGTAGTGTATCAATCAATTATAGTTCATGAGAATTTAGAACTATAGCACTCCCAGTTTGAGGTATATAGCCTTGTTTATGTTTTTATATATTTAAAGGGATTGGGATGAGTTGGGAAGCGGTTGGGAGAGTTTGGAATTATTTTGAATAAGTTTGTAAGATTTTATAAAGTCGCACGGTTTGAGAACGGTTAGAGGAAAACCATGTGGGTTCTCCAGGAAATCGTGCAAGGGGAGATAGTGGTCTCTGCACGAACTATGCATTATTTTCCAAACAGTACAGGGAAACCATGCTAACCCCTGCTCTTGAGGAAGCGGCATGCACATGGTTAGCGTACGATTTTCCAAACCGTGTATGCTAACATTGCACCCACATAAAAATAGGGTTTTAAATCCAGGATCCCTTTAAGGTGCCTCATTTCACACAAAATCTTCTCCCACTCGAGCCTCAATCAGGATTTTTGGTTATTAGTAGTTTTAGGATCTCTTCTACTCATTTTTGAAGCGATTCAAAGGGGTTTCAAGTTGTTTAGAAGGTGGTTTCTCTGGGGTAAGTCACTTCTCTTTAATTATCTTGGGTTTTCTCTAGATATATTATTCTCAATTTCATGGAATTATAGATCTAAATCAGTTTCATATAGATATAGGGTTTTTTTCCTTGGGTGTTTGTTTCAAGGAACATGTATGTTAGGGTAGGGGATCTAGAGTTGTTTCGGTGGTCTATTTTCTAGTATTAGGGTGTGGTTTCTGTGGGTCAAATTCATTGGAACACTAAAGTTATGTGGATTCTCTCTCAAATCCACTTTGTTAGATCAAGTGGTTTTTGTTACAATTAATTTTGGGGCTTGAAATTACTTTTTATATTGATGTGAGAAATTGGTTAGAATTCTTTTAGACCAGGTCTTGTGGATTTTTTTGGAAAAAGGGTTTTTACGGTTGGATGATATTGTTGTTAAATATGAAAATGTATATTTTAAAATTTGTTGCTTGGATTGGTTAAAGTAAATGGTTTATGAAAATGAATTTTAATAAATATGTTTTTTGATTGAATATGGATATTTCCATGGAAAATTATTTAAGGGTGGTTTTTAAAAATAGGTGATTTGTTGAAGTGGTTTGTCATGTTATAGAAATAGTTATTTTCATGTTTTGGTGGCTTTGGTGGGTAATATGTTTGGTTGTGTCTTGTTGAAATGAGATGTGGAAGTGGGCGGGGAGTCTCACTATAAAAGGAGATGGATAGTGGTTGGAAGAATCCCAATATTGGATAGTGGTCGGAAATTACTGCTAGTCAGGAATAGGGTTAATAGGATGGGTGGAAGTCCCACAGTAACGGTTGCTTGGTTTTGTGTTGTTTTGAAAATAAAAAATTTTATGGGAAAATGTGTGATGTGGATATGGAATATGGAATGGTTATGGATTATGTTGTGTTATATGGATAAGTAAGGGTATGTTTGGCTTATTTTAAGGGTTACACTATTAAATGTTTTATATAAAATGTTTTATGTTATGTGTTAATGGTTTCATCTTAGAGGCGTGTGTAGGAAAATCATTTGGGGAAAACCTACTGAGTATTAGTACTCAACCCCTACTTTTTATCTTGGGTGATTTTGCAGATGTTGTATTTCGGGACACAGGTAAAGGTAAAACATAAAATGGCTAGTGTTTCTTAACGATTCATCAAACATGAGGTGGTTCTTGGAGTATGGAGCTTGGTGTGGAGTTGTGGAGTTTTTCCTGGTTTATTTTGGGTCTCTTGTTTAGTATTACACATGGTAATATGATATTGTGTTTGGATGTATTGGTTCTTGGGAATTCATTTGAAATTATTGGTTGTCTTATGGTAATGTATGGGTTTGATTTTTTTTGGTCATGCATTATATATTTTGTTGTTAGAGTACTGTTTGGTTGGTTGGTTGGTTGTACCTCAAGGGAAAATAGTTCCCCAATTTATTCTAAAATCCCTCGGCATTTATTTCTATTATTTGGTGCCTTGAGAACATAACTTATGGCCATGTAGCATTCCTCTACCCACAAAAGGAAATGAGATGGGGAAGGATGTTATAATTGGTATTATTTTGTTCAGTCTTTGTCTTTCAAGTGAGATTAATTGTTCTATCCGTGGTGTTGACCATTGTTCTTGGTGTTTACATTCGTTCTTGGACTATTCCTTGAGTCAAGATGGTAGTAAGACATAGGATTTTTAGAACATTGAATGTATAGAATAAAAGGATGTAGCTAAAGATTTTATGTTGAACATCATGTTACTAGGGAGTTGTGAACTTAAGAGTTTAGAGACACTTATTGGCATTGGATATCCCATTGTCAGGGGTGTATCCAATGAGATGAGGATGGAATGCATTGTAGAAATTACTTCCCACTAGTATGCAGATTTCATTAGGGGTATAATTATATATGGTGTGATATGAATTTTTGGATTTTAAAAATCTGTATTGGGTTTAAAACCGGAAGGGTTTGAAACATGGAAAACTATTTTTGAAAATTGGTTGGTTTTTAGAACATGGTGGATTTTTGAAAATAGTGCAATATGGGAAATGTGAACTTATGGAAAGCATGGTTGTGGTAGTTGTTATGTAATTGAACATGAAAATTTTATGTAATTTATTTTTAAGGAAGTGAGAATTATATTAGTTTTTTGTTGATAGAAATGGCACCAGGTAGGCATCCTAGAGACCAACTAGAGGAAGCTTCTGAAAATGTGGTTGCATGAGAGCCCCATGTGAAGTAGAAGCTAGTGAAGAGTATTTTGAATGCTTTGCAAGATGTGGAAAGTGAGAATAAAAAGGATGAACCAAGGCATGTGGAACATGCTGTTTGGTTTCAAATGAAGGATTCACCCATGTTTAGGTGTAATTCAGAGATAGAAAGAGTTGAAGTGTGGTTGAATAGAATGAATAAGATATTTGACATATTGGGAACACTGGAAGAGCATAATGTTATGTTAGACATGTATATGTTGGAAGATCATGCCCTTCAATTCTGGGAGTTAACGGTCTAAGCATGAATGGCCCAAATTTTGACAGGAGAGGGGTTTGGGGAATTGTTTATTAAAAATTTACACCCTCATGCAATATGAATTCATCACACAACATATTTATTAATTTTGCAGCATTGGAACATGGTGGTGACAGAATATGTTGCTATATTTATGAACATAGTTCGGTTTTCACCTAAGGTGGTTGGTAGTACATTTTTAAAGGCCCAAATTTCTTATGTTGGGTTTATCTAAGAAATTATTCCCAATATAGAGGTTCTATATAGAGATGATTACAAAAAATGGTGATTAGGGCTATAGTGGCTGAGGTTAATCCTATGGGGGCTATATGCATGGCATGTATTTTGGTACCCATAGAAAATAATGGGAACTTGAAAGCTGGGTTTTCGGGGAAGGCGGACAATTAAGTCCATGGTGCGAGCATAGCTCAGAATCCGACGATAGGATGTGTGAATCTTCCTCCAAAGTCTCAGAGTGATCTGGGAGGTTTTCAATGTAGTTATACAAGACACATCAAGTGGGATTGTATGGAACAACCTCAATCATATGATAATGTTATCTGTATGAGGAATCTACAATGATATTGTAATAATTCCTCATGTTCGGGTGTATGTGACACTCATCTGGGGTCATAGGGGTCTTATGCATCGATAGGATGGGGGTTGCATCATACCCCTCAACAATTGAGTAATGTGGGTCATGGTGATTCTCGGAATACCATGATGCCTCAGTTTGGTAATAAGATGCAGAGTGTTTCAAGTAAGCGGTTTTTTGGGTCTTAGGAGACAGTGATGGATGATCATTCGGGACCATCCACAGTGCGAGCTATGGTTCTTTTAAATTCAACATTGAAGCATGATTTATATGATACGGGTGCTTTTCATTAATTTATATCTTCTTGCATCGTTGACTTGTTGGGCTTAAGGGTGGAAATAATTCTATCTGTTTTGAAACTAAAAACACCTCTATATCAAAGAGTGTTGAGTAGTCCTCTATAGAGAATGTTGTTAAGTTATTGATGGAATTGAATTGATTTGGGATTTCTCAGTGGTTGAGATGGATGCTTCTGATATAATCCAGGGAATGGATTGGTTGGATACGTTAAGGCCAAAATCTATTACTATTCATGAACAATTAGTTTTGTGATGGAGGATGGCGTTATACATCTCTATATAGGGGATGATAGTGCAATGCTGGGTGAAACAGGTTTTTTAGCACCAAATCATAGCTCAATCTCCTATCAGTTAGAGATTTTTTCATTAGCATCGGTGGAAGGCAATGATAAGAGTCTTCTTACAACAGTTTTGGATCAGTTTATGGATGTCTTTCCCAAAGAATTCTCAGGGTTTTCAAACGCCAGAGAAGTTGAGTTTACGATTGATAATCTTATGGGGACCAGTCCTGTCTCATTTACTAATTACCTAATTGCACCATCATAATTGTGGGAATTAAATGTGATGTTGGAGGAGTTAAAAAACAAAGGGTTAATCTGGCGTAACATGTCTCCGTGGGTAGCACCGATTTTGATTGTCCAAAAGGCAGATGGAACCTAGATGCTATCTGTTGATTATCATAGACTTAATCAAGTTACTTTAATGAACAAATCTCCACTTCCACACATGAAAAATTTGTTTGACTAGTTTAGGGGATATCATTGGTTCTCCAAGATATTATTGAGGATAGGGTATAACCCATTACTGTCGAGGAAGTAGGATAATCAGAAAACAACTTTCAGATGTAGATATTTCCATTAAGATTATGGAGTTTGGCCGTTTGTTCTACCAAATACACCAGTGGTGTTCTTGGATGTAATTCATTGGATATTTCATAGTTATCAGGAATTTTTAATGGTCGTATTTATTGATGATATAATGGGGAATTTTGGGAGAAGTGTAGATCATGAGAAACAATTGGTGATCATGTTGGGGATCTTCAGGGATCATCGGTTGTATGTCAAATTGTCAAAGTGTCACTTTGGGATATATGTTGTTCGTTTACTTGGCCATGTTATTTTTGAGAGAGGTGTTTTAGTTGATCCTTAGAAGATAGAGGTTGTTATGTCTTGGGAACATCTAGATAATTCTTTTGAGATATAGATATTCCTCAATCTAGCTAGGAATTATCGATGTTTTGTTCTGGATTTCTCATGATTGACTTCACTGATGATTGATGTGACAATGAAGAATATCCCATATCTATGGGATGAGAATTTCCAGATATTATTTTAAGAGTTAAATGGTCTTCTTACATTAGAAAATATATTTGTTTTTTCAGAACTAGAAAAATGGTACATGGTGTTTTATGTGCATTAGGGTAAGGGTTGGTGTGTGTTCTCATACATTTGGAACATGTGGTTGAATATAGATCACATTAGTTGAGGTTGTATGAGAATAACTACCCAACACTTGATTTTTAGTTGGAAGTAGCAGTTCATGACTTAATGTTGTGGCATCATTATATATTTTTGAGAGATTTATAATTTTTACTGACCATAAGAGCTTATAGCATATTTTATCATAGTGACATTTGAACCTGGGGGAAAAGAGACAGATGGAATATCTCCAGATTTTTTATTTCGACTTAATGTACACAATAGGTAACGGAAAATTGGTGGTGGATGATTTAAGTAGAAAATAATATGATCAAGTAGTGAAACATGAATTATATCAGTGGCAGTTTATGTTGGTCATAGCCAACATGCAGTTGGAATTTGAGGACCAGGGTGGAGGAGGGGTCTTTTTTATAGTTTCGTTGGTTCTTGACTAGATTGGTTTGATTAAAGAAGCACAAGAAACTGATTTCAAGTGTATGGAGATGAGGTCGAGGTCGATGTTGGTGAGACCATGAAGGAAATGAACTAAATGTAAATTCAGTAATGTTTTTTCAGAATCAGATGGTGGTACCTATGTCTATTCGAGAAGAACTTATCAGGGCTTATCATCATTCCAGGTGGGTTTTCCATCCTAGAATTAAGAAAATGTATAAGGAATTGAAGGAATAGTTTTGGTGGGATGGTATAATATGCGATGTGGTCATGTTTGTCTCAAGATGCATGACTTATCAGCAAGTTATGAATGAGCATCAGTAGCTAGTTGTCATGTTGTAGTCTTTACCTATACCAGTGTAGAAATGGGAGAATATAGTAATGGATTTTGTGACGGGTCTCCAAGAGGTATCAGGAAACACAATTTCATATGGGTGATTGTGGATCATCTCGCAAAGATGGCCCATTTATTTCAGATTCGTGAATCTAATGAGGTGGAGGATATGTTCAAAATATTTATCTAATTGGTGGTAAATAGGAACTGTGTTCCATATTCAATTTTTATCAGATAGAGATCTAGGTTCACATCTTGTTTGTTGAAATCCTTCTAGTAGGCCCTTGGGACACAGTTGATGATGAATATGGCGTATTATCCTCCGATGGATGGCCTAACTAATAGAACAATTTATACATTTGAGGATATGTTAAGGTTGTCTGTGATGTATTTCGATGGTTCAAGGGAGGAGAACGTATCCTTGTGGGAGTTATCATCCAATAACAGTTATCAATATTTGATACATATGGATCTGTTTGAGGCTTTCTATGGGTTTCCATGTCTCTCTCCACTATGATAGGTGGAAATGGGTGTGAATTCAATGATCAGAATGATCATTTTCCAAGAGACTATACAGAAAATCATATTGATTAGGAATAGGATGGAGATAGCTCAATGTAGTCTTCAAATCATATGTGGTCCATCATCAATGAATATTGTCGTTCGAGGTGGGTGGTCATGTTATTTTGAGAATCACTCATAGATTAGGACATCATCTATTAGGGTAGAAGGGTATGTTATCACTGAGGTAAATTGGTCATATTGAGAAATGTAAGAGGATTAGAGAGATGGAATATCATTAGTATTTTCCACCTCAATTTAGTGTTGTGCACAATGTGTTTTATGTGTCACCGTTGAAAAAGTATCAGTTGGATCATGACCATATGATTAGTTGGGATCATTATGAGCTAGAATCAAATGATTCCTTAGTGATTTTACATGAGAATTGTGGATAGTCAAGAAATTTTATGTCATGGTAAAACAATCATTTTTTTTCTTGGTTTGTGGAAGCAAGGTCAGATTGAAGAGTAGACTTGGGAGCGGGAAAAAGAGATGACCAAGCAATGGCCCTAGCACTTCTGGAAAGTGGTAGTTCCCTACATTCCGAGGACGGAATGTACAATTGTGGGGAGAATGTAACACCCATGTTTGGAGGTCTATTTGTAACACCCCAGGATTTCATAGTACATTATCTCTTTAATGTAATTCAATTGTTTGCGCTACACGCAACACTGAGTACAAGCATATCAAGAACATTCAATCTAGACATTTAAAGAGGTTATGAATAATATTAACCACATTTTTAATTATATATATATATATCATATATAATTTTAACATTCACCTATTGTGTTTCTTAGACATAATATCTGGTAAAATTCAATTTTTCATATAAAAGAAGGGTCCTTCAAAAAATAAAAATTTACCGCCTTTTAATGGAGAAATTTTTTTAAATCCAATATTTGACAATTTTATATATTTAATTTGACAAAATAAAAATCTTCATTAGAAACGAGACATAAAAATTTAGTTTGGTAATATTTTTGTTACTTTTCGAATAACTTTCATATTTTGATGAATAGTGAAAATACTAAATATTAATTAAAAACAATTTTTTAATTGAAATAATTTACAGAATTAAATAATACATTTGAGTTTTTTTCAAGTATAATTAGATTAAATTTTTATCATTTAAAATACTTTAGGTCATTATAAGTAATTTTAACTTTAAATAGGGCATAAACACATATCAATCTTTGGATTGTTTTTACTTATCAAAAACCCGCTTTCAGGTTTTGACTATAAGAATTAATTTTAGATTAAATAATGAAACATCTATGTTTTTTATTTGGTAAAATTGACCTCATTTTGGAATTTATAATATCAAAATTATCATTGAATGATTTTTTGGTATTTTTCTGAAAACATTCGATTTTCAAGGAATAGTGACAAACACTCCCTCATTGTTTAAAACCGAATTTCTTATTTAAATAATTATTTTTAAATTAAAATATATTTTTTAAAAAAATAAATACATAATACCTATATAAAAAAAGGTAATTCATTGTCGTTATTTTATTATAATATTACATTTATAAAATTTTATTGATTTTTTAACATCTTTTTCCCAACTTTTAGGCACGTTATCCAATTTTTGTAAAACGTAATTTTACTACTTCTGTGAATTGAATTTCAAAAATCTGAGAGACATGTATGATATCATTATGTAAAATTTGGTTCAATTGTATGAAAATAATTTTTGGTGAAGACTATCATTTGAGTTATATTTAACATGGTTAAAAGTAAATAGGGTAGTTAAATGTATAAGTGATATTATAATTACACTAACAGTTGTATGAATTCTGTTGGGTAAGTATATTTAGACCTAAATCAACCATAGGAATAAAATATGATCCTTTTATATCCACTAGTATTAGATTAAGATATTTATTATTATATTATTTATTGAAGAGTAAAAAGTGTTAAATTATATTTTTTATAACTAAACCATTTTTGACATATGGTTATACCTAAGATAAATTTCACATTAAATATTTATTGGAATTTGAAAAAAATTCCTACATCATGGTATTATATTTATAATTAGCCATTAAATAATTAAATTTATTTATTAAACAATAATTATTTAGTAATTGCTTTATTGATGAATGATTAAATTAATTGATATTATAAATATTAAAATAAATGTAAATCGAGACTTTCCATGCATTCCATGAATTTTAGTGGTTAATATGACATGTTAGGGTGGATTAAATAGTTTTTTTGAAGTGATCAAGTTGTTATTACTTTCACAAAAATCAAATACTAAATAGTGTCAAACTGGCATAAATGAGTTTTTAAGACAAATAATACTTTATTAAATTATATAATATTCATAAAAATCCAAGGTTCAAACAAAGGACTTATAAAAGGTAAGATATGTCAATAATTAATCACTTTTGGTTCTCTTGTATTTTTATAGTATGTTTATTAACCATTTATTATCATAATAGAAGAATACATTGTTAAAGTTAAACTATTTAAGTAAGAGTTAAATCTAAAAGATAATGTTAATATGGTGAACGAAACATGTCTAAAACATATTGTTTGTGATATTTTCGACCCAGAACTACATTATCCTAAAAATAAATTCTTTTGGAGCCATTATAAACGGAATATGATTGTATAATAAAATAATATTTCAAGCTTTTCATAAAGTGACCCTCTTCTCTCTTATAAAAGGGTACTTCCCCGTCTCTTAATTTCACACATACAAAGCCATTTGTATCGAAAAAACCTAATCAAATATCCTCCCAACTACTCTAAATGCGACCTAGGTGCATTAATTTTATAATATATTTTACCTAATGAAACCTTTTGATCAAATCAAAAGGAAGCACCCGAAGAAGAGGTAATTTTTTCATAACCTCGTTCAATGTTCTTTTCTTCTTCCATTTCTTCATTAACTTTTGTTTCCATATGAAAATAATAATTCTTGTACCTTCTATGTACTGTTATTTTAATATAAATATGGTACAACCATATTCATTAGTTTATTCATCCTATGAATGAAAAAGTCACCATACATGCATACATACAGCTTACCGTCTCCACATCGTGGTGTAGTTTGTAATTCCACACATCATTATTTGGATTGGTATAATAATCATTATAATTGATTTTAATAATAAATATAACATGTTAATTAATCTTTCTATATGATATACCATCCAATTAAATACAATTTCCCAATCAATAGAATGATATTTTTGCTCGTACGTACGTACGGATTACCGTCTCCACAAATGCAATGATATACATTCCCCATTATAATAATTATAGAATAATTTTCATTTTTTGATTAAAAATAATGTATGGTAACTTAATATCACTCTGGATATTAATCAAATACATATTATCCATAAAAAAACACGTCTAATGTATCAAAACATATAAAGGGAAACAAATCAGTGAACAGTTAAAATAATGATACTAGTGAAATATTATTAATAAAGTGATATTTGAAGATCATATATGATATCATATTTAGGTATGTGGTTTTTTAAAAATTTAATAAAAATGATTTAACTATTATACCATATTTTAACATACCCTCGACCAAGGAGAAGTTTAATTAAATATTAATTCTACAATCTCTTCATTATCCGAGATTGTTTATACGTGAGTATCTACCGGGACCTCATTATCATCCACATCCGTGTTTCTTAAAAATTTATTTCTAAATATTTTTACTACATATTAGACTATAGTTTAATTTATTTTATACCCATGTTTTACTTTTTATAAAATTTATATAAATGAATATTTCTGTTGTTTTCCAAACAATGTCCTTTACGACCATTTTAAAAAAATTAATGAAAGAATGTTTTTGTAACTTATTCGGTAGGTGTGGCTATTTTCCACCATTATAACACATTCAAAGCTTCCCCTCCAAGATTATAAGAATATTTTCAAAATAAATGTTTTATTTTATAATTATGTGTCTTTATAATTAATTAAAAATGGAAACAAATATTTCTCTCAAATAGTTTTGATTTCATCAATTTCAACAACCTTTTATGGATTTTACACATGTTTGAGGTTTATTTATTATGATAAAATATTCCATATTATATTGATAGTTTTGTGATATTTTTTAATGTGGATGTGTTATTTTTATACCATTCATGGTTTATAGTCAATGGATTAACATTTAATATTCTAGTTTTAATACAAATGTTTATGTTAGGTTTCAACATTTTTATATGAGGAATGCATAGGACATAGTAAGTGATGAGTGGAGCCCATTATTTCTACTCGATGCATCGATAAGTCTCTTGAGACAATCTAGTTTCAGGGCACAAGGCCATGAAAAAATCTTACCTGTAGTCCGGGTATGAGGCCTTGACTTTGTAGTTATGATGTCTGACATTATGAAATCCATCATTATGAAATTGGGTATTGATAATACATGTGATTATTCTACTAGTAGAATATCAATGTGAATGAGTAAATGTCATTATTTGATTTATAATTTCTATCTTATGATTATGTTTATGTTTAAATATATAGTGTTTTAGTCTTTTACATTTCCATAAATATTTCTGATTATTTATGATAGTTTCTGCTATATTGTTATTCTTACTGAGCATTTGAAATCACCCCTTTCTATGTTTTATTATTCCCATGATGAGAATAAGTATATTATGATTGACCTACTGGGATAATCTAAAGTATATGAGTGTGTTTAAAGGTTAAACAATGTTGTTTTTTTATTCTTTGATGTAATGTAAACCTCATGTATGTATCTAGAACTTTCAATGCTACTAAACTAATTTATCATTCAAGACTTGATCTCATTTGATCATGCATGTATTATGTAATAATGCCCCGACATTGGGTAACATGGTTTGAGGCATTACAGTTGGTATCAGACAATGTTTACTAAAAAAACATGGACACTATATTTATAAAAACATTGATTATAGAACATTACCCTAAGATAATATTTGAGGACTAATATTGGAGAAAATCCAAAATAAATTGGTAGTGTAAATTTTATGTGGTATTTCAAAGTAAATACATCCATCTATGGATACAAATAGGTAGTGGTGGATCTGGAAAAGTTGTACCTAGGATTGAAAACTCTGACAAGGTGTTTTGGGCTTGACCCATGGTATCCTGATACATGACAACGGGCCTTGATGCACTCTTAGTATTGACAATCCTAGGGGATATGCTTAGGATAATTCAAATTTTTCATTACAAACAATTATGAAGGATTTATGAGTAAATATTCCCCAAAGAATAAATTTTTATTATTATGGAATATTTGCATCAAATTTTCAATTTATGTTAGGTATTTAAAAAATTTGGAATTATGCATTGTGAATCATTAACTAATCTATTGTATGATAGTTTTTAGAAATGGTGCCTAGTAGAAATAATGATAACTTCCATAATATGCATGATAAAATGTGTAAGAAGGATCATATATGTCATGGTATTAACCCAAAATTAATTAGGGAAATATTCTCCCAAGTATTCTAATAAGATTATGAAATAATATCTTGAGATAATACAATACATAAATAATTCTCTGAGTCCTACGGCTTTAAATGGAATCTAGAGAAGAAAAGGTTGGTAGAGTGAAAGATGGATAAAGGGGATTAGAGAAGAAGGATTTTTTCATATGTGATAACTATGAGAAGAATCACCATTGAAAATGAATGAAGGGAACGAGAGCATTATATAAGTGATGATGAAAAGTACAGCATGTATGTGATTTCAAGGGTAAGAAAATTGTTTCAAATGTATAATGCTTCATCTGCAAGGATTTGGGACACTACATGAATTGATGTACCAATCATTAGTGTATACTAAAAATAATGATTTTGGAGAATAATAATGTTATTATAATTCCAAAGATAAGAAAAATAATTATTGTTCTTTTATATTAATTAATAAATTATGTCTTTTGAATTTTGTATCATAGTTGTACTGGTTATATTAATTATGGAAATAAAAAGGATGGTATTGAAGTACAATTTCATTGTGGGTTTGAGATTTTATGGTACTATGAAAAGTGAATCATTAGTAAGTTATAATTTTTGGAAAATATATGGTTGAAGAAAATATAAACCTTAACATAGTATTGATACTGATGTATTGATTTTGGAATAAGAGACAGTTGATTTAGATAAATTATATTGGATATTCATGACTACCTTGGAACTGATTAGTGGTTTTTGTAATTGACCATTGTTGGAGTATTCAATATTTTAGGATATAAGGAATATATAGTATTCTATTAGGAATAAGGGAGCATGAATATAATCAATAAGATTTTATGGTAATTCAGGGAGTTACCATGTTTTAATAGAATATATGGTGACGGTACACACACTAGTGCAGAAAACGTTTTTTACGTCAGTTATTTTTTATTATTTACGTCGGTTTTTAGGCGACGTTAATACGGACGACGTTATAAATAACGTTTTTTACGTCGGTTATTTAAAACCGACGTAATATCCCTAACTTCACGGTGGTTATCACGTCGGTTCATATAATAACCGACGTGATAAATATGCGCGGGGGGATTTATCACGTCGGTTATTCCCTAAACCGACGTGGTAAAAGGCCTGGGATATCGTTTATCACGTCGGTTATGTCATAACCGACGTGATAAACCCTTCCCCTGGCCTATTACCACGTCGGTTATTTAGGAAACCGACGTGATAAAAAGGCCTGGGAAACGTTTTAGCACGTCGGTTATTCAATAACCGACGTGGTAAATCGATTCCCAGGCCTTTTATCACGTCGGTTATACTAAGCACCGACGTGATAAAATCCCCGGGAAAGGTTTATCACGTCGGTTCTAGAAAAAACCGACGTGATAAACCCCTACCGATTATTTACCACGTCGGTTATTTTATAACCGACGTGAAAGAATTTTTTTTTTTTAAATAATTGCACTGCTCTCACCAAAAAGCAACCAGAAACCAAACAAAAATAACCATGCCAGCCCTCCCCCAAGCCCCAACTGAACCCCACCCTCATCTATACCCACCTAACAACCTGGCCAGCCCTCCCCCACCACATTGGAGCCCCACCACAACCCTTGGACACCCCTCCCATATCCCTTGGACACCCTCCACCCCTTGGACACCCCCAAGACCCCTAGTACAGCCTCAAACACCCATTGGACACCCCCCCACACCTTGACAGCCCTCCCAGACCCCTTGGACACCCCCCCCCCTCATTTACACCCAACCTGCCCCTTGGACACCCCCCCCACCCCTTCGACAGCCCCCCCACCCTCATTTACACCCCCCGAACACTAGGACAGCCCCAAACACCCCTTGGACACCCCTCCCATATCCCTTGGACACCCCCCCACCCCTTGGACACCCCCCCACCCACTGGACAGCCCCCCACCCCCTGGACACCCCCCCGACCCCTTGGAAACCCCCCCTACCCCTTGGAAACCCCCCTACCCCTTGGAAACCCCCCCTACCCCTTGGAAACCCCCCCATCCCCTTGGACAGCCCCAAACACCCCTTGGACACCCCTCCTATAACCCTTGGACACCCCCCCACCACTTGGACACCCAACCGACTCCTTGGACAGCCCCAAACACACCTTGGACACCCCTCCCATATCCCTTGGACACCCCCCACCCCTTGGACACCCCCACCCTCATTTACACCCCCCCGACCCCTAGGACAGCCCCAAACACACCTTGGACACCCCTCCCATATCCCTTGGACACCCCCCAAACACCCACCCACCCCCTTGGAACCTCTCCCCCCATACCAAAATCCAGACCAGAAAAACCATCAACAGTAGACCAAAACAAGAAGTAGAGAAAAATTAAACATTCACTTATATAACATTCAAAACTTACAATGTCAACTTCAAAAAAAACTAAATCCAACCTAAACGACTACGAAATACACAATTACATTGACAATATTCAAAATTACATTTTACATTACAAACAACTAAAAGTCAATCGAACCTGTAAAATAATTTGACCACTCCACTTGTAAGTGTTTGATATCTTCAGCAGTAAAGGGTTGAGGGTCATCAAAAAGCTACAAAGGAAAAGGATAGTAGTCAACGTGTATAATGAATAAATCAAATTGAAATATTATTAGAAAGAGGAAATCTTACCAGGTCAAAACTCAGAACTGTCCCAGTTGTTATTATTTCATACATAAATCTTAACATGTAATATCCGCATTCGATGATGCCTTGTTGCTCATGACATTTCTGTTTGAATGAGTGTAAATTCAATATATTATTTTTATGTAATAAATCAAAATGTACAAATTATAAATGGATATTTACCTTCGCATGTACATATTTGATCTTGTAATTCCTTTTCTTTGCGCTTTTTCGAAAGTGGACCCATGCCCTGTTAGAAAATAATACGAATGGGGTAAATTTAAAATTCATTATAATATATAAAACTATTGTGAAATTGAAACTTACGTTTCCAATATATTCTTAAAACTTTCTCGCACATCATCATGGAGAGAGCATATCCAATAAAGTGTTTTCTCCCTAGGGCAAAAAACCCCTAACATCCAATGATCCCTGAGAAAAGGAAATTTAACGTTAGTGGTTTTTTATGTTAAAATATAATTAACTCTTTGAGAGGGATGTGTTTCATACCTCTCACAAAAAGGCATCATCCAACACTGTGTGATTACATTCTTTTCAAATCTATCAGCAATATAAAGCATTCTTTGTTCCTCATCCAATGCACATGCTTCAGGGGAAATCAATTGTGGGTCCATGAATCCATATACATCTGTCAGCTCATTCCTCTCACAAATTTTATACATATACCTAATACAAAGCAGACATAAGTATACATTTTTAATAAATATAACGCAAGGAAAAGGAGTTAAGACTTACATGATAAAAATTTGCACCACGTTGATGCCCATCTTATCTCCAGTGACAAACTCCATGATATCACTTTTCATAATCCCCACACATAGTTCACGTCCACAGACATGAGCTTCCATTGTAAAGTCATAATGATCCGCCAACAAATTTGAATATCTTGACAATTTGTCAAGACTGCTAGTATCTGCATCTGATGTCATAGCTATCTGTCTTTGTTGTTGTCTATACAGTATTTCTTTACCTTTGAAGTATTCCTGTAAAAATAAATTGAAAAATATATTAGTTTTCAAATGATAAAACATTAATAAAAATATAAAATAAAAGATATAACATCCATACCTCTATGGTAATGAGTCGAAGAAGTCTGGATGGCCAAAGTAAAAAATGGCCGATACTATGTCCAACTGTCGTCACCTCATCTGTAGGTAATGGTATCCGAGCTGATCTATCTATAATAGCCTGTACAGTGACCCTCTGATTCTCTACCTCTAACTGTTGATGATGAACTGTATCTCCTATACAATATACCATCCCATATTCAACTATATGATGTTGAGGATCATCAACATACAACTCACAATAAGTAGGTAGCTGCGGCGGAGGAGGAGGATCAAAAATGGGGTCCGCAGGCTGAGGTGGGGGAGTGGGAGCTACTGGGAGAGGTGGAGTGGGAGCTGCACCCTGAAATTGTCTTTGCAAGTCTGCAAACATTAACTGCACCGATGCTCTAATCTTGTCCTCCATTGTCGCATTAATATTATGGACTTCAGCCTCCAACGATTCTATTTTTTTTTTATAAACTCCCTCAACGTTAGAAGTTGAGGAACGTGGCAACACTTTTCTTACCGATACACCTGCCGAATATCCTCTTACACGGCCAGGATGTTCGGGCTTTCCCAATGCCACAGATAAAATATCTTCCCTCCCAGATGGTGTAAATGTCCCCTGTGAACTCTGCTCCTCAAGAGAGTCCTGTAATAATTAATTGAACTTTTCTATAATGATTGGAAATATATGACGAAAATAGTAAACTTAAATAAATAAAATAGATATCTTACAATCCTCTCAACTACGAGTCTCGATTCTTCCGAAAGATATTGTCCTTTTTTGCCCTTCCGAGCTCTTTTCCATTTCTCATGTCTAGATGGAGGGGATGGAGGGGCCACCTCTCCAGAGCTTGAAGACTCAGCTCTTAGTTGTTGAAATTTTTCTGCCATCATTTGTTCTTCCAATAATGCATACCCTCCCCGAGATAAACTATGAGGGTATACATTTTTAGATTGGATCTCTTGATGAGCTTTCCTTGTTTGCTGTAAATTAAGAATAAGTAATCATTAACAAAACAATAATAAGATCATTTATATAAGAAAGCTTATAAAAGTTTACATTGCCCTTACCAAAAATGATTCTTTTCTTCTACTTTCAAAAAATTGTCTCCATGTGTCTTCATCTATAAAAGGATATATACGACATGGATTCTCACGACTCCTATGACCATAAATGAAATCATATGAGAGGGTTGATTTGAAATCCCTCCATCTCCTAGCAGCCAACGATAAGCATTTCTTCCTGACTCCTCCAGTGTCAGGAATATCAAATGTCATCTGATAAAAAAGAGGTTAAAAATATTATATATACTAGAAACATTTAAAGAACAGTCAAACAATAGCAAAAGATCTTACCAAAATGGTCTCCCACAGCTGAGAAATTATCGCCTTATCCACACTTCTCCAATCATCATAAAGAATGCTTACTTTGCTCTTAGCCTGAGTTGCTACAAAACCCTTAAAATCTTTAGCATTTGGACCTCTAGGAAGATCATCCTCATCAAACTCCACGACTATCCTCTCCTCCTTCGTACGGGCAAGTGATAATTTTGGTAAACGTGTGCACCCACGCTTACCAACCTTTGAACTCTTTTTCGTAATAGGAGCATGTGAATGTTCCTCCCCAGATGTATGACCAATATGCTCATCTCCAGAATCATGTGGCTGATCAACTGATTGATCTGTCATTTTCCTTCAAATCAAAAAAACAAACATTAGTTCACAAATAGAAAAGTGTACTAAATTACATAATAGTAAACATCGGTAATATGATAAGCATGTTAAACAATGATAAACATGGTAAACACAGGCAAAATGTTGCCAAGGAGTTGGCATAAGAAAGCTGAAAAGTGGACTCACTGATGCCACCGGCCGGCCGCTGGCTCACCACCGGCCGGCCGGTGGAGCAGACAGCCTTCCTCTGTCTGGACCACCGGCCGGCCGCTGGATCACCACCGGCTGGCCGGTGGACCAGACAGAGCCTTCCTCTCTGTCTAAACCACCGGCCGGCCGCTGGCTCCTCACCGGCCGGCCGCTGGTGATCCAGACAGAGAGGAAGGCTCTCTGTCTGGTCCACCGGGCGGCCGGTGGTGATCCAGCGACCGGCCGGTGGACCAGACAGAGAGCCTTCCTCTCTGTTTGAACCACCGGCCGGCCACTGGCTCAACACCGGCCGGCCGCTGGTGATCCAGACAGAGAGGCTCTGTCTCTGTCTGTACCACCGGCCGGCCGCTGGCTCACCACCGGCCGGCCGCTGGTGATCCAGACAGAGAGGAAGGCTCTCTGTCTGAACCACCGGCCGGCCGGTGGTGAGCCAGCGGCCGGCCGGTGGTACAGACAGAGAGGACCGGTTGCCGGTGCGCGCAGGACTTCTCCTCTTTACGGTTTTTATTGTTTTATCGTTTTGGTTTGATACATATTTTAATAAGTAAAAAATTTACAGTATCTAACATTATATGAAAAAACTAAATGTAAACAAGATATATACTTGTGTTACCTGTAATTTTAGGAATGTACAGTTGGATTGTTTTCCCAAATTCCTTCGTCGTGATCGTTCCTAATGGCACAAACCATGTCTTCAACATACTCATCATTATGTTCTGTTAATCTTTCCATGGAAGTAGGGATCTCACATAAATCAGCATCTTCATCAAATTCATCCTCACCAACATATTGGTTTTTCCCTTGTAAAACAACAGCCCACTGCATATCTGATTGATCTACTACATAGAAAATTTGTTTGGCATGTGTTGCCATTATAAAAGAATCAGCTGTGTCTTCCAATCTATTCAGATTAACAAGTGTCATTCCAAATTCATCGTGTCTGACACTGTTGTTACCGATAAACCATTTACAGTTAAAAACGGGAACTTTAATTTTAAAGTAATCAGCCTCCCATATGTCTTCAATCACTCCATAATATGCACTTGATGCCGAAATTGGGTTTCTGTCCTTAGCACTCGAAAAATGCATTGCTTCTGCAAACACCAATACACCACTATTCTGAACTGCACTTCTGTTGTCCTGAGCTTTCGTATGAAATGTATAGCCATTAATGTCATAAGCGGACCATGTTATCACATTTAAAGATGGACCACCCACTATCCATTTTAATGTCTCTGATACATCTGATCTACCAAGCAAGGTCTTTTTAAACCATGGCAAAAAAGTTTTGTTGTGCTCATTCAAAATCCACATTTCTTTCTTCTTTGGATGACATTGTTTCAACTCATTAATATGCAATGTGATATACGGTTGAACATCAGCTATGTTATTCAAGATGTATGATTCTAACTTCTTCATATGTTCAGCTAACAGTGATTTGACTTTCAAGCCACGAATCCCCTTTCCCTCATTATTAACCCGTTCATGGCGAGATGGAGGCAAACCTATGTGTTGCGCCGTAGCCAAGTAACTCGTACAAAACTCTGCTACCTCCTCAGAAATATACTTTTCAATAATGGAGGCTTCAGGTCGATATGGATTTTTATCATATCCCTTTAATATTTTCATATACCTTTCAAAAGGATACATCCAACGAAGATATACAGGTCCACAAAGCCTTATTTCTCGAACCAGATGAATCAGTAAATGCACCATCATATCAAAAAAAGTTGGAGGAAAATACATTTCCAAATGACAAAGTATAATAATTGCATCCTTTTCCAAAATGTTCAAAGCATTCACATCAATCGCCTTGTTGCAAATTGAATTGAAAAAATAACACAACCTCATTATAGTCTTTCTGACACGGATGGGCAATATTCCACGCAGTGCAACTGGTAGAATTTGTTGCATCATGACATGACAATCATGTGATTTCATACCTATCAACTTCAAGTCTTTCAATGAGACAAAATGTTTTACATTTGAAGAATAACCTTGAGGCACTTTGATATCATGAAGACACTGACAGAAGCTACTTTTCTCCCTCTTCGATAATGTATGACAAGCCGGGGGAAGAAATGTTCGTCTTCCTTTAAGAGTGGGAGCTAACTCTAAACGTATTCCCATTGACAGTAGGTCTAACCTTGCATTCAACCCATCTTTTGTCTTTCCTTTAATATCTAGCAATGTTCCGATCAAAGAATCACAGATATTCTTCTCCACGTGCATGACATCAATATTATGATTGACTTCATGATACCTCCAATATGGTAGCTCAAAAAATATTGACCTTTTCTTCCAAATATGTCTATCATTACCAGATTTCTGTGTCTTTCCCAATGTCACATCAAGGTTTTTCACCCTCTCAAAATACAATTCTGGGGATAAAGGTTGAGGTGCAGTATCAAATTCTTGTGAGCCATTGAATGCCTTTTTTAGTCTTCTATAAGGGTGATCCATAGGCAAAAACTTTCGATGACCCATGTACACTGTTTTCCTCCCATGATGCAATTGACAATATGACGTCCGTTGTTCGCAAATTGGACATGCTTTATGCCCTTTAACACTGTATCCAGACAAATTTCCATATGCTGGGAAGTCATTTATAGTGAATAGAAGCACTGCATGCAGTTGAAAATATTCCATTTTATAAGAATCATACACCCTAATACCATCAGCCCATAAAAGTTTCAAATCATCAATCAGCGGTGACAAGTATACATCAATATCATTGCCGGGTTGCTTTGGACCAGAGATCATGATACTCAACATGACATATTTGCGCTTCATACAAACTTCAGGAGAGAGGTTGTAAATTACCAATAAAACAGGCCATGAACTATGTGTGCTACTGAGGGTTCGGTATGGATTCATTCCATCTGTGCACAAGCCTAGTCTCAGATTTCTAATTTCATTTCCAAATGTAGGGTACTGGGCATCAATTTTCTTCCATTGTGGACAATCAGCTGGATGACGTATTTTTCCATCACATACCCGCTCATCAGCATGCCATCTTAACCTTTTTGCATCATGTGAATTAGCAAATAAACGTTTGAAACGAGGAATTATAGAAAGATACCAAAATACCTTTGAAGGGAGCTTTGTAATCTCTACATCAGCTTGTGATTTTTCTTTCACCTTATACCGTGATGTCCCACATTTGGGACACTCTTTCAGAAATTCATATTCCTTCCTATATATAATGCAGTCATTCGGACATGCATGTATTTTCCTGTATCCCAATCCCATCGGGCATAATATTTTTTTGGCCTTATAATGTGAATCTGGAAGATCGTTATCTTTTGGAAGAATGTCTTTCATCAATTGTAGCAGCTCTGTAAAACTTCTGTCACTCCATCAATGTTTCGCCTTCAGGTTAATCAATCTTAACACCGCCGACAAAACCGTAAAATCTGTACAACCAGGATATAATGGTTTTTCGGCATCACCATATAGACGTGCAACTCTCGGTTCTATCTCAATTTGTTCTGCTACAATATCGCGAATCATTTCATCAATTCCATCGGAGTTACCATCTTGCGATTCATTATCATCAGTGACATTCTGTCCAGTTTCGCCATGCCAAATCCAAGGGTTGTAACTCGGATTGAAACCATGACAAATCAGATGATCTTTTATCTCTCTACTTTTCAACTTCTTCATATTCAGACATTTCAGGAATGGACAGAAAAAAATGTCACTACTTGGAACATTTCGTTTAGCAAATTCCAAAAAGGCATCAACACCTTCCTCATATTCATTGCTCATTCGATGTGCCGTAATCCAACTTCGACTCATTATTACCTATAAAAAATAGCAAAAATATATATATTTTTTAGATAAGACAAATATATGTTTATATGAAAAAAATCATAATTTGAATATAACAATTTTGAAATATAAAACAAATCGATGTGTAAACCCCCCTGGACACCCCCCGACCCCTCTGGACAGCCCCCCACCCCTCCTGGACACAACCCCCCACCCCCGACCTGCTTGGACACCCCCCTGGACACCCCCCAACCCTCTGGACAGCCCCCCACCCCTCCTAAACACCACCCCCACCCCCTACCCCCTTGGACACCCCCCTGGACACCCCCAACGCCCACCCACACCCTTGGACAGCCCCCCACACCCACCCACCCCCTTGTAAACCCCCCTGGACACCCCCTGACCCCTCTGGACAGCCCCCCACCCCTCCTGGACACCACCCCCACCCCTACCCCCTTGGACACCCCCCTAGACATCCCCCAACCCTCTGGGCAGCCCCCCCACCCACCCGGACAACCCCAAATACCCTCTGGAGAGGCCGCCACCCACTTGGACAGCCCCCCACACCCATCCACCCCCTTGGACAGCCCCCCACACCCATCCACCCCCTTGGACACCCCCCTGGACACCCCACCGACCCCTCTGGACAGGCCGCCACCCCCTTGGACAGCCCCCCACACCCACCCATCCCCTTGGACACCACCCTGGACACCCCCCGACCCCTCTAGAAAGCACCCCCACCCCTCCTGGACACAACCCCCCACCCCCGACCTGCTTGGACACCCCCCTGGACACCCCCCAACCCTCTGGACAGCCCCCCCACCCCTCCTAAACACCACCACCCACCCCCTACCCCTTGGACACCCCCCTGGACACCCCCCAACACCCACCCACGCCCTTGGACAGCCCCCCACACCCATCCACCCCCTTGGACAGCCCCCCACACCCATCCACCCCCTTGGACACCCCCCTGGACACCCCACCGACCCCTCTGGACAGACCGCCACCCCCTTGGACAGCCCCCCACACCCACCCATCCCCTTGGACACCACCCTGGACACCCCCCGACCCCTCTAGAAAACACCCCCACCCCTCCTGGACACAACCCCCCACCCCCGACCTGCTTGGACACCCCCCTGGACACCCCCCAACCCTCTGGACAGCCCCCCCACCCCTTTTAAACACCACCACCCACCCCCTACCCCCTTGGACACCCCCCTGGACACCCCCCAACACCCACCCACGCCCTTGGACAGCCCCCCACACCCACCCACCCCCTTGTAAACCCCCCTGGACACCCCCGACCCCTCTGGACAGCCCCCCGCCCCTCCTGGACACCACCCCCCACCCCCTACCCCCTTGGACACCCCCCTGGACATCCCCCAACCCTCTGGACAGCCCCCCCACCCACCCGGACAACCCCAAATACCCTCTGGAGAGACCGCCACCCACGTGGACAGCCCCCCACACCCATCCACCCCCTTGGACACCCCCCTGGACACCCCACCGACCCCTCTGGACAGGCCGCCACCCCCTTGGACAGCCCCCCACACCCACCCATCCCCTTGGACACCACCCTGGACACCCCCCGACCCCTCTGGACAGCCCCCGACCCCTCTAGATAGCACCCCCACCCCTCCTGGACACAACCCCCCACCCCCGACCTGCTTGGACACCCCCCTGGACACCCCCCAACCCTCTGGACAGCCCCCCCACCCCTCCTGGACACCACCACCCACCCCCTACCCCCTTGGACACCCCCCTGGACACCCCCCAACACCCACCCACGCCCTTGGACAGCCCCCCACACCCACCCACCCCCTTGTAAACCTCCCTGGACACCCCCGACCCCTCTGGATAGCCCCCCGCCCCTCCTGGACACCACCCCCCACCCCCTACCCCCTTGGACACCCCCCTGGACATCCCCCAACCCTCTGGACAGCCCCCCCACCCACCCGGACAACCCCAAATACCCTCTGGAGAGGCCGCCACCCACGTGGACAGCCCCCCACACCCATCCACCCCCTTGGACACCCCCCTGGACACCCCACCGACCCCTCTGGACAGGCCGCCACCCCCTTGGACAGCCCCCCACACCCACCCATCCCCTTGGACACCACCCTGGACACCCCCCGACCCCTCTGGACAGCCCCCGACCCCTCTAGATAGCACCCCCACCCCTCTTGGACACAACCCCCCACCCCCGACCTGCTTGGACACCCCCCTGGACACCCCCCAACCCTCTGGACAGCCCCCCCACCCCTCCTGGACACCACCCCCCACCCCCTACCCCCTTGGACACCCCCCTGGACACCCCCCAACACCCACCCACACCCTTGGACAGCCCCCCACACCCACCCACCCCCTTGTAAACCCCCCTGGACACCCCCCGACCCCAAATCCATGCACCTATGCCATGGTTGTGTGTGAATCAAGTAGTAACAACTGTAAAAGGGCAACCCATCCAAATGGACACGCCCCAACCCTCTCGGGGATTTATAGAAAACGATGAAAAATTAGTGAAATCATAAAATTACTCAATATTGCAAGTCGAACAAATAGATCTAGGGATGATAAATAAGATTATGGTGCCAAAACGAGTTAAAAGGGTTCGCAATCGAAGAATCTTAGCTAGTTTCAACAAAAAAATCACAACACATATATATTTACTATCCGCGAAAAAAAACGAACGAGTGGGAGGATTACCTGAGTGCTGCGAGTTTAGATGATTGATCCGAGGAGATTAAATATGAGAAACGATGATCGCAAAACGAATCTAAACCAATGAAATGGACGAGCCGATTCGGGTTTACGCGCGAGAGAGACGAGTCGCGACTGTCGAAGGTAAACTCGCGAATGACAATCCACGGGTCTGGGTAAATTTTTAATTGAGTTATCACGTCGGTTATTCAATAACCGACGTGATAATTGTTTTAAAAACATTTATAACGTCGGTTATTTCAATAACCGACGTAAAAAACTTCCTCCGATTCATTGTTTACGTCGGTTATATAATAACCGACGTAAAAAATGGCTCAAAATCCGCGTTTTTTTACGTCGGTTATGGAATAACCGACGTCAAAAACATCTGCGGATTCTTTTTTTACGTCGGTTATTTTATAACCGACGTCAAAAAGCCTCCAAAAACCGCGTTTGTTACGTCGGTTATTCAATAACCGACGTGAAAGGGCCTTCGAAAACCGCGTTTTTTACGTCGGTTATAAAAATAACCGACGTAAAAAACGAAGCCGCGAGATTAATAACGTCGGTTATTTGTATAACCGACGTTAAATGTGTACCGAACACAGGTTTTTACGTCGGTTATTTCTTAACCGACGTAAAAAACCTCGTTTTACATATTATGACGTCGGTTTTATATAACCGACGTAAAAAATGGTGACGTAAAAAACGTTTTCTGCACTAGTGACACATGTTATTATATGGAAAAAAGAGATCTTCATTATGTTATCTGGACCATCATTATAAATTTTTGGACGATGAGTTTGGACACATGTATTTTTTACATGTATAAATATTGGATTGGATTAATTTGTACATTGGAGAATATGTTTTAAGGTTAAAACATTTATTAATATTATTTTTGGGTTTTTTTATAAAAAAATACTGAATATTGGGCGAAAACCTGTTGCGTCCAACAAGGCTGTGAGAATTGAACCCACTACCGAAGGGAGAAAAAGGCGCATCACCTACCATAGGACTATGTGATTTCCTGGTTTGTATAATGTAGTTTTTTGTAAAATGGTATGAAAGATGAATTACAAATTTATTTATTTTTAAACCCTATACGATTAAGTTTAATAGAATATTTTTGAATTCTATTATCTTTTGAAGAGAAAGATGAGTTTGTGGTAGATATTTGTTATTGGATTCAACTCTACTTGTCAAGTATTTTTTTTTCTTATTCTATGATGAAATTAATTACTAAACATTAAGGAAATGATATCAAAACCAAAAATGTGTTATCCTAATACCTTAGGTTTTGTTCAACCAATGATATTTTTATGGCTTTGAGGCCATCAATTTTCCATTTATTGTTCACTTTTTTGTGATTGATGACCTCAATCACTCCTTGTATATATTTACATATTTTATCCAATTACGTGCATAAAATTTCCACAAATTTTCTCCTATTTGAAAACCTAATTCTATGGGGTCTTTTTCATTTCCCTTTCTCTTTTATTAAGACTAAATTTTAGTAACCCTATTTCTGATGTGTGTTATCCACAAACGTATTTTCTATTTTCAACCTTTTATTTTTGAAGAAAAATTTCAAATTGAGAGGACCTAATTTATTGAAGGATGAGAGAATGTAACACCCTATGAATTTCATAGTGTGTTTTCTCATTAAAAAAGTTAAATAGCTTGCGATACACGCAACACTGAGTTCAAGCGCATCAGGACCTATCAAACTTGTCATTTAAAAAGAGGTTATGAATATTATTACCCCAATTTTGAATTATATATAAATATATATCCTATATAATTTTAACATTCATATTCTGTGTTTCTTAGTCATAATATACAGACAAATTCAATTTTTCAGATAAAATAAGTGCCTTTAAAAAACTACAATTTCACCACCTTTTAATGGCGAACCCTTTTATAAATCCATCATTTGACACTTTTGAATATTTAACTGGACCAAATAAAATTCTTATTTCGAATCAGAACATAAAAATTTAGTTTGGTTAATGTTTTGGTACTTTTCTGATAACCATTTTATTTTAATGAATAGTGAAAAAAATTTAAATTAAAAAAAACTTTTTTGATCGAAATAATTTATATGGTTAAATTATACATTTGAGTGGTTTTAAAGTATAATTAGATTATATTTTTATCACTTAATATAATTTTGGACATTGGATGCAATTTTTAATTTAAATTGGATATAAACACATATCAATCATTTGATAGTTTTTACTTCTCAAAAACCAACTTTCTGGTTTTGACAACAGGATTTCATTTTAGATTAATTAATGAAAATTTAATTTTTTTAATTTGGTAAAATAGAAATCAATTTTATATTGAAATTATCAAAATTATAATTGGGTGAATTTTTTGTATTTATCTGAAAACATTAAATTTTTTATTAGTGAAAAACACTATGTTATTGTTTAACACCAAATTTTTTATATAAATAAATATTTTTTAATTTAAATTTATTTTAAAGTCTATATAGATACATAATACCTATATTAATCCAATTTAATAATTTAGAGCCATTTTATAAAAATATAATATATAAAATTTTTTATTGATTTATTAAACGTCTTTTATCCACATTCTAGGCACGTTAGCAAATTTGCATAAAACGTAATTTCAACACTTCTTTGAATTGAATATAAAAAATACAAGTGAAATGGTAGACAATAGTATGTAAATTTGGTTCAATAGGATTAATATAATTTTTGGTGAATTTTTTTTTTGAATTTTATTTACCACAGTTAAAAGTAAATTGGGAAATTAAAGGTAAAAATGATACTATAATTACCCTAACATGTTACCAAATTATATTGGATTAGTGTATTTAGACAGAAATAATACTTAGGAATAAATATGATCCATTCTGATAAACACAAATTAGATTAGGACATTTATTATTATTTTATTTAATGAAGAGTTAAAAGTGTGAAATTCAAATGTTAATTACAAAACCATTTTTAATATATGGTTATATATAAGATAAATTAGACTATAAATATTCATTGGAAATATAAAATTATTTCCTACATCATGGTATTTTATTTATAATTTTTAGACATTATATAATTAAATTTATTTATTACACATCGATGATGTAAAAATTTCTTTATTAATGAATGATTAAAATAATTGATATTATAAATATTAAAATAAATTTAAATTGAGAAATTTGATGCATTAAATGAATTTTATAGGTTAATATGAAATGTTAGGGTTTATTAAATAATTTTTTAGAATTGATAAATTTGTTATTACTTTCACAAAAACCAAATACCAAACAGTGTCAAAATTGTCATAAATGAGTTTTGAAAACAAATACTATTTTATTAAATGATATAATAATCTTAAAAATATAAGGATTTTACAATTGACATATATAGGTTATATAGGTCAACAATGAACTACTTTGGGTTTTCTTGTTTTTTATTGTATTTTTATTAACCATTTATTATAATAATACAAGAATACATTGTAAAAGTCAAATTATTTAACTAAGAGTTAACTAAAAAATTTAAGGTTAATATGGTGACCTAAAACTATCTAAATCCTATTTTTTGGGATGTGTTATACCCTTCCCCCTTATCATCTAATAAATATTTTTGGATCTATTATAATCTGAATATGTTTGTATAATAAAATAATATTTCAAGCTTTTCTTAATGTGACCCTCACCTATCTTATAAAATGGTACATCCCCATCTCTTAATTTCACACATCCATAAACATTTGTCTCATCCAACCCCTACTCAAATATCATCTTAACTACGATCACATCAACATATATTCCTTATATTGATCATAAATTCAACCTATGTATCCCTTTTTTCAAATAAAAACAGGAAGCACCCAAAGAAGTAATTATTTCATCACAGTATTCAATGTACTTTTCTTCATCCACATCCTCTTTTTTTGTTGTTTCCATACAAAAATAATAAATTCAATAAATTATACATAATTTTATGTTATTATAAATATTTTATAACCATATTCATTATTCTATCTATCCTATAAATGTCAAAGTCACCATATGTGGGTATGTACGACTTACCATCTCCACGTCATGGTGTAGTTTGTAATTCAATACTTCATTATTTGGATGGGTATAATAATTAGTATAATTGATCTAAATAATGGATATAACATGTTAATTATTTTGTATATATAATAAACCATCAAATTACATTTTATTTTAACATCAATAGAATGATATTGTCGCTCATGCATACGTATGGATTACTGTTTCCACAAACGCGATGAGATTCATTCCCCATCATAATAATTCAAGAATAATTTTAATTTTATGATTAAAAATAATTTTTAAGAAATTAATATCATACTATATATTAATAAAATACATCCAATCCACAAACAAATGACTTAAATAGCCTAACATATAAAGGAAAATGAATTAGTTAACACCCGAAATAATGATACTAATGAAATATTATTAACAATGAAATATTAAAATATCATATATGATGTCATATTTATGTATGTGGTTGTTTTATAATTTAGTAATAATTATTTAACTATTATACATGTGTTCAATGTACCCTCGATCAAGGAAATGTAAAAGTAAGGGTTAATTCTATAATCACATCATTATCTGAGGTTGATTATACATAAGTACCTTTTTGGACCTATTTATCATTCACATCTATGTTTCATAAAAATGTATATCATTTATTTTCTATTTGATAGACTATTGGTTAAAGTCATTTATACCCTTTTTTTACATCTTGTGAAATTTTTATAATGGAATGTTTCCACTGTTTTCAAAACAATGTCCATTACGACTTTTTCAACAAAATTATAGAAAGAATGTTTTTTAACTTATATTGTGGGTGCAGTTATTTTACTCTGTTATAAAACCTTTGAATAATTACTTACAACAATATAAGAATATTTAAAAAATAAATGTTTTCTTTTATATTTATTTTACATTAAATGATTTAAAAATAGAAAAAGATATTTCCCTCAAATAGTTTTGATTTCATCTCTGTCAACATTTTTTGATGAATTTTACACTTGATTGATGTCGAAGTGTTATGATACAATCGTCCATATTGTATTAAAGTTTTGTAATATTATTGATTGTGGATGAGTTAATTTATACCATTCATGATTAATTGTTAATGTATTAAAATTTTATATTCTTGTTTTAATATGAATATTTTTGTTATGTTTCATCTTTTTCATATGAAGAATGCATTGGACTTAGTAATTGAAGGGTGTAGCTTGATATAGCCCCTAGATGCATCATTAAGTCTCATTAGACCATCTAGTTTATTAGAACAAGGCCTTGAAAAAATATTATTTTTATTATTATCACAAGGCCTTGACTGTGTGGTTAGGATATCCAGTATTAGGCATTCCATCATTAATAAATTGGCTATTGATATTACATGTGATTATTCGAGTAGTAGAAAATCCATGTGGATAAGTAAGTGGAATTAATTGATTTATCATTTTGATGTTATGCAAAAGTTTATGTTTAAAAGGTTTGTGGTTTAGTCTTATAAATCACCTTAAATGTTTATTCTTATTAATGATAGTTTATATTATATCGTTATCATTAATGAGCATCTAAGATCAACCCTTTTATGTATTATTTCTCACAGGATGAAAAATGTATATTATGATTAACCTACAGGGATAGGATAAAGGTTATGAGTTTGGTCAAAGGAAACACAATGTTGTTTTTTATTTCATGATGTAATGTAAAAATCATTTATGTATCTAGTAATACCAAGGCTACTAAACTAATCGGTCTTTCGATATTTGATCTCTTGTGATCATGAAAATTCTATGTAATAATGAATTGAATCTAGGTAATGAGGGTTTGGGCATTATAATGTTGCCTTTTTAAGGATTTTTATGTGTTTATTGTTCTTGGGATGAGTTGGGAATATTTTGGGAGAGTTTGGAATGATTTTGAATACTTTGGGATTATTTTCTAAGGTCACATATTTTGAGAATGGTTAGGGGGAATCCGTGTGGGATCTACAGCAAATCGTGTATGAAGAGATAGTGGGATTCACACTACCTGCCCATGGTTTTCCATAACGTGTGTGGAAACTGTACAGACCCCTTATCCTGAGGTAGTGGTGTTCACACGTTTAGTTTATGGTTTTCCAAACTACACAGGCTAACCGTGCGACCACTTAAAATAGGGTTTTAAATCTGGGCTCCCTCGGGGGTGCCTAATTTCACTCCAAATCTTATCTTTATCGATCCTCACTTAGTATTTTTAGTTTTTAGGGGTTTGAGGGGCTATTACACTTATTTTTGATGCGATGCAAAGGGGTTTCTAGGCGGTTGAAAGGTGGTCTCTCCTGGGTAAGTCTCTTCTTCTGGTTTCTCTTGATTTCCCTTTAGATATACTCTTCTTCATTCCTCGGATTTCTTGATATACATCCTTTTCATGTAGATATATGGTTGTGGTTTCCCTGGGTGTTTATTTCAAGGATTGTGTATTTTCGAGAAGTGAATTTAGAGTGGTTTCAGTGGTGTGTTTTCTTGGACTGGGGTGCAGTTTCTCATGGGTTGAATTCACCGGAACCTGAAAGGAAGGTGGATTCTTTCTTGAATCCCTTTGGTTAGAATTACTGTTTTGGGTTATAATAAATTTTTTTAACCTGAAATTAATTTTGATTTTGATGTGCGAAATTGGATTGAAATCCCTTTAGTCATGTCCTATGGATTTATGGGGAAAATGGGTTTTACGGATAAATGTTCTTGTTGTTAAATTTTAAAATATAAATTTTAAAATATGGTTTTCTTAGGGTAAAGGAAATGGCTTGTAAAAGTGGTTTTTAGTAAAGAGATTGTTTTATTGATTATGGGCTTTGAAATGGAAAATTGTTCAAGGGTGGTTTCAATAAATGGGTGATTTGTTGATGTTGTTTGTCATGTTATGGAAATGGTTATTTCCATGTTGTTGTGACCATGGTGGGTTATATGTTTTTTTGTGGCTTATTGTAATGATACGTGAATGTGGGTGGGGAGTCTCACTATAAAAGGTGATGGATAGTGGTTGAAAGAACCACCATATTGGGTAGTGGTCAGAAAATATCGATGGTTGGGAATGAGGTGAATGTGATGGGTGGATATCCTACTATAACGGTTTTTTATTGCGTGTTGTTTTGCAAATATGGATTTTTTTTGGGAAAATGTGTGATATGAATATGCCTTATAGCTTGGTTCTGTCTTTCCCTCATGTGATATGGCACGATTAGGGAATGTTTGTCTTGTGGTAATAATTTCAATATCTAATGATTTTATATAATGTGATAACAGTTTCATCACAGTGGCATATGTAGGAAAGTAATTTGTGGAAAACCTAATTTGTATTAGTTTTAAATCCATTCTTTGGATCATTGGTGTTTTGGAGATGTTGTATTCTGGGACACATGTTTTGGTAAAGCATCTCATAGAATGTGGTTCATAGTGATGATGTGGAGATGTGGGTGTGTTTGCAGCATGGAGCTTGGTGTGGTGATATGGTGTTTGTCATGGTTTATTTTGGGTCTCTTGTTTAGTCGTCCACATGGTACTCTAGTATTGTTTCTGGTTGTATGGGCTCTTGGTAATTTTTTTGGAATTATTGGTTGTATTATGGTAATTTATGGGTTTGAATTTTTTGTTATAATGCATATATAGTTTGTTGTTAGTGGGATATTTGGTTGGATTCTCATATCTCAATGGAAAATCATTCCCTAATATATTCTTGATGCCCTCAGAATTTATTACTAGACTTTGGTGCCTTGGAAATGACTCTAAAGGCTAAGTAGCATTCCCAAAACATCTCAAGCCAATGATATGGGGTGGGATGTTACAACAACAACATTTTTTACCTCATGTTTATCTCATTCCAACATTAGATATTCTTCAATATGTTGTGATCACAATATATCATGTATCTATCTCCATTGTGGTAGTTTAATTATATTTTAAATGAGAAAATCTTATCTATCATATCAATTTCATTAGGTGGATAGTTCAGTTCATGTATTTTCAAATTCCTTGATTCCTAAGAAATCACTCTATGATTCTATATAAAGAAGAAACCAAGAAATTTGTTTGATTCTTTAGTGACAATTACAAGTCATTCCTTATCCTAAAGTAGAGCATATACTAATGTATTAACTATTCTCCTCTTGATCTCATCAAATTAACCTTTGCAATCCCTTGACCACGTGAATTTGAAACCATTATGTGTTAACATTATTAATGGTTTTCACAAAAAATAAAAACAGTGAACTAACTATTGATAATATCTTGTCAAGCCCAACAAATAACATACCATGGTATTATACATCAATGAAGGTTGTTATATTAATAAATTTTTCATAAATCATTCAATATATTTACCATCCTTTACGATAATATTTCCTTTCAAAAAAATTTATTAATAAAAAAATTTAGAAAAAATATAAATTCAATTGAATTCCTTTAGAATGAGGGTCATAGTTTTTTTTCAGTTTACTATCATGCTCTTTATATCTCTTAGAGTATATCATGATAACATCAATGAATACCACCACAATTTTTTCGATATAATTTTTGAAAATTATATTATTGATATCCATAAATACATGGTGAAATAGTTAATAAAACATTAATCCTGAAGAACTCATAATGTCTATACCTTGTTTAAAAGTTGATATTTATTAAATCAACCATTTCAACCCGTATATGATGATAACTGTAGTGAAGATGAATCTTTTAAAACTATTTAGTTCCTTGATGTTAATAAAATCCATCATCAATTCATTGAAAATGATTCTTATTACTTAGATTGATGGAATTTATATCTATTAAATCAATGAACAACCTCATGGACTCATTTATCTCTTCCACAAAACATAATGGGATCCCTATGGGAAAACACTATGGAGTATATATATGATAAAAAACATAAGTAGCTACTTATTTAACTGTAAAAAATCCAATAGTTCTTTTAAATATGTTTTTTAGATATTATACGTGCATCAGAAATGATTTTAATGTAGAAAACAACATTGAATTATATTTGATTACTTGGTAATTCTTCTATAAAATCATTAATGAAATTTTGTTCCATGTTTACAAACTATTTTTCTAGGATAAATTCACCCTCCATATTTCCTTATTGATATCCCTCATAACATGGAATTTTTTTAAGTAGATCTATTTGGTGTTGTTCTAGAACAAACTCAGCACGTGTGGTCTCTCCCTTTAGAGGATATAATGTTATGACAACCATAAACATTTCCTTACTTTCAGAAGTGAGAAATATACTTTTATGGACTTGATACTTTTCTATTATACCAATGGATTAGTATTCTATAAACTTTTTGAGATTTTTATAACAGGAAATGATACAATATAGTTACACCATGTTTTGTATAAATTGGTCCGTCTATCAAGGAGATATTATTTATCATATGACAAGTCAAATACCCATATATTGATATGATATTACTTGCCTCAAATTCTTATTCATTGAATATACAAAGAAGATGTACACTACATTAACTATGAGTGTTGATAAAATTTTTATTCCTTTAATTAGTCAACATCTATCTACCATATCATACACATAGTTGGATAAAGATATTTAATGGTAAAATATAAATCATGATAATTTTTCTAGAGTGTTCCCTAGAACTATTGGAGGATTTTAATTCTATATGTGATATCTTACATTGTTCTTCTAAATAAAATTTCCAATTATGCTACTAATATTCCTTTAATGCCAACTATAACATCCCAAACATCATTAATCATGAGTTTGTAGCTATATTACATTATTCTTTCACCAGAAATTAGTTACTGAAATATATTATAATATAGTTTTTCTTAAAGACTAGATACATATATATATATATATTAAAATTTCACATTTAGGATTGAAAAAGAAAATATTGTATGAACATTATTATAGAATCCATCATATCTATGAAAATGACACATAGTGCTACTCTAAGATTCTTGGTTAATGGAAAGTAAATATGGGGGGATTCGATGCTTAGTATACATTAACATACATCAGACGAATGAATAATATTAATGTGGAATCTATGATATGGAAATAATAAATGAAAAAATTAATCCATAATGAACTGAACTTAGAGAATGTTATATCAATGATAATAAATTAAATAATGTATAAAAATAATCAATGATCTCATACCGATGGAATGCATAATTTAGAATGTCACAAATATGACGTCAAGGCCTTGTTATGAATCAATTTACTTTTAATTTACATTGTTGTAAAGATATTAACTTGTTAGGGGAAGATGCATATAGAAAAAACTGAATATACTTTGTATTATGATGTGTATCGATGCATCGAAGGGATATATAATGTTCCATCCCACATGTGACTTGTTTGAGATATTTGTATTCCTATTAAGAGTCATCTAAACCACTCATACCATTCCATGGGGAACCTATTATTCAGAAAAACATGCAAGTCTATAAAATGTGAAGCATTGAAATCAAATACACCCTCATTCAATAGAATAATGTAGATATCAAGGATAATATCCCACACTAAACAAAGAATATATATGCTATCATCGAAATAAAATAAAGTATCCTTATAAAATTAGTATAATAGATACAGTAGTTAAAATGTTATAGGTTATACAACGAATTTATTAAATTGATTCAATATATTTAATTATTAAATGACCAATGAAATGGATGGAGAAATCCTTGATCAGGGTTCATTAAGAACATTTGAATATCCCAAATAATATCCCTTGTGAGTGTCTCTCTAAGTGTGAATTATTATTCCCCTTCACCGTGTATTATAGTGATTACTTAATCAATACACAACCAACCATTTTAGGTTCATTATTTATACATGAATATGTTCCACTACTAAATCCACTATCCATTTTCCTGACGTGGATTTATTTTATTTGATATTACACACACTGTTATATTACCAAAACATATGATGAATTTTATATCATGAGAATGGTAAATATTGAAACAATGAAATATGAGAGTGGGATATCAAGGCATAATTTAATACCCCAGAAATTATCTATATATCATGAATATATTCTTCCATGGAAATTTTTGAACAAAACAATAGAAAATAGATTGTGAATGCAAAATGATTCTCGTAGAATGAAAACTGAGGCAGAAATATAGACTTATTGATTAGTAGAAATTCAACAATAACGTCAAAAAATAAGGTATTGAATATGATATTAAAATAACCCAAATGAATTTTTTTCTTGATATAAAATATAAAATATTAACTATATATTCCTCATAATACAAACTAGGTTCATATTATAAAAATATTATTTAAGAGATGAATTAGAGACAATAAACTTTTCCAATTCTCTCAAATTCTATTAACATACATTAAACTCCTAAATAATAAACACATATATCCTAATAACATAATTAATAACATTAATCATATCCTTTTCAATTCAAACTCTTCTTAACAAATAATTCATTATATTCATTCTTCTGATTTTCCATATCGATATTTCTTGTTTTAATCATTTGTTAATGTTTCATAGTCAAAATGTTTGTATTCATTATTTAAAAAAATTAAAAAAATGTAATTAAATATACAACTATGGATTATTTATCTTATATTTTTATGGTTAAAATTTATTTTATGAGATTCTTAGACATTATCCTTGAATATATATCCAATGATGGTCATGTTTGGATGATTTTTAATGAACAAATGGAGTTTCATTAATTGATGAATTAGATATTGATATAATATCTAAAATATTCAATAATACATAAATAATCATTTTTTAAAAAATTTCATAATATTGTACTATTAAATAATTTCTCATAGGAATCCTTGAAAAACATGTATAATATAATTCATCTTTGTGGTTTTTTCCAACCCAAACATGAACCTACCATGATATAGTGGAATATTATAAGATGGTTTAGTTGCAGTATCATCATAATAGGTGTATAATGTTATTATTTAGTGTATATTTATACGATATATCATAATTATAAGTACTTATTTGATTAAATAATCAATATAAACACATTACAAAATTTGAATAAAATTTTTACTCTAAGAATTCTTATTTTAAATGACTTAATGAATGATGAATGTTTTTAAGGTATATAATTAATAGTTTTTTATATTGGGCACAACAGAAACATATTGATACCATAAAAATAATATTTTATATTTAATAACATCCTTATATCAAACCATTTATAGTGGAAAATGAAAACCAAACATGATACTTCATTGATGTGGTAGTCTTCACAGAGCATGAACACTTATTTTTTCTTTATGGATTGATAATATTTAAAAATAATTATAATTAAATTAATATAGTATCATTATATTATATAAATTATAACTAAACCATTAAAATATTTTGTATAGAATATATTTTATATGGGATAATTATAACAAAAAATAAGTAGTTGGTAATACTCACATCAGGAACACATGTTTTTATTTTAAAGTACCCTTTAATTTGAAGGGATTAGAATAACAATGAGAAATAAGGAAATTATATATTTCATATAGTATACATTGAAAAAATGATAGATTTTTATGTATAAATTTTAATGGGTGGTGTCTCTTGATGTGGTGAACATGTTCGCCTTCAATAAGTGATAGAAATGGAATATTTGGGAACACATTTACAATTTTGGATATATTTTAGAACTATTCATTGATGACTGGATCAGAAACTGAAAAAAGTGTAGGGGATAAATATATTTGTCAATATAAGGATGAAAAATTAAATTTATGAATTTTTATATATACATTATTACTATTACAGGTAGTGAAACTCATTTTACCATTATTACATTTACAATGGTATTAATTTCTAATCTTATTAATTAATGTCAATGAAAAATATTAAGATATAACAACCTAATTTGATATTTATAATTCATAATATTAGAATAATGTTATCAAATAATATATCTAAAGGTGGTAAATTTTAATTTTAAAATAAATACACTTAATATCATAAACATATTTTTCTAAGAATAAGTAATTTAATATATATTACTTTATATACATAAGGAAAAATAACTGTGAATACAAATATTAATGACCTAAATTAATTCATTTTAAATAAAATAAATTTTATGACATTTTATATTAATACAAAACCGAATCCCAATTAATTTTTTTGATTTGATGAAAATATAAAGAAAAATGATTTATATTAATGAAATTTTTTTGTATGTTCTAAAAATATAGGCCATATGTATTCCAAGACAAAAAATTCTTTTAAAATATAGGCCCAAAATTCGTGGATAAAGGATCATTAATGAGTTAATTTGTGAACATTTTCATGTAACAATATTGACCTACAATAGTATAGTACCAAATGTTATATGTTTGTAGCTAGAACTACAAATCAATTTAATTAATTGATTTATAATTTTTATTATTTTTTATTTTTTTTCTGGATTTTTTCAAATGAAAAAATATTTTGATTTTTTTTTCATATGGTTTTTAATAAATTCTTACATTATTGGTGATGTCTTAATTTGTTTTTTCAATTTCATAATTTTTTTTTTATTAAATTCATAATTTCGTAAGGATTAAATTCTTATAAAAATATTGAATTCTTAAAAAATATTAGTTTCATTTGAAATCCATGATGTCTAATGGTATGAATGGGTTGTATTAATCACTATATATATGGCTTATGAAATAGAAATTTCACTATATATAAAGTCATACATGTTTTATAAAATTCATATTCATTATGGAAATGTTATAAGTGGTATCGTTATGTTTTATGAATTTGAAATTTTACTAACATTGAATACCAAAGTAATTTATTTTTGAATATTGTATATAATGATGAACAATATTAATGAAAAATCAATGTATTCTGAATGTTAACATCATGATAAATAATTTCAAACTCTTATAAAATATAATTTCCATAAAACCGTTTATAATACCACCATGAGTTCATATTATATCAAAAACAATTTATATAATAAAATTTGTTTTTTTATTTATTTTGTTAATCCATTTCATATTCATCATGTTTGGTCTCCGTGATTTATTTTGTTTAATACTTACATTGTAATTATTTTTATTCTATGAAATATAAATTATATGTGATTTATGCATATTTTTGGAAGGTTAATTGAAATTTGAATTTTTTAAATGGAATCAATATATTGATATTTAAAGGACATGTAGAAATAATGTTATGGAGGATATTTGGATCATTTTATCATCCAAAATATCATTTTATGAATCAAATAATATTGAAGTAGTTTTTAATTTTAGGGATTGTATTTTAGAAATATTGAAAGAGTTTTGTTTGATCATTATCAATATTAATAGTCATATAAGATATTAGAGATATCATTATTTTTTATTAAATTTTTTTTTTACTTTTAAAAAATCAATGTTTTTCTTATAAAGATATTATATAATTTATTATGAAGAAACATCCAAATGAATTGTGATGTATTAATGGATTTATAAATACTCAAGAAAAAGGAAGTGATACATAACTTTCATATTTTAACTTTCATGTGACAATGTCTTCAAAATTTTAAATTGAGAACACAAAAGAGGAAAAGGATTTATAATCACTACATACTCATTATTATAGTAAATGAGATACTATTTTTTAGAGTAGAGTACTTAAGAGGGGGTGAATTGAGTATCTATAAAAAAATTATGTTATAAAGGTTTTCATAAATTGTTCCCCAATAAAAATAAATACATCTTAGTTAATCAAAGTAATATGGTTATGAAAGATTGAAAATTTAAATATCTTATCAAAAGATTGAATAATTATCAAAAATAAAAATATTAGTTATTAATATTACTTTTTAATTTGTTATAATTAGTAAAAACAATTAAAACTTCATTCCAATATTAACTATCAATGTAAATATAGTTATTTTTGAGTTATCTGGTAAAATAGTGATAAATAAACTAAACAGAAAGGATATAAAAAAGAGGTTTAGTATCAAGCTGAGACCAAATCCACTCCACATGGTGACCACCTACCACCAAGAAGTTTATATTAATAAACATGATCCACACCCTAGATTGGGGTTAATAATAGTGAACATGACTGTCTAGGTCACAGACCTCTTCCACATTTTTTTGTGGGTATAAACAACATGGTCAAACAGAGACATATTCCTCACTTATCAGTGGGATTAAAAAAGTGTAAAAAGATATTAGAGGAAGGATATCTTGTATCTTTTATTATTGTGCAGGAGAGAATGTGTGTTTTAATATAGGAAAACCCACACACTTCTCAAAATATAAAAATAGATAACAATAGAAGAAAGATGATGAGATAAGGAAAGAAGTTCTATGAATGCTATTCTATATAGCTCTAGACTTCTCAGATGAATAAGATGCATGAATTGAGTCCTCTTACAAGAAAAAAAGTATCATAACTCTAATGCTCTAGTTTCTAGTTAGATCTCGCACGTGTTCTTCATGGAGTTTGTATTGCGAATATGTTCTATACTCTAATCTACGGTATCCCAGATTTTGGATGTGGGAATGCTTTGTGTGTTCTTAAGATGTATCTTATTGCATGTGTCCGTTGTTTTCACATGAGTTCTCTCACTTATGCTGATCTACCACATATATGTTTTAAGGAAACACTTTTCTTTTTATTCATGGAGTAAATGTGTTGAAGCCAAAAGGATTCATTTATTATTCCCCTCATAACTTAAACTATTATGTGACTTGTGTACAATGAAATATTAATTATGTCAGTGTATTTAAATGACTCAAATAAGACCATTAGAAATAAAATAAAAAATGACAAAACATATATAAGAATGGCATCATAATCTGTCTAGAAATTGTGTCACTTAGAAACGATATCACCATGAAATAGTGTCTCATTTTTTCCTATGATAGGGGAGACAATCATGATGGCATAGTTCTATAATGATAAAGAAAATGTAGCACATATGCGGTGTTAGGATCACATTGTTTGGTCACATTGCCTGATCACAGTGGCTGGTCACGGTGTCTGGTCCTGGTGTCTGGTCATGGTGTCTGGTAATGGTGTCTGGGAATTGATGTAGTGTCATGGTGTATGGGTCTTGATGTATGGTCAAGATATATGGGTCATGGTTCCTGGTCATGATGTTGAGGTCACAGTGTCTGGGATATTTTCTAGAAAAATAGAACCGATAGCATACTCACAAATTTCTTAGACATAGCCAAATATCTGTATATAGACATGAGAAGTAATATTCTCTGATTGAATTAAACATAGCCACTCAATAAAGAAATCATTATATATCAATGTAAAATATATTTTACAATAATCAAACACCGAAATTATGTTCTTGGATATGGTTATTTAATGAATTAATATACCAACCATCTGTACACATGATTTGAGACAGATTAAATATGATAAAAAATCATTACAAAATGTATAGGATTTTTTGTCCTTAATACATGATTAATATATGAGTATTGCAACAATCTCCCCCTTTTAGATGATCGAAATTCAAGTGAGTGAGATTTACGTTATTAGTGGATGTGTCTCTACCTTAGTGTGCAATTAGAGTGCATGAGTTCATGTCTCTCCCCCTTTTGGGATTGTCTAAAAGAGTACAAATATAAATAATAGAATAGACAAGAAGAGTATATAGTGCATTAGATAAAGAATGATGTGTCATTAAAAATAGTAGACAAAAAAAAATAAACAAAATATCACCATAAAAAATAGTGTTCACTATTCATCAGCACTAGTTGTCTTCTATTTTCTTTTGGATGAAGAATTAGGAGAACCCACAAGAGCATAGGTAGAAGTTGAAATAGGAAGATAACCAACTGATAGAGTATGTAGATAGAGGAATTTAAAAATAGAAGGGGGACATGGAAGGTCTGGTGGAAGACTGAGGTAATTTTTTGTGAAGGACAACAGGTCTGAACATGCTCAAAACCTGATAGAAAGACATAGAAGTAGAGGAAATGGGAGTGAATGAGAAAAGGCATAAACTGGGTCGGAAGGGTGCAGCTGTAGGAGCCACAATAGCAGTGCTCTGTAAAAGAAGATAAGGCCTAAATATCTTGAAGAAGATAGAAATAATATCCCCACCATACTGCATCACTTTATCAAAAGCATATTTTATATCCATGAACTTTTTCAAAAAATGAGTGAAATCCTTCATCTTTTGAACATGAGTTTTGAATGCTTGAGTGATATGTGGGATATTCATATTATTTACAAGGTATACGAAATGGATTGTCATATCATTCATAGAGAAAATTATATTAGTGAATAAATCCACCTTCTTAGTAATTTATTCTTGATAATAATTTGAAATATGGGATTGACTACTTACCAGATCAAAAACTATGTCACTATTCTTGACAACAACAGATAGAGAATCATTGTCAAAGCCACTGATCGCTGATTGATTTTCTTCTTTAACCACCATTCTAAATAGATAAATTTCCAAAGAGTGTTGAGATGATTTTCCTGGGGTACAAGAAGTTGTAACAGATGATGTAAGGGAAATCATTTGATTTATAACATTCAAGGGATAGTACTTATACTCATCAGTTAATTTTTTGATACCAATAACTAGATCACACAACCATTGAAATATTTTCCTCTTTCCTTCAACCACATTGTCAGCTAAGGAAGTTAGGATTTGTAGAATCGTGGAGGAAACATCTTGTGGAATATGACCACTAACATCCTCAATAGGATGAGTAATAGATTCTGATCTTGTTTTCATCACTCCCTGTATATCTTCAAACACTTCCTTGAGAGAATTCACTTTATCAAATAGCTGTTTATTCTCAATTCTAACCATTGGAATTTCATGAATCATTTTTAGTGGAATTTTTCCACTAATTTTCTTTAATAATAGGGAAACATCTATTTCACTCAAGTTGGTTATAGGAGAAGGTTAAGTATTCATGCGATTATCAAATCCAGATAATAAAGTTACTTCAAAGGCTTTCAAATAATCTCTACTTACTGAGGTATAATGTTCTTATGAAGGTTCAAGAATAGAAGCTGATACATGGTCAGGTTGTTTTGCAGAGATAATGTCAAGAGAAAATACCAGTTTCAATTGAAACACAATAGAAATATATATACAATTATCTAAGGCTTATTAGGGAATCATTTACATAATAATATCTATGAAATTTATACAATTCATTCACTGTTCTTTGATCAAATGTATTGGGCACATCAAAACATTCCAGATTGGGGTGCTACTCCCCCTCAAGAGGAGCATCTATCATAGGACTAAGAGATTAAGATCTTTGATCAATTTCCAAATTTTCATCGAAAAAATCATCACCCATTTCATTTCTACCCAATTTAGAGTTTTTCTCCAATCATTCTTCAGTATATGGGATAATCTTAGGAATATATTATTTCTCTAGGTGTTCGTTAGAAGCTGCTACTTTCTAAAATGAACGTTCTTTTTCAAAATTCTCTTCTAGAACAAATTTCCCCTTTCAATAACATCATATTTTCTTTATTAGTAGTTTCTTCTATTAGATCAATAATTTATTCAATTAAAAGTACTTATTTCTCAATTAATACTTGAAGAACTAGTTCCCTGACGTACTAATGTTAAAATTTTCCCATGTATATGCAACAACCTCTTCTTTTTCTTCCACAATAGGATAGTCAACAATCTCATCTGGTTCTCTAACTAGATCAGAAATGTCCATAGGTATTGAATAATGCTCAATCGGGTTGAAATTTTTATAGAACATTTCATTATCCTCTACCCATTCTTTTATCCATGCATTCCAACTGATTTTCATTCTTTTGACTGTAACCTTTGAGATACAAAATTCATAGTCCTCAATGACTTCTTCATCTAGTCCACCATACCCTTTCTCATGAATCTTAGAAAAGATTATCCTTGAGTAGAATAGGGAGGTTGAATTTGAAGTTATCTTTATCAACTCAGACAGATGAAGTATAACATACTTGCATAGGTTAATATTGTGTCCTTATTCATAGGATTTTTTAGAAATATATCTTGATACATGAGTGTAGAAAAATATCCTTTTCATGGGCTAATTAGATAATGATCAAACTTAAACAATACTCTGGTTTCACCATATATCTCAGTATAAATATCTCTTCTCTTTTTTTCATTTTTGGTCAAGGTTCCCTAGGATTCTTCTAAATCAAATACATCACATGGAAGAGGAGGAACTCTTTGGTAGTCCTCAATAATCCCCTCATGAGTTATCCTTAGGAAGGCATCCAATAAACTCAAAGAAAAGTGAATCTTTGGACATTGATCCACCTTCCTCAACAAAACCATCTTTTATATAAAAAGATAATTTGAACGAACTAATAAAATTGAGCAACTATATTTGGGTAAAACTGTGTTTCCTGTTTAATGAACAAATCCAACCATCCCTGATCTAGTAGTACATTCAATACTAATGTCATACTTGTGGCATATTTCCTATTGATGTACCTCTATTCTATTCTCTACGTTTAGATTCAAATGACCTTCAGGTGATATATTTGGTGCGACATTCTTCTTCTGATTTGATCTTCACTTTTCAAGAGATAATGAGGATGGTCATTTTATTTTATTTATTAAATCAAGTTTTGAGAGAGGGAGGTTTTGGGTTTGAGAGAGTAAGTCTTGAGTGATGAAAAAAGTGAAACATCATTAAATTTTGTCATTTAGAAATATCAAGCACTGCAGATTCAAAAGCACAAAATGTAAAAGAATAAAATAATTATGTATAGTGATACAGGTTGTAATATTTAAATAAAACGATATGGTGTCCTTATCGTGAAACTAGAATGGACCTTCAAAGTTAGACCGTAACCTGTTATTACAATGAAACCATATTGTTTGAAACAATATCTACTAGAACGTAACCATGATATAGTAACTGTGATACTATAAACATGAAATAACAACTTTTTATAAATGAAACAATAAAAATTAAAGAGTTAAATAATAATATTAAGACAGTGACATGTGATATTGTAAACTATGAACCACTATGTTGTGAAACGGTACACTTACTACATATGATTTATCATTCCCAATTAATTTATGATGTAATCTATTCTTTTATAATTTAATGGTTTGGTGAATATATCTGCAAGATGATATTCAGATCTAATGAATTCCAAATTGATATCACCTTTTGGTTAATGGTCTCTCCAAAAGTGATGTCTTACATTATTATGTTTTGTCTTAGAGTGTGATACATGATTTTTTGAGATGTTAATGGCACATGTATTGTAAACTTTTATTGGTACATTCTTGAATTGATATCCATAATCTAGTAATCCGTGTTTCATTAACAAAATATGTGCACAGAAACTACAAGAAACTATGTACTCCGCTTTGGATGTAGATAACGTAATAGAGTTTTGTTTCTTACTACACAGTGATAATATTTTCATGCAAAAAAAGTGACATGTTCAAGAAGATATTTTTCTATCTCACTTACAACAACTGATGTCATCATCAGAATATCTAAAAAACTCAAATTATTTTCTTCTGGGATAGATAGTCCTAGATTGGGTGTATGCATGAGAAATTTGAAAATTATCTTAACAACATTTAAATGAGATTCCTTAGGGTTTTCCTGAAAATGATAACACATATGTACACTAAACATAACATCTAGTTGGCTATCAGTTAAGTTCAGAAAGTTTCCAATCATTTCTCTGTAAGTGGTTTTATAAATATATTTTCCAACTTCTTCAAGATCCAACTTATAAGTAGTACTAATTTGAGTGTCTCTAATTTTAGTGTTATCCTAGACAAGACTTTTTTATATGATCTCTAGTATATTTATTTTTATTTGAAATAATAACATCATTATTTTGAATGATTTGAAATCCAAGAATGAATTTTACTTCACCCATTAAACTCATTTCGAATTCTTTTTTTATCATTTTAGAAAATTAAATACATAAATAATTTCTTGAATACCCAAAGATATTATCATTTAACTAAATTTTAACTACTAAATCATCAATGGAAATTTGTTTTATAAAAACTGTATGACCAATAATTCATTTTTTAAATCCTTTGAAAATAAAAATAGTAAATAATCTATCATACCAAGATATTGGAGCCTATTTTAAACCATATACATCATTTGATTATTTAAAAACATGATTTGGAAAATGAGGATTTTAAAAACCATTGGTTCCTCAACAAATATATCCTCAACTATATACCCATTGTGGTATGCACTCTTAACATCCATTTAAGATAGATTGAAATTCAGATGTGTAAACCAATTATGATGAATTCTGATGGCTCCATGTCTTGCTACTAGTGAAAATGTTTCTTCATAGTAAATTCCTTACACTTTATTATAGAATTTTTTAACTAATCTAGACTTGTTTCTAACTATAATACTAGATTCAACAACTTTATTTCTAAACACCCACTTAGTGCCTTTGGTAAATGTAACTCTGGGTCTATCCAAAAGTTTATGAACATTGTTCCTTTCAATCTTATTATGTTTTTCATTTATAGACACCCCTGAAAATTCATCATTGATAGAATCATTACTATTTTTAGGTTCATGTTGTGACCTGAAGACTTGATGTTCAACCAGATTTCTATGAGAATCTATAGTTTGAGTTCCATTATCTAAATCTCTTATAACTGCATTTAATGGATGGTTCTTAAGAGTTCCATAAAATATAGTGAAATAAGTAATTGTGATTTCTGGTTCTTCAATAATATCAGGTTCATTATAACCTAAATATGAATAATTTCCAATACTGGATGTTTTCATAGATTCCTTTAATATATGGTTGGAGGATTTTGAACTGATTTCCAGATTTGACAAATCATCATCCAGGTTCTCTAGAGTGGTCTTATGCTCATGTGGATCCATTTCATCAAATTTTACATGGACATATTCTTCGTCACATTTAGTTATTTTCATAAACACTCTTTAGTCTTTACTAGAGATTGACAATCCAAGAATGATTCCTTCATCACTCTTTGATGAAAATTTATCAAGATTCTCCCTAGTATTAAAGATATAGACATTGTAAACAAATCATTTTTTATATCTTACTTTCGGTTTTATATTGTTCCATAACTCATATTGAGTTTTTTTATGAATGGGCCAACTAAACACACAATTAATAATATAAAAAATTGTATTTATAGCTTCAACCCAAAAATAAATAAGTCATATTCACTATGTATGGTTCCAGAAATCTCTTGCAAGGTTTTATTTATTATTTCTAAAACTCCATTATGTTGAGGTGTTCTAGGGGCAGAGAAATTATGACTATAGCCATTTTTTGAAAAAAAGGATTCAAACTCATGATTTTCAAACTCATTTCGATGATCACATCGTAGGGATTTATTTCAAAGTCCACTAATATTTTCAACAGTTTTAGCATATTTTTTTATTTGATAGTAGGCTTCACATTTGTGATCCAAAATGAATGTCCAAGTATATATAGAAAATTCATAAACAATAACATAAACAAAGTGCTTCCCATTTAAACAAGAAAATCTAGATGGTCCAATCAAATCAACATGAACTAGTTTGAGAGGTTCAGAAGTTGACACTTCTTTTTTTTGGTTTGAACGAAAATTTATGTTTCTTTACCTTTTGACAAGGATTAAACACTTTATCAATGGGAAATAAATGATTGGGTTGATCTTTTACCAAGATTTTTCTAGTTAGCTTTCTAATGGAGTGGATATTAAATTATCCAAGTCTCCTATGACAAATCCAAGACACTTTTTGAAATACACTTAAAAATGATGCATTTTGAGAGACTAAAGACACTATGTTAACAATGTATTCATTTTTATTTTGTTATTCAGAAAACACTAATTCATTTTACGAATTAAAAACATTGAAAGCATCATTTTCAAAATTAATATGAAATCCTATATCACATAGTTGAAAATACTAAGCGGATTATATCTCAATCCATCAACAAAAAGTACATTGGAAATTAAAACATAGTTAGAGTTACTGGTTTGGGCATGGCCAATGATTTTTCATTTATCATTTTCACCAACAGTGACATGTCAACCATCAATTTTTATTAAATTATTGAAACCTGAATAGTCCCATATAAAAACAGACTTTGATACCAATATTTGTTTCGGTCCAGTAATATTAGTGACTAGTGCTGTCGGAACCCACATCATCCACATGGGTTTTCTATAAGAAATATGTAATGTTCTTGAAAAATAAACTCTATTTGGTCTAGCAAAGGTTGAGATAGTAGAGAGCGCATAATAATTTAAACTAGTTTATTATATTCTAAAACTAGAAGTAAATTTGTGTTACCTAGATTTAGAAACAAAATTTATTCTTCCAAATTACTTTCACTGGGTTCATAGACAATAACAGTAGTATATTTAAGAGAAATATATTTACCTAGAATTTTAACCAATGTATCATTACCATTAGTATCAAATTCAATTTCCTTTTTCAAATGCTCATTAGATAGAATTAGGGCATTGTTTGCTTTGAGTAATTGAATTTTTTTCTCCTTTTCTATAGTATGTTCAGTTTTAACAGTTTAGGTAATAGCATGCTATTTCTTTAATGACTTATATTTTTCTTTTATTTCATCACATGTCTCTTCATTCATTTTATCGCACTCCAATATTTCTTCATTAGAATTATTCTCAGAATCACATTAATCTCAATAATAATAGGAAATGATTATTATAAATTATAGTGTTACCTTAGATGTGTTTTTATTAAAACACATAATGGATTCTTTATCCTGTTCTTCATGTGGTGATTATGAGTCACTTGAACTGTCCTAAAAAAACTAAACATTTCTTTCATTTCCTTTTTATACTTTCTATATTTTTACTAATATTTATTTTTGCAATTGATCTTGGTAAAGTTATCCATTACATGTCCCTTTTTCTTAAATTTATATCATACTATATCATCAGGCTTCTCACTTCTTTTCCAATTTTTCTTCTAGAATCCTTTTTTATCATAAATTCTTGTAAAGTTAGGATTTATGATTTTTTTTTTATTTTTTAAAATCTCTTTAACCTTACAGGTAATTGAGCCATCTCGTCATCACTATTTGGTGATAATTTTTCACTATTGGAGCTTTCTACTGAGGATTCCAATTTTCTGTTTTCTTTGTGTTTAGAGGTGGTGGTCTTAAATACCACAAATTTTCTTTTGGGTTTACCCACATCTTCTCGGTTGACAATCAACTACAATTCATACATCATTAGTTTTCCCAATGAGATATTTTACAGGTAATTTTTTGATGTCTCATTATTCCATAACAGAGACATTTGCTCCTCTCCATCTATCAGGTAGGCATCTGAAAATACTCATGATTTGATCTTTGGTAGTGACTTCTCTTACAAGTTAAATCATTATGTTGACAATTTTGTTGAACATTATATACATGTCAGAAATAGGCTCATTAGGATTCATTTTAAAGTTATCATATTTTATAGTATAATTATTAATTATAATTTCTTGGACAATATAAGTTCCCTCATGTGAAACATATAATGTATCCCAAATTTCATCTGTAGATTTACATAAATAAATTCTGTTAAATTCAGCATCTCCTAAGGAGCAACATAAAGCATTCATGGCTTTGCAATTGTTATTGTAGGCAGTCTTGGTTTGTACATCCCTTGTGATTATATCAGTAACAGGAATTTTATACTAATCTATAATTGATGGCCAAAATTCAAAACCCATACTTTCATAATTCATTTTAATTTAACTTTTTCATTTGGAATAATTTTTTCGATTGAATAATGGTGGTCTGTTTGTTGCACCACCCTTCATTCTATTATCCACAACAAGGAAATACTTTGTAAGAGTAATAAATTTAGAATTAATAGAAATTTCTAGATCATTATAGTGAAACTAAAATCATATTTTAATAGCTTCAATAACTGAGTCTCAATAGGAATAAAAAAATCCTTTGATAAAAAATGTTGGCCAGAGTAGATCACTTAAGAGGGGTATGAATTTAGTATCTCAAAAAAATTCTGTTTGAAATATTTTCTTAAAAGGTTCCCTAATAAAAAAATACAAGCTAACTAATTAGTGTAATATGATTATTAAATCTTCACTATTTAAATAACATCTCAAAAGATTGTTTAATTTTTAGTAATCTTAATACCAGAAAATAATATTACATTTTAAGCTGTTCTAATAAGGAAAATAAAATATAACTTCCTTCCAAGATTATCAATCAAATTTAATCTAGTGATATTTGAATTATCTAGTAAAACATGTAAAACTAAATTAAAAGACATAGTAGATATAAAAAAAGTGGTTCAGTCCCAATCTATGACCTAATCTACTCCACTAGGTGATCACCTTCCGCAAGGAAGTTTGTATTAATAAACTTTGATCCACACCCTGGATCGGGGTAAACAACAACGCATAGGACTATCCAAGTCACACAACCTCTTCCACAATTTTTTGTGCGTATAAACTACCAGGTCACTAAGGTACAACTTAAAAACTTATCCGTGGGAGTAAACAAGTGTAAAAAGCTATGAGAGGACAAATATATTGTAACGTTCATTTTAGTGGAGGAGAAAATGTGTGTATTAATTCATACACAAACACACAATGCTCTAAATCTAAAAACAGTACACCACAGAGGAATTATGATGAGATATAGTTACAAGTTCTATAAGTATCATTATATGAAGCTTTAGAATTCTCATATGACGAATACAAAATAATTAAGTACTCTTGCAAGAAATAGTGTATCACAAGTCAGATGCTTGTTTCCCTATTAGATATGGCTTTTTTTCATTACGGAGTTGGTATTGAGAAGATATTCTTGAATCTAATATATGGTATCCTAGAATTTGGATTCATGAATGCTTCATGTGTTCTTCAGAAGTGTCTTGTTTCATGTGTCCTTTCATTTTTCAAAAAATCTCACACTTCTCCTGCTCTACCACGTATATGTTTCTAGGCCACACATGTCTTTTTATTATTGGATTTCATGTGTTGAAGCTGACATGATGCATGTATTTAGTACCTCATTCCTTATAATATCAGGTGAAATGTCTACAAAGAAAGAATAATTAGGTCAGTGCATTTAGAAGACTCATATATGAATGTTAGAAAATAAATTGAAAACAACAAAACATATTAATGAATTGTGTCAAAGTCTGTCTGGAAACGATGTCACGTAGAAATGGTGTCACCATGAAATGGGATATCCTTATTTGCCTTTGAGCGGTGGGACAATCATGATGGAATAACTGTATAGAGTTAAGGAACCTATTGCACAGATACGGTGTTAGGGTCACGATGTCTTGTCACGTTGTGTGGTCAAGGTGTATAGGAACGGTGTCTTATCATAGTGTCTAGTCATTGTGTCTAGTCATGGTATCTAGGTCACAGTGTCTTTTTCATGGTGTCTTGGTCATGTTGTCTGGTCAGGGTATCTGGATTATTGTATCTAGTCACGGTGTCTGGGTCACAGTGTCTGGTCATGGTGTCTGGGTCACGGTGTCTCCATCCTGTGCCAGAAAAACAGAATTGGTGGAGGACATACGGTTTCTCAGACATAACTAAATATTTGTATATAATCATGAGTAGTAATATAGAAACAGTGAATAAGACTTAATTATTCATAAAATAAATCATTTTAGGCCAAATTTAAATAATTTTTACAATAACCAGACATTAGAGTTAATATCATTTAAAGGTTTTTAAAGCATTAAGATACCCACAATATGTAAACATGATTTGAGACAAATTAAATAGGATTAATAAGATTTATAGTATGTTTAGTTTTTGGGATCATTAAAACATTATTAACACATGAGGATTCCAACAGATACTATTTAAGGCTATTAAATATACTAAAAAATGTATTATTTTGTATTCATCAACTAGATTTATTATCTTTGTTCTTATTTCATTCTATAATACATTAAAAAAATTCACTATTTTACATTTTTATTATTTTTCCATTGAAATGAATATTTTTTATTCTTTTATACTACCCTTAAAATTATTTTTTTGGTTATAGGTCAAGGTATAATGGTAGTGTTATACATCGTTGTAACAATACTCAAAAATATATTGTTGTGTTGGTTGTGTCTCAACTAGAATTTTTCTTATTTTAATATGGATTTACCTCTGAAAATATATGATTTTCAAATAAATATAATTTATCTCATAGATTATAAATAATTGAAGAATATATAGTGGATCTCATTGAACTAAAATAATTTTAAAATTATTGTTATCATATTTTAATTTTCTACTACTCATGATTATTAATGATTATCTTGATTAAAATCATTTAAATTTTAAAACATGTTTTTAACACCCTCCCCCATAATCTAGAAGATTGTCAGTATTTATTGGGACATAAAACATGTGAGGATATCCAATTCCCTTTTGTTATGGGATAAGGGAGATTATCCTAGTTAAATATGTTGTTGTTATTTGAGGTTATCCATCTCCATAATATAGAGTGACCTGGGAGGATATCCTATTAAACTATGTCATGAATAGATATGATCAGGTTAGATATTTCTATAATGTTATAATGGTCATAGTGGATTCTCTTAACATATCTTATTATTTTTTATTACATTCCTTATTTCTATGTTATTCAACCATGAATCTTGATTAACCTCATGATTCAAAATTATTAATAAATGGAAACTTTTTATATTTTATTAATGATACTTTAATGGCTAAATGTGATCATTCTTATTTCCGGATTTTATTTTTATATTTTATAATCAATTATTATGATACCATGAACATATTACAATAATCATCTCATTTCATTCATGTTCATGATTTATCTCATGATTAAGATCTAATTCTATAAGACTCCATGATTGGTTTCCTAATTACATAAAATTTGATCGCACTCACTATATTACCTATTTAAATATGAAATTAATAGTCAGAATTTGTCTTAGAGAAAGTCATATTTGGGGAATTTTTTGATAGATATTAAAGTAATAATGTGTAATGTGATTTTTATGTATTTAATCTCCATGGAAAATAAATATTTGGTTACTATGATTGTTTGTTGTATTTGTGAGATATAATATTTAATAAATAAATAAACAATATTTTTTAAAATTTATATATATAGTAGTCTTAGTTGCTATCATATAATTTATTTAACTTATTTTCTTTGAACATGTTTCAGGGGCATGGGTCTATGGGTGATCTATTCAAAATTTACCCACCACACTACATTATTATTTTTAAGTTCCCATATTATACTTTTTAACAAAAACACTAATTTGAAAATTTTATCAGTGTATAATTTTAAATTCACCTATAAAATATTAGTGATAAAACCCTATATGGACATATTATTGTAAATATATTCTATCCCTTTATTCCTTTCATGTACTTATATGTAATTTTAGTATATAGTGAAATATTTGTGTTTCACTTGTGTTTTTCATAGAAGTGGAGTCAATTCCAATAGAGAACATGGAAATATTATTGGTTATTTGAGATCTCACTTGGTTAATCAACTATTATTCATTTTGTTTCACCTATTTTATTCAACATTTATCAAACAATTTTATAATGGAATGATTCTTATGATAGGGAAAACTAGTAATTCATCATCTATTCAATCATATATGAGGATCATGGGTATTTTGAAGTTAAATTTATTTTATTATGGCTTATTTATTTGAATTTTATTTTATGAACATCTGTTATATAAATTAGCATTGTTTTTTATTCATGAAAAGACATTACATGAATTTTTGTTAATAAATAAGTTATTATATCATTCCCCTACTGCACATTAATACTCAGAGAACTTTTCACCATCCTTTGGTTATTGGAGATTACCCTAGGGGAAATAGAACCCTGATTCAATATTCAAATGGGAATCCATTTTACGATGACTATAGTTGTTAATAAAGAGAGAGTCATATTTAATATTTAATGTACTTTTGATTATTCTTGATATTGGAGATGGTATTTATAAAAAATTATAATTAAACCACATAATTTTATCATTAACCTCTTTATAGTGGATTCCCATGTTTTTTGAGGATTCCTAAGTGTTCAACAGAAAATATGGGGTTATGTGAGGCTCTTTTTATTCTTGTCTTGGGTACATGTAATAAATCATGAGATGTACATTATAGGTCTTTACTATGATAAAAACACTATTTTTATTCAAGCATCATTGGTAACTATTGATATGCTAGTACATATTGGATGTCATGCAATATTACATGCTTACCATGGATTATGATATTATAGTGTAACCAACTGTGGTTCATTATAATTTAAGTATAAGAATTATGTATATACAATGTTTATATATATATTAATATATTGTTCATGACATGATTAATATGAATCAAAAACTTCTTTCATTGATTGAGAAAGACATTATAATTTTTTGATAGCTAATATGCCTTTCTTAATGTATTATCATCAAAATTATTCTATTATTTCATGTTGTATTTATATTTTTTAGTATGTTTCATTGTTTCTATTTATAACATATTCCATGAATGAAACATGTGTTATTATTAGTAATTTTTTTCAATCATGAATTTTATACTCTTTGTTTGATATTTTATGGTTAATAATATTTTATTTTCTTTACTTTTGGATGTTTTCCTTGAAATGTTTTTGGAAAAGAAGTATAAAAAAAACGCTATTAATATTTTCCATTAAAATGAATATGTTTGAATAATTTATACATAAATTCTAATAAAGTGTCATTTTTAATTGATATTCTTCTATTATTTTTTATAGTTTTCAAAAAAAATAATATTTTTCTTTAATAATGTGTTTTATGAATTAAAAGGATAATTCATTTCATAAAAACTACATTTCTTATAGATTATTGTTGAAAAAAATATGGTGTTTGGAAATTTAATATCAAATTAATATATTTTAAATTTAATAAGGCTTATTAAAAATGGTTTTCCATTTACATTTTTTAATTGGGTAAATATTAATTTTAAAATTATAATATCAAAATGAGTTTGAAATAAAACAAAAATAATTAAAAAAAAGTAACCAATTTTATTATGTATTAATTGTGTAAATGTTTATTTTTAAAATTTAAAAGGATGATGTTTTTTTAAATAATTAAAAATATTTTATAAACCTTTTTGAATATTATTAAACATTGATAAACTATAGTATGATGTAAGGACCATAATATATGGAACTACTAAATTCATACAGTGGGAATCATCATAGTATTTATTTTAAAGGTTACATTTATTTGAAGAGTCTTGAGGATTATGGTTCATCTTTATAGATAACATAATTTGGTGGTTTAGTGCCTTTTTTTAGAGTTGTATATCATATGTGGGATGATGAATTTGAGGATATTATAATGCTTGGTGGTCTATACAATATATTGATATTAAAATTAAATTGTTCTAAAGGTTATGTGTTTGGAATTTCATGGTTCCTGGTGATTAGATTCATTTTTTTAATTTATGAATTAATAATTTAATGGGTGATATGATATATGATCCATTTTTCGTTTGGGGTTATTTATTTGTAATATGATCTTATTTCAGTAATTTAGTTTATGATATTAGTTGAACTTGTCACTTGAGATATATTTTGATGTTAGGTATCATGAATTAAATGGTTGATTTGAAGTATATTTTTATTACTTAGGTGTAATGAGCCTTTTGGTTAGTGTGTCCTTGGGAATATTTGGGAAGAGATTTCATATTTTGGTGAGTTTAGAACAATAGGTGTCACGAATATAATAGTTTAAGTTCATAACATAATTTTTTTTATTTGGGTATGGGACCACATTATTTTATGGATTCAAATGTGTTGTTTCATTTTATATTTTTTTATTTGAGAAATTAATTGGGTGTCTAAGGATAGTTTCATGGTATTTATGTGAATGTTTTTTGGTTTCGAAAGGGATTTGTAAGGATGAACAATTTATTTATAGAGAATTATTGAGGAATTCTATTTAGTGGGTAGAAGTATAAAACCTTTTTATTTATATTGGATACCAATATAATGCTAGTAGTGAGATAATATGTATATTTGGATTCCATAATAAGTTCATTAATAGTCCATAGAATTCTACAAGGTCCCTGTCTATTTTAATTATAAGGACAATTTGAAATAATTAATTTTATTCCCTTAAAATAACAACAAGGTCCTTGAAATTAATTTTCCATAGCCCCATATGTTTTTGAAGATGGGCCAAATATAATGTACCTCTTCACCACAATATTATTATTGAATTAAATGGTGATTTATGGGTATTCATCATGCCTAAATCCTTGGTAAATATTTTCTCTAAACTCATCATATCTCTCCTTCATTTATAACTTAAATTCCTCTCCTTCTGAATGGTATTTTGATATCTAATTTAATCCACTCAAGATAAAATCGGCTCAAAGAGAAGGGGTTTATCATCCCTTACGTAATATAATATTCAACAAGTGGGATAAATTTTTTAATCAATGATATTCAGTGACAAAATTATGGAATGATTTATTTTAGGGACGTCATAAGTTTACAGTAAAAGTAGTGAGTAATATATTTTCATTAATGATGGATTTTGGATGTGATATATTTTGATAAATTTTAAAGGATGGTCTCGTTAGTTTTATTATTATTTATTTGTTCTATAATTATGGGAGTTTAGTAATTCATATTCTTTTGTTATTGAATATTGGTCTAATTTTTAAAATGTGCTATATGTTAATCATTTGGATAGATAAATCAAACCAAGGGTTCCCATTGGATGTTTTAACTCATTTAGTGATAATTAAGCTATGCATTCACATTCATATTTTTATTTTTGATAAATTATTAAAAAATTCTATTTCTATTTTTAATATATTAAAGGATATTTTAAAACTCATTTTCATAAAATTTGTTAAATATTTTTACAAGGGGATACATTTGGAACAATGTAATGATAAATCATTCTATCATGATTTCCATTGCAATATTTTCAATCTAGTTTGTTACTATTGAATACAAGAAATATGTGATCCATGATGTTATGTTTTCATTTTATATGTTTGTTGGGTAACCCATACGTGAGTCTTATCAATTAAATAAATTGTAAAAATCAGTTATTCAATTCCCATAATATAATAATTTTTAATGAAATAGAATCCTTGGGTGTTTCATAGGACTATATCTATCTTGAGGACAATATATAAGATAATATTAATTATTTTGTCTAAATATTTTTAAAAATTAGAAGAATTATAAGGTATAATCTTTGGAGTATCAATTACGTTTTATGGTGAGAATCATTTATTACTATAAGGCCCCGGCCTTAAACCTTACTTAATATTGAATTAAATGACTAATTCACGTTGAGGATCTTTTCAGGTTTAGAGTTTTAGAGAATTAGAACATAACTACTACATCTCAAAAGATTACAATGCAGTCACTTCTACTAAGTTTCCATAATAAAAATAACTCTTAAAAGAAACATTTCTAGTTCCATGTTTTATATAGCATGACATTCCCTTGATCCCATCCTTGACCTTATTCCACATTAAGTCCTATGAAAAACATTTCAAAAAAACTTGGGGTGAGCATAAAAATCTCAGTAAGGGATACACAATGAATGAAAATTGTTAGTTTTTCAAACATCAAGTAAACCATGTATACTCTATCAAAGTAATACCTTCACCTCCATGAAGTAGTAAAAACACTTCACTAAATAAAGTATCATTACTTACCTTTTTGTAACCAAAGGATTACCATAAAACCCATATAAAGAACACATAACATATATAAAGGTAACTTGGGTCATAAACATACTTAAGTGGAATAACCATACGGTCGACTTCCACACATATCACTTAATGGAATAGCCATACGACCAATTTCCATACATACTTAATGGAATATCCATACGGCCGACTTCCATACCCAATGCATTGGAGGTTATAACGTAACCACCCATCCTGGTATTCACGGCACCACCCGTCATATGGTTTATAACGTAACCACCCGTTAAAATGTCCAAGTACCAATATAAAATCATAAAACATAAAACCAATATAAAGGAATCATAACATTTCCACATTTCAATCACAATATATCATAAATATATTGACATAATAGAATCCTTTATCAAAACCATTTTCAATACCAAAATACATAAAAGTGTATATGGTATTTATTTTATTTTAAAAACATTACGGCTTGTTGAGGAAGCCAAAGACCAAATAATACTCGCGGCAGCGGAAAAGGTCGTTGTCACTGCGTATGTTAAAAGAGACATTCCATTTTTTCATTTTGTAAAACGCTTCGTAGAAAAAGATTCCTTTAGTATAAAAGTAAAAGTAAAAGGGGTTTATACACCGTATAAAATAAAGTTGTGTATAAAATGAAATATGCCTCAATGAAAGGAGATTGAGATGAAGTCCCTTACAAGGACGGTATCCTTGGTTTAAGGATAAATCAATTACATAAATATGTGTGACAAACGAATACACCAAATATAAGTGGATATTAAGTGTAAAATAATCAAAGGCCGTTCACACATATTCAATGGATGACATATTCAATAACTACATGTCGAACCCAAAGAAATATAAATTGGGTTAAGAAGTTCCCTTGACAGCCTAACGGCGTCACATCAAAATGAGTTGATGAGAGATAAAAAGTGTATCTCATCACTTAGACATAAAATTTACATCAATAAGGATATATGAGAACATATCCCAACATAATAATATGTAAATTATTAGACCCAACAAAATAAGTCTTTTAAAAAAAAGGAGGGTGAAAGGTTCCCTTACCGACTTGGGTATCTTTCGAAACATACGACCCGTGAAAGAAGGACAATACATCATTGATGTAAATACTCATAAATGAAGGAATATTACACAATGAGTAAAATAATGGTCAGTACATACACCACTCAAAGGAAAGTGTGGCAAATGTTGCATAAATCTCACGGTAATAAAAGTGAGATGAAAAATCACTTACGAAAACTCGGCAGCCTAACGACGCCACTTAAAACTTCCAAAAATGGATTGATGAGATCAAATAGGGTATATCATCACATTACAACAAAATTTACAGAAAGGGGAATATGAAATAACATCCCCCATCATAAAAAATAGGAGCTTAAAAGATGTGACATAAAGGGGAGTACTTAAAAAGAAAGAGAGAGGTTAGATCTCTTACGAAAATTCGGGAGCCTAACGACGCCACTCAAAACTCCCAAAATGGATTGATGAGAGAGAATAGGGTCTCTCATCACATGAACAGAAAAATTACAGTATGTGTAATATATAATAACATCCCAATAACTAGAAAGATGATCTTTAGAGGGAAATACATAAAAGAGTGTACTTAAAAAGAAAGAGAGGAGTAAGATCCCTTACCTCGGGCCCGACTTGACTCGATCGTTCTTTAATCTCCTGAATAATAAACTTGAGTTAATTTATACTTGATTAAGAACCTTTTTCAAGCTTATTATTCCTTTTATATCACTTATTTCCATGTTATAAACATTATGTAATCATTAAGTTAATAATGATTGTTTTGTCGATATTTGTTTATTAAGTCGAAAGTGGACTTCATACAATTACATGTTGTTCGTGTGGTCAAAGGTTGTTTATATCCAAAATGACATTCCTGATTTGGATATCATATATATCATATATATCCAGAATATACATGTATTTATAATATCACATAATCATTTAGAGGAAAGAAATGAAATGCACCGTTCATGGAGATGGTACGCTTTACGTACGCATGAACGCTACTTTCATTTCTATGTCGTATTAATGGAATTAAAACTATATTAGAGGTATGTATATTTTAAGTCCAGAATTATATGAATCATTTAGATGTATCATACATCATATATATCCATTATATATATGTACTTATAATAGTGTAGGATATTTTGAGATAAGAAATGAAATGTACCATTCATGGAGACGGTAAGCCGTACGTACGCATGAACGCTACTTAAATTTCTATTTCATATTTAATGGAATTAAAACATAATGATACATAATAGTATTTTAATTCCATTATGGTATCATATATAATATCATTAATTATACCCTTTATACGTACCACATATGGTAATAACGAATCAAATCACTTTGAGGGGGTGGTAGTCCGCACTTCCATAATTGAAGATATCGCGTATACCCATAATGGAATCCATAAAGGTAAGCCACAAATGAAAAATACAGAAGCTTAAGTAAAACATAAACATATTATATATCATATATAAATTTAGTGACATCTTAATGGCCACCTTTTAAGGTGTTAAAAGAAAGTTGAACAATCATTGTTTCGGGAGGCATAAATTCGTCATCCACGGAAACAGTATGTTCGTTAACCATTAGATGTAGGTGTGTGTAAGTATAGCTTGAATAATTATTAGAAAAACATCCTAGTATATTGGGGATACTGTAGTTGTTACAAAATAAAAGGATAAAAAGAGTTTAGGGGGTTGGAGAAGCAAAATAAAACAAAAGGACTCAAAAGAAGACATTACCTTAAAATCGGGTAACTCCCTTTGGTTTGAGCTCAAAAGCTTCCTTGGGAAGACTTCTCCCCAAATTGAGCCTTCAAGGAGTAAGATAGGGAAGTGGAGAGACAATATGGGCAGATGTTGGCCGAGCCAAAGGCTTTGGGAGTGTGGGTAAGGTGGTAGAGGTGGGGGCCTTTTATAAGAGGAGAGGAGGGGCACTTTTGGAAAGTAAAGAAATATTACTTTATTTGAAAATGTGTTTCGGTTTTAAAAGGTCCCACATTTATATAATTCGTGTATATGGTGTTGAGGGTTAGAAATACACCCATCCAATAAGTTTTGGACATGTGTAGTTCATATATTTTACATTATCTTTCCATTTTATTTAAATCGTTAAATAATGAGGTCATCGCTGTGTGATCATGATGTCATAAATAATTTAATTTATTTAGTGTCTAAAAATTATAAAAAAAATAATATGATGTAGGAAATATTTTTAGATTTTCAATGACTATTTATAATCAAAAATATGATCTTTATAACCCATGTAAAAAATGTTTTCGTAAAACATATTATATTTGTGTCATTTTTACTTTTACATTAAATAAAAAGTTATTCATGTCATTTCCCAACCAAAGTGGCTCCATGGGGTCCCCACGTTGACCCATGGCTTTTCGTGGTTTGACATGACACATCCAATGAGGTTAGGACATGTGTCAAGCTCATCTCATATTATTAAAACATTATTTTTACCTTAAACTACACTAATTACCACTAATTGCGATTAGAAACTTAATAAGTTACTATTCACCAAAAAATTATTTTAATCTTATTGAACCAAATTTTACTTCTTAATGACAACCATGTATGTCTGATTTTTGAAAATCAAAACACAATGATGGAAAAATTTCATTTAAACGGAAAATCAGTTTTTATAAGTACCACTTAGTGGTTTCACTATTCATCAAAAATTGAAGTTTTTCAGAAAATTACCAAAAATTCACCCTAAGCTATATTTGATATTACGAATTCAAAAATGAAGTCTATTTTACAAAATTCATAACATATAAGTCACATTAATTAATTTAATAATTAATTCCCACTGTCATAGCAAATAGCATGTTTTTATGAAACAATAAGTATCAAAAGATTGACACTAGTTTAAGTCCGATTTCAAAGTGAAATTAAATCCAACGACCACTATTGGATTTAATGGTAAAAATATTTTCTAATTTCAATTTAAAACCAATTCAAAATATAATCTAATCATGTAAATAAATTAGATTAAAAAGAGGTTTTGAATTAAAATACAACATTTTACACTATTCATTAAAGAATGAACTTTATCGGAAAGGTACCAAAATTTACACAAAGTAAACTTTGATGTCCCAATTATAAAGAAGAGTTTTATTTGGTCTAATAGAATTTATAAGAGTGAAAAAAACCATATTTGATGAAGGTTCGCCATCAAAAGGCGATAAGTGAACCTTTAGTGAAAAATGAGGCATATACGCCTAAAATTGAATTCTTTCCGTAATTTATGCCTTTATCATTTACTAGATAAATGTAAAAACATTTAAAAACATGTATAATCATATTTTAGTTATTTCTATCCATTCCCGCCAATACAACAGCTACATGTAAACTGCCATTTAAAATAATATTATTTTATTATTAGAGTGAAACGTAATATTCCAAAGAAACTCGTTGTTGCATATTGGGTACGCCATCGAGCATTACATCCACTTTAAAGTAATATTAATATTTGATTCAAAAATATTGATAAATATAAAGGTGTTATATTCTTTATTTACCCGGGGTGTTACATCTTTCCCCCCTTTTGGGAATTGCGTCCTCGCAATTTTAAAATTGGGCTTGGAAACATCCTTGAATGTCCCACATCGAAACAGGAGTCGGTAAAACAATCACTTTAAAATAAATAAAGATAAGTACAAAGGTCACCCGAGTTAACCCATTATAAGAGTCCATGTAGGAAAACATGGACATGGAATAAAAAGCAAAGGGTCATGTTCTGATGGAGAGTTATAGAAAACATGATTAGGAAAAAGTTAACCATGAGAAAATCACAGACTTGTGATGGGTTAAACGGTATTCGATTCCCCAGTTGGAAAAGTTAATAGAAAACATTTTTGTTTTAAGCTACTTTTTATTGAGGAAATTATTCATAAGGAAACATTATCACTTATCATGATGACTTGCAACTTTTAATAGATTCCTTAATCAAACTCGTATTTTTTTTTCTAAAGACGAGTATTTAGGGAGACTTGTTCGCATTAAGAGTACTATAATCAACTTCTAGAGAATCACCTAATCCACCAAAGAGAACTATATACTTCCCATGTATTTATACTTTAACCAAAACCAAAACCATAAAGGTTAGTACAAGTTCAGATAATCCAAAAAAGGATAACCCTTTATAAAAAGAAAATCTATTCTCAATCTCCAAAATTTGCCAACAAAACCCAAAGATCAACGAGACCCATTCTATAATCAATTTGTCCATAAAATTCTTCAAAGTAAACCAATCTAAGATTGAAACCCAAATATTTGAAGGATTTAGTCACATAGTCTTCCAAGTTAAATCGTAACATTTTTCTCAAACAACATCAGTTGCTCCTAAAATATCATATTGAAAAGTAATTAACCTAATCACATATCCTCCATGATAGGTTAATCATTTTCATAAATAATCCAAAATCAACTTACTCTTAATTAATAAAATCATATAACTAAAAATAATCAGTCAAACTAACCAGGGACTTCACGTAGTCCAGTGGTAGGTGATAAATACCAGTCGCACTTTGGTTGTGGGTTCGACTTCCGCGGCTTTGTCCCACGCGATGGGTTGTCACATGGTCTGCGTGTTGTCCTTTTTCCAAAACTATATAATTCTTAAAACATTCCCCAAAATGAGATAAAATCTTCAAGAATAATCATAACATATTTTAACCTCAAGTTTATCTCATTCTTTTCATTTTCCATCTTATCATAGAGTAACCCATAATTACCTAAAAAATTAAGGATCATATAAACTCTAATGGTTACCTTTATAATTGTTACCTGAACTTCCATATCGATTGGTCATCTTGTACATGATGCATTATAGAACATACCAAGGTTCAAGTGGTTTATCATGACTCCTTGATAGTTGGTTTAGAGCAACCACAAGTTTCCTCATTGAATCCCCCATTTTATCTAGTATCTTAATCAGAGAACCACCACAGTTTCCTTCAAACCTGTTGTCTCTTTGGTGCCTGCTAGATCCATCCATTCACTAAAAACAGAAATGTCAGTGTGAAAATATCAACAAAACCATAATGTACTAATGAGGAAGGTAAACACTACGATATACTTACTCATTCACTTTATCTAAAACTAGGACTCTTTTTGAAATCCTAACCATTATGGTAATGTCACTTATGCTTAGAGAATACCCTAACCTCTAAAGTTACCTAAACCGACCGTTGAAACCAACTATAAGGCCCCGACCTTAAACCTTACTTAATATTGAATTAAATGAATAATTCACGTTGAGGATCTTTTCAGGTTTAGAGTTTTAGAGAATTAGAACATAACTAGTACATCTCAAAAGATTACAAAGTAGTCACTTCTAATAAGTTTCCATAATAAAAAAACTCCTAAAAGAAACATGTCTAGTTCCATGTTTTATATAGAATTACATTCCCTTGATCCCATCCTTGACCTTATTCCACATTAAGTACTGTGAAAAACATTTCAAAAAAACTTGGGGTGAGCATAAAATGCTCAGTAAGGGATACACAAAGAATGAAAACTGTTAGTTTTTCAAACATCAATTAAACCATGTATACTCTATCAAAGTAATACCTTCACCTCCATGAAGTAGTAAAAACTCTTCACTGAATAAAGTATCATTACATACCTTTTTGTAACCAAAGTATTACCATAAAACCCATATAAAGAACACATAACATATATAAAGGTAACTTGGGACATAAACATACTTAAGTGGAATAACCATACGGTCGACTTCCACACATATCACTTAATGGAATAGCCATACGGACAATTTCCATACAAACATAATGGAATAGCCATACGGTCGACTTCCATACCCAATGCATTGGAGGTTATAATGTAACCACCCTTCCTGGTATTCATGGCTCCACCCGTCATATGGTTTATAATGTAACCACCCGTTAAAATGTCCATGTACAAATATAAAATCATAAAACATAAAACCAATATAAAGGAATGATAACATTTCCACATTTCAATCACAATATATCATAAATATATTGACATAATAGAATTCTTTATCAAAAGCATTTTCAATACCAAAGTACATAAAAGAGTATATGGTATTTATTTTATTTTAAAAACATTACGTCTTGTTGAGGAAGCCAAAGACCAAATAATACTCGCGGCAGCGGAAAAGGTCGTTGTCACCGCATACGTTAAAAGAAACATTCCTTTTTGTCATTTTGTAAAACGCTTCATAGAAAAATATTCCTTTTGTATAAAAGTAAAAGTAAAAGGTGTTTATACACCATATAAATGAAAGTTGTGTATAAAACGAAATATGCCTCAATGAAAGGAGATTGAGACGAAGTCCCTTACAAAGACGATATCCTTGGTTTAAGGATAAATCAATTACATAAATATGTGTGACAAACGAATACACCAAATATAAGTGGATATTAAGTGTAAAATAATAAAAAGTTCATTCAAACATATTCAAAGGATGACATATTCAATAACTACATGTCGAACCCAAAGAAATCGAAATTGGGTTAAGAAGTTCCCTTGACAGCCTAACGACGTCACATCAAAATGAGTTGATGAGAGATAAAAAGTGTATCTCATCACATGGACATAAAATTTACATCAATAAGGATATATTAGAACATATCCCAACATAATAATATGTAAATTAAGAGGCCCAACAAAATAAGTCTTTAAAAAAAAGGAGGGTGAAAGGTTCCCTTACCAACATGGGTATCTTTCGAAACATACGACCCGTGAAAGAAGGACAACACATCATTGATGTAAATACTCATAAATGAAGGAATATTACACAATGAGTAAAATAATGGTCAGTACATACACCACTCGATGGAAATTGTGGCAAATGTAGCATAAATCTCACGGGAATAAAAGTGAGATGAAGAATCACTTACGAAAACTCGGCAGCCTAACGGCGCCACTTAAAACTTCCAAAAATGGATTGATGAGATCAAATAGGGTATCTCATCACATTACAACAAAATTTACAGAAAGAGGAATATGAAATAACATCCCCAATCAAAACAAATAGGAGCTTAAAAGAAGTGACATAATGGGGAGTACTTAAAAAGAAAGAGAGAGGTTAGATCTCTTATGAAAATTCGGCAGCCTAACGGCGCCACTCAAAACTCCCAAAATGGATTGATGAGAGAGAATAGGGTCTCTCATAACATGAACATAAAAATTACAGTAAGTGTAATATATAATAACATCCCAATAACAAGAAAGATGATCTTTAGAGGGAAAGACATAAAAGAGTGTACTTAAAAAGAAAGAGAGGAGTAAGATCCCTTACCTCGGGTCCGACTTGACTCGATCGTTCTTTAATCTCCTGAATAATAAACTTGAGTTAATTTATACTTGATTAAGAACCTTTTTCAATCTTATTATTCCTTTTATATCACTTATTTCCATGTTATAAACATTATGTAATCATTAAGTTAATAATGATTGTTTTGTCGATATTTGGTTCTTAAGTCGAAAGTGGACTTCATACAATTACATGTTGTTCGTGTGGTCAAAGGTTCTTTATATCCAAAATTTCATTCCTGATTTGGATATCATATATATAATATATATCTAGTGTATACATGTATTTATAATATCACATACTCATTTAGAGGAAAGAAATGAAATGCACCGTTCATGGAGATGGTAAGTCGTACGTACGCATGAACGCTACTTTCATTTCTATGTCGTATTAATGGAATTAAAAATATATGAGAGGTATGTATATTTTAATTCCAGAATTATATTAATATTTTAGATGTATAATACATCATATATATCCATTATATATATGTACTTATAATAGTACATGATATTTTGAGTTAAGAAATGAAATGTACCGTTCATGGAGACGGTAAGCAGTACGTACGCATGAACGCTACTTCCATTTCTATTTCATATTTAATCAAATTAAAACATAATGATAAATAATATTATTTTAATTCCAGTATGGTATCATATATAATATCACTAATTATACCCTTTATACGTACCACATATGGTAATAACGAATCAAATCACTTTGAGGTGGCGGTAGTCCGCACTTGCTTAAATGAAGATATCATGTATACCCATAATGGAAGCCATAAAGGTAAGCCAAAAATGAAAAATACAGAAGCTTAAGTAAAACATAAACATATTATATATCATATATAAATATAGTGACATCTTAATGTCCACCTTTGAAGGTGTTAAAAGAATGTTGAATAATCATTGTTTCGGGAGGCATAAATTCTCCATCCACGGAAACAGTATGTTCGTTAACCATTAGATGTAGGTGTGTGTAAGTGTAGCTAGAATACTTATTATAAAAACATCCTAGTATATTGAGGATACTGGAGTTGTTACAAAAGAAAAGAATAAAAAGAGTTTAGGGGGTTGGAGAAGCAAAACAAAACAAAAGGACTCAAAAGAAGACATTACCTTAAAATCGGGTAACTCCCTTTGGTTTGAGCTCAAAAGCTTCCTTGGGAAGACTTCAACCCAAAGTGAGGCTTCAAGGAGTAATATAGGGAAGTGTAGAGACAAAAGTGGCAGAGGTTGGCCGAGACAAAGGATTTGGGAGTGTGGGTAAGGTGGTAGAGGTGGGGGCCTTTTATAAGAGGAGAGGAGGGGCACTTTTGGTAAGTAAAGAAATATTACTTTATTTGAAAAAGTGTTTCGGTTTTAAAAGGTCCCACCTTGATATAAGTCGTGTATAAGGTGTTAAGGGTTATAAATCCACCCATCCAATAAGTTTTGGACATGTGTAGTTCATATATTTTACATTATCTTTCCATTTTATTTAAATCATTAAATAATGAGGTCATCGCTGCATCATCATGATGTCATAAATAATTTAATTTATTTAGTGTCTAAAAATTATAAAAAAAATACTATGATGTAGGAAATATTTTTAGATTTCAAATGACTATTTATAATCAAAAATATGATCTTTATAACCCCATGTAAAAAATGTTTTCGTAAAACATATTCTGTTTGTGTCATTTTTACTTTTACATTAAATAAAAAGTTATTTATGTCATTTCCCAACCAAAGTGGCTCCATGGGGTCCCCAAGTTGACCCATGGATTTTCATGGTCGTCCATGACACATCCAATGAGGGTAGGACATGTGTCAAGATCTTCTCATATTATTAAAACATTATTTTTACCTTAAACTACACTAATTACCACTAATTGCGATTAAAAACATAATAAGTTACTATTCACCAAAAAATTATTTTAATCTTATTGAACCAAATTTTAATTCTTAATGAAAACATTGTATATAGGATTTTTTAAAATCAAAACACAATGATGGCAAAATTTCATTTAAACGGAAAATCAGTTTTTATAAGTACCACTTAGTGGTTTCACTATTCATCAAAAATTGAAGTTTTTCAGAAAATTACCAAAAATTCACCCTAAGCTATATTTGATATTACGAATTAAAAAATGAAGTCTATTTTAAACAATTCAAAACATATAAGTCACATTAATTAATTTAATAATTAATTCCCACTGTCAGAGAAAATAACGTGTTTTTATGAAACAATAATTATCAAAAGATTAACACTAGTTTAAGTCCGATTTCAAAGTGAAATTAAATCCAACGACCGCTATTGGATTTAATGGTTAAAATATTTTCTAATTTCACTTTAAAACAAATTCAAAATATAATCTAATCATATAAATAAATTAGATTAAAAAGAGGTTTTGAATTAAAATACAACATTTTACACAATTCATTAAAGAATGAACTTTATTGGAAAGGTACCAAAATTTACACAAAGTAAACTTTTATGTCCCAATTCTAAAGAAGAGTTTTATTTGGTCCAATAGAATTTATAAGAGTGAAAAAAACCATATTTAATGACGGTTCGCCATCAAAAGGCGATAAGTGAACCTTTAGTGAAAACTGGGGCATATAGGCCTAAAATTGAATTCTTTCCGTATTTTAAGCCATTATATTTTATTGGATAAATGTAAAAACATTTAGAAACATGTATAATCATATTTTAGTTATTTATATCCATTCCCGCCAATACAACAGCTACATGTTAACTGCCCTTTAAAATAATATTATTTTATTATTAGAGTGCAACGTAAGATTTCCAAGAAACCCGTTGTTGTGTATTGGGTACGCCATCGAGAATTACATCCCCTTTAAAGTAATATTAATATTTGATTCACAAATATGGATAAATATAAAGATGTTATATTCTTTATTTACCCGGGTGTTACAATTACAACCTAAAATTAATCATTCCATAAGATAATAGACACATAACCTATGTTTAAAAGAATACTTTGGAGGAAATATATTGGTTGTGTTTACTAGGAGGTAATATGTGATTCAACATTGAAGGCTTAATAGATTATAATTTACCTAACAAAACACATTACAATTACCATGTTTTTTATAAAGGATAAGTGTCTAAAACTTTTTATAAATATCCTTGATTTGAGATGTTGTTATTTTATAAATATTTAATAATTTGTTTCTACTCATTTTTCCATTCCATGATCAATTATATGTTTTCATAAACATGATTAATATGAGGCAAATCGTATTTTTTTTTTGAATAATATTCACTTAAATAAATTTATATATATCAAGTGTCAGTTTTATTCTTTTGGTATTTGTCCTTTCGTCGATAAAAATTTAATAAATGGCAATATAATTTTTTCTTCTCTTATATTTTTCCCTTGTATCTATGATTCCAATCACTTCCAATTTAATTCCCTTGTCTTGTGCCATATTTTTGTTGTTAAACCATTTTTGAGATTTTCTGATGTATTATCTATTTTTTAATTAGTTCCCTTTTAATATGTCATAGTATTAACCTATGTAAAATCCATGGGAATCTATTTTATATTCTCAAGCATGTTGACCATTGTATTATTTTATCCACTTCAAGGACTAAATAAATTCATAGTTTTTAAATAAATGTTGTCATATATCCATGAACGAGTGCACATATTGTTTCATGCATGTGAACTAATTTGGGTGCTTTTAGCCACATATGATTAGATAGTTTAGTGTATTGATCAAGACTATGGTTTTAACCAAATTTTTTATATAGTGCCTCAATCATGTAATTTATTTTTTTGTATTGTTCATGTTTGTTGTTATAACAAAATAATATTTCATTAACTATTTATATTATTTCTTATATAGTACGGTTTTTATTTTGTTATTAGTATGTATTTCTTCCTAGATATTGTATATTTGTTATGAGAAAATGGTTGAGAATGTTGGGGAATGTGTTGAAGGGAGGGATATGGTACTAAATCCCTAAAAATTATATCCTAATTACTTATTAATTTTGTATAGTCTCATGATTCTCTGACTCACTAAATCTCTTACCATATTACCTTGGAGTGGATAAAATATTTATATATATATATAAGCTTATTTATTTACAATCTTAATAAAAAAAGTTAATGTGTTATTTTTCAAAGAGTAATGATTATATTATGATGTAATGATATCAATTTTTTTATTTTTATGATATTTATATTGATTAAATATGATTTATACATGGTTTAATGTGGACTATTTTTATTGATGTTTACTCCCATTATTGTATGAAAATTTATTCATGTGACATCATGGTGTTGCATTTAGGTAATTACGTTCCATTAATTTTTTCCTCTTTGTTTGGGATTCCCTTTGGAATATTTGGATGATGATTATATATATTAGGACGTTTTTGTAACTTTTCATGGTAATATCATTGTTTGGGAAAAATATGTAGGTCTTCATTGGAAACTGCGCACCTTGAGATGGAGTCCTAGAGGAGGGTGCCGGCTAGAGACATAGTTAGTACAAATAGTTTGGACATCAATTATCACTATGTTTACTAGGAAAATGGTATGTTTCTTATTTAGAACACTATTTTTCAAAAAATAAATTCAAACTATGTTTCACTTCTACTGACCCAAGAAATGGGGAACACTATTGGTGCATGGTTTACCAAACTATGATGCAAAAAAGTGCGCTGTGATTTAAATAAATATAAATTTTATGTTTAGACAAAAAAATTCCATTTTTTCTATTTAGTATTAAAATATTGTAGAATATCATAAAAGGAGACTCCAAAAAGATATTTCTTAGATTCCTTGCCTCTTGGTGATTGTTCTGAATAGATCACAGGTAATTAGATATATTTTTTATGTTATGATCTAGTATCATTTTTTCTTCTCTATTATTTTAGGTCTCCCCATATTTTTATTAATGAAACCATATATCAAATATTTTAATTCTCTATCTATAGTTTTAATGTGATCCAATTGGGTTTCTTATTTATTTTCCATAAATTTGGGTTTCATTTTCTAGAGTTATCATTGGTTGTCGTGTGTTCACCAAGAAGTAATATTGATTGTTATTTATCTAACTCCAATAGTTATATATGTGATGTATCAATATTCATATTTCGTAATATAATATTTTATATCCATTATCATTTCTTATGCCCCTAAAATTATCATATATTATTGATTACTTGATGAAATTTTTATTCTAAGACATTCAAGGTAGGTAATTCGATGATACATATTTATTCTTAAAACCATTCATTATTTTATTTGTATTTTGTTTCTAAAAGGATGGAAGACATGGTATATTATAATATCATATAAATGTATATTGGAAATGTTTTTTTTATAGAATTTTAAATATATGATAAATTGTTTTGGAATTCAAAACATTTTTTTGAAACAGATTTTTCCTATAGTGTTGATTACCTAAATTATTTCAAAGACTGTTTTGAATAGTGTAAAATATTAAGATCACTTTAAGTGAATCCAATGCGCTATAGAGAAATTATATTGATGAATAATCAGGTATATGTCCTGTAGTATGTACTCATTCCATGTACTTATGTTATTACATGGGATGTGTACACTAACATTCTTGATTTGTTGTATTGATCTACTCCTGGGATTATAGTATTATCCCCTTGACCATTTTTTTCTATGGTATTTTCCACAATAGGCAGCCTAATAATCAAGATAATATTATAAATATCCTAAAAAATTCACTAATTAAAATAAATTTGGTCTTTTTTACTTGATGTTTATCATAATTTTTTTTAAAAAGGATCTTAAAATTCATTAAAAACAAGGTTATTGTCATTCTTAAATAATATTTTAAAAGGGGCAATTTTTCTATGTTTGTATTAAAATCTATAAATTTCATGTTAGTACATAACATTATATACGTGAAAATAAATGATTTACTTTATACTATTTTTTTATGAAACATGCGTTCAGATCCTACTGTTCTCTATTTCCCAAAACTTTTATACACCATTGGGTTTCTATACATTGTTTTATCAAATTAAATAATGGGCCAGGCACCACAGGGTGTTATTTAGTGTGTTTTTTAGAATATTATGGAATTATGGAGCTATAATCATGTTAAATGGAGTTGGGTTTTGATAGTTTTGTGTGCATTCAATATTCTTGAATACACGAACTTATGTTTATTAATAAATATATATTTATTTTACTATATTTTTTTAGGAAAAATAAATTTTTGTTTAATCATTTATAAAACATTTTATGCACTGTCAGGGAAAATTTGTTGTCAAGGGGTTGTTTTTTATTCCCATTAACTATTCACCATCCCATGGGGATCGATAATTCATATAATGTTGTTCAAGGATAGTTTGGGGTTACTAATAGTTGGCTGATATAGATTGGTGGTTTACGATTATTATATTGGATTATAAGTATAATTGTGTTTCTATCAGTATAAATAAATATAATGGTAGAAGTAGATAAATATTTGGTTTCTTATAATTCAAATAGAAATTATTTTAATGCATAAAATTATAATATTAGATGATTACAGAGATGATAAAAATGGTAATTAATGGATATTATTGATGATTTTAATAAATAAATATCATAATAATTCATGAGCTTTTGAGATTGATATATTTCATAATTGAAATGGATTCTGATATATTATATAAAGATGTCAAAGATGGCTAGATTAATGAGAATCCATCCATACCTTATCACATGTTTTTTATATTTTAATCAATGATGAATATATTTGGGACGAATGTTTAAAGAAGATTACTAGATTACTGTGATCATTTGATGTCACATCCCTATGTTTATTAATAATAATGAAATATATTAGGATGATGTTTTAATAATAACATATTGTCAAGAATTGAATGTTTAATTGAAATACTATAATTAGTATAGATATGAAAAATTTATCATTGGAAGTACTCTTATGAAGATTAGAGTCAATTTTAAGTTATTTAGAGTCCTTGATAATGCTTGATATAGTTCTAAGTGCATCAATAGATGTTTTTTAAATCAAAATACTTTGAAGTATTTTACAATATAATTTGTTAAATAATATATTTATAATAATTAAAAACATTTAAAGACCCTATATAAAATCACAACTGATAAATTATATACTTTTGATGACATGTATGAAAATTGTTGAAGAGGGTTCTTAAATTGAATAAGGGGGGTATTACTTTTCTATATAAGATATTCTAAATAGATTCATAATATACATTCTCAAGATGATGAATCTGTATGTTTTATATGAATATATTGAGATTCATAAGTATTTCTAGTAAAATTCCTATATAAATGTAGAAAATTAACTTGGGTCATAACAATTTTATAATGATAGAAAAGTTTTTATTGATATTTCACTAAGTCCAAAAAAACATACGAATAATGAAAAAAAATACTGACGTCCAAAAAACACTGTGATATTAATATATTTCATAAACCATACATAGTACATGTGTATTTTTTAAAAAAAATATATAATGAATAATTTTAATAAAAATCATAAAAATTCGATATCAATTTAGAAAATATATAAAAAAATTCATGTAAGGATTATCTATATATAAGATACATGATATTCAATATATGATATGAAGTAAATATATTTTTTAATGTATGATTTAACAATTAGTAAATATATGTGAATAATGTTGATTTTTGGATTTTGCGGGGAGTACCAATATAAAAATAAATTAATTCCAAATCACATATTAAATGAAATAAATATAAAAATATTTATTTTGATTCTATATGACTAAAAGTTTTCCCATTATTATGAATTATGAAACTGAATAAAAGTGAAATCTCAATCTATAATATGATATAATGTCACATCACATGATGAAGATAACACAGAAAATCATACTGATATAGAGAATTTCTGGAAAAATTAATAATGTAACATATTATTCAAAGTTTCAATATAATATTTGGATGTTTTATCCTATAAGTTGAATATTATAAAGAGTATTTGTTGTCTATGTACAAAAGATAGATAATTTCATTGTAATTCAAAAATCACATAATGTATAAATGACGATGTCTTATTAAAAATTAAATGAAAATGTATATGATATTTTTAAACTAATTTTGAATACAGGAAGTTATTGGGAATTAATGTATACATATAATGGAAATCATATTTACATTTTTATAAGAATATATATAAATATAATAAGAATAACTATTTTGGTTATCAAAATTTCATACACACAAGATTATATTTTATATGATTCAATACAAAAAAAAGATATTGATAATGAATTATATATGAAATCATAATTATCAAATATATTAATACCAATTATATTCTTAAAGGAAGATTTGTTGTAACTAGGAAGTAGAAAAAAAATTAAAAGAAAGATGAGAGTATGGAATTTTGATCTAACCTATTATATATCTAATTCAAAGGATAATAATTATGATGAATTAAACTTTTTCATATATTCAATATAAATATGTGTTAAATTATTTAATATATATTGAGTATTAAGATTATTTGTAGTGTATGAACACATATATTCATTGATCATTCTAATATTATTGTAAAGAATAATGCTGATGAACGTGTACAATTTTTCATTGAAGTTTCATATTCATAGTCTAATATATTAAAAAGTATGATCTTATTCAATTTTAAATAGTTACATCTAGAGAATAAACGAATGAATTTCCATGAGATCAATGAGGGTTGTTTGATATTGGAGGATTCAATATTAATAAATTACCATATAGTTCGAAGACTGGAGAAATTTGTGGAGGTAAATGGTATTTCATTAAAAAGACTCATGGAAAAAATATACATTATAATGTAATTACAAAAACCTAATTCCAAATTTCTAGGAATAACACTACCCATATATTCATTTATTCACTTGTACCATATATTTATTATTTTTCTCTCTGAACCTGAAAAAAAATAGAAGGAATTAGTTACCCACATTGGGACCACACAATGTAAAAAATTTATTTATTGTGTTTATATTTTTTTTATTCATTTAATATGGTTTTGGGTGTTGATTGAAAATTAATAGATCCATATATATTATATTATATAGTATTTCATACTATAAGTATGGGAAAAGTAAAAATAAAAAGTAAAATTCCATAAAATTTGTTAACATAAATACACCAATATTGTTCCTTAAGGATCGACTATGATTTTTAATTAGTGTCATATTAATTTAGGATACCTGTAATTTGATGTAATATTTATTTTCAAATTTCATATCAGATAATCATGATGTATTAATTTAAATAAAATTCAAAAGTTCCACTAATTTTAGATTAAGTTCTCATTCTTATTATTAAAAAATGTGTAAACATCACTAAAATCCAAAATAATATGAATAAATAATTTCTAATAAAATACATGAATATATAATTAGATAAAAATGATACACTGCTAATTAAATGTATCCATAGTGTTTCTCACCGATTAAATCTATTAAAAATCTTCCTCTCAAACAAGTTGTTTCAATATGTGAAGAAGACAGATTAACTGAATTTGTTAAAAACCTCTATAGTGAGGTCTATTATTACATAAAGAAATTTTCAAGTTTATTTATTCATATATATGATAGATTGTATATAAGAACTATATGGTTAGAGAACATATCTAGTATCATGTGTAAAATATTTTTAAAATGAACTGTCTAAAAAGTTGAAATGGTAAAACACTATCATAAAAAAATAATGAATGGGAAAATATATATTATTACATCTAAAATAATATTCCCTATATAATGACAGATTTGAAAAATATTTTATGAGAAATATGAGTTAATAAATTCCAATGAATTATGTTTCAATTCTTTTGTAGAATGCCACAATTATTTTATTGGTATCAAGGATTCCTACATAGGATTTAAATACAAGATAATGAATGACCTTAATAATTAATACATAAAGGTAGAAGTAATATTTAATTTTTATATTATTAATGTTAATAAATAATGGAATGTAATTATGAGATTATATAAGTATTGTAAAAATATTCTCAATTTATAATTTATTGAACTTTTACTAAAATTGGGAAATATAGAATCCATATAAGCTAAATATTGGTCAGAGTCGATTAAAATAATTTCATTAAAAAGAAATAAATTTATTGAAATAATTTCTTTATATCATCCTTTGATCAATCCAAAATAATATTATTGAAATCAGAAACCCATGACTCAAAAAAGGTTTTACATAACAATTTTATTCTTATGGAAAATGTCTAAACCCACTCAAAAAAATGGAAAATTTTGGTTGAATACAATTGTTAACAGATAAACCGAATAATCATGGGAGTATGTGAGTATGAAAAATAATGGAATCTTTTAATGAATATAACAAAATAATGGAATCACTACCCTGAAATTTCTATCTATAAAATAACTCTAGATATTAACAAAATGTATAATGTGGCTTGTAGGATTATATTAGAACGTATTGAGGTTGAGTAAAGGTACATTTAATTTTTCCATAACATATTAATTTTTATATATTATATACAATCAACATTACTTGGGGAAAATGTTTATTTGATTAAAAATCCATAGAATATGGAAAATTTGTCAACCAAGAAAATTTTAAAATGTCTTAAAAATAAATTTGTGTTTTGAAAAAAGTTCTTATTTTGATGATGAGAACTAATAGAACCCTACCAAGAAAAATTAAAATTATTTTTAGAATAGAATAATATAATAAATGAATATATATGTATCTATGTATGATTCTACTAAAGGATGTAAGAAAAAGTAATGTTAAGAAAACCAGATGAAATAATATTTTTTAAAAATAGAATAATTCCAGAAAGGATATATGTTACCACTTTGGATGGAAAGCTCACATCATGGACAAATTTCTGAAATCCAAAGTGTTGAATTAAAATGAATTAAAATTGGATCATTTATTATAATCAATTGAATTAATGAATTAAGAGTATTGGTTTTCTAGAAGTGTTATATGAAGAAAAATCAAGATATTATATGAGGTTTCCAATGATGTTTGATCAAAGGATTAATGAAAAGTTTTGTAGAAGATGAATAAATGTAAAGAAACTCTTAAAAAAGTTTATGAAATTTCTACCATGATTAAATTGTTGATGAATATTAACATAAATGACCCGTTGAAGTCTCTTCGAAAATCCATCAGAGTTGAAAATCATACAAAATAATTCTTGACATCATGGAAAGACAAATTATCGAAAGAAAGTGATATTCAGAATGAAAAAGACAGTGAATGTACTTTTAAAGGTTGTATATAAAATAAGGTTTCACACTATGAGAAATATAATTTTAACATACCTTTAATAATAACCATGGATTTTTATGTCATGAAATCCAAACGAGGTTCATTCATTAATAGTTATCATAAAATAAGAGATTAGAAGAAATTGTTTATTATGAGGAGTTTCAAATCCCATTGATGAATATCCTATAAATAAAAAGATATAAGAAAAACCTTATTCCCATATATTTTATGCTTCTTTGTAATGTTCATCTACTTCTATGTTTTTTATCGTAGTGGTTTCATCATCACCTGATACTTTTTCCCATTTGGACTTCTCATGCTAATATTCTAGGCATAGTAATGTATACATAGTGATATCATTTTTTGGATTTTTTCACCAACAATTCTGTCAATATTCTCAAAAAATAATTGTACTAACTGGGATAATATTGGGGGCTGTGATATGTGTATCATTAAGAAGACCAATCATTCTCTTTGGATCGGAAGGTGAACATAGTCTTGTCCCAAATATGACTACTCTTTCATTGTCAACTGTAATATCTATGGATTTACACTTTCTCATAGCTTCCAACAACTTCTAGATTTCCATATCATTTCATTAAGAATCATTTTTATTCTATACATTGGATTTTTGAGAAATAATTTGAGAAAGTATTGATGATATTTTTTCCTTAATGATTCCTTTGCCTATCCTTTATTGGTATAATAAGATTTCATCCTTATAAATTCTAAATATTGATAAATTTACATGATCTTTTCTTCTTATATCACCTTCAACCGTATTTTCCATACTAGGATGGTAGTGCATTGATCATTCATAATACTTTTTGAGAGACAACCATAAAAAATAGTGCATGTTAATCTCCTTCAGTGTGAATATTTATTTGAGACTCTTATGATAGGTATATATGTCACACTTCTCCCAATATAGATAATTCTGCCAAATTTTCTATGTAATGATTAGAACAACCAAATCTAAATCATGTGTGGGATATGTTTTCTCATGAATTTTCAACTTTATTGAGGTGTATACTATCACTTTATTATTTTTCAAAAAATATGCATCCTAATACCTTTTAGAGGAGTCTTTGTACACAACAATGAGTTCCCAAAATTTCAACATTTCGAAACTATTAGTATGGGTGTAGTGATAAGCCTCTTCTTCAACTATTTAAAGAAATATTAATATTCACTAGTCTAGAAAAACATTAATCCCTTTCATGTTATCTTGGTTATTAGGTTTAAAAATCATGGTAATTTCTTCACAAATTGATATCAATACCTTACTACAATAATTTAGCTATAGATATCAATTATAGATGTTGGCATATTCCACTCCTTGATTTCCTTTATTTGGGAAGGGTCCAAATATATCCCATTGCAAGTAATTAAATTCCCCATGAATGATATTTCCCTTATATAGAACTCACATTTTCTATACATTTATTGTAGTCTCTAGCATCTAAATTTCTTCAGAAATGTATTCAAATGCTCCTCACGTACCTCCTTACTCATGGAGTATATTAGAATATTTTCAATAAATAAAACAAAAAGAATTCAACGTCATACCTATATAAATAATTCCATAAATCCATCAAAATATATGGATAATTTGTGAGTATGAAGTGTCACGAACCAACCCGGGTCGACCCTGAACCGGTCACCCGAGCCGGTCCGCGACATGGCCCGAGAGGCGTTCCCGATCCTCCCGGGCTGGCGACAAGCGCCAGGGCATCAACAGAGGCTATGGGAACGATTTCGCCCAATGTAAATAAATAAGACAGTGAAAATAATACAGAGCAGCGCAGAAAAGATAAACCAGATAAAGTGACTAAACAGGGACAAACAAGAAACAAACTAACCAAACACGACGTGCGAACAAGCTCCGTGCGACCTCGTGGGTCGCTCTCCGACTCAACGATCAAGCGTCGCCCTAGGCGAGCGCACTCAAGCTATAGCCTGCACAAACACTAAAAATAGAAAACAACTATAGGCGTGAGTATTAAAACTCAGTAGGCTAGCCCGATATCTATTCCCAATGCACTACCTTTAAAATAAATGAAACATCATTTCAAGTTTGAACTACAATCTATAAAAGTATGTTTTTAATAATATTCTACTTAAAAACAAAGTACGAACCATTGCCCTTAGCCATTTTCCAATTTCGTGTTCATTTCATTAGTGCCAATGACATTTCAGGAAAAGAAGAAAGTGATGTTTAAATTTCCAAATTTGTAAAAAAGGGATTAAACACTTCCATTTGAAAACAATTTTTAGAAACCCATTAAAAAACAATTTATCAGTTTCCAAGGAAAACAATATGCCAGAATACACAAAGTAAAACATACAGCAAGGGCAATGTAAGTATACATGTGAGCATCATAATCATTACTGCAAGCTACAAAGCTGAATAGACATGGGTGAACCTAGGAGATCGAGAATAAACCAGAAGACACCAATACATGAGAAATCATCCTTATTGACATGTCACGATGAAATCAAAACGCACAACACGCTCGACCATCCACTCACAGGCAGGTCGAGGGCAAATCCCATAGCAATAAACCCAATATATCCACCTACTATGGGACACTGGTCAGTACCATAACCTACCAGTGCAGCAATCGTTCTTAGAATATTCTCTCAATATGCCAGATTCCCATGTCTCAAGTGTTTAAGAAAAAGGGGGTGAGCCAACCGATGCCAACCGAGCATCCAATCAGATATATCTATATATAAATAACAACAGGCATTCCCCGAGCCACTCCATGGGACAACCTCATGCCTTTTTCTACTCAAGTACCCGGGAGCCTCTAAGCGCGGCCTCCCAAACGATCAATCACAACCAAGGCATGAGAGTCGTCCTAAGAGGGTTTTTATAAAAACATTTCCATCGCTTTCCATAAAGTGCCAAACGGGCATTTAATACAGTTCACAACTACTACCAAAACTAGTTTAAAACTATTTGAAGAATCCACAAAACACTACTTCACAGGTTGCCAGTATTTTTATAAACCAAACCAAACCATTTTCTTTTCCAAATAAACTTTAAGAGCCAACCGGGCAATTTGTCAAACGAACCAATGTATTTGTTCATGCTTCAAAAGAAATCATTTCTCATTAAACCATAAATCCATTTTATATTCCATGAATTATGTTTAAAAGCCAAACGGGAATTCTTTCATTATTGGGTGTCCGCCCGTCAAAAGGATGTTCCATGTGTCGTGTATAAAATAAACGGCTCCTTTTGACATTAAATAACCATTTAAAAATTAACCGTCTTATATTAAAAATTAATTATCGTATATTATCTCATATTTATTACAATTAATAAAATGTTGATTTTGAACAATTAGGGTGCGCAAATAGCATGAAATAATATAACATAAATTTTAAAAGCAGTGCAAAGGGAACCTACCTCAAAACCAAGCGCGTCGACACAACAACCTCGGATCCAAGTCGCGATGACACGACGTGTGTCCGAAACCACGTGACAAGGTCTAACACTCTGCATAAACAATTTCAAGGACTCAGACACAACCAAAAACTCACCAGAGCCTGCGAAACCAAGCGGCGGGAAGAAGCGCTCACCTTGAAACTAAAGTGCGGCGTCGACGGAACCTCGGAAACAAGGCGCGGCGGTGGCGCTCACTCGGAAACGCCCTGCGCGGGTCCTAAAAGTCCGAAGCCAACAAATAAAAACCCACCGTCAATTAAAACTCATGAACCAACAAGAGTATTATGATGAATATAATAATAATATTAATAATAATAACAATAATAATTAGAATATGAATAATGATAGTAATAATAATAATAATAATAATAATAATAATAATAAAACTAATAATAATAATAATAGCAAAATAATAATAATAATAATAATAATAATAGTAATAATAATAATAATAATAATAATAACAAAAATAATAAAAATAATATTAATAATAGTAACAACAACAATAATAATAATAATAATTATAATAATAATAAAATTAATAACAATAATAATAATAATAATAATAAAATTAATAACAATAATAATAATAATAATAATAATAATAATAATAATAATAATAGTAATAAAATTAATAATAATAATAATGATAATAATAAAATTAATAATAATAATAATAATAATAATATTAGTAATACTAACACTAATAATAATAATAATCACATTAATCATAATTTTATAATAGAACAAGTTATTAACATATTAAATAAAATAAAATAGCAAATTAAATAAAAAAAATAAAAAAAACGGACCTGCGGCGGAGCAGAAGAAGGAGAAAGAAAAGAAGAAGAAGAAGAGAAGAAGATGAGGAAGAAGGAGAGAAGAAGAAGAAGAAGAAGGAGAGAAGAAGAAGAAGAAGGAAAGGAGAAGAAGAGAATAAGAAGAGGAGGAAGAAGAAAAGAAGAAGAAGGAGAGAGCAGGGGCGCCGGCGGTGCGCGCTGGACAGGGGAGGAGAGGAGGAAGAAAAAGAAGAAGAAGAAGAAGAGGAAGAAGGAAGAGGAGAGGAAGAAGAGGAGAGGAAGGAGAAGAGAAAGAAGAAGAATAGGAGGAAGAAGAAAAGAAGAAGGAGAGGAAGGAGAGAAGAAGAAGGGGGCACGTGTCTGGAGCAGGGAGCAAGCGGGGGAGGCCGGGACGTCGGCTGGCCGCGCTGAACAGGGGAGGAGAGGAGGCCGGCGGCTCGCGCGGAGATGCAGGCAAGGCGCGGGTCGCTGCTTGTGCTGCTGTAGAGGGAGGCAGGGAGGAGGGTGCAGCGGCTGGCCGGGCGCTGCAGGGGTGCGGGGTGCGGACGGGAGAAGCCGGGTAGGTGGGGCTGCTGTAGCAAGAGGGGATGAGGAGGGGTGCAAGGGTGGTCGGCCGGCTTTTGAGAGGGATCGGGCGCGTTGCTGCAAGGAGGTAGGAGGGGTGCCGCGGGTTTCTTGCGCGGAAGGAAGGAGGAAGAGAAAGAGGCGGCTGCTTCCGCGGGGAGAAGAGAGAAGAGAAAAAAAAAATATAAGGGGGGGCCGCTAGGGTTAGAGAGGGAAGGAAAAAAAAGATAAAAGAAAAGAGAAAGAAAAATAAAATAAAATAAAATCAAATCATAATCATAATAATAATAAATCACAATAATAATAATAACCATAATAAAGTTTAATATCAAATCATATTTAATAACGATTGCACTATTTTCCGCAACATTAAAAATTACATTAATTATTTATCTATAACATAATGATAGACATAATAATGATAATGATAATCATAGTGATAAAATAATAAAATAAAATAAAATAAAATAAAAACAATAACGGCGTTCGTATCATTTTAATGATAATTAATTCTTAACGCACTAAAAATTTTAACGACGCAACAATTAACGCGCGTTTTAAATATAGAGACTCTATTTAAAATTTTTCCAAAGACAGCGGGATGCAAAAATAAACCGAGCAAGGACGAGCGGGGTTTCCAGAACAAGCTCCGCTCACGCGCCCGACGACGTCGCGTCAAAAAGCGCACATTTTAACAAAAGCTCAAAAACCTGGTCCGATACTGAACACGAACCGCAGCAATATAATTTAAATTCAAAGAAATCATAAATTAAAATAACCGCGCGTGTCGGGGTGTGACAATTCTCCCCACCATAACGCTTTCCGCCCCCGGAAAGCCACAACACCAACCAGTCGATCGATCAACACCTAAGGATTTCACAGAACACGATCCGACCTCTTAACCAAGGATTCCACAACGACCACCAGCGGGACTGAACCTCATTTCCCAAAGTAAATCACCAACAGAGGGGAGGCCTGAACGGTCTCTCCACCATAAGAACCCAACTAGCATTCAATAACGATTTAAGAGAAAACCCAAAGAGACTCATGGTGGGTCTCCCCACCATAAAGAACCGACCAACTAACGACCAAACGGGAAACCAGCTTAGACATGCACGAGACCTTACTCCAGCTAGAAAGAACACAACAAGGACCTTTAGACCACTTACTCACGTCCAAAAGTAATAGGAGTTGATCTGAAAAATTTATGCAAACCAAAACCCTTACCCCATGGGCGGGGAGGGTGGGCCCAAGGATTGGATCACTGAAACTTGGACGGAAAACTACTCACGTACCACTACTTAGGGATGGACACATACCAAAGCCATAATCGATTCACATCGGTGGTCCACACGAGGTCACTGATTAGCAACATACATCCAAAAAGGCACAACTCTCGACGCTATGCGAGGGATAAGTCCATCGCGCGCTTTGCAACAAGAGGAAAACTACAACGACAGAGAAACCAGAGCAACAACACCAAAACTATCACACCACGACGATAGAGGCACGACTTTCACCAGACTCTTTAAGAAAAATTTCCCCCAGGGGTTCCTGACTACGTGCCGGCTTCACTCCGAGACCTTTTGGCTGGAGCTCTGATGGATGAAGCATCTTCTGCCTCGCAGTCAGGTTCTGATAATCCTAACAAGGAACATACATCTTTTGATCTGACAGATTGAAGGACAGGATTTTAAAATTAAAACATACCAGCATTGAAAGACGAGGTTCTTCAGAAGACCCATGAAGTTCCCATACATTTCAAACCCAAAACACCACCAATATAACTACAACGATAAAAGATCCCTTAAACTGAAAGGAAACTTACACCGAGAACTCTGAACAAAGACCCAATAGCACATTACTTCTGAGAACACCCTCTGCGACACTTTCTTGCAACGCCCCGACAAAATCGTCGCAAGTGACCCAGACGTCCACACGCCTGGCAGGGCTTCGGAGCGCTTGGGCACGATGACTTCCTGTGACCCCGCTTTCCACACTGATAACACACAATGATCTCTCGTTCCGAAGAGGTTGATGAAAGATCTCGAGGCCTCTTGATTCCATGACCTGATCCATCCACTTCCATTTTCTTACTCATCTCCTTTCCAGAACCTTCACCAGTGCTCATAGGGATCGAAGGAGGGAGAACTACTTCGAGCACTCCTACCATCGCGGCTTCGATACGAAAAGCTTGTCTTGCCACGTCGACAAAAGAAGTCAGGTTGGACTCTGAAACTTTCGATTGTAGATCAGGGCGGAGACCCGCCTCGAAGCGTCGAGCCTTCACGAGGTCATTTGTGGCATACTCTGAATCATAAGGTACTAGTTCCACAAAGCGATGGAAATATTCCAACACGGATCCGTCGCCCTGCTGAAGACAACAAATTTCCATCCCCTTCCTCACCCTATCTTCCTCAGAGAAATACTGATGAATGAACAAAGCCTTGAAGAACTCCCAAGTAATCTCTTGACGGGGTTTGTTCCGAGACACTGACTTCCACCACATCCACGGTGAACCTTCAAGCATGAAGGTCGCAAACTTGACCTTCAACGACTCAGGCAACCCAATGAGGCTAAAGTCCCTTTCAACCTTCCGCATCCACTCCTCTGCCACGGAAGGGTCTGCTTAACCATAGAAGAGAGGTGGATCAAGCTTCCGAAACTCAAGCATAAAATCCTTAGGTTGATCGACCGCACGATGATCACCCATCGAAGTTTCAAAAGGATAACCGCTGGACAAGGAAAGGTCAAAACCCAATCAAAGACGACTCAACGAATGAATAAAAACTTAAAAATCAAACACTGCATAGGTGACAAGCTCAAAATCCGAGAAAACAAGTTATCATAATATCAAAAATATTCTCTTTGAAAAAATCTTTAATTTAAAACAATCATGGTAAGTTAAACCCTCTCCATTGGTATCCCTTAGAGTCTCACTCACATGCATGTATCTGTGCCACCCAGGGCATCCATCCACCATACCAGACATCCATCCACATTTCCAACACACAAAAATGCATGTGAGTACTCATCGGAACACCAAGGCCAAAACAAAGCAACTTCATTTTCCAAAAACAATTTATTCATAACACTTCTTTTAAAACAATCCACAAATTAAACATGTCATTTCAAACAACACCTTTTTTTTCAAAACCAACTTTTCTAATTCAATCCACTTTCAAAAATCAAGGGAAATCCAAAACAGATCAACAGGGGACTAGTGTCAGTGGGTGACTTGACCATATGGTTGGCGGCCATATGCCAAACACGCCACTGACACAGAGAGCCTTCTTGGACCATGCCCCTAGATCCACATGGCTTGCCAGGCCATGCGGCTTAGGACTATTAGCCCAACTCCATTTGTCGTACCCCAATCGCAAAACATTTCCATAAAAACCCAAACAAACCAATTAAACTGAACTTCCCATGGAAACCTGAGGATCGGTACGGGAAAGAGTTCGCGACGCTCTTCTCGTACCTACCCCTCAAGTCCCGACAATCCTACTCCATCTACCTTGACATCCCAAATAACAAAGGGCGCTCTGAAAAGTGAGGTCTGCTAAGAGCAAACCTCCTCTGATACCATTTTGTCACGAACCAACCCGGGTCGACCCTGAACCGGTCACCTGAGCCGGTCCGCGACATGGCCCGAGAGGCGTTCCCGATCCTCCCGGGCTGGCGACAAGCGCCAGGGCATCAACAGAGGCTATGGGAACGATTTCTCCCAATGTAAATAAATAAGACAGTGAAAATAATATAGAGCAGCGCAGAAAAGATAAACCAGATAAAGTGACTAAACAGGGACAAACAAGAAACAAACTAACCAAACACGACGTGCGAACAAACTCCGTGCGACCTCGTGGGTCGCTCTCCGACTCAACGATCAAGTGTCGCCCTAGGCGAGCGCACTCAAGCTATAGCCTGCACAAACACTAAAAACAGAAAACAACTATAGGCGTGAGTATTAAAACTCAGTAGGCTAGCCCGATATCTATTCCCAATGCACTACCTTTAAAATAAAAGAAACATCATTTCAAGTTTGAACTACAATCTATAAAAGTATGTTTTTAATAATATTCTACTTAAAAACAAAGTACGAACCATTTCCCTTAGCCATTTTCCAATTTCGTGTTCATTTCATTAGTGCCAATGACATTTCAGGAAAAGAAGAAAGTGATGTTTAAATTTCCAAATTTGTAAAAAAGGGATTAAACACTTCCATTTGAAAACAATTTTTAGAAACCCATTAAAAAGCAATTTATCAGTTTCCAAGGAAAACAATATGCCAGAATGCACAAAGTAAAACATACAGCAAGGGCAATGTAAGTATACATGTGAGCATCATAATCATTACTGCAAGCTACAAAGCTGAATAGACATGGGTGAACCTAGGAGATCGAGAATAAACCATAAGACACCAATACATGAGAAATCATCCTTATTGACATGTCACGATGAAATCAAAACGCACAACACGCTCGACCATCCACTCACAGGCAGGTCGAGGGCAAATCCCATAGCAATAAACCCAATATATCCACCTACTATGGGCCACTGGTCAGTACCATAACCTACCAGTGCAGCAATCGTTCTTAGAATATTCTCTCAATATGCCAGATTCCCATGTCTCAAGTGTTTAAGAAAAAGGGGGTGAGCCAACCGATGCCAACCGAGCATCGAATCAGATATATCTATATATAAAGAACAACAGGCATTCCCCGAGCCACTCCATGGGACAACCTCATGCCTTTTTCTACTCAAGTACCCGGTAGCCTCTAAGCGCGTCCTCCCAAACGATCAAACGCAACCAAGGCATGAGAGTCGTCCTAAGAGGGTTTTTATAAAAACATTTCCATAGCTTTCCATAAAGTGCCAAACAGGCATTTAATACAGTTCACAATTACTACCAAAACCAGTTTAAAACTATTTGAAGAATCCACAAAACACTACTTCACAGGTTTCCAGTATTTTTATAAACCAAACCAAACCATTTTCTTTTCCAAATAAACTTTAAGAGCCAACCGGGCAATTTCTCAAACGAACCAATGTATTTGTTCATGCTTCAAAAGAAATCATTTCTCATTAAACCATAAATCCATTTTATATTCCATGAATTATGTTTAAAAGCCAAACGGGCATTCTTTCATTATTGGGTGTCCGCCCGTCAAAAGGATGTTCCATGTGTCGTGTATAAAATAAACGGCTCCTTTTGACATTAAATAACCATTTAAAAATTAACCGTCTTATATTAAAAATTAATTATCGTATATTATCTCATATTTATTACAATTAATAAAATGTTGATTTTGAACAATTAGGGTGCGCAAACAGCATGAAATAATATAACTTAAATTTTAAAAGCAGTGCAAAGGGAACCTACCTCAAAACCAAGCGCGTCGACACAACAACCTCGGATCCAAGTCGCGATGACACGACGTGTGTCCGAAACCACGTGACAAGGTCTAACACTCTGCATAAACAATTTCAAGGACTCAGACACAACCAAAAACTCACCAGAGCCTGCGAAACCAAGCGGCGGGAAGAAGCGCTCACCTTGAAACTAAAGCGCGGCGTCGACGGAACCTCGGAAACAAGGCGCGGCGGTGGCGCTCACTCGGAAACGCCCTGCGCGGGTCCTAAAAGTCCTAAGCCAACAAATAAAAACTCACCGTCAATTAAAACTCATGAACCAACAAGAGTACGATGATGAATATAATAATAATATTAATAATAATAACAATAATAATTAGAATATGAATAATGATAGTAATAATAATAATAATAATAATAATAATAATAATAAAACTAATAATAATAATAATAGCAAAATAATAATAATAATAATAATAATAATAATAATAATAATAATAACAAAAATAATAAAAATAATATTAATAATAGTAACAACAACAACAATAATAATAATAATAATAATAATAATAATATTAATAACAATAATAATAATAATAATAATAAAATTAATAATAAAAAAAAAATAAGAATGATAATAATAATAATAGTAATAAAATTAATAATAATAATAATGATAATAATAAAATTAATAATAATAATAATAATAATAATATTAGTAATACTAACAGTAATAATAATAATAATCACATTAATCATAATTTTATAAAAGAAAAAGTTATTAACATATTAAATAAAATAAAATAGCAAATTAAATAAAAAAAATAAAAAAAACGGACCTGTGGCGGAGCAGAAGAAGGAGAAAGAAAAGAAGAAGAAGAAGAGAAGAAGAAGAGGAAGAAGGAGAGAAGAAGAAGAAGAAGGAGGAGAGAAGAAGAAGAAGAAGGAAAGGAGAAGAAGAGAAGAAGAAGAGGAGGAAGAAGAAAAGAAGAAGAAGGAGAGAGCAGGGGCGCCGGCGGTGCGCGCTGGACAGGGGAGGAGAGGAGGAAGAAAAAGAAGAAGAAGAAGAAGAGGAAGAAGGAAGAGGAGAGGAAGAAGAGGAGAGAAAGGAGAAGAGAAAGAAGAAGAATAGGAGGAAGAAGAAAATAAGAAGAAGAGGAAGGAGAGAAGAAGAAGGGGGCGCGGGTCTGGAGCAGGGAGCAAGCGGGGGAGGCCGGGACGTCGGCTGGCCGCACTGAACAAGGGAGGAGAGGAGGCCGGCGGCTCGCGCGGAGATGCAGGCAAGGCGCGGGTCGCTACTTTTGCCGCTGCAGAGGGAGGCAGGGAGGAGGGTGCAGCGGCTGGCCGGGCGCTGCAGGGGTGCGGGGTGTGGACGGGAGAAGCCGGGTAGGTGGGGCTGCTGTAGCAAGAGGGGATGATGAGGGGTGCAAGGGTGGTCGGCCGGCTGTTGAGGGGGATCGGGCGCGCTGCTGCAAGGAGGTAGGAGGGGTGCCACGGGTTTCTTGCGCGGAAGGAAGGAGGAAGAGAAAGAGGCGGCTGCTTCCGCGGGGAGAAGAGAGAAGAGAAAAAAAAATATAAGGGGGGGCCGCTAGGGTTAGAGAGGGAAGGAAAAAAAAAGATAAAAGAAAAGAGAAAGAAAAATAAAATAAAATCAAATCATATCATAATCATAATAATAATAAATCAAAATAATAATAATAACCATAATAAAGTTTAATATCAAATCATATTTAATAACGATTGCACTATTTTCGGCAACATTAAAAATTACATTAATTATTTATCTATAACATAATGATAGACATAATAATGATAATGATAATCATAGTGATAAAATAATAAAATAAAATAAAATAAAATAAAAACAATAACGGCGTTCGTATAATTTTAATGATAATTAATTCTTAACGCACTAAAAATTTTAACGACGCAACAATTAACGCGCGTTTTAAATATAGAGACTCTATTTAAAATTTTTCCAAAGACAGCGGGATGCAAAAATAAACCGGGCAAGGACGAGCGGGGTTTCCAGAACAAGCTCCGCTCACGCGCCCGACGACGTCGCGTCAAAAAGCGCACATTTTAACAAAAGCTCAAAAACCTGGTCCGATACTGAACACGAACCGCAATAATATAATTTAAATTCAAAGAAATCATAAAATAAAATAACCGCACGTGTCGGGGTGTGACATGAAGGGAATCACCATTAACACGTAGTGTCCATACCGCATTCAAAAGGCAGTCTTGGGAATATCTTCCCTCTTCACCTTTAATTGTTGATATCTCAACTGACGGTGATCCTTAGGGAAATTACTAGCCCCACATAACAAATTGAAGAATTCATCTATTCATGGAAGGGTATACCTTCCTTTATCATGATTTTTTTGAGATAAAAATAATCATTTTAGAGGAATATTGATCTATCTATCTTATTAATGAATAGAACATGTTCACCCCATGGAAAAACACTTGGGAAAATAAAACCCTTGTCCAAATTCTCATATAACTATATATTTAGTTATTCTTGCTCATTTGTGGCCATTATATATGGTTTATTTGAAATATGTCGAGATCCCAGAATAAGTTCAATTGAGATATCAACATCTCAATTAGGGGGAAGACCAGAAAACTCTTTAGGGTATTCATCAACATGATCCCTCATAATGGGAATTTATATGATCATGATTCTGTCCATTTTCTAGTTCATTTGAGATAGATATTCTTGATCATAAAGAAATAAATTCAATCTTGAGATAATTATTCTAATGGATATTCATCTTCCTCATTAAACATGTACTATATTGTAGGATTCTCTGAGAAGTGTAGAGTGATGTACCTTTCCCAACTATTGATGTTGTCTATGAATAAAGACCGAAAATCTATTCCCAAAATAGCCTCAAAATCTACCAAAATGGAGTATGGAAAGATTTTATAGGTTATTCAATTCATATAAATTAACATGGAAGATGTTATATACATTGGACGAAACAATTTCCCCAATTTTCTTTATAACAGATAACTCAAATTCCAAATTTGGACGTGGTGTTTGAGTATTCCTTATAAACATACATGATATGAAAGAATGTATAGAACTGGATTAAAATAGTAGATTTACTATTATAGAATAAATAATCTGTGTACCTATCACCACATGATTATTAGCTACAATTTAGCAGTATTGATATCATTTTTCCTTCCATTCATCTTGGGAAGATTTATTCATTGATTTTCCCTAACAACCCCTTGATTAGGGTAATGATTTACACAATTCCCAAGTTCCTTGTAATTTAATAACTACACTATAGTCTAAGTGTTAATATTATCATTCCCTTCTTATAACACATCTATGGGTCTCTTTATATCCACTCAGCAATTATTACCATATTCTCATTAATCTACAATTTAAACATTTCCTAGTTCCTATTATATTGTTTCCAGGATGATTCTTCACACAATTTAGGCATTTGGGGAATTGGGATTTCTTTATATCACGGTAAATATCTGCTAATCCACCCATAATAGTCACTAATTTCCCCATTTTTTCACTGGGTGAATAAGAACACTAAGACTCTATAATCTCCATTTCAATATTAAGGGCATAATGACAAATCTCCTCATAACTGTCAAAGTATGAAATCACTTATTATTTTTGTAGATTCTTATTTATTCTGATAATGAATTGATCCACCTTTAATTTATTATTAATGAATAATGTTGAAGGCATGTCTTACATTTCTTTTTATTTTTTATTCCTAAGCCCTGATAGACTATTATTCATTAGGCTTTAGATTTAGGAACTCCTTTTTTGTATTTAGATAGAGGGTTCAGGGTAAATACTTACTAGAAACAAATTTCATGAAGTACCCCCAATACATAAAAGAAATTTACTCCTTATACATACAATGTTTTATCAATGTCCAACATTGATTAGTTTTTCAATTAAAATGATAGATTGAAAACACTACCTTCTCTTCTAATGGGCACTAAAGGAGAGAAAATATAATTTCAATGGAGTTAATCTACTATTCTATGAGGCGGGGATCAGAATATACACTAATAATGGGAGAAATTTTATACATAAAGTATTATATTATAAATTTCCCTATATTAGGATAAGGATGGGGTTTTAAATGATTTAATTTAATATGCATATCTTGAACTACTTTGAAAAGTACAGTAATATTGTTTTGGGAACCCATACACAACATATTTGGCCTATCATTTGGGAAATCACAAAATTCCAATTACATTGATTATTCGAATGAATTCTTCTATTTCTAGCCACTAACTAAGAAGAATAAATTAAAATTATCATCTTCTATACATAAAATTAAAATATGGAACATGGAATATAAATATTGTAAATGAAATTTAAATCAAAACTCGTTATTCCCTAGGACTTATTCTGGGTTATCCATGATCTGTTTCTAAACATATATTCTTATAGGGTTCTCTTTTCCTTAATAATGGTTTATAATGAACTTATAAATTTACCAAAACATATCCCCTAGGATTTTCAATCCAGGGGCATAGTAAGGCCAAATTATGTGTACCTATTTACCCCATGTCTAGATCTAAACACCTTATTAGAGTTGTTACACAAATGTAACTATTTAATAGAACCCCATCCACTATTATTATCCATATAGGAATGTTTTTTTTTGATAATTCACTTTATCTATACTAACCAAAATTTTGTGTTGTTATCATATACTTATTCTTATACATAAGGATTTCACTAGAGTTTTATATTACTAACCCCAAACTATCTAAACATTTACAATGATACCATCTATAGAGACGATAGACATTTTCAAATATCATTACATGATTTTAAGAATAATTAACCGACAAATTAAAGTCCAAGGATCATAAAGTCTAGTGTCTTTGGAAGATCAGGTACATAAAAAAATATCATAAAAAATATTTTACTTCACCTCCATATTGAGCTATGTTGTTACATGTAGATCCTATATCTACATAACATAACCTAATAAATACATGACCAAAACGAAAGAGCTAAAAATCATGTTATGAATATAAGAATTGGAATATATAATAGCACATGGGTAAAATGGAATAACAAAGTGGCTTAATGTGCATGAAAAAATAATAAAAAATGAACAATATCACTTATAATATGTGATAATATATTCATGGAATAATAGTAATTTGACAATAACATATAACATTACAAAAAAATGCATCAAGGCTATCATCCAAGAATATATAACATGGTGGAAAAAGTCCCATTATGGAATTAAGTTCACTCCATATCCCAACATGACATCTCATAAGACTACAAATTAACTAATGGATTAGGTGATATATGGTAACACCCATAATAACATGTTCATGAATATGTTTTACACATGAAGAATCATACTTAAGGCATCATACATAACATAGGGGTTACCCATGGAATTGAATTGGTTTCATCATCATTCCATATAATATTTAAAATTGGAGTGTCACAAAAGTGTCCATAAAGGAATGGATTTATATCATACATGGAAAATAATAATAGGCATAGATAATTATTAATTATGTCTAAATGATGTGAAAAAAATTAATAGATTATTTGGTAACATTTTAAATAATCCAATTTAGTGCGTCTTTGAGAGAAAACATTAAAATGTATTTAAAATTTAAAATGAATAATTATTTGCAAAAAAACCAGATATTTACCATGATATTGTTTTATGATAAAATGAGTGATTTTATAAAAATAATGTCATTGAACATGTAATATGGATAACACATGATAATTGGAAATAAATCAGAAATTTCTCTTTAATTGGGCTTTCTTATCAAAAATATTTGAGGAGGGAAACTTTTAAAAAACATGTATTTACCATATATGAAGGATGATCAATTATGCATATAAGATTTTGGAATATATATAAATAAATTATAATATGTACATAAAAATAAATAAACATTTCATTGGATTTAAGATATAGAATGAGTAACTCAAATGAAAAATGGTGATTCATGTAGAATCCTTTACCGTATGTCCGAAACAGTTCTCCACATAATGTTAATGCCCCAAATAATAAAATTATTTTAATTAATTAAAAATTGCATATCATTTTAACAATATAAATTATTTATAGTAATTTTATTATATTAATTCATGGAATTTTAATGAGTTACAGTGTTTAATTTCATCCTTCACGAGTGCTTATTTTCTCAGTTTTCATGATCGAGTTTCAAATATAAGTGTTTGTAAGTTCATGTAAAATTGTAATAGAAATAAAAAATTGAAATTATAAGTTATTAATGGACATATATAAGGATAAATGATATTATAAATCATTTTTTTATATGGTATGATGATTAATCATTAGATAAAATGTTTTTGATAGTCGTTTGGATTATCATGGGTGGTTTTTTCTCTCAACATACTTATTTGTTTTTATTATTTAACATCATGTGTATATAATGATTATAGAAAATTATATAGTCTTTGATAAATATAAAGTATTTTTTATTAACCAAAAAATATTTTTATAACCATCCTTGAAGTTGTTAATGAAAATGAAATGTTTTCATCCATGAGAGAGATAAATTAAAACCTCTTGAATAATGTTTTCATTTCAACAATAAAAGGAATAGGAATAGGGGTTTGATGATGGATTATTCCATTATAAAAAAAATTACATTATATTTAACGAACAAGTGTTATCATTACATTTGGATTAGGGGAGGTGAGGAGATATTATAAAAATAAATGAACTTGAAAATATATTAAGAGAAATGAAATGAGAATTTTCCTCTTGAATTTCTCCTCCTTGAGATCCTCCATTGTGAAATGGATTTGGTGTTTTAATGAAATCAATATCTCCAATATGTGTGGTAAAGGGTTTGGAAGATATTTGATTTAAATTTTGACAAGCCTTAATGCTTGGGAAGTGTGAGGAGAAGAGGTGGTAAGGGGTTGTATTTGTAGGGTAAAAGAAGGGCGTTTTTTCATTATTTTAATCATTAGTTTCTTATTTTGGAACAAGACATTGAATATTTACAGAATTATCAAAAATTATAATAAATTAATTAATGGATAGTCAATTTTTTGGTTCTTAAATCAGTGATGAGTCAAGGAATAATGTATTTTACTTATAATGTATATATAACCTAAATGATCATATTTTACTATTCACAAAAATTAAACTATTTAAGAAGAATCCCAGAAATTCTTCCTAAGAATTTATTTTATGTGTATAATTCAAAAATGAACACTATTTTATAAAAATAGATTTCTAAATATAGGAAGTTTAGTTCTTAATAATACTCACCATTTACGAGGAAAATGCAAATTTTAAAATTAGAACTGATTTTATAACACTTTGAAAGATTAAATAAGGTCTCCTAAAATTATATTTTAATCACTATATAACTAAATATTAATTTATGAGTTCATTTTAGGGAAGAAAGTTTCTTTTAAATTATTATATTATTTATAAAAATATATTAAAATATTTACAAATTACAAAAATACCAACAAATAATGAATATTTTTTAACAGATTCATGTAATTATACTATGATATAATTATATCATTATTTCATTTATATGATTCCTAAATATTATTTGTACTTTCATGGGTGAAGTTACTATTCAATTGTTTAATTTACATTTCATAAGGGTTATATTAGTATTCTAAAGGCATTTTAATATTCCTTTGTTATATGTTTATTAACATCTTAATATAACTATTATTTCATTATTTCATAATTTATAATGTTTTAATTGTATTCTTAATGTGATTTATAGTATATGAAATAAATATAAGAAGGTAATTTCCATTGAGAAAAATTTCTGGTCATTACATCTTCCTACATGATGAAGACTATTAGATAATTCATGGTTACATATAGAATTATAAGAGATATTCATAGCGATACATATAATTCCATGATATGATAATATCAATGAAGTTTTATCAAATTTACATGGATAATATAGAATTTTGTTATATTGAAATATTAATGAGATAGAATACAATGATAATTCGAATATCACATTAAGTTTAAGATACTGATTGTTGAAGAGATTAATAAGACATTACCGATGATTAATATTAAATGGAATATGATTATCATGATATATATATATATATATCTAACATGCTCATATTATGGAGATAAAAATATTGTGGTTATGGAAATAAATTTGAATATAAGAAGAAGAACATTTTTCTTTATCTGGATTTGTTTTTATTTTGATTATATTATAGAAGGAATATATGGTGTTTCAAGGAAAGATAAGTAGGGTACATATGTTTGGATGAATATATTATGTTATTTATATATCATAGAATTGTATGGAGTAAGGAAGAAATTGTTATTGATTTTAATGATACCCATGTGTCAAAGAAGACAAATGAGATACACGTGGAAGACATCATTGAGTATCTATAAATATATATGCACTAATGATGATGATATTGAGTTGAATAATAATGTCTATGTGCATACCGTAACATCCCTAGTGATGATATAATAGATAACATTAATGTTTATAATAATTAATTCTTTGTTAATATTAATTATGAAATATTACGTTACTTTTAAATCATAAAAGAAAAAGTCTTAATTAAGATTCATTCTAAAAATGTATTATTTATATAAATAATTTTAAATTATATTATTTTAATTTTAGAAAATATTTATTTACTTATTGAAATCATAATAACAAAATTATATTATGCTGAAATCATGGTATTTTTTTAAAAGTATAGAAATTTCATTGAATAGTGAAAATATCGAATGTTGTTAACATGTCGTAACATTTAAACAAATTAAGTAAATTTAAAGTAAAATTATATTTTGAATGATGTTTTATTTAACATAATTTTTATATATTTAAATTCATAGAAAATAATTGCTTTTAAATAAAATAAATATTTGATTGTAATGTATGATTATATTTGGGTTTAAAATTAGATTTTTCAAAAAACTATTTTATAGTTAACAATATTTCTATAGTTTAATTAATTAAAAATATCATTTCTAAGGAATTAATTAAATTATATTTATATATTATATTTTAATAAATATTAATTTATGTTCATAATTGGATATTAATATTTATATAGTTATTATACCACCACCCTTTTCATTATAAATACCCTTCTTAAAAAATAGCTTTTCCATCAGGTATTTTATATGGATTTAATGTTAAATTATGATACTTTTATGAATATGATGTATTAAAATGGATTCAATATTTGGAATCATCATCATTTATATCATATAATGAGTACAATTTAATTTATTTTAATGAATAATAAAAAAAGAAAAAATATTTTTCCATTATTAAGTTAATAATAGATATTTGAGGGTTAAACGAAAATGATATGTGATAAAATAGTCTAAAATTATTTAAAAAAATTGTATAATAATAATTAGGATATATCTTTTTTATTTCCCAATATAATCTATATTCACCATATTTTGATGTGAAAAAAAGTGTTAAAACGTTTTCTTTTCAAAAAATTCATGGTTTCTGCTCACCTTAATTATTAAAAGACACCACATCTCCTCTCCTCTTAACAGATTTGAAACATTTTATTTTGATAAATTAATTCTCAAACACATTCCTTATTTCTATAAAAATGTCCTAGATCAGACATTTGGGTCAAATAATAATCCTATAAAGGCTTTTGGTGTAAATATAAGGATGTTGTCTAAAGAAGTGATATCAGGCTTATCCTAATATTTATTTCATCCTTCTCCATTTTTTTAATTGTTATTATTTTTTAAAAAATATATATACAATATACTATTATTATATTATGTTAACTTCCTAACCTATATTCTTCTCTAATTCCTTCCAATGGGAAATTAAATGATCATTCATATGTTCAACTAACAACCACAGCGCAAATCTATGTCATTCATTTTTCATAATCGCTTCTTGTGGATTTATATAATGCGTATTTAATGATTATATATAATATTTATACTTATTTTCTTTTTAACCAAATTCAAATTCTTACATTCCATTTCATGAGGGATACAGTAACGTCACTTGACTGTATGATAGACCAAAGGATCACAAAAAATGTGATTTGATCTTCACTAACAATTTAAATTAATTTTTTTTAAAAAAAATTAATTAATATCTATAAAATAAAAATTATATTAATGACATATTTATTAGCCTTTAATTATATTATATTTATTTCATTTTTAAATTTACACTCACTGAAAAATGATTATAGTGTTCATTCATACTAGGAGACTAACGCATCGACAAAAAGATGTTATTTTAATTTAATAAACACAACACACAGAATATATATATATATATAATGAAAAATATGATATATATAAAATTATGATCATTTTATAATGGTAAAATAATATATAACTTCATTCTATAATCATCGTTGAAAAATGGAAATGTTTTTCTTTTGTACGTATGGCATATCATATCCACGCTTGTAATATACTTCATCATTCATAATCATAAAAAATTATTGCTTCTAAAATTATAATTTATAAATATAATGATAATTGTGTCGTTATTATTATTCCTGACATTTCAAAACAGTTACCTCTTTCACCATATTCTATCTACCAATGTCATTTTTATACATAAGAAAAAGACCATCAAAACATATAATGTGAACTTAAATTATTTAGTAATTATGTATGGAAATGTAAGAGATAGAATAAAAGTAATTAATAATATTAAAAATCATAATAGGAAATAAAATTATTACCAATATATTACTATTCTAGAAGATCTAGAAAATTCGTGCCATTTAGGATGCTAAGTGAATGATTTTTTCTCAAATTCCTTTTATCTAGGCATAACATAAATTTACGCCCCGATATTATTTTATATGGTTGTCAAACAGCCCCATTTAGATGTTATATCATTATTTTTACTATTATCATGAGATTTGAAATTATTTTTAATCATTTTAATTCACAGATATTATAATTAAAAAATTTCCAATGTTGTAAATGATTTTTATTTTAGAAATCATCCATAAATTTTTTCTTTCTAAATTTAGTATGTTCCATTCACTTGATATTAAAATGATAAATTTTTAATAGTATATTTTTCTAGAGGATATTGTTTTCTTTTATTAAATGGTATTAAAAAATTAATCTTTTTATGGAATGTTTCTATTTATTTATTAAAAATAAAATGTTTTTTATATGTTAACATATATAGTGGAAATTATTTTTTCAACCACTATAATTGTTATCTAATGTTTGGATTCCATTAAAATAAGTCATTTTTTTGATTAAAAACATTAATTCACTTATACTATGTATTTTTTATTTAAATATTTTTCAAGATAAACATGTTTTTATGATGATGTGGTTTTTTTATATCTGAATGTGTTTTTCATATATGTGAAAACTTTTATCGTGTTTTTGGTGATTAAAAGTTTAAAACATAAATTATTTTGTTAATGATAAGTTCCATGTACATTTTTTATGATGTTTTGAGTCCCATTATAAGTCACTTTTGATATCTATATATAATATATGATCAGTGCACCCAGATAGCATTAGGTGATACCAATATAGCTTATATGGTGGGTGTTCCAAGATAGTGCTCCATTGTATTGTGTAATGATGTTGTTCTATGGAGAATTATTTTGAATGATAATTGTACGGTTTTTTAAATTTATAAAATTTCTATAAGGGTAATGTTAGGGTTATATGAGATGATTACCCATGAACCTACATGGAATTTATAGGAGTTTTAATGAGGTTTAATTGAAATAATTAGATTTTGAAATATAAGATAATAATTTTTTTAAAGGATATTTTATTCCATTTCATTATAAAATTGTATTATTTTTTGATAAACGTTTTCATGTTTTTCAACATACTAATATAATAATTATTTTTTGGTAAATATTAATTTTTTCCCATATCTAATTTATTAAAAATACATATAGTTTAAGTATGGTTAATGGAAATGAGAAATTCATGTTGAATATCATGAAGATATGTCATGAAAAGATATCATCATTTATTAAAAAAGTTTTTTATTGAGGGAAATAGATAATGATTATAATTTTATACATTATATATATATTGTCTATTTATTTATGTGTTGTCACTTAGATCTCTGGAAATATAACAATAAAATGTCTTTAGGAATGTGAGAAGTTTATTTCACGACTAATGTCACTAAAATATATAATTTTTTAAGATAGGTCTTTATAAATTAAAATTTTTTGACTACATTATTGAAATTTTGGACCTATTGTTGGATATTAAATATAAAATTTTACTTTATTTGATGGAAAAAATTTATTAATTGAATATTTTTTTAGGAGTTTGAGGTTGATTTGTTATGTTTGGGGGATTTAAGTTTCGACCAATCTGAACCAGTTAGGAGAATAATGAGCTATAAGGAGATAATTTTTGACCCAGTTCAAATACACTAGGATGTACACAACCCATATTATATTACATAAAATATAGTATTCCATGTATTGAGGAATAATAATTCCCCATCTTGTTGTATTAACTTGTGTCCTATACTGAATGTCTATTTATCTAAACATGAATTAATCATAGAAATGAGTAGGTACTGGCATTGGGATTGAACCATCTAAAAATCATGTATGGATTTGTTATTGTTTATTAAGTAGCTTGAATATTGTGTTTGGTGTTGAGATCAAAATAGAATAACCAATCATAAAAACAACGTATGTGGCTTAGATTATAAAGCGGGGGACATATAAATAATTGAAATCCAATAAAATAGGTTCGTATTTATACCTTCAGTATTACTGCATGATCAAATAGAAAATTTCATTATCCACTAGGATGGGTCACTCGGATAAGGACTTCAATAGAATATATATACACATATTTGTTAGTTTATACGTGTGAATGTGTGACTTCTCATAGGTTATTGTATTTCCTCCCATAGGTGACAGATCTATATTATCATCTTAAATATTATAAACTAGGATTAAAACAAGTATATCATGTATGAATTTTCATGGTGTATAGAATACATATTTGGTATGGTTGTATTTATCTATTTTGTTTCACCATAGATCTAATACATTACTCAAGATTTCATGAGTTTCCATAATCTTGTTTCTAACTGTAAAACTGTGTTGCTATTTTTTTAAGTAACAAAATGTTCTTTCCTACTTTTTTTTACTCATCATTGTGTTGAGACAACATTGGTGGTTCCATACATAGTATATAGATCACAACCTTCATGTGATCCTCATTGGACATTAATTATCTAGTTTACTTATTCAAAAATACATACATGTATTAGTAATTATTTTAGGATTGGCTCCCACACAAATGATTGATCTATTAAAGGAAACTAGATGTCATGTTTGGATCATCACCAATTCTGATTTTGGGGTCAAATATTTTATACCATGATTGGATTTCACTCATACCATGCAATTTTTTTATGTGATAGGGTATTAGTTATTGGCCATGCATACATTCTTTTTTAGGGTTTATAGATTATTTATAGTCTAGTTTATTTCCTTATGACTTATTTTTTTTTATGAAACATTATAATTATGTATTTTTCTTGATAGGTTTATAGTATAGATCCACCAATATTTTCATATATACCATTGAGTAGATAAATAATTTCAGAGTCACAAATTTGTACATGGGGTTCATGTTTTAATCCCATAAGGATAATAGGAACACATGGAGTAGTACCACCCTAATTTTGGAGTCGATTGGGGCACTATGTCAGAGTTTACAAATTATTGATATTATATGCTTCTCATTGTTTATTTGAAATAGTTTCACATACCATACACAAAGGATGCATTTGTATATGTTTATTTATAAACTAATAAAAATTTGATTTTATAAAACTTGTTATGATTTTTATAAAGTGTTATAGATCATATTTATTTAATCATATTGATTGGGTTGTGGGAATAGAGATTCCAATATAAATTATAAAATTCAAAACTAGATATAATGCTAATACAAAAGATATGATGGTGATATTTAAATCCACTTAAAAATATTATGCATCATATTTCTACCAAATAATACACATATCAAGGCCATGAACATTCAAAATAGTAGGTTCTTCTAAAGAATGGTTTAACAGGATTATTCTATGTAAATATGTCATATAATGTGTAGAACAATGATTATTTGGATAATTTGTTTCTATTTTTTTGATGCAATTGTCATGGAAACCACTAGGGTTAATTCAAGATGGATATTTTTGTATTAAGTGAGAAAATGGATTTGGAAAGGTGTCTTCTACTAAAATATCTTAGAGTTATATTTAATATATTTGGAAGTATGATCAACATAAATAGTTCGTTGGTGATAATAATTCTTAATTGGAATCATTTCCAGGTAAAATATGTATATTGTTAAAAAATTCATAAAATTAATATCAAATGGTGTCACTATTATTATATAATAAAATTAAATAATAGTATTTACTAAATGAATAAAAAACATGAGAATGATCTTATAAAATATTTTATTTTAGTAAAAAAGAATTATTATGAAATAAATGACATTTAGGTCATTTTTTGTAAAATGAAACAGTTAATGGATACAATTTTTTATATTTTTAAAAATAAAAAACATATTTCGTAGTCAAAAATTATAATTAAATGTATAAGATGATACCATTGGAAAATAGAAAAAATTTGAGTCTATTCCACGAATTTATCTTGATACTCATAAAAGGAATGTGTAATATTTTTTAATTTTATCCATTATCATTATTTTTTCCATTGATCCAATTTAAAAAATAACATCCTGAAGATTTTAAGGTTTTAAAGATGATAAATTACCTAATAATTCACTATCAATAACATATTATGCATGAGAGGTATGAGGGTTCAATGTTTCTATTTAGAAAAATGGTTTCTAAGGGAACTTTAATCGGTACCAATATTCTCAATATTATTTTTTAGATCATTTACTCTGATATTTTTGGGTCATATTTGAGAATTGATTTCGGAAATTGACTACATTCCTCAATTTCGACAAGAAATTGTTTGATACATTTTAATTAATTATAGTATCAATGGATTCAATGTTTTTTAATAATATATATATATATATATATATGTATATGTGTGTTTTTTTATCATGAAAAGGTATTTCATCACTGAAATTTTATATTTAAATTACATGAGGGTAAATTTTAGTTATTTAAAAATAAAAGGTTTGTTCGAAAGACCAAAAATGATTATTAATGTTTTTAGTATTTTTTGTTGAATCCTAAAGGGGTATCACTAATTAAGTGAAATATATTTATTGGATAAAATTTTCTAGTATAATAAATGGTGTAAAAAAAAATTCATTACAATATATAGTTCTCTTATAATATATCTAAATTCATCAATTGCTTGCAATGCATGTAATACTAGGTTTAAGAAAAAAACTTTTTATTCATGCTTTGCAAAATTAATTTATATTAAAATTTTAAAAATTTTATAAAATTTATTTTTCAAAATAAAAATAACTTTTTATATTTGAATAAAAAAAATATTTTTTAGTGAATTTCTAGTATTTTTTAAGAATATATCATTTTCTGATGAATAGTGAAAGTAATGCATTTTAATTGAAAATGATCATTTAGTTAAAATAATTTATAATGATAATTTTTTTAATTACTTAAAATTAAATTTAGATCAATATTATATAAATTAATCCAATTTAGTTCATTTGAATAATTTTAGTTATGATAATTGATTTTAAAACCATTGTATGTTTTTGAACATTTTAACATGAAATCCCTACTTTCTCCTCGCATCTTTGAGATTAATATTAATGTTAATTTTATCCACTATAATTAATTTAATTTTAAAAAATGGTTTCCATATTTGAAATTATCAATATTTATAATTTATAGATATTTCATTTAATTTTTTACCAATATGAATATTTAAGTTTATAAAAATTAAATAACATGGGTAAGGTAAAACTGGGTTTTTCGGAGGGCTAAAAAAGTACGATAAGAAGTAAAATGACATAAAATAATATCTTAATCTTATATAATGTGTTTATTTTGATATTTTACATCATAGGCTCTAGAATATGGAAATTACTTGCAATATCCCGTTGAATATTTATGATATAATCTGTTATGTAAATCAAAATAAAAAAAAGAAATTTTTTTCTTTTTATATATTTAATGCTTTGGGATATGATCCAAAACATCAATAGTTTGGTTATACATATTTTTTTAATTATAAATTCTATTACGTTATCATTATAATTTATCATTAATTTTTAAGAATGAATTAATCAAAAACATTCTGATAAAATAAAAACACTATAATTATTTTTGGTTAGAACAAATTAAAAAACTAATAATAATAAAATAAAGGTGATGTGAATTTAATGAATAATTGTGTAAATTTTATAGAATAATATACCATCTTACAGTAGTGTGAAAATAATAAATTCAAATTTTTTAACTATGTTGATATTTTAAAATTCAATTTAAATAAATAATATCCAATATGATATAAATGTTATTTTATAACAAATTATATTTTATTAAATTATTTTAAATTTTATTAAATACAAATTTTTCATAGTTATTTTTAAATTATGATAAATATAAACTATATTTCATTAATTTTTCTATAGTTCTTTTATAATTACTTCATTGACCCCTAAATTTTAAAAGCAATGTTTTCATGATTAATGCAATTGATTTGTTTTTTGGTCACATTACATGAACTTGTGTTTTCATCGGTTTCCATTTAAAATTTGTAAATAAATATAAATTAAATTTTTTTATAATATTTGGGTCTAAATTCTATAAAGAGGTTCATTTTATTTTAGACATAATTTAATTATTTCATAGGTCAAACATACTAATTAAAATATTGACAATCAAAAATGGTAAAAATAAGTAAACATCAAAGTTAAGGAAACAAATGTTTAAGAAACTTGTTTTATTTTATATTAGTTGTGTGGATGTAAAATAATATCCCTAAACTATTTTAATTATATATTATTTATCATATATAGAAAATATCTAACTCGCAATAGATAGTACTTTTGAGTTTCAATCAGAACAACACTCTTTCTGAACTATAAATGGAAGGTCTCCCATCATTTCTTGACATCATTATTGTTCTTTCTATCATCCAAGAACATATCAAATAACATTACAAAATCCCTAAAATATTTATATAATCCTTAATTTGTGTATAAATCTATCATTTTAATGATTTAGTTAAAACAAAAGTAGGATACCCAATGAAGAGGTAATGTTCTTCAACGAGCGTCTTTATTTTAATTATTTTTCCATCATAAAGAATTATTATTAAAAAGGGATGATATAAAAACTAAATTATAATAAATAAAATTTTATTTTTGATTTAATTTTATTTTATTGAAACTATCTTAACTTCCATTAAATGGGATACAAAATTATCGTTCATTTATACGGTGGACGACTATCTGGCGAATCGATGTCGTTCCACTACCACCATTCACGTTTGGATATGTGGATGTATAAAAATTATTTATATGATATATATATATATAATATTTATTTTAATTCATTAAATATAACATATATATCCTTTTACCTTCAATTCCATTAGAGTTACGATAATGTCGCTTATGTGTACGGAGGAAAACAACCTTACGAAGTGAAGTGATTCGTCTTTCACTAATGCTTCATCTGTAAGGCGATAAAAATAAGTTAAATGGTTATATATGATAGAAGTAAAATAATTATGATAATAATGACATATATATCATTTTTTTTAAGATAAAGTTTAATTTTATTTCATACTTTTTCACTCAGTTAAAGATTAGAGAAACGTTGGTATATGTGTGGACTACAACCTCCATGAAGTGATGTGACTCTATTTTCATCTCCAAAATCACATGGATGATATATTTAATTATATAATATGGTATATAATATATTATTAAAATCATTTAATGATTAAATATTACTCTCTTTCTTTCATTAATGATCACTGGATAGTGGAAACATTGCTCATGTGAACATAAGACCTTCTATCTAATTGATGGTAATGAACTTCATTTTTCCTAAATATCATTTATGGTTGGTTTTAAATGTAAAATATATTATAAAATATTATAAATATGTAATTAATATTATTTTTTTAAAGATATAACTATATAATATTCAAGTGAACATTAACAGTCATAAAAATGCGTGAGTGAGGAAGTTGGGCAATTAACAAATGAAACAATCAAAATAATGAATGATTACTAATGAATGGGTGATGATATGTTATAAAAGAAAAATATATGTTATTATGAATATTAATATGTATATATTTTTAATTAATAGAATTATTAAACCCATTATCCAATAAATTATGTAACGTCCAACCAAAATAAAATTTTAGTTAAGGACATCATATCCATTTAAATTCCATTACGATTTATTTATCATTATATACTAAATAACATTTATGTGGTGTATATAATATATTATTAAAATTTAATATAATAAATAATTTATAATTCATTGTATTTTATATTTCACCATGAATAATATCATCCAAGTTTATTTTCCATGAAAAATACGAAGTGGTAAAGTTTCTGTGCAATATCAGTTTATTTTGTGATTGTTAACATTATCTTGAAAAATAACATTATTGTAATCATTTTTAATTGATTATTATTTTAATAATAAATATATAAATTCTTGAATTATAGACATTATTATTTCAATAATATATAATACATTTTTATATATGGTGTCTACTTTGAATGTTACATGATTAACCAGGTAAATATTGCTAAATCCTTATCTTTTACTAAATACGGATATTTGATGATAATTCATTTTTATTCACGAATTAATTAAAGTAGTAGATACATGGGGAATTATATGGACCTACAGTTATGGTTATTATCTTCTAAAATATATCCACTCAATTCATCAATAGGTCTTTTGAGACAACTATGTTTTCCACATTAAATCAGTTTCAACGAATAGTGTTTAAACTGTCTAATGAAGGTTCTTGATAATAGTGGTATCAAGATTGCTGAGATCACTGTTTCTAATAATAAAAAATTTCCTTCATTAATATTTGTTACTATAATCCATGATATTTTCCCGATGATTATATATTTTCATTCATTTCATTCTCAATTTATTGATTAAATGGTATAAGTTTATGTAATTTATAATGACATATTTATTATGCCTAATATATTCATTCAATAACTTAATACAAATGGAAAGTGAATTTGGCTATTTATATATGAATATTTATTATTATTTAATGAATAATATATATTGTATTGTACATAACCCGTACTGGTCATTTTATCCCACCATTATTTGATTTCCATTCTATATGATATGAAGAGTAGATCATTGACCAAGTTTTCCAGGATGAATTTTATTTTCTCTAATTTTGTTTTATTTTTTATTCATTATTACAAATATAATATTTGTATCTTGTTTGTATATTTATCACCAAAACTGATAAACTAATATTTCCTTAAGTATTTTATTCATTGTTCCTTTGCCGATGTAATAATGTAGGCACCGACTCTAAACATCTAGGGTTGGGGTCTCTATAGTTGTTATCAGAGTGAGGTTTAATAGAAACCATAGGAAATAGATTTATGAAAACATAGATTATGGGGCAGAAAACCATTATTTAAGTTATGAGTAATTATATAATAAGATTTTAATGTTTTTTATGGTATTTACTCTGTTTTTCCCCTAGATATGCATCCATGTATAGATACTAAAGGTGGATGTTGTTCGGAAATAGAGGTACCTAGGTGAAATAACTCTAGAAAATGAATATCATTATCGAGTCGAGCATTACCTGTTACACAACAATTAGCCTTATTGTGCCCCTATTTTGACAGTATAAAGGAATTTTGATAGGGCAATTCAAAATTAACTTATTAAAAATTATGATATATTTGGAAAAAAGATATCCTTGAAGAAACCAATTTTAATTATTCTAAGTTGATCAATTCAAGAAATTTAATTTATTCTATGCATTACACCATGTTTGGAATTACATATTATGATATAATGTATAGAATTTTAAGAGATAATATAGTATATTTTATTGTTTATAAATGGATCCCATTAGAATGAAGGGTATAAATAAACATATATAATGTAGATATTTCTTAACAGTGGAATCCAATAAAACTGTTGTTGGAACTAATCATTCCATAGAAATATTATGGAAGAATAACCTGGTGAGGAAAACAAACATTGATCAGATGGTGTAACATATTCCTCATTAATATTATCTAATTTTTTATCCCATTATACAAAATATTCCCCCATCATTTTATGGGACTATTAATCCATTTTTATATGAGTAATAGATTAAGTTTGTGGAGAAGATATTTAAGGAACTGGGATGTGTTGAAAGGTAATAGGATACAATTATGATGTATTTTATGAAAGAAAATTATAATAAATTGTGTTCATTAATGCATAATAGTACGGATGAATAGAAAATATAACCCGTGGAATTAAAATAATTTCAGGAGATATATTTTGATAAATATTTCCCATATGATCAAAAAATGGATATAAATATAATGTTCCTCATCATATAGAAAAATAGAGATGAATGTGTTTATGATAATGATGATACCATATAGGGGTTTCTAGGTATTATATGACTTACATATGCAACACTATGTTTATTATTGACCATATATTTGAAGGGATTATGTCATGTATGTGAAGGGAGATGGTCCCTCAAACAATTTCTTTGGACAATTAAATAGTTTTATAATCTATCAATACAAAGAAATAATTACACATTTTATGAGTTAAGGGGATGAAATATAAGATGAGTTTGTTATAAAAAAATAGATAATGTGATGAAGGGAATGAATGATTTTTCCACACATGATAAATATAAAAGGAATATCCTCTGGAAATGTTTGAATGGATTCTGAATATTTTATAATTTCAGATATTAGGGTCACTGGGGAAAATAATGTTATGGAATGAAATAAAACACTACTATTTAGTGTTTCAATATGAATCATATGGGTAAATATTCAAATTTATTCCCTAATAATCAAGGTAATATACTATATAATAAGCGAAGGGAAAAGGCCATACATACACTATTGATACCGCCTAAGTGGAATGATTACGTTGCTTGTGTATTTGGATCCAATTTTTTTTGAATAATTATATTATTGATTATATTATCATTAAATTAATTTTTAAATGTATAGATATTCTAAATTGTTAAAATTTTTAAATTATTTGAAATTATGTGTTTAATGGTACTAACAAAAGTGATTCATTGGAAATGTGACCTTCTTGGAAAACACAGGATGGAGAACTCTTAATATGATTCTGGTGATGATGTGATGATGTAAGGTTATTTAGATGCTTGATATGGTCAATGTATATTATATATTACTAAATACCTTGTAATAGATTATTTATTCATTAATAGTGTTGATTATGTTTTCATTTTTGGAGTTGAAAAACATTCGGGTATTTATAGAATATTTCCATGAATTTGGTATTTATTTGTAGAGTATGGATGCTTATTTTTTTAATAAGTTATTAAGTAAATTCATGTTAGTACCATTCATTAAAAGAATTCATGATGAATGTATTCTAATGTCAGGTATGTAGAGGTTAAATACAACATGATGTTTTTGTAATAATTGATGATAAAATAATTTTGAAAATTTAGTGACCATACTTATAATGTAATGGATCATAATATTTTGGAATGTCTATATGGTTAAATATTTATGAAATTTTTTATGTTTTACTATGTATGAATTTTTATAGATTAATTTTTTACATCACCATATAATTACTTGTTCATATTGGATATCTATTGAAAACTGTATTTATTTTGGAAAATATTTTTAGAGAGGATGAAAGACTTATCACAATCTTATGGGTGTAACAATTCATTAAAAATGATTTTTTTGCATGAGTCAAAATAATTAGGTTGGATATTATTTTCTTGGGGTAATGGTTGAATTTGAAATTAATTGATGTATAACCAAAGCATAAAATATTTATTTTTTAATAGAAATGTATCATGTATTTATGTTAATATATATTCATATAATGTAAAATAATTCCTATACATTGGGAAGACTGATTAATTTATGAAATTTTATCATATTACCACAATTTCTGATGATATAAATGACATTTTTTAAAAAAATTTGGTTTATAATTTAGAGCTTTTTAACCTTCTGTTGATCACCCACATTGTTTTAATCAATGTTCTCTATCCATCTCCACATGTATTTGGGTTTTATTTTTCTCTTCCATGTCCATGTATTGGTTTCTAATCTATGTTCTCTTACTCAAAAACATATTTAGGTTATTATTATATATGACCTTTTTAGTTCCCTTTATCTATAACTAAGAGAATATTTTATCGACACTTCTCATGATGTGGGAATTCATTAATGTAATTATCAAATATTAGACCACTGATTACCATGATAATTTTTAAATTATAATGACTAATTTATTTAATGTGGGTAGAATATACCACCCAATCAGTTTAACATATATTTCCTTTTATTATATAATGTATTTCATCACTAGCTTACGATGCCCTCACCAGAAGGTGTAAACCAAACACCATTTAGTCAATCTTTACAAATATAATTTAAAAATAAATATTAAAACTTATATACAATTTATTATAGAAAATAAACATCATTTTTGGAATCAAAATTCACAAAATTATCTTAGAGTGAATTTCTGGTTTTTTTCAGAAATAATTCATTTTCAGATGAATAATGATGAATAATGAATTTTTATTAAAGAATTCATTTTCAGTTAAATAAATTATAATGTTTAATATTATATAGAAATGGTTTTTAAGAAAAAATAGTTCAATTTTATATAAATTAATTTAGTTTATTAAATTTTAAACTTTATCATATGCAATTTATTTATTAAAACATTGAAAAATATTGGACATTAAAACTATAAAAACATTCTTTCTCGTCACGACTATGAGATTAATTTTAAATAAAAAAATTTCACTAATTTTATTAGAATTAGGATAAATGGATTGCATATTTTGATTAATAATTTTAATTTTTAATAATTTATAATTTATTTATTATCTAAATGAAAATTGAATGTAGTAATAATTAATTACTATATATATGTTAAAATGTGTTTATTAGTTAGTTATACTATAATGAAAAGAATGGAAATGGGCAGAAATACTATCCCATATTTATTGAAGGAGTTTATTTTTTTGATTTTCATCGAATTAAATGAAATATAGAAAATAATTTAAACACTACATTGATTATGACCCATTTAATAAGTTAAGTAATGAAATATATAGAGAAGTTACTTTTATTATTTTTAATATCTATTAGGATTTGTGTAGGAAAAAACAATGGTTCAATTATAAATATTATTTTAAAATATATTTGAGTTTTTCTACAAAGAAAATATATTTAAATATTTTAGAGATGAATTATTTAATTAATATGACAATGAAATTCCAAAGTAGTAATTATTTGTTAATAAAAAAATAACATGTACTAAAATTTAAAAATGAATTAAATATGTTGAATTTGTATGTTCCATTATTTTATTAAATTAAACTATTTGGTTACATATTTTTTAACATCATATATTTGATTCATGTCATTTTATTTATATTTTAAAATTCATTTAAAATTAATAATATCAAAATTGACATTACAATTATTTTATGAAAAATTATAATTTATTAAATGATTTAAAATTACTATAAATCTAATAATTATCATAGTGATTTCTAAATGATAATAAATATATATTATTCCCCATTAGTGTAGAGAATATTTTTTAAAAAGTTATATATTTTTTATTCAATATTAAAATCTCCATTATTTCGGTTACAGTTAACAAATTATTTTTCCAGGGTACATGTGCTTAGGTTGAAATTAATTTTCAATATGAATTGTATTTATATATTTGAAAATTATATATTAAATTTATAATAAGTGGTATAAATTATTTAATATGTTTGATTTAATTTTATTTTTAATTTATAAAATTTCTATGTTAAAAGACAAGTCACTCCAGTGAAAAACCTAAATGGTATAAATAAGGAAACTAAGATGTTATGAAAAAAATGATTTAATATTTTTTTTAAATTAAATTTGGAGGTTTTTAATGTCAATATCATACCTCTAAACATTTATTTTTAATTTTTGTTCCACTTTATGAAATAATGTATTCCAAAAAGTTAATACATTTTAATAATTACAGGAATGACACTCCTCCTCAACTATAAAGTGAAATCACTCCACTCACCTACTTACACCATCTCACATATTTGTATTTCCCATTATAATCCCAAATAACGTCCAATTACCCCTACCCTCATCATATATTCCTACTTTTGGGTTGAAATCAATACTTTGATGGTTTTAGTGAAGCCCAATGCATGATACATAAAAAAGGGGTAATGTTTTTTCATTGATTATCCTTATATTAATAAATTATCCATCTCATTAAAATATTTTTAAACCACTATGGTATGATAACCATAGTATATTTCAAATATTGGGATGTTTTAATAAAAAATTTATGACCTGAAACCATCTCCACATTTATCAAATGGGTTTTGAAGTCATCGTTTGTGTGTATGGTGAACTACTATCTCATCAAATGATGTTCTTTGTTTTTCCATTACCACATTCATTTTTGGTGATGATGATCTATTTAATGTTTATATATATAGGATATTTATAACATATTTACACCTAATGAGGATACCGAAAGAAGAGGTAATGTTCATTATTTAGTGTCCTTATTTTACTTCTTTCTCCTCTTCATTCAAATTTTATTAAACCATTATGGTATAATAAACTCACTATATTCCATATAAATAGGTTATTATAGAAACAATATTGACATAATAACCTATCCATATCCATAAATTGGTTTTGAAATTTTTTTTGTGTGTACGGTGGAATACAACCTTGCAAACTGATATCGTCGATTTTCCCAATACCACAATTAACTATTTATTATTATGATAATTATAAAGTATACACACACATAGATACATATATATGATATTTATAACAGATTTAAACCTCTTGAGTAATCATATTAGATAAATCATGTTACCTTTTATTGTGTAGGAGACACGATAACACCCCTTTTGTGTAAAATGGACTACCACCTCGCAAAGTGATTTGATTTTTATTGCACTCTCAATTTATATGTATGGTAATACAAATTGATAATTATTATATATTATATACCTGAAATAATTAATATCTGCATGATATAATTTTCTTTCTATAAACATAATTATCAATTTATTTTTTACTTTTTAGTTTTATAATAATCGTGACGTTATTCTTGTTTGTGTCGACGAATGCATTCCTAATGTGATGTGACTCTCTTTTCAACAATAAATGACATGAATGATATATATATATATATATGTATATAATTTGGTATATATGATATTATTTTCATTATTTAAAGATTATATATTTTAACCATTCTTCCATAGTGATCATTATGAAAGAGAATCATTACTCATGCTTCTGTATAGCCAATCGTCTCCGTGACTGTAACATAATTCATTTTTAATAACCACCATTCAGGATCGTATTGAAAATTGAAATTAATATAAAATATTAAATTTATTTTATTTCTCTTATTATATTTATTATGGATATATATAATATAAAAAAGAAAATTAACATTCATAATATGGTGGGCATGATAAAATAAGAAATTAACACCCCAAATATTAAAAATAATGAAATATTATAAATGAATGGATGAAAATATGTTATAAAATAAAAATATATGATATTATAAATTTAAATATTTATGTTTGGTAAATCAATAACATAATTTATACATTTTTACAGTAATTTGATTAACATTCAACCAAATGGAACTGTGAGGTATGAGATTTCATATATACATTCATTACATTTAGAGTTTTCTCATATTATTCATATATTCAGATTAAAGTGGTGTTTATAATTCCATATTTCCATTTAATATCATGATTCATTAATATATAATTTTTTAGGTTTCAACTTTGTTCATTTCAACTCAATGGATTTGACATCAAAATTATAATGTTGTAAAGTTATTGTACAATATCACTTTCTATGGTGATAATAATCTTATACCAAAAACATCCCTTTATTAAAATAAATTTTCCTTGGAAATTAAATTTAAATTAAATATATATATCTTCTAATTATGAAAATTATTATTTCATAAACTATATACCATTTTTACATGTGGTGTTTCCATTGAATGTTACAAAATTAACTAGGGAAGTATAGATAATTATTAATCATTTACTAAATATGTATTATTTATGATATGAAATATTACTTCATGGATTAAATAAATTATTTTATATATGGGGAAAGATATGGAACAATATTGATAGTTGAGGTCTAGTATAATATAGACCCTCTATTCATCGATAGGTCTCAAAAGACAAATAATTTTGACAAAATTAAATGGGGTTATTCCAATATTATTTAAACTATCTTGTGATAGATCTTGATAATATAGGTATCATGATGTCTGAGATGATGGTATCCAATAATTATGAATTCACTTCACTAATATTTTAGTTTTTACTATCCCGGATTTTTTCAAAATTATATTATCTCTGGATGCATTTCATTCTCAATGTATCGATTAAATGGAATGAGATTCAATTATTTACCTTTCCATACTGATTACGCCTTATTTATTCATGTAGTTATGTTAGGTAAATAGAATGTGTGTTCATTTATTTACCTTTTTATATTGATTATTATTTAATGATTCATGAAATATTTTTTTGTACTTGAAACATACTATGCATTTTTGGTCACCCTTATTTTGATTCCTTCCCACATGATATGAATAAGATATATTTTAATGTGTTTTCAAAGATACAGTTTATTTTCTATTATAATTTATTATGTTATATTTCCTATATCAAATATAAATTGGGTATCCTGATTATATCTGTTTCTCTAAAATTTCTAAATAGATCGGTCTTTTGGGATTGTATTCCGAATATCTATGCCAATGTATTAATTTTGGAACAGGTTCTCGGCTACTAAGTTAGGTGCTATTATATAAGGTGTTTGCTGAACAACATGGAGACTCCTTGTCCATTATCATTTTTATTAAAATCAATTACATGATATATAAGTTCATATGTTATGGATTTTATATTTACAAATTATGTAAATATATAAGAGTTTTAAATCATGTATAAAATTAATGGAATATTTAGTTTGTAACCATTAATTTTTAGAAAATCTAGCTATTATGATTATTTCAATGTAAAGGAATATCCAACAATTAGATGAATCTATATAAAGGATGTGTATTAAAATTTTGATTTTCATATATTTTAAGAATAGTTATTTTTAAATAAATTATTTAATTTTAATAACATTAGATTTTGGTTTTATCATATATAGTTTATGGTACATTAGGTTTTATTTCATGATTTCAATGGAGATGATAATGTATTGGATTTTTTCATAGATAAGACAAATATCCAATATATGGGTTAAAATATGAATGAATGAAATTATTCCACTCATTAGTGTCACGCTATAAATAATTATATCTTCATTTCTTAAAATACCATTAGTCACATAGAAAAGCATGTGGTGTTTGGCGTTAAATTTTGTATTTAGAAATATTCCCACTCAATAGATAAATATTGTTAGCTAAACATAAATAACATTGTCTACCATAAAACTATCTTATATAGAGAATAAAATTTTAGAGATATTAGTGAGCATATTTTAGGGATTAGAGAAGTTACAAACTAACAAATAATTATTTATAATCATCCTAATTCAAAGGGAATTCCACCTAAAATATGAAAACATTTTTGGGGATATTGGTAATGAAAAAATTTAATGACATTAAATATAGTTAAATTTTTTTTATCCTAAATAAAGTGTTTATGGAAAGGAAAAATGAATTATAATGATTATTATGAACATAGAATGTGATCTATATAGATAATGAAGGTTATTTACATCTTCAAAATTGATGTAATCTAGTAAAGAAGTTAGAATACATTTTTATAAGATTAATATTAGGAATATATTTTCTAATATATATATTATTTAGGCTATTTTCATTATAAATGATTCCCTATTAATGTGTATAGTGGGCTCTTTTTATCGTATGGTAAGAATAATATGTAATATTAATTACAATTAGATGTAATGAGTTAAAAAATATAAAACATATTGTGTTATGAGTGTCATTCAATTGAAATATGAGACTAACTCTTATGTTTGGATTTATTTGAATAATATTAAAGGAGTTAATGAATTTAAGAAAATGCATCATGTTATACAAAGGCAGTATCTACCTTGTTATTCATTAGTGATTTCTATATCTGTCACCTGAATTGAAATAATAATTAAACTCTCAAATAGTAACTTTGAGTTATCCCTATATAATGCATTTCCTGGTGTTTTATATGTTGTGATGAAATTTTAACAATGGTGGTAGTGGGATTTCATATTTAGAAGGGTAATTAAATTATTATACACAAAATATGATTTTTGTTCTTGGTGAAAAATGATGTATACCATATGGAGGGTCATACACAGTGTGTTTGGTATATTTATGGTGAAATTTTAATAGTTTTATTTTCAAATTCTTGAGGTTATGTTAGATACCGATCATTAGAACCAACATAATTTTATAAAAATAATATTCTATCAATAATTGTTAGATTATTAAGGATGGTTGGATATTATTTTGATCATGTTATCATTTTATTTTAGTCATGATGGTATTTTACCGCTTATATGATGAGTATGGATTCTTTTCCCTCAAATGGGGATCAATTTAGTGAGTTTAAATGTATAAATTAATAAGGGATATGTGATGTCATGTTATATTGGATAAGGGGTATATGATATGGTCATCCATATTTATGCATAGAATGTAATGTGTTTTTCCATATTGTTAGTCTATACATAGAAAATTGAGAATGTTAGAGTATCTGTACATGAATAAAATGTTTTATTAAAACCACTAAATATAGAAACCTCTCTATCAAACCGCATTATTTGAAAAAAGGATTAGAATATCATACAAAATAATGATGATTCACATAAAAAATATAATCTATGAAATAAAGATCTAATTTCATGAACAAAATCAACTAAGGTAAAACTCTAAAATCCATTAGAAATGAATCATAAAAAATCACACTGCCAAAATAACAATGTATGTATTAATGTGGTTCTAGAAATTTTCTATTCTAATGTAGGGACAGTACAACCTTTATTATTATATAAATAGGAATAATATAATATAATTATAATTATAAGTACATAAAAAAAGTACTAATTGAGAGAAATAAATTTAAATATTACTCGTTCAGGTTTTCCACATACACACACCCAAGTGGCTCCCATATAATTTTTTACAAAATACATTTAAAATCTAGAGAATAATTATGATCTAATTATCCAATTACAACTAACATCCAATTTTGTTTCTTTTTTTGTATCATCCAAAGAAATCACATGGTGTTTTTTATAACACTGAGTTTACACATCCCTCTAGAAGAAGAGTTAATATATATAATACTCACTATTCTATTTTCAATAAACCACCATATGAAGCATATTTTCTCACTTTTGAATGCCTAATTTCATAAAATTCGTTAGATATATAAATTCAATAATTCAGTTTCATTTAAAAAAAATAATACATTACTTCTATTATACAAATAATCACCTATTTGAACACTACATTAAAGGATTGTTGAAATCATAGTCACAATTCATAAAAATCTGTCTTACATTTTTCACTATAACATAGACGATCCTCCAATAATTTCACCAATTATCAAAGATCTTCTAAGGCACAAAGACACTTGATATTCTAAAAAACTATGCATTTTTATAATATATTAATTGTATTCTAAAATAAATAAAAATTATAAATCCCCAACACTTTATCTTTTCAAATACATTAGATAACATTGTACGTCAGTTGAATGTGTTTCTTCGTGAGCTAAAAACCTAATTCTTAGGATGATAGATTACACTATAACTATCACATAACCAAATTTTTCTACAATTTAATTTTTATTTCTTCTCAAAATACATCAACCATTTTATCTCTTTCATGTATTCTATACTAACAATTCACTCCACCTCTATTATAAAATACACAACTAGTCATTCTAGTTTAGATATATAGCTCACAGTCAAACCTCTATAAGGAAACATATAGACATTTTTATTTATTTATAAGTACCAATATTCATCAATTATTTAATCTATAAACCCATATAATGGATTATTATTTATAAAAAAAAGACAATATGAGAGTACATTTTATGCAAGGTATTATTCACTTCACATCATTCCAATTCTCTTTTCCTATATTATCCATTAATCTACTAACATCTCCAACTCTAAAATTATTGTCTGACCTTTTAATAAACATGGAATATATCGTGATCCTAACAACTAATTCATATTGATGTTGTTATATGTTCCTATATTCATTAATCTTCAGGGTTACTTTTCTATGGATGACATGATATTTAAATACTATATGATATTCATATGATTTTATAATAGTTATTTTTAATTTTACCAAGGCCTTCTATAAGATTAAGAAAACATCAATCTCTCTATCTTCTCATATATACTAATATTTTTTCAAATAATCGTATTTTTATCCTCGAGAGAAATCATCATGAATATGTTGAATATTTAATCTTTTAACTCATTGGTATGTTCCATCACCAAATCACTCTATAATATATCATCATATATATCTAAGAAGAATAAGGAAAACCCAATAATCATATACCTTCCACTATAGGTATTGATCCACATCAATATATATGATTTATTTCTCCTATATTTGTCTATTAAACATTAGGTTCAACTATATGGGTTATTTTCTAGCCTATATAAACATTCTTTTAGCTTTAGAAGCAAATTAGTCCCACAAAAAAACTAAACTTTTAATTTTCCCCATTAAATTCCCACTTCAAAATCACTAGAGTGGATTGTTTCCATCTAATACAATAATAACATTTATAAACATTTTAACAAGGAATTCCACCTCTTGGAATTTATATATTCTAAAAAACATGAAAGGTAATTTCACTAAAATTTGTAAATTTTTCTTTCGTAGAGAACTCTATAACCACTAAATACTTATAATATGTTATACCGTTAATTTATTACAAGAGTTTGTATACCAATGTGTTATATTGTTATATTTTTCATAGTTGTGTTTTCCTAATCTCCCATGTATATTTGGCATTAATGGATTTTATCACCTCATTCATTGCTATCAACAACTGTTTTATGTAACTTATATTTGACACCACCTTCTTGATTTTAAATTTTCCTCCATCTGTTTGAATCATCTAGTTCATGTTAGATCAGATGCTACACACTAGTCATATGACCCATGTTAACATATTAAACTAAAACTAAGGATATTTTATTAATGATATTGCTTCATCCATAACTTTTCTCCTGACTTATGTGGTCTTATAGAATCATGGTACATCAATCATTGAAGATAACATAAAAATACAACATCTACCCTATCTAGCAATGTTTTCAAGTATATATAGAACATGAAAGATTACTAAAATAAATAATACTTTATAAAATTTATTAAATTCAACATATACATGCTCCATTGATTCATTATTTATTAATTCATATTCATTAACATTGAGATTCTTCCAAGTATCCCATCATTAACAAATTACTCATAGAAAAAAAGTTATGTTTTTATTATCATATACAACAAAAAATAATTTCTATGACATGGAATATAGTTTATCCAATTTTTTGGTTTCAACATTGACATATAGGAAACATATAAAAAAATTCATGTCTGAAACATCTACCATATTCTTATTTTATGATTCCTCATAAATATTATTCCTCAGATGTTTAAGAAGGAATCATTTTCAAAATAAAATACATGGATAACATCCTCCACTAAAAATAACCATTATTAAATTAGAGTGTTACTTTATTCGTTGAGATATATTATTCATTTTTATATTCATGAATTCCTCAAAAAATCATATTTGTTGTTCTATGTTATTCTTTATCAATATATAATAATTTTCTACAAAAGAGCTTCCAAAACACCGGGTTATTGTGGTCAATCACATTATTAGTGATTAAAAATATTAACATTATTCTATTTTCCTTTTTCAATTATGGATCTATATATAATGTATATTCAAAAGATCATTAATTTGTGTTCGAGAAATAAATACATCACCCTGGTTGTTTTATAATTGATGATGGTGACATATAATAGTATGTTGTGATGATAATGTACCACATTTGGAACCCATACATAACATGCACTATCTTCTATATCTTGTGTGTTTTTTATTTCATATAAAAGGTAAAATTATTATACATTATGAGGATTATGTCTTCAGTTATTTTGTAAACTAAAGAGTTGATTGTTTTTTTCATTTTCAAGACCATATTTCCTTTATCATCCATGTGATCATGGTGATTATAACCCAACAAATTTTTTTAGTAGTTTATGATATCATAATCACTATTCTGTATGAAATAATGATTATATAAATATGTTCCCCATTAACACCTTTGGACATCACCATAAAAAATAGTGTGATCATAGATACAAATAGTTATCAAATTCATATCATATTAATATTCTAAAAGCTGGAATGTCTCTATGGTCATTATCAAGGATTAGTGGGTTATTCCACATGTGTACATTTTTCATCATAATAAGAAACTGTGAGCCATGTGGATTTTTTTATTTTTATAAAATTAAAAATTAATGAAGATAGGAAATAGAAAAAAAATTCCCATGAAAAGGAATGGTCATAAGTTTGACCACATGCGATTCTTCATTTTCATAATTGTTCTCACGCAATACATAGGTCATAATGAATCATTGAATTATCCTCAAAATAAAAATTATGAAACAAATATCACATGGGATACCTTCCTATGTATGTCCATCTCACATCTTCTTTACTATTAATGAAGAATATTTTTGAACTAGAGATAATTCACCACCCTTTACAAAACTCTAATAATATATTTTTTATCATTCAATCCAAACAAGTCTAAAGGTATGTTTTTTATAATGAGAGAAGTGAGGGATATATTAATTGATAAATTAGAAAATTGAAAAGGGAATTTTAATATCATTAGATGATCATATATTCACTTCTTAAAAATTTGGTAATATATTGATGTAGAAAATTAGAAATGTTATGTATAAAAGAACTGATTTTGAATTCCCATATAATATTCTTCATGGAGAAAGCCATGAGTTGGTATTCTATAATAAATGTTTTATATATTAAAATAATATAATGAATGAATTGACCACAAAATTCTGAAACAATTCCAGAATATGACATAATTTTATTAAAGAAGATTATTAATTAGATTGAAATGAATAGAAAAATATCAGAATTATAATTATTATCCCATGAAAGGGATATACTTTTTTTATTTCACGATATTTTTTGCATAGAATCCAAATAATTTTTTTTCTATAAAGTAAATTTAAAATTAATTTTCAACTAGTTGAGAAACTCATCTCATTATCAGTATTAATACAAGTTTGAGAAGAATCTATGTGGAAATGCTTCAGAAATTCACAAAGGCTGTAGAAGACATGTTATCAAAATATTTTCTACTACAAGAATATTTTAATTTAAGATGGATTTTATAGGATTATGGAAGTTAATTAGAATATTGGATTTCTTATTTAGCCTAATGTTTACCATCTTTATGTTATGGTACTTGGAGATGCGTACTCAATCAAGGATTGGGAGAGAATTGCATTGTCTTGATCATGCATTGGATGAACAACATTCATTATGATATTTCTATGAGTATCTTATATTTAGTGACATTATAGAAAAATTAAATTGAAATGTTCTGTTAAAAATGTTTGTTAAATATAATGATAATGATAAAAATTATAATTTTATACAGTGGCGATTTGTTAGACACTTCAAGATTTTTTGACTGTGTATATAGCTAGTGTGATTTCAAACATTTGGATTTGATGGGGTTGGAATAGCTCAGTGATCAACATCAACCAAATGGAGTGAGATTCATTTAGACATTTAAATAAGGGTATGTGGTTGGTTAGTGGTACAGTGGTAGTATAAGTAGATGACCTCTGTTGGTTGATAATTTCCCTATTATAACATTGGGATATATTTCGTGCAATATATTATGGGATCAGGTTATGTCATGGATATGTGCATTAATCCTTATAGAAATACATTAATTACGATAACCATCAAATGTGACCAACATGGGGTATCACATGTCATTGTAAGGCATTGAAGCCATACATTTGGTATCTCCTCTAAAAATTGGAATTTTTGGATACATTAAGCTCATGGGAAAACCATATGCTTAATATAGATGTTGTATGCTCATCCCAGAAAAACCATATAATGGGATGTTCTTATAAAATTTAAAAAATTAGCAAATCCATACACTCAGGGGAAAATACATATTATTGGATCAAAGTATTACATTAGTGCATGAAAATTATATACTAGGATTTTATTTGGAAAATTATAAAAGTCCCAAGTAAATATGAACCTTGTTAAAGCCTTATGATGGGATCAAAGTCTGATTTTTGGCCCCACAATGCCATATTTTCAGTTCCTTATTTATTTTGGACACCTGTAACATTTATTAATAAAAAGTAAATGTTGGGTTATTTATTATTTAACTAAATTAAATGAAAACAAAAATGAAAAAATTGAATCCCTTTAAAATATAAAACTCCAAATTTAAGCATATCAATGTTTGTATTTGATAGTAAATAATATAAAGAAATTATAAATATATATTTAATAAATTAAAAATTTCCATATAAAAATCAAAACATTGACATGTATGAATGTTTTAAACAAGATATAAATTAATTATCCAGTTATATTATATGAAAATAAAAAAAATTGGATTCTTTGGATGACATCACTGAAGCACACATATTGTATTGCACCTATATAACTCTACAAGAATTTACTATATTATCATTTATGAAAAAAAAAATTTGTTTCATTCGTTATTTTTATTAAAATCCATGTTATGAATATTCTACACAAAATAATGATTTGTATTATATTACATGAAAGGCACATTTTTATAGAACAATAATATATTAATATAATATAATTTTTTAATATAATATATAACATAGCCACTAAAGTAGTAATTATGAATTGAATAAAAAATATATTGAATTGTATAGATTATATATAATCCAATAATTCATATTATGTATTTATGGACATGATATAAGAAATTTTTTTTATCAGATAAAATTAGTATTTTTCTTAAAATACACTTTTTTCCTACATTTAATGTAGAACCCATTTTAAATTCAATATTTTACACTTTTATATATTCAATTTTAAAAAATAAACTAATTATATTAATTCTAAATTTAATCATTGAATTTGGAATATTTCTTTAAATTTTTTGATAAGAATCATGTTTTTATGAATAGTAAAAAATAATAAATTTCAACATTTTTTTAATCAAAATAATTCATAGTGGTAAATTATAGATTTGATTGGTTTTCAAGTATAATTATATTATATTATTATCATTGAATATAAGGTTGGTCAAAGGAATTATTTTCACATTAAAATTGTATATAAAAAAATGTAAATATTTTAATGGGTTTTATTTAAAAAACCCATTTTCTCATTCGATCGACAAGATTATTTATAAATTAATTACTGAAAATTATATTTTTTGAATTTGAAAAAATGGATTCCATAGTTTTAATTAGTGGTTCCAAATTATTTAAATTGGTTCCTTTTATTTTTGGGGGTTATGAATAGTTACATTAGTACTTTTTTTATAAAAACATTTATGGATAAATCATGTAATTGAAGGTAAAAATAATATTATAATATTAAAACATTACCCAAAAAGTTGTCCGAAATTAAATGGATGCATTTGGTTTGACCAAAATAATGATTATGTAGATTTTGGGACAACTTAGAGCCACTTGGATTACATTAATATATTTTTAATATTATATTTAAAGAAAATATAGTTTTGTTATAATTTTATTTTAAAAAAGTAAAATATTTTTTAAATGAGTTTATAAAAGTGAAATGGTAAACTATAAATATTTATTAGAAAGAAAAAAGATTATTAATAGTGTCGATATTTTTTTATAATTTTATAAAATAAATAAATAATTTAAATGGTGATACAATTATTATTTCATAATTGATTTATTAATGGAAGAATCAATTAAATAACATTAATAATATTAAAATAAATAAAATTTGAAAAAATTTATCCCGTGCATGATTTTTTATAAGATGTTTAAATATTAGGGATGGCATATTGCAGTTTTAAAACTAATCATGTTGTTACACTTTTATAAAAACTCAAAAAATAAGTACTGTCAATATTGACATAAATGGGATTTTGAGATAAATAATATTTTGTTTAATGATATTAAAATAAAAAATATATATAATTTCTAAAAATAACTATGATATTTTTTTACATATCATAATTATCTATTTTGAATCATTTAATGGAATATTTTTTCATAAGATGAACATAAATATTATTAAAAATAAGGAATGTGAAATTTTGTCACACTCACATTTCTTATAAGATGAATAATTTTAAAATTGGTATAACCATAAGATAAATTAGATCAAGAATAGTGTATATTTTTTTAAAGGTTGGGGACAAAGCCTCATTTTATTAATTAAAGTAAAGGCCTCTTTAGAATGGGTAGAGGGAGACCCATTACATAGCCCGAACGCTCAAGTCCAAGTGGCCTAAATAGAAGGCTTGAAAGCCAATTTTTTTGGCCCAAAGGGCCCCTCGGTGAAGAGTACTGCTATAGTACCCAGGATGCTACAGTACCGCCACCGCTACAGTTCCTGCTACAGTACCTCCACCGCTACAGTGTCTCCATCACTTCAATTCCACAGCTACTATAGTACTGCTATAGTACCTGGAAATTAGCATATACCCGGATTTGATCTGGGGTCTTATGGATTTCAAGCCAGAGCTTGTACCACTAGGTTACAGGCTCATTGCAAAACATGTTGTTGGGTAACGAGGAATTGGGCTGGCCTGCCCACCTCTGCACCGCACGTCCCCAGCGAGGCCCAAGGTGGCCAACCCAAAGGCTTAGGCCAGTTCCGAACGGGGTATAGGGGCCCACGAGTGGTTTTCTAGCATATAATAACTCATTTTTTTTAAAGACTATATAATTACTATAAATAATGACACAATATTGAAGAAGAAATTGTTTTATTAATTGAAATATAAAATAACAAATTTTAAAACTATTAAAACATATATTATTTTACAAAATTGTGGGTTATAAATGATTTTTATAGGCAATTATGAAATATTAGGAGTGTATTAAAAGATTTTTCTCAATGTTATCCTTTTATTTGTATTTTATCTAATATCAAAGTAATGAATACTGTCAAAATTGACACTATTGATTTTTTATTAAAATAAATTTGCATTAAATTATTTACAAAAAATAAAAATATTTCAAATTAAAATATTATATTTATAGGATCTAAAAGTTCACAAAATTTCCATTTATTGTAATTTTATACCAGATGCGTAAATATTTATAACCATTTAATATTTACAATATTATTAAAATAATTAAAAAAAATAGATTAAATGAGAATAAATCAAAATGATATGATTTTAAATAAATCAAAAGACATATAAATTTGATAGATAGAGATTATTTTGACACATCCTCAACTTATCTTCCAAATAAATCTCTTTGATGCAATTTGGAATTGAAAATAAATTTATAATAAATTAATTATTTTGTGGTTTCTTAAAGTGCCTCTCCCGTCTCATATAAATAAAAACATATCCTTCTATTTTATTCAAACCTCTAAAGCCAATTTTATTTGCCAAAACAATCCCACATCACCCCTCAACTTCCTTAGATTCATCATATAGGTCATACAGTGTCCATAAAGCTAACCAAATGAGTCCTTTTATGAAAATTAAAAGGAGACACTCGGAGAAGAGATAATAATTATTACAATTAAATTTAATTTTTTTCATCTTCTATTTGCTCTTCATATGTTTTTTCCATATTAAATTAACAAATAAAGTATAATCTATATTATAATATTTATTCTAATTATGGAACAACCATGTTTTCCCTTTTTTCCATCCTAGGAATAACAATATCACCATGTTTGCATACGTACGTCTTACCATCACCAAGAAGTGGTATAATTTTTTATTCAACACTAACTTATTTGGATGAGAATAATAAGGATTATAATGGATATAAATAATGTATTTGATAGGATGATGACTTTGTATAATTAATATATTATCCAATTCCATACCATTTAACCATTAAGGGAATGATACTGAATCTCTTGCATACGTATGACTTACCATCTCCATGACACAATGAGATTCATTATCCATGTTAATCATTAAATAGTGATTATAAAATTTATATGACGAGTAAATATAATTTTTATAAACTTAATATCATTACAGATATTAAAAAACTGTATTATTTTCAAATGAAACATGACTTACATGAGAAAACATGCATAGGATAACGAAGCAGTTAACACATGAAACAATGGTAATACTAAAATATTATTATCAAAACAATATTAAAGGATCAAATATGATATGGTAAATATTTATACGGTTATTTTATAATTTAATCACATTCTTTAATAATCCTTGAAGAGGTTAAAATACCATTTACTAAGGTAAATTCCAAGGTAAGAGTTAACTTCAAAATCTCATTATTATCTTCTGTTGATTATAATTATGTATCAACTATGAAATCTTAATCTTTGAAGTCCATATTTCGAAAAACATTATTTAACAAAATTATTAAAAATTGTTTAAATTCTATTTTTCCCATGTTTGACTTTTTATAATTTTTTTTGAAATGAATATTTTCGTCATTTTCACAATGAGGTACATTATAGGATTTTTTAAAAATTATGGATAGAATATTATTTTAACATATATGGCATGAGTTTCTATTTTCCTCAAATATGAAGCCTTAAAATTTAGAATCTTCTTATACATGATCACAATTTTATTTTAAAAGGAAATGTTTTCTTTTATAATTCTGCTTCTTTTAAAATATTTGAAATTGAAAAATTGAAAAATATCTCAGAGATGTGTAATGATATTGTTAGATTATTCTCATATATATCAAAATCCTTTGTGGGATTTTATGATTCATTGTGATTCATTTTAAATGATACAATAATATATATTTAATTTATGGTTTTATTATATGTTTGACTATGGTTGTGCTATTTTGATACAATTCACATTTTATGATTAATGTAATAACATTTCATATTCTAGTTTTAATATGAATATGAATATTATTTTTCACCATTTTCATATATAGAATGAATTTTAATTAGAAAGTGATGGGTGAGGCCCATTATAGCCCCTCGATGCATTTGTTGGGTTGATGTTACAAACTAGTTTGGGGTTATACCCATTTATTTATAGTCTTCGCAGGATCCCTTGATAGTATAGTTATGATGTATGAAATTATTCATTACGTCATTATAATATCATTTATTGTTATTAAATGTGATTATTCCCACAGTAGAATATCCATTTCAATGTTTAAATGGAATCATTAGATTTTTTTTCATGTCATATTATTCTGATGATTTTGTTTAAAAGGCTTCTGTTTTAGTTTTATACCTTGAATTAATTTTTTTTCTTATTTATGAAAGAATCTATTGTATTGTTTATCTTACTAAGCATCTGTTGTCACCCCATATTTTGTATTTTACAAGGATACAATGAATTGTTTTACGATTGATATGATGTGTTAATATTGGAGAATAATAGAATTATCAAAAGATTATCTATGTTGTATTTTATTTCTTTAATTGAAATATATTATTTTGTGTGTAATCTATTTTCCATGATTGCTAAATAGATCTGTCCTATAGGATTTGATTCCTTGTGATCATGCTAATATTTTAAAATATTTCACCAGATCTGGGCTTATAGGACCAGGGAATTATAGTTGGTATCAATGAAATTTTAGAAAAAAACCTTAATAAATAGTTTATGATATAATAGATTATAAAACATAGCCCAATTAATGAATTTGAGGATAATTCTATGTATAAGATATCATCTTTTAGATATAGTAATGGATAACTATGTTTAATCATATGGACTTATAGATTTAGAATAAGATGACATCATTTATATATCCTATGAATGATTACTCATGAGAATATAACTATATTTGTGTCTGTCACATTGTTCATTGAGTTTTGGCCAATTTTTATACTCAGCATGTTTAGAATTGAAATGGATATACTATTGATGATGAAGAGGATACAAAAGAAAAAATATATGAAGGAGGTATTATAAAATAATATTTTGAACTGTAGTTAATGGTTTAAGAGTGATGTGTAATGGTTAAGGTAATTGTGTATTTGGATTCATGAATTATTTCATCACTGATACTACGGTTATAGTAATCATGAGATATAAAATTATTGTACTGTTGTACTCATTCATAAATGAATTGGAAGTTTGAATTATTTCATTATAGTTTTATGATGATAACAGTATATTATAGTGAGATCTATATTACGCCATTTGGAGAATCATTGTATTTTAAATTGATGAGACCTTTTTGGACATTGTATTTGGATTGAAGTATTTTGGTTGAGTTTTAGGGTTATAACAGGATATGTTAAACATTGTATGTTATTATTTTGAGGTTTAAGTATGACTTATTTGATATTATGTTCTACCCTTTTGGTTTTAGAAAACATTTAAATGTATGATGTAATACTCATAAATTTTATGATTCATTAAAAGGAAATCATTCCTAGGGAATCATCCTAAATATCTATATCCAAGTTAATGAAATAAAGAGAAAATAGTTAAAAGAACAAATAAATATATAATTGATGGAATCATGTATGTTTTCTCAAGTTATCCTTTGGATAATAAAATCATCCCACTACTCTTGGAAAGAGTGTTTATAAAATGTGTTATCCTATTTCCAAATTTGTTTTGATCCAACGGTATTTTAAGTCATCATATATTTATGGCTTTGAGTAACTCAATTTTCCATTTATTGTTCAATTATTTTTTGGATTACCTAAATAATTTGCTATAAGTATTTATATTTATTTATCCAAGTATGTATCTATAGTGTCCACTAATGTTCTCCTATTTGAAGGCCAAATTTTGTGACGACCTTCACATTTAAATTTCCCTCTTATTATAAAGATATTTTATTAACCCTATTTATTTTGTTGGGTTTTCTACAAATGTATTTTTTAGTATCAACCTTTAATTTTCTTTGTGAAATTTAATATTAGGAGGGAAAATGTATCATTATAAGGGAGAATGTAACACCCCAAGAATTTAGAGTATTTCATTTTTGAATAAAATTAATTTTGTTGGACGCTTTATTTTTATACAACCGCGTATTATATTTATTCTACACAGAATAATGATTTTGGTTTCCTTACTTTCAAGGCCCATTTTTACCAAACAGAAATATATTTATAAAATATTATAATTTAATGTAATATATTACGTAGCCTTTAAAATATTATTTATGAAAATATTTAACCAAAATTTTTATTTTTATATTACATATAATTTTAACACTCATGTTATGTATTTTATAGACATGATGTAAGACAAAATTCATTTTTTCACAAAAAAGAAGTATTTTAAAAAAAAATCAGTTTTCAAAAATTTAATGGGGAACCCAATTGAAATACTATATTTTAAATTTTATATATTAAATTTGAAATAATAAGGTTGTTATTGGAGTTCATAATGTCAAAATTTACTTGGGTTACATTTTTAGTAATTTTTTAAAAGTTTCAGGATTTAATGTATATTTACAAATACTAAATATTAATTAAAAACATTACTGTCCCAGCAAAATAATATATATTGTTAAATTATACATTTTATTAGTTAAAAAGTATAATTAGATTATATTTTTATCATTTAATATATTTATGTTATTGTAATTATTTTCATATTAAAAATGTGTATAAACACATGTCAATATTTTAATGGTTTTTACTTTTAGAAAATATTTTTTCTCAAACAAAAAGTGGGTATAATTTTAAATTAATTACTGAATATTTTATGTTTTGAATATTAAAAAAGGGATTATATATTAAGAACAGGTGGCCAAAAATTATTTAAATAGTTTCCATTTTTGTGCATTATCAATAGTAACTTTAGTAATTTTTTATCACAATTAAGGGTAAATTGGTTAATTAAATGTTAAAATAATATTATAATATTTAACAATTATTGAAACCTATGCCCTAATTTCACTGGATAATGGTGTATCAACTATATCCACACTTCAGTCGATTTGGGGAACACTTGGAGCCACGTGGATGACTATAATATATTTATTTTATTATTTTTAAAGAGAATCCAATTTTGTTATAATTTTGTTTTTAAGAAGTAAGATATTTTTAATTTTATATTATTAAAATCATATGGTAGAATATATATAGTCATTATAAATCAAAAATATTTAACTACATTATGGTAATTTATTTATAATTTTATAAAATTTATAATTTAAAGAAATTGTGAAACAATGATAAATTAGTAATGGATTTATTAAATCAAAAATATTTTAAATGATGTTAATAATATTAAAATAAATATAATTTGAATCATTTTATTACAAATAGTAATTTTGGATGAAATTGAAATATTAAATATTATTAAGGAATTAATTTTTTTTGTTTTTATAAAATGTCATATATTAAATAGTGTCAAAATTGACATAAATGATATTTAAAAACAAATAATATTTTATTAAATGATATAAAATTCATAAAAATATATAATTAAACCCTATAAATATGATAATATTAAAGATATAATTATTATATATTTTTAATCTTTAATTGAAACTTGTCTGTGGAAAGTAAATATATATCATTAAAATTGAGGAATGTGAAAAAGTGTCACACTCTCGTTTCATATAAGTTCAGTAATTTTAATATTGGGGTAACATAGTGATAAATTAGTTCATGAATTGTTTGTGGGAATATAAAATAATTATATAGATCTTATGTATTTGATTATATTTTTTTAAGAATAAATAATTACTATAAATAATGGAACAATATATTAAAATTAATTATTTTATTAATAGAAATATTAGATAAAGGATTTGAAAAATATTAAAAAAATATATTTTGACATATTTTAGGAGATCCATGAATATTATAGGTGAACATGTAATATTAGAAGTATTTGAAATGGTTTTTTTGAAGTTATATTTTTATTTGGATTTAATTTAATGTCAATGTAATGAAAAGTGTTAAAATTGGAACTATTTATATTTTATGAAAATAAAATTTTATTAAATTATTTATAAATCATAAAAATATTAAAAACAAAAAAATTTAAATTTATATGGTCTAAAATTTAATAAAGTTTCCATTCATTGTAAATTGACACTATGTATATAAATATTAATAATAATTTAATATTTTGATTATTATTACCACAATTAAAATTAAATAGATTAAATAACAATAATTCAAAATGATAAGGATTAAAATAAATCAAAACATTTAAATAATATTTTTTAGTTAATTTAGTCCCATCGTCATCTTACCATATAAATAAATTATTTTGGAGAAATTTTGTTTGGAAATCATTTTATAATAATTTAATAGTTTTATAGTTTCCAAAAGTTCCACTACCCTCTCTTATAAAATGAAACCTCTCCTTCTATTTTATTCACACTTGTAATGCCCTTTGGAATTGAAAAAAAAAATTAGCACTTATCCTCCCAACTCCCTCAATTCATCTTAAATTCCATACATTGGGCCTAAATCCTACCTATGGAGTCGTATTATGCAAATCAAAATGAGTCACTCGAAGAAGAGGTAATTGTTTTACCAATTCAATTCAATTTACTTTCTTTTTCTACATAGTTTTATAATGTTGTCAACATAATAAAATAATAATTATAGAATAAAATATATAATGTTATGTTTTTATGATTATGGGACAATAAAATTTCTCCTTTTAAATGTCCTATGAATAACAATATCACTATGCATGCGTACGTACGTCTAACTATCACCACGACGTGGTGTATTTTTTACTCATCATTACTTTATTTGGATATCTATAAAAATTAACATTATTGATATAAATAGTGAATATGAAATGATAATGATTCATTATAATTAACATACCATCCAATTCCACACCATTTTACCATTAAAGAAATTATATCGTCACTCGTGCGTACGTATGACCTACCATCTCCACGTGGCGATGAGATTCATTATCCACGTTAACCATTCAATAATTTTTATAAAATACACATGATGAGTACATATCATTTTTATAAAATTAATATATTTTTGAATTTGACTAAAATATATTCAATTCATATTAAACTCGATATAATTACAAAATGTGCATAAAAAATGAATTAGTTTACACCTGAAAAAATGGTAATACTAAAATATTATTAACAAAATAATATAATAAGATCATATATGATATCATAAATATATATGTGGCCACATAATAATTTAATATCATTCTATAATTATTATAAATGATGTTAATGCACCATCTAATTAAGTAATGTAATGTTAAGGGTTAATTTCGTATTCTCATTATTATATGAGGTTGTTTATATATAAGTATATTCTAGGAAATATTTATTATGAATGTCTATGTTTTTTAAAATTTATTTCAAAATATTCCTGAAAATTTTTAAAATCCATTTTACCCATGTTATACTTTTAATAAAACATTTTTAAAGGAATATTTCCATAATTTTAATAATGAGGTACTTTATGGCCTTTTTATCCAATTAAAGGAAGAATGTTTTTTTAAAATTATACCGAAGGAGAAGCTATTTTACTCTGATATGATTCTTTATCATATTAATGTTTTTCATACAAGATCACAAGGAAATTTTAAAAGGAAATTTTTTTATAATTTTGTTTCTTTTACATGATTTCAATGTTTAAAAGGGGAATTTAATATAGAGAGTTTTAATGATTTTACTATATTGTTTTCAGCCATGAGAACATTATTTTTTTGATTTTATTATTAATTTATGTTTCATTATTAACATAAAATATTCAATATTTTATTTAAGGCTATATGATATGTTTTACTATGTACATTCTATTTTGATACCATTCACGATTTATGTTCAAAGTAGTAACATTTCATATGATAGTTTTTAAATTAATTTTATTTTAGGTTTCAAAATTTTCATATATGTAATTCATTTGTCATATTATTTAATAGATGGGGCCTACTATATCCCATCGATGATTTGATCGGTCTCATGAGACAATCTAGTTTGTATTTTTACATGTTTTTGTATTGTCATGGCATGATGCATTGATAGTATTGTTATGATGTATGAAATTTTTTATCCCCTCATTATGATATTAGGTATTGATATCATGTTAGATTATTTGACTAGTATAATATCGATTAAAATGATTAAATGAAGTTATATCATTTATTTGTTCCATATAATATTTACAATTTCGTGTCAAGGTTTTGTGTTTTAGTTTTACACCATTCCTTAAAAGATTATTCTTATATATGAAATCCTCTACTATGTTGTTTAAATTACTGATAATTTGAAATCACACCAATGTTTTATTTTCATAGGAGGTAAAGAAGTGTTTTATGATTGACATGAATGGTTATTGTTGGACAATAATTGAATTCTAAAAGGATTATCTATATTTTATTTTATGCTTTTCAATTGTAATGTAAAATTAATGTATGTAATCTATTTTCCATGACTGTTAGAATGATAGGGCCTTAGGGATCTAATACCTTATAATAATGCCAATGTTTTAAAATAATGCACCATCTATGGTCATATGAGGTTCTAGTGTGATAGTTGGTATCAATATATTTTTATCAATAACGATGGAAATTATATTTAAAAAATAATCATTTAAATAAATAACATTATGAATTATTTCAAGGCTAATTATATGTATATGATATCAACCATTATAATAGGTAATGGATAAGCTATTATAATTTTATTGAACTATGGATTAATAATAATATAGAAAAATTGAGAGAACCTATGAATGATTCACTATGATAATATCACCATGTTGTGTGTTTCAAACATTGTGCTTTGAGTTTTTGTGAATTGTTTGAACAAGCATGGCTATACATCCAATCGTTATACTATCAATGATGAAGCAGCCACAATAGAAAAATAATATGATGGAGGTATTAAGGAATAAGGTGTGGAAGTGTAGTTAAAGAATTAAGATTTATGTTGAATGATTATTGTAATTTTTTATTTGGAATCAATAATTATTTCATCATTTGTTCTCTGGTTATAAAAATCATGAGATGTATACTGATTCTTCTACAGTAATTATTCAACAAGTGATTGGAAGTATGAATTATTTCATTATTGTTTTTAATGTGATAAAGGTATATTAATATAAGAGCTACATTACATTGTTTATAGAATCTAATGGATTTTGGAAATGGAGATACCTTTGTGGATAGTGAATTTAGATGGATGTGTTTCTACTGATTCATAAGGCTATAAAGCCTTATTTTTAATAATGGATATTATTGTATAGAGGTTTAAGTACGATTTATTAGATATTATGTTCTAATGTTTTTGGTTTTAGTAAAAGTTTAATGTTAAAATGAAATACCCATGGGCTGTGTGATTTGTTAAAAGTGATTCATGCATAACAGACCATCTTGAATATCCCCATCAAATAGAATTAAATGAAGTGAACTTATATTGAATAACAGACAAAGGATAAAATTTAGGATATCGTGGAACTTTCTTATAGTTCCCATTTGGATAAAAAAATAATACTTGAAATCGTGGTTAGAGTATCTAAACCAATGTGTTATCATAATGCATTAATATTTTTCAATCAATGGTGTTTTAAATCATCATATATTTATGGATTTAAGGCCCTTGATATTCAATTTACTATTAACTTTTTTTTATTGATTACCTAAATCACTCCCTATAAATATTTACATTTTGTCTCCACTTACATATCTGTATTGTCCCATAATGTTATCCTATTAGAAATCCTAAATTGGAAGTGGCTGTCACGTATCCCTTTCTCTCTTATTATGTGTATATTTTATTAACCCTATTTTTGATTTGGATTTTCCAAAAATTGTTTTTTTAATATCAACAATTTATTTTATAGTTCCAAATTTAAAATTGATAGAACACAATTTTGTGAATGAGGGGAAATGCAACACCATAAGAATTTACAATATTTTAATTTCGGAATAAATTTAGTTTTGTTCGATGATTTATTTTTACTAAACACCATGATAATCATACTTTAGAAACAATAATGAGTTGAATTTTGTTACTAATAAGGCCCAGTTTTACTAATCTACAATATGTAAAAAAATAATATATATTAATTAAATATTAAACATAGAATTTAAATTAGTAGATATAAATAGAACTATCAATAATTTTTATTTTTATATATTCTATCTATTTTTAACATTCATCTTATTTATTTTCATGGCCTGATATACGTAAAAATTCATTTTTTTTGATAATGTTGGTATTTTTAACAAAATGTAGTTTTTTCCACCATTTAATGGAGAACCTCTTTTAAATCAAATATTTTATAGTTTTATAAATTAAATTTTATAAAATATAATTCTTCATTGAAATATTAATTTCAAAATTTACATTGGTTAAATAATTGGTATTTTTTGACATCTTTCATGTTTTGATGAATAATGAAAAATACTAAATTTTAATTCAAAATAACATTTTTCAACAAAAAAATTTGAAGTGTTAAATTATAAATTTAATTGTTTTTACGGTATTTTTAGATTATATTTTTATCATTTAACATAATTATCGTTTTTTAATTATTTTTACATTAAAATGGGATATAAACACATGTCAATATTTTGTCGGTTTTTAATTTAAAAACCCCATTTTTGCATTCGATAAACGAGATTATTTTACATTAATTACAACAACTTATATGTCTAAAATATTGAAACATGGATTCAATATTTTTGAATATGTGTGTCCAAAAAACATAAATAGGTTTCTTTTATTTTTGGGTATTATGTGTAGTAACATTAGTAAATTTTTATTACCGTAGTTAATGGTAGGTAATTAAAGGTAAATATAATAATATATTATTTAAACATTTTCCTAACACATGTACTAATTTTATTATATAAATATTTTTCTACCATACCATAATTGGGACGCTTTTGGGACCACTAGGAACTAAGATTAAGACTTTAATATATTTATAATATTATATTTAAATAAAATCCAATTTTTTTATTCTTATGTTTTTTGTAAGTAAGTTTTTTTTTAATAAGAGGTTATAGAAGTGATATGGTCAAATATAAATATTAATTAGAAATCCAAAATATTTATCTAAATTATGGGGATTTATTTATAATTTTATAAAATAAATAATTAAATTAAATGGTGACACAAGGATAACGTAGTAATTGATTTATGAAATGAATAATCAATTTCATGATATAAATAATATTAAATTATATATAATTTTAAACATTATACATCATCAAAGAATTTTTTGGAATCCATTTACATATTAAGGATGATTTAGTGTAGTTTTGTACAAGGAATCAAGTTGTAATAAGTTTATAAGAGATAAAATAATAAATAGTGTCCAAATTGATGTCAATGAAATTTTAAAATAAATAATATAATGTTAAATGTAATAAATTTCATAATATTATATTATTCATTAAAATTAATTTTATAATGTTAGATATATCATAATTATCAATTTTGAATCATTTAATGTACAATTTTCAATGAAAAGTTTATAGATATTATTAAAATTAATGATTGTGACAAAGTGCCATATTCTCATTTGTTATAAGTTCAATAATTTTAATATAGCTATAATCATGGGATAAATTATAAAATGAAAAGTATATGGAATGATAAAATAATTATCTAAAAAATAGTAATTTATTTATGGATTTTAGAGGCTAAATAATTATTATAAACCATGACACAATATTAAAGATGTATTTAATTTTTTAATATAAATATAAAATAATTGATTTTAAAAATATTGAAATAAATATAATTTGACATAATTGAGGTGATCCAAGAATATTTTAGTTTCTTACGACATTTTAGAAGTGTATTAAATTGTTCTTTTCTATGTCTACTTTAGGTTTGAATTTTATTTAATGTAAAATTAACGAATAGTGTCAATATTGAAACTATTGATATTTTATGAATATGACATTTTATAAAATTATATAAAAATTATAAACATATTTAAAAATTACAATGTGATAATTATAAGGGATAAAATTTCATTAATGATCCATTTATTGTCTATTTGATCCATATAAATATAAATTTATAACTTTCTAATATTTATAATATTATCACCACAATTAAAATTAAATAGATTAAAGAAGGATAAATCAAAATGATATGGATTAAAATAAAATAAATTAAATTATAAATATTTTTATAGTTTTTCGATCCATACTCATCTTATCCTCTAAATAAAACACTTTGGGACTATTTGGAATCTAAATTCAATTTATAATGAATTAAAAATTTTGGAGTTTCCCAATGTTCCCCTCCCCACTCTTATGAATTAGAAACATTCCATTTATTTTATCCACACCTATAATGCCATTTGGATGAGAGAAACCTACTCAATTATCCTCCCAACTTTTCTACCTTAATAATAGAGTCCATAATTTTGTATAAATCCACCCTATTGAGTTATTTTGCGCAAATCCAATGGAGACATTCGAAGAAGAGGAAATTTTTTTACCAATTAAATTCAATTAAATTTCTTCTTCAACATACCCATCCCATATTTTTTTTAATTATAAAGTAAAAAATTATATATCACTTATATGATATGGTGTTATTATGACTTGGTTAAATCGATCTTTCTCCTTTTATCCATCCTATAAATAATAATATCACAATGTGTGTGTATATACAATATATTGTCTCGGCACCGTGTTGTAATTTGTTATTCATCAATTACATGTTTGGATGCGTATACGGATGTGTATAATTCATATAAATAATAAATATTACATGATTATTATTATGAATAATTAATATAACACCCAATTTTATACCATTTAACCATTAAGGGAATGATACTGTCACTATTTTGTAGGTACAACCAACCGTCTCCACAAAGCGATGAGATTCGTTCTCCACGTTAACCACTAAAAAATTATTATAAAATTAAATTTATAGGTAAATAATATGTTTATGAATTTCAAATTATTCTGGATATGAATAAAATATATTATATTCATAATAAATATGATTTACCAAAAACACATGCTGAGAAAAACAAAGCAGTTAACACCCAAAATAATGGTAATACTGAATTATTATTACCAATACAAAATGATATGATCATATATGACATCATAAATATTTATATGGTAAATATATGATTTAATAACATTATTTAATATTTATAATGGAGTTTAACACACCCTAGATTAATGTAAAGTACAATGTAATGGTTAATTTCGCAATCTCATTATTATATGAGGTTCTTTATAAATAAGTATAAACTAAAAAATCTCTATCAACCATGTCCATGTCTTGTAAAATATATTTCAAAATATCATTACCAATTTTTTATTTAAATATTAACCATGTTTTTATTTTTATAAAACGTTTTTAAAAGAATCATTCTATCATTTTCCAGATGAGGTACTTTAAGACCTTTTCAACAAATTAAGGAAATATTGTTTATTTAACTTATACAGCACTAGTGGAAATTTTCTGCCGATATGATGGCTTAACATTTTGAATCATCCCTTACAAGTTCACACGGTTATCTTCAAATTAAATTTTGTATTTTATAATTGTGTTGCATTTAAATGATTTCAATGTAAAAGGATAAATTTTTGTCAAAAGTTTTAATTATTTTATTAGTTTATTTCCATCTATTTCAACATTGGTAGATATCCAAAGAGAAAATAGTTTTCCCTTCTACATGTTTATGTATGACCTTGGTATAAGGTCTTCATGTTAGTGTTATAATGTCCAACATTATGGATTTCCTCATTATGAGATAAGTTTTTATATATTACATTAAATTATTTTTCTAGAAGAATATCCATGTTAATGTTTAAATTTCATTTTTTTTGATTTATTCTTTCTTTATTATACTACATATTCTCTCTAAAAGACTTTGGTTTCTATTTTATTCTTTTTCCAAAAATATTATACTTATTTATGAAATCTTTTTTAGTATTTTTTACCTTACTAAGAATCTAATATCACCACTTATGTATTGTTATCTCGGGATTTCAAGAAGTGTGTTATGATTGATATATAATGTCATGCTAAGAGAATAATTGAGTTATAAAAGGATTATCTATGTTTTATTTTAGGTTTTTAATTTCAATTTAATGTTCATATATGTAATATATTGTACAAGACATAAAAAATGACTAGTCCCTCGGGATGTGATTCATTGTAATCATACAAATTTGTTAAAATAATGCTTTAGCTCCTAGATTTTGGGTTCAATGCATTAAATATCTCTATAAATAAAATAAATTCCATTTATTAATAATGAATATTCTACCTAGAGATATGTAATCATGCTAGCGAAAAATAAAATCACATATTCTCCCAATTCTTAAATTATCATGCCACCTGTTGTATTTTAATTCACTTTCTCACTTAAATTCAATTACATGTTCTTATTCTAGGGGTAAAATTGATAGATTTAGGTGAAATTAATGTTCTATCACATTTAACTTCAATATAAACCATTTTCCTATGATTCGAAAACTATATTTCCAATTTATAATTAATTGATACACCTAAAATGAAATTCCAATTATTCAATTTTGCATCTTCATTCGGGTTCAATATTCACCTCTTTTGAGTGATATGATTTTTAGAATTAGGAACTTAATAAAATTTTACCCCGACATGAATGTTCAATGAAGTTATTTACTATAAGAAAAATTTACATTTACTCACACACTTAGTTCCTAATATCATATATATTCACTATGGGATTAAAATATCCCATTTTAGTCTATTTTTCAAGGAACTATATCATTTTATAGAGTAATATCGCTATATCATTGAATTCTCAAAATCCATTATTTCATTGAATTATTTTACAATTTATATGTGTATTATTTTATAATTTATATTCCCTAAAATCATTCCCATCATATTCCATTTCATTGTTCTAAAATAAGATTTCAAGGAGAATAGTTTGTGAACTCTGTCATTAATAATGTTATATTTTATGGGTCAATAATTAGACCCGATAAATATAAATCACAAGAAGATCCAAAATACAATAATTTTTCATTATTGTTAAATTTTTATTTTTAAAAATAATGATATATCAAAAGAGAAAATAATTTTTTTAATGTATTATTTTTTATTTTGTTTCTTCTAAAACTAGAAATGAAATATCACTAAAATAGAATTATAATAATAATAATTGAATTATATAAAAAATTTATTTTCAACCCATAAAAATAATATTATATATATCTGAAATAAAAAAATAGTTTCATGTAATTCTTGAGAAGAAAATAGTCTGAATACCTGAAAGAGTTTGTATGATGGAATTATTAAAGTGAGATTAAATTATTCATTTCATCTGGATATCCCTAGGGTATTATTTCAAATTATCTTGGATCTAACTGATAGTAATTTATCTCATTTTTCAGTTGTCTTATGCATTTCTTGTCTATAAAAACACACAAAATTATATAATATATTGAAAAGAAAAACTCAATAGTGAATGTAAAATAAAAGTGAAGAAGAGAGGGAATAATCTAGTTACCCCCCAAGTGTGGTATTTAGTTTTTTTACAGTTACTTGTTAAAAACAATTGGTAATATCCACAATATGTTGGAATGTTGGTCATATATGGTAAGAGAAACCACCTTCTCATTTTCTCATACCCCTTCATAATTTCTTTCTTCTCACAGACCCCACATTCATAGTATTGTGTGTTTCCAACAACATAGAATTGGGGACAACCATCCGTTGTGGGGCTATAAAGATGAAATATAAGGCCTCTAATTGGTTTCCCAATACACCTTATATATTAAAATATTGATTACATTGATGGGTATATTTGTATTTATCTTAACAATCCATATTTTTCTCATGTCTAGAAATATCCATTCTCTGGAAGCATAATCTAATTTCTATTAGGATGATGAAATATGTGTAAATTATATATTATGAAAATAATAAAAATTATAATTTAAATAAGATTGTGTAAAATAAATGTATGAACTAAAAATATATTCATCTCCATCAAATTCATTATCCTTATATGCTCCTCATCCTTGCCTAAGACTCATGGGAAAACATTTTATACACTTGTATGTTGGGCCTCCATATGTTTATCATTAAAATATAATTTCACTATCATCTACTCATCACCATACACGACATTCATTAATTAGTATTAATAATCATTTACATTAAAATGGTTGTATTATTTTAAATTATATCCAAAATATGGGAATAAATTTAGATCAGTTCACAATAAACTCCTTCTGTAATCAAAACTTATAGTTCATCATATATGTGTAGTGTATCATTGAAATATTTTATTATATATGGGAGTAGTGATGGTTATTAAATATTTTAATGAAATTGAGACCATCAAGTTCTTATTATATATTTTATTATTATTTAATAAAATCTAAATTGAATGATTTAAAAGAAATAATGTGTCCCTTATTTGAGTCAAATTTCAATTCCTCTATTAAGTTCAAGGCCACGGAAACATTAGTTTAGAAGAAAAAAAGTGTAAATTTATATTATTTATCAATCAATTATTGTTCCCCCTTTATCTTGGTTGTTTTGATAATCATAAATAAAAATTCATGATCATATTACATAATAACATTAACATATTTTCCCATTAGGATTTGATAATATTATATGACTTGATTATATAGGTTCGTCTATTCATCTAAGGTTATTTTAGGTACAATATGATCATTTTTATCAATACGGTTTATATGTTGACAGAAAAACTAATATGAATCATTATTTTAGACACATATCTATATTTTTGAATCCTTTTTGATAGAGCCTCCATTTAAATTTTTTACATTTTTAAATTTTATTTTGAAAAAAAATTATTTTATAGGTGGAACTGTTAAATTAGTTTCTGAACTAACTAATGGGAATTATCACTATTTTTGTGAAGGGATATCAGGGGCCTCCCATATAAAATTTTTAAATCCAAGATTACAGTCCATTGTGAATATCCAGGGTCATTCTCAAAGAGTCATGGGTCAGTTCCTTAGAATCTAAATAACGTATGTATATTTTTTATTTTATTCCATAATTTTGAAACATTGGGATAATTGGATATGTTTTTTATTTTTTTTATTATAATGTTAAAACAAAATTAAAACGTGGAACAAAAAAAATTAAGGTGGAATGGAATTGTCTTGGTTTTTATCCCAAGGGTTATAAATTAACAAATTTTCTCTCATAGGGAAATAATGTAACGGCAAATCCCACATTTATCGACTCTATATAAACTATGAGACTAAGAACACATGGGAGACATCAAAATTCATTTCCACATCCCATTTCCCCTAAGGATGGATGATGAATAATCCCCCAAATAATATATTCAAGTACCCTTCACCAAGCTCCAATTGTATGTTGTTCATCAATCAATCCACATAACTACCATCATAGTCTATGTATAATGATAATATAACATCATTAAAAATGAATTCAACATAATAAAATTTACCAAATTAATAATGAATTAAAATAATAACCCATGAAAGGGAAAAACATTTTCCATGTTTTATACCCCCTTTTATTCAGTAAACCAAACCCTTTTCTGTTTATTATAATTTGAAAATGAATTTTATCCTAATTGGGTATCCCATACCTTGATCAAAATCAATACATGTTTAAGATGAACCAGAGGTGATGTGCTTCACTGGATCATAGAGACAGTGGAATTCAGTTTCATGAGTGTGTTTCTATATAATGTATGAGGTCAGTAATGATAGAATATAGCTGATCTTGAAATTTAATCATAATTAGGGATCTTATTTTGTGATTGGTGGTTTTCATATTCAATCCGTGTTATAATGATACATGTAGTTATGGGTTCAATAGATTAGTGGGATACAGTTTTATTATCTTAGTCTTGTGATAGATGAGATATAATAAGCTGAAAATTTCTCTAAGAATCTTTATGATAGCTTCATACTAGTATCATAAAATATAAATGGGTGTTTTGATATTATTCATATTTTAAAAAATTAACATAATTATAATTCTATAAAGGGATTACTTATAAGAGTATTTTGGATTTTTGGGATGGGTGGATGGAGTGTTGATGTGGGCGGTGGGATTTTATAGTCACATCTTCAAAAGGGAATGTGAATCTTTACAGTCAAATTTGTCAAAAAATTGATAGATTTTGTTATACCATCCATAAAGAATATGTGGATAGCTAGTTTCATAGGATCCCTAGGAGGATATGATCCTAGTTGATTAGGAATTGGACTTTTGGAACATTATAATATACATATTTCTATATGGAATGATATCCTATTGGGATTTGGTCATGTGCATTGAGGCATAAAAGAAGAGGTATAATTAAATTATTGCATGTAAAATCATTATGTTGTAACTATTTGAATCATAAATCTTGGAATCTATACATTTTGAGTTTCCTATAGAAATTGAAAAATCATGATGCCTTACACTGCTTGGAAAATTATTATACTCTAATAAAATATTTTACACTCAACATGGAAAACCCTCATGATGTGAAGTTATTATAAAAATTTGAATATAACTAAATACAAGAATTTTTCATACCATTTGAGCGATTAAATCCAATATTATTTTCTCCTAACAAAAGACTTAAATATTTTTCTATTATCATATTTTCAACCTATAAAATTTTAAAATTTAAATAATATATATGATTTTATAGAGTAAAGAAAATTTAATTAAAACAATGAAAAATAAATGTATGGCACCGAAAAAATTTGAATCCAAATTTTCAGATAATTTTTTTACATTTTTAATAAATTAATAAATTTAAAAATATATATTTTTTACATTTAATAATTTAATTATAACTTATCATGAATAGATAAATTTTCATGATTTTTCTAGGTTATGATTAATTAGTGGATTAATTTGTTTGAAAAAAATATTTTTGTCAAGATAATCTTTTAAATTCCTTATTTATAAATTAAATAGAATCTAAATTCATCATGATGAACTAGAAAATATGGTTCTTTAATAAACTTGGTATGTGTCATACTCTATGTTAATACACTAGGAATATTTTTATGTCATATATCCTTATGACCATTTTCAAAAATCTCAATATTTTCATCATAAATAGGGTGAAATGTTCCAAAACATCTAGATACACAATTTTCTTGGAACCCCCTCTCGTATGAAAACTAAAATGAATCCCAAATGTCAATAATAAATGACTCCATAAATTTAGATACACTTAAAAAAATTATTAATAACCATTAAAATTGTATTTTTATAAGTGTTTTCAATGTAAACCAATTTAGAATTTACCCTTTGATACCTACATTCATTCTTCAAATTTTATACCTTATACAAATAAAATCATAAGTGTCCCAATATGGACAATTTACGTTTGATAATTTTTCCCTTCACATCACTCTTATAATAACATTTCAAATGAGTATAATGTACCCTAACTCCACAATACAGGTTTTTATAGTTTTTTATTAATTTTACCTTCAAATTAATTAATTCAGGGTATGATGTCAAATTTAATCGAACAATAAATTAGTATTGTCACATGTATTTATCACTATGGGTACAATCACATCTCATAAATCCAAAAATGATGACAAATGTAGCAATATTCATACCATCACTCCAAACACCACACCATCCAATTGGAACTGATCTGAATCATTTCAAAATTATTGAAATGATAAACCAATAATGTTCCTCTATCGGTATTATTTCTATGTACTCTCACCATCATAAATAATGTTTTAATATTGGAAGGGTTATCATATATATTTGAAATTGTACACATAATATTGTTATTTATTCTCCTCCCATATATTGATAACCAAATTACATGATAATATCATATTAACAACACCATGTGACTTCTAGTTGAGTTTTTACCACTCTCATTTATCAATTGCTTCTAGTTATAATATTATCAATAAATGATCAAGATATATATTAAATAGAAAACATACAACCTATATCATAAAAAATATAAAATATGATTCTTATAACTAATAAATTTGCACCATCATTTCTTCCAACATTATCATTAAAATATTACTCTGATTGAATAAAACATAAAAAACATGGAAATGATTTTAATGTAGTATCTAATAGATGTGCGAAATGGGTTCTAAATGGAGACATTTGAATCCATTTTTTGTATTTAATACGTTAAATATTTATATATCCCTATAAAAAATCACATAAAAATATATATCAAATTTTTTAAACTAATGAATCACATATTTTTTGTGTTTCCAATCAATGTAACTAGGATCCAAAGTCACACAATAAATATCCCCATACAGTAATCTTGAATGAGATGAAAAAAAACTAAAGAATGTTGCTATTGGAATTATAAAAAAATAATTTATATGCATTTATGCATTATATAATCATTAGTATGTACGTTATAAACATTATTATTATGAATAAAATAAGGATAAAATGTTATTTTAGATATAAGTACTCAAAACTAGAACACCACATAAGAAAAAATTTAAACTGAAATTCAACATTTTTATCTCCATGTAAAACCAATGTGACCTCAATAAATATTTATAGATTATGCATCTATAATATTTTTAAAAACATATCATCTATTTCTCTCACATTCACAACTATGTGATCTTGGTGATCCACCACTACATTTGAAAAGGAAACTATCATACACTATTTTTTATACCATGAAAACACCAATATGTTGAATGAGATATACTAAATCGAAAACTCACCCTTCCATTATCTATAATCCCCCATATAGAATATATGTTCATAATTATATATTTCTAAATCGTTAAAATGCATTTAATATTTTATTCATAAAAATTACTTATTTTTCTAGAATATCGTCTTTATTGCCTCCACCCTGATAGAACATATTTTGTGTCTTTTAGACACTTGATTCATTGGGTTAAGGGTATATTATAGAATATATTCTTATATATTATATAGATAATAGAATTATATATAGATATGAAGGTCTATGATAAAGATCATACCAAATCTGTTTATTGATTTAGTATCATTGATACTAAGTTAGTGACCACTACATACTTACATATATAATAATTATTACTAATTTTCAATTCTATAATGATATATGGTTCACAAATTGATTTTTAATGAATGTGTAATATTTTTTAAAAACATATATTTTTCATTAAATTTCTTTTAGAGAATAATCAATACATTTTTGATGGATGGATTATCCAATGGTATTAAATATGATGAGATACGTGGTGATATTGAACATATATTTTTAAAGTTTTTTAGAAATATCTAGAACACATTTTAGTTTATCATTGAAAAATTATTATTTTTGATATATTATACTGATAAATTGCATTGATCATATACATATTTACTAAATGTGGGAGATTATTGAATATATGATCTTGATAAATAATGACATATAATATAAAAATGTTTGATATCATATTGTATCAAACTGATATTTCATATTGTATGACATATATTTATCAAGTCATGTCCTATTTATAGGATTTTATAATTTAAAAGGATGTGATATATTAATATCAAACCTATTCCACTACTTTTTCATATTTTAGAACATTTCCATACCATAAGAGTTATGATATATGAATAGATCTCTTATGATTTGTGATAATTCACTTAGCGGGTGGAGTCTAACAATGTTTATTTCCTTCTACATTTCTTCTTAAAAACATTTCAAACGTTATTAATTGAATACAGATAGTGTTTTCTAATATCTATTCATCTAACAATTTCCATATTTATAACTTAAAACAAATTTTTTATAATGTTCACCGCTCAAAATTAATAGCTAAATAATTGGCATGATCTTGAATCACCAATGAATAAACTATCTTAAAGATTCAATATGTTGGAAATAATGTCAAGTGTTTATCATTCATGTCATGATACATAATGTGTCTCCAAAATTATGTATTGTGATATCATAGATACAATGATAAAATATACTAAATTGTACAAATTAAGGGACTTTTTAATTTAATACGAGTTTCATCAAGTGTTTTTGGTGAATATTCTTCATATTCGTCATATTCAATTCTTTCCTTTCGCCAATTTCATCACATTTATATTTCTTAATACCTTATACACACTCTATAAAACTTTATATGTATCCCTACAATTCTTACATAGAAATAAAATCATTCATTCAACATTGATTTGAATTAAAAATTCATAATATATCTAATAACATATATATTAGGTTTGATCAACATTACCCACTTTTCTGTGTTACTGAAGTAGCCTATTTCTTCATGTACACTATTGATTTTATTTTGGAACATTTAATTGGATTAATAAATATATCATTTGGAACTAATCAATCCCCTTTATCAACTCAACTATAATATTATAAATCCATTACCACTACAGTATATAGGGTACTACAATAGTGTATGGAAATATCATTTAGTTTAAATGATTTCAGATTATTTGAATGCATCTCTTAAACACCAACATGAATTTTTCTATAGCATAGTGAATTTTCTTCAGGATCAAATTTTAGAGTTCCAAACATTCTATCTGGTCATTGTCTTGAAAATTTGGGTTTTCTAGTAACATATTTATATAATTATTTAATTTATATTGTTTAGGTATAAACCACCTTATCACTTCAAGAATAACTAAAAATGGAACGAACCAATAGGCTATGACATTAGAAATTCAATTTTTGACTTATTTCAATGTATATGGAGAACCTCACTATTTCCACTTACTATTTTACCATCCTAAACTCTTCTCTCAATGGCCCTTCCATTTTAAACTCATACCACCCATAATTAACATGAAATTGTAATCATCCCATATTTTATTGAATATTTTATCAGCTGAAAACCTATTAAAATTTCTTATTTTTCATTCAACTAGAATATTTTTATCAACTTATACATGTAATATATTGTTCCATGATTTTATCAAGACATAAACTCTTAAAAATCCTTTGGTAAATAGTATATTTTTCCAACAAAAAAAACTACTTTTTTATGACATGGCCAATACCACACCTTTTATGGTTCTGGAATAGCATATTGAGGCTAATATCACTACATTATTCTCCAAAACACTAAAAAAACTCATCTAAGAATAACAAAATCACATAAAACATATTCTAGTCATCCAAATAGACATCAACATATCTAAAAAACTTCATTAACATGAATTTGAATGTTATTCATGGTATACAAAATATTATCAAACATAAGAATTCTAAAATAATTAAATCCATAATAATTAATTTTGTCCCTATTCAAATTCCTTCCCTAGAAAAATCATTTTAATTTTATGGGATTTATCTTCATTAACAAAAATAATCTTTATTAACTCTAGAGTCGTAATAATCTACCTCAACATGGTCTTAAGAATATCTATCATTTTTTTTCATCAACAATAAAATTTTTAAAATTTGTTTTTGAATGAAAATCATAAATCACTCTTTTGACGAAGATATGATTCATCATTTATTTATTCTATGTATGTGTGAGATAAATCAGTTTAGGAAACAAGAAATATGATTAATTATTCTAATTTTATCAATTTTTTAACATAAATATATTTCTAAAATACATCATTCACTCCTCATCTCCATCCAATTTATTAGTAGTTCATGAATATATATACATCTTAAAACATTTGACTCATTACAAAATCTCAATAGACTAATTAGAAAGGTTCACACCATCAACAAATCACATATTGAACTCAATTATTATCCCATTTAACAACTCCCTCTAAATATATTCCACCATTAATAAAAAAAATTGGTTAATATTTTTAAATTATACATTTCATAAGAAATAATAAACATCACGAAGAGAGGGTATGGATTCACCATAACTAAAACTGGAATATATTGATGTTAAACTCCCTTCAGAAGTATCATTTGTTGAAATTAATACTTTTGTAGTGACGTAGTGAATATAAAATTTACCTTTCCCCATAATTAGAAAAATATATAGTATTAATACTCATTTCTACAAAAACTCCATGATTTAATCCAACTCGATACAAATATACTTTAAAAAATCACAATAATGAAAATTTCTATATAGATTTATGTCCATTTTATTATCACATCCCATTGAAATCATCAAAATTACATCCAATTTTATATCATCAATTTATGTGTTCATAAAAACAATTTTGTTTTTGTTTTATTTTATGAAACATACTTTTCCTCAGAATTACATAACATCATCAAACATGTCCTTTCTCCCATGTCACACGCTCTTATAAATGAAAGAAAATTCCATGATATATTTATCATTTATCATTGTTTTTTACATCACAATATACAACTTTATATAAAAACATCATGTATTCCCTTGTTATAATATAACATAACCTAATTAATAGTTCCATTGATATATATAAAGATAGAATATTTGAAACATGATGCGATTATTTTGGATCATTTTAAAATTCATCACTTAACAAAGTTCATACCGTAAATTTATTCTTTATGTAGTTAATAATATTTACCTCCAAATTAACTTATTATATATATTCAAATAATTAATTTTTTATTTTATTCCTTTGTTAGCTATTTCCCTCTAAAAATATGGTAGAAACCATATTTTAATTCATCATAACATAATTTTTCAGATGTTATCATACATATTTCTCTCATAAAACGAAAATATGATACATCTCTTAACAAACATGAAAAACCAAGAAATAATTATCCATCCTTATCAATATAATATCAAACATAAGTTTTATTTCCAAATAAAAAAATATTAAAACACATTCATCATTATAGTATTGATTATATCATCTATATAAATGATTATAAAAAATATATTCCACGTTATCTTCTTTTCTGGGTGTGTTATTATAAAATATTCCCTTATGGAATTTAGATGACATCAATTTGGTCTATATAAACTAATATCATGATATTTTATTATATTTTAGAAATTATAGATCATTATTTAACCTTGAAATATTTTATTCGTATTGTTTTTGAAATAATCCATCAGGTTCATAAATGTATACTTCCTCTACAAAATATCTAATGATTGAGGATAACATAATTAGATTTTTTAGTATCTTATATAATCGTTGTGTATAATTAGAATAAAAAATACAAATAAATTTTAGACCATAAATTAGTGTGGAAGTGTCATAAAAATCAATTCCTTCCAGTTTTGAATATCCTTTACCAATAAATCATGACTACCATCTCATCACCTCTCCTTTTTCATTAAATATTTTATTAAATTCCCAAATATTTTGATGAAATTATAATATGCTGGTTTGGATATAAAATCGAATGTTCCACTCTTACCAACATGATATATCTACAAACTCATTAAAACAATCCATTCATTATTCTCCAAAGTTTCATTCATATATCTTGATCAAAATAGTAAATAATATGGTATATGTTCTCTTCATAAAATGTATCCTTAATTGAATTGGTTTCCCTTGATTCAATAATAATTCATACTTATTCCTATATTTGAATCATTGAGTATAGTTTACATAATAATTTATCATCACTACAAATTTTTAAATAATCATTTTTAAACTATGAGTCATATGAATATCAATTGTTTTTAGAAACATTTTTTTGAGTCTCAATTGTTTCTATATAAACATAATCACTTATGAAACATGATTCATGGTTTTAAACACTATAATTTCGGCGGTCCAGAAAATTCAAAACATTCATTCCCAAAAATAACCCTCTTTTTTGTTATAATAATTGTTCCTATGGAATATAGAGGATAACCATAGTAGATATGTTCAACTAGTCTTTAATAAAACATCCCATGTTTTCTTTTTTTCCTTTGATAATATATGAACTATAAAATAATTCATATTATTTATGGCATGGGGTATTTTTATAACAAATATCAAATGATTTCATATTTAGATTAGGATGTGTAACGACAAGAACTAGTATAAATAAAATTCCACTTTTATTTAATGAAATGTATTATAATATATTATGGTCATAGAAAACATGTGAACTTATTTTGTTTTATATCCAATAATATTTAAAAGAGTGTTTAAAATAATAAGGGTTGATAATATATGTTTAATAATAATCATATGTTGTCTATAAATATATGGTTTTAACAAAACCAATTGACCCGTACATATGATGTGATGGTAAAAAACGTATATGATCGTGCCCATTGTGGCACATTTATCAGATTTTTGAATATAGAAATAATAACTAGGATTTTCCTTTTACCAAGACCAAGCAAAGATCAATTTCCTTAAGTAAGAGAAAAAACATTTATAGGAGTAGTTCATGCTGATTGAGATCACTACCCAAACCATGTTCATCGAACCACCCAATAAAATTTTCCCTGTGACACACCTTACCGAAAAAAAAATTATTTTCATATTTAATGGATATGTTTCATAACCATATTAATGTGAAAATATATATATATTATTATAATGTTCTGATTATTTTCATTTCATTACTTTATAAATGGCTTTTATCTTTATACAGTAAATCAAAAATTGTATTCTTTTTAATTGGTTTTTAATTTAAAATAAGTTATTTATTTTGATGAATTAATGGATTTGTAAAATATTTAATATTTTAATAAAATATATATATTAAATAATTTTTATCAAATATAAATGATTATATAATTTTTATGAACTCAAATTTAATTTTTATAAGGTTTCGAAAAACTCTTGTTGTGAAAAAAGCCCAAAAATTCTCAATAAATATATAATATTATTTTAAAATTTTAAATTAAAATATATAGAGACATAAAAAGGTAAAATTATATTTATTTCTTAATTATTTAATATATATTATTTAACCATGAATTTTCCATAATTTTCTAAGAGTGTAGATATTTTTGGGTAAAAATTAAATATCATACAAATATACTGTGTATTAAGAAATAATAATATTCAAAAGTAATGTATTAAATACAATAAATGGTATGCATGAAAAAATATATGTGTTCTATTTAACATGTGTGATTTTATGATTATTTTATTAATTCAATAAATCCTTTATGAGACCTCAAAAACTATTAAAATATTTACTGTTTTTAAGATCATTTATTCAATAGTATGCCTCACTTCCACATTACCAAGGGACTTATATAATTATTTTAGGGCCATTAACATTTAAAAAATTAAAACCACTAGCCGTTGGTTGAAATCATGGGAGAAAGACATGGGGATTTGTGGGGTTTTTGTTACATTATTATATAGAGTCCAAAACCTAAATTTAAGATATAATAAATAATAATGTAATTATTTCCTATATAAACCCACCAATGATCTATTTTATCTTGAATATAAATACATTTATCGCATCATTATACTTTCATACCGACTATATATTCCTTCAGCTGTGATCTCACGATCTCATGAAGGTCCTCTCAAGCATTTGGAGTCACACTCTCAAGGTAAGGGATCCTCCCATTCAACTCTTTATTAAAGTATATTAGTTATCATATTGCTTATATTTCCAATTCCTATTATTGGGATATTTTTAATGTACCTATTATGTACCTATTTTTGTACAAATGACGAGATACCCATTTCACCCTCATCATCCAATTTTATGAATTTCTATGTGAAATTGTTATGGAGTAGAAATTTTACCACACTCATACATGCCAAAAAATTGTTTAGTGAATACCGTTACCCATTTTCTATCATAGGGTTTCAACATTATGCACTTATACATATTAATATAGGACATAATTTTATGTATTGAAGACTCCGCTATCATGGAATAAAATGTGATGATAAATGATTCCATGTTTTATGATCTATGTGGAACACATAATCATTAGACTGGAATGAACATGATAGGTGCTCCTAGAATTATACAGTTATAAAAGGAATTGGGAAATGTTTAGCCTCATGATATATCATTTTGGGATTGGGTGTAAACCTTGTTCCCTTATTTGAATTTTCTAATCATGATATATTATCAATTATCCTTAACCAATGTTATTGAAGTAGTGGTTTATGTTATTTTGACATTTACCAGGTTGTAATTATGTTTTCATGCTATATAATGTCTTATTATTCATGTTTATGATTATCTCCTATTTTATTCCCAATTTATACGCCTATTATATAAACCATATTGCCATTTCCTGTTATTCAATTTTTATTCCCTAACCCTAATTTATAACTCACCCCTTTATTGTATATGTACCCATGTTAACTCATAAAATTTTATGTGCAAGCATTTTATTGATGTTTTCAACTATGATGATCTATTTCATGTTTTAATTTTGTATGTAATTCACTGAATTTACAAAGAAACTAGACTTATCATTCATTAAGGTTATATTATGGGTAATATTATGTAATTAATGATGAATTAAGGTGTAACAATGAGAACAGTTTTCAATGTTGGTTTCAAAATTATAGATTATCAATTTTTTGGATTGTAATTTGAAATATCTTGAGAAATCACTAGTGTTAGGAATATGTATAAGAAAATATAAAATATTTTTTTAGCTTTAGCGTAAGTGGTTTATCATGACAATACATCCTTATCTGGGCACCACAAGTGTATGTGGATTGGGCACAGATGTACATATGGGTAAAACCTGAAAACACCACGCTGAGATAGAATCGATGGGGAACTGATGCACTTAAATGGGCCTTGTATCATGCTGAGTACGACAGTCCTAGAGGATTTTATTTTGTAAATTCATAATCTCATTATGAATCATTATTAAGTGAATTATAATGCCCTAAAATTTATATGTTAGGAAATTGATCGTAGATAACATTGATTGATGCCTAGATATTTATATGTTATCTCTTAAATGTAATTACATTCCCAGTTATGTTTTTAATAGGTTAGCAATACATATCCATAATTATCTATTTAATATATCCAAAAACTCGAAAATAGGGGGAATCATGTCAATAATCAATGTGACGGGAAATGTGATGACTTCCACGAATGAGATTTTCATCCAGGTTGGAGAGGGTATCCCGAAATTTATCATTATACTCTATCATCTCACTCAGTATTTGAGTTGAATCCTAGATAAATAAGAGTACCCAAATCCCCATAATAAAGAACAAGAAGTAATTGAGACCATTATTCAAAAAACTCCCTTCAAATTTCAATGTACATTCGGATCCCTTAGTCACATAACAATGAATCTACTCCATTAAGAATATCTTCTCCATCAAAAAATGTTTATAGAAAGAGAAGTTTCTACTGTATAATTATTATATGGAGAGATAAGATTACCAGTGGTGGACATTGATCAAAAATACAAAACCATAGTAAGAGATAAAATATATGGGATGAAATTATTTACTATAAATGTTTTTTGATAATATGTTTCCCCAAACTCACCTTTTTAAAATTAAAAGGTATTTCCCTACCCTTAGGGAAAAATGATGAATCAATCAGGGCATACAAGACCAACATCCTAACACATTCACGATATACATTCAACATTATATTTACTTCTGATCCATGTTTGCGTGATTATTTGGTGAAATAAAACCAATTCTATGAAAATCCCTCGCAATTTGAGATTTTGATATCTATGATGATATTTTTCAATGTTCCCTCATAGTCAAGAGGGATATTAGTGAATACCAATGATATCATAATGATAATATGGGGAATGTGGTGTTTAATCAAGGAGGTAATATGGATAAATCATAAAGTGCCCTGAAATTTCCACACCCCACTTGTCAAATGTCGTGAAATAGTCACTCCTAAAACTTACAAATGGGGGATGAAGAAATTATTTATGTGTGGGATGTAAGAGAACCTTTCTAGAGATTTCCAAAGGAAAAACCCACCAATTTGATATAGGAATTTCATGAACTCGTCCACTATAATTTCATTTTTCATTTCTTCAACTGCATAAAACCATGTCACATTAAAAACCAATGATCTAATCCAAGTGGTTTTCGAGTCGACCAACAACCACCAAGGGAGAGAGGGAGATCGTTTTCCACCACAACCACACATGTGGATCCCAAATATTATCTGGTGGAATGTATTCGAGTTATTTATTCAATAATATTGATCATAATTGTTTATTCTGATTTGACACATTCTATCATATAACTAAACTTTAGTTGAACTATTTGAACAGTATCACAAACTCTGGAATTAGATATGTCAGTGAAAATGGAAAATGTGGAAAATGTTCCATCCCTTGTATATAACCTATCCACTAAAAAAATTTGGGTATAAGTTCCCAATGAATAATATAATACTTCATTTGGTTTGATTTGATATAATTATGGGTATATATTTTATTTACATATATAGATCCAGTATAAATTGCAATGATAAGGAAATAACACATCATATCAAAAAATCAGTCTCTAATTCATTACAAATTCAAGGAGGAGTATGAATATTATTTATCCTGAAAATATAAAGAATTAATTTTTATTAACCTGTAATAAATAATATTTATCTCATATGATTTATTCTATGATATAAATTATCATTGAAGACATTCCTATTATATGTGAATAATCAAACGTGATACCTAAAAAATTTAATTATATTCCTCCTAATAGTGAGGTTTAATATTAAATTAATCATACATAAGGGGTATTTAAAATCTATAAGACACCAAATAAATAGAATTTTTATAAAATGAGGAGCAGAATAAAAAACAAAAATTGAATTTGGATAAATGGATTACATGCCCATGTTATTCAAAATGGGGTTCACCAATCCTCTTCATCAGGTAGAAGGAGGGGTCAATTCCCATTTGCAATGATTATTGTGAGATCAATAGGATAACGATAAATAGAAAGTATCTACTTCCATAGATCGATGAATTTTTTTATTTGGTATGTGGAGAGAAATTATTCTATAATTAGGATTTCCAGTCATGATATTACCATATTTTGTTGAAGAAGGTGGATATCTCCCAGACTACATTCCATTAATGGTAAGACTCTTTAAGTTCGTAGTATTGTCATTCAAACTCAATAATGCTCCACAAATAATAATTGAATTGATTAATGGAGTAATTAGTGATTACATAATAAAATTTATTGTAGTATATATATATATTATATCCTAATATATTCCCAATGAAATGTAGATCACAATGAGCATCTCATTGTTCTGTTCAAGGCCATATTAAAGGAGAATAGTTTTGAAATGTACAAAATATTGTGTATTGGTTAGAGGAACTATAATTATAGGGGTATATTATCACATGTAATGGGATATATTTAATCCCTTAAAATACAAAATAAATTTATGGATGGATGAGGACAACATCTTTGACATATATCAATAGTGTCCTCAGATTATCCATGTATTATCATCTATTTTTAGAATCTTTCTCACAATTTTCATACCTTCTAACCAAAATAACGCTCAATGGAGTCATGATAACTTATAATGATTAATGTGAATGGATCATAAATGATATGAAAAGAAGGATCATCAAAACACCTATACACATACTACCTACATTTATAAATATTTTCATGGTATTCCATGGTGATTTGGAGAAGGAATTGGGTTGTATGTTAATGGAAAATGATAAATTGTTTCTTATGCATCAAGGCACATGATTTTTCAGGTTTATAACTAATCAACGCATGATCTAAAATTACCTACTGTGATCATTACATTGAAAATATGACAGTATTATTTTTTTGGGTTGATGTCTGAGATATATACAAATAACAAAACCCATAAGGATATCTTCAACCAAGAAAATTTGAATATGAGCCAGAGACAATGGTTAGAGCTTGTCGTTGACTATGAATCCTCAATACACAACCTTCACTATATGACATATTAACTGTATGATATGTTAAATAGAAAGGACCCATAAATTCTATCATTGGTGTGAATTAAGAGGAATATAATCTTCTTAAAATTCTACAAGTTGGACATTGGAATCCAAAAGGAATGAACATCATAAATCCATGGACAAATAATTTCCCAACCCTCTCTTTTAGAAATTATAAAGGATTCTCAATGAGATAATAAAGAAATTTAAATAATGGTGTATGTTATCAGAATATTGAAATCAAGAAAGTTCAAAGTTGATGAAGAATGATTCATATGATTTTGGTCCATGCCTATGTGTTTCATATAATATGGATATAGAGAAAGATCTGTTGAATAACAAACATACCTATTCCTTCTCTATTTACCCCTGGAGAATTATTATGTATCTAGATTTATTATAAAATTATCGGTAGGACAATATGAAAAATGATTTTGTTAAATATACATTAATCTACCCTGTATATTTTCAGGTGAAGGATAAAAGGAAAAATTGTGAGGGGATATGAAATTATTAACTATAAAAACCTATAAATGGGAAAAAATTCCAGGGGATTTGTTATAGGACATCAAAAGACATCCAGAGAAAATAATTATATATGGTTTCTTGTGGACCAATTTATAAATATAGATCACCTTAATGATATTTCATAGGACTTGTGACGTAAAAAACTTATAAGGACATACATTAGATAAGTGGTGGGGTTAAATGAAGCACCACTATCTATTATACCACATAAAGACCCCAAATTTACCTCCCTATTTTAGAAGAGTCACCAAAAGCCTCTAAATACTGAGATGAACTTTAGAACATCTCATCTCCCACAAACTGAGGTCCAATTTTAGTTGTCGCTCCGTACACATGAGGACATATATAGATCATTTTCAATTGACTTCAAATGATTATGGGATCAATATATTCCATATGTATAGTTCTCATATAACAAACTTTTCCACTAATGAATCCAAATTCCCATAATGAAATCCTTTATGTGATGATTTAAAAACAGCTGAATAATCAGATAATGTTATGGATCCCAAACTATTGGGTTGTGAAATGGTAAGGGAAGTGATGGAAATGTTCATGACCATTCAGTAGTACATTAAGGGTACTCAGAGTTGACATGGGATGTATACTAAAAATATTCTGTGAGACCTAGATTTTGATTTTGGAGACATTATAATTATTTACACATCTACATGAAAGAATTTCATGATATTTGGGAAGAAGGGAATTATTTTTCTAAGACACATTGGTCACTTTGAGTTACATGGTCACATCATAGTAGTTTTTTTAAACTAGAACTCCCACCTAACCTTTCTCAAGTACATGATGAATTCCATGTACCCCTCTTGAGGAAGTACATACAAGTCCCCTCACATGTACTCAATACATAGGTGGTACCATCAAATAATGATATTTCCTATGAGGAGAAGATGATGAGTATATTAGATTGTAGATACCATATTTGAGTAAATAATACAACACACCTTGTCAAACTGTTGTGGAGAAAGCACATGTTTAAGGAAGAAACATGGGAAATAGAAGATGTGATGAAATAGAGTTTCCCTCGAACTATTAATCATGGAAATTGAAATTTTAGATAGAATTATTCATAATGGGGGAATATTGTAACAACCTATACTGTTATAAATAAAATTCAGATATTTTAAAATAAATTTATTATTATGTATAATAGTTATAAAACACATGGAATGCTTTGTTTTTAATTAATATCAAATTTATAGTACCTTTTTTCATCATAACAATTGATTATATAGTCATTGAAAAATGAAAAAATGGGTAGTATAAATATAGTGTTTTGACAAACAAAATTGACATAGACAAAGGATGCAATGGACTCAACCATTAAGATTGATCCATATGATGCATATTAATTAGATAATATGTGGGAGATAACATCACTTTTATTTTCCCCAGACCCTTAACATCTTGATATTCAACAACTTAAGTATGTTAAACCCATTTATGGGAGATGTTCAATCTCATCAGGATCTCCATACAAACAATGCTCACCAAACCACATCAAGAATGTCTCATTATCACACAAGATACCCTTAGTGAATTTTTGTGTATATTAAAGGGATATTTATCTGCCCACTAATATTATGAATATGTAAATTGTGTGAAATATTACAAAAATATTCTTCTTAGAGTTACTTAATATATGATTTTTATTTTTAAACAATCAAACACAAATCGTATTTTATTAATTAGTGTACAGTTTCAATTAAGATGTTTGTTTTGATATATTATTGGATTTTGAAAGTAAATAATATTTTAATAAAATAATATATATAAATAGTGTTTATAATATTTAAATTACCATATAATTTTTATTATGTTGAATGTAATTTTTATAAGGGTTTGAAAACTGTTATTATCATAAAAAAACACATCATTTATCCTTAAATATAGATTATTATTTTAGAAGTGAAAATGAAAATACTAAGTAAATTATTTATGAAAAATCAATATTATTTTGGGAATATTAACATGGAAATTATCCAATGTTGAATTTTTATTTATTTTATGATTCAATCGAATTTTTGGGTAAAATATAAATACCTTATAAATATACGTTGTGTATTATACCATTATAATGACCCAAAAGTGATGTAATAAATACTATAAAGGGTATAAAATACCAGAAAAATGTTTTTCATTTATAATAATTTGATTTAATTTTTATCTATTTAATTTCAAAAATCCATTATGAATTTTAAAAAAATATTAATATATTTTATGTGTTTAAAATAATTTATTTAAGAATATGACTCACTTTATCATCTGTAATGAAATTTCTTTACTATGTTAGTACATTAGACTTATAGAATAAATATATCAACTCCAATTGCATAGATAACATGGGCCAAATTTATGGGTTGTATTGTGGAATTTTTTTATTTTTTTATATAGAGTCCAAACCCTAAATTTGGGAAGTAATAAAGAATTCCCCACTAATTTCCTATATAAAAACACCCATAATCACATTTTTCTTCACATAAAATACTTTTATCACATTCTAACTCTTACCTACCCTCCCTAGAGTCCACCAAATGTTACACTATGATATCAAGAAGCTATTAAAAATAATTTGGACTTAAATTTTAAAAGTAAGAGATCCTCCCTTTATACTCTTTAATAATGATTCTTCGTTATCATATTGCATCGTTTTCTAATTATTATTATTGAGATATGATTTTTCTTATATATATTAATGTGCATTTTTATATAAATTATAAGTGACTATAATAACTCTCATAAACCAATTTAATTAATTTATATGTGACTCCATTATGTTTCTGAATTTCCGGTGTAATTTTCCAGGCCAAACAATTCTTTAGTGATTACCCATACCCATTTATTATAAAGTGTGATCACATTTATAAACTTCTAATTATTAAATACGGTCTTAAATATATGTATTCCAATCATAATTATCTTGGACTAAAATTTTATGATCAATGATTCATTTTTAATGATATATGTGGGAGACATAATAATGAGAATAGAATGAACCTGTTATGTGAACTCAGAATTTTACAATGATCCAATGCATTGGATATTGGATAATCTCATAAGACACCATGTTGGGAAATGAGGTGAAAATGATTATTTTATGATAAATTATCCATCATGATGTCTTGAAAGATATCATTTACCTATGTTTTTGATGTAGTGTTTACTTTGTTTTCTACATCTTCCATGTTTCCTTTATGTTATCAAGCTATATCATGTCTTATTTTTCAGGTTTTTGATTCTCAACAATTTTATTCCCAGTTCATTTTCCTATTGTATAACATGTAATAAATTCTTTATGTTATTCCATATATATTCCTTCAATGGGATTTTTTTCTGACCCCTTTCTTATGTATGTCCCCAGGTTATCCCATGCAGTTGTAACTGGGAGTATGTTACAGATATTTTCAATAAATATGATTTATTTCTGGTTTTAAGTTGTTATTTGATGTACCCAATTCTCAAATACATTATACATCTCGATCATACAGGTAATATAATTAGAAATCTAATGTAATAATTAATTAATTAATGTGTAATGAATATAATTGTTTTCATCGGATGATATGAGAACTGATTTTAAATATGAACTTATTTCCCACTGATTAAATTCATATATATTTTTAAATATCATGGTTAGCCAATATGGTGTTAGAATGTTTTAATAATATTCTATTAAATTTTTAGAAGAACCATTTTTTATGTGGGATATATGTTACACTTATTAGATTTCAAATAACATAATTTTAAAAAGTATTCTTTTGATTTTACACCTCATTATACAAACCCACTAACTATCTATAACTTATAAAATGATAAATCACATAACTTCTATACTTATCTTAGAACACTTAATCTTATTTAGAGATAATAAAATAGGGTTTATGGAAAAAAAATCAGTTATTTTATATGATTTAATTAAAAATTGAATAAAATATTTAGAAATATGGGTTTATTATTTTCCCACAGGTTCACAAACCATTGAAATAATACTCTCCAATGGGTAAAAGTTTTGACTCCCTATGTTATAATTTCATGATTTAATTATTATTTTAATTTTTAATGTATATATTTTCTAATTTATTTTTTTCCATAAATATTTATACATCGTAGAAATTGTTTACATTAGTAAACATTATGTTATTAGTTTAACCATGGTGACCATGTATTTTATTCCACAATTGACTATCATCTTTCAAACTCTTATATCAGGAATTTTCAGAGTCACAGACTCATAAATTTTTTCCATGTGTTCAGAATCTTATTTTCCTCAAATATATATATATATATATATATATATATATGAATATATATATCTACATATTCTTCAATAATTTCTGTTTATATAAAAACCACTTCTATTCTCTCCTAAATGATATGAGACAACCAAATAATTTTGTGTCTCATTTTATACACAAATAAATCGTTCTACAACATCATCTTGACCTCTCTAAATACAGATTGAAAAAACATATTATATTGAAAATCCAATCATTTTAAAAGTCCACTGATCATTCTTTTCAAATCTCAATATCATTAAAATTTAAATATATTTTCATATATAAATATCATCCATGATCAAATATCAATGAATATTCATACTGAGATTATTCCATTCCACTTAAACCACATGCACCTCACTCATTAATTTTTCATTCTTATTTTGAAAACTATGATAATTTAAATTCATATTAAATTAGTGTACTAAAATTGAGAGTTCTTCTTCATCACATTTTCTTGGTTGGTAAAAAATTCGAGAGACATCATTTAATGAGTTATAATTTTTCCATCATTCAATCGATAATTTTTATAGTTTTAATGATGCTATCTTATTTTAGTCAATTGATATGTCATCATCCTTTATCTACATACATTTTATTTTAATAATGATATTGTTAATTAATAATATGTCTATTCAATATTCCAAAAGCCTATAAAATATAAAAAATATTCATAAATGTTTACTTTATAATAAACACATCTGGTTATCCATTTATATATTCCTACATTTCTTACACTTTTTAACATTCAATATTATACCATTTGTTGAACTACTATTTTTTAGACCCCAAAAGATTATAAATTATTTTATAATTTATTATTATCATTTTGATATAAATATTTTTCCTTTTTAATCCATGTAATATTTCTTAGAATTTTTAAAAATCATATCATTTTCAATAATTTCTATGAGATTAAATTTTTACACTTGTTTATTTGCATCAAAAAATTTAGTTATCTTATTATTTGATATTTATCTAGAATTTTGAGCAATATTATTAAAGATTGATTTTATCTTTCTAATTTTATTCTACACTAATATTAATTTTAGAAAAAAAATCAATTTTCTTCCCCTTTTCATTACCAGTTTATTTCTGTTGAACAATCACTTTGTTCTCTTTTTTGATTAAAATCTTCAATATTTTTATCACATTTATCAAATTTCAATCATTTTTTTTCAAATATTGTATCATTCATGTTGTATTATTAAAAATATTTTTTATGTTGTTTTATCCGACTAAAATCATTAATTTTATTAAAAACTTTATACATTTTCATGATTTAGCATGGAATCTAGTTGTGCTTATTATTCATGCACATCATTTTTGAGGTCATCAATAAATATGGGATCCTCATTCACCTATCCAATTAAAAAAAATCATCAATATGGTATGAAGTTTAAACATCCACTTTATCATCACAATTATCATTATCCTAAAAGATAGATATGATATTTCTATTCATTGATTTATAGAAGCTCTAATCCTTCCCCAATGAATAAAAACATTCCTTGATAAATTTTTGTTATTAATTGGTTGAGGAACTTTATAATTTTACTTCCTCATCATCACATTCCTCCATTTCAATTATCCTATTATGAGTTTTTATGAAACCATAAATTTTTCCCCTTTAGAAATGTTTTGTGAAAAAATCCCTTAATATATTCCATTACCACATTTCAAAATTGATAATAGTAATCCAATAGTTATGAAAATTTTAACTTCAAAATATTTTTTCTCATACAAACCCTCTTTATATATTACCACTTATTCATAGGAAATATCAAGTATCAATTCATTTAATGATACTTTGTTATCATTTTTTATTTTTTATTGATATCACATTATTTAAAAATTGCATATGTAGTTAATATACAATAAGGATTATAAAATAGAAATATATTGAGATCATTATCCTCTAATATGGAAATCAATAAAAAATATATTTCTTAAATGATTCATTCAATGTCATAAAAAATAATAGAATCCTCCAACTTCAAACATTAAACTCTTTTTCGTTCCAAAACATCTATATCTCTAATAAATAAATCATATATTGTATAAACATGATTCATTTTGAGATCTTGTAATTTAATTATTTAAAATTTAAAATTTTACTATTTCATTTTAGATTTCCATCATTGTTATTTTACAATTTATCCCAAATAACATTTCTTTTAATAATTATTTTTAAATTAATAATATTTTTATGAAAGAGATGGGAAGATAATATTCCATGTATGAACATAATTTTCTAAATATATATATCACATATTCACATATACAAAACATAAAGGCACGTTATAAGACATAGATAATAGTATCCAATACGTTCATACTGATTAATAAGTTATATGGTAAAATCGGATCTTTTCATTTATAATTATTTTCTCAATTCAAGTGGGAATCTCTTTATTATTCACTAAATTAATGTGACCTATAAACAAAATATAAACTGAAAACTATAAATATAAAATATTAGGTAAAATTAATTAAATAAACTCAAACAGAAAAGTTTTTTATTTTAGGTGTCCTAGAGTTTTCTAATACCACGTGACAATATAAAATTAAATCATTTATATTTCAGTGATAATTGTGTGAAGTATAAAATTCAATCCCTTTTATAGTTGACATTCAAAAACCCTATGGATCCTATTTATGTAATTGAAATGATCACTATTCAATATAATCTTCCAAATCAATGTAAAAAATATTAGACAAAATATAATTTTACAAGGTTAACCAATCTATATAAATGGATACATACATTGAACGATTTAGAATATATTGTGATAACTTGATCCAGCAAATTTAACATGTTTGATATAATGATGCATATTTTTCTATGACCTTGTGATACATAATAAGACACCCAAATTGTTTAATGTGAACTCATATAAAAAAGATAAGTTATTTAAAAAAGAAAACAAGGATATATGCTATAATAATATTTGACATTCATTAGGATTTCATTTTACTTTTTATATTCTTATTCATATATCTTTTTCACTTATTTATTCTACTCACTTCTCTATATTCATACCGTTTTTATACTCACTAAACTCTTGAATCCATCCTCACACTTCATACATAGTTGTAAACACATTTATTAATGAGAATATTAATGTCAAATTAAAATTATAAGGATGACCATGGTCATTAACTCCTACAAATTTAATCTAGTTATTTTAAAATCATTGGACTAATATTTTCCATAATATCACCATTAGTTGGTATATGTGAATATTTCAATTGATTATGAGAAGTAAAAAGTGGAATCACTCAAGAAACATTGTTAATTTTTATTGAAGTCCTGAAATTCTCTATCCCTGTGGTTTGTGGGGAAACAACACATTTTGTTACATTCTATTTTAGAATGAATTATTTGAACTACTCTAAAATAGTTTTTTTAAAATGGGCACTTGAATTTTACTTTACTATTGTGAATTTCAAATTAGAAATTTTTTTAGAGAACCATATATTATGTAAATCAAATGTTTTAATAATTTTATTCTTTAAAAATATTGTTCTTCAACATGGGAATTTCACATACGTAATTATTGGCCTCCTTAAAATTTTATTATTTTTATAAAATTAAATGATCTATTGAACATCTGTGCATAAAACTCATTTTAATCCTATATTAAGGTACAATGATCACCTCAATATTTCTAGTCACATATTCAAAATCCACGTTTATATTAACTCAAATGTATCCACTATCAATTTAGACAATGTACAATAACCTTGTAATTGTATTAATTATCCTATTATGTATGGAATTTGATCAACTAAAATTTCGTCTCACTTGGAAATATAAAAATCAGCAAGGTTATTTTTCTCTACATTACTCTTGTATATAATGTGAATTAGAATACCCACGACATTAAATCATAAAACCTATAATTCTAAAACACTAATTTCTTGATAATCCTTGTTTTTTATCTTTTATTACCAGTTCTAGGCCTTTTTTGTCATTTAAAACGGCATAGTGAGGACACATTCACTTGATCATTCTCTAAAACAAAGAAAAATGAATCTAAAATTAATGCAATTCCTTAAATAGTCTTTCAAAAATCCATTTCAACATCAATACAACTAAAACTCCATGAACCACTTGATTTTGATAATTATTTATGAATAGAAAATGGTATTTAAAAATATAAAACACTATGTAAATTTAATCATATCTACTTAAAAATTCATTCACATAAAAAACATACTCCACCTTTAAAATAATTCAACGATGTTAGGGAACACATATTTTATAACATCAACAATATACACCAACTATCTAGTCTTAATATACATTCCCAGGATGGTCTCGACAATATGGTTTAATTTTAATGACATGTTAATAATTCTTTGATAAAATTTTAATTTTATTATTTTATAATATTCACATATTGATGTAATTTGTAATAAAAAATTCATAAGAAAAAATATATAGTTTAATTATATGAATTCATTTAATTGGTAAATATCTTTTTTTAAAGGGTTAAAAATTTGATATAAGTGCATTCCATTTACTCAAAAAAATTTTATTGTATGAGTAAACATATTGAAGTTTTAAAGAGTGTACCTTAGTCCTAAATAAATTTGGAAAATCCATTTTGATGTTTGGTACTGTTCTTTAAAATAATAGTAATATTATATATTATCATTTATCCGCAACTATGAGAGATAATATCATATCAATTCTTAAAATAGGATCCAACCAAATTTCTGTGATGTTCATCTCATCCTATAGATACACCCCAATTTAATGTGTCATTTGGTTATATCATATAGATATTCACAAAATATTGGGATTAAAGATAGTGTTTTGATTCCATCATCTTCCAAATAAGGTACACATGTTTTTTATTTTAAATTAAACATTATTTTTATTTTATAGCATATAGATATTGGGTTTTTTGTTTTTTGATGTATTCCACTACATGGATAAGAATTTTTAGACCATATTAAATGATATAGTTTCACCCAAAAAATGTAATTTCAAATATAAAATAAACTACCTATCACTTATTAATGAAGAAAAACATGATATTTCTACTCATTTTATTCCTATTCATTTATATTAATTGTCAAAATATTACTAGGAAATTAAATTAATAAAATTAGTACTGCATAAAAATATGTAACATCAAGAATATAATAAAAAATATACAAATCCTAATTACTAAATCATTAATAATTATAAAATTTATTTTTTATTATATTACCTTTATTTTGTGAAAAAATAAATAATTCCCCAATGTTAAATTATAACTATAAAAAAGAATAAAAAAATAATTATCATTTAAGAATTAATAATATATAATAAATAATATTTTGTGAAATTTAATATCCTCCATTTTTATGATATAAACATTTCTAAATCACAATATGATTTTACATGTCATATGTAAACATCTTTTTAAATCCCATGAACTTGATATTTTTAATATACAACCAGGTTGATAAATAAAACACAATAAGAATAATTTCATAACTTCTACCAAATAAGAGGGTATTCAAAAATTCATTAAACTATATATATATATATATATATTACATAACCATGGTTTTATAAAACTCAATAGCTTTAATTTAAATGATAGCACAATCAAAGATCATTCCTCCATAAGTTAAATTTATTTTGTTGATTGTAATTTTATTATGAATCAATTGATAAATTCATAATGGAATCTGGGTGTTTTAAGAGGAAAACACCCATATAAATGATATTATAAAAATTAAAAATATGGATTTCAGTCAAATTATCCTGATCATGATAAGAGAATGAAATATCTCATTAGAATGGGACTGGAAAATCTTATAAAACTCCTAGTGATCTATTGCAGACATCAAATGGGTCGACATGGTCTCATTGGGATGTCACTAACTGGTTTGTGGGTAAACACAAACCTCCTTAAATGTTTTTTTTTATAAATTCTCATTCTAGGTTATTAGACCCCTCGTGGATTGATTTTATTTTTTTACTCTATTATAGTCAATATGAGGTTCACTTAACTACTCTTCCCTTCCGAAACTATATTATATTCTCTTACAACCATGACATTAATTAATATATAAAATAAGTAAATTTAAAACATTAAAAATTAAATTCAAATCATGGAAAAAGAATCTTAGAGTTAATACACATTATTTGTATACTGATATAGAAAGTGAACACATGTTAAATATTATTTATTATTTTTCAATAATTATATCATATATTTAATAAAATATATTCCAAAAATATTATTTTATTATTTTATCAAAATTATTAGATAAAAATTAGGCCTTTTTGTGAGTCATTATATTTCTCTCAAAAAATTTCATGAGTAATTAAGAAAAAATAAGGACATATTGTGCATTTTTAATAATGGGTAAGAGATTATTACATAGGTTTACTCTAGTTTTGTATTACATTCATCCATATATTGTAATATTTATGTTGGATTCGATATCAATTGAATCATTTTTTTATGTGAATTTTTTTTGAAGACATTTTGCAGTGTTGAAGATTGGTGGTCAGATTGTTCAAAATTCCCTTAAAACACAATAGTGACTATGGATAAGATTTAATTGACATTGAAATTGTGGTAGTGAATTAATTTTTTTGTTTTAATACCCATTTTATTATAAATTTATTTAGTATTTCAATTGTCATGAAGGTCACACTATGGGATAAGAAATTTCATTTTCAAATCATCCTTAAAGAACATAGGGTGACCCATAATTGGTGTAATAGAATCCTTGTTATCCATAAAAGATGAATAAAATTATTGGAAACATGAAAATATTAAAATTTCATGCTTTTCATTTCCTTTAGAATTTGAAAGATTGTTTAGGTCATGGTTAAAGATATATTTTTCAAATTAATTATAATGGGGATAGTTTTTATAACACCATAGGGAATACTATTTTTAGACTAACAAACGAGTGCATCATTACAGGATCTTAACATGCTTTGTGAAATACATGGTTAAAATCATCTGATTTTTACTAACTATTATAAGAGATTTCAGAATAATCACTTGTTTAGAAACATGATATGGAGGAAGGCCTGCTGTGTATATGTTTTATAAAAATTATGTACAATATGGGATTGTGAGTGTGAATTATTATACATTTAAAGTAATTTTCATCAACATTAGGATTTTAATTAGAGACTACACCAAGTAATTTGAAAAAATGATTGTTATAATTAGTTTTATTTCATTGGAGCTTATTTAACAATATATATCGATATACATAAAATCAAAATGAATCAAATTGTTCTTAATGGTGGAGATTTACTAGAAGATAATCAAAGGGGTTGTTTTTAAGGTATGAAATGTTGGTTGTAGATTTAAATATTAAAGTTAAAATTCTAAATTGTTAAAGGTTATATTTTATATTGACATTGCATAAATAAAAAATTATCACAAATAAAAATATGTAATAATTAATATTAAATATACATAATAAAGTAGATTAGTTGTGAATTATATTAAATATTAGTATTTATTTCTTATGTGTGATCATACATAATTACATAAAATATCAGGCATTGAAGAATATTTTGTTTTTCATATCTTTATATATCTTGATGTGAAATCCGGAGTAATATGATGATTGGAAATTTTATTTGATATTGATCACATTGGTTCAAATAATGTATAATGGGAATTTGTTTATTTTTTTACAATTTTATCCCTCTAGAAATTAGTGAATTTGAGAAATGGAATGGTCATGGACCTTGTTTTGGAACTGGTCTCTTCTTGAATAATGCTATGACATATTACTAATGTAATGGTTAATTAGTATATAAACACATTATTGATATTTTCTATATATATTCATAATTTTCTTGGTGGGCCATGTAAAAAACATGGGTTCATGGTATTTATTATTTTGAAAATGATAATGAATAAATTGTAGATTCATGGTGTCTTTTAAGAAAATGTCAAGATTCAATTTCTCTAAAATGGTATAGAATATCAAGACAAATTATTTCTCCCCAATCCATTATTTATGGTGTTTAGTGGGATCAATTGGGGATAATAAGTTGTATTACATCAACTAGTAATTTATTTAATCCATTGGAAGGATTCTACCACTATGGTGAACATTTGAATTTTATGTGTATACATTTATTAGATAGATGCAATTATCATATATGGGATAACATATTAAGATCTCACATACTATCACATTGACTTGATTTTTACACAATCGGGGATCATAGTATACAAGTAATCGATCCCACTGAAAGATAATTTATTATGGATGATTATAATTTACTGAATGGTGATTTTAATTCTCAAAATTTCTTATCATGTTATTATTAAATAATATTTATATTTAGGTGATGGATTTTCCCATTGAATAAAATAGTTTTTATAATTATTATAATATCTATGAAGATGATAAAAATTTGAATGATGAAAAACTACAAGTATTTCACAACATATTTGATGATTTCAAAAATAATTATACTAAAAATTTGAATGGTTGCTTTAATCACCTCACTGTGGTAATTTTTGAAATAATTTTACTCAGAAATGAGGTCTAGGATTCTGATATTTGGATGAAAATTATTATAAGGTTACCACCTATATAGAACCAAAATGTGTAAGTACGTGAATAAATAAATCATGGAGATCTATATCTTGATGACAAACAAAGAATGATAATTATTTATTAGATAATGGGGAATATATAAAATATAATTATAAAAATAATCTACATAAAAATTATCAAATGATATTTTGAAGAATAATAATCAGGTGTATAAAGTTGTAAAAAAATATAGAAATGATTTATTTTCAATTTTTGCAATAGTTTTTATTGGAAAAAGCTAGTTATTAATGTATGTTATTTTTATAAGGTTTTTATTATTAGAAGGATGAGAATATGGATTCTATATAAACATAGAAACATGATAATGAAGGTGTTTTTTTTAAAAATTTTCACTAATTTAGAAGAAAGTGTTTCCTTTTATTATAATTTCCAACTCAATAAATTCATGTGGATTGATTTTTTGAATGAATGTTACTATTTAGAGAGATGAGGACTATGTTGAGGAAGATCAGTTCTAAATTATTGAAATTAATTTTACCTCAGATGTTGATTATTTAATTATGTATTAAGTAGAGAATTCTAAAACTAATGTTGAAAATTATGATCATCTTGGGAATATTGATGTCAATGATATGTAATTGGAATGTTATCTATAAGATAATTATTTTTCAACCAAGACGAATGGGGAAATTATATGATTTTTAATGTAATATTCATTTTATATCATTGATCCTAAATAAACAATTGACAATTTAATATGGTTATAGATGATTAATAAATGAATCTTTTGATATATTAATAAGATGCTAATTTAAGATTGATGATCAAGGAACATATCATGATCATTGATGATATTATTATCTATTATCAGGAGAAATGAAATAATATTTAAATACTTAATGATGATTCTTTTTGAATGAATCTTAGACCAGAAATTATTATATATGGATTTAATATGAATAATAATTTTTGAAACGTTTTCAGAGTTTGGGAAGAGTGGATTGAATGAGGAACAATAACATTTAAGAAAAATTTGTGTTCTCAAAGGTCATATTATATGAAAAAAACTAGTATTTTCATTGATATTGAAACATGAAAAGTTAATTTTTTATTCATGAAAAGAACATAGAAGAAAAATATTACAGAATGATGCCAAAAACAGTTAACTTATATATAAATTATGAAGTACTCAAAAGATGACGATATTTTGACAGTGTGGAGTAAAAATTACTTATCCATTGATGAAGTAAAAATTCCATTGATTTATAGGAAACTATATATCCTATTTTAAAAAATTTGAATGTTAACTAAGAGGCGAAATAATAAATAGACAATATAGGAATTATGGAATATACTCTTTATAATATTTATGAATTTCATTCTGTGGTTAGTGTTTTAAATTTTTAAACATTATATATAATTTGGTATATTTCAAGCCTAGATGTTGTGTATCTTATTATAAAATATAAAATAAAATGGATTTAGTGATGTATATCCCAATTCCCTTGAATAGAAAATCATATCCCATTAATTAATTAGAATATTATTAAATATATTATTCAAATTATAATAGGAAGAGAGTAAAAAAATTCTCAACTTATTCTGGAACAAATATGGAGGAACGAATTAAAAAGATGAAGAACAGAATTGGGGAAATATCACTAAAATCATCAAATAATAGAAACACCAAGATTTAAGATAGATGTTTTTCTGTAAAAAATAGGTAATACCAATTTATTTATGAATGTCAATGGTGGATTTGATGGAAAATGTTCATTAAAACTTATCTTTATAGATGAAAAGATTGATTAATGAAACATATCATTATTTAGAAATTAATAAAAACTGATGTAATATGTATTTATGTTCTTTTACATAATCTAATGATTATTAGTCTTATACATTTCATATTTTTGTAATTCACATTCACAAAGATTAGAAACAACATCAAATGCATGATTAAGAAATATCAATTTAAAGGATAATTCATTAATATAAATTTTCATGAGGTACATAATAATGAAAATATTTTTCTTCCAATAGTGTATGAATAAAATATAAAGTGAAATTGATCTGTATGACATGTTAATCAAAAAAGAATGTAGAATATTTTAAAATTAATTTTTTTCATGATTATCTATAAATTTATGGGACATCAATAGAATTGTTTTTAATCTTTTATGAGTGGAATGAATGCCCGATATATATACATTATCCTAAAAAATAGATAACATATTTTACATTAATTTATACACACATATGTGTATATTTGAATTGGTTAATTTAGAGCCTATGGTGAGTGTTATTTCATTTTTTTATTTATGATTATATAAGTATGGATTGTTAATGGTTCATAAAATCAAATTTTGGAGTTTTTTATTTCATAAAAATTATTAAAGGACAAGCGGAAAATTAATCTCCATAAAAAAGAAAAATTATAAAATCATATAATTTAATGGAATACTCATAATATGATGTTCAAAACCACCAATAAAATTATGATATAAAACATGAACTGAATTTTATGAGAACTCCATAATAGAATTGTATTTTGGAAAGAATAAATAGTCTTGTAAAATATATGGAAAAGGTATTTTATGTAGATAGTATATTCTCATATCATTTTTTCAATGAAGTGGTTGAAGTTGATTTTTTTATCAAAATTGATTAGTAATTATTCTTGGAGTAATGAAGGTTTAATATTAAATGTTTCATTAATAGAATCCCTTTTTGAATCATAAAAATGTATACGAAAGAAAATTAATCATAAAAAATAAATTAGGATCCCACAAAAAAATGGTAATGTAGTTGACAAAACTGTTTTACTAGGTTATTCATCAAAGTGTGTGGCATGTAAATGTTTCAATTTAATATTCAAGAAACAATTTCTGATATGTCATATGAAAGTTTTTTACAATGAAGCCAAAAATATTTCTATTATTTGTCTTTCTAAAAAACAATTCAAATAATGTGATGAAAAAATACTAATTCTGGTCAATCAAAAAATATTTTGGGTTACATTGATTCTAAAAAGTAATCACTTATTTAAAATACTAATGTTGTGAGTTAGTATACAACTAAATATTGATGAAAATGGGTGTATATTACTTATAGATATCTTTTTTATCATTTTTAAATAAAACCACTTTGAGGATGAGTGGTAACCAGTTACAAGCATACCAATTCAGAGATCACAAACCATTAAGGAAAACCTCCAAACCCCTGCCATATGATAGAAACCAAAACCAACTACAAAAACAAAACATTCTCCAATATTCAAACTTATAGTGGTTTCCATTGATCAATGAGCCACTAAAAAATTATCCAAATTCAAAATTCAAAATCAAACAACATAAATGGCGGCCTATTGAAACTCACAACATGTCTTAAGCCGTGAGAACCACCTTACGCTAGGAAAAAATCCCCCCTATCACTTTCATTTTCTCCAGTAATACTGACGAGAGCATCCCGCCAAAACTAATAAACCAAGAAACCAAAACCTCCATCACTTTCATCTTCACCAGTAACACTGATGAGAGCAGCCTGCCAAAACCAATATGCCGACATTACACACCACCCTCCAAAAATCCACATTGATGTTAAAATAAAACCGTGAAAAAAATGGGAAAACAACCCACCAGTTGAAGTGAAGCCACAAAACAACCATGAACATTCCCAACATATAACCGAAGAAAAAAATAATCCATTGTGAATATTTCCTCCTGGAACACCGTAGAATGAAAAAATACACATCCCAAAACACCATGTAAACTGTCGCTCAATTCCAATAGGTAGAATAGGTTTTGAATATTGGTTTCATAGCAGATGGAAAGCATTGACATTGAATTTTTTTTAAAAATGGTATATTTTAATCAAATAAAAACATCACAATGTGATTAATAAAATACTATATTTCATGAAAAAGATGGATAAAAGTGTAAAAAGTAGGGAATAAAAAAATTGTTTGTAAGTGACATTATTTGGATGGAGGTTTTTATATTGAATTGAAGTTAAATCCAATGAAAAATATGGAGACAATTGGTTCTCTATAGTAGTTATTTTCATAATAATGTTAAAATTATTTAAAATGGACGTGATGATAGTCTTTAATAGAGTTCAAAATTGATGATGAATCTATTAATAAAATACTTTATTTTCTATTATAAATTACCATTTCCAATTATGATCTATGAATTTTATAGCCTAAATCATGAACCCCATACATGGTATATTACATTGGATTCTTTTCATAGAATGAAAAATTTCAAAATATGAGTGGTTGATCATATTAATATTTGATAATTTAAGAATTATTGGGGTTTCGGGTAATTATGTATATTGAAGACAACATTTTTAGAGAAAATAATCCTATTTTTTTAGATTTATTATCTAAATCAATGAATTTTATAATTTAGTATTTCATTGTTTTGTAAATTAGACAACAATATATGGCTACAAATTCAATAAAAGGAATGAAGTATTTTCATCCCACAATTGATGTATAAAAAGGTCACATCGATGAAATTTAGAATGTAAGATAATATATATGATTAAACAATGATATCAGTTGTAACTAAATAATGAAAACATATAAATGGAGATTGGGTAGACTATATAGTTAATATAATAATCAATGGGTGTTTACACTATCATGAAATAAATAAGGAATCCATCTTTTGTGCTGTATTTTTTGTTATAAGTTTCTACTATTTTTTGAATCATTAAAAATTCCATTAAGTGATGGTAATTTTGTTATGTATTTAAGGGACACACAATAATGGTTTTTGTTCATGGATAAAATATATGTGGAATTATAGGCCAATTTAGATATAGATTATGCATGTCACATTGGGAACCAAAAACCTATATTTGGGGATCATTTTATATTGGTAGAAATTATGTTGGTGGGTTAGAAAGAAACTTGTTTATGTTTCATTATGAATTAAAATGCATGAGTATATATCAATTATAAATGATTTTAAAAAACTATATGGATGAAGAAAAAAATTTAAATACATAAAATAAGAAGTAGAATAATTGTATTGATTTATTGTGATAATAAAATTTATGTTGATTTAAATAAAAATATTTTTCATCACACTTGTGAAAAGTATATTAAGATATGATATCATTTAATATAAAATAAGTTTGAATAAAATGTTTTAAAAATATAAATTGATTTATCTAAATATCATGAGAAGATAATATCCCAAAACCATTGACAGGAAATGTGATTGAGAGTCATAGGTTGAACCTCATAGCTTCAAAAACATCCTATGACTATGGGGGTTTGATTTAACCCCATTCCAATTGAAATTAATGTTATATTCAATTTATTATAGTTATATATCATTATTAAAAGAAAAACTATAGAAGGTGACACAATTCAGGATGAATTGGATGATATAATGGGTTGATCATTGTTTTAGACATAATCAATACACTTGATTATTATCTTGTTTCTTATAATATGTTTTGACTAACATAATTTTGTACATTCATTAAATTATATTTTATAATGTTTTTAACATTGAATATTTGAGTTTATGATCTTAATTTTATATATTGAGATATATGCCTCTATGTTTTATTTTCAATGGAGAATAATTATTACAGGTTTTTTTGAGATATGAAATATAGATATGTTTTTTAAAAATTGGATGATAAGAAAATGAAAAGTGAGAGAATGAAGAACTCATAGATTATGAGGACACCATAACTATAAGGGTTCCAATGCTATAAGATTATAGGGGAATATATGGTGTATAGATTTGATGGTTGATAATATATTTTGGTTATGGTCGAGCAAGTTTTGATGGTTTAAAAGATGGTTTAAAATATAATTTAAAGGGTTGACTATAGAAACCATATTATATAATATTTCATTTAGATTTAATGTCAATTGAAATTCCACTAGTATTAATGTGATGAATTTTAAAGACTGTGTGATGTTGATAAATTGTTGAGAAATTTTTTTCCCATGTCGCTCCCCACACTGTGGTGAATCTTTCTATGTTTTAATGTACATGAAAATGGGTAGAGTAAAGTCGATATGGATTTTTTTAACACCATTGTAGTCTATGGATATATTATTTTGAAATTTTCAAGAAGGATATAGTGACCTACTTTTAATATCATTATATTATAACATTTTATGATAAAAAATATAATAATGATATCAAATTCAACATAAAAAGGTATTGTGTCCTGGTTAAATTTGAATCATACAAAACTATTACATTATAATATAAAAATCTTATTTAATAACTTTTTCTCAATATTCATTATTTTTGCACCCAATTTGTGTATACATTTTCCATATATATTATTGAAAATAAAAACATGTTTTCAGCAAATATTTGTTGTTTCATGCACATATTCATTGATTTTAGTGATTCTGTTTACATTCAGGAGCTTTCTGGCTAAAATACACAAATCAAGGGAAGTCTGTGGAAATTTTACAACTACACGGTGTATAATTTATATACACGCCTTGTATATCCAGACAGGTACATGGATTGAAGGAGGGAGTACACGCCCATGTCACCAGGTAGCATCTACACGCCATGTGAGGGGGCGTTACATGTCGTGTACTACATTCTAGAAGAGGTTGTTGCCGAGAAGAGTCTACACTCCAATGTGGTCATCGAAGGAGACACGACATGTTCTATTTCTACACGCTGTGTCTACTATACTAGAAGGGGATTGGCGGAAAAATTTTGATACTACACGCCGTGTATAGTGGCGCTACATGCTATGTACACTCAACTATCAGGTGGCGCCATGTTCGAAGTCAAAGACGGCATGTTAGGACGCCTTCCAGCAGAGAAAATGGCGCCCAAAGCACGTTTACGGATGTACATGGCATGTACTTTCTATACACGCAGTGTACTTTATTTTTCTATAAAAAGAGGCATTGGCCTTCGGATTTTGGAGTTCAAAACCCATTGGAAGAGAGAAGAAGTTATGCTGCTGCCGTTCCCAATCCACTGTATTTTCGTAGTTCTACTATTCAACCTACCGACTCCACTCCTCGAGGATTACACAATGAATCCATCAGGTATTGACTATGGTTTCCCTATTATTCCTTCCAGGTGTAACTAAACCCCTTGTGTTGAGGTTGTGGATGACGAAGGATTGTATTATGTTATATTAATTTAGATAGTTGTGTTTGTTCTTCTTAATTCATCATACTCCTCTTAAATCATTAATAAATATTACTGAGAATTATGTGGTGGACCAAGGGAAGTATTCACAGCGATATAAAAGAAGAGTAACGGTGAAAGCGTTCAGGACCATTGAAAAGGTTTCACCGATTCATAAATGAACTGAACCAAATTAAGAATTGAGAAACACTGACTACTGGACCAAGGAGTCTATTTCTTCCATTCCAAACAAGAGGAACCGGACCAAGGAAATCTTGTGATAAAAGGAAATCTAGAATTTTGAATTATCATGAACAACACAACCATTTAAGCAATCTGCATAGGAACTCCTTAATCACCACAGCCCCAATACACTTCTCTTTCGGTTAAAACACCTTTAAATCACTTGTTGTTCCCTTTGAATTGTCAATCATTTTCTTAATGTAAGTAAAACAGTTTCACTCAATCCAAACCAACCCATCCACTCTAAATTCTGCATGTTTCACTAAATTAATTATAAACTCAACAAAACCAACGCACTGCCAAAGTTCCCGGTGGATCGACCCTGCACTTCAACTATACTAAAGTTTTCATAGTGGGTAATAATTAATTTGGGGCACCGATAATATACTTTCGGTGAAATGACCGACCAAATTTTGGTGCTGTTGTCGGGGATACTTTTGGTTTCAGTACTACAATTTGTTTCAGTTAATAATTTCTTATGTGAAAATAAAAATAAAAAATTTCCAAAAAATTCAAACCTAATCCCATTTCTTTTTCTCTTTTACTTTTTTCTTGTTACGCCTTGTATTTGTGTTGTGATTGTGAAGAAGCTTAAAGTGCATGAATAGACTCCCTACTCGGTCCAAAAGCACCAAGTCATCAGAACTTGTTCCACTTGATCCAGAAATCAAACGGACCCTACTTCGTCGTCAACGTGCACTAAAAGAAACTGACAACTAGCAGCCATGAACCATGGAGAACAAGGAAGAGGGAGAACTAGTTGTGGATGCTACGACTGAGCATCAGAACCAAGATCAATAGCCTCCCGCTGCTGGTCTACCGGAGCAGGCTCATGGAGGCTTCGTGGAATTCCATTGTAGGGATTACCTACGACCGACGCAGCAACCTCCTTCGGCGTACGACCAACAGCAACAACCATGAAAAATATTCCAATCTCCCTATTTTGATCCTCAGGAGCAGTAGTATCTGTAACCTCCACCCCCTCAGTAGCTACCTCCGCGATGTACCCTTATGGAGTACGAACTTCCTTCAATCCACGGAGCAGATACAGGCATCGTTTGTTCTTCTGTCCAGGCCCAGCACTTCGAGATCAGGCCTACAATCATGCAGCTGATCTAGAACACCATTCAATTCGGAGGCCTACCCAGGGATGACCCGAAAGCCCATCTCTCCAACTTTCTAAAGTTCTGATAAGCATTTCTTTACCATGGCATTTCTGAGGATGCCATCCATTTTCGCCTATTTCCCTTTTCTCTACAGGAGAAGGAGAAAGAATGGATCAAGGGGCTGCCACAATGATCTATCCTCACCTGGGAGGAGCTAGCCCAGGCATTCCTATCCAAATACTTCCCACCACCGATGACAGTGACGCTATGGAACGAGATCCACAACTTTCAGCAGCACGACTCTGAGTCTTTGTACGAGTCTGGGGTACACTTCAAAGAAATTTTACAAAAATTCCACCACCACGGACTCCCACTCTGGATGCATGTCCAGACCTTCTACGGATGACTTACTAAAAATACCAAGTCCTTGGTGGATGCTACTGCTAGAGGTATGGTGATGTGGAAATCCCCCGAAAAACAATTCAATCTACTGGAAGACATGTCAGCCAACCACTTCTATTGGCACTCTGAGCGGGGGACTCGAAAGTGAGGTATGAACTGTATTAATGCTACCACTACGTTAGCTGCTCAGTTGGATGATGTGTCCATGAAAATTGATGCATTGAATCTCAAAGGAGCATCTCAAGTTCATGCGGCGAACCATCCAGCACGCGGTGACTGTGGTGAAACCCACATGATGGGAGAATTCCCAGGTGTGTCTGGAGGCCCTTCGATGAGATAGGTGAGTTATGTTTCCCAAAATCGAGTGCCAAACCAGTACCAGCAGTACCAAAACCCGGCATGGTGAGATCCACAGAACACCGGCTGGGGCCAATAACAATAGAATCCTCCACCCCAGCCACTGCCCAGCTACAACTAACAACCATACCAGAACCAATACTAAAGGCCACAACAACCCCAGCAGGGTCCTTATCAGTAACAAGGGTATCAGATCCCTCACCCATAATAGTCACAACAGCCACCACCTCATTTGGCTCAACAACCACCTCAGCAGGAGAACACCTCAAGGTTAGAGGATCTGATGACTAGATTCATATCTACCACCGAGACTCGGTTTGAAAATCAGGAAGCTTCAATTTGAGGCCTGGAAAATCAGATTGGCCAGTTGGAAAACCAACTCTCAGTAAGGAAACCTGGTACATTACCGGGAAACACAGAAAAGAACCCGAGGGAGGAGGCCCATGCCATCATGCTCCGGAGTGGAAAAGATCTCCAACAGAACCAATCATCACAGCCAGGTAAATCCACACCCACTATTGATGAAAAAGGTACCAATACTGACCCCTCTTCATCCAAAATACCACAGAATGAGGTTTCGTAGAATAATGGGACGGAGGTTGTCAAACCTTTTGAACCTGCCTTACCATTTCTAGAGAGATTGAAGCAGAGGAAGTTGGACCACCAGTTCAACAAATTCATGGACATATTCAAAAAGCTGCATATAAATATTCCATTTCTAGAGGCGCTGACACAAATGCCCACCTATGCCAAATTTATGAAGGAAATACTCTCCAACATAAGAAAAATGGAGGATAAGGGCACCATTTCCCTCACCAAGGAGTGTTCTGCAGTCGTCCAACATTCAATTCCTCCCAAACTCCAAGATCCAGGTAGTTTCAACATTCCTTGTACTATTGGATACTATGATTTTGAGAAGGCCCTCTGCGACTTAGGGGAAAATGTGAACCTCATGCCCCTAGGGGTTTTCAAGAAGCTGGGACTTAACGAGCTCAGGCCTACCCGTGTAGCCCTTCAACTTGCTGAGCGCTCCATCAAACATCTGAAGGGACTAATGGAGGACATAAAAGACAAGGTGGGTAGGATGATCCTCCCCACTGATTTCATCATCCATGACATGGGGGAAGACCAGGAAGCACCACTTATACTTGGAAGACCTTTCTTGGAAACTGGGAAGGTACTGATCGATGTGCACCAAGGAGATATTATTTTCCATGTAGGGGATGAAAGAGTTTCCTACAACGTCCTCAAGGCCATCAAACATTCTTCCTTGTCATAGCATGAGGACTGTTATGCAGTTTCCACCACGGTTAACCATTTTAGTGAAAAATAGGATGATCTGGTATCTTCTTTTACTTCAAATAATTTAACTATTCCAGATATTTTATTAGAAGAAGCGCCAAGAGTCTTGCAATTCTTAGATGGCCAGGGCGGCCAGTATTGGTAGCATGCAGTTGTTCCTGATAGTATGGAATGGGACAAGGTGCAACCACTTGTGCCTTCGATTTTAAAGGCATTTTAACTTGAACTGAAGCCTCTTCCATATTCTCTCATGTATGGGTATTTAGGACACAATCAAACTTTTCCGGTTATACATAACGCAGAACTATCACAGGAGCAGGAAGATGCACTTCTGAAGGTTCTCAAACAGCGGAAGCACACTACTGGGTGGACAGTTGCTAATCTGAAGGGAATCAGCCCTATTATTTGCACTCAGAAGGTGCTACTTGAAGAAGGTGCCAAGAAATATCAGCAACCACAACGACACTTCAATCCTCGCATGAAGGAAGTTGTAAAAAAAGAGGTCATCAAATTATAAGATGCAAGAATCATTTATCCCATCTCGGATAGTCCGTGGGTGAGTCCCCTCTATGTGGTACCCAAAAAGGGGGGTATCACCATGATTTCAAATGAAAAGAACGTGTTCATCCCTACACGCACTATCACGGGCTGGCGCGTCCTTGTGGATTACCAGAATCTAAATGATGCCACAAGAAAGGATCATTTACTCTTTCCATTCATGGATCAAATTCTAGAGAGACTAGTAGGGCACAAATTCTATTGCTTCCTCGATGGTTTTTCCGGATACAACCAAATCTCCATTACTCTAGAGGATCAGGAAATGAGCACATTCAATTTCCCCTATGACACATTTTCTTATCGAAGGATGTCGTTCGACATGTGCAAAGCCCCTGCCACCTTCCAGCACTTTATGCTGGCCATCTTCCACGACATGGAGGAACGAATCTTGGAGGTATTTGTGGATGATTATTTCGTTTACAGAAAATCATTCACCATTTGTTTACGGCACCTGGAGCTAGTTTTGGAACGATGTGATCACACTAAACTAGTCTTGAACTGGGAAAAGTGTCATTTAATGGTGCAAAGTGGCATAGTCATTATCCACATAACTTCATCAAAGGGGATAGAGGTAGACCTGGCGATGATCGAAGTCATATCATGACTACCTATACCGACTTCCGTCCGAGCCATCCACAGCTTCCTAGGGCATGTAGGTTTTTACAGGCGGGTTGTCTACAAATTATCCAAAATAGCCCAGCTCCTCACCAATATTCTAACCAATGATGCCATATTTGAGTTTGATGAGACATGTGTCAGAGATTTTGAGCATCTAATGAAGCGCCTGGTGGAATCTCCAGTTATGATTTCTCCCAACTGGGATGAACAATTTGAGGAGATGTGTGATGTGAGCGACTACACAGTGAGAGCAGTCTTGGGCTAGTGACTTGACCAGATTTTCTAACCTATCTATTATTCCGGATGGATGCTCAATGTGGCACAGCTCAACTACACCACCATAGAAAATGAGATGATTACAGTGGTTTGCGCATTTGAAAGGTTTCATTCTTACTTAGGGTTGTCTAATGTTTTTGTTTAGACTGACCATGAAACACTAAGTTACATACTGAACAAGAATGATGCGAAGCCCCGATTGATCCGCTGGGTAATCCTCCATCAAGAATTCAATCTTGAGATCCGAGATAAGAAAGGGAGTGAGAACTTCATTGCTGACCATCTCTCCCACCTCATTCTGCCCTATTTAGAGAAGGAAGAAGATCGGATGATCAGTGTTGTTCACCCCGACCTCTCCTTCCAGCAAAGGAATAAAAATATCTCTGATGTGAAAAGGTACTTCTGGGAGGATCCTCTACTACTCTGATCCTGTGAAGATGGATTAATCCACCATTTCATCCCAGAGAATGAAGTTCACGGTGTCCTGGAGTTCTATCACGCCTCACCAGTAGGAGGACATCATGGGCCTGACCGTACCATAGCTAAGATCATGCAGTCTGGATTTTTCTGGCCAACTATGCATAGAGATGCTCGAGCCTTTGTTTCCTATTGGGATCGGTCCCAGAGGACCGGTAATATGGGACGTAGAGACAAGATTCCCCAACACCCCATCCTAGAGGTCGAGATTTTCAACGTCTGGGGCATAGATTTCATGGGTCCCTTTCCCCCATCTTTTGGGAACACTTACATCCTAGTCTATGATGACTACTTCTACATGTGGGTGTAAGCCACTACTACAGCACACTACACAGCCAAGGTAATCATGAATTTCATAAAGAAAAGTATTTTTAGTAGTTTTGGTGTTCCACGAGTACTGATCAGCGTTAGAGGGACCCACTTCGACAACACACTAATGAGAGGAATACTGTTAATGTATGGAGTAAAGCATCAGATGGGGACACCATATCATCCCTAGTTATGTGGACAAGTAGAGCTCTCCAACCGTGAGCTCAAGAAGATCCTAAAGAAGACTGTGAACACTTCACGGAAGGACTAGTGCAAGAAGTGGGATGATGCCTTGCGGGCATATCAGAATGCTTTCAAAAACACCACTGGGAATGTCCCCATTCCACCTCATCTATGGAAAGCCCTACCATCTGCCAGTGGAATTGGAACACAAAGCCTACTGGGCCGTCAAAGCCCTAAATTCTGATCTGAAGCCACCTGAAGAGAAAAAAAAGTTCCAACTATCAGAACTAGATGAAATCAGATTAGAGGCATACGAGATTGCCAAGTAGTACAAGGAGAAGACAAGATCCATTCACGACCGGATGATTTCACAAAAATCTTTCCAACCCGGTGATCAGGTACTTCTATTTAATTCTCATATTTACTTATTCCTAGGGAAGTTAAAGTCACGATGGTCGCGACCATTCCACGTTGTATGTGTATTCTATCATGGAGCGGTTGAAATTTCTGGAGAAAATGGTCAATCATTAAAGGTAAACGGGAAGCGGTTGAAATCTTACCATTCTACAGACAACATGGTAGGAACATTGTTTACCATACAGCATAGGTAAGCCAAGTTTAGTTGGTTGAGACAATGACCTAAAACAAAGGCACTTCCTGGGAGGAAATCCAGAGGTTACACGCCGTGTCCCACTTATATACACGGCATGTACTTATCTTTTTAATTTATAAATTTAATAGTATATATCTATATAATAACAAATAAATAACCAGGGATGATGCCAGTACCGATGGTAAAGTCACTGGAGTTTATTCAAGTCATCCCCTGTTCGAATCCTCCCAACCTACGTTTAGCACGGGGTTCCTCATTTTATTTACACTGCGTATGTGGTATTTTCATATATATATAAATGTGTTTAAATATAATAAAACCCATGATGGGTATGGGATGGTTTGCTAGAATCGTATCCCGTTTCCAAAAGACCCGGGTTCGAATCCAGTCAACCGTCCCAATTCGATCATTTTTTCTTTTAATAAAACCACACGACGTGCATTTTGATATATGCCGTGTGCGCCGTAATTTTTCCATTTAAATTAAAAATGTTTTTCAAAATGATAAATAACATGCGACTGAAGTTGGCGGATTGGAAAAGTCTCGGCACCAGGTTCAAAAGACCCAGGTTCGAATCGCGATAATCTTCCCACTTCATTTCCATCCATTCCTAAATAAAAACCACACTCCATGCTTTTCTTTATTCCCATGTGTATAGGCCATATAGAATAAATATATATATATATATATATAATTATGGACAGAAATTAAACGTTCGCTCCAGTGGTTGAGGGATTCCATTCGGAACGGTCGATCGCCGGTTCGAACCTCGCCCCGACCACCGGACAAAAGGTTGTACTTACCTTTTTACAATTTTTAAACACATGGAGTGTATTTTCCCACTACATTATGTTTATAGTTTTATTTTCTTTTAATTCTGTATATACATATATATACCTATTTTAATTTTATTTTTAATTAATTAATATTAATTATTATAGAGTATATTTTATGTTTCTTAATAAAATGGGAATACACGACATGTAGTCCAAACATACACACCGTGTACCATGGATATATAAGTCGCGGGCCACCCGACTTGAACCCGTGTCATGAGGCTCCGAATTTCTCCCCCTTCTTCCCGTTTCTTCTCCCGAACGACACTCACACCGCGATTTCTTAGATCTGTCGATTTGGTGTGTTTCAAGATCTGATTTCTCTTACATTGTGATCCTCGGTCAAGGTACGCCATTCTACACCCTCTATTTCATGTTTTTAAAATCGTTTAGGGTGATTTTCGGATCGGACGACCATTCGGCTTCCGCCAGTACATGGCCACGAAATTAAGAACACATTCCGTGTAGTTCTGTACACATCCACACACGGAATACTTCAAAATTTGAATATACACGGTGTGTATGTTTAGTACACACCGTGTACTGTTCCTCGTCATTCCTGGGTATCCTTTTGCACACAGCCTCACACACTGTTTACATATATAGGACATGTGTGTTTGGTACACACTGTGTATACCCTTTCCTTTGGCCCTTTTGTGTGTGGCACCTAACACGGCCTCTTACCCCATGTTCATATATATGGCGTGTGTGTTCTATACACATCGTGTATACCATTTCCTTTGGTCGGCCTGTGTTTCACCCTCCACACGGCCATGTACATCTGGTAAAGCACATGTCGTGTCCTCCCTATACGTGACGTTTCCTTTATTTTTATACTCTTCGCAAACATGGCCGTGTCCATTGTGAATACACCACCTACATGTTGAGTGAACACTGCGTGTATGTCGGTACATGCCGTGTACTTTTACATTGTCTATTTTCCCCTCGGCATGTCTATCCAGAGAACACGAGATACTTTACATTTTCCACTACACGCCATGTAATCTAGATATAAATGGTGTGTACTTTTCTTTTTTTCTTCTTTCTCACATTTTCATTGTTTTGTTTTGTTTTTTTTTGTTTTTATTTTGTTTTTTTTTCTTCTTTACAGGTTATAGAAGATCACAATCCATCCCGAGAGATGCGGCTAGATTCCACCACTGAGGGTGACGGGTCCATTTTTTTGGCAGATATTACTCTGACCCCCGACGCAGCCGGACCCAGATGGTCCAGTCTTCGAGCCCCCTCATTTTTCCATTATGTCGCCACTCACTCCCTCAGTGAAGGTCGGGCCTACTTCTACTGAACCTCCACCTTCTGGCACCGAGCATCCAAGCACCACCATTTCTGCTACACCAGCTACTGCTCTCCCTGCGCTATCACCATCAACAGCTGGTCCCTCTTCTATTAAACCATCAACCGAGTCACCCTCTACTTCATCGGATCTGCCCACAGAGCCAGCCCCTGCTACTGCACCGACACCTGGGTCGGGACCTGCAGGTGCTCCCTATCCCTGCACGTATTCCCGGTCACCGATATTGCATATTATCGGGTCCGACGATTCTCTCGTCGGTAGATACATTTGAGTGGCTGAAATCTTGACAGAAGCATTCCACAACAACTTGGTATTTGGGAGGATTTGGAGGCACTTTTTAGGAACACCCCACTCATAGCTATTTTCCAGGTCATCACTCAGGTTTTTCGTGATTTATTTTTGGAGTTCTCGGCCTCGTTTGAGTTTGATGGAGTGGAGTACCGGGAGACACCTAGTGATTCAGTGCCTGTGGTACGGTTCCGGCTAGGCGGTCGACGTTTCTCCCTCACTATGACCGAGTTTGGCCGACGGTGCGGCTTCTACCCCATCCTATCACCACACCCCCCCCCCCCCCGTTTCTACCTAGACCCGACCAGAGCGCTCTAATCTTGTTTCCATGTGGCGGGAGATCACTGGGCCTGACCACTGGTATTCCCCCACTTCCCAGAAGAGAACTCTTATCACCAACCCCATCCTTCACTTCACCCACCGGTGTTTTAGTGCCATCCTGTTTCCCCGCCGTGAGGATATGGGAGTCGTTACCGGCCGTGGCATGGAGATCCATACCTGTGTCATCTGGAGCGACTACCCGGACCTCCCATATCTCGCCGCCTCCTATATCCACTCCATGTTTACCGGCCGTCAGGGCAACCTGAATTGCAGGTTTTACACTACCCGCCTCGGCCACCACATTGAGGTATTTGAGCCCTCTTTGCCTCATGACCTGTTAGGTTCACCCCAGCGGATGGAATTTCTCATGCTCATTCGCATGGGGATGGTCTGGATGAAGGGGGGTGCCTACATCCTTGCCCAGGCTCGCCCCTAGCCACCCGCTGACCCTCCTGCCCTAGCTGATTTCCATGATCCTCATTCCCCATCCCCTCCAGCTTCTTAGCCTCACCCAGCTCCTACTGACCCCACTTCTTCTGACCTTCATTCTTCTATCCCTTCACCCATCCCACCTTCCCCCGCACCCTCAGTCGATCTTTCCCTTCCCCACCACCTAGCCACGATGGAGCAGGTCATGGGTCATTTCATCATCCGACAGGATTAGATGGAGCAGCGTTTGCCTCATATCATCGGCTTCCAGGACACCATTACACGACATTTGATTCGTCTCGACAGCCGCCAGGACTGCATGGAGTAGCTGTTGGTGCATATTTCTCAGCATCTTAGCCTTCTGTTGCCTCATCCACCTTCCCCTGCCTCTGCTCCTTTCCCATCTGCTGCTGCTCCACCTCCCTCTCCTGCGTAGGCCACAGATTCTGTTCTGCTATCTACAGTAGTTCCTGCAGCTACTCCTCCTGCCGCCACCACTGCTGCCGGTCCAGGGCCTACTGTGGAGATTTCTTCACCAATTTTAGCACCTGCAACTCCTACTTCTCCAGCTACCCTTCCTGGTGCAGCTTCCGAGCCTCCCACTTCCACGGCTCTCGCGCCATCTCTGCCAGATGGTTTTGGATCAGGATGATGTCTCCCCTAAGGCGACCCCATGATAGTTCCATTTTTATTTATCTTATGTATCTCATTTGTCATTTTCTGTGCTGTGATGTTATGCATGTTTACAGTTTTATTTTTCCTCGACAGTCACAGGTATCATGGAGCGCCTTGGGAATCACTTTTTTACGAGGTGATTATTTTTCAATTTCTATTGTCTTTCTTTTTGGATTTACTACTTCCACTGATTTTCCTCATTTTCCCCCCATATCTCCCACTTTCCAATCCTTTCCCTTAGTATTTCACTTGGTGGACCATGTGCGGTATTAAGTGTGGGGGAGCCTCTCTCTATTTCCCCTTAGTCTTTTCCCTTTAACTAATCTATGAGACATCATTATTAGATTTTATATTTTAAAAATTGTGGCAATTTTTGATTAAATCATATTTATAAATGCATAAGTTAACAGTATGATATTTTTGAGGGTTGCATGTTTATTTTGATTTATGAGTGATTTAAAATGATTGTTGATATAGTTTCAATTGAAACTTTTAATCCTTGATTAATTACATTGATTAGGCTAATCGTTTATATACATGTCATGACCATATTGTCCCTTTATTATGTTTCCACTTCTGAGAGGTATTCTAAACCCTTTTTCGTATTTCTTTTCTAAATTCCCTCTTTCTTTAGAGATTCTTAGGATATGCTTCACTACCAGAATTTGCAAGTTTTCTTTTCAAAACATGAAGAAATTTTTGAATTACATTAACATGATTGAGGAATTAGATTGTTTCAACCCCTTTATCTTGAGACCTACCCTACTTTTGAGCTTCGTTAAGCCCATTGAATCCATGAAAAGCTTTTATAGGAAGCCACGTTACAAGCCTATTTCCCTTCCTACCCTATTTCTTTTTGAACTTTGCATGATTATTCATTTTGGAGCTTTAAAGAGGGAGTTGCAAGTACCTGGAAAATTTTTGTGCACAACCATGAAATGATGTGTGGGGGAGTGCCTCTTGATTATTTTGGGCATAATTGGTTCCAAAAAACTACTCATTGTAATTCATAAGTGATTACCTTGTACATAAAAAAACAAAAAACAAAAAAAAGGGACCTTATGGTCTTTTACTCATGAACCCTACTTGCCTAAGGAAGATGGCGTTGATTGCAACAGCATTTGACTGCGCTTGTGAAGGATAAATTTTCATTGAACTTACTTTGAATATCATGCAATGTTGCTTAAATTAATTATCCTTCCTTTTTCAAACCTCAAAATTTATTTTTTACATCTGAACCTACCAACCCTTAGCCATAGAGACATCTGAACCTTATTGATAATGCCCTCATGATTTTTGTAATTCAATTTTTTTAAGTAGAGAAAAAGATATCTTGAAAACCTATGGATAGAGTATATATACCTTAGATTGAGCATAACGTTGAATAAAAACATCTTGAGTGTGGAGTGTGATTTTAACTGGTAAGGTAAATCATCATGTGGCATGATTATTTTTGAAAGGTTGAAAAATGTGTTGAAAGAGGATGTGAATAGTTAATTGAAGTATATATGAGGCATGATTTTAATATCTTATGAATTGAATTTGTTTGTGACTTTTATAATTTTCCTTAGTAACTTTTTCGTTTATATTTTTGATTAATTGAATGAATTCTTTTTAAAAAGTGGAGGCTCATTTTATTATATGATGAGATTTTGCTTGAGGGTAAGCAAACAACTATGTGTGGGGAATTTGATGCACCCAATTTGTGTATACATTTTCCATATATATTATTGAAAATAGAAAAATGTTTTCAGAAAATATCTGTTGATTCATGCACATATTCTTTCATTTTGGTGATTCTGTTTACTTTCAAGAGCTTCTTGGCTAAAATACACAAATCAAGGGAAGTATCTAGAAATTAAACAACTATAGGGAGTGTACATTATATACAAGCTGTGTACATCCAGACAGGGACACAGATCGAAGGAGGGAGTACATGCCCATGTTACCAGGTAGCAGCTATATGCCGTGTGAGGCAGCGTTACACATAGTGTACTACATTCTAGAAGAGGTTGTTTCCTAGAAGAGTCTACACGCCCATGTTGCTGTTAAAGGAGACACAACGTGTTCCATTTCTACACGTCGTGCCTACTATTCTAGATGGGGATTGGTGGAAAAATTTTGATACTACACGCCGTGGATGGCGGTGTTACACACCATGTACACTCAACTATCAGGCGGCGCCATGTTCGAAGTCAAAGACAGCGTGTTAGGCTGCCTACCAGTAGAGAAAATGGCACCCAAAGTGCGCTGACGGAAGTACACAGCGTGTACTTTCTATACACGCCGTGTAATTTATTTGTCTATAAAAAGAGCCCTTGGACTTCGGATTTTGGAGTTCAAAAACCATTGGAGGAGATAAGAAGTTATGATATCGTCGTTCCAAATCCACCGTAGTGTCGTAGTTCCACTATTCCACCTATCGACACCACTCCTCGAGGATTACACAATGAATTAATCAGGTATCGAGTGCATTGTCCCTATTATGACTTCCATGTGTAACTAAACCCCTTGTGTTGGGGATGTGGACGAAGAAGGATTTTATTATGTTGTAATAATTTAGATAGTTCTGTTCATTCTTCTTAATTCTTATTACTCCTCTTAAATCATTGCTAAATATTACTAAGAATTCTGAGTCAGACCAAGGGAAGAATTCTTAGCAATATAAAATAAGAGTAACTTTTCAAGCATTCATGACCATTGAAACGGATTAACTGATTCATAAATGGACAGAACCAAATTAGGAATTGAGAAACACTCACTACCAGACCAAGGAGTCAATTTGTTCAATTCCAAACAAGAGGAACTGGACCAAAGAAATATTGTGATAAAAGTAAATCCATAATTTTGAATTATCAGGAACAACACAACCATTTAAGCAATCCGAATAAGAACTCTTTAATCACCACAACCCCAACACACTTTTCTTTCAGTTAAATTAGCTTTAAATCACTTTTGTTCCCTTTGAATTATCAATCATTTTCTTGAAGTAAGTAAAACAATTTCACTCAATCCAAACCAACCAATCCACTCTAAATTCTGCTTGTTTCACTATATTAATTATAAACTCAACTAAACCAACGCACTGCCAAAGTTCCCTGTGGATCGACCCTGCACTTCAACTATAATGAAGTTTTAAGAGCGGGTAATAATTAATTTGGGGCACCAATAAAATACTTTCGGTGAAACGACCGACCAATTATGGCCCTCACATTCTCCTTAATAAAATTATTCTCCTAAGGATATACATAAATGAAATGGGTAAGATAATAACCCAGTAATTGGATGAATAAGGGAGATAATATAATAAAACATGACTAAGAATAATATTAATCATCATAACATACGCATGGGAATATTATAAACACCATATGGGAAACATTGGATAAGTCACAGAATGATTCAATGTAAAAATATTTAAGATCAACTATTAGTGGTCAAATACCACACATATTTGTAAACAAAGATAACACATTGTTCATTGCTAATATATCGGAATAATCATAACATAATAATTATTAAAACAATATATCATCATTATCACATATAATAGACATTATCTCAGGAGATAAATCACATTACCCAATTCCTTGTAAGAATATATAATCACAGGCCCACCCATCAAACTATAACATTTACATAATCATGCATGCTACATAGAACCTCTTTAAATATAATTCATGAAGTAACTGATCTAAAAGAATGGGTCCCAAAAGGATTCAATAAACAATTATTTAATGAGTAAAAATGTTTTTCTTTAATTGAAATTTTATAATAACATATTTGGTATAATAATCCTCATTGTTTACGGAATAAGAAATTACTCAAGATGGGTCACTGTGTTGATCAAAAAAGGTATTCTTTTGGAAAAATCATTATATTATTCATACAATATGATTTTAAACATTTATATCCATGAAAATTAAATGCATGAAAAACGAAATTCTGTTAATGTGATATTAAAATGATACCAACCTTGATATTAAGAATGAAAGAGGACTAACCTAATGAACGGAATTATGGTTCAAGAATATTGTCACCTTATTCCCAAAAGTGTTCTACACTTACACATTGTATCACAGATAAAAAATTAGATTTATTAATTACGTAAATAAGAACCTCTTATAAATGTATTATGTATATTATAATTTTATTAAATAAATTTATGTCCATTTTTATTAGTTATAATCATCAGATTCATCTATTCGAGAGCATTTATAATCATTGTTTCATAGACTATTTACCTTTAAATAATTATGGATGTTCACGTAAAATAAGAATAGTTATAAAAAAATTATATTATCTTTCATTAATGAACATATACATGTTAAAGTGGTATCATATATAAATATATATTATATCATTTTTATGCACTAAGTAGAAAATAAATAAGAATTTTTTAGTTTATTTTTTTGTGTTCACCATCCATAAAAGAATCATTTCATTTTGTTAAATTTTATAATAAAATTTTAGTTCCATAACACTGAAAAATTTATAATATGAATATTAAAATAATTTTTTACAATAATAATTTTTTTATGACATTCTATGAATGTGCTAATGTATAATTAAATCTTTTCGTCTAAGAAGGGGTTGGTCAACACATCCCAGATGATGTTTTAATTATTTTGAATAAAAAGTGGAGGGATGATATTTGATTATGTATATTACAATAATGAAATAAAATTATAGTATATATATATATGATAATATAGTTATTACGACACTATGATCAAGGGGAGTTTAGATGAGGATAAGAAAATTATATAATTTAAAAGTAAAGGATTGATGATTTTATCTCTTAGATGGTTTCCCTTTGAGAACATTCATAAGGCACAATGATTTTTTATTTTTTTTATATTTGTGTCTCCATTATGTGGGGAGGTAGCTTATGGTGGAATTGGGAATAATTTAGACAATCATTAAGGCTTTGAATGCACGGGATGAAGAGATGGCAGGGTTTTATTTATATGGGAGGAGAGGGGGTTTTTTATTTTTTATTCATTTGTTTGCTATTTTGGATCAATTTTTTTTATTTTTGATTATAATGACTAAATATAACAAATAAGGATATTTTAAGATAATTGTCCATACATCATATATACATCATCCTTGAATCAAAACATTACATATTAAATGATATCAATAATTTCCAAATTTTAATTTTCATTAGAAGATAAGATATTTTAAGAAAATATAGAAAATTTACCCTAAGCATTATTCGAGGTGTATATTTTAAAAATGTACATAGTTTTAACAATATATATATATATATATATATTTGAAATTTATTTTTAATATAAACTAATAATTAAAATCAATAAATACCAATTTTAATACTAAAATATATTTTTTCCATTTATAAAATTAAATATAGTCTCATAAAATAATATTATAATTATAATAAAACACAATATTAATCTATGAATATATTTTATAAAATTAATTTTTCTAAATCATTATATTAAATAGAAATTTTTATACAAAATGATATGTTTTAAAAAAAATTTAAATAATAATTTATCATTTCAAAATCATTTATTTACTCATACCATAATATAAATATATCATATTTTCATATATATTATATCTGAATTTTATTTATACTTTAATAAGATATTAACTATTATAATGGATAGATTGTATTCCTGATGGTCATATTATTATTCCAATTTTCAGAATACTACTCCATCGGTATAGGTTCCATAGTTTCTATAAATATCACATATTCTATTCTTCATTTATTCGAATAATGTTTTTAATGGGATCTATATGTGATACATCTATTTTATGGGATGATTATTAGAAGGAAATTTCCATTGATAAAATTTTAGGACACAGTGTTCTTCACCCCTTTTTATATTTCTCCAAAAAACAATCTTTTTACATATTATAGTGAAAACATGCAAGGGTACATCTCCATCACTGCATCATCCTGTTCTCAGGTTACCCCTTCATATTTATGGTTTCTCCATTGTAACATAACTAGGTGTGTGGTATTGTTGTGTATAACCATGTATCTACAATCCAAATACATTACCATCATCTCCTCATAAGATAGATCATATTTTATTTTTAGCACATGTGAGTTCAGTTCATGTGAGGGATTTAGTAAGTGCTTCTTCAAGAGAGATACATAGAATACATTATACACTTAAGACATTATTTTTGGTTGTTCATGATTATAGGACACTACTAATAAAAGATCAAATATCTCAAGGGGGAATATACCTTTAGCAAAGATGCCCATTACTTCCTGACTGCCTAACTCTATCGGATGTTGATATTCAATAGAAAAAATTATCTCCCACTTCAAACTCTGAATCAATTTGATGGTTGTCAGCATAGATCTTCTAAAGAATCTGAGCATCTTTTATGAGTTATTAGATGCCTTGATCCTTCTTGGTCATCTCTTGGATAAGATCAGCTACAATTACCTTTTTTTAGAAACATCTTCCCAACAAGCGGGAGTTATACATCTATTCTAATATAGAGAATTATATATGTCTATATGAATAGTTGAGTTGAATATGTTGTGGAATGATAACTAAACTAATGGGAGATAATGATCCCATCATCCATTGTATTCCATTGATAAATATCTCATCTTGTCTTCAAAAATTAGAAGAGACCTTTTAAATTGTCCATTTATTTAGTGGTGAAAGGTCGTGTTGAAATTCAATTCACTACTCTAATAATTTTTTTTGTATTCTCTAGAATTTAGATGTTAAACACTGATTACAATAATATAAGATAGAATTTGGAACCCCATGGAACCTCAAAACTTCCTTTACATATATGTCGTTAATTTGTTCAAGTGATAAATATTCATGATTATAAATTAAGTGTGATGTCCTGATGAGTTGGACCATAAAAAAACATATTTCATTACATCTGTTGGATGTCTTCAAGATACTTGTCAAAAAAATATAGAGTGATGTTCTCACATTTCCATAGGGTTTTAAGAAATGTTTTAATCATCTTTATAGACATTTATATCTGTGATTTATCTTTCTAACATATCAAACACCTTGAGATATACTCTAAAATATATTTCATCAGGTTATCCAACAAAATGTGTTCTCAGTGATCAAGGTACATCTTAGTACTTCGGGGATGGATATAGAAATATGAGATAATTGCATTATACAATTTAAATGCCTTTTTCATAGTTGATTAAGGAACATAAATCCATATTCAATCATAAATCATTCTATCACATTCAATATGGTACTCTTGTTAATTCCCTTTTTTTAACCCCTTTCACCATATTTTGTCGCTCCAGGTGACCCCTTTGTGCCTCCATAATATTTTCTTGTATAGATGGTTGTGAAATCATATCGGGAAGGTATGACTTTTTACCTACGTTTTTGATTACGAAATAAATCATATTCATATCCACGATGATGGTTTCATTCATAATATACATTATAGATAGAGTTTTAGATTCTTTTCCTCTAATTGAATGAGCTACATTGTTCTCCTTTCCAGAATGGTAATTAATTGAGAAATAATTTTCCTTGATTAGATCTAACCATATCCATTGACACATGATAAGATCCTAATATGTGAATATATTCTGTAAAAATCTTTTTATATGTAGATATGTCACACTTATTACCATAATAGTAGAGCAACCCAATTATCGAGGAAAATATCAGAACTCCTAACTCTAGATAATGAGCCATGTTGTTATACTAACTAGTCTTCAACTACTATTGTGTGTATACTATCACATTATAATTTTTTAAGAGTACATTTCCATATAAATTATTTTATGTATATTTATATACCATAACTCCATCAAATCTATTTGGTAATGTGTGTACATGTGTCATGATTAACTACTTCATAATATCCTTATATATTTCCTCAAATTATTCCATCCAGATATTGTTAAACCCATTCTATGATAACATTGTTAGTGGGATATGAAATTGTGAAAAATATATAAAAAACACAAGTAGTACCCTCATATTCCATGAAATATGCACATTTCCATGAAACTAGTGGTTTAGGTCCATTCCTCAGTTGCCTTTTTTAAGGTCCCCAAAAATTACATCTCTTCTGATCACATGTCCTACGAATGTGACTTGTTGTATCCAAATTTCTCACATGATGAAATTGGAATTGAATTTCCCCTTTCTTAATGCCTTTAACACAAACCTTAAATATTTCTCATGTTCCCACAATATATTGGATTAGAAGAGAATATCATCAATAAACACTTCAAATAATATTTTGTGGTTTTCTCTAAATACATTATTCATCAGATCTATAAATATTTTAAGGGGAATTTTTATGTCTGAAGAGAATCACTAGGATTTCATTATCCCCATACATTATTTGGATTTTTTTTAATATCGTCCAAATTCAATATTATTTAATGATATCCATAATTAATATCCACCATTGAGAAGTACTAAAATCCTGAAAGATGGAAATACATGTCATCAATCTTTATAAGAGGATACTTATTTTTTATGGTGATTATGTTGAGTTCTCAGTAACTGATATACATCAGTAGTGATCTAGTCATTTTTTTAAAAATAGTACTATTAAACCCCATGGTGATACAATACGCCGTAAGAAACCTTTGTCCAAATTTTCATGATTTTTCTTCTCTAACACCTAATGTTTGATAGAGGAAATCCTCTATGGATATTTTCAGAGAAGAGTATCCCATGGTAAAGGTTCTATTGGAAGAACTACATCATGATATGGGGGATGTCTGGGAAACACATCAATAAATACATTCATTTACATTATCACTATTGGGATTTCCTAATGTTTGATGACATCATTCTATACAACCATTTGGGGGAGATATTCTTCCCCAAAAGGTATCAAATCCAACCCTATTGAGGTATTATCCAAAGAAGATTCAAGATATTCATTTTATTTTAGAAGATAATTGTATTGTTTGTAATATTAAAATATATTTCATTTTACCGGTAGTCGATGTGTTCTCTATATAATGAGAGACAATCCGTTCTTGGTATAACATTGAGATCAACTATGGGATGAATTTAATGATTCTCTAGAATAATATTACAACATACACTAACATGGGATGATTCCATCCAATGGGATTCAATGATATAACAACTATCTGTTTTAACATATATCTCTCTTTCACGGTATCAAGGCATCGATTCAATTGTTCAATAAATCATGAATTATTTAATTGAATGTGTATACCATGATTCGAATATGATATTTTCTATACACAAGTAAATATGATGTTATCCTTGAAAGACTTCATTTTCTTACTCCACTATAGCAGTACTAATGGAGAAATATTTCCCCAGTCTTTTTTCTTTATTGGATATTTATGTTGATTACCCTTAAGGACACATGGTTTAGTGAACTGGCTTGTCTAATTCCCTTGCTCACTATAGTTGATGTTTTGAACCATTGGTGGTACATTTGGAGGTTATATCCTTTCCTTCATCATTTTTTCCATCTTTTTTATATATCATCGACATTCATGATCTTGATGAACATTTATCATACACTTCAGTAATTTCTCCATCCCCTTGAAGAAATTCCCATTTTTATTCTTCGTAAATTTTTGACATGTGGGTTGTTGTATCCTCTATCTTCCTTTATCATATGGCCCTCCAGAATAAAGCTTCATTCTTCTACTATTATCTCTATAACAATGAGGCCATTCTACAAACTCCATTTCAACTTTAATAAAATGTTAAGACACCCCTTCATAACACCCATATTCATGGATTGCTAGGTCCTTTTGATGTTGTGTTTTTAAATATCTAAATAATATACTTATATTTTTGTAATTATTGATAACAAAACACAAGGCATATATTGTATACCTTTTGATGTTTAATTTGTTATAAATGATAGAATCACCATCCTTTTTCATTATCTCTATGAATTATGACTCCATATTTGTTTCAAGTGTTCAAGGAAAATAATTGTTATGAAATATTTTATTATATTCTTCGACTATATATATATATATTCTATTTATTCCTTTTGTTCGGTGTTCTGTTTTCAACAGCCACAATATATCGGCCACTCCAACAAAATGATTAATGTACACAGTCAAACTCAATTTAGAATGGTGGATCATTGAAAATATATTTTTTATTATCTTATCCCATTATTGCACAACAACATGATTAGAATATCTACTAAATGTCTGAGTCCATTTCCATATAAAATAGTAAATAACTAGATTATCCTTCTTAAGTGAAGTTGAATATTCCACTACGAATAATTTATTACTCATATCATGAGAAGGATGTCTAAGCATCTTCATGATGTTTTAACTCCAAATCACATGAAATTGGGGATTTAATTCTGGAATTCATTCCATTATCCCTCACATGAAGTTTTTTCCTAGTTTAACATAGTTCCAACCATTTTCCAAAATATAAAATATTTGAACAAAAGGAATGTTAATACAAAATGAATAAGTAATTAATTCATTTATGTAATTAAATCTAATTGAATATATTATCAGTTCTTTGTGAGTAAAATATATCTAAATAAAATATTCATAGATTTTTACATATGCATAGTCTTATATAAATGTTTTTCAATGACATTTTATAATCCTGACACCCATATTTACTAAACACTTCTTTGATACCAACTATTGCGATACTTTTTATCCTTTTACACTATTACAACTTTTTATGATAAACAACATAATAGAAATACAGAATACATGAAAAAGTATTTCTTTATCAGTAATATTAGTCTCATACAAAAATTTTATATTAAAAAACATAAAAATTATTTATTCATTATTCTCTATCTTATTACATTCCCTTGCATTCTAATTCATATAAGAAATCATGTGATAATATACATTAATGAAATGGGTGATCTAAAAGCCTGATAAGATGATTAATAAGGGACATGAAATAATATTACTTGAGGTAGAATAATCATCATCATCACAAAATAATAATTAGATCATTATGAACATCATAAAAAAATATTGGATGAGGGAATATATTTTGGAAATGCATAAAAATGAAACATGGTGCCTTAGTGGTAAAATAACACACATAGTTCAGAACAAAAATAACATCATGTTTCCACTTAACTTATTCCCATAATCCAAAAAACATCTTTATGAAAACATATTCCATCATGTTAACATATAATAGACATTTTCTCATGAAATAAATAACACTACTTGATGAATTTAATGTTTATTTAATTGTGGGATAACCCATCACTTTATAACACTTACATAATCAAGCATTCCACATAGAACATATATCAATAACATTCATGAAGTAACCCGTGTAAAGGAATGAGTATAATTAGAATTTCATCAAAAATAATTTAATTAATAACCTAATTGTTCCCAATGGAAATGGTATTATAATATATTTTTTAGAAGAATCATCATTTTCAATTGAAAATGATATAACTCAATTGGATTCAAGATGTGTTTAGAAAAACATTGTTCATTTGAAAACCATAGTGTATTTTTCAAAGAAATTTATTAAAAACATGAATACCCCTGAAAATAAAATGGATGAAAAATTAAATTCTGTTTAGATAATATTATAAGGATATCCACACTAAATTTTTTTAATGAATGTTGAATAACCCTAGGAATGGAATTTGGGTTCATGAATCACTTAACCTTATATATCAATGTGGTTTTTACTTTTACATATTATTCTAGATAATAATATTAGATTAATTTATTATTCAATTAAAAAAACTCTTCTATCTATATATGATATATTCTAATTTAATTATGTTTATATATGTCTATTTTGAGGATTTATAATGACCAATTTCATCATTTCTGGGGGTTTTATTTTCTTGGTTTCAAGGATTGTTTAATTGTATATATTTATAGATATTATTTTAAAATAAGAATAATTACATTAAAGTGAAATTATGGGTTATTAATGATATTATGGATTATTAAATTGTCTAACATTTCATTTTTCTAAGAGATTGGGATCATTTATTTGATACAACATTAATGATAAATTTTATGTTTATTTTTCTATTTTTTTCATCCATAATGAAATTATTTCATCTAATTAAATATTATGATTAGAAATTAGTTTAAAATAATTAAATAATTTATAATATGTATATAATAATCAGTTTTAACCATTATAGTGTTTTTATTACCAGCCTTTAAGGTGGTAATGGAAAATTAAAACTCATTTAACGTGAAAGTAGTTAATCGTCACATCACTGATGATATTTTAACATTTTAGATTAAATGGAGGAGAGAAGAGACTAGAAGATGAATATTCCAATAACATAGTAAAATTATAGTATATATATGATAGAATTGTTATAATTACACATTGGATAAGGGGATGTTAGGATAGTATAATAAAAGAAAATGAATTAAAAGGGAAGGATTGAGGATTCAACCTCTTTAATAATGTCTCCTAGAGAACCTCCTTAAAGAAACATGGATATGGTATTTTATTAATACCAGATAAACATAGAAATTGGGAAGAGGCATGGGGATTGAATTGGGCCATGATTATGGAGTATATAAGGCCTAATATGTGTGAGGATATGAGGTAGTGAGAGTGGTTTTTATAGGGTAGGATAGGGGTGGTTTGGATTATTTTATTAATTTTCTTAACATCTATTGGGTCAGGTGTATCAATAATATAGAATCTCATGACTCCACATATTAAATAGGGAATGAGATATTGATATAATGGTTATTATATCATCCATAAATCTTCCAGGACTCAATAATTCATGTATTTTTCTTATATAATAAATTCCCATAAATCAATATTTATCAAAAATTAAACTATATTGGAAAAATATAAAATTTTACCATACCTACATTCCATGGATAATATTTCCAAAATATACTCTAGTTTATAAAAATAATTTTCTAAATATGATAAATTTAATTTTTATATAAAATTTTCATTTATTCTAAAAATATTAATTTTAATATTATAATCAATTTTTGACCCTTTAAATAATTAATTAAGGTGTCGTACGATTATATTCTATTTATAATAAAACATAATATTTATTTTTGAATCTATTTTATGAAAATTAATGTTCATTTAAGTATTATATTAATTATAAAATTTAATATAAACATTTATGTTATACAAAAAAATATCAACAATTAATTTTTCATTTTCTAGAAATTTATTTTACTTATAATATTAGGATAATATATAATATTTTCATATATAAGATACCTAAATTTTATTTTTAGTTTTATAGGTTATGTTAAAATTATATTTTCCATATTACTATTCTTAATTGGTATACTACTAATCAAATTGTCATGTTATTATTATATCTATATAGGTTTCTTAATGTCTATAAATATCAGTTATGGTATTTTTCATATATGATAATAATTTTTTTAATTGGTTTATCTATGTTAGGATTATATATAATGCAATAATTATGAAAAGAAAAATTACATGGAAAATATTTGGGATTTAATAAAGCCCACATCCAAGAATTTAGCATTTTGAAATAGAATGATCCATTTAAAACATGGGGATACTGATTATGGTTATAATGGAAGTCTATGTAGCTATGGAGAATGAATAAAATCATTGAAGACTTACAAATTTTTTAATTTGTTGTGCCAAAATTTTTGTAGAACAAGAACAAACAAAAAACCAGAGGGGCTACCTTGCAACGTTTATTCGTGGAGCCCTCGCTGCACTGTGGCCGACACAAGGATTTTCCTCTATAAAGTCGCCAGAGAGAAAGGAGGTGGGAGGCTCTGTGAACCCGTGTGACGTTTTCGAAGCCACTGTAGATCAAGGATGTGGGAGTCTTCATGAATCCATTTTATGTTTGTGAAGCCGAAAGGGGGCAACGAGGCGGGAGGCTCTGTGAACTCGTTTGACGTTTGCGAAGCTACTGCAGAGCAAGGAGGTGGGAGGCTCTTCGATTAAATCAAAATTCCACTTGTCTTCACACCCAACATGATATTCTTGATGGTGCTTCTTTCCTATAAATATCGGTCTCCCCTTAACCCAATGGATGTATCCTCCAACCATTGGTGATCATAGCTCTCAAATCAAGACATAATTTCTGCTCTGTGAACCATGATCTTTTCAATGTACTTTTACATCATGAAGTGCCTCCCCATTTTTTGGAATTAAACATCTATTCAAATAGGGATGCCCTTCGCAGAGCCCATAGCCTCAGCTAAAGAAGGGGATTCCCAAGGGGGCTCTTTATTCGTGGAGAACTTATGCTTCACGAAATACCCTCCATGCACATGTGACCAACATGGTAAGGCATGGCCACTATGCTTCATGAAGCACATTTCCTCCCAATGCTATACTTCATATGGAACACTTTATTCATGAAGCACTACTCCGTTAAATCCATTCCACTTCAAGAAGTACCATCCATATGCACCAATGGCCTACACCTATTATAGGACACTTCACATCGCAAAGCATACCCATTATTGAATCCCCACCTCTACATAGATAACCAGAGTTTCAAGAGGCTTCTAACTATGAACGCCTTTGTTTTGATACTCCTTTCCTCATTCAACCATCTAGGTTTGCAAAAAGTGATTTCAATGTCCCTTGGGCGGTACATCCCATTGTTTTGCTTCACCTTATCCTCCTTCGCATAGGGACACTAATAGATATTTCTTCTTTTCATAGCCATGCTAATGTGGACCCATCAATGGATCACTCCATAACACCACCTCACCACAGCATCGATGAATCCTTTCCTTCCGCATGGGATGGGAGGTATCAGTTATGTATATCCTAAGGGGTGCGGTGTGAACCCACCTCATCCGAGATGTAGGAAGTTAAACTGCTAAGCACCATTATCCTCAGCACATGATATTAAATTGTGGCCTCACCACGTTTATCATACATGGGTTTCCCTGAATCGGACATTCTCTATGCCCATAGATCTCCACGAAAGTGAGATCATTCCTCATATGGAATGAGATCCTCTTCATCGATGTGTCGTCTATCTACGGGGAAAGGGAAACCACCTTGGTGTAAGCCCCTAGCCTTTCCTGCGGGAGGCAGCATCTCTGCTTCTATATTCTTCCAGGACAAAGACTAGAAAGGGGGTATGGGCACTGGATCCCTCCTCTCTTCCATTCCAAATCTTTCTCCATTTGAGATTTTTCACCACTATGCCTCCTCCCTGATGTAAGACCCAATCTCCATCTCCCTAAGCTTCAATCCATCGGTAAGACAATGTTTCATATTTGGGCTGTGGACCACACGTAATCCCCTGTTTTCATTTTTGGGATGCTATCCATGTGTAAGCCCCATTCCACTTCTCACAGACATACCATTCATGACATGATCATAAGGTCTCTATTGCCTAATGTTTCTCACACCTAGAATGACTCACGTGGGATTAGTGTGTGCACCAACCAGGACATCCTCCCCCAGTCATCCTAGAGTGAAATCCCTAAACCCATTATGAACTATGTGGACATTGATCATTTCCATTTTAAGGTACGTAAGAAGCCTCTATGAGGTTCAAGCCCCACAACCATTGGTCCTTAATCCCTTCACGTCGGTTCACCAACTTTCCTAAACCACATGGACTTTGATTCTTGCCAAGGTAAGGTACATTGGAAGCCTCCCTGAGGATCAATCCTAAAAATAATTTGTCCCGACTCTCTTCAGGTCGGTTCACCGAAACACATTCTGAACTATATGGACTCTGATCTGTTTCATGGAAAGGTACATAGGAATCCTCCCTAAGGTTCAAGCCCAAAAACCATTGGTACTGACTCCCTTTATGTTAGTTCATCAAAACCCATTATGAACTATGTGGACTTTGATCTTTGCCATGGAATGGTATGTTAGAGGCCTCGCTAATGTTCAATCCCGCCATCTATTGGTTCTGACCCCATCATTTCGTTTTACCAAAACCCATTCTGAAATATTTGGACATTGATCCTTGCCAAGGCTAGGTACGTATGAATCCTCAATGAGGTTCTGGCCCAACATCTATTGGCCCGACCCCCTTCACGTCTATTCAAAAAGTACCTCGAGCTACTTGGAATTTGATCCTTTCCATTGCACGGTACATAGGATTCCTCACGTGGGTTAAATCCCCAAAAATATTTGTCCAGGCCACTCTACGTCGTTGTACCCCCATCCTTCATGACGTTATACTACACACCCCTTTTGTGTCGCATGACCATAAATTGTACCTCATCTAGTGGAAAGTTGTTGTGCCCTCATCCAATTGTAATATGTTGTGATCATCACACAACGGTAAGCAATTGTGATCCCCATTTAGCTGTAAGCAGTTGTCAACCCAAACCAGCATTAAGACGATGTTTTCCCTATTGTTGGGACCCATATCTCAGGTATTTCCTAGTGGACTTAGACCATCTTCAGGCTGCTGATAATGCAAAAGACCCAATATATCATCAGGTCATTTTCCTATGTGCACACCCCAATCCTATAACCCATCCCGAACTATGTGTACCTTCATTCTCTACCACAAGATATGTAGGATGTCTCTTCAAGTATCAATCCCAACATCACTATCACAATCGGGTCGACTCCATCTCATTATCGACCCACTTCAATTAACCATCCATTATCCTTATTGATTCTTACCTGGGCCTCCAAATCCTGGTGAAATCATGATAATACATTTCCCATTCATTTTAGAAACAATTGGTAACTAACCATGGGTTATCCCCCATATTAGTGTGTCCTCCAGGGGTCACACCCATCTGATCCACTCCGGTCAGTGTTCTGATAAGCCCAATCTGTCTCTGCTAGATGTTAAAATCACGGCATACCCTGTGATAAACATGGTAAGATGAGGAAAACCTCTAAGACATTCATATGGAATATAATTCCCCACATTTGACATGGTATGTCTCGAGTTTCCTTACCTTTTATAATCCCTATAATAAGGGAAGAAACCAAGACACACTAGTCTTCCAGCGTCTAGACCTGCCATTGATGTCCAACGTGACTACTCCCCCGACCGAAAGTTTCTACCCTGTACGGACCCCTTGGAAAGTCCCGACAGAAGCAGTGTAATTAAATAGCATCCATGAAGATATGACACTAGGAAGAGGTTAATGAACAACGTCTTAATCTATAAGGGAGAATCGAAATAGGTGACTAGTTTCGAAGAGGAATCCACTAATGGTGGAACTGACATCCCATAAACTTGTTTAGATCAAGGAGAAAACATCCTTGAGTAGGTGATAGACACCAACACCCTTTGGAAAGCGGGAATATGGGGAAACAATCAACGCATCCTTATCCTCCTCAAACAGACGGATGCGTGCGCCCCGGTGAAAGTGTCATAAATATAAATGGTGAACTAGAAAAAAAGATTATTCTTCTCAATTTGGATATTAGTAGACTTTAAGGAATTGATAGACTAGCGTGTCACCATATCTAGTTACCTTGTGTCGGGTCCGACCAAGAAAATTGTGGGCACGGTGTGAAACTCACCAGAATTCGCAGCAGTTTTAATGGTTGACATCTCGGTCTACGACATTGTCAGTTTGGGTCCTTCTTACTAGCCATGAAAGACATAATGGAACTGAGGCACTAGACGTCGATTTCATTGTTTCATCACTAATGGTTTATTCTCCTTACATTCATGAACTAAGCTGATACATTAGGAAACTATTTTCCACCCACTCACCGATGTAGGGGTAAGGGAAACACCAAAGAAGCAATCTCGTATGGCTCGACCGTATCTGCAACTTCTTCCACACCCACAACATCTGGGAACCCACGCCCCATCTCCCCTTCTAAATTCATTAAATGAAGGATGATAAGTGACCTTGTATTCCTATAATAGGTGGAGGGGATTTTTATGACTCGGGATATGGTGCTCCGGGATTTAGAGGCATCTTCAACTCGTCTCCACCACCACACCCAAGGGTTGCGCATGGAGCCACAGATCCCCACACCAATGTAAAATCATTTCAAGAGCCTCTCCCCAGAACACTTTGATTGATCCTTACCCTACACAGATGAGTTGAGTGATTGTCGGGCCATCTTGGCCAGTATATCATTTTAGGGGGCCCCCACGGAGGGCTCCAACTAGGCTGCGCTTGCATCGACACCATGTCCCATGAGTCGAGGAGTAGGTAAGTTATGTGCTTGAACTGCGGGACCTAGTCCAACTGACCCGTTGCTAGCGTCGGGTGCAGGACAAGAAGGACGCATTCTAAGGGGAATCATCATCAACAACTATTTTGACTCACACCACAGTAGATGTATATCATCATCCCCCTATGTATGCTATGTAGGGGAACTAATATACAATGCCCGAATCGAGGCCCTAGCCACCCCTTGGGAAGGCTGGGTCGACTCTCTGGGTCATCGGTGCGTAGAGTGCCCACCGCGGACCAACCCACAACAATGACACCCAGTACAGAGGTCCTCCCCATACCTCCACTATAGGAAATGCGGGTCCTCCCTAGTTCCATGATCGTCATGGAGGTCTGACCCATGGCACCTTTAATCTAAATGAGTGTCCCCCCATGACAGTGACACACAGAAAAGAAGTTCTCTCATGTTCATTGTGGTTGGTATGGGGTCATCCCTCTTGCCACATACCACCGGTATGGAGATGTTACACATCTGATCAATCTCTAATGTGGGGGCCCTACCCATGTGCTTGCAGCTGCTGGTGATGGCCCTCCCCACCATATAAATTAGAGAAGTGAAGGTCATATTCACTTCATCGGCACCCAGCACGAAGGTCCTACCTATGCTCATCATGACAAGTACGAGGAATCTCTTTGGTCTTTTGCTTCCATAGGGAACATGCATATAAGACCTACCCACTCTCCTACCTGCTCCAGAGGTGGACCTACCTACTCCAAAACATCCAATGGAGATCCCCTTTACACATCAACAATTGGATAGGGAGATCCTCTTCATGTTCCCATTGATATCTGTCCAAGTGAGCCTCGCACCTCATCTCACTTAGGCAGAAATCCTCCCCCCCATCACCAGTACGACCGAAGGTCCTCCTCGTGCTGGAAATTTACCCAATCCCAAAGAAACATCCAAGGGCATGAGGGCAGGTCATCACCGCCATAAAAATAATACTGAGAAGATTCACATCAATATTAATCCAGTCTGATTCTATGATTCTGACGAAGAATACATCCTTGTGATGGAACCCTCACCTAGAACCTCTTGGTCTAGGTCCAGGACAAGGAAAAGGCACATCCACGTCATAAAGCCAGTTTTTTCAATCCATCAGATTCCCATCTCCCTACATAGGTATATCTAGGATGACAAAAATATTGAAACTCCACAGGTTCCAGCTTTGAAATTGCCTCTATCATCACCAAAAGCACCCTATACCTCAACTAGAGATCACAGAGAGCTATTCTGTGGTCTGATGGTGGACGAGAAGTAGTGTAGTCCATCACCGGTATCGGTAGCCATTGGACCAAAAATTTTGGTCGTCATCACATCATATCTTGATCAGGTGGCTACGATAGTACACTCTTTGGAGGATATCTCGAGATACAGTTTCTTATCAGCTCTCTCTCTGTATTCTCCCCCTACTATCCTGCAACATAAGCGGTCAACTTCAGTACCACAATCGGTTCCCCAGCTGCCTACGATTGACGAGTGGGGAATAAAGGGATATAACCTAAATCTAAACCAAGAAGCTTGTGGGATATTCTAGTATTAGGCCATTTCAATGAGATTTTTTTGGTCAGTTGCACCACTGAATTTCAGTGCACCTAAATCCTTCTCCTAGGTAGAGGTCGAGTGTTTTCGCCAGTCCCTCTAGGTGACTCATTTCTGTCTTCATCATCAATGAGTAACCTAACCCATGATTCAGGAAATCTTCAAAGAAATTATTAAACAATTCCATTTGGTAGATTTGGCTGCACTCCCCATGCCCCAGTGCCCTGATTGACCAAGTATCCATTAGAACCTCCAACAACGATGCATCCAAAGCATTAAAGTACTCTGCAAGATAATCAAAGAGGCTTCTCAACATGTGAAAATTTGTGGTCGGGGGCAGTACATGGCCCTCCATTTTAGTTCCATCTAGATCTATCAAGATTATTCGTGCGACATGTAGAATATTCCTCTACACAGGGTCGTAGTTTACATGTTCGACCAGCCAGGGGGTGAGAACGAGCATGATATTCTTAGAGAGGACCTTCCCCCTAAGGGTGTTTCACACATCTTGGATCTGTTGTGAAGAATTACTCATCAACCAAAGAATATAATGGTTCATCATGTTCCCTCTCAGGCATTGGATCTCAGTTGAAATCCCAATAAGGGTTAGGATCACCTCAATGTTTTCAAACCCTCCAACCCATCTAGCTTAGTGCAAAAGGAAAAAGAAGATCCCAAAAAATCCATGTTGCATCAGAAAATTGAAGAACACAAGAATATGGTTGATGGACTCCTTGGGGAATGAACTATAGAGTAATGACCAGACTACGTTGATCCTTGGTCGGGGCAGCTAGGTCAGGCAGAACTTCCCATTAGTTAATTACCTCCATGTGTCCATGACTATCCTAAGCACGCAAACATGGTTGAGGATGGAACTTATGGTTAGAGGGTGTGATATGTGTCTTCAAATCCTCTTGAACGACATGAAAATATTTGGGAAGCAGCTCTGGTTCCCCCATCTGCTCCATAGGTCATTTAAAAATCTTCTCCATGAGCCACTGGGCATGCTTATCATATTGAAGAACCTACCAAAACACTTGGGGTTAGGGATCCCAGTCAAGGAATGAAACCCCAGCCAAATGTTCCAAATGGTGGCTCTAATGGCCCAACTTGAGCCGTTGGAGTCGCGACAGGTGGAAATCCCGCCTGATCGAAAGCCTTATCCGATGTGGGTTGATAATATGCATGCACCCCAGGGATTCGGAAATCCCATCTTTTCCCCATTCAATACGACATAGGACCCGCCGTAACATCTGTCCCAATTCATCTTAATGTGTGGGCCCATCTTGGGAACTCCAGTGCAGTAGGTGTAACGCCCCGACCCCAGTTACCTAGAGTCGGTGCATTATTACATAACATTGGCATGATCACAAGAAAGATAAAATCTCGAAAGACCGATTGGTTTAGTAGCCTTGGAAACACTAGATATATTCATAAGTTTTACATTATATCATAAAACAAAAAACTACTACAACAACATATTGTCTCTATAATCCACACTCATATCCCCACATAATATCCCTGCAGGTCATTCATAACTTACTTCTTCACTTCCTGGGAAAAATAAAACATAGAAAAGGGGTGAGCTCAAATGCCCAATAGGATAACAATATAGCGGAAACTTTCATAAATAAGAATAAACATTTAAGTCAATGTATAACTAAAACAAAAGCCTTTCAAACATGAACTTTCAACATGTTATGGCATAAATAAAATGAAATAATGTCATTTACTTATTCACATGGATATTCTACTAATTGAATAATCACATGCAAAAATCAATAACTACTTTCATAATGTTGGAATGCATAATGATGAACTTTAATTTCTTTGTCAAGGCCTCGTCCCAAGACCTTGGGGCTAACTGTAACCGGAACCCAACCCGGAGTGCCTCTAATAACCGGACACTAACCCAGAGTGCCTCTAATAACCGGACACCAACCCGGAGTTCCTCTAATAACCGAAGACCAAACCGGAGTTCCTCTAATAATCGGAGACCAAATTGGAGGGCTTACTTTTACCGGTCCCCAACCCGGAACATACTGTCTAACACATTCATCCGAATGAAAGGTTGAAATATAACATAAACATTCAGATTACAAATAACTTATGAAATGTCAATACTCTAAACAAAAACCATGAGTGACATAAGAATCACTTATCCACAGTCAATAATATCACAAAACCTTCAATAAAATATGGATGTTTTGTATCATAATAAATCAACTTCAAATAAGCTTAAAATCCATCAAATGATGTTGACATAGATGAAATCAAAACTATTTTATAGAAATATCTTTTTTTAAATCATTTTAAAAGTAACATAATTATAAATTAATACATTAAATTTGAAAATATTCTTATAAGCTTGTAAGGGAAGATTTGAAGATTTTATAACGGCGGAAAATAGTCGCACCCTCCGTATAAGTTAATAAAAACATTCTTACCTTAATTCTGTCGAAAAGGATAAAAAGGACCTTGTTTTGAAAACGACGGAAATATTCCTTTATAAACCTCTTATAAAAATTCAAACAAGGTTATAAATGACTTTAACCCATATTCTTGTAAATAATAAATATGTTTTGAAATACATTTCGAAGAAACATGGATGTGGATGATAAAGAAATCCCAGTAGATTATTACATATAAACAACCTCGGATAATGAAGAGATTGTGAAATAACCCTTACCAATTTGGTAACTTATGAAACATACAACCCATGAAAGAGGTATCATACAATGAATATATAAATACACATAAATTAGAGTGTATTACACAAAGAATATAATTATGGGCAGTATATACACCACACAAAAGGTAATGGTGGCAATATGGCATGAATCTCACGGGAATAAGTAGTGAGATGAAAACCCATTAGCTTGTACTTTTCCTTGGTTGGGGTTGGTTAACCTCCTGTATAATGGTGAAATAATTGTTATTAAATTATACAAGAATCATATATATTAATATGATATCATATATGATCTTTTAACATTGATTTGTTAATAATATCTTAGAATTATCGTCGTTTCGGGTGTTAACTTACTCATTTTCTTTTATATTTTTTGTTACATAAGCCATGTTTGTTGTATCTTATTCATATCCAGAATGATATAAAGTCCTTAAACATCATTTTTAAATCATCAAATGATAATTATACTTGAATGGATACGATGGAGAATGAATCTCATCGCATTCGTGGAGACGGTAGTCCGTACGTACGCACGAGCGACAATATCATTCTTTTGATATTAAAATAATATATAAATGGATGTTATATCATATATAAAGAATCATTAACATGTTATATTTATTATTTACATGATTTACACATCATTATTATACCCATCCAAATAATAATATATTGAATAACAATTACACCACGACGTGGAGACGGTAAGCCGTACGTACGCACGTATGGTGACATGTTATTCAAAGGGTGGATAGAATACTGAATATGGTTGTAACATATTTATAATAACATCACAGTATATATATGATACTGGATTTTTTATTTTAGAATGGTAACAACAAAGAAAGAAGAAGTGGAAGAAGAAAGGAACTTGAAAAGGGGTGGTGAAAACATTACCTCTTCTTCGGGTTCTTCCTTTTGATTTGATCAAAAGGGCTCCATAGGATGGCTTTCTGATCAAACTAAGGCCTCTAGGTTGTAGTTAGTGATGTTGGGAGAGTATTGGGGCAGAGTTTTTTCGAACCAAAAGGCTTTGATGGTGTGATGAAATGAGAAGGATGAGTGCCCTTTTATAAGAGGGGTGAGGGGCACCTTTGGAAAAGCTAGAAATATTAATTTATAATAAATTCATATTCAGTTTCTAATGGATAAAAAGTTGATTATTCAAAGGTTATGGTGGGGATGGGTCGAAAACAACTCATCAAATAGAAGTTAGACAGGTTTGGGTACTTATATTAACCTTATCTTTAAGTATTAACTCTAAGTTAATTAGTTTCACTTTTACAATGTCTCTTTGTATTTTTATATAATATGGTTAATAAACTTACTATATACATCCAAGAGACCCCCAAGTGGTCCATTAATGATTAACCTATCATGATATAAGTCTCTTGGCCGAACCTTAGATTTTTAGGAATTTAATATTAATTAATAATATAATATTTGTTTTAAGAACTCTTTTATGTCAATTTTGACACTATTCAATAGTTGATTTTTGTGAAACTCATAACTGATTGATTACTTCGAAAAAGTAAATTAAATCAATCCTAATATATCATATTATCCTAGAAAATTAGTTTAATTTATTAAAGGTTTCATATTATATTTATTTGGGTATTTATAATATCAATTATTTTAATTGTTCACTATTATAGTAATTACTGCATCATCATTGTGTCATAAATAAAATAACTTATTTAATGTATAAAAATTATAAATAAAATATCATTATGTAGGAAATATTTTTATCTTTATAATTAATATTTATAATCTAAAATCCAACATATATAACCCTATGTAACAATTGTTTTGCTAAAAGATATATGCTTGTGTCATTTTTGTATTCATTTTAACTTAATTAAAATAAAGTGTCATTATCACTTACAAGTGGATCCATGGGGTCCCAAAATCGACCCAAAGATGCCTATGGTCGAACATGTATCAACCAATAAGGCTAGGACACGTTTTAGGGTAATTTATTATTAGTATAATATTATTTTTTAACCCTTATTTACCAGATTTACCCTTAATCATGGTAAATAAAATATTTACCACAGTAATTATTCAAAATGTATAAAAATAAAAGTTACCTATTTACACAATTTGGACATCCTGATTCCAAATATGGAATCCATTTTTCTAAATTCAAAACAAAAAGTGGCAGAAATTAATTTAAAATTAATTCCCGCTGTCAAAACAAAAAGCGTGTTTTTAAGAGATAATAACTATCAAAAGATTGACACTTGTTTATGTTCGGTTTAATTGTAAAATTATGTTCAATGACCAACATTATATTAAATGGTAAAAATATATTCTAAATATACTTTAAAACCACTCAAATTCATAATTTATCACTATTAATTATTTTGATTAAAAAAGTTGTTTTTAATTAAAATTTAATAATTTTCACTATTCATCAAAATATGAAAGTTATCTGAAAAGTACCAAAATTTCACCTTAGGCTAAATTAGATATTCCGAATCCAGAAATGAAGTCCATTTTAAAATATAAAATATATATATAATTTCTAAAAGTAGGTATTACTATTCATAACGGCTAGTTTGATTGGTTGTGGTGTGTGTTAAAACTCAAGGTTGCGTACAACACACGCTACTGTATTATTCAAAGAAAGCGTACCGTGGAAGCTTGGGATGTTTCATTTTAAATTTTTGATGTCCCCATTTAGTCAAAAAGTTTGAAATATTGTATTTAAAAAGGGTTCACTATTAAAAGTTGATAAAAGTGCAATACTGAAAATGAATTTGTTCTTGCATTATATCTAAGAAACTCATAATATTGATTCTAAAATTATAAGGATTATATAAAGTTTAAAATTTAGATAATACTATTCATAACCTCTTTTGAATGGCTTTTTTTTGTAAGTCATGGTGTGATTGAACTCGGTGTTGTGTGTAGTGCATGTTATTGAATTATTTTGAAGAAATAACACACTATGAAATCTTGGGGTGTTACAGTAGGAGGCGGCCAAAATCCGATGCTTCATATAGAAAATGGAGTGGTTGGCATTCGTCTGGTACAAACATCTCCCCATCGGATCTTTAGCCTGCTAGGAATACCTCCATAGGCAATTACTCTACCAGTTTCGGTCTACCACTCAGAAGATGAGTATCACAAACCTCTTCAAGTGAATAAAGAGGCCTAATGAGCTTGTTACGGGATTTTTTCAACCAGTTGAAAGGCCACACATACTCCCTTGACATGCCTTTGACTCAGAAGAAACTACTGAAGATGTGCATAGGGAATGTTAAGACGGAACTGGTCCCCTCTTTGATCACCCAGAACTACCTCGGGGGGTTTCGAGACTTCTCTAAAAAGAACAACTTCTAGAGGAATCCATAAAACAAGCTAAGCATGCATGTCTGTTGCCTCATGAAATCCCCGTGAGAAGGGCCGCTGGGGCTGAGCCCATAGAAGAGGCTAAAATAGAGGCACCCGTGCAACTAGAGTACTTACCAGTGGAGCCCCCTACATAGACTCATCGAGGCCATCCACATCAGGTGCAGCCTCCGGCCCAGCAGAACCCACCTTACAACCGAAAGGTGCCCCCGCACAATGTGCCACCACCACCTAGGTGAGATAACCAAGATCTACCTGCTCGACAGTATCCTCCAGCACCATGTCAGGGTCAGTCTCTAAGGGACCCCTTCATAAATAGGAGGAACCTGACCTACTCGTTCAATGAGGGTCAAGTCTCCAGTTACATCTTTAGTGCCTTAAAGCAGTGGATTATACATTTTCTTGAGTGCATGAGGCCAAAAGAGGTGGACATAACTGATCTCCATAATTAATGACCCTACCACAGGATCTTGGGGCACACCCTAAAACAGTGATATGTGTTTAAAGAATAGATCTAAAACCAGGTGGATAACAACATAGTCGGGTTAGGATCAACTTCAGAACAGATTACATGTGTCTTTATGAGGCCAGATAGTATTAGTAGAAGCGGAGGTGAGTGGAATCCGGTGTCTAACAATGGGTCTAAGAAGTATAATGAATGGATGGCTCATAAAATAGTTGATAGTTCCCATGGTGTTATTCGTGCAATCCTAAATTGATCAGATCATTCAGAAACTGCATCTACTAATTTTTCATCATGTTCTAAGTCATCCCCTCCTCAGAAGAGAAAATACTGGTGACACAATAGAAAACAAAGTCCCCCATTGATGTTTTCAGCATCCAATACTCTTATCAACTTCCTGCCCTCATAAATGGTGATTTCTCCCATAATCTGTCCAGTAGTGGACCACACTTCGAGTGAGGATCATTGGTACACCCCGGATAGTACCATTGCACTGGTAAACCCCGACATATTCCTGATGGCGGCAGCACTAGGAGGATCCTCCCAACATCCCCTGCCATTTCTAGCATCGGTGGGTCCATGACTATATGGTCCATCAGAGTGCCTAAGTCAGTATTTACAGCTAGGTTGTGCATGCTACCGAAACTAGGAAGCATGCCCAACATAGAGACCAACACGTGCAACCTTCTCATCTGGTGACATCAGGTCCACCTTCACCAAAATTCCTATTGTTGGATCATGAGGAGCCACATCTACAGTGATGTGACGAACACACTTTTCTATGGATCAAACACAGTCATTAGGAATTCTTCCATTTGACACTCTACAGGCTTCGACTAGGGAGCTGTGGGATATTCCTATCACCAGTCACCCATTTGTCTAGTCGGCAGGGCCCACTATAACTCTTGTCATAGACCAACATCCTGTAAGAAGAAGTTCACACCAGTCATGGATGTATGATGTCCTCAATCATCATTATAGAATTCCAACAATGTTTCCTACCCTAGAGTCCCTTTGCCTATCATCAGATATGTGTGAGGCCCTTGTTTTGGCTTTATGAAGCCCTCTCCATTTTGAGTCATAGGTAGCAGCGGCTGAAAACTTCCATGTTGAGGTGGTCGAGCAAGCTGAATTCCATTCCATCATCTCGTTCTATAGTGAAGATGAAGGCTCTCCCATACTGGGGCACGTTTTCCCACTATACATCAGCAGTCATTTCAATGGCATGGAGGTTCATCGCTATCTTGTCAACACTTGTTTGAGGATCATCCAAATCCTGACTCCTAAACTGGGAAAATTGGGGTTTGCCCAAGGATGATCTATGTACCCCTGAACTAAGAACCCAAGGTTATGACAGGACGAAGAAGATACTAGTCGACAATATCTGCTTAATGACCTAGTTCGGTGGCCTTGTCGCCCACACCGAGCTTATGGTTGTCTTCCAAGACACCACCTACAATGAGTTGATGGGAAGTCCATGGATCCACCTGCATGCGATGATTGCCTCACCAGATCACCAGTGCCTCAAGTACTCCCTCAATGGTCGAGTGGGCGTACTCCAAGGTGACGCATCTCCTTTTGACATTTGTAAAGCCCACTATCTATATGCCGACTATTATAAGATAAATGACAAGAAAATTTAAGCAAAACTGGTTGATAATGCCATGACCGTGACCGACCAGTGGAGAGCTCATGATTGCACCAACATCTTTCTAATCCTCCAAATAGAGGCTAGAACCCCGGACATGGGGAAATTACTTGTTGTTTCGAGGGAAAATGGAGAACACCTTCCCGGGTCTAGGAGATTCCAAAAGATCACCTCATATTCCAACACAAATCAGGCTCAGTTGATCCTGGAGCCACCTACTCCAATTAGGTATCAGGATGTCTGCCCAATGGGAATCGTAATACATCACACTTGCTTGTTTCACCGGGATGGAAATAACCGACTTAAGCTGACGTGCCACTACTACTTCGATGTCATCATGAGTTGTCCCTTGGGTTGAAGACCATATGGGATCAGATGAACAACCTTCATCGCTATGGTTTTGGAAGAATTGGTGTTACCCGATGCTGTTTTCACTGTCACAGAGGCTGGTACCAGCCTCCCATCGGGATCTGTCGATTCAGTGGAAACTCATCTCGCTGAGGATCCCTCCTAAATAAGTGATTAAGAGGATTTAGAGGATTCTCCCCCCACCATTGAAGAGGTAATATCCACCATGATCGACAAATTGGTGTAGGTGAACCTCATTAGCGAGGCGGACACAAAACCCACTCTGATCAGTCCCCCCATGCCCCTAGAAGAGCAAAGGAAATACATAGACTTCCTTAAACAACACCGTGATGTATTCTCCTAGAGTAATAAAGATATTAAAGGACTATATCCTCAGGTATCCATCCACTACCTCGGTCTCCTGGAAAATCATTGCTGGTTCAAGTAGCCTCCTAGAAAGATGCACCATTCTCATGGTGCAATGGTTGAGGAAGAAGTTGATAATCTCATCAGAGCCAAATTTGTTAAGGAGGTACAATACCCCAAATTGGTAGCCAACATTTTTCCAGTTAGGAAGAAGAACAGACAGATCAGAGTCTGCATCGACTTCCGAAATATCAACCATCACAGTCTAAAAAATGATTTCCCCCTTCCTGTGATAGAATTGTTGATTGATGTTAAAACTGGGGTCCAAGACCTCCCTTTCATGCACGGGTACTCCGGGTATAACTAGATCTGAATATACCCTAATTATGAGTTGTCTATAGCCTTCATGGCACCAAAATGTACTTTATCATACCAAATCCTACCATTCGGTTTAAATAATGAAGGTTCCACCTATCGGCGGGCTATGAACCACATATATAAGCCAATCCTCAGAACAGTGGTGGAATGTTACATGGATGATCTTCTGTTCAAATCTCGCTAGTGTCAAGACCATCTCAATGTCCATAAGAAAGTGTTTGGTTTACTCCATTTCCACCACCTGAAGATGAATCTACTGAATTTCACCTTCGGGGTCACCTTTGGAATGTTTCTCAGCTTCATTGTTAGATATAGGGGATTCGAGATCGAACCAGAGAAGGTCAAGGCCGTTATCTAGATGTCACCTCAAAGAAACATCTGGGATCATCACGGTTTCCAAGGCCACATAGCCTACATACGGCGATTAATTGTGAATCTACATGGCATGTGAAATCCATTTTCTAGGCTCATGAACAAAGGCACAATTGAAAAGTGTGATGAATAATTTCAAACTACGTTTGAGTAAATCAAGAAATATTTATTCCAGCCTTCGGTGCTGATGCCACCCATTTTTGTAAAACCACTAGTCTTCTATGTGACCTCTCGGGAATGGTCTCTGAGATCCCTTATAGCCAAGAAGAAGAACTGGGGATTTGAGAACAGTCTCTACTATCATAGTTGTATGCCCATATATAAGGAGACCAGATACTCCCCTATTGAGAAGAGATTCCTTCCACTGGTATTCAAAGTAATGAAATTTCTGAATTGCCTCCAGCATCATGAGGTATATTTGGTTTCCCAAATAGGTCCACATAAGAACATATTGAACTGCCCCATGCTGATAGGTAGTATAGCTTGATGGGCTGTGATTCATTAATAGTTCGACATCAGTTTTGTTCCAGAGAAGGGTATTTAGAGGAAAATGTTTTCCGACATCCTTGTTTCTCAACCATCCCCCACAGACCCATCAGTAGGCCATGATTTTTTTGATGAGGCAATCCTCTCAGTAGACCAAGACATCCCATGTTGGAAAATTCTATTCGATGGTGCTTCCCGGATCCCCACTGGTAGAAGGCTCAATGACCCTAGGCTCAATAGAGTAGGCTTAGTTATTGTCCTCATTACACCATCATAAGCTATTCTAATGTATTCATTCATGTTGTTATAATGATTCGCCATCAATGAGGTAGAATATCATGCTCTCATTATCTTCCTCGTGCTGGCCCTCGAGATTGATGTGCCCCATTTTCATGTGAAAGGGTACTCTGAACTAGTCATCATGAAGATCAATGGTGACAATGTAATTAGAAATCCAGAGCTCGTACCGTTATTGGAACAAACTCTCCAGCTAAGGGCCTAGTTCCAATCTCATCCAGAAATTACTCATGTCCCACAATTTTAGAACTATTAAGCTAATGCCCTTGCCAGCCTAGTTGCGATACATGTAGAGCCCGAATAGGATGATCTGATTATCCATGTGGCACACTAGATATTCATTGTTCCTGTCACTCGAGATGATGGGGACAATCCATAGGTATTAAACCTTAACACCAACACCTCCACGCCTGGACCCCCATGTCCCCAAGATATGATGATTGAAGTGATTCATGACTGGAGAACCTCCTTTTTCGAGTACCTCCAAAATGGTAATATCCCTACAGATTTAGTCGAGTGCGAGCAAATTCGATGCCATGCTTTACACATTACCCTCCAGGATGGTCCTGGTCATGAGAAGATCCTATAAAAGTGCGATTTTTATGGGTTTCTCCTCTATTTCATTCAAGTAGTTGAGATTTACAATGTTATGGAGGAGGTTCATTAATGTTCCTGTGGGGATCATCAGACAATGCAGAAATTATGTCACAAGATCCAAAGACTAGGGTATTTTTTCCCTCCATGATCCATGGCTGCATAGAGTTATCCAAAATTTGTCAAGTATGAAAAATTCATGCCATCATTATGCATTTACCACCAAAGCCTCCTCACAATACCAATTATTCTTGTCCATTTGAGTTTTGGGGACTCGATGTCGTGGGAACACATCCACCAGCGATAGCTCACCAGTGCGGGTTCATCCTGACTACTACGGATTTCATCTCCATGTGGGAAGAGGAAGTTCCACTTAAGGAGTTCAAGGCCCATTCCATCATTGACTTTGTGATCTCCAATATCATCTACCAATTTAGAGTCCCTTACGTCAACCTCACAGATAACAACACGAACTTCCGGACTCCTATCCTAACGAAACTGTATTCTATGTAAAACATTTTTTCTAACCATACCTCCAAATATCATTCATAAGAAAATGTATAGATCGAGGAGCTCAACAAAACCCTCTTTAATATTCTTCTGAAAATGGTTGGTCAGAATAAGAAGAGTTGTCCTGAAAATCTCCCCAATCCCCTCACGGATTATCGGATGATGACTCATAATTCCACCAAGGTGACCCCATAGTCCATTGTGTATCAAACGGATGTCTTCATGCCCACCAAGATTCAATTTCCCTCATTGTGAAAAGTTGTCTATGATAAGAAAGAGCAAGATAAAGCAGGTGAAATCTATATGGCTGAGTTGGATGTGCTTGATGATAAGAACCTATGTGCCCTGTAAAATCTGGAAAGGCATCGGAACAAAATAACTGGAGCATTCACTGAGAAATTTTCCTCCTATCCTTATTGAAAGGTGACATGGTATTGGCCCTAAAGACACCAATGATACCTGGTTGGAAGAAACCCTAGTTTGTGACCAAATGGGAAGGGCCTTACATCATTCACAAGGTTTAATCCAATGGTGCATAATCCCTGGTTACCATGGATTATGAGAGTATAACTCCTCCAACAAATTCCAGGTTCCTCAAGCCATAATTTCTCCAAGTCCCATGGTCCTGGATGACATTAAACTGTACATCCCTGCATTACCCTAATATACATTAGGGTCCTCCATGACCTTAAAATTTCTGATCCTACAAGAGTGTAAAATATATAATGTCCCACATGATGTTAAAGAGAATGTCTTCCAGCATTATGTTAAACTTTATGTCATCCCGCATAACGTTAAACTGTATGGCATCCAACATGACGTTAAACTGTAATGCCCACTTGCATGACATTAAACTGCATTTCATCTTGAATGATGTTAAACTTTATTTCATCCTACAAGACATCAAAATGTGTGTCATCCTTCAAGACATTAAACCTCATGAAATATGTATGGCTTGATTCCCATCCTTATGGGATACGTAAGAATACTTGGGTGCTTCCTCTTGAGTCCAGCCCCAACTTTCCTCTTTGACTATCCCCCTGGGTATAGTTCTCCTGGAGGATTAATCATGGTGTATTTTAGGCTTCATTGGCCCCACTCATTTCAGGATTAGGATGATTGCACCATGTTACCTCCCCCGTTCTTCTGTTTTCCCACGTCCTCACCGAATGACACAAACTGTGTGGCCTTCAGAACTATGTATGGATCGATTCCCACTATTATGGGATACATATGAACACCTGGGTATTTATTTTATAGGAACAACGCCAATCTTTGGGATGTCCCATTTGGTCAAAACACATGATGTGGTTCTGGCTTTTCCCTCATTCACATTGAGTTCATCATGATTGTACTGTGTATCCCTCCTCCCTGAAGATCCCACCTCTTCTACTTTCCATCTTGATTTTAAGTTTAATGAGCACATTTCTGATCCACATACTCTATGATTTTCATTTCCATTATATTTACCATTCAAAATGTCCCCGGAAAAGTTTGGATACCAAGTCTAAGGGCTCTCCTATCATATCGGGCCAACACCCTAGAGGACCTCAAACAAAAAACTGATACAAGTCCTGTGTCAGGAATATGGTCAGAACTCGATGCTCATTTGTTTTTACCATGTCATATCATGAGATATGGATGATGTGCTTCGAACCTAGTCAACAGTTATCCTTTTTCATAGTCACCACCCCCATATGTACTAAGCATTGAGTGTAGTGGATCAATTTCCACGTTGTCTCTTCATGCTTTGGTCTGCCTCAAGCTGGAAAGCGATTTTAGGTGTCCGACCCTTATATGATGAGAATATCCTAGTTGTACTCCTTTTTTCCCACACATAGCATTTTCCACAAGGTATTTGGAGATGAGGTAAGGAAATACAAACCTAGGAGGTCATCTGGTCACAATTGGCCAAGATACCTAGCCTTAATTCCCTCGACCATTTTAGCCCCCTGGCCCAGCTTCTCCTCTAGGATTGTGCGGTGTGGTATGGACTCACGTCCTTACTCACATCATGCTATTTTTCCTTGTCACACATAACCCCTATAGGAAATAACTCCATTTATCGCCCATTTTTGTGAGCACAGTCCTCGCCATGCTTAGTGAGACCCATCAATAGGGTATCCATCATTATCAAGATCCAAAAGGCCCTCTGAATGGCATGGATACTCGACTCAAGGCCCCTCCTACTATTACAGGACGACGTCCCTTAGAATTGTGAGTGACATACTGATACAAGTCCTATGTGGAGAACAAGGTTAACGATTAACTCTCAGTTGTTTTCCCCCAACCTCTAGTCACACAAATTCAAATACTGTGTTTCAAACATGGTTAGAATCTATCCACTATCATCATTGATTCTTTTTGGTCTTCCAAAGGAATTATGATTCACCCTCCCCTATGTTTTCTCATCCCTATGAAAATAAACTAGGAATCTACTATCTGGGTCCTACGACCATAAACATAGAGCACCGTTGTCCTTGCTGCATAATGATAAACTGCTTAGCATCATAATTAGAACTATGTATGGCTTGATTCCCATCCTTATGGTATTCATAGGAATGTATAGACATTTCATCCGTATGTCTTTCCCAATTTTATAGAAACCTTCCTATCATCTTGGTCCCTTGGCATGCGTTCTTGTAGGAGAGGAGTATATGGTGTGTTATGGGATTTTGTCTCCATTCACACTGGGTTTGTGACAACCACACCAAAAACCTATCCCTTCTAAGCTCCCTTTTCTCCATTTACCTACAATAATCAATTCGAGTCTTCTTCTCTTATGTCATGCCCCTCAACCCTCATCAAAGATTCCCTAATGTTCCCAAGAGTACACTAGCTCAAAGCTTGGAGTGTCAGACTCTACCTGGAAATTCTTTCACCTATTTGTTTGGCTTCGTGTTCCACTTAATTTGGGATTTCATTATCGTTCACATCTGAAGGGACCCACAAGTGGGATGGATGCTCAGCCAAAGGGCTCTCCTGCCACTACCGGTCAATGTCCATGAGTGTTTCGAACAGTGAATTGATTCAAGTCTCGTTTTGTGAATATGGTCAGTGGTTGATGCCCATTTTTTGCTCCCATTTCAGGTCATAGGATATGAATGTTGTATTTTGAACATGGTCAAATGTTATCCTTTGTCATCATACGAACCCTTCAGACCTTAAATATTGGTTACACGATTCACATCATTTTCCACCCCATCAAGTCCAAGTGGAATTTCGACACTGTTGTTATTGTCCCTCAGTGTGAATTTCCCCATTTGGAGGAAAAATCCATAGTAAGGTGTCATTTGGGGCTACACACCATCTTTCCCCCTTTACTTGTATCCCATGTGATGCAAAGACCTCTTCTCCCGTTAATTCCCACAACGTGTTTGACCCGCATGGGCTTAGGGACTAGATCGAGGTCTGTGCTTGCTGGGAAGTGTGTCGCCTCTTCATGGTCCAGGATAAAATACATTAAACTAATATATCCTTATATGTCATCTTCAAAACTACATTTGTCTTGATTCCAATCCTCAAGGGATAAATAGGAATGCATGTACATCTCGTCTTTGGGTCAGGGTCAACTAAGATGAAGTTTTTCCTACCAAATATTCACTATCATTTTGTGGCCCCTCGGCCTGAGGTTTCTTTCATAGAATCATTTATGGTGTGATGTGCACCTCATCCTCATTCACATCAGTTATGCTTAATCCCGACATGAACATCCCCTCTTGAACCTCATTTCTCCATCATATGTCTGAGTGATATGAATTTAAACTATGATGCCTAGTCCTACATGACATTAAACTGTTACATCTATACTGCATGATGTTAAAATGTATGGATGGTCATATCACATGACCCAAAAATATGACATTAACATCCTAGCCACACGACAAAAAACCGCACTGCATCATGATGTCCTCACTCGAGGGAACACCAGGTTTGGTATTGGTCACTCACCATACCATTTGTCAATGACTGTATACAGCTTTATTCTTGTGGTGACACTTGGAATCTCCATCCTACGTCTATCGATTCTCAAAAAAAATAACACACACAGACATTAATAAAAATGGAAAAACATGGTCTCTCAAATGTCGCTTCTTTTGGTGTGAAATCCAAAACCGCACGACCTTATTATCTATGGCACTGGTCCCTTACCCCAACTCCATCAGAACTATGTATGGCTTGAAAACCATTATCATTTTGTTCAAAGAAAATCCTTGGATCTTTTCCTCAGGCCATGCCTTACATTCCCTTTTGGTCCCCTGACCTAGAAGTTTCTTAGGGAGCAAATTTTGGTGATACAGACTCCCACTACCACCATTCACGTCGAGTTTTAGTAATTACTTCACCACATGTCTCCCTCTTCTAATTCATAATGGTCAATGATCTATGAAAATAAACTAAAACCACTCCACATACAGGCCACAAGACATTAAACTGCACAACATATTCCAGAACAATGTATGGATTAATTCCCATCATCATGGGATACTTTGGAACACCTAGGCATCTTGTCATTGGGTCCATCACTAGGAATCTAAAATCCTTCCCCCTCTCTCCAGCATGTCTTCCCAAACTCATTTTAGAACATGTGGTGTGGTAAGTACCTCTTGTTTTTTCATTCATTTAGGGATTGGAAAAAACTTTACAATGAGTCTCCCTTGTCTTTTCCTAGCATGGTCTGAGTTCTATGCCCCTAAACTAATATCTCTGCCTCGGAACTGTGCATCAAGATTGGCTACTTTTCCACCCTACGAACAGTCCATTGAATCAAGTACCCCTTAATAGCCTATCATACAACCTTTATGAAAGAATTGTGAAACCCCAGGACACTTTTCCTTAGAAAGGGACTCGACTCCCTCTATCTGATATGTCTTATGGTCGTACATAGATACATTGTTGTAAAGAGCCTGATGTTTGGAATTTTCATGGGGACATTCCCATCTTTCCATGTCCATTCTTCGTAAGCCAGTAATCGGGATACTCATCCTCTTCCATGTCTGAAGGGACCCCCATTATGTTCTGGTCTCATGGCACATTAACTTACCTACCGTCTAGGGCCAACATCATTGTGGACTTCAGAGGATATTTCTAATAGGCCACGTGTTTCAAACATGGTCAGCGGTTGACCATCATTTGACTATCCCAATTCCAGGATAATGTGAATCAGATATTGTGTTTAGAACATGGTCAACATTTATCCCCTATCGTCACACCACCATCATTGTGTTCTAGATCTCGAGCATCATGATTCACATATTTACACATCCTTATGTTCAAGTGGAATTCCAATACACTTGACATTACCTCTTCGCACATCTACATGTGTTAGGTAGGCGGGTCAGCATTATTGGGATGTCATTCACCTTACGTACGATCACCACTAACATGTTATTTCCTGTTCTAGGAATGTCCCATCACTACTCTTTGTTTCCCACATCGATCACGACTCACGTGGGATTAATAGTTCTAGTAGGACGTGTACTAGCGCAACCATGCCACATATGTATTTCATCATCCTACATAATGTTAGTCTATGCTCTAAAAACTACATTTGGCTTGATTCTCATCTTTAAGGGATATGTAGCAACAACCATGCATTTTTCTTTCGGCCTAGCCTCAGGGTCAATGACCCTTTTGGCCCCTCGGGCCCGATGTTGTTCCAGGTAGTATGACCTATATACTATGTGCATCATCCTCACTGTATAAAGTCCAAACCCCGCGTCTATCATCCTTATTGGTATCACTTAAAACTACATAGCATACTAGGTCCCTACCAAATAGGTCCTTCTTGGAAGTATGTTCGAACCCTGATTAGACAGATACACCAACCTAATTTGATTCCCCACCAGTGGCAAAATTTCAAAAGTGTGGGACTCCATTAGAGCAACCCATCACTCCAAACTCCACACATTGAATGCCCTTTATTCGAACCATCATCATCTTTCATGTTAAATGAACACCCTATCAGAAAGGATTCTCAGCCCATGGCTCTCTTACTATCTAGGGGAAATGTTCTTGAAGACTAATGGATTACATTTTGAGTCAGGCCTCATGTTTCGAATATTTTCATCTTTCATCCCTCGTTTTTATCTCCAATTCAGTATAACACAATAAGGATAATATGTTTCAAACACTGTCAACAATTATCCTTAAATTTCACGCCACCGCTACTGTGTTCCAAATTTAGGGTATCGTGATTTTTACATTCCACTCCCTTATGTTCGGAATGATTCCAAACGCCCTTGGTGTTACCCCTCCTGTGAACTAGAGAGCATTGGGATGATTGTTGGTCGTTTTTTCTTAGGTCCTCATCCTCCAGTTGGGCCTCTACCTTTTTCCCCATAAATCCAGATTGGTTTTTCAAACCCCAGGTGCCCGAATCTTTGTTTGCACTCTTATATTCAGATGGAATGGAAAGGTTCTCATCCATTTTTTCTCGCATCAGGACCGAACCACATGAGCTGAAGGACTGATCACTAGATGTTTCATGAATGTAAAAAAAACTGTAATAGAACAAAATTGAATAAAAAAACTCATGCATACATCTAGCATAAATAATTAGAACATGATGGTGCGTACGAAAGATACATGAATCATAGTACATGAGGATAATGCCATCCCATGGATGGGTTGACCCTGTCAATAAAGTATTACAGATCCACCACCTGCTAGCTTGTGGTGTCCAGGATTCATTTTTGTATGTTCAGTTCCGGCTCCTCCTCGAAAGAAATGGGGCATAGTTCATCAGTTGTGATCAGTGCCCTCTCCTCATTGGATCAAAGAATAGTCATCTCCTTAGAGAATTTCCTCATGTTCTCTTCATCCCCTACCAGTTGTGCCTTTAGCCACGATATAATCTATGTCTGTGTGTTGAGGAATGCAGGATGTTCATCTTCCTAGATGTGCAGTCGCTGAATCTAATTTTCATCCTCCTAGAGCCTCTTGATGTTCACCTATTTTCTCCATTTCCAACCCAAACCAAGGCCACAGTCATATTACTAGATCTACTCTTCCATGAAATCTCGGATGAGCATGTAGGGACGCTAGGAATCCACTCCCCCCGTGCCTGGTTTGCACAGTCGTGAACAAAGTCTCTCCATCTGGTCTATCCATTGTGCTTGATGGGTGTCATCGATAAAGCACCCGATAAACTTCCATGACCGACATCAGGAAATGTTTCTATACTCTTCGTCAGAGGTCATCATGTCCCAATTTGTTGGCGTGGTAGGATCATATGTGTAGAACACACCAAATAACATGTCAGTAGGGTCTGCATCTGGTTTCTAATTGGGTATGGCGTGAATCGTGTTGTCGGATCGATCTTCATCGTCGGATCCCACCTCAATAATCTCAGGCTCACCCCTAAAAACAGTCCCACCTGTGATCGGAAGCACCGCAGCATGGTAGGTCGGGATATCCTCCTCCACGACCACCGACATTCCTCTAAGAAAGGTACAGCACGGTGTACCAACCAACCATGCTAGTGCATCCCATTCAATTAGAAGAATTGTGCATCCCAAAAAATGGAACATATATCAGTTAGCCTAGAAAATGGGTAGCACTCATGAATTTGGAATAGGAGACATAAAAAATATCGAATTCTTAGTATCATTCCATCATATATTCCATTGGGACACCGAGGTGGGGCCCTTTGATTATTATTGGGATGTCTGTAAACTGTGGAGGAATCACCTCTGGCATACTAGATCTGCTAGATTCAATAATTCCCATATCCATAGGCATGGAACCTGAAGGCCCCACATCTACATATATTGAGGGGTGAGAACGGGTTTGCTTATGAGGCCCTCCTGCATAGTTAGAATGTTAGTGAGTGGTCCATTGAATCCTGGAAATGGATCTTGGGAATGGGACTCGGGGTTTTACCTCGAGATCCTTTGCAAGCTCTTCATGTTCTGGGTCCAAATCACCAACATCACCTTCCTCTACCAGCCTCCCCCCCCAAGGAGGTATTCTCCTATTATTTCGGCAATGGGAAGTGTTCCCACTATTATATTGCTGACACCTATAAAGGGGACATTCGATCCATCAAAACCTTCATCCAGTCTGCCATTGGACATAGGTTACCCGAATAGTGCACAAAGTTCCCCAACTCAGTTAGGTATTTCTTCACCTCCACCCAGGATACTACAAATCAATCCTTGACATGGCCAATTCCCATAATATACATCATGATATGGTTCAGGAGTTTCCACCTCTCAGATGGGACATGGAATTACCTGTTGACATACCAGATGTCCCTGGCTTCTAGGAAGACAACATCCTTCAACATGTCTATTTGGCGTAACCACATCCTCAGAGACCTGGTGGACAATAGGAAGAATATTTTTTGCGGCCACCCCTCCAGATAAATCTAATCATCTGGGACTGTCGGGTCCTCTACCACCGTTGGGTCCTCTGCCGCTACTCCCCCCAACTTGTGTAGGCCTCACCACCATAGTAGCCACACCACCGCGGGATGTCCTTGTCACCTTCCAGACCCGACATTGAGGTTGGGGAGGCACACCATCATTGTCCTGATGGTTGGTTTCTTTATCAACTCCCCAGGGTAGGATGAATCCCTATTTTTAGTATAATCATTCAGTAGTCCAAAGATGGTTGTGGGAGAAGGCTCATTCCACATCTTCTCTACTTCATTTGTGAACATGAGCCACATCTGCCTCATTACACATGGGGGATTATCATGGTTCACCCCCATGTAGACTTGACTTGTCAACCACTACATACACAGAAATTGCCTTGTTAATCAGTGTGGGGTGTATGGCTCGCAGAGGGGCTCGTGGTCCACTTTTTCCACCAAGAATCCACCTCGAAAGGCAAGTAGGTTGGACCAATGATCATCTGTTCTCTGGACATCATTAGTGAAAGAACTAAATGGAAATGATAACAGGAGAAAGTTGAACTCATCTACATTCAAAACCTGGTTCAGTACCACCTGTATGGTTAGCTTTTCCAGGAAGCACCCTCTGGAATTCCGAATGGACGGGTGAATGTTCAATCCTGGATGGGAGATGGGGTTTAGATATTCATAGACCCCCGAACATGTCCTGCTATCCACCCATACTAGAGGTGGCATGTCCCACATATTCTCTGTGTATTCTCCACCTCCCTGATATGCCACATCATCTTTTACTACATAGTGAGAATCATGATACCGAGGTTAAAACGTACTCTTGTCTCCAGTACGAACACTATGATAAATGTGCGCGGTCGCACACCCATGTTTGTGTCTCTCACCAGTAGGATCCAAATGTTGATTAGTGACACAATGAATATATCCAACCCGACAATCAGTTGCTTCTCGGTAATGAAAAAAAATCCACACATTTTCCATTGAATGTCCTCTGAGAGCCGCCAATATGATTTCCCCTTTCTTCGTTGATCCCCCATCGGGATGTTCATATACCTCACATGGAACTGAAAAGTTTCCGGGATGTTCAGGAATTTTTAAACCACAGTTTGAAGTGGGAATCCCTCAAAGACTTCTTGTACTCTCCCGATTCATGGTTCATTAATGACATCGCCAGTAGTGGTGTTTTCTTTGGATCCTCCCATGCACCCATAACTGGGTGTAACTCATCATACATTACCCCCAGTATCGGGACACCTGAGATCAGATGTTGGTCCCATAAACCGAGGCCAAAATCTCCATGGTGTCAGTGAAAGGTATTGATCCTCTATGACCATCTAATATGTAACTATAGCATCATATTCTTTGGATGATATATGTGGAATTGGAAGGCCCATGCTGCCTCATACCGGCCCACTCTTGTCATCTCTTCCCCAAATTCCTCACATGAGCCACCTACCTAGTAGGCATAGGCTCAGTCTTCTGTGATGTTGTCGCCCTAGCGCAGATCCCACCCGTCGTACCAACAATTTTCTAGGATCCTCATGGATGCCTTGATGATGGTATGATATAGTGGGGGAGATGTCTCTGAATGCAGTTCCTTCCCATCATCATCATTCAGATGATTGTACAGACAATCAGTGTTGATAGGCATGAATTCCTTTCTGACATGGTCGTCACCTACCCTGAACCATTGTCACTGACACGCAGTGCTTATGAACTAGTAAATTTTTTTGTCACAGCTCTCTTGAGTCATGAAGTCTTTATCCCTCATGCCAAAACCATACAAAGGAATTATCTAGCACAATGGGAAGTATTTATGGAACTCCGGCGATAGAGCCACCAGTGGGTTATGGGTAGAATGGCCATGCACAAACTCCACTATAACCGATCTATCTGCCATATCCTCCCTCTGGGTAGTTTCCCACGGACCCTCTAATAGCCTCTTGGTGATCCATTCAGTTTTTGGGTTTGATGATTTTTTTGATTTGGGTTCACGGAGCTCTATCACGGAGCTTGATCGTAGAGTTTTTTCGCAGAGTTCATTCGCGGAGTTTGTTCATGAAGGTAGTTTGCAGTGCCCTACCATGGCCATCAAATGCAAGACACAAAGCACACTATCATGAAGTGAAAGAATCATTGTGCACCATGAAGCAGAAGGCCAGATTAATGGAGAGTAATTGCAGAGTACACAGAGCTTCCCAAATTGAGAGTTTTAAAATCCAAAATTCAATGATGAGAATGGAAAAAAGAGTGGTAATCCTCCACTATTTATAGGGGAGTACCCTTGGTGCTTCACGACTAATCCAACTGTGGAGATATTTACGGCGCGCTCAACCAACCCATCGCCACTCCACATTGTGAACCTCCTTTATGAGTCAACTTCGGGATTGACTGAGTAATTTTGGAAATTGAACCTCATACTTTGACCCTTCCATTCTCCTCGGCTCCCATTCTAAGAGAGGTCATGTTTTGGAAAAAATGTTTTGTATGAAAAAGAACCAACATATATTCTTAGGGGCTAACTTTTGAATCTTGTTCACGAAGCCCCCATAGCACCGCAGTTGGTGAAAATCTTCGCCTCTACAAATTCACTATGAAGCAAGGAGGCGGGAGACTCTGCGAACCCGTTTGATGTTCATGAAGCCGCTACAGTTGAAGGAGGTGGGAGGCTCCGTGAACACATCTAACGTTCGCGATGCCTCTGCATAGCAAGGAGGCGGGAGGCTCCAAAACCTGTTTGACATTTGTGAAGCCGACGCAGATCATGGAGGAGGGAGGCTCCACGATTTTGAAAAAATTCCTTGTTTCTTCATTCCCGGAACACACTGCTTCACGTCACCTCTTAACTATAAATACCAGGCTGCCAATTACCCCAAAGGATGGATCCTCTAACATTTCTCTTTATTATCTCTCAAATTGAGAAGAAATTTATACTTTGTGAACCATTATATTTTCCATGTTCATTTTCATTGCGAAGTGCCTCCTCCATTTCTGGAATTCAACCCCTCTAAAAATAGGGATTCCCTTCGTGGAACCCATGGGCCTCTACGAAGGAAAGGGATCCCCAAGGGGACTTGGGACTTTGTGGATAACATATGCTTTACGAAATACCCTCAATGCACATGTGATCCACATGCTAAGGCAAGGACAATATTCATCAAGAAGCACATTTCATCGCAATGCTATTCTTCAAAAGGAACCCCTACTTCACAAAGCACTACTCCACGGATCCCTTTCCACTTCACGAAGCACCTTCCACATGCATCAATTCCATACGCTAAGGCTAGGCCACAACACTTAATTAATTTTACCCCTTTGTGTATCCCCTCCACTACATAGAGCACCATAGATTCACAAGGCTTCTACCTATGAACCGTTTTGTTCTACAACTCTTTTTCCCCTGAAACCCTCTATGATTGCAAAAAAGTGATATCGAATTCACTTGGGTGGTACTTCCTCTTGTGTTGCATTGCCTCATTCCTCTTTGATTGGCATGCTAATTGCTATTGATTCTTCACATAGCAATGCTAACGTGGACCCCAAAATGGATCATTCCATAACACCCCCTCACCACGACATTGCTGATGCCTTCCCTTCCCTATAGGGTGGGAGGTATCATTTATATATGTCCAAAGGGGTGAGGAGTGAACCCACCTTGTCCAAGATGTAGGACGTCAAACTACCAAGCACCATATTCCTCATCAAATTATGTTACCTGTGGCCTCTCCCCAAGCATCGTATGTGTGGCGCCTCATCTCGAACATTCACAATGCCCACTGGTCTTCAATAGAGTGAGATCATTCCTCAAATTGAATGAGATCCTCTTCATCGGAGTAGTTTCTATCCTTGGGGGAAGGGAAACCACCTTGGTGTAAGACACTATCATTTATTGTAGAAGGAAACATCTCTTCTCCTCTTATATTCATCATAGCCAAGGCCAGAGAATGGGGATGGGTACGAGATCCCACTTCTCTTCCAGGCCAAATCCCTCTCCCTTTGGGATTTGTCTCCATCGGGCCTCCACCATGGAGTAAGTATCAATATTCTTCTCCCTAGGATGATAACCACGTCTATGACACTATTTATTCTTTGGGATGTAGACCACGCATAATCCCCTTTTTCCAATTTGGGCTACTGACCACGTGTTATCACTATTCTAGTTCCCACAAACTCACCATTCGCGATGTGATTTTCAGGTCTCCATTGCCTCTTATTTCCCCCACTGATCATGACTCATGTGGGTTTAGAGTAAGCACTGACCAAGAAATACTCCAATGGGCATCATAATGTGTAATCCTCAAACCAATTCCGAACTACATGGAATTAGATCTATTCCATGGTACGGTACATAAGAATCCTCCATGAGGTTCAAGCCCAAAAATCATTGGTCCCGACTCCCTTCACATCGGTTCACCAACTGTATCAACTACGTGGAAATTGATCATTTCCAAGGTACGGTTCCTGGGACCCCTCCCTAAGGTTCAATCCAAAAAACCATTGGTATCAACGCCGTTCACATCGGTTCTCCAACTCTTTCAAACTACGTGAAATTGGATCCTTTCTGTGGTAAGGTATGTAGGAATCCTCCCTGAGGTTCAAGCCCAACAACCATTGGACCCATCTCCCTTCATGTCTATTCACCAAAACACATTCTGAACTATGTGGACATTGAACCTTTCCAAGGAATGGTATGTAGGATGCCTCCCTGAGGTTTAATCCCCCCATCCATTGGTTCTGACCACTTCATGTCGGTTCACCAAACCCCATTCTAAACTATGTGGAATTGGATCACTGACATGGAAAGGTATGTAGTAAGCCTCCCTAAAGTTGAAGCCCAACATCCATTGTCCTTGACTCCCTTCACATCAGTTCATCAACTCTCTCGGTCTATATAGAATTTTATCCATTCCAAGGAATGGTACGTAGGATGCCTCCTTTAGAATCAAACCCAACAACCTTTGGTACTGACCACTCTACGTTAGTCCCCCCCGTCTTTCATGACATTAAATATTATCCCCCTTTTATCCCTCATGACACTAAACTATCCCTTATCCAGTGGTAATCCGTTGTGACCTATTCCAAGATTAAGACGTTGTGAACGTCACACAACGTTAAGCCATTATGATATATATTCATCAGTATGCCACTGTCTACCAAAACCCAGTGGTAAGCCATTGTTGTCCCTTCTATTGGGACCAATATCTCTGGTCTATCCTAGTGTAATTAGACCTACATCAGGGTAATAACCATGAATTAACCCCAGTATATCATTAGGTCATTATCCTCTACGCACACCCTGATCATATACGCCATTCTGAAATACGTGGACTTTGATTCCCTACCACAATTTTACATTGGAGGTCTCTTCGAGGTTCATTCCCAACATCCCTATCACCCTAATTTAGACTCCATCTCATTCTACCTTCACATCACTTAACCTTCCATTATCTATCTTGATTCTCACCAAGGCCACCACATCCCATCGAGATCATGCAACCTCATTTATCATTCCATTTATCAACAATCAGGTAACTAACCACATGTGAGCCCCAATACCAAGGTGTCTTCCAGGGGTCACACACATCTGATCCACTCATGTCAGTGTTCTGATCCACCTGATCTGTCTCTGGTAGATGTTAAAATCACGGCATAACATATGTTAAACATGGGATTCCAAGGAAAACCTCAGATACATGCCTATGTAATATAATTATTTGTATTCAATGCGGGATGCCTCTGGTTTCTACACCCTTGAGAAGCCCTATAATAATGGGAAAGAACTCAGACGCGCTAGTGTTCTAGCGTCTAGACACGCCAGTGATGTCCAACATGACTACTCTACCGACCGAAGGCTGCTTCCTTGGCCAGACCCCTTTGAATGTCCTGAGAGAATAAGTGTAATTAACTGGTGTCCATAAGTATATGTAATTGGAAAGAGATTCAGGAAAAAATTCTTAATTTAATAGGGAGACCCAAACTCTGTGATGAGTTCTGAGGAGGAATATTCGGAATGTGGAACCAACATCCCATCATCACATTTTTATCAAGGATCAAAAATCCCTAAATAAGTAATGGATGATGCCAACCTTCGGAATGCGGGAATGCTGGTAAAAGAGTTTGTGTGTCCTCATCCTCCTTCAACAGAGGGATGCGCAAGCCCCGACGAAAGCATCAAAAACATAAATGAAATTCTTTTCATTTAACATTAGTTTGTAAGGTTTTGGTGGTTGTGGTTGAAGATGTATATTTAATTTGATTATATTTATGGTGAAAAGTTTTGTAAAAAACTATCGATATTATAATTTAGGGAATATAAAATATCTATGATATATAAGGAGGTCCCCTAGGGGAATTGTTGAATCTACGGTCAGTCTCATGTGGAGGAAAACAATCTCTTATCAGAGTTTCCAAAACATACACTCAAAGAGAACCACATTCTGATGTATAGACTGTTTCATATTATTTTGTTTAATATATTTATGTACAAAATGATAAACTAAGAATGTAGTGTGCTTTATTTAATGAAAGTTTCACCAATATGAGAATTTGGTCACATACCATGTTGTGGAATTTGATATACTAGAGTTTATGATATGGTTTATTTTTATATTTCATCTTTAAAAAATTTGACAGTTATAACTGATTTAATAATGAAAAAATGAATCTCATTGGTGGAGATGCAATGTAAGATAATATATAGACTTATTTTTTAAGTATAGAAATGCTCAATTTTTATTTAGGTTTTGAATTTGAAATTCTTCATTCATGAAGAAGAAATTTTTTGGTGGATTTACAAAAATAGAGAATTAACACACAGTAAAAATTGATAATAAGGAATAATAATGGTTTGGAATTAGTATATTATTAATGAATAGTATTTAATATATTGTACAAAGATATGATGTGTGGTTATATTTAATTACATTAAAAATACCACCTAGAATAAGATTCAATTGTGCATATATTTCATGATCTAAATGTAATGTCTAGATGAACATAACGAACACCCTAATTGATTGGTACTAATCTCATTGTTTGAAAACCTCTAATATTGGACGTTTTGTTATGTTTATCCATATATCAATCTTTTATGATCTTTTTATAACATAAGAATATGTCCTAAACATTGGATCAGTGGTGATATATTTCTTGAATCATTTAATCAAATACTACTGAATCAATGGTTAATTTTAACATACGTACATCATTGATATGTTCTACTTGGAGATTTCCATGTATGGGTGAACCTAGTGAAATCCATATATTCATTATCTTTACTTTTTTACATGTGATTTTGAATATGAGGTAGATACATGATATCATTTCCTATTCAAAGATAAAATTTACTTGTTCTTTATAATTAATGAAATTTTATGACACCATATTTCATCCACCACCCCAAGGGTTCTCTGTCAGACCATAAGTGTACAACAGATTTTAAAAATATAAATACAATTAATAATTTAATTACAGTCTTATTTCATAGATTATATAATAGATAATCCAAAGTATTTTTATGAATAAAGTATGGATCATTAAATAATAAAATAATAATATATTATCGAATTAGATAAAATGAATATTTTTTAGATAACTTAATTAACTAAAAAACTATTAATTATTACTACTTTAAATTATCCAATACAGATAAATTTTGTTAATAATGGAGTTATTTATAACACCTCATCTTATCTCCCTCTATATTAACAATATCAGAGTACCTTGTGACCTTAGGTTGTCCCCAATATGACAGAGGCTATTGAATTTTAAAAAATTTATAGGATTCTACAATAGGAATATTATTATCTCATATCAGAGTGAGAAATGATAATATAAATTAACAAATATCATAGAAATAAATAATTATGATATGCATAATAATTAAACACATTCATGTTAAAACAAATAAATAATAAGTATATAGTCAATCTTTATAAATGATCACCCACTAGGAAAATCACATATAAAAAATAATCATTAGGATCTTCTTCTATCACCATTTCATGTCCCAAGAATAGTCTCTGTATATTCTATATTTCTTAATAAAAAATACCAGGCCTTTTCCATTTTCATATCTATATATAGTGAAATCCAATCGGGTGCCCATGTGTCAAGGTCCCTCGAGTATTGTGTGACTTAAACACAATAGGGAACCTCCAATGTTTCCCAAACATTAATAGTGATATTTTTTTACATTTTATATTCTCATCATAAATAAAATAAATTTTTTTGATAATATAACAATTTTTATAGTCTATTTCTAATGTGACACTGGGGATCATCCATTAGTACATTAGCTGGTGTTTAAGTGTCTTGAAGCATGAAAAATGTCATATGTAACACATCAGTTCACATTTTCCCTTTTAGGTAATTAGTAAAATATTATTCATAACTCATTGAATGATTCTTCGTTGTAGGAAAGACATTGTTGTCTATAGAATCTGAAGTGGATCTTCTCCCTTCTAAGAAATAGATCCACATGAAAATGAACATTGTGTCATCACGCTTTAAGGGAAAATAAAATGAAACTCCCCATGATTTTAATCATATATTTCACTATAATGAAATATGATTCATTTTATATCTTCTTTGACCCACAATATTGAGTTTATATAAAACCACATTTTAATAATTAAATATAATTATTTAAAAGGGTTGTTAATTATTTTCCATTAAATTGGTTAGTCTGAATAGGATTAATAAAATTGTGAAGTAATAAATATTTTACTACTTAATAAAATTTTATTAATTATTTCTTATTAAATAATAACTCAATTTTTTTAATGTCTTCAAATTTTCCATAAATTTTTTTAATAAAAATGGTATTGTTTTTTTTGAGTGAATTTTTAAAACAAATTCCCAAAAATTTAGAATTTTCATATAACATTAATATCCATTTTGAAATCATCATATAAAATATTATTTATAGTGTATTTTTAGTATTTTTTTAAAAAGAATTATTTTTTAATGAACTGTAAAAAATATTTATTTATATCGAAAACCGTATTTTTTTAAAACATTTACAAAGTTTAAATTTTCTAAAAAATAGTTTAAAAGTAATATTAGTTATATTATATTATTAAATTTAAAATTGGGTTCATTTTAGTCAATTTAATGTGATGTTTTTGTTTAAATTTGAATCATGAAAAATGGATTCAATATTTTGTATGATAACATGAATTTTTTTACTAGGTCCCTTCAATTTATGTACAAAATGAATTATGACCATATGATTTTTTTACTATGATAAAAAATGGGTTAAATAAGGTTAGAACTAATGTTATAAGGCTAAAATTAAATAAAATATTTTTTATTTTATTTTATTGTATGATTATATTTCATCCTTAGTAATCAAAAATTTGAAAATATAACATTTTTATGTTTAATTTTACTTTTCCACATAAAATAATTATGTAAAAGATAATGTAAAAATTTTCAGTATCTTTTAATAACTATAATTATTACATTATAGTGATAAAAACTACTTTTTTCACTTCTAAATGGTTATTTGAAATATTAACAAATTATCCCATGTTATTTATATTTTATTTTTTATAATGATATATTTACCATATTTATCAACAAAAAACTAATTAATGCTTGTCCAAGTCATAGAAAAATAAGCTAAATGATTATTAAAAATTTACAAGTAATTTAATTAGTAATATTATCCCATGATTTTTATAAATAAATAGAAGAATTTATATATATTTAAGATGTTTGTATTTTGATTTCTCTAATTTAGTGTGGTTTTTAATGTCAAATTAAATAAATTCATCCAATAATGACTATAATTATAAATTATACTAATTAATATTTTATTCAATTATTTAACATTCATAAAACACCTATATTCGGCGATGTCATCATGATATGGTATAAAATATGAACAATAAAACATTTAAGATTCACATTTCCTTTTATTGTATAATTAATAACCCTTAAATAGTAGAAAATGTTAATATTTTTTTAGTTGTCAAAAGGGTTGGAGGTGAAACTATGAGACAAGGGTAAGAACATTACCGTAACATGTTTAAATTTTATTTTATGTGAGGATATCAAATCATATTCATATTAACATTGAATTATATTAAAATATAACAATTTTTTAGAAACATTGTTATATACTAATTTAATACAATATGTAATTCCTTGAATTCCACTTAGATCAATTATAAATGGGCACCTACTCTATTAAAATATAAACAATGTTTGAGCCATATATATTAGATATTCACAATCTTAATAGAATAATATAATCCATTAACAAATCCATTAAATTATCTTTATTTCAAAATTTCACCATTTCACGGATTTTGGTGTATTCAATTAAAGAGTTATCAATGATGAAATATAATTCTTAATTGATAATTTTCTGTATTATATCATATCATACCTCATATATATATATATAAATATATATGTGTGTGTGTGTTATCTTGTTTATAATAATTAATTCCATATAATAAATATTATGAACTTTTATTTAGATCATGAAACACTCATTATCCATCATATTCACATCTATTGGAAAATAAAAATGTCACTCATGTGTATGTGTGGACTGCCACCATCATGAAGTGATCTGATTAATTTTTCTCTTCCATTATACATGGATGTTAATAAGTATAAATTTAAGTAATTTATATTATAATTATGACATCATAATCTTTCTGGAAATTTGATTTATTTTTAACCCTTCATTAGTTTCATCCTTTGAAAATTGGAAACATTTATTCTATGTACATACAGATTAATGTCACCATGAATTGATGTAATTATTTTTTCCAAAACCACTATATATTTATAGTTAGAAAAGATTATATAATGATAAAATATGATACTAATGAAATGATTATTATTATATTGATGATGAAACCATGTTCAATGTAAATGTACTGGGGCTTTCATACAAAAACATTCTTTATAATCAAATAAATAACAACCAAGAATAGTGATTCTAATGAAAATTTACTAACAAAAAGATGTTAATGTGTTATATGGAAATAAATTATTCTTTGAAATATATAACTATATTCATGGAAAAAATTTATAATATATATGTTTATATTACTCATTAGTTTTGAATTCATAAAAGAATAATGATACTTGAGGTAAATGATTTATGTATTAATCCCATTTTATTTAGGAATATTTATCATTGAATTTACATTTTTAATAATATATGATCCTTATCAGAAAAATACCTTAAAAGTTTCATCTAATCTGTATATTTTTTGTTAATACTTGTATTTAATTTATATTTCTCACATTAATTACACAAAAGACTGAAATTACATTTTTATGGAATACCATCAATGTTTTTCTATTCAATCTAGGAGATTTTTCATCTATGTAATTTTCTTCATTAAAATGTTTTCAAAAATATTTTTGATTATTTTACAAAAATAATTCAAAATAAAATTCAATCATATTTTAATTTCTCTGAAATTTTTTATAGTTATCGTCTTATGATTTTGTGAAGGATGTTCTATTTACTTTTTATACAAAAAAATGAAAGGAATGGCATATTCAACGTTCACATCATTAGTGAAATTTCTTGCCACCATGACAACTCAATACACTAAATTTTCATTTACCTGTTTCAATGGTTATGTTAAATGAATTTTTTTCATTAATATTTTATAAATATTTATATTTTTAATAATTTATTCAAAAATGAAAAGTTTATTTTCCACAAGAAATATTATAGTGGCCTTGTAACAAATTTTCATATATGATAACATAATTTCATGTTAATTATAAATTAAGGATTGTAGAGACCAGAATATTGATGTACATGGACATTACATTACTTTTGCTGAATACTTAATACATAACAAAAATAGACACACAAGGACCATAATAGTTTAGTGTCTTTGGAAACTCAGAACGTAATCTTATAATCGTGGTGAAAGATCTTCAACATCTCCCATAAAGATCTTCCCCTTTTGGTTTTCTTACCTAATACCATTTTTTAAATCATGGGGAAAAGTAAACATATAAAGGGTGAGCTAAAATTCTTAGTAAGGGTAAGCATGGATAAAATAAAACAAATCATATCCATTTGAACAAAAAAACATGAACATAATGTTAAAAAATCAAACTCTTGGGCAATGACATAAAACATGGCAGTACATAAGGCATAGATCATAAAGAAACATTAATCATGATAAAATAGCATGGGAATAAAACATGTGATTGTGGAAACCATTAAGCACATTATATGATTTCCATAGTAGCCAAGGCATTGCTTCCAAGACCATCTTAGTGGACAATGCCTCTTTCGGAATTGAGTTCATTCCTCGTTTCAGTCCTGTATTACTGAACTAGATTAACTTACCATTCCAACCATGTCTATCTCATGATATATAAATCGTTACCCATTTCATTGGAGGGATATATAGGTCCCACCTATCTCATAAAGAAATCATTCGTAATTGTGCCACAAAATAAACATAATTCATTCATCATAACCCAAAGAATAAAATGGGTTTCATAAACATCATCCCATCATAACATAATTCATATAAAACAAATGGCTATCATTTCATAATAAGAAAATTTAAACTATGTAAATCATTGATACATTATACTTGAAACATACACATATGAAATAATGTTATCTTAGATGGAAAACGGTTTTGATAAAACACTTAAGATGAATTCTTGAGGAAAATATAATTTCTTCTTCAAAATAAATTTCTTTTCACAAAACATCATTTAATTTTAAAAGAAAAATATTTTGTTGAAAATAGTCATGAAATCATTTGGAGGAAGCTTCATGACAATAAGGCTTTATAAAAACGTAAAAATCCTTTCATGCGGTATAAGTTAAAAAACATTCTTCTCGTACTTTTTCCATAAAAGTCAAAAAGTACCTCGTAAAAGAAATATTTCTTACATACCATATAGTAAAATTAAAAAATGGTTAAAAAAGACATTAAAAGTACATGAAACCATTTTTATGAAACATGTACGTGGATGATAATAATAACCCCAGTAAATACTTAAAAATAAACAATCTCAGATAAGAACGAGATTAGAATAGTAATCCCTTACCTTACGTACGATATGATTTGTATGTATCCAATCCTCCTATATAATGACTTCAATAATGTCATTGACTTATTAAAAAATCATATTCATTGTTATGATATCATATATGGTTCACTTATGACTCTATATTACCCGTTTTTCTGTAAATTTCATGCTAAAGTAGCATTTTGGGTAAAATCGTTTCATTTATCATATGTGTTTCGACTTGTTGTTCTTGATATTATTACTTATATACTGTTTTACATAATTACATAATGTAAAAAATGATTTATATATAATATATATTCAGCATATACATATATATATATGATTGATTGATAAATGGAATGAAATACACCATTCATGGAGACGGTAGGCCGTATGTACGCATGAACATTGTTTTTGTTTCCTTATTGAATTGAATGGAATTAAGTAGATGACATAAATATATATATACATAAATCCAGTATCATTATAATTTCATATATTTAATTATTATTCATTATATATACTTTATAATCATTGATGAATGGTTAACATGGAGAATGAATCTCATCGCGTCGTGGAGACAGTATTTCGTACGTATGCACGAGGGATGATATCATTCCCATGATCATGGAATTGTATTTAAGTGTATGTATAATATTTCATAATCAATATAAATTTACAATAATCATATATATTTATTTATTTACACCATTATACCCATCCACGTAAGGTGGTGGTCGAAAACAGATTACACCACGGCGTAGAGACGTTATTCCGTACATACGCAGGCGCGGTGATTTCGTTTTCCATAGGATGGATAGAGGTGAAATAAGGTTGTTTCATATTTATAATAACATATCAGTATATAATAAATACTGATGTTTTTACTTTATAATGAGACAACTAATGAAGAAGAAGTAGAAGAAGAAAGAAACTTGAGAGAATCGGAAGAAGAGATTACCTCTTCTTCGACACACCGCCTTTATGCTTCCACTTATGGAAGTAGAGTTGGTCTTTTGAGAATCCCAGAACCTCCAAAATGTTTCTAGGGAAGTGGATAAGATAAATTCTCAGGTTTTGGGCGAGTTCATGGCTCAAAAGGGTTTGAAGAGAAGAGGGAAGGGGTTCCCTTTTTATAAGGGAGGAGAGGGGCACATTTGGAAAAACATAAAATATTATTTTATAATAAAGACATATTCAGTTTTTAATAGCTCAAAATTGATTTATTTCGAAGCTAAGGTGGGTATGGGTCTAAATCCAATCAGACAAAAGATTTTAGATAGGTTTGGATCATTATGTTAACCTTATCTTTTAGTTTTAACTCTTAGTTAATTAGATTGACATTTACCATGTCACTTTGTATTTTTATATTATATAGTTAATAAACTTACCATATACATCCAAAAGTCCACCAAGTGGTATATTAATGATACACCAATCACGATATAAGTATCTTGGCCGAACCCTAGATCTTTAGTAATATAATAACAATTATTAATATAATATTTGTTTTAAAAACTATTTTATGTCAATTTTGACACTATTTGGTAATGAATTTTTGAGAGACTCATAACAGCATGATTATTTCTAAAAAAGTTAATTAAACCAAAACAACCATGTCATATTAACCTAGAAAATTATTTTAATTCAAAAAAATCTCAAATTACATATATTTGGGTATTTATAACATCAATTATTTTAATATATCATTATTTAGGTAATTACTGCATCACCATTGTGTCATAAATAACATAAACTATTTAATTTCTAAAAATTATAAATAAAATACCATTAGGTAGGAAATATTTTTATATTTCTAATGAATATTTATAGTCGAATTTATCTTATGTATTATCATATATTAAAAATGATTTAGTAATTAAACTTTGATTTTAACTATTTTGACCCTTCTTTAAATAAATTAATAATAAATGTCCTAATCTAATCCAAGTGGACCTTAATGGTCATATTTTATTCTTAAGGTTGTTTTTGGACGAATTACACTTATCCAATAGAATTATTGCATTTTTTAGGGTAATAATAATATCATTTTTACCCTTAATTACCCTATTTACTTTTAACCATGGTAAATAAAAGTAAAAAGTTACTATTCACCAAAAAATATTTTCATATCATTGAACCACATTTTAGTCCTTGATATTAACTATGTCTCTTGGATTTTCTAAATTCCACTCACAGAAGCAGAAAAATTAAGTTTAATGTGAATTTCCAAATTTTCCTAGCAGGTGGGTGAAAGGCGATGAATGGTTCAATAAATATTGTATATATAAAGAATTATTATAAAACAACTCCAATTAATTACATTGAACTTATAAAGGTATTATGTATCAATTTTGACCTAAAATAAATTTAAATAAAATAAAAAATTATTTAAATAAAAACTCGGTTTTTAAATAGTAACCCAGTGTTTTCACTATTCATCAAAAAATAGAATGTTTTCAGAAAAATACCAAAAATTTACCCTAGGATAATTTCAATATTCAGAATCGAAAAATAAAGTCCATTTTGAAAGATAAAATTTATAAAATTTCAAAATTTGGGTATTACTATTCATAACGGCTAGTTCATAATAATATTATAATAAAATATCGTTTAGTGAAACATGGTATTGCGTATAACACACACAATCATGGAAGGTCACGGTTGCATGTAATAAAATCCATGTCAGGGTTGCATGTAGTGAAAGATTCATTGGTTGTTGCGTATAATAGAATCCAACCATATTTTATTTGTACATTTAATAAATATATATACACTCAATGTTGCTTAAAATAACTTCTATCAAACGAACTTGAAATTGTGTGTAACACGATCCAATATTAGTTTTGTATACTGCAAGCTAATACAGTGTTGCGTATAGGAAAAGATAATATTGGTGTCACGTACAACACCAGACATGAATGAAATTTAAAAAGAATATTTTTCATAAAATATCGGGGTGCTACATTCTACCCCCCTTAAAATGAATTTCTCCCTCGAAATTCATCGGGGTTTTAAATGGTTTACTACTTGAAAATTTCTTTCATAGAAACCCACATCGTAAAAAGGAATACCAAAACATGACTTTAAAAACTAAAATATGAAACGTAACGGTAACCCAAATTAACTAATCAATGGGTTTCCACATATGAGAACATAGGTGAAAATATAGATATGGAAGAGAAATATAACCATAAACTTCTGATGAAGAGTGGTAGAGCACATGGCTATGAAAAAGCCAAAAATCACAAAGCCATATATTTTTGATGATCTAATGTACCATCCAATTCATCAGATATGAGAGCACTAGGACAAATGTTTTTTTCAAGATCAATTCCCTATGGTTGAAGAATTTGAATTTGAATAAATAATTAATTTATTTCGGTATCATCTCACCGTTTCTCGTGCCTCGAACAATTTACACTTCATATATTAATGAAATGAAGATGAATTTGTCTTCTGTAAAGTGTTAGAAGATTATGCAACAGAATGATAGGTCATTCCATCTATTTCTAGCACAAAATTTTTAGCACAATTTATTAAATATACATAAGTCTATCTATGCGAAGATTAATGGTATATGGTTGCTAAAAAAGACTTATACATCAGCTATCATAGCACTTAATAAAATAAAACTTGTTTCCACTAACCAGGGACATCCTATAGGCCAGTTGTATACAATAAAGGCCTATCACACTTTAGTTGTGGGTTTTATTCCCATAGCCTTGTCCGACACGACGGGTTGTCACCTGTCCTGCATGTTGTCCTTTTTCTAAAACTATATTATTATAAAATTTCATAAATAATATTGAAAAAAGTTCTACCCTTAAACATTCTATATGATGTCCAACTTAATCCTTTCCAACCTCGAAGCTTATCGAAAATACTTCTGTCTGATTACTAGAAATTTCATCTGCCGAGAATGTGAATTCCTTCATTTGTCCCCCATATATCATAAGATATATATTTTTGTTGGTCACATTCCAAAAAATTGATTACCTTAATCATGTATTCTCTTTAAAAATGAATACCTATTGATCCTTATTGAAAACATGAATGCTGTCAAAAGTTAACTCTTTCCACATACGAAAATCCAAAAATTTATATATACTTAAACCATGATATCACATTGTCCTTATATCAGCCATGAGCTCATGAATACTATGAAACATTTCATTTTATCCTTATCCCTTCATTATGCACATATCATATTCTTTTCAAAAATATCTCAATCACTTTCCATGGTTACCGATACCATAAAATTATTGAAAACCACAATTGACCAATACATAAATATTCCAATATTCCACGATACTATATACAACATTATTTTGGAATCCCATTACATAAACACTTAATCATTCCACCACATCATTTTCATATTCAACATCGCCAATAGTGATTTCATGTGACTTCCCTTAGTCCTTTACCTTAAGTGGTTTCCCATGTCGATCATCATAAACCCTTGGATTAGGGCATTGATTAGCATAATGCCCCATTTCATTACACTTGCAGCATTGAAGTGTTGGTGGTGCGTTATATGCAGTATTTTGTTTATTCACATCATTAGTACCCCTTTTTCCATTACTTCAACACTCAGCTACTCGATGACCTTATTTTCCACACTTAAATCATTTTCTAGTCCCCTTAAGACAATCTGCACCATGCTTCTTTCCACACTTTGAGCATAAAAAAACATTCATCTTCTTTTCACCATTGTTCTGAGATTTCTCCTGGAACTCCATCTTTCGTTTCTTGTCCAAACCATGAGATGGATATGTAACACCAACTTCCATTTCTACCTTGATATCACAACTCACAATTTCCTCATAGCTACTGAAGTCTCTTATAGCAAATTCCCTTAGAAAACTTGGTTTTAAGCCACTGAAGAATCGATTAACATTACTTTTAGGTTGGATGATAAATCCAGATGCATACCTTGAAGGCCTTGTAAAATTTTCTTCGTATATACCAACAGATTCATCATCCTTTTTATTAAGCTCAAGGAACTCCTTTTCCATCTTTTTTCGAAGAATACGAGGGAAGTACTTACTGAAAAAAACATTCTTGAACTCGTCCAATTCCATGGATTCAATTTCATCTTAGGGGCTTGTATTCTTAATTAGAGTCCACCACTGGTCTGCTTCGCCTTCTAAATGGTAAACAGCTAGAATGACATTTTCATGTTCCGAACAGCAAAGTATGGAAAATAACTTTTCAATGGTACTGATCCACTGTTCAGCATCAAGTGGATCAGAAGACCCATTGAAAGAAGGTGGACGTTGCCTCATGAAGGACTCAATAGAATATTGTTCCCTTCTCTGTTCATTTGGAAGTATAGAATGATTCATTGCTTGCGTAAGTATCGAAAAAAGATTTTTCACTCCATCTCCCATAACATTGGTTTTTTCAGGAGGACAATCATTGCATTGTCCATTAAATTGATCAACACGGTTCCTTCGGGTTCCATCCATCGTCTAAAACCTAAAAAGAATAGTGTGAGAGGAAAACATCATGCTAGGGAAAACAACACAATAAAAGGGGAGTACCTTAAATATCTAACATCTTACGTTTAATTATAATATCATTACCGTAATTCTATGACTATAACCTATACTTATACTTAACCTTAGGGACATACCTAGACATACCTTAGAAATATCTCTATGGATCATACTAATGTTTTCGCATCCTAGTTTCCAAAGGTTAACTAAACCTTTCCTCTAATACCAATGGTAGAGACCCAAATCATGACGTACATGGACATTACAATAATTTTTTGGAATTATTAATACATAACAAAAATAGACACACAAGGACTACAATAGTTTAGTGTCTTTGGAAACATGGAACTTAATCTTCTAATCGTGGTGAAAGATCTTCAACATCTCCCATAAATATCTTCCTCTTTTGGTTTTCTTACCTAAAACCATTCTTTAAATCATGGAGAAAAGTAAACATATAAAGGGTGAGCTCAAATTCTCAGTAAGGGTAAGCATGGATAAAATAAAACAAATCATATACATTTGAACTGAAAAACATGAACATAATGTTTAAACATCAAAATATTGGGCAATGACATAAAACATGGCAGTACATATGGCATAGAACATAAAGAAACATTAATCATGATAAAATAGCATGGGATTAAAACATGTGATTTTGGAAACCATTAAGCACATGATATGATTTCAATAGTAGCCAAGTCATTGCATCCAAGACCATCTTAGTGGACAAAGTCCCTTTCTGAATCGAGTTCACTCCTCGTTCCAGTCCAGTATTACTGAACCAGATTAACTTACCATTCCATCCATGTCTATATCATGAGATATAAATCTTTACACAATTCATTGGACGTAGATATATGTCCCACCCATCTCATAATGAAATCATTCTTACTTGTGACACAAAATAAACATAATTGATTCATCATAACCCAAAAAATAAAATGGGCTTCATAAACATCATCCCATCATAACATAATCCATATAAAACAAATGGATATCATTTAATAATATGAAAATTGAAACCATTTAAGTCATAGAGACATTATAATTGAAACATACACATATGAAATAATGTCATCTTAGATGGAAAACGGTTTTGATAAAACACTTGAGACAAATTCTTGAGGAAAATATCATTTCTTCTTCAAAATCAATTTATTTTCACAAAACGTCATGAAATTTTAAAAGAAAAAGATTTTGTTGAAAATAATCATGAAATCATTTGGAGTAATCTTCATGAAAATAAGGCTTTATAAAGCCGTAAAAATATTTTTATGCCGTATAAGTTAAAAAAACATTCTTGTCGTACTTTTCCTAGAAAAGTCAAAAAGTACCTCGTAAAAGAAATATTCCTTAAATACCATGTAGTAAAAGTCAAAAATGGTAAAAAATATATTAAAAATACATGAAATCATTTTTAGGAAACATGGACATGGTTGATAAAAATAACCCCAGTAAATACTTACAAATAAACTATCTCGGATAAAAACAAGATTGGAATAGTTATACCGTACCTTACGTCCGATATGCTTTGTATGTATTTGAACCTCCTATATAATGATTTAAATAATTTCATTGACTTATTATAGAATCTTATTCATTATTATGATATCATATATGGTTCACTTATGACTTTATATTACCCGTTCTTTTGTAAATTCCATGTTAAAGCAGCATGTTGGGTAAAATTGTTTCATTTATCGTACGTGTTTCGAGTTGTTGTTCATGATATTATTACTTATATACTGATTTAAATAATTACGAAATTTAAAAAATTATTTATATATAATATATTTTCGTCATATACATATATATATATGATATATCGATAAATGGAATGAAATACACCGTTAATGGAGACGGTAGGCCGTACGTACGCATGAACTCTGTTTTAGTTTCCTTATTGAATTGAATGGAATTAAGTAGAGGAAATACACATATATATATATATACATACATAAATACAATATCATTATTATGTCATATATTTCATTATTATTCATTATATATACTTTATAATCATTCATTAATGGTTAATTTGGAGAATGAATCTCATCACGTCGTGGAGACGGTATTCCGTTCGTACGCACTAGCGATGATATCATTCCCATGATCATGGAATTGTATTGAAGTGTATGTATAATATTTAAGAATCAATATCACATTATAATAATCATATATAGTTATTTATTTACACCATTATACCCATCCAAGTATGGTGGTTGTTGAAAACAGATTACACCACGGCGTGGAGACGTATTCCGTACGTACGCACGTGTGGTGATTTCATTTTACGTAAGATGGATAGAAGGTCAAATAAGGTTTTCAATATTTATAATAACATATCAGTATATAATTAATACTGATGTTATTAATTTATTATGATACAACATAATATGAATATGTAGAAGAAGAATGAAACTTGAGAGAATCGGAAGAAGAGATTACCTCTTCTTCGACACACCTCCTTTAATTATCCTCTTAAAAAAGTAGTGTTGGTATTTTGAGAAGACCATAACCTACATAATGTTTCTAGGGATGTGGAGAAGAGAAATGGGTATGGTTGGTCCGAGCTTCAATGCTCAAAAGGGTGTGAAGAGAAGAGGGAAGGGGTTCCCTTTTTATAAGGGAGGAGAGGGGCACCTTTGGAAGAAACTTAAAATATTATTTTATAATAAAGTCATATTCAGTTTTTAATAGCTAAAAATTGATTTATTTCGAAGATAAGGTGGGGATGGGTCGAAATCCTCTCAACCAAAAGATTTTAGACAGGTTGGGGTATTTATATTAACCTTATATTTTAGTTTTAACTCTTAGTTAATTAGATTGACATTTTGCATGTCACTTTGTATTTTTATATTATATAGTTAAAAAACATACCATATACATCCACGCAACCCCCAAGTGGTCAATTAATGATAATCCTATCCTGATATAAGTATTTTGGCCAATCCTTAGATTTCTAGGAATATAATAACAATTAATAATATAAAATTTGTTTTAAAAACAATTTTATGTCAATTTTGACACTATTTGGTAATGGGTTTTTGTAAAAATCATAACAGACTGATTAGTTCGAAAAAAGTTAATTAAATAAACTATAACATGTCATATTAAACTATAAAATTAGTGTAATTCAAAAAAAAGTCTCAAATTAAATTTATTTTGGTATTTATGACATCAATTAATTTAATATTTCATTATTTAGGTAATTACTACATCACCATTGTCTCATAAATAACATATATTATTTAATGTCTGAAAATTATAAATAAAATACCATTAGGTAGGAAGTCGTTTTATCTTTATAATTAATATTTATATTAGAATTTATCTTTTGTATAAGCCTATATTAAAAATGATTTAGTTATTAAACTTTGATTTTAACTATTTTAACCCTTATTTAAATAAATTAATAATAAATGTCCTAATCAAATCCAAGTGGACATAAATGGACATATTTTATTCCTAAGGTTGTTTTTGGTCTAATTATACTTATCTAATAGAATTAGTACATGTGTTAGGGTAATAATAAAATCATTTTTACCATTAATTACCCTCTTTACTTTTAACCGTGGTAAATAAGATTTAAAGTTACTATTCACCAAAAATTATTTTCATCTCATTAAACTACATTTCAGTCATTTATATTAACCATGTCTCTAAGATTTTCTAAATTTTACTCATAAAAGCGGTTAAATTATGTTTTATGTGAATTTCCAAATTCTCCTAGGAGGTGGGTAAAAGACGGTGAAAAATTCAATAAAATTTTAATATTTCTAAAACTATTATAAAATGAATCCAATTAATTACATTGAACATATAAAGGTATTATGTATCAATTTTTATCTAAAATAAATTTAAATAGAATAAAAAATTATTTAAATAAAAAGTCGGTTTTTAAATAGTAACCTAGTGTTTTCACTATTCATCATAAATTGAATGTTTTCAGAAAAATACCAAAAATTCACCCTAGGCTAATTTTGATATACTGAATCAAAAAATGAAGTCCATTTTGAAAGGTGAAATTTATAAAATTTCAAAAATTGGGTATTACTATTTATAACGGCTAGTTCATAATAATAATATAATAATATCCCATTTAGTGAAACTTGGTATTGTGTATAACACATGATATCGTGGAAGGTCGCGGTTGCGTGTAATAAAAGCCAATTCTGGGTTGTGTGTAGTGCAAGATTCATTTGTTGTTGCGTATAATATAATCCAACCATATTTCATTTATACATTGAATATATATATACACACTCAATGTTGTGTAAAATAACTTCTATCAAACTAACTTGAAATTTTGTGTAACACTATCCAAGATTAGTGTTGTATACTGCAAGCTAATACGGTGTTACGTATAGAACCAGATAATATTGGTGTTGCGTACAACACAAGACATTAATGAAATTAAAAAATAATATTTTTCATAAAATCTTGGGGTGTTACAAGGATGATGTTATCTAATGATACCATATTTATTTTTATATGGATGAATTTTGGTTATGATGATGTTATTTTAATAAAAATTGTTTATTTTCCATGGGTTATTCTATAATGAATTCATAAAATATTTATGAAATTAATTTAAATTCCATAAATAATAATATGATTATAAGATAACTATTTTATCAATTTTTGGAACACAAATATATAGATTTCATTATGTTGTGGGTGGGATTAGAAATTAATATCAAGTTAATATATTAGGAAATGTTTTATATATCATGAGATAATTATGGGATTTGAGTTTTTGTGATTAATCCACTATAGCAAACAAGTGGTGGTTCCTAATCCACGTTGGGAAATTGGGGACCACGTTTAATAAATTATTATATAAAAATTGGCGTTGGGTTTTGATCTAATCTAGATTGAGTGTATTAGTAGATAACCTTAACATATTAATTTTTTTTCATTCTAATGATGGTGTGACCGATTTATGACATAATTAATATTAGAATATAAAGTTTATTTTTGATTTATAATGTTTTATAACACTTATGATTCATGTATTTTGAAAAGATAATGTTTTTTACCATAAATACATTTTTTTCATCCATGATGGATTGTTTGTCAATATAGAAATGTATGATGATGAAATAATTTCATACTTCTTATAATATATTCTCTTATTATCATCAATTTATATCCCCCATTTTTTCCCTGACATATTTTTATTGAACACTATTTCTTATCATTACATTCCCCAGGTTATAGAGAGATGTTTTATGTTTTATATTCTATGAATGGTAGAATTTGAGAATAAATCATTGATAATTGTCGAAGAATATATATAAATAAGTTTTTTTTATGTATATACTATCTAAATATACTAAATATTAATGTTTATGATGTAAAATATAATGATATAAATTAAATATTCATATATAATGATTTCATATTTATTTATTAATACTATATGACACAATAGTTGGTATCCGATAAGGGTTTATTTAATCATTTCATATAATGTTATATACTTTTATTTAAAAGCTAGAAGAGAAATCTATATATAAGATAACATCCTTGTGTTTTTTGGATAGATATTATGTGGTTTCTACTATGTCTTTTGTTTCTCACACTATACATTACTATTATAGAATATTTCGTGAACGAGAAGTAATCTTGATGATAATGAATGTGTTGGATAGTGTAATGATTTTCAACCTGAAAAACCAAATCCATTTGGAGATGGAAAATTATACCATTTCCATACTTACTCAACATTCTCAAACCATGAATCATGAAGAGTATCAGAACAATAAAATAAGGTAATTACATATCTTTGACCAATTCATGAAGAGATATTCATTTACTTTTTGTTGCCTTTTGATCTACTAATGGATTAGCGATGGTCCATAAAAATTGAAAAAAATATTTTCAATTATCCAGGGCTTAGGGAATGAAAATTTAATCATAATTGATTATTTACTGAAATTAAAAAACAAATACTTGGTGGAATCTTAATATGAATATGAGTACTTAAATGAAACCGACTCCATGAAATGGTTTGTGTTTCAGAGGTAGTTTTTTATAATTACTTCCCTCATATTCAAAATTCAGTAAATGGATAAGTAATTACATAAGAATAATAAGTAGGTTGATTATTCTGTTCCATCGGATTAAGAAACATTTATAGAACATATGTGGATTGATTCTGGTTTATTCTTCATATATGAAAAAAAATATTTATCAATACATTGGTGGATTAAAACCATGTCTCCAAAAGAAGTTATCATTAATATAATTTATTATCTATTAATAAATATTTTTATGTTCAATCATGGTAAAAATGGAAATTAAAAATCCATACCATTCTAATTGTTTTGAAAAGAAAAAGAAGATGAAGTCCCATGAAATCTCAAATAATACACATTGAAAAAATAAATTCCAATACTGTACTTGAAAAAATGTTGGAAGAAATATCATTTAAATTTCTTTAATAGAATTGGAAGGTTCATAAAATATACAATGGTTGCTCACAAAGCTGGTAAATATTTAACGGTGATAGAAAGGCTAGTTTATTAAATGGAGGAATGGAAGATACTAATTAATGAACCATCCATTCTATAATACATCAAGTACTTGTAGTATAAGAATTAGGAAAACCGGTGTAAAAATATGAAGGTTTCATAGGATGATCGATATCAACCCCCTCTTTAGATGAATGGAAAAGTTAAATCTCGTCTGATCACTACTGATGATGTTGATTATGAGAATGAAATAATAAAAATTTTACTTATAATCCACTCTAGAATAACTAATTTTTTTTGTTTTATTCTATATCTATATACTCAATTATATATAATTAATTTTCTAGGGGTATCTCGTTTTCACCTCAATTATTAGATTTTGAGTTAGTAGTTAAAATGCTTCATGATATGATTATTACATCTCATGTCTATATTTCTTATCTGAAAAATGATTATGAGAGTTTTATTCCATTGAATCTTATTATTCCCAAAATTTAATTTTATGTTATTTTAATAATTCATTGTCATTCATTATATAGATCCCATTTAAATATTTAGGAAAAAAATTCATATTTCATATTCTAAAGAAACCTACGATCAGTTATAGATTTGAATATGAATATGAACATCTAGTGAAAATTACTTCCATCTTTTGCGTCAAAATTTCATTCCATAAAGGGAATTTAATTTATATTTTTGTGGGGAATTAAAAATTTAGGATAAATCAATTTTATAGGATTTTATTGAGTGGATCTAGAAATATTTACCAGTCTTCTTAATTATTGTAATGCTATGTGTTCAAGAGAACTCATACATAGTTCTTAAACTATTTCATTTAATCCTTATATAATTTTCCCAACTGAGTTTTAAAAATTGATTGAGATACTCTTTGAGATTCTTGACATGGGATTCACACACCCTAGTGTGTCAACTAGGTGTGAACTTATTCATTTTGTTAAAAAAAAATATGGATAAATGGGTCTTTGCATTGATTATTTAGAAATAAACATGATCTCTACAAAGAAAATGTATATTCTACCGTATATTGATGAATAGTTTGATTAATTACTTGGCTACTAGTTCAATTAAAATATAAATATTTCATTCTGGATATCATCAATAGAGAGTTAAGAATAAAGATATATCCAACACAACCTTCAGTATAAGGTATGTTCATTATGAATATATAGTGATTGCATTTGTTCATAATAATTCCAATGCTATCTTCAATGATTTAAAGAATATTGTATTCAATTGTTACCTTTAACATTTTTTGGTTGTATTTATATATGATGACGTTTATGATTATTATGTTAAGGAATTAAATGATGATCCCTTGAGAATTTTACTAAATACCCTATGGAAGGATAATTTGTATATTAAATATACCATGTCTGCATTTTATCATCAGAATGTTTCATTCTTGGGTCATATAATTTAATTTGAGTTTATTTTTGTGGATCCTTTAACAATGTAATTTATTTATAAATTATATTGACCAAAAATGGATATTAAGATA